>OX451736.1:1065436826-1067849581 GCA_948472305.1 Vicia faba
TAATCTTGTACTTTTATAACATTTTCACACAAAACTCCCTTGACCAGAGTTAGTCTTCAGAGATTTGAGATATCAGAGTTGTAGAGAGGTTAGAGTCTATCTCAAATATCTTTTTGAAAGATTCTTGTAGATGCATTGACTTGATAACCCATAATCTAGATTTGATTTTTCGCTTGTTTAAGAACTTCTTTCAGATGTTATTCCTTTGAATCAGAGGCTTTGGATAAATAATGATGAAGCTTGTTCAGAGTCTAAGGTCATTTATCTTACATTAGATATGCTTGCTTCCGATGATGCAAATCTTCAGACTTCGCCTGTCTTAAGATTCGGTATGTGCTTAGCTCAACATCAATGTATTCCAACTTGACTTATTAAGAGTCATAATTTCTTTCTTTTAGATATGCACATTGAACAACCGTTAGACAACAAACTTGTTCTTCATACAAATGTACTTGTCATCATTCAAAACTACAAGGATTGTTTGACGAACCAAACTTGTTCTAACAATCTCCCTTTTATGATGACAATATCATGTATTTTGATGAACAATTTTCCTTTGATAAATGCACAATAGTTAGAAACGTCATAGTTATGTTTGTAATCCTCCCCTCCCCCCCTCCCCCCCCCCCCCCCCCACCCCCCCCCCCCCTCCCCGAGTTTAAAACTTATTAAAATTTTATACTTCAATAGAGTGAGGTTTGAAAACTACCCCTAAGAATAATATTGAAAATTTTCATGACTACTACAAAGTTAGGTTCGCAAGCTCCCCCTGAGAGTAAGAAAATTTTGAGAGTCCATAAAATTTTAATCAGATGATAGTGCTGAATCGGTAAAGCGTCAAGAAAAAGTAAGTATTTAGGGTGATATAGGTTATATCATATCGTCACCACATGGATTAGTGCTACTGAATTGTTGTTCGAAAATTTCTCGCATTTATGAGTTTTGGTTTGAATGGGTTTTATGTATAAGGTGCGGGAATTAAATTTATTAACAGGAAAAGAATTCATTCTTCAAAGGGGAAACTTATCAGGCATGTACATAACCAACTCCTCACAAAATTAAATCTACGACCAGTTATACTCAACCTACTATACTCATCAATGTCATCACGTATCAAATACAACACCTAGTATATCATCTCGGCGATGATCTCTTAACCAACCTTAACAACACAGAAGTCAACCGTGTTACTCACATTGACGATCTCTCAGCATAACAAAAACAACACAGAGGCATTAATCACAGACACCCAAGTGAATAATAGCGCTAAATCTATCTCTAGAATCTAGACACTATTATACAATCACCCTAGATAAGAATTCGAGAAGTATATGTCTATAACAACCCAAACCCCAAGCACATAGCAAAAATTCAGGACAATAATCGACAAAGATTTGTAAAGAAAATAGAGAATACACAAAGAAGAAGAGAAATGAACCACAAATCTCTCAGTTTGTCAGCGCCGATCAAAGAGCAATCCACCCCGGATCATCCGTATGCAAGCTCTATAGTTATTTTCTAAGCTAATCCTATTGAAAAATGAGGGTTGATGAATTTGGGAGCTAAAACTATCCCCAAAACTGTAACCTTACAAATGAAATGAAATAAAAATATATACAAAAATATGTTCAGACACCGTCACCCGGCGCCCAAATAGCATCGTCTGGAGATGGGATTTTATTACCTGGCCCAACCCGTGCCACGTAGACAACTAGCCACTAGAAAAAGGATCAACTTCTTTTGACGACACCTTATTTCCTCACTCGGTGACACAACAGCAAAGAAAGGTTGAGGAAACTATAAAAAATTATCAATTTCTCTCGCCCCTCCATCACCCGGCGACGCAGAAGCGCAAGCTCATCGTCTGAGCTTCACCCAGTGACGCATACCAAAACAACAACTTTTGTTGCATTCTGCCCAACTTGCAATGGCTTTTTTCATTTTTCCTTATTCCATTATTGAACAAATGCACATCTTGGAGCTCCATTTGGACTTTATTCTTAATGATTCAATAATGCTGAATACCTACAAAATGGATACAAAACTATCAAACGATACATTATGTACACGAAAACACAAATATATACAAACTAAACGAATTTACCAACAAATTAGGGAATTATTCACAAGATATTAACAAAATCATTGATAAGTGCAACAAAAAGTATATACAAAAATAACTACAATTTTCACTTATCAAACTCTCCCCAACATGAACTTGTTTGTCCTCAAACAAGGCCAAACAAACTTAAATAAGCAAAATGAATCAACCAAAGAATCATGAATCAACAAGTTTTAAAACAAAAACAAATGTATGGTTCAAACAAAAACTCACACGCAAAGTACATACTTACCATAATCTTACAATGACAACATGTAAACAAAATGAATCCTAAGTACAAAAATCATACAAAACATTCTAAAACAAAACAAGCTCAAAAATGAATCGCACCTAGCAAAAATTCATCGATAGATGAAGAACACACAAAAGTGGGAAACATTGACACTCATCCATAATCTTGCAAACAAAAGACTAAATTATGCATTCATCCAAAAACTCATATTGAAAATATAAGGCATGTATCATAAAGGCTTTTCAAAGTTGTAATGTGGATTGTTTAACAAACAAGGGATAAGTCCTAAAGTTAATCGAAATAAAAACTTGCCTAAACCTAAGGGAGTGATCAACTCATAAAATTTTAAACACAAAATCTCAATCAAACTTCATCATAATCCCAAATTTGTCAAACCAAAACACCATAATTATTAACACAACATTATTCCTTACTCTTTTAGTTTTTTCTTTTTTCAAAGCTTTTTCAATATTTTTATTTCTTTTCTCTTTTTTTTCTTTCTTTTTCTCTTTTTCACAACCTCATAACAATTACAATATAAGTGAGCAAACAATTCTTTCTCCAACTTGAATTCAACCAACATCAAAGTGTGAATACTCCCTACTTACTAAGGTAAGGCAAAAATTCAAAACATAAGTCATGGTTGAGGGTTCAAGAAAACAAAGAATCAACATCCATTCAAAATAACATTGACATAGACAAAAAGGCTTAAAAAGGGGTTAACAAAAGTTCACACACTCACAAGGTAAATTTACTATTTGGCTAAGTAGTTGTGCTCATAATCAAACAAAAATGCCTTGATCACTTTCATGCTTTCATACAATCAACACAAACAAAAGATTAACCATAATGAAATCCAGTTAAAACAAGAATTAGGGCCTCCAACATATATGAACAATGGAAAGATTCTTCGCATTTTGGGGTAAAAAGGGAACTAAAGTGATTCAATCAAAAGAAAGTAATGCAAAAAGAATGAATTCCATGGTAATTATACAAATGAAAGGTTTCCTACACATGTTATGCTATAGAAAGCGATAAACAAGTACCTGGCGTGTACCAACTTCAAAGCTATCATTACCATACATTCGCAAGTTGAAACACTAAAATTAAGTCAATCACCAAATGCAAACTCAAGCTATCGAACCAAAATTGGAGTCCAAACAACAACAAAATAATCAACACAACTATATAACCGGGTGAAATTGAATAAACAAGCTGAAAAGTGAAGATTTGAGACTTTAGAACAGGTCCAATTTCAACTTGTTTAAACAAATATCACCACACTACCTAAACTAAAATAAAGAAAAACAACAAAACATGCTTGTTTTACGTGTAAGCTCGACGCCTGTTATTTACGAACGTTCCTCCAAGTTGCTTCCACTCGGTTATTCCTAACCAAGACACAAGCAAACGTGAATGGAAACAAATAATGATATAACAAATTCACAAGTATAGAAAACATATACAAGTATCAATGTAAACAAGTGAAAATAGACAATATATATGATATCTACAAAACTCAAAAACAAAGAAACTATCACGATGCAATTCAATAAAAAAACCAATCCCCGACAACAACACCATTTTGCGGTAAAGCGGCAAGCAAAAGTAAGTATTTAGGGTGATATAGGTTATATCGTATTGTCTCCATAGGGATTAGTGCTACTGAATTATCGTTCGACAATTTCTCGCGTTTATTTGTTCGGGTTTGAATGTGTTTTATATATAAGGTGCGGGAATTAAAGTTATTAATAAGAAAAGAATTCATTCTTCAAAGGGGAAACTTATCAGAATGCACATAACCTACTCCTCACAAACTTAAACATATCGACCAGTTATACTCAACCTACTATACTCATCAATGTCATCATGTATCAAACACAACACCCACTATATCATCTCTACAGTGATCTCTAAACCAGCCTTAACAACACAGAAGTCAACTGTACTACTCGATTTGACGATCTCTCAGCACAACACAAATAACAGAGGCATTAATCACAGACACCCAAGTGAATAATAGCGCTAAATATATCTCTAGAATCTAGAAACTATTAGACAATCACCCTAGATAAGAATTCGAGCAGTATATGTCTATAACATAAACACCAAGCACAGAGTAAAAATCCAGGACAATAATCGAAAAAGATTTGTAAAGCAAGTTTTATACAACACCATGGGTGACAAATATACATGAGTTCAAAGTAAATACATACATAAAACCCAACAAATAAAGAATACACAAATAATATGAGAAATGAACCACAAATCTCCCGATTTGCCAGCGTCGATCAAAGAGAAATCCACCCTGAATCATCCGTATGTAAGCTCCATAGTTGCTTTCTAAGATAATCCTAATGAAAAATGAGGGTTGATGAATTTGGGAGCTAAAACTATCCCCAAACCCATAACCTTACAAATGAAATGAAATAGAAAAATATACAAAAATTTGTTTAGACACCGCCACCCAACACCTAAATAGCACCGCCTGGCAATGGGCTTTTATTACTTGGCCCAACTTGTGCCACGTAGACAACTGGCCACAAATATCTCCCTCTAAGTTTAAACTTACTAAGATCTCAAATTCATCAGAAAGAGGTTTACAAGCTCCTTCTGAGAATTAGAAAATTTTAATCAGAGTGTCTGCACACAGAATCCACATAATTTATCAGAGAAATATGGATATTGAAATTGACTTTCCTGTATATAAAAGTTTCCATAGAATATTTCAAATGTATAGGATCTATTTTTGAAACAAACATATCAAAATCACTACTCTTTTTCTCCCCAATTGTCATCAACCAAAAAGAATGTATAAAGAGCAACATGATTGAATAACAAAAAAATGAACTAGAAGATAAAAGATTTTTCATTAATCATTAAAATGGGACGGGTATAATAGAGAAAAAAAATTTGGAACCAAGAGAATAACAAGGTTAAGAAGATGATGATAAACATATAAAGATCAAGCCAAGTACAACTCTTGAGTTAAACAATCTGGAGCTAATTCCAACTTTGAGCCATAATTAGTCTTAAGGACATCAGTTAAACCTTCCTATTGAATATTTTTAACTATCACTTTCCGAATAAAGATTTCAAATAGAAGTCTTCCAAAAGGAATGTAGAAGATCTTACCCTTGCGAGGGGTCATGATTTTCTCCTTAAATAGCTAAATATGGTGAGAGGTATATTAACTATCCTTTTAAGAAGAATGAAGTACAAAAATTGTTTGTCATTAAGAGTGAGCACTTCTTGATCTTCTACTCTCGGATGAAAGTTTGCCACCAGAAATTGATGCCAGATCTTTGCCACGATTTCCAAGTAGGAGACATTAGTAAGGTTTGTTGGATTAATGAAGATATGATTAAGAATATTTGAGATGAAATCACTAAGGTATTTCTCAACATATATTCCATTATTTTTCACATTTTGTTGCCTTAGAAATAAGTTGTGGAGTAATTGTGATTGGAAAACCAAAAAAATCATACCAAATTGCACATGTATTCTAACTGTTTTGCTTAATGGATGCATTCATATCTAAATCTTGAGAAAAGAAAATTTTGTAATATCAATCCCTTGTTCCTTAAGTTCTTCACTAAAGATAATTCTCTTATAGAGAACATATACATCAACGTCTTTGAAAAAACTAGAGGATATATTGACGGAGACAAAGAATTTTTCAGAGAAGATTAAAGAACAAAAAAGGATTATTACAAAGAGAACAGAAGACGAGGAGAATATAAAGGGAATAAAATGTATAAAAGGAAGTAAAAGAGATTTTTAATAAAATAAGGTACAGTTATGAAAAGACAGAGAACCAAAACGTCATAGAGAAAAACTAGGAACACGACACGATAGATCATCATTTCAATAATTAATTACATTAAGGACGAAAGAAATTTCCATATGTTCCTAAGGTATAGAGCAACCTAAAAGTCTTATCAAAATATTTAATATCTACATGCATGACAATTGTCATACTTTAGAGTCTCAATCAATTTACGCATAACTTTTAATTTTCCTCGGAGTTTAGACATCAGATTATTTCCAAAGAAAATCTGACTAAGATCAATTCTGAGAAAAATAACTTATGTCTTCAGAAGGATAATGCTTCAAACTTTAATTCCCAGAGTCTTATATTACATTATCAGAGGCAAAAAAAAATTTTCTCATTCTGGACATAGTTCCATGGTAAGTTTTTTTGAGATAAAACGAATTTGTCTTCAACAAGGGGTTTTATGAAAATATCAGCCCATTGATGATCTGTATCAATAAATTTTAAATTTAAAACACCCTTATGAACATATTCTCTTATAAAATTATGTTTTATCTCAATATTTTTTGTCCTTAAGTGTAATACAAGATTCTTGGATAAACAAATTGCTGAAGCATTATCACACATAATATAAATGTTACCTTCTTTAATCTGATAGTCGTCCAGCTGACTTTTCATCCAGATTACTTGTGTGCTACACCCAGAGGCTGAAACATATTTAGCTTCTGCAGTTAAAAGAGCTATTGTAGATTTCCTCTTGCTGGACCATAAAATCATATTCTCACATATAAACTAACAGTTTCCCCTGGTGCTTTTTCTTTCAAGTCGATCTCTAGCATTGTCAACATCACAATAACCTAATAACTTGTATTATTTTGATTTTCTATATATCAAACCAAGGTTATTAGTACCTTTTAGATATCTAAAGATTATCTTAACAATTGTTAAATGATATCTTTTAGTATCTAATTGGAATCTAGCACATAAGCATACACTGAATAGAATGTCATGTTTATAAGCAGTCAGATACAAAAACAATCAATCATACCTCTATATAACTTTTATTCTTCCTTCTTACCTGCTCCATCCATCTCAAGCATACATGTTTGATGCATATGAGTCTTGGCCGTTTTACATTTTGATAGATCAAATTTCTTCAAAAGCTCATTCATGCCCTTGCTTTGATGAATGTAGGTTCCTTCTGGACTTTGATAGATATGGATTCCCATAAAGAACTTTAACTCACCCATAATATCCATTTCAAATTCTTCTTGCATAAACTTAGAAAATTCCTTGCAAAGTGAGGCATTAGCAGAACCAAAAATAATGTCACCCACATATATTTGCACAACTAAAAGGTCATTTTGAATGTTTTGAATAATAGAGTTGTATCGACCATTCCTCTTGTAAAATTATTTTTTAAAATAAAATTTCTTATCCTTGCATATGATGCTCTATAAGCCTGTTTCAGATCATACAGTGATTTCTTTAGTTTGTAAACAAAATTAGGATTTTTATGATTTTTAAAACCAGGTGGTTGATGAACAAAGACTTCCTCTATAATGTATCCATTCAAGAATTCACTCTTGACATCCATTTGATATAAAATAATCTCATTATTAACAACAAATGAAATGAGAAGACGAGTATATTCTAACTTGGCCACTGGTGCAAAGGTTTTAGTACAGTCAATTCTTTCTTGTTGACTATAGCCCTGTGCAACTAGCCTGACTTTGTTTCTTACCACATCTCCTTGCTTGTTCAACTTTTTTATGAATACCCATTTAGTTCCAATAATGTGCTTTCATTTGGGTCTTTTTACAAGATCCCATACATCATTTCTGGAGAATTAATTCAATTCTTCCTACATGGCCAGGATCCACTTAGAGGCGAAAAGAGCTTCATCGATAGATCTTGGTTCTATGACAGACACTAGACCCAAAATATTTTCTTCATCCTATCTGAACGAAGATCTAGTTCTGACAGGTTCAGTTTTATCTCCGATAATCAATTCCTTATGATGTGGAATTTGTTACCTATGCTTCCTCTAGGATGCTGGAGTTTTGGTTGCTTCTGATTGAGTATGTTCATTATATTATGCTCAGCATAAGCCCATAATTCTTTGACTCCCAAGTTCTGAGAATTTAGACTTTAAATCTATAGACTTATCACCTAGTTTTAACTTTTCAGGGTCAAGCTTACCAATTTAAAAGATTTTATTTCTTAACTATATGAGTTACAATGTTAAACACTTTTTTATAGCCTTTGAGCTTTTTAGCAAAATTAGACATGATATCTAATATGGTTTTGAGAATACACTAATTTAGTATAAAATAATTAACTCAGAAAAGAAAATGAAGAGAGAGTTTAACAAATCTTTACGATATCCTTCTTATGAGATATCATTGATATTATTCATGATCGACGTCTTAACTTGTCTTCTCCAAAAATCTTCATCAAATAGAGATTATGATCCTGATCTAGAATCAGATGCTACTGTGTTTGTCAACGAAAGTAAGTTGATTAGTCCTTATTTAGATTCGTCTCTAGTTCTTCTAATGCTTGTTTTCCAGAACTTTGTATGATCCTTCGTGCAGAGATTTTGACTAGATTTGTATGAAGCAACTATCAATAATAGTTTGTTTCTGTGATGGTCATTAATGATTTGTTGATTTCATCTATATAGTCATCTTTAGTAGTAGTTTGGCCTTACTGAAAATGACTTCTTTAATCTATTATGACTACTCCTGCCAGATGTTGTCGACAAACATTCGACTGATCTTCTGTTGCATGAATACCTTCTATCTTTGCTTCCAGAGTTGCTTGAAAGAGTCTGGTTAGCATATACAATTTGTCTTTTTATTATTGATACCAAGTGAAAGAGAAACTTCCAATGTGTTTCAAACGTTGGATATTTTTCTAACATAGTTAAGTGTTTGAAGATAACCAATAACAGAACCGGAGCTTTGATACCAATTAAAGGTTCAATGAAACACAAGAAAGTTGGGGTTTGAATTGAGTTTCTATAATTAAATATTTCCAAACTCCCAAACTTCAAACAATACTCATACATAAAGTAAACAACAATAATAAAAAACACAAGTATATTTATCCTGGTTCAGTGTTAACATGTTAGTCCAGTCCATTCACCAGAGTGATTTTTCCTTATCAATAAGGACTTAATGCAATAACCAAATAATTTTCAATTACATCCTCAATGACAAAGCGCCATTGACATATCAAGAAATATGATCAAACAGGTCTTTTGAGGAAATCAATCTCAATGACAAACAATCATTGACGTCTCAAGAAATCTGAACAAAAGTGGTCTCTTGAGGGAAAAAATTATCACAAACCGTCATTGACATCTCAAGAAATTTGACCAAACAGGTCTATTGACGAAAACAACCTCAATGGAAAATCGTGATTGACATCTCAAGAAATCTGACCAAACAGGTCTCTTGAGGAAATTAAGCGGCTGGTTAAAAAAAATTTGTGTTTACAAGAGTTCTTATTAGTTAAGAAGGTACACAAATTTACATTCAAGGTTTATATAGAAAAAAGGAAATGAAAAGTTTATGCTTTGAAGGATTTTTTTCTTCTGTATAGGCTTTTTCACACATTTTCTTCCTTGTTGTGCTCTTCTCTTCTTTCTGTAGTGATCTATGCTCTACATTCATTACTATCACTACTACAAAAATTTCTTTTAACCTCGGACGCAAAATATATTATATCTCGCCTATAGAAGAGATGTAACAAAGGGTGATATAAAAAGTAATGACTTAACACCTCAGTTAGAAAATACCAAGGGCTAAAGGTTATTTACGCGTGGGTTCGAACCCCGTCATCTGCACTTTTTATTTAAAATACTAGTGCCTCAGATATGTCGATTTATCAATAAAACCGAGGGGTAAATTAGTTTTTTTTAAATTAAAACTCGTTACATTGTTTACATACAAAATTAATAAAATAATTTATTTATAAACAATGTTGTTTACCCAGAATATTACATTTTTTACACGGAAAAATAATAATTTACCCAAGATATAGATTTTAGATCTTCAAATCATATAATTCAAGAGAAGATTAAATGATGAGTGCATAATATTCTCTATGGATTTTGTTTGCATTTTTTTCTGATATGAACAAAAAAAAGTTTAGACAAAACAATGTTAGATAAATAAATGATTTTCTGTACAAATAAATATTTAAGAACACAAACTTTAAACTCAAATAACTTTATGCTCTTGCAATCTATCATAGAGAACTCTTCATGGCAAACACTCTTGAAAACCTTAAAGTGGAGGATTGTTTCAAGTGTTTTATGATGTTTAGTTATCAATTTTTGATATTCATAATGCTTTTATTATGGAAGTTACTCATGTTTCACGTGGATCACTAATGGTAGTGTCTTGAGCGTTGATAGTCACGAAATGAACGGCGAGGATTTGATTAAGGACGATGATAAATATCCTCAATTTTAACGCAAAATTATCCACTCGATTTTTAGGAAAATCTAGGTGTAAAATATGTTTTTTTTAAGTTACAATGTTTACACAAAATATTAAAACACAATATTGCAACAAATTCAACTTCTTAGATGTAAGGAGTTATCTATTACAAACATTGGAAAAATGTTATATGGATTGAATGCATCTAACTTCTAAGGGAGATATTTGTTCCAACCATTGAAAAATGTTTTTCTAATCTTGCAATCCATCATAGACTTTTTTTCAAGCTTCTTAAAGAAAATGATAAGCATATATCCCAAAGAATGATGCGTACGAGTTAGGATTAGGGTAAAGTCTATTTAAAAAGTGCTTTTATAGTAAAATATGATTATCTTATCCCTCGGTTATTATGAAAACCAACAGGTTAGATCATTTAATTTACAAATAAAAACTATAATAAAAAGAAAGGTTCCAGTTTTGTTTTTCCCCTCGGTTATACGAAAATCTGACGTAATATGTTGTTTTAAAAACTAATTAAAACGTGGCACGCTCGCATTGAAATCATATCACTAGAATAGCAATGATCATCTATATTCAAGTCGTAACGTATCTTTTGGATTTTCAAGAAGGCTTTTGAGCTATTTAAACGTCTTATTTCCAATTCTTTGTGTCTTCAAACCTTGTTTCAAAGTCTTTTCATATTTTCAACGTCTCATTTTAAACTCTCTGTATCTTGTTTCCTTATTTCAAAGTCTTTTTTTATTCAAAAATGGATTCAAATCTTTTGTTTGTTATCAATGAAAAGTTTGTTGGTATCAATGATTTCGATCGTTTTGAACTAAGGAAAGTTGTTTACAAACAAAGGTTGCATGATTATTTTCACATTCTACATGGCCCCATATACACTAATCTCGTTAAAGAGTTCTGGATGAATACCTACGTTGTGTCAGCTAGTCATGATGAAGTCACCCAGTTCCATGTCAATGGCTCTCATTTCTTCATTACTCCATCAGTGATTGCTATAACAATCAACTGTCAAGAGACAGGTAGTTGTGTTGAATATTATCAATTCAACAATGTCTACTCAACCCGCCTTCACCAAATTTATGTCAACCAAGATAAGCCCACCAGGTCTACTTCTCTACTCCCTATTGCAAAATTTTGGTTTCAACTTCTAGTGGCAAATCTCCGTCCAAGAGAGAAACAACTGGAAACGCTTACTTAGTATGACAAACATCTCTTGTACTTTCTCACCTACAACGTCAGAGTTAAATTCCTCTTACCATTTTCAACTTCTTGAAGGAAGTGATAGCATTTCTCGGGAGGAAATGACTTTCCTCATATAATATGGAAGAGTTCTTTCTGAACTTTTCTCTAAGTTAGGGATAGTTAGGAATAATGTTGAAGTTGAGTGGACTGAGAAGTGTGAAGATGTGTAATAGTTTTCTTTGTTGTCTTGTTTTTTTTATTATCAATGAAATATTTCCTTTTTCTATTATTGCCTATTATTGTTTATTGATAACAAAAATTTTGAGAATTACTAATTAACAAATAAAAACATATAATCTAGAAAAGAAGCCAAGTGATAAATCGTTGAATTTTTTAAAATGCAGTAATGGAGATTCAGAGCAAGATACCTTATAGTTATATTACCTCATTCTCAAAACAACCGTGAGAATAGGTTTATTTTTTTATGTATAAAAAATGGTGCTCACTTATGGTTGAGTTACCTCAGCTTTTTATAAAACCGAGGTAAAATATTGTTTATTTTATTAAAAAAATCAAACTCGACGCTCTCAGGACATATACTCTCGATTTTTAGCATGTTTGAGATTAAAGTTTCATCATAAAAAGTGTTATTTATTGTAGTGTATGATCACTTTGACAAAGGCTAAGAGTTCCATATGATCATAATCATTCTTAACATGTGCCATGTCTTTCATTTTATTCTTCATAGTTGCTTCTGGTCGTGTAATATTTTGTTTGCGTACTTGCAACAACCTTCTTCTTCTACTATGTCGTCAACTTATCTATCAAAAATATATCTTCATTGAATATCCTTAGTGACTTTATTCAACTCTGTCTTTCTTCATTTCTCGCTCTCATATGCACATATATTTTCTTTTTATTGTGTGCACCTTCATTGTTTTTCATACTTCTTTTCAGTTCTCTTTAATCTGATACTTTTCTTGTGTGCATCTCCGTCTTGTTTATGCAACTTCTTCTTCTCTTTCCGTGTCACACTCTCTCTTGTGTATGTATTGTTTACATTGTTGTCTCTCTCTTATTTTTCAATCTTCCAAGTTCTCTTTAAATAGATAAAGAAAAATAAATTCGTTGAAGAAGAAAAGATTGAGTATCCATATAACACATAGTTGTTAGAGATGTTAGCTAATCAGCGAGTAGAGTGGAGGTAGAAGCACTGGGATAGATGACGGGACGTGTGAAAGCAGTAACAGTGTAGTGTATATTCCTTTATCCTGATTTGCAGGGTAGTGATAGGATGTTGTACTGTAATCACGTGATCTTGTACTTTTATAACATTTTCACACTGAACTCCTTTTACATCTAACTTCATGATTCAGAGGCTTATAATAGGATTGTATGAAGCTTGATCAAAGATTAGAGTCATTATCTTCTTCTTCATACTTAACTACATGAGTCAGAGACTTCTGATGGATTATGATGGAGCTTTAACAAAGCTAGTCTTCAGAGCTTTGAGATATTAGAGTCGTAGAGAGTTAGAGTTTATCTCTGATATCTTTTGGATATACTCTTGTAGATGCATTGACTTAATAATTCAGATTCTAGATTTGTTTTGCTGCTTCTTCAAGAACTTCTTTCAGACGTTATCCTTTTGAATCAGAGGCTTCAGATAAATAATGATGACACTTGTTTAGAGTTCAAGGTCATTCTCTTACATTAGAGATGCTTGTTTCTAATGACGCCAATCTTCAGACTTCACCCATCTTTAGATTCACTATTTGCTTAGCTCAGCATGGGCGTATTCTAATTTGACTTCTTCAGAGTCAGAGTTGCTTTCTTTTAGACATGCACATTAGAAAATCTTTATAAAACAAAATTGTTCTTCATACAAATGTACTTGTTATCATCAAAACTCTAAGCATTAGTTGACGAACCAAACTTGTTCCAACACCATGATCTCAAAACCTCAAGTAAATTTCCACATCTTCAACCTATCCTTCATCAAATGATAACCTACGCTCTTCCTAGGAATTTGAATGATTAATACCTGTAAGTGTTTGGTTGTTGGCATGTTTTTTGGTAAAACCAGTTATGTGAATGTCATGACTGATGTCATAACATTCTGGGACACAAGGTACACTCTGCAAAAAAAGAATGTCATACAGGAGCTGCTCAATATGAGTGTTTAGCTGATCATTATGCAATGATCATATTTATTGCATTCTACCAAAATCAGTAAACAGGATTCTTGTTGTCATAACCAATGTTAAGACATCCTGTACTGAACTAACATTTGTGTAGATTTATCATTTCTGAGAATTTTCAGGAATCTGGTTTATTCAGTACAGATCAGATTCTCACGTGGACTTAGGTTAACTTTGCTTAACCCTAATCTGGTTGTTAAAGTCCTATGACCAAGTCTTGAGGTTAACCCTAATTAACCCTAGCTATTTTCGTGGAAGCCCTAACAGAAGAATAGCTGGCTATATATTCATCATGAAGACTGTTGGTGAAAGAGACTTTTGACAGAAGATCAATAAGGGACTGTATAGTTGTAACTACTGTAATCCAAGCAATTATCATTATGATAAGTGACTTGGAGTAGGATTTGATTGTAAGGGTTGTGTATCACTCAAAGCTTTGAAGCACGAGTGTTTGTGTCACTTGATTAAAGCTTTGAAGCAAAGTCAAGTTAGGGTTTTGTATCACTCAAAGCTTTAAAGCACGAGTGTTTGTGTTACTTGACTAAAAGTTGTGAAGCAAAATTAAGTGTATGTTCTGAAGAGTGTCTTCATAATTTCATTAGTCAATTGTTTAGTATCACTGTTGTGATTGAGGGGGGGTGAGTAGGAACTCAGGTTTAAGTTGAACTTAGATTGAAGTTGCATTGGGTAGGTCTTAAGTGAAGGAGATAAACTGGTTGGTTTATTCCTGAATTAATATCTCTTATAGTGAATTTCCTCCCTGGCTTGGTAGCCCCCAGAGTAGGTGTTGTTACACACTGAACTGGGTAAACAATTGACTGTGTTCTTTACTGCTTTTAGATTTACTGTCTTGAAGAAAGTCAAATACGGTGTCATAACATTCACTGTGACATTAAGTATCTGCTGCCAGAATTTCAATTGGCATCAGAGCAGGCACCCTGCCTGTCTTACTGGGTGAGATCTAAGGATATCATTTTCTGGCGCTATGGACAAAGAAGGAGGTTTTGGAAACAGACCACCCATTCTGGATGGATCAAATTATGACTACTGGAAACCTCGTATGATTGTCTTCTTAAAAACACTGGACAAAAAGGCTTGGAGAGCTGCTGACAAAGGATGGAACCATCCCACCATAACTGGGAAAGATGGGTCAACCAGTTTGAAACCTGAGGAAGAATGGAGCAAAGAAGAAGATGAGTTATCCCTGGGTAACTCCAAAGCATTAAATGCCTTGTTCAATGGAATTGATAGAAACATATTCAGACTAGTACATTAATGTGAACTGGCCAAGGAGGTTTGGGACACTCTCAAAACTACCCATGAGGGCACATCCAAAGTAAAAATGTCAAGGCTTCAGATGCTGACTACCAAATTTGAGAACCTAAGGATGATGGAAGATGAGACCATTCATGAGTTTCACATGAACATCTTGGAAATTGCCAACACCTCAGGAGCATTGGGAGAAAAGATGTCAGAAGAAAAACTGGTGAGAAAGATTCTCAGATCCTTGCCTAAAAGATTTGCAATGAAGGTGACTGCTATAGAGGAAGCTCAGGATATCTGCAACTTGAAGGTGGATGAACTCATTGGGTCTCTTCAGACCTTTGAGATGGGGATCAGTGACAATGTTGACAAGAAAAACAAGAGCATAGCACTTGTATCTAATACTGAAGATGAAAACAAGGAGGATTAAGAAGAAAATATTTCAGAAGCTATAGCCATGCTTGGAAGACAGTTCAACAAACTCATCAAGAGAATGGACCCAAAGTCAAGGTCAAATGTTAAGAACATTCCTTCTGACATTAACAGATCCTATGACTCCAGCAGAAGACCAAAGTCTGAAGAGAAGGGAAATCAAAGCAAAGGAATTCAATGCCATGGATGTGAAGTATATGGGCACATTCGAGCTGAATGTCCAACCTTTCTTAAGAAACAAAAGAAAGGAATGTCTGTTACTTGGTCTGACTGTGACTCAGAAAGTAATTCTGAAGAAGAATCTGCCAAACTAGTTACTGCGCTAACTGGTATTTGTGACTCTGATAGTGACTCTAGTGATGAGGAAGTGACATTTGAAGAACTGGCTGACTCCTACAAGAAGTTATGTATCAGAAGTGCTAAAGTCTGTCAGCAAAATGAGAGACAAACAAAACTCATAGTAAAGCTGGAGGCTGAGAAGAAGGCAGGAATTGATACTATAAGTCATCTAGAAAGGGAAGTTCAAATGCTAAACTCAAAACTTGACCAGATGACCAAATCTGTCAAAATGCTGACAAATGGAACTGACAAATTAGAAGAAATCCTTCAGGTTGGACAAAATGTGGGAAACAAGTCTGGTCTAGGATTTGTGGCAGCAAAGAAATCTATTGTAGACAAGAAGAAGATCGGGCTTGATAAACAAATGTCAAAGCAGATGTCACAACACAGCACTCAACATCGAGAACAGAGAAATATGAAGAAAAAGTATCAAAGATGGAGATGTCATCATTGTGGGAGATTTGGTCACATAAAGCCATTTTGCTTCAGATTATATGGATATCTTAATCAGACCCCAGTTGTCAAACCTAAGTCTAACAAGGCCCCATATACTCAACAGTGGAAGAAAAAGGCTACTGCCCTGATAGCTCACACCTCCCTTAGAGTCTCTGCAAAGGAAGACTGGTACTTTGACAGTGGATGCTCTAAACACATGACTGGAATAAAGAATCTTCTCAATAATGTTAAACCTCACACTACTAGCTATGTGACTTTTGGAGATGGTGCTAGAGGAGAAATCAAAGGAGTTGGAAACTTGGACTGCCCTGGAGTTCCAAACCTAAATGAATTATTGCTGGTAAAAGGCTTGACTGCTAATCTTATAAGTATCAGTCAATTATGTGATCTAGGATTCAAGGTCAACTTCACCAAGTCTGAATGTCTTGTAACTAATGAAAAACAAGAAGTTGTAATGAGAGGAGTTAGATCTAAAGACAACTGCTACTTATGGGAGTCTGAGAACACTAATTATTCTTTTGTGTGCTCTATTGCCAAAGAAGAAAAAGAAGTGAAACTGTGGCACCAAAAACTTGGTCATTTACATCTAAGAGGAATGAAAAGGATTATATCCATGGAAGAAGTCAGAGGGATTCCAAGGCTGCAAATTGATGAAGGGAGAGTCTATGGTGAATGTCAAGTTGGAAAGCAGACTAGAATGTCACATCCAAAGTCAAGACATCTGACCACCTCTAAGGTGTTAGAACTTCTACATATGGATCTGATGGGACCAATGCAGGTAGAAAGTCTTGGTGGAAAAAGATATGCCTATGTTGTTGTGGATGATTTTTCCAGATGCACCTGGATTTACTTCATTAAAGAAAAGTCTGATGTATTTGAAGTATTTAAGGAACTGTGCAAAAGAATTCAAAGAGAAAAAGAAGGATGCATTGTCAGAATCAGAAGTGATCATGGCAAGGAATTTGAAAACAGTAAGTTTGATGAGTTCTGCTCCTCAGAAGGAATTAATCATGAATTCTCTTCACCCATAACTCCTCAACAAAATGGAGTTGTGGAAAGGAAAAACAGGACTATATAGGAATCTGCCAGAGCAATGATATATGCCAAAAGACTTCCTATTCATTTTTGGGCTGAAGCTATGAATACAGCATGTTATGTCCATAACAGGGTCACCTTGAGAAAGGGAACATCATCCACCATTTATGAACTTTGGAAAGGAAGAAAGCCTACAGTGAAGTACTTCCATGTATTTGGAAGAAAATGCTATATTCTGACAGATCGTGAACAAAGGAGAAAGATGGACCCTAAAAGTGATGAAGGAATATTCCTAGGATACTCTACCAACAGCAGAGCTTATAGGGTATTCAATTCCAGGACCAAAGTTATGATGGAATCTATAAATGTCATAGTTGATGATTACCATGAGGAAACAAATGTCCCATATGATGTTGAGACATTCTTTGAGACTTCAACTCAAAAGGATGATATTCCTAAAACTACTTCATCAGAATCTGAATCAAAGGAAGCTAACAAAGACCCTTCCATCAGAATTCAAAAAGATCATCCTAAGGAACTCATCATAGGAGATCCTAATAGTGGAATCATTACAAGATCTAGAGAAATCATCTCAAACTCTTGCTTTGTATCTAAAATTGAACCAAGAAATGTTAAGGAGGCTTTAACTGATGAATACTGGATTGGAGCAATGCAATATGAATTGAACCAATTCAAGCAACATGAAGTATGGGAGTTAGTTCCTAGACCAGAAGGAACAAACATCATTGGCACAAAATGGATCTACAAGAACAAATCAGATGCTGAAGGAGTTGTCACCAGGAATAAGGCAAGACTTGTTGCTCAAGGATACACTCAAGTTGAAGGGGTTGATTTTGATGAGACTTTTGCTCCTGTAGCCAGACTGGAATCAATCAGACTCCTATTGGGAATTGCTTGTCTCCTTAAGTTCAAGTTATTTCAGATGGATGTAAAAAGTGTCTTCCTAAATGGGTACTTAAATGAGGAAGTTTATGTGGAACAGCCTAAGGGATTTGTGGATCCAAACTACCCTGATCATGTCTACAAATTGAGGAAAGCTTTATATGGCCTGAAACAAGCTCCTAGAGCATGGTATGACAGGTTGACAAAATTCCTCTCTGACAAAGGATACAAGAAAGGAGGCTTGGATAAAACTCTTTTTGTCAAAAATGAAGGAGGAAAGATAATGGTAGCTCAAATCTATGTTGATGACATAGTGTTTGGGGGAATGTCAGATAAAATGGTTAAACATTTTGCTGACCAGATGCAAGCTGAATTTGAAATGAGCCTCATGGGAGAATTGACCTACTTTCTTGGACTGCAAGTCACACAGATGGAAGACTCAATTTTTCTGTCTCAAAACAAGTATGCAAAGAACATTGTCAAGAAGTTTGGGATGGAGAATGCCAGTCACAAAAGGACTCCTGCACCTACTCACTTAAAGTTGTCCAAATATTCAAGTGGAGTCAAGGTGGACCAAAGCTTATACAGAAGCATGATATGAAGTCTGCTATACTTAACAGCCAGCAGACCTGACATTGCTTTTGCAGTTGGAGTATGTGCAAGATACCAGGATGAACCCAAAGTAAGTCATATCAACCACAACTATGGCTTGCTGTACTCTCATGGATGTGAACCAACTCTGACTGGTTACTGTGATGCTGATTAGGCTGGAAGTGCTGATGATAGAAAGAGCACCTCTGGAGGATGTTTCTTATTAGGAAATAATCTTGTCTCCTGGTTCAGCAAGAAACAGAACTGTGTGTCTCTATCTACTGCTGAAGCTGAATACATAGCAGCTGGTAGTAGTTGTTCTCAAATGATCTGGATGAAACAGATGCTTACTGAGTATAATGTCACACAAGATGTTATGACATTGTACTGTGACAATCTGAGCACTATCAACATTTCCAAGAATCCTATTCAGCATAGCAAGACCAAGCATATTGACATTAGACATCACTTCATCAGAGATCTTGTAGAGGAGAAGACGACTAAACTGGAACATGTTGCCACAAAACTACAACTGGCTGAAATTTTTACCAAGGCACTTAATGCAAATCAAATTGAAAATTTGAGGGGCAAGCTGGGTATTTGCCAACATGAAGATATGTAGCAATTAATTTTGCTTAAAACAAGGGATGAGAGAGATTTTTTTGTTAAGTCTACTCTGATTGGGCTAATCATCTACTTCTCTATTTCTTTCCAAGATTTTAAGAAGTTGAATAGACATTCATATATCTCACTCCTCTCGCGTTTCTGCAACAATCTCCAATCTCTCAAACGAAGACTGCACTATTACTGCTACCTGTTTTCTAAAACTCTCAAAATGTCTCAACTATCCATGACATCATCCTCTTCAAAGGAGACTACTTCTTCCGCATCCTCTGATCGAGAACCTAGGGCAATCACAAACTGCATGGATTCTGATGTTCTGGAGATAACTCCTCTTCGTGAACTGGCAGTTGACCCCACTAAGGTTAAGAAGCTGCGAACCAAACATGCAAGAAGGTCACAAGCTTCTTCATCTGAATCTGCTAGTCCAAATGTTGAAATGAATCCAGATGTCACTCAGAATGTTGAGACACCGGATGACAACATTAGGAAATCTTCTGAAAATCTTGATGATCACCAGAACCCTACTGAGAAGGATGTTGAACCCCCGATTATTGATGTTGATGAAGAATACTCTGACAATGACTTAATTGCAAATATCAACCCTAGCATAGCCAGAAGGATGATGAACAGAAAAGGAAAGCAGGATGCTGCCAAAAGCCTCTCCAAAGAGAAGACTGCTGATGTTGTTCATAAGAAAACCAGGTCTGAGAACAAGACTGGAGTAGAAACTGTGAAGGCTGGATTGTCAAAAGGGAAGGTGAAAACTCGAGTACCTGCCGGTAGCCTCTCAAAGCCTGTGAGACAACAAATAGCAAAGAAAAGGAAAGAGCCTGAACCCTCTGAATCTGATGAGGAATCTGAATTTGAATTTGATGTTGAAGACATTCCTATCAAAAGGAAACTCTCCTCAAGCAAATGCCTAAAGTCCCTGAAATCCCCACTGACAACATTTCTTTTCACCATCCTGAGAATGCAAACAGGTGGAAGTATGTATGTTTGAAAAGGATAGCCTTGGAAAGAGAACTGAACAACAGTGCCATGGAATGTAAGGAGATCATGGATCTAATCAAAACTGCTGGTCTAATAAATACTGTGGTAAAGTTTACCAACTGATATGAAGTTCTTGTCAAAGAATTCATAGTGAATTTATCTGATGGGTGTGCTGATGGAAAGTCAGCTGATTTTAAATGTGCATATGTGAGAGGAAGGAAGGTAAATTTCTCTCCCTCTGAAATAAACAAATTCCTAGGAAGACCAGATGATGCTTGCCCTGAGCTAGAGGTTACTGACAACCAAGTGTGCCAAACCATCACTGCAAATCAAGTCAAGAGCTGGCCCTTAAAAGGGAAGCTGAATGCAAGCAAGCTGAGCATGAAATTTGCCATTCTGCACAAAATTGGTGCAGCTAACTGGGTTCCCACCAACCATAAATCAACCATCTCCACAGGCTTGGGAAGATTCATTTATGTTGTTGGAACCAGGACAAACTTTGACTATGGCAAGTATATCTTTGATCAAACATTAAAACATGCTGGAAGTTATGCTATTAAAGGCCCTATTGCCTTTCCCTCTCTCCTATGTGGTATAGTCCTTGCTCAGTATCCTGACATTCTAGTTGAAAAAGATACTGTATGCAAAAGAGCCCCTGCTCTTGGGTTGCACTATAAGCTATTTCAGGGAACACATGTTCCTGACATTGTCATGACATCAGCTGAGACATCAACTGTCAAGTCTCGTTCTACGAAAACTGATGTTATAGCTGTGCTGAAGGAAACCTGCAAAGAGCTTGATACAAGGAAAAGGACTCTTGAGGACCTGATTGCTAGACTAGAACAGGAGGAGATTGAAGGACAAAGAAGGGAAGAGGAAGCTGCTGAAGATAGTGCCTCCTCTGAAGATGACAGTGCTTGAAGATCAGTGCAGTTAAAAAGTTTGCTGCTGGTACCTGATGCTGCAAATGATTTTTGATTTTTTTGTGTTTTTATTATTCCTTTTGGATGACTGTATAATCTAAAAGTACAATGATCTTTGGCCTATTTATGGCTAAAGAGGGGGAGAAGATTTTGTGATAATTTTGGTAGAATTAGACTTGGTAGATATTATTAATTCTGCTGCTTTCTAATCTCTGATTGTTTAGGGGTTTTAGCCAAAAATTTGCCAAAGGGGGAGTTTGTAAGTGTTTGGTTGTTGGCATGTTTTTTGGTAAAACCAGTTATGTGAATGTTATGACTGATGTCATAACATTCTGGGACACAAGGTACACTCTGCAGAAAAAGAATGTCATACAGGAGCTGCTCAATATGAGTGTTTAGTTGATCATTATGCAATGATCATATTTATTGCATTCTACCAAAATCAGTAAACAGGATTCTTGTTGTCATAACCAATGTTAAGACATCCTGTACTGAACTAACATTTGTGCAGATTTATTATTTCTGAAAATTTTCAGGAATCTGGTTTATTCAGTACAGATCAGATTCTCACGTGGACTTAGGTTAACTTTGCTTAACCCTAATCTGGTTGTTAAAGTCCTATGACCAAGTCTTGAGGTTAACCCTAATTAACCCTAGCTAATTTCGTGGAAGCCCTAACAGAAGAATAACTGGTTATATATTCATCATGAAGACTGTTGGTGAAAGAGACTTTTGACAGAAGATCAATAAGGGACTGTATAGTTGTAACTACTGTAATCCAAGCAATTATCATTGTGATAAGTGACTTGGAGTAGGATTTGATTGTAAGGGTTGTGTATCACTCAAAGCTTTGAAGCACGAGTGTTTGTGTCACTTGATTAAAGCTTTGAAGCAAAGTCAAGTTAGGATTGTTTATCACTCAAAGCTTTGAAGCACGAGTGTTTGTGTTACTTGATTAAAAGCTGTGAAGCAAAATCAAGTGTATGTTCTGAAGAGTGTCTTCATAATTTCATTAGTCAATTGTTTAGTATCACTGTTGTGATTGAGGGGGAGTGAGTAGGAACTCAGGTTTAAGTTGAACTTAGATTGAAGTTGCATTGGGTAGGTCTTAAGTGAAGGAGATAAACTGGTTGGTTTATTCCTGAATTAATATCTCTTATAGTGAATTTCCTCCCTGGCTTGGTAGCCCCCAGAGTAGGTGTTGTTACACACTGAACTGGGTAAACAATTGATTGTGTTCTTTACTGCTTTTAGATTTACTGTCTTGAAGAAAGTCAGATACGGTGTCATAACATTCACTGTGACATTAAGTATCTGCTGCCAGAATTTCAATACCTCCTTCCAAGATTTGCACACTTTCGGAAAAAGTTCTCATCCATCGTGATATTTGATAGCAATCGTCCTCTTTTAAAGAAGACTTTCATAAATCTCTTTACAATCAGGTCCATTTTCTCTTTCTCAACATGACTCATAGGCATTCAATGAAAATATCCCAGAATGATAATTTAAGAGACTTAAATACACTTTCATTCGATGACTTGAACAATAGTGACATCATAAAAATAGTGAAAACAAAGGACTCCATACAAAAACTTTTCCGCTCTTCAAAAAATTGTTGATATTCTAATGTTATCTATATTTAACTAAGAGGATTACTATTCTAACACCACATTTTAACACACACCTACTAAAATACAACAAGGACACATGTTGATTTATATTTGAAAAAGCGAAAAATAATTATTAAATATAATAAAACAAACAAAAGAGTAGGAAAGTAGCGTGTAGATGTCACGTTTTGGTGTATGAATGTCATTCTTCTTTAACTAAATTACATAACACCAAAGAATAATTAAAAATAATTAAATTTAAAGTAAATACAAAAGGACATTATTGATGGGGAAACAACAAAAGGAAGAGATGAAGACCAAAGAAGAAGGAGGACAGCGATCGCTTTCTTTTCCTCTCTGTTATCTTTCTTACTCCCTTTAGTTAGTATTGTTGGGATTGATGGATGAATAGATAATAATTTTGTAATACTTTTATATCCTAACTCTAATTAATCTATATATAAAACTTTATCCCTTTTTAACACGGTTGTTATATTTTCCCAATAACAAGTTTGGTGACATCATATTTTAAAATAACAGTTGTTTGTTAGAAAGCATTTGTTTTTTTTTATTTAATATACTAATATGTTGTGTGTAAGTTGCATTTTCATATTTAGTAGAAGGTGATTGCAAAAACATTACCGCATAAAGAAACAAAACAAAAGAAAGAAAAGGAGAGAAAGAGACGACAGGAGACAACAAATAGAGAGAAAAAGAAAGAGGAGAGAGTGAAAGAGAGAGAGAGAGAGTGGGAGAGAGAGAGATGAAAGAAGCTGTGGAAACTGGTTCTCAAAACCGCAGAAGAGAAAACGATGTCTGAAAGTTTTACATCATCATCCTTTCATAACCTGTAACTCTAACAGGTACATATATTCATATATTTATGCTGTGTTTTGTGTTATGTCCATAATCATAGATCCATCACTGTTTTTGGAGTAGGTTATATTTTTTTGTTAACTAATTATGAATATTACTGATAACTGAATTATTGGATTTTGGTGTTGGTGTGTTTGTTATGTAGAACAAGGAGGTGGTGGTTGCTGAGAAAGGAAGATGATTTCAACATGGGAATAGCTGCACCAGTACCATTTTCTTCTTCTGTTATTTACTTGAAGAAACACTATAACCAAACCTTGAAATATTGTTCAAATTCTATGTCCTCACAAGATTATCATCAGCAAGCCATCTTCGGATTCTCCTCGAATGGATTCGAGAGATCGTTGCAGCAGCAGCAGCAGATCCAGAGGGAGAAAATGAGGTTGTTGCAAGGATTTGATTCATCTGCAGCAGAATCTTTAGAAGAAGAAAGAGGTGGTGGTGTGTATGAAACAGCAAGTATGTTATCAGAGATGTTTAATTTCGCTGATCCTTCAAGCACAGCTGAATTATTAGAAACCGCGAGGTTTCGATCTTCGTCGTCTTCTTCATCAAGACATCATCATCATCAACAGCAGCAACAACAACAAACAATCTCAGGAAATGATAACTGGTATGGTAATAACAGACAAGGGATGCAACATCAGATTTCGAGTATTAATGTAGCAGCTGATTCAGCTGCTGCCATGCAACTTTTTCTGACAAACCCTTCTCAATCTCATCAGACAACAACATCATCATCATCTCCTCCTCCCCCTCCTCAAAATTCTTCAACTCTTCACATGTTACTCCCAAACCCTCCCTCTAATAATTCTCTCCATGGTTTTCCCAATTCTGGTAATAATTTTGGACATTTCACATGGGGTGGTGATTCTGTGGAAGCACAAGGACAAGGACAAAGACAAGGACAAGGACAAAGACAAGGTCAAGGTCTTTCGTTATCGTTATCTTCTTCATTGGAAGCTGCAAAAGCTGAGGAGGAACTGAGAATGGGAGGAGAAGATAATGGTTTTCTGTATTACAATAATCAAGGTGTAGGTGGACCCTCTTCATCCTATCCGTACAAACTAAATCATCACGCACTGAATTTACAATTGCAAGGAGGAGGAGGAGGAGGAGGAGAAGGAGGGACCAGTATTAATGGAGGATACCAATTACAAACTCATCATCAAGGAGGATTCGGAAGCGTAGTAGTAAATGTTTTGAGAAATTCAAAATACATGAAAGCCACACAAGAATTGCTTCAAGAATTTTGCAGTGTTGGAAGGGGTCAATTTATTAAGAAGAAGATTAAGTTCAATTCAAACCCTAATAATTCCTCCTCCAATGCTTCTGGTGATCCTATAATTCCTTCATCTTCATCAAAAGACAATCCTCTTCCTTTGTCTGCTGCTGATAAGATTGAGCATCAAAGAAGGAAGGTCAAACTTCTATCCATGCTTGATGAGGCATGTAATCTCTCTCCCTCTCTTCATTAGAGTCAAGCTCCCCTCCCCATATATTTTTTCTTTATATTTAATTTTTAATTTGCCAAATGAGAGATAATAATTAGTAGAAACTCATACACACAACAGTGAATAGCGTGAATAGCAGGATTCAAATCTATAATAATAAAATAATTGTTTGGCCGGTATCTATGAACATATTTAATTTAAATTGAGAGAGAAAAAAAGCCGGCTAGAATAGTAGAATATCCTTCTATTCTACTTACTTGCATAGGATTAGTTGGTGGGGATTTGTCACTTATTTAATTGAAACTTGTTTTAATTTTTTAATCATTCTATTTGATTGGTGGGAAGATTTTTTTTAGTATTGAATTTGGGTTTGTTTTAGTTTGGTGAAAACTATGATATTAAAGTAACAATAATTAGGAGAAGAGAATACGTCCATCATGAAGCGACGTTTCCTCCTCTTTCCAACACAAGTAAGAAAGGCACTCACTTCACTCACTTTCTCATCACCACCATATACATAACGTAGCAAATTGTTATCACTTATCACCTACACAAACATTTTATAACAATAAACACTTGTTGATGTCGGGTGTCCTGACGTAATAGAGTCTGATACTTGATACTGACACGACACGACACTAACAAATGTGATTATGTTTAATTATGCAGGTGGACAGAAGATACAATCACTATTGTGAACAAATGCAAGTGGTAGTGAACTCATTCGACGTGATGATGGGTTTCGGAGCAGCAATTCCATACACATCACTAGCACAGAAGGCAATGTCTCGTCATTTCCGGTGTCTAAAGGATGCAATAACAGCAGAGGTGAAGAAAAGTTGTGAGATGCTTGGAGAGAAAGAAGGTGCAGGAGGAGGTTTAACGAAGGGAGAGACTCCTAGACTTAAGGCACTTGAACAAAGCCTAAGACAACAGAGAGTGTTTCATCAGATGGGGATGATGGATCAAGAAGCTTGGAGACCACAAAGAGGCTTGCCTGAACGTTCTGTCAATGTTTTGAGAGCTTGGCTTTTTGAGCATTTTCTACACCCGTATGTTTCTTACTCCTTTTTCCTTTTTGAAATATTACTAACCATTGATGATACTATAAATTTTACCATTGATGATAACTTTAAATTTAATTAGAAATTATATTACTATTGTGAAACTATAGTTTATTAAGAATTATATATTACTCTTAAAGTAAATCAATTATCAATAAATTTAATATTTAATATCAACTTCAATAATTTAATTAATTTACTTAATAATATTTAATCTTATATTTGAAAATGAATATAATATTTTTTAATATTATAAGACCAAATATTAAAGGCATAATAAACTATAACTAATCCTTAAAATTTTACACAAAGTAGTTAATGTGTTGAAATCATAGAAAATGTTAGCAAATATATTATGAACACATGATCCAATATTTAATATAATAACAATAATAATTTGTAATAAAACAATTTATATTTATTTAATTTGAATGCATAAATTAAAAATAATCTTTTAATGGTAAGTAACCTAATTGTTTTCTAAATAAAGTTAAAAAATATTATTGTTATGGTCTACTTTTTTCTTATAAAAAATATGGATGTACTTTAGATCATTATTCCATGTCGGTCGATCTTATTTATTTTTATCTTATTCTTATATTTTTTTTCTATAGTATATGTCTAATATTGAAAAAAGTTATTTTAAAACAGGTAATTATTTTAATATTCAATATAATAAATCACTTTTTAAATTTTTATTATTTAACTAGTATTATTTGCATAATTTTAAAGTCAATATCTTCAATTTTATACTTATGATAACGAAAATATATCCATACTTATACTCAAAAAATATCCTATACCTTAATTTGATCTTTGCAACAAATATCATTTAGTGAAATATGTCACTCATATAAAACATAGAGTCACATTAATTTCTTGTATAGGAATCTTTGAAGTTAATTAACAGACTATACAAAAAAGGTAATGCAAAATACACAGTACAATGATCATTAAAAAGAAAAAAGCATCACGGCATCTGAAAAGAAAAAGATAGAGAATGTAAAAGCCACAATTCATGTGTCGTATATGCATAAAATATCGTTTAGATAAACAGTAACATTGCAGTGTCCTTCGATCTTGTCTTACCATAAAAAATGCCAAAAACAATTCACCTAATCAATGCATTAACTACAAAATAACCTCCAAATATCACTATTTAAACAACACCTAATTAGAAAAGCATAGAAACAATAATCATTGATGAGTGTGTAATGTAATGTACACACACGGTACAATACAATACAATACACAATACAGTGAAAACCTCTTTACTTCTGCTATATATGTCAGGTATAGGACATAGATCTTTCTTTCTTTGTTTTAGATTCTCACGCCCATGAAAAAGGAAAGAAAGAAATGTTTGAAACAAAGCTAAGGGTACATAAAGCTTTCATGTCTCTTTATACTGTTAAGGGAAGGACTCTGATGTCATTTTCTTTCTGGTCTCTTTCTCAGGTATCCAAGTGATGCAGATAAGCATCTATTAGCACGACAAACTGGCCTATCACGAAATCAGGTTCCTTCATTCTACCTTTCCATATTACAGTCTAGAGTTTACATTACAATTCAGAAAGAGACAAATATATATACACTCTGTAATTTTAACTAGGCCCACATCTATAAATTCAACCAAAAAATGGAACTCTGAAATATGTATATATAGGGGGACCAGCAGTAAATTTATTTCAGATTTAACTTTCATGATTTTAGATTTTGAATTTTCTTGCCACATGTTTTTCTTAAAGTGGCAATGTTTGTTTTTTATTACACCTATGTTGTTATTTTAGATAAATTCTTAGTTTTGTTTATTTTCTCTGTTTTTTTAAATGTTTACTCATCATGATTCATGACATAACTTACTGTGGAAATGAGACATGAAAATGTGATGTTTTCTACCCAACTAGCTTACTCTAGATTCTTTCAGTTATCTTTTTTTGATGTTTTATCTATTATATCAATATGATTCACCCAACCACACAATAGGAACTATAAATATGGGAAATAAATGTTTGTTTTGAAGATAACATGATAATGGCATCTTTTGTTTGCTCATATATGCATGTCATTATATTCATGCAACTTTGTGTTCTATAGCTTATTATTTTATCATATCTTTTTTTATGATTATATCATCATTTGATTTAGAATACTACTATTATAGATAAGATATGTTGCATGCCTTGTTTTTATGTTTTTTCATATCCTAACTTTTTTTATTACATGTGTGGATTATGTACTAAATGACTATTGTTATGTACTTTTTTTTCTAGATTAACCAAATTCCAAAAGTTTCTTACATGCAATATATAATATATAATAATAAATAATATAAAACAGTACCTATACATGTGTAATTAATGGCTTGATAAAACAAAAAGTAAGGGTCTATTAATTTCCTATGCCATATATTTATGCCTAGATGTACCCTGCAATGGTGAGTTAGGACCAGAAGCAGACATATGATAAGGTCATGTATACAATTAAAAGCACTGTCCTTTAGTTGAAGCAAACTGTTGATGAATAGTGTTCATTCAAAATTTTCTGTCATTTCGCTTTCTTTGATTCACACAGAGAAGATACCTTAGTGACAAATCACAGTTCTTATATTTAATATGTTTATATCTTCAAATTATATAAATAATTAAGATTATACAGAAATGCGGATAATAAGCTGCGGTCCTATCTCTTTTGAGATGATAAAACTAATCCTCTTAAAAACACCGTATGTTATCCTTGGAGATACTATTGTTATGAATGAATCTTTTGCATTTTTGATACTAGAAACAAATATCATTGGTGTATTGTATTGTGTTGAATGGTTTGAATGTGATTGATTAATTTCAGGTATCAAACTGGTTCATAAATGCCAGGGTTAGATTGTGGAAACCTATGGTGGAAGAGATGTACCAACAAGAACTTAATGAAGCAGAGTTTGCAGAAGAGAGAGAAAGAAACAACCAAAGCAACAACAGCAATAGCAATAGCAACGATGGCCACCAAACACAGACATCACCAACATCAACAGCAACAGATCATCAGCCACCACCACAACCACAACCAACAAGAAAAAGATCCGATATCAATGCTCATGAAAACGACTCTTCACTGCTTGCAATCAATAGACAGCAAGACTTCTCGGAAAACCAAGCAGTCCAATCCACCTCCACCACCACCACAACCACCATCAACGTCACCACCGCCTTGGCTCCACCCTTTGATTCAGCTCTGTCCCCACACAGATCGATGGTCATGGATGACACGTGTCGGTATGGAAGCTTAGTTGCAGAAGATTATGAGACAGCAGCCGATGTTAATGCTGACATTGGATCATCAACTCTTATCAGATTTGGGCCCACTAATGGTGACGTGTCACTCACTTTAGGGTTACGCCATGCTGGGGATATGCATGATAAAAACAACTTTCTCTATTAGAGATTTTGGAAGCATTTAAACTCTTATATATTACTTATAGGATTTAAGATGCTTTCCTATGTTACATAGCTAGCATCATACTAAAACAAAATATTTTTTCTATTAAACTTTCCTCATGATTATGCAAATCTCAACCTCTATTCAAACATGCATGTATTGTAGTATCATGTAATCCAAATTAATGACGGGAAAGGTGACAAAATATGGAAAAAGATAGCCTAAAGTTAGCCAGCTATCTAAGCTATAATATTAATAGGTGTGGCTCTATAATATCTATTATAATTGTATAGTAGAGTGCTTGATTTTTAAGATTTTTTTCACCATAAGTACAGGTATAATTGTATTGAGTGTTTTCGGAAGGCAAGTTTATCAAGCATGAAAGGAAAGGGTCCATAAGAAACAATACAAAATTGAATAAGGTAGGTGAATATCACACACAGCCTAAAGTGAGGTTTTATAGTAACTGGCCGATTGCATCACGCACCCATTGAATGTTACATTCGTCATTGATCGCATCACTCGCCCCCTACAAGGTTTGAGTTGAACCATCCTTCACCCACTTATAAAACGTGAGGATTAACGTATCCTTAGACACTAAATATGTGGAGTTTCTCTCAAAGATGGAAGTCACCATCTGAGAAAATAAGGGAATAGCGATTTTCACGCTTCTAATACAGACAAAACAACCACTCTCTAAGTCCAAGAATCCATATCTAATAGATCTCTATAAATACATAAATCACAAGATTGAGAGGGACATTCAATTCACTTAGCATTCAGAGATATAAAGCATCTCACCACTGTGTGAGTTTGCTCTAACACCATCAACAACCCTAAACGTATATGACTATCTCTATTGTACGTTTTTAGCAAGTACAATTGACACCCACTGCAAGACTCTAGTAAAACTGTTATGGGTCACCCTTTCATTAGATAGTCAAGTTGTTATCAACATCTTCAATCCTTTATCAGTATGGTGAACAAGCAAGCAACAACTTCGACCAATAATAGTTCTAGAGACAACCAAAATGTCATAGCAAGGATGAGTGTCCTTATGGACCATTTGCATCACCATAATCAAACTTTGGAAAACATCGTCCCTTTATCAGTATGGCGAACAAGCAAGCAACAACTTCGACCAATAATAGTTATAGAGACAACCAAAATGCCATAGCGGGGATAAGTGTCGCTATGGACCATTTGCATCACTGTAATCAATTTTTGGAAAACATCGTCATTCAACTCCAACAATGCCAACAGGAGGCTAAACCCACTGAATAGAGATAAACAATGGACTTCTAGCATATCTCTCACGAAACATGGGAAGCCCATGTACCATAGAATTGTAACCCACTATAACTGAATAAGTTTGATGGTTGTAGCGATCCATAGTAGCATTTCGCCTTCATTAACATATAAATGGCAATTATTTAAGCCTCTTCCTCCCTGAGGTGAAAACTATTGTCTAGTACATTTAGGAACACGACGTTAATGTGGCACTTTAGCCTACCATGACTCTTAGTTACCAACTACCAAAACCTAGTAAAAAAGTTGGTCTATCAATTTTCGGCAAGCAGACATAGAAGAATGTTTACCACCATTCTATTCAACATTTACCAAGGCCATTTAGAGTTGTTTAGGGAGTATCTCACTCAATTAGTTGATGCGGCCATCAAGCTCGTCCACCCCAACCAAGAGATGCTTGTAGGCATTTTCAAAAACATTATAATGATTCCTTAGCCCAGAGACTTGTTGCTTCCACGGTGAAAGAAGTGACGCACACAAAGTTCTTTATAAAGGGTGATGAGAGAGATGAAAAGAAGAAGACTTAAGATGTTATTGAGTAAACAATTGGAAATCCTGATAACTCACAACAGTCGTGAAGGAACCATTATACCTCGCCTCCCTGTGAACATATATGACTTGAGGCTCGCCACACGCACGATATTCCTTGACTGCGAATCCTATTCAAACGATATTCAATTAAAATTTCTTCATGATGTGAATCTCAACCTCTATTCAAACATTCAAACATGTATGTATTGTATTATGTAAACAAAATTAAGGACATGAAAGAAGCACTACGCAAAAAATAAGATTAAACAACACACCTAAGGCACGGCTTCTTATCAAAAGCGCTGCTAAAAGTGCATTTTAAAAACACATAAATTTTGTCCTATACCTTAGACAGTACTTTCTAAAAATCCGATGCCTAAGGGGGGTGAATATTGTTTGATAAAGTGCTGCTAAAAGGGGTAGGTCCTGAAGCACTGCCTAAAGGGTGGGCTTACAAAGCGCTTTTCAGAAGCACTTCCTAAAGGGGGGGATTAAGCAGCGCTTTGTGAAAGCGCTGCCTAAAGGGGGTTAATGTGAATCTATAAAGCGCTGCTAAAGGGGGTAAGTACTGTAGCGCTTTGGAGAAGCGCTGCCTAAAGGGGGGATTAAGCAGCGCTTTCTACTACAAGCGCTGCCTAAAGTCATGTTATAAAAAAAATATAACACGCGCCCAACATAAAACACAGTAACACGTTATTATTTTGCAAAACCAATTTTCACAATACATAACAGTTACGAACAAAACCCACTTTGACGCGATTTTTTGTTTGATTCTTGACAAAATCGTTGCATTCTTTCTTCAAGGTTCTCATCTTTCTTCCATTCAAGACTGTTTCATCCTTTCTTCCATTCACAACCAAGGTTCTCTTCTCCTCTAGGTATGATTTTTGATATATTTGATAATGTTGATATATAATGTTGCATTTGGTTTAGTTGATAGTGTTGATAGTGTTGTTTTAGTGTTGATTTAGTGTTGATAATGTTGCATTATGGTGTGTTTTGTGTGGCATATGGTTTTTGCATGTAAGGTGTTTGGGAAAATGTCACAATGAGTTTTGCATATAAGGTGTTTGTGTAAATGTCACAATGAATATTGCATGTATTGAATGAGAGAAAAAAATATTATAATTGAAATGTGTATACATTACCATTGCGATTATTATTGTGAAAAGTTGGTTTTTAGACAAGAGTCACGGACGAGACACAATGATGAAATATTTTATTAAAATTGGTGATTAGAAATTGATAAAGAAATAGTTTATATAGTGATAAAAATTCTAGAGAAAAGAGACATGTTACATAAAATATTTATGGGTCAATAGAATTATGGAAACTTGGATTCTCGAATGTAAGAGTCATACTAACACATAAATTAAGATAGTTAAACAAATTATGATTGTTGGATTAAAATTTGAAGATCTAGATTTGAAGTTAGAATATAATTTGAAGGGAAAAAAATGAAAGTTACACTTTATGAGCCATTTGATTAATATAGAGTCACATGAATTGTTTGATTGATTTATATTTTTAATGTAGAATATTAAAATAGATCTTTATTAAGCAAAAAAAAATTATTAATATTTTACCTTCATATTTTAAAATCAAATATTTATATTTAAAAAAAAATTAAAACAGTAAAATATATGTTAAAAAGAATATTAGTGATTATTGAATGGTGTATACATATATGTTTAATGTTGTATAAATATTCTAATGTAATTCTTATTCTATAGATTTGTTTTATTATAATGAAATTAATTGATAATTTATATAGGTTACTTGTGAAGAGTGCAGTTTCTGAGCGTTTTCAAGAATATTACACTGTGTGGTTTCAGAAGTTATTGACTTCTCTACAGGTGTTTAGTTGTTCTTTTAATTTTCTATAGTTGCTTGAATAATTATAGTATTTTATTTTCGATGAATATGCCTAATTGGTATTAAGCTTTTTATTCTTTGTCCTTTTTTTTAAGTATTGTTTTTGTTTAGCTTACTTAATAGTAAGACCATGGATAAAAAATAGATGTCTGTCAATCGATTATCCAAAGAGTACGAGAATATGGTATTGAATTTTGTTAAGTTTGTTGTTGAACATGCCGAAGACGCCAATCGAATGAAATGTCCTTGCTTAAGTTGTTGTTTTGTGGGTCGGGTTGACGCAGTTGGGTTGCAATCTCATTTATTGAGGCGTGGAATTGATCGAAGTTACACATGTTGGCTATTTCATGGTGAGAAAAGTTACGAGAATGTTGAACCGGGGGATAGTACGACATATGCTTCAGACGACAATGACACAGATACATACGATTGTGATCGAGTCGAAGAGATTGCAGAAGCACTTGAAGAAGATCTTCAGGATTGTCCCAAAATGTTTTAGAGGTTGGTAAGTGATGCAGAGAAACCGTTGTATAAAGGTTGCACTAAATTCACAAGACTGTCTGCGGTATTAAAGTTGTACAACTTAAAGGCGGACAATGGATGGTCGGATACAAGTTTCACTGAGTTATTAGCCATTATGAGAGATGTGCTTCAAGAGGATAATGTTCTTCCTAATCGAACCTATGAGGCCAAAAAAATGTTGTTCTCTATTCGCATGAGCTATGATAAGATACATGCTTGTCCAAATAATTTCATTTTGTTTCGAAACGAATATGCATCGTTAAATGAGTGCCCTAAATGCGGTTTATCTCGATATAAGAAAAATTGTCTCCAATAAAAGTCTTATGGTATTTTCCTATAATTCCAAGATTTAGACGCGTCTTTTATAGTGAAACCAATGCAAGACACTTGACTTGGCATAAGATGAAAGAATTATTGATGGAAAGTTTCGACATCCGGAAGATTCACCATAATGGTTGAAAATTGATAATGATTATCCTGATTTTGGAGGAGAAGCAAGAAACCTTCGCTTGGCATTATCTATTGATGGAATGAACCCGCATGGTATTCAAAGTATCTCACATACCACATGGCCTGTGATTATTATGATTTATAACCTACCTCCATGGCTATGTATGAAGCGCAAGTACATGATGTTATCTATGTTAATTTCTGGACCTAAACAACCAGGGAATGACATAGACGTTTACTTGAAACCGTTAATCGAAGATTTAAAGATTTTGTGGGAGAACGGGGTGGAGGTTTATGATGGATATAGGAAAGAAAGTTTCAATTTGAGGGCGATGTTGTTTGGTATAATTAATGATTTTCCGGCATACAGAAATCTATCAGGGTATAGCATTAAAGGTCAAAAAGTGTGTCCTATTTGTGAAGAACACACAAATTGGAAGCGATTGGAATTTTGTCAAAAGAATGTATTTCTCGGTCATCGTAGATTCTTAAATTCTAATCATCACTACTGTGGGTGGAGAAATGCATTCAATGGAAATCCAGAACATGATAGAGCTCCACTTATGTTGACAGGTAACCAAGTTTTTGAAAAGGTGAAAGATATGAGTACCTAATTGGCAAGCCTTTTGCACATATGCTTGTCAAAGGTGGGTGGAAGAAGAGGTCTTTTTTTTTTAATTGTCGTATTGGAAGTCGTTGTATGTAAGACATTTTCTTGATGTTATGCATATTGAAAAAAATGTATTTGAAAGTGTTATTGGTACGTTACTCAATATACAAGGAAAGTCTAAGGATGGCCTTAAAGCAAGAAAGGACTTGATACAAATGGGAATAAGAACTGAATTAGGACCCATGAAGAAAGGAACACGAATATATCTTTCGCCTGTTGCTTATACTTTATCTAGAAAGGAGAAAAAACATTGTGTAAGTTTCTAAGTGAAGTAAAAGTTCTAGAAGGTTACTCTTCAGATATTAGAAGACTTGTGTCTACGAAAGACCTCAAGTTAAAGAGTTTAAAGACACATGATTGTCATGTTATAATGGAGAATTTTTTACCAATAGATATACGTTCTATTTTTCCAGAAAAAGTAAGAAGCGCCATAACTAAATTGTATTTTTTCTTCAGGTCAATTTGTAGTAAGATGATCGATCCCGAGATCTTACCAATATTGTAAAAAGAAATAATTATTACTTTGTGTGAGCTTGAAATATATTTTCCTCCCTCATTTTTTGATATTATGGTACATCTTGTTGTTCATCTTATGAAAGAGACACAATTGTGTGGACCAGCTTATATGAGATGGATGTACCCTGTTGAGCGTTATATGAAAATATTAAAAGGGTACGTGAAAAATCAAAGTCGGCCAGAGGGTTGTATGGTTGAACGATACATTGTTGAAGAAGAGGTTGAGTTTTGTACTGAATATTTAACCAATGTTCAATCCTTTAGACTACCCAAATCTCATATTATCAAAAGGAAGGAAGGAAAAAATTTAATCGGAAATAAAATTGTGGCAGTATCAAGGGTTGAACGGGACCAAGTGCATTTATATGTTATGCATAATGATAATGAGGTTGAGCCATATGTTGAATTGTACAAGGATGTACTCCGGGGTTTAAATCCTAGTAGAAATGAAAATTGGATAGTACGAGAGCATAATCAAAGTTTTATACAATGGTTCAAATATCATATTTATTCAAAGTTTGATTTAGATCCCGCTACAATAACCGAAAGATTGATTTAGGGCATTTCACCTTGTCAGCTATATTTATCATCACTGACTTATAGCATGGTTGGCAAGGGAAAAGTGCATAACACCTTGGGAGAAGTACTTCACCATAAATCGCTCCCTGCTGGATTTTTAAAAGTATCGGTTGAAATTGCAATAGAGAGGGATGTGCCATTACTGTTGCCTGAAAATATTTCAGTTACAACATTGGTCGGAGAGGCAATAGGATCTTATGTTGCATGGTTGTTGTAGCGGTAAAATCAACGAAATCGCCACCGAGTATTTATTTATCCCATATGAAAGGGAAAGGAAAATCATCGAAGAAAAACCTAAAGGGAGAAATCAAGGTCTTGCGACCGAGAGATTGGGTAAGGGAGTCGATTACGCGAGGGGAAGGTATTAGCACCCCACACGTCCATAGTACTCTACGGGATCCACTCTCGTTATTCTAATCAAAGGGTGTGTTCAATCTAATACTTAAGGGTTATAAACTAAGAGAGAGTGCATACAAAGAAAACACGGGGAAAAGAAGGAAATATTTACAAATTTTCGCTCGGATGAGCCCCATGACCAGATGCCTACGTATCCCCTTTAAGGAATCAGAGCGTCGTAGTTTTGCTCATATATTTTATTTGTTTGTATTTTTTAAATGAACAATGTTACATTCGATCATTCCACTGTTGCTCGACCTTCAGAGACTTACGACCTGTAGTGGAAAGGAGATAAACATGCTCTTAGAAGAGAAAAGCCGAATGGAGAAAAGAAATTAATTGGTTGGTATTTTTTTTATCATGAAAATAATTTTTACATGCTTAGCATTTTTTATTCATTTGCCGAGAAAAAGAGGTTTTAGTTTTAAATGAAATGATGCAAAAATGGGAAGAGAACATCTAAGGGATACTAACCTATCTTTAACCTAATGTTATCATACAATGAGGGGTCCTATCTAAGTTAGCATGCCAAAGAAAGTCTAACAAACTATCCTATAGGGAACATACAATGAGAGAGAAGTCGTGATCTCAATTTCTAAATTGAGTGACTCATCGATCAACAGGAAATAAAGGAAAGCGATAAAATCCTATAGGGAGCATGCACTGAGAGCGAAGTCGCGATCTCAATTTTTAAATTAAATGACTCATCGATCAACAATCAAGGAAACAAACACAAGCACAACACATATAAGAAATGAAGTGCGGAATGCCTGCTACAGGTCTTTAAACAGCGACTTCGAGCGCACACTCTTTATTTCCTACTTCTCATGATATCTAGAAAAGTAATAAATGCGAAAATATAGCTTGGAAGCAGTATAATAACAAACGAACAATAATGTCCGCAAAAATCGCAATCAAAGTAAAGAAACCCAGAATACTTCGCGCGAGCTGGCATCAACAAATACACAGTAAGAGATTTAGAATGGGTGTTGAAGTGTCATTGATGCGAAAATAAATCACAATTGGAATCCACACACATCCGCAAAATAATGATCCTAAATAAGACTCAACTCAAGAAGCAAAGGTGAATCACAAGTCTCAAGTAATCGAAAAATTAGGAATTAATTTCCAAAATCACATAAAAATCTAACAAAATTTATTGATTTTGTAGTTTATTACTCTAAAAGGCATTCCTAAAATCTACATTTTTTAATTGTTTTAATATATTTTTTATAAAAAAAATTTAAGCAAAAAGAAAACTAAAACAAAACAAGAAATTAGAAGAATTAAGGAAGTGTGGTGCAGAGTCCAGGGGGTGCGAATAGCAGGCAGTGGTATACTCCAAAAAATAGACACCTGGGCGCTAGGCCCATCAACACAGTCCAACCATTATTTTGTTTCACCAACATCAAAAATGCAAAAAAATGGCATATTGGACTCCATTCTGAATGAATTTCAATCCATTTACCAACCTAACTGGATCCAGATTTTTTTTATTATTTATATTTCATTTCTATTATTATAACAAAAAATAATTAGTAAAAATTAAATGAAAAAAGAAAAGCAATATTGAAAGGGAATTAGGGTTCGAAAGGGGTTGTCCCTTCAACTTCTACATGGAACTCTCCCTTCTCTCATTCATCGCGAAGACTCTGTCTTCTACAATCTGCAATGCCGTTTCAATCCCTCGCTTCGATGCACGGTGGCCTTCTCCCCAACCTCTCATCTTAGTCGTGATACGTCCTCACCGTCACTAACTTCTATCCGCATACCTCCTCATCACCGCTGTTACCTTTACACACAACCGTCTCTATCTCTACTCATCTCTGTTCATCCGCTTCTTTCCTTATTCTATTGTGTTTCCTTAACTACACATCTAAATTGAAACTATGCGAAGAACAATGAAGCTTCAAAGCTTTCTAAGTCCCGTCACAGATTGAACACATTCAAGCAAGTTACTATACAAACGAGGCAAGAAAAGGTAGAAGATGAAATTTACCGGTTAGGGTTCGTCTGACGCATCTTCGATGCTGATGCAGTGAGAAATTCGACGGTTCAGAAATCTAGGTGTGCAATTCGATTTTCTTTCTTACTCTTTCTGCTTCTATCATAAACTTCTGCTTGTATTTTCTTCTGCGATCGTTGTATGAAAATTTTGATCGATATTGATTCAATCTGTTGCAGGAACTTGGAGATGATTGAACGTATGCGAGGTGTTTGATGATTGTAGTGATGCAGAAAGGGAGAGCAAGAGAAAGGTTGAAGATGCAATGATGATGAAGGTTCTATAGAGGGAAGTAGTTACAAAGAGAGTATGTGGTTGAAGATGGAAGAAGAGAGCAGGGGGGAAGACTGAAGATTCTTCTTCCGAATTGAAAAAAATGAACGTGATGGGTGAGCCTTTCTGTTTTTTTTCTTCAATCCATCGTATCCCCCTCTCCCTCTCTTTCTGTTACGAATTTTTTTTGGCCCTGTTAGTTTCTATTGTGAATTAGTTACAGGGCTGTTATACAGTTAGACAGTTAGAGCAATCTTAGCCATTGGATCTGAAGTTTCTGTTATGGAATGAAGGAAGGAGATTGAGGCAAACATGAAGTTAGTTATGGGCTTGATTACTGTTAACTGTGAAGCTCCAACTGATATTCTTATAATTTGTTAACTCTTTCTGCTTTTCTCATTTCCTGATTTTCCTGATTTGTTATATCAACTCCTGATTTTCTTTGTCCATAACTGATGCAGGGCGAGTTTGGTCTTGCTTGGAACTAATTTATTGTTGAACTGATTTTTATTTTCGATTTATTAATTGAGTTTATGTGTATGCTTTCCAGAAAAGGTATATTGCTGAACCGGTTTAGATACAGGGCTTCCTCATGTTGCAGGTTCTTGCTTCTTGTAGCAACATGCTTCTATTGTGAAGTGATCACGAAAGGCCATGGCGACAACGCTCAAAGAACATGAAAATCATGGTGCTTTGGCCTAGCAATGTGGGTCGTCAATAATAGGCTTAAACATATTTGTATACTTTTCTATGCATGGTAATGGTATTTGTAACTCTTGGGCAGGATTCGAGTTGTGTTCATGGCATAATCAGGTTATTATTGGAGATTTAGTGAACATAGATGTAGGATGGGATTTAGGATGGTATTGCCACTTTCACTTGAAGTTGTAATGGAATTTTTTAATAGCATGTATGAACCTTTATTTTGATAGAATTAATTGAAACATGAATGAACTTGGATGATCTTGAATGGATTTTTGACTAAGCCTTTTGATGAAACATAAATGACATATTTGGACAAAGCCAAATTAGGTTAGAATCATAGCCAACATGGGTGGAATTTGAATGAAGTAATTTAATTTTGATGGATGATAACGCTTGGCTTTTGTTTCAACTTGTCTATATTTGAATTATGAACTATATAAATTTGGGTTAAAAGTCAAAGGGAAATCGATCAACATTTGAACTTAGATAATATCCTCAGTGATTCCACAAAAATGAATTCACAAGAACCCCACCAAATCATTCTCGCCTCCTTTCCAAAATTACTAAATTCCATCTCAGATCCGCCTTTTGTAATTGAAGCAACAAATAATAACAATGCCTTGATCACATCACACGTCCACAACATCATCTTTATACCACGGTTTAAACCTTGTAATTCATTCCGCCAAGGCACCCCAGTAGACAACCAATGACCTTGAAGCAAATGTCATGGAGAAAACCTTGTAGATAGGAACAATCAGAAGCGTATGAATGATGATGATCACAAAACCCTCAGATCCTTTGAGATGCACTTTGATGGCTTAAAACCCCATGATGAAGGTGTCCTTGTAGCTTAATAAGAAAGAAGTCCACAATATCCATGAACATAAAATCCTAATTCCATAATTCACTGCCTTGAAGAATAACCAGAAGAATCAAGCTTTGTTGAACATATACACCTCAATGAATTGACAAAACCCTAATCCCATGCCAAGAAATGATGAGAGCGCCAGTTTTGAATCAACATGAAGAATCTAACAACCTTAGTCCACAGAGAACAACACTACTGTCAAAGCTCTTCGATCTTATAACCATGGTATCAATGCTATGTGTGAGATGTACAGAGCGTGATGAGGGATCTTAGGGGCAAAAATTGGGGTATAACAGCTTCCCTTATTTAAGTGTCTTCTATCCGGAGATATGAAGGTTAAAATCTTTGTTTCGACACGATTGAAGATACTTAAATATAAAATAAGCCCTAGTTTTGGCCCTAAGATTCCATGTGATGCTTATGATTATGGATGTAACGTATGAACTTCATGCATATGGGCAAGACACACACTGGAGAAGCAAAAGTAGAATCTACAAATTAACCAAAAGAATTCAACCAGGATAATAAATCCCTGGAGAACAACATGACTCCGGGGATAGAAATTTGAATCTTTTGGGGACGAATTGGCTCTGCTGGGGAAAAGAAAAACTCAATTTCACTGGGGTAAGATCCAGAGAGGAGAAAAAATAACATAGCCTCAAAAACTGAGGGAAAAGTAATGGATGACAACAATTAACCGATAGCTGCGAACTATCCACTCATAGAGGAGATAGCAAAAAGAGAGTAACATCAACACAGGGGATCAGCAATCGTTAACCAGAAAAGATCAATCTTACCTAAGAATGGTAATGAACTACCCACTCAAGAATGAAGGTAGAAAAAAAACATAGGACAATACTTACTTTTATTGAAGGTAAAGAAATAGAAGATACACCGATGTTTTACTGAAGGTGGAGAAAAGATAATGCACCAGCTTTTACTGAAGGTGATGTCTCAAAGAGCAATAACGAACTTCCCAAAATCTTGGCGTTCTTCCTAGAACGAGTAAGGATACAAGCTATCTCAAATAAAGAGACTACCACTTGTAAATATTTCACAACAAACTTCTCTTGCAAAACTTCCTCGAAGAGAAACCATTTGATGGAGAATCAGACAAACTTTCCCTCGATCCTGACTATAAGCCACGAACTGGTCTCAGTTTCTTCTTTAACCAAGATATTTCACCTAGAAAGGGCAAAAACACAAGGTATCTCAGATGAAGAGACTACCAGTTGTACAGATTTCTCAACAAACTTCTCTTGCGAAACTTCCTCGAAGAGATACCATTTGATGGAGAATCAGATAAACTTCCCCTCGATCCTGACTATAAGCCACGAACTGGTCTCAGTTTCTTCTTTAACAAAGATGTTTCACATGGAAAGGGTTAAAATACAAGCTATCTCAAATAAAGAGACTACCACTTGTAAAGATTTCACAACAAACTTCTCTTACGAAACTTCCTCGAAGAGATACCATTTGATGGAGAATCGGATAAACTTCCCCTCGATCCTGACTATAAGCCACGAACTGGTCTCGGTTTCTTCTTTAACCAAGATATTTCACCTGGAAAGGAACATGTTGCTCAAATAATGAGAAATGCCTCTTGTTGTTTAAGAAGGAATTGTAACAAGATTGGCGGGAAATAAAGCTTGATTTCCTGGAAAAATACCAATACATTCCCGTTGAGGAGAAAAAGTCTTTGCGTGCAAAATAAATGCACATTATCAAATCAAGGCTCGAAGCCTGCAGAAATCAGAATAATAATGTTGTCGGGGACTACAGACTCAAACCAGAAATAAACTGGAATGAAATAATCAACCAAGTCAGCACCGATGAGAAATAAACTCAAAAGGGGATCACATTCCATCCAGATAATGAACTGAATGGGAAGGCTGAAGCAAAAATCTTCCACGAGGGATAACTCAGTGGGGGGAATTGAAAGGATATACACTTTCTATTTAAAGTTGACAACTCTATTGGAGAGAGAGTAACATAACTTTGCAAAGAGGATAATATGCTGACGAAACATCAACGAATGAAAATGAGTGATGAATTTTAAATCCATCTATGCATGATGTGTATGAATGTATGGATGTTATCACGCGCATGCTGACAAAACAACCATAATGCACTGGGGATAACCAGACAAATCTAATCTTGGGTGAAGGCAACACTCGGCCAAGTCACATGCAGAATGGAGATTAGATTCCACGAGAGGGTAAGCATCAACAGAGGAACAAAGTCCTATTTCATGGCTTAACTTCACTGGGAAACACATGGCTTGAAAACAATCAAAGAACCACCTGACTAACAACAAATAAAGTTGTGGGAATATCATAAACTCTTCTATGTCTCACCGAGGAATACCAATACGGACTTTGATAAGGGAAGAGGAAGCTTCATCGTCTAGACTTCACTGGAGATTCCAAAACTAACTTCACTAGGGGAAGATGAAATCCATGTCGTCGAGACCTCAACTGGGGATGGAAATACAGACTTTACCGGGGAATATGAAAAACTACATCGTTGATACTTCAACTGGGGATTGTTATGCTAACTTCATTGGGGAAAAAGAAGCCACACACACCAAAGAGAGCCTGGATACAGTCTTCAATATTAGACATAATAGTTGTGCAAAATTCTCTGGAGAGAGATCATGGAATTTCACGGGATAACAACTTCAAAGGGAGGATGGGATTACAAATCCACCATCAAATAGATGCTTGAAAGCGATCTGAACCAGAACTTAACTGGGGAAAGATGGGAACACAGGCTCAAATGCCACACCAATATTAGCTTGTATGAGATTCATCTATCCCAAGAAACAGTATCCTGAATGGAACACGCGCATATTAATAAGAGAAACCAGGGGACTTTTCAAACTTAAGAGTTCACCCATCCTTGGAATCACTACTTATGTACCACTCGAATCACCATATCTGAAGTAAAAGGTAATTTGTAAATTCTTTTCAAAACATTTTTTATTATTAAGTCTTTTCATTTTGAAAATTTCTATCGATAATAAATGAAATTTTTGCGAACAGAATACAAGTAAGAACTACAAAGAATTGGATAAAGGCTCAAACTTTATTAATAGAATGGTAGTATGCGAACGGAGAGACTCCATAGATGATTCCAAAGTTTGAAAAATGGTAAATATATGGAAAAGATACATTTGAATACAATGACCACTGTTCTCCCTAACAACTTTGAATTCGTGCACGCAGACTTCGGTTGAAGTGTAATGAGAATCTGAGAAGATTGTTGCTTCAATGATCAAGTCTTGTCTGATGCAGTTACTTGCCAAGAAATCCCTAAATTTTTCCTAGGTTGCCCTTGCGGGTTCTCAACCTACCGGGAAGAATTTATTCTGTTTATGTCTCTAATTTTTGCCTAGACCGCCCTTTCAGGTTTTCAGCCTACCGAGACGCTCCTTTTTGCCTAAGTCGCCCTTTCGGGTTTTCAACTTAGCAAGTTCTTCTTTTATTTCTTTAGGCGAAGTATTTCTTGACTGCATCAGTATTCAAAGGACGTGGGAACTCCTCGCCATCCATAGTTTCAAGAATCAATGCACCGCCAGAGAAGGCTTTCTTGACAATATATGGGCCTTCATAATTGGGAGTCCACTTGACCCTAGAATCAGCGTTAAAAGACATGATCTTCCTGAGCACGAGGTCGCCTTCTCTGAATTCACAAGGCTTGACTTTCTTATCAAAAGCTTTCTTCATCCTCTTTTGGTATAGCTGACCGTGACACAAAGCCGTCATTCTCTTTTCTTCAATCAAATTCAACTGGTTGAACCTATTCTGGATCCATTCATCCTCTGATAATTTGGTTTCCATCATCACGCGTAAAGAGGGAATCTCAACCTCGACGGGGAGAAACGCTTCCATACCACACACAAGCGAGAAAGGGGTTGCCCCTGTTGAGGTGCAAACAGATGTACGATACCCATGCAAAGAAAAAGGGAGCATCTCATGCTAATCTTTATAAGTAACAACCATCTTCTGGATGATTTTCTTGATGTTCTTATTGGCAGCATCAACGGCTCCATTCATCTTTGGCCTATAGGGAGATGAATTATGATGGATAATCTTGAATTCTTCAGAGTTCCGTCATCATCTTATTATTTAAATTTGAGTCGTTGTCAGTGATGATCCTGCTTGGCACACCATATCAACAAATAAGATTATGCTTGATAAAGCGTACTACCACCTGCTTAGTAACATTGGCATATGAAGCTGCTTCCACCCACTTGGTGAAATAGTCAATTGCTACCAAGATAAAACGATGTCCATTCAACGCATTAGGTTCAATCATTCCTATAATATAAATACCCCATATAGAGAAGGGCCACGGGGATGAAATAACATTGAGAAGTGTCGGAGGCACATGAATCTTGTCGGCATATATCTGACACTTGTGGCACTTCTTCACAAATTTGCAACAGTCAGTTTCCATTTTCAGCCAATAGTAACCTTCCCTAAGCATCCTCTTTGCCATTAAATGTCCATTGGCATGAGTACCAAAGGAACCTTCATGGATATCACGCATCAACATGTCTGCTTCGTGTCTATCCATGCATCTGAGCAAGACCATGTCATGATTTCTTTTGTATAACACATTTTCATTAAGGAAAAATCTACCTGCCAATCTTCTCAGGGTCTTCCTATCTTTATTTGATGCGCCCAACGAGTATTCCTGAGTTCGGAGAAATGCTTGATATCGCGATACCAAGGCTTTTCATCTGACGTTTCCTCTATTACAAATACATGAGCTGGTCTATCCAGACGTCGCACTGTGATACGAGGCACATCATTCCAAGCATTCACCTGATACATAGATGACAAAGTTGCCAAAGCGCCCGCCATTTGATTTTCCTCCCTAGGAATATGATGGAATTCAACTTTGTTAAAGAAGGGTAATAGCCTTCTAGCATAATCTTTGTAAGGGATCAAGCCAGGGTGACAAGCATCCCATTCTCATTTAATCTGGTTTATTACTAAAGCTGAATCCCCATAGACATCAAGGATTTTGATTCTGAGATCCATAGCCGCTTCGAGACCCAGGATACATGCTTCATACTCTGCCATATTATTGGTACAATCAAAGGTCAGTCTTGCAGTGAAAGGGATATGAGACCCATGAGGAGTGATAATCACAACGCCAATCCCTTTTCCGTAAGCATTCACAGCTCTGTAAAACACCATGCCCCATCGGGACCCTGGATCAGGACCTTCCTCAGGCAAAGGTTCATCACAATCTTTTACTTTCAAAAACATCACATATTCGTCGAGAAAGTCGTATTTGACAGACTGATAGTCTTCAACCGGTTGGTGAGTAAGGTACTCTGCCAACACACTACCTTTGATAGCCTTCTGAGTGCGGTATTCAATATCGTATTCAGACAGCAACATCTTCCAGCGAGCGATTCTTCCGGTAAGAGCAGGCTTTTTGAAGATGTACTTAATTGGATCTATTTTGGATATCAACCAAGTAGTTTGATTCAACATGTACTGATGCAGACGCTTCGGTGCCCAAGCCAAAGCACAACATGTCTTTTCAAGTAGAGTGTACCGCGACTCGCAATCAGTGAACTTTTTACTCATATAGTAAATGGCATATTCTTTTCTTCCCGTTTCATCTTGTTGTCCCAAAATGAAACCCATAGAATGATCCAACACTGTTAGATACATAATCAACGATCTTCCCTCGACGGGAGAGAGCAAGATAGGAGGTTCAAGTAGATACTCTTTAATGCTTTCAAATGCCTTCTAGAAATCATCGGTCCATACACACCCTTGATCTTTCTTCAGAAGCTTGAAGATGGGTTCACACGTTGCAGTCATGTGGGAGATGAACCTGGAGATATAATTCAGACGTCCGAGGAAACCTCTAACTGGTTTTTCAGTCCTTGGGGAAGGCATTTCTTAAATTGTCCTGACTTTATCAGGATCAACTTCAATTCCTTTTTTACTGACGATGGAACCTAGCAACTTTCCCGAACGAACACAAAAGGTGCATTTATTCAGATTCAAACGAAGGCGATACTTCCTTAAACGCTGAAATAACTTCAACAAATCTTATATATGCCCTTCCTCAGTATGAGATTTAGCGATCATATCATCAACATATACTTTGATTTCTTTATGCATCAGATCATGGAATAGGGTTGTCATAGCCCTCTGGTACGTTGCACCAGCGTTCTTCAACCTGAAGGGCATCACTCTGTAAAATAATGTTCCCCAGGGTGTGATAAACGTTGTTTTTTCCATGTCCTCAGGAGCCATCTTAATTTGATTGTAACCAGAAAACCCATCCATGAGCGAGAACAATTTGAATTTTGTTGTGCTATCTACCAATATATCAATATGCAGAAATGGAAAGTCATCTTTTGGACTTGCTTTATTTAGATCTCTGTAATCAACGATGTGATACGGTGGGAGAACTGACTTGGTTGTTTTACGTTTTATCGCAAATGTTGCGGTTAGCAAGAGTGGCCACCTACTTTTCTTTTATCCAAAAGGAAAGGTGAAAAAGCACAGGAAAGACCTTTGAGATTGTTTCTTGAGTTCAGGGGGTAGATTATGAAAAGAGAAGGTATTAGCACCCTTTTCATCCATGGTTTTCCATGGGCTCTTAGTTACTTGCTAGATCACTTGCTTTTGTTGTTTGAAATTCTGTTTGGTGTGGTTTTGAAAGTATTTTGTAAAAGAGGCCATTTGTTTAGGCAATCTTTGTAATGATTCTCGCTCGTAAGAATGTATACAAAGATGTTTGTCTTTTTGAAAATGCTTTCAATGTTTGTAAGATGTTTGGAAATGTGTGTGTTTGTTTTGAAAATAGCAAGGATAGTTGTTTGGAAATAGAGAAAGTAACTAGAAGTAATCTACCTACTCAAATGTCTTTCTTGTTCATTTTCTATTACTTTGACATTGTTGTCTTACCATTTGATTTGGTAAGAAACCCTATCTTTGAATGTGAAAGGGATAGGCGTGGGTCATCGTATAACCATGATGGCAATGTTATGAGATGACTTAGCATTTTTCTTTAGGGACTAAGATCATTTTGAAAGGCAACTTTGATAGCGTCGTCGAGGGACTATGATCTTGTATTTTTTATTTGTTTGTGCTAATACATCTCACATGCATAACATGACCATTTTTGTAAGGCAACAAGTGGAATTACCCTAAGGGTGTAAATGTGCAAATGTATTTTATTTACATGCTTGTTTATCTTGAATTAGGGTTATCTACTTGTTGGTTTTATCTTTCCATACAAACCCTAATTACTAACATTATATGAAAGCGATAAGTTGCGGAAATTAAAATCCTACGCTATTACATCATTTGGGGAATGGGGATACAAATTTACAAATTGGGGGATGAAAGCAAATAAATCCTAATTTACTATTACAACCATATTGAATGAATAAATAATGTACAAAAATAAATAAATAAAAAAGAAAGAAAATTGTTTTTAAATATATTGACACATACACTTATATATTGATACGAAAATAGTTTATGTATTGACGCATGCCATTATGTATTGATACGAAAACAATTTATGTATTGACGCATACCATTACGTATTGATACAAAAATAGTTTATGTATTGACGCATACCATTACGTATTGATAGGAAAACTTCCTTGCTGCTGAAAAATGAAAATTAACTCAGTATGAGTCGACGCATTCGCGTTTCATGTCGATGCATGCAACATTTCGTATCGACACATAACAGTTTGCATCGGCTCATAACCTGTTTTGGTCATAACATGTGTCAACTCATAACATTTCGTGTCGACGCATAACTGCTGTTTTTTGTTTTTATCACTGTTTTGCTACATGTAAAAGTCAATTCTCAACACATGGTTAGTGAAAATGAAAAGCAAGCATATGGTTAGCTTTAAAGAAATGATATCTACATTTTATCTTCACAAATGAACAATTAATGATGTTTGTATGAAGAGTTCAAAATCAAGAAAACTTACCTTGAAACTGAAATTTGTGCTTTGAGTTTGAGCTGTTGTATGGGCTGTTGTTGGGCTTGGGAAGTGATGATAGTGATGTTACAGAAGTTTTCCTTGTGTTTGAACAACTTCTATATGATGTATGTGGAGTATTTAGATGGTTGGATATAGTTTTCAAGGTATGAGAGGTTCAAAGGTTTGGACTTTAAAACTCAAAAGTGGAAGTTTTGTGGACTGTTATGGCTGTTGTGAATATGAGATTTTGAGGGTTTACCAATAAAACTTCTGGCTTTTCTCTCTATTTTTTCTAACCTCCTTGTCTTGCAAATGCTTCTTCTATTTATAGAGAAGGTTTGAGACTTGAAAAACTCTGACCTTTTTTAAAATCACCTATTATGCCTTTTTTTCAAATTCATAAAGACAAGTTGCTTCATGATGAAGAAAGGAGTGAACTAAGGAACTTAGCCATGCTTTGCAGGCCTTGTAGATTACTTCTGATGTTGAGAGATTTTTCTGTCATCTTTGGGACATATTTCAAGCTTTGAAAGAAGAGAGTGGTTGGAAAAGTGAAGCTTTATGCAAATGGAAATGTTGCTTTTGCATTTCTCACCAAAAATGGTATCAAGACTTGGACAAACTTCAAATGCTTGTGTAATATACTTAGGGTTTGTGTAATTGCTTGATTATGCATGGATTTGGAGAGAACATAGCCTGAAAAGAGAGATCTTGTAGCTTTGGTTGGAATTTTAGTCAAGTGTTCATCACAAATTCTGCTTTATAATTCAAGAATGAAATCCTAACTTCATCTCTTCGGTCCTCTCAGCCCAAGAATGATCTCAGTGAGTTCTTGGACTTTTTGGAAAGATTGGAACCTCCCCTATACTTTCATGTTTTCCACTTTTGTTAAATCAAGCTGGAACTTGATGAAAATTGGCCAAGAAGTTGGGACAAAAACCTGACTAAAAATTGCTGAAAATTCACTAAGTGCTTTAGTTTCAAGACCAAGACTTCATGGATTAATAACTTGAGATCCAAGAATTTCTAGGAGAAGTTATGTAAATAAATGTGTTAGATATCATGGAGATCTACAACTTTCATGTTGAAAGTTTCTTTTGAATCATCTCGCATCATGATGAAAAATTGGCTCAAAGTTGTGAAAAAACATGAAGTTTTCAACACTTAGAAAAATTTCTAAGTTCGAAAACTTTGACTTTTCAAAATGAAATCTTGACTTTTTGATTTCTTGATGAATAAGTTTCATATTTTGACATGTTTTGATGAATTATGATCTTTGGCACTTGAATTTGACCAAAAAGTCAAAGTTTGACTTTTTCGTATACAATTGACTTTTGATTCGTTGACTGCAAAATTCATCTGTCAATCCAATGGACTTGCAATGTTTTGAACTATGTCATTAGGTAAAAAATGATGCAATTGGACTCTTGAGATCATGCCTTAAACCAATTGACCATTTGTTAGGTCAAAAATCAGGAATTGCCCTTTCTCAATCAAAACCCTAATTTTGACCATTTTTCCCTTTTGGAGATTTGATCAAATTTCTTGAGGAATTATGGTCCAAACTTGATCAAATGATACCTATGAGTTTGAAATGTTTATGTGGATAAAAAATTATGAAGTTTGACTGTAAATTGGCCATGGTTGACTTTTTCCCTAATACAGCTGGTTTTTAGGTCAACTGCTCAATTGACTGAGCAAAAGTGTGATTCAAAGCTTGAAACTTGACATGAGTAATCTTGGGGGTCCATAATGATCCATGGAAATCATATGGGGCATTGGAATTCAAAAGATTCTTGTGCAAAACTCAAACCCTAATTTTGGTCATCAGTGCTTAAAGAGGTGTCTTGAGCTGATCAAACCCTAATTCAGTCTTGAGTCCAAGAGATCTTGTGAGAAAATTCTTGATAAGTGATAGGGAAAATTTTGGGGTACAACAGCTGCCCCTGTTCAATCTTCTTAAACCCGAAGAGTTAGACTGGCGAGTTTTGCCATTCGTGACTCGAAGGTGGAAGATGACTAGACACTAGAGTGCCCAGAAATTTGCACTCGATGATGCGATGATAGAAGGAATGGGCTTTAAAGATGCCATTTGGAGTGGTGATAGGAAGCTATGGGAGATGGGCTTAAAGATGCCATCCAAGAGTGATTGTTGAATTTTAATTTGTAAGCTGAAAGAATGAGTATCAGAATGGCGTCTGTGTCTGGAGCGTATCTGAACTGTATCTGAACTGTAACTGAAAGTTAAGCCTAAATGAGTATCAGAATGGCGTCCGTGTCTGGAGCGTATCTGGACTATATCTGAAAGAAGTTCTGAATGAGTATCAGAATGGCGTCCATGTCTGGAGCGTATCTGCACTGTATCTGAAAGCTGAATCTGAATGATTATCAGGATGGCATCTGTATCTGGAGCGTATTTGAACTGTATCTGAAAACTCAGCAGGATGATGAAGGAATCTTGGACGATTACTACCTCAGCAGGATGATAAAGGAATCTTGGACGATTACTACCTCAACAGAATGATAAAGGAATCTTGGACGATTACTACCTCAGTAGGATGATGAAGGAATCTTGGACGATTACTACCTCAGTAGGATGATGAAGGAATCTTGGACGATTACTACCTCAGCAGGATGATAAAGGAATCTTGGACGATTACTACCTCAGTAGGATAATGAAGGAATCTTGGATGATTACTACCTCAGCAGGATGATGAAGGAATCTTGGACGATTACTACCTCAGCAGGATGATGAAGGAATCTTGGATGATTACTACCTCATCAGGATGATGAAGGAATCTTGGAAGATTACTACCTCAGTGGGATGATGAAGGAATCTTGGACGATTACTACCTCAGCGGGATGATAAAGGAATCTTGGACGATTACTACCTCAGCCGAATGATGAAGGAATCTTGGACGATTACTACCTCAGTAGGATGATGAAGGAATCTTGGACGATTACTACATCATCAGGATGATAAAGGAATATTGGACGATTACTACCTCAGCGGGATGATGAAGGAATCTTGGACGATTAGTACCTCAGTGGGATGATGAAGGAATCTTGGACGATTACTACTCCAAAAGGTGATGACCTTTATCTGTTGATTGATCTTTCCTGAAAAGGTAAAGAGTTAGTTGTATGCAACGTCATGATGTATGCGTTGTGTAATGATGTTCTCAAAATAAATGAATTTGTGTTATATGTATTTTGTATGCATATGTTATGAATGTTGTTGAAATGTAATTTTGTCTTGGAGAATAAATCCTTGACAAGTGTTGGGGAGTTATTAAATCTCGGATTACTGTTGAAGAGTAGGTGTGTCTTCAAACTTTGCTTAGAATGTTTCCACTGAGGATTCCTGTTTTATTATTTGAGGAGAACTCCACGGGGGGAAGTTGAAAGCTCTGTATAGAGTGTTGAATCTTGCTTGGAGAAAAGAGTTTAGGAGTCTTAGTCGTCCGTTGCTCTACTGTGGATTCGAAGTTGAACTGATATCTGGTCGGGTCCAGGTTTCACAGTAACTTGCTAGGGATTGTAGAGTAGTCTACTAGGGAAGAGGAGTTGTGGTCCTCTGATTTGTAGTAGTCGAAGAGGCAAACTCAAGATGGAGAATCCGGCCGTTTGTTGGGGAAATAAACCCTGTTGCTCAGTCTATTGGAGAGGCGGCAACTTCACTGGAAGAAATCCTCGAGGATTCTTGAAGTCGATTCAGTTGAGGAGAGGTTTTCAGATATTGAAAATCTAGCTGAGGAATCATCCTATGAGAAGGATTTTGGGGAAATTTGTCACCGCCCCTAGTAGCGAGTGTTTGTGGCACTGTCAGAAAATGTTTGACTGTACGTAACCCTTTGCTGAGATTGGCGTTCAATGCCCCAAGTAATGGAGATGGAGACCTGCTCCTGGTTATTCCGCATTTCTTGAGAGATTCTTTGAATCTCGACTGGACTGCCCCGAGTGTGTTGGATAGTGACATGTCATGCCCCCTTGTTGATAGGAGATTTGTCATTGGAAATGTCATCCCACTTGAAGTGATTTTGTTCACTGAGAGAGATTTCGTTCACTGGATATCCGTTGTGTGAATTTCTATGTTGTCAAACAAATAGCCATATGCAAACAATGATATTCAAGTAATGCAAAGTTTATGTTTGTCTTGGAACTTTTGAAAATTCATTTTAGCAAGTAAAGAAATTTTGTAAGAAAAATTCAACTCAGGATTTAGAGTAAAGCCTTATAGGAGTCAGGATACCTTTTGTAACAGTATGCTTTCGAACTAACCCATGCTTCAATTAGGACTTTTGAAGGGTTGTAGCGTGGCTTGGTTCACGGTTTAAGAAACAAAGGATAAATGCTCAAAATGTGTTTGTACCCACCCGCTCTTTGTGATGTTCTTCAGTCCTAAACTCAGTTAATTGTGTGTTTGAACTCCAATTGAGTCTGGAATGGCGCTTTAGTGATGGTTCAAACAAGTTAAGTTTGTAGGAAGGCAGTCATTTTTTGCAACATTTTTCATGTTGTTGAGGATTCGTAGTGACCTTTTTTTTATTTGTTATCCCTAATTTTTTCCTGACTGTTCTTGTTTTGAGATTACGGTCAGCGGGATGCCCCATTTTTTCTTAAGCCTCCTTTGTAGGTTTTGACTTAGTGGGCTTTTCCTTTTGAGAGATAATGACTTCCTATTTGGTAGGGAACCATCACCGTCTTTTGATTCCAGAGAAATGTTTTGATGTCATTCGTTGTATTTACGAGATGATAGTTTGCGATTTGAACGCGCATTTGAATGAACTGAGAGACTACCCTGCCCCAGGTTTTGATTAAAGGTTTCAATTTTGTGAAAAAAGGAAAAACTTCCACTTCTTTGGCTCGAAGGGGTTGACTAGGGATTATCTTCCTTATAACTCCAGTGTTTAGGATTTGAAAGGACGCATGTACATCGTCAGCAAGGTCTGTCCAAAAGCATACTGCATGAGATTAAGGCATTGTTTTCGTCATCCTCCCTATAAAGGCTTGTATCTTTTAGCAAGAGTTGAATGTCATAGAGAGAGTAAAAAGCATAGTTTAAATGAAATGAAAACGAATGAATTAATTCAAGACAAACATATTCAATGCATTAATGAAACAAAGTTTGACATTAATAGATAATTGTTTGAATAACAAAAGGAATTACAATTGAAAATTCAAAATGAACAAGATGCTCTCAATGATTTGGCATAGGAGCAGTGATCATGTTTGGAGTCTCCAGAGGGTCAAACTCGATCTCCTTAGCATCAATCAAGTCTTTAATCTTGTTCTTCAAAGTCCAACAGCCGTCAGTGTCATGTCCGGGACTGTCAGAATGATAGGCACATCTTACGCTTGGATTGTACTTAGAAGAGGAGGTGTCAGGATTTTGAGGAGGATCCTTTGGTGTGATTAGCTTCAACTTCAGCAAATGTTGTAACGCTTGAGACAAAGGCATGTTGATGTTAGTGTAATGCCTTTCTTGATATCTTACCCTACGCCTATTGCTATGTCTTTGTTGAACAGGTGTAGGATTAGAGATCAGGATCGCCCCTACATGTTGATCACGACAACTCTTTTGACCATACACAACATTAGACTCTTTCTTCCCACTGTATGGCTTTTTCTGAGTATCAGAAGGTATAGCTCCTTGGATCTTTCCACTTTTGATGCCAGCTTCGACCCTTTCACTGGTTAGTATTAGCTCGGTGAACCCGACTGAGGAGCTTCTGATTAGGTGTTTGAAGAAAGGCCTTGTAAAAGTTCCCATGAAGATGTCAATCAGCTCCCTCCCAGTTAAAGGGGGCTGCACTCTACCAGCCAGATCTCTCCACTTTTGGGCGTATCCTTTGAAACTGTCGTTGGAACCCATGGTCATGTTCTGCAATTGCACACGAGTTAGTGCAAGATCAGCGTTGTACTGATACTGCTTGTAGAAAGCTGTAGTTAAATCCTCCCAGGTGTGGATGCGAGAACTCTCCAATTGATAGAACCATTCAAGTTGAGTCCCTACTAGGCTCTCTTGGAAGAAATGGATCCAAAGCTTCGGATCAGTTGTGTACGGTTGAATCTTGCAGACATAAGACTTTAAGTGCATCTTAGGGCAAGAGACTCCATCGTACAGGGAAAAGGTAGGGATTTTGAATTTTGGCGGGATGACTACCCTAGAAACCAATCCCATGTCTCCTAAATCCAAGCCAGGTATCTTTTGAATCTCCATAGCACTGAGGCGGTCCTCCAACTGTTTGTACTTGTCATCAGTGGGAGGATATTGCTCATCAGAGTAGTCAACTTCACCTTCATCAATCTCCAAATTGTGTTCTTCTTCATGACTATTCCCCATGTTGGATGGAGTTGAAAGATCTAGAGCTCCCTTGACTGGTCCTCTAGGTCTTCTTCCCAAGTTCAAGACGCCTACTGACTTCTTGGACTTTTTCTTCTTGTCTTTGAGAAGAAGAGTCTTCAGGTCCTCTTGCCCCTTAGCCATAGCCAGAAACATTTGTTGGAATTGAGCGTTTTGAGCTTGGAGATCTTTCACTGTCTATTCCATATCCATCTTACTGAAATAAACAGTAGGAAGATAAGGAGACCTGTATGGGACAAATCTGTCATGATATGATGCATGATATGTGGATGCATGTTTTCAAGGATCTCGCGGGGTAAACACAAGAAAAATTTAGGAGTTGAACTTTGATCAACATCTTTGATTGGAAAACTTTGTATCGCTGGATGTCCTTCCACGAGAATTTAGCTCACCATGCCAAGTGGGTTGTAGCCCCTGACTCAAATTGTTGTACTTGATCTTTGACGGCGTTTGGTTAGAGGAAAATAAATCCTCTTTCCCCTTGCTAGACGTCTGGTTATCAAAAATGCTATGGTATGATGCTATGATGCTATGTACAAGTAAATATATACAAACAAGGAAAACCGGCCCTTAGTTTTAGGCTTGCATGGAGTCTCATAGGTAAGTACCCTCTTGAAGTTTTGTTGGCTCAACCTGTCCTAGAAAGTAACCGGGTTCTAAGGAGCTCAATATCACTGGTTTGTTTCCTTGGTCATTATTTCAGCACAAGCCTCTTTAATGGCGACCGAAATATCCCAAAAAACCAAACCTCAATAAGTGTAGTATCGAGTATCTACCAACTTCGGACTGCACCAAAGTCGGTCATCTCACTACGTCCTAATGGCCAAGTTTGTCAAGTAAAGGTTCTAGAAGTCAGTTAGTGCTTCATGATATCACTCAGCAGCCATGTATTCTCCTTGACTACTCAAGGGCTACCGGTACCCAAAAATATGTCACATTAACGTAGCTATTTCTTAGACCATGTCGGTGTACCTTGCACAGTTTCCATAACATATTGCTACTTACCTATAAGGTATCCCAAATCCGAGTAGAGGATTCAAGCCCAAACAAAGAACCAAAATGTAAAGCAAACAAATCAAATAATGAAAGCAAGGAGATGTGATCTAGCCTAAGGTAACCCCACTTTTAAAAAATCCTCAGCAGAGTCGCCAGTTCTGTGATATGGTGGAAGAACTGACTTGGTTGTTTTGCGTTTTATCGCAAATGTTGCGGTTAGCAAGAGTCGCCACCGACTTTTCTTTTATACAAAAGGAAAGGTGAAAAAGAACAGGAAAGACCTTTGAGATTGTTTCTTGAGTTCGGGGGGTAGATTATGAAAAGGGAAGGTATTAGCACCCTTTTCATCCATGGTTTTCCATGGGCTCTTAGTTACTTGCTAGATCACTTGCTTTTGTTGTTTGAAATTGTGTTTGGTGTGGTTTTGAAAGTATTTTGTAAAAGAGGCCATTTATTTAGGCAATCTTTGTAATGATTCTCGTTCGTAAGAATGTATACAAAGATGTTTGTCTTTTTGAAAATGTTTTCAATGTTTGTAAGATGTTTGGAAATGTGTGTGTTTATTTTGAAAATAACAAGGATAGTTGTTTGGAAATAGAGCAAGTAACTAGAAGTAATCTACCTACTCAAATGTATTTCTTGTTCATTTTCTATTCCTTTGACATTGTTGTCTTACCATTTGATTTGGTAAGCAACCCTATCTTTGAATGTGAAAGGGACGGGCGTGGGTCATCGTATAACCATGATAGCAATGTTATGAGATGACTTAGCATTTTTCTTTAGGGACTAAGATCATTTTGAAAGGCAACTTTGATAGCATCGTCGAGGGACTATGATCTTGTATTTTTGATTTGTTTGTGCTAAGACATATCACATGCATAACATGGCCATTTTTGTAAGGCAACAAGTGGAATTACCCTAAGGGTGTAAGTGTGAAAATGTGTTTTATTTACATGCTTGTTTATCTTGAATTAGGGTTATCTACTTGTTGGTTTTATCTTTCCATACAAACCCTAATTACTAACATTATATGAAAGCGACAAGTTGCGGAAATTAAAATCATACGCTATTACATCATTTGGGGAATGGGGATACAAATTTACAAATGGGGGGATGAAAGAAAATAAATCCTAATTTACTATTACAACCATATTGAATGAATAAATAATGTACAAAAATAAATAAATAAATAAATAAGAAAGAATTGTTTTGAATTTTTTTTATGTATTGACACATACACTTATGTATTGATACGAAAATAGTTTATATATTGACGCTTGCCATTATGTATTGATACGAAAAAAGTTTATGTATTGACGAATACCATTACATATTGATACGAAAACAGTTTATGTATTGACGCATACCATTACGTATTGATACGAAAACTTCGATGCTACTGAAAAATGAAAATTAACTCAGTATGAGTCGACGCATTCGCGTTTCGTGTTGACGCATGCAACATTTCATATCGACGCATAACAGTTTGCATCAGCTCATAACCTGTTTTGGTCATAATATGTGTCGACTCATAGCATTTGGTGTCGACGCATAACTGCTGTTTTTTGTTTTTATCACTGTTTTGCTACATGTAAAAGTCAATTCTCAACACATGGTTAGTGAAAATGAAAAGAAAGCATATGGTTAGCTTTAAAGCAATGATATCTACATTTTATCTTCACAAGTGAACCATTAATGATGCTTGTATGAAGAGTTCAAAATCAAGAAAACTTACCTTGAAACTGAAATTTGTGCTTTGAGTTTGAGCTGTTGTATGGGCTGTTGTTGGGCTTGGGAAGTGATGATAGTGATGTTAAAGAAGTTTTTCTTGTGTTTTAACAACTTATATATGATGTATGTGGAGTATTTAGATGGTTGGACAGAGTTTTCAAGGTATGAGAGGTTCAAAGGTTTGGACTTTAAAACTCAAAAGTGGAAGTTTTGTGGACTGTTATGGCTGTTGTGAATATGAGATTTTGAGGGTTTACCAATAAAACTTTTGGCTTTTCTCTCTATTTTTTCTAACCTCCTTGTCTTGCAAATGCTTCTTCTATTTATAGAGAAGGTTTGAGACTTGAAAAACTCAGACCTTTTTTAAAATCACCCATTATGCCTTTTTTTTTCAAATTCATAAAGACAAGTTGCTTCATGATGAAGAAATGAGTGAATTAAGGAACTTAGCCATGCTTTGCAGGTCTTGTGGATTGATTTTGATGTTGAGAGATTTTTCTGTCATCTTTGGAACATATTTCAAGCTTTGAAAGAAGAGAGTGGTTGGAAAAGTGAAGCTTTATGCAAATGGAAATGTTGCTTTTGCATTTCTAACCATAAATGGTATCAAGACTTGGACAAAGCTTCAAATGCTTGTGTAATACACTTAGGGTTTGTGTAATTTCTTGATTATGCATGGATTTGGAGAGAACATAGCCTGAAAAGAGAGATCTTGTAGCTTTGGTTGGAATTTTAGTCAAGTGTTCATCACAAATTCTGCTTTATAATTCAAGAATGAAATCCTAACTTCATCTCTTCGGTCCTCTCAGCTCAAGAATGATCTCAGTGAGTTCTTGGACTTTTTGGAAAGATTGGAACCTCCCCTATACTTTCATGTTTTCCACTTTTGTTAAATCAAGCTGGAACTTGATGAAAATTGGCCAAGAAGTTGGGACAAAAACCTGACTAAAAATTGCTGAAAATTCACTAAGTGCTTTAGTTTCAAGACCAAGACTTCATGGATTAATAACTTGAGATCCAAGAATTTCTAGGAGAAGTTATGTAAAGAAATGTGTTAGATATCATGGAGATCTACAACTTTCATGTTGAAAGTTTCTTTTGAATCATCTCGCATCATGATGAAAAATTGGCTCAAAGTTGTGAAAAAACATGAAGTTTTCAACACTTAGAAAAATTTCTAAGTTCGAAAACTTTGACTTTTCAAAATGAAATCTTGACTTTTTTATTTCTTGATGAATAAGTTTCATATTTTGACATGTTTTGATGAATTATGATCTTTGGCACTTGAATTTGACCAAAAAGTCAAAGTTTGACTTTTTCGTATACAATTGACTTTTGATTCGTTGACTGCAAAATTCATCTGTCAATCCAATGGACTTGCAATGTTTTGAACTATGTCATTAGGTAAAAAATTATGCAATTGGACTCTTGAGATCATGCCTTAAACCAATTGACCATTTGTTAGGTCAAAAATCAGGAATTGCCCTTTCTCAATCAAAACCCTAATTTTGACCATTTTGCCCTTTTGGAGATTTGATCAAATTTCTTGAGGAATTATGGTCCAAACTTGATCAAATGATACTGTGATACGGTGGGAGAACTGACTTGGGTTTTGCGTTTGTATTCGCAAATGTTGCGGTTAGCAAGAGTCGCCACCGACTTTTTATTTTATCCTAAGGAAAGGTTTAAAAAGCACAGCAAAAACCTTTGAGATTTTTCTTGGGTTCGGGGAGTAGATTATAGAAAGGGAAGGTATTAGAACCCTTTCTATCCATGGTTATCCATGGGCTCTTAGTTACTTGCTTAGATCACTTGCCTTTTTCCAATTGTTTGAAATGGTGCTTTGTGTGTGTGTGTGTGTGTTTTGAAAATGTTTTTGAAAAGAGGCCAATGTGGTGGCAACCTTTGTAATGATCCATGTTGGGATGTATACAAAGGTGTATGTCTTTTGAAAAAGTTTTCAATGTTTTTTGAAAGTTGTTTTGATGTGTGATTTTGAAATTAGGCAAGTGTTTTGTTTTGCAAGTTTGATTCAAGTAACTAAGAGGTTATATGCTCCTAAATTTCTCAAAAGATTATTGCTATGTTTTAACCCTTTTAACAAGTTTGTTCCACCATTGTATTTGGTGGACAATCTTGTGTTAGGATGTGAAAGGGACAGGCGCGGGTCATCGTTTAGACCATAATTGTAACGACGTTAAATGTCTTTGGGCAATTTCTTTAAGGGACTTGATCATTTGTTTTTGTTTGTTTTTGAAAAGTTTTGTCGAGGGACTATGATCATTCAAATTGTTTGCTTTGCCCAAAGAAGTTCAAAATACAATATGGCCCATTTATTCGAAGGCAACAAGTGGAATACCCTAGGGGTGTGAGTGTGCAAGTGTGTTTTATTGCATACAAGAGTTTTTTCTTTGAATTAGGTTTTTCTATTTCATTGATTTTATCTTGTCATACACGTCCTAATTACTAGCAATAAGAAGCGGAAATGTAAAATCCTACGCTATTACAATAATTAGGGGAGGGGGATACACATTTGTACATGGGGGGTTCAACGAGAAAAATAGACAAAAAAGAAAATAGCGAAAAACAAGATATATAGAGAGAGAGAGAGGGAGCCCGCGCGCTGTTGGGAGGTCATCAGAAGTTCTGACCCGGATCCGCTGTCAGATGATCAACCTGTTGGTGAAACTGGATGAGTCAGAACTTCTGACTCTAGAACCTGCAAAACAGAACCTTGTTAGTGGGGAAATCAGAAGTTCTAATTTCCCTGCGCTGCAAGACATAATTTTGTTAGTGGAGAAACCAGAAGTTCTGATTCTGCTGAAAAGGCAATAACTCTCAGAGGTTCTGATGTCATTGACAGCAAAACATGCTTCAGATGTGCTAACGTCAAAGTCAGCATTTGGCTTTTCCCTGTACTAATCAGAACATCTGCAATTCTGTTATTACTCCACAAAACAGGAAACATATTTGGAACAAATCCAGCAAAATAGCAAAAATGTTTCAGAGGTCAGAATCACCAAGGTCACAGGCAAGTCCTACACTGGCTCAGAACGTTCTGAGGTATGAGAGTCCTCAGAACATAAACAGCGATAACATGAATATTTACATTATGTTACTTGAATATGCACAGCTGATGATGCTTAACAGTGTGGTGAGGGTCAGCAGGTGCTTACCTGACTGTTTGGAAAGTGGTGGGTGAAAGTTAGCTTTTGGTTCTGGTGGTGTTCTGGACAGATTTGGAACAAGGGGAAGTAAAGGTGTATACGTGTATAGGGTCAGAAGTTTGGAAAGAGCGTTTTTGGTTTACAGAAAAGAGCTGGATGTTTGATGAAGTTGAAGGTGAAAAACTTAAAGTTATGAAACAAAGCTGGAGATTTTGGCAGAGTTTCAGAATGCTACGTTGCTAGGAGTTTCGTTTCTCTCTTAGCAATTTTTCTGTTTCTCTTTTTGAACCCTTTTTGCAGTGGTGAAAGCTCTCTATTTATAGGCAAAGTTCTTGTGGATGCCTTGAACATTTAAGGCGCCAACAGAGTTTGAATTTGTTCTTTGACAGAAATTCCTGGGAAGTTGTGATAATAGCTATCTTTCAGCCTAGGTTGCAGCAGCAGGCGTAGATTGGGGAGAAGTGACCTCTGAAGTGGGCGGTGGCGTGAAGACTCATGCCAGAATTTGTGCAAAAGCGTTTTCCAAGCCACACGTGAATGCTCAGGAGTGGTTGGGAGCATTAATGGGCATTAAATGGTGACAAGACCTGTCAATACCAACATTATGGTAATGGAAACCAGCGTTGAATCAGCAGCGTAAACCATGCTCTGGCCTTGGCTACCTGTTGTCTTAGCAAGCTCTGGAGATTCTCCTGGTTTTCTGGTACGTTCCTTGGATCTACTTCTGGACAATCTGGACTTAGAGATTCTGTATCAATGTGACACCTATCCTTCTGACCTTTCATCTTCTGATTTCAACCTATTCTGAAGGAGTCTTCATACTTTCCTGTTTCTCTTGCATTCCTTTAGCAAATTCTGACTGAGCTTGTGTAACTGCTGAAGGGGCATGTTCTGTCTGAGGCTTACATTCTGAACCACGTTTACAACTTCTGATTGAACTGATGTAGCTGCTGAAGGGGCATGTTCTGTCTGAGGCTTACATTCTGAACCACATTTACAACTTCTGATTGAACTGATGTAGCTGCTGAAGAGCCAACTTCTGACTATGCTGAGCCAAGCTTGCAACTTCTGACCGTCTTCGTCTGGGATGGGTCCAGAAGTTCTGAAGCGCTGATTTTTTCTAAAAACACTTATTTTAAAGAAACATTCTAAGCACTTAGAATTTGATTTTCCTCAAGATGAAAGCGTTGTTTCTGGAGTTTGTGAGATCATCTTGCTCTTGTAAGTGACTTGCTTGGGCAAAGGATAACTCAGGACTTGGATTTGTTTCAGGGGACTTTGAAAAATTTAAGATGGTTTTCCTGAAGAAAGAGAGGGCAAATTTTGGGGTACAACAGTTGCCCCTGTTCAATCTTCTTGAACCTGAAGAGTTAGATTGGCAAGTTTGCCTTTCGCGACTCGAAGGTAAAAGGAGATTGGACACTAGAGTGCCCGGAAATTTGCACTCACATGTTGAAGTATCAACAATGTGATGGCGAGAATGGGCTTATAGATGCCATTTGGAGAGGTGATGGATAGGGAGATGGGCTTACAGATGCCATCTGGGGATGTGACAGATCTTCGTCGGGAATGGGCTTACAGATGCCATTTGGAAGTGTCGATCGCATAAGAGATTCCTTAGCGAGAAACTTGTATATTTTTGAGAAAGACGGATGTTTCCCTGGCTTGTTACAGGTGTTTGATCTTCAGTCTCCTTATGCAGATATGCCCTGGATGGATACAGGTATCGAATCTACAATCGGTTGCTCACAGATGTGCCCTGGCTGAATACAGAAGTCGAATCTGGAAATAGTCGTTAATAGACGTGCCCTGGCTAGATACAGGAATCGAGTCTGGAAACGTGGTCAACAGATATGCCCTGGCTGGATACAGGAATCGAGTCTGGAAATGTTGTAGTTGATAGATGTGCCCTGGCTGGATACAGGAATCGAATCTTCGAACTCTTCAGACGTGCCCTGGCTAGATACAGGAATCGAGTCTGGAAACGGATCACTCTCAGATGTGCCCTGGCTAGATACAGGTATCAGATCTGGAATTGTGACAGTTGATAGATGTGCCCTGGCTGGATACAGGAATCGAATCTTCGAACTCTTCAGACGTGCCCTGGCTAGATACAGGAATCGAGTCTGGAAACGGATCACTCTCAGATGTGCCCTGGCTAGATACAGGTATCAGATCTGGAATTGTGACAGTTGAAGGTAGTTGTTTTTGGGATTGTCTTTTTCCTGGAAAGGCAAAAACATAAGTTGTATGCAATGTCATGATGTATGATATGCACGATGTTCAACATGAGATAGTGTTGTATGCGCTTTATCATGTAGGTAAGCAAGATGTATAAAAATGTGAAATGTTTATGAATGTAATTTCGTCTTTTAGGAAAATAAATCCTTGACGAACGGCCGGGGAGTTGCTCTGTGGAAGAGATACTTGGCCGAGGTTTTGATGAGAGGTCTGCTGAGGACTTTAATGATAGATCCCGCTGGGGATAATGATGATAAACTCTGCTGGGGATGCCAAAGATAAACTCCGCTGGGGATCGAAAGATAAACTCCGCTGGGGGTACCAAAGATAAAATCCGCTGGGGGTACCAAAGATAAAATCCGCTGGGGATTGAAAGAACTTTGCCGAGGGCGGTCTTCCGTGGTTTTTAGCTGAGGATAACCCAGTTATAAGTCCTTGTGAGGAAATAATTCTAAATAAAACTTGGGAGAGACGTCCGTGCTCTGCAGGGGATAAGCTTCCAGAATTTACTGGGGATGAGTTTTAAGACCCGCCGGGGAATGCTGTGCTTTTCCAGGATCGACGGGGAATCAACTCCGCTTGGGGAAAGTATTGCCGAATCTTGTTTTACTCTGCGGGGAGTTGAGATGATTTGGCCGCATTTTTCAGTTGGACCCTACCTTGATACCTCGGCGGACAAAACAACCAGGCTGCATTAGACCACTTCACAGTGCCCCTGTCTCTGATGTCACCTGTAATCAATCTCTTGTTTCATATGCAAATATTTATGAATTAGCAACTTAATGTCAAATGCATATATCAAAAATGAACATTGGACGTTCTTCGCAAAACAAAACAAAAAAAGGAAAAATAATGGCAATTTGTATGGACAAGAGGATTTGTATTGATTTTTTGAGTTTGCCTGTAAATAGGCGTTTTTGTACAAGAGGCTGACATCCTAGTAAGAGGACGCCGCCAAATAATGTAGAGTTTACAATTTGAAAGAGGGAAACAAAACAGCTATGTGAACAATCCCACTGGGTTCCAACTCTGCTATCGCCTTTATGTCTTCGAACGTCTCATCGCCTTGCTGCCTAACTGAAGATGAAGCTGATTGGTCGATGCCGAAATCTTGGGCCAGATAGTTGATGCCGAATTCCGGATGCGAAGTGATCCAATGAGACATAGTGTTACACTTTTATCCCTAACTTTTGCCTGGACCGCCCTTTCGGGTTTTCAGTCCACCGGGATACCCATTTTTTCCCAAGTCGCCCTTTCAGGTTTTCGACTTGCCGGGTGTACATATTTTTATTCATTTCATCCCTTATTTTTGCCCGAACCCTTTTGGTTCGCCGGGAAGCCCTTATTTTTGCCTAGGTATGTCAACCTAACGGGTCTTTTATGCGTAGTATTTTTTCACTATGTCTGCATTGGCGGGGTGAGGAAGGTCGTCACCATCCATGGTGGTTAGGATCATGGCTCCTCCTGAGAACACACGTTTAACCACAAATGGCCCTTCGTATGTAGGGGTCCATTTGCCCCGGGGATCACTTTGGGGAAGGATGATGCGTTTGATTACCAGGTCCCCAACTTGATACTCTTGCGGTCTGACTTTCTTGTTAAATGCCCTGATCATCCGTTTCTGATACGTTTGACCATGACAGATAGCAGTGAGCCTTTTTTCATCAATCATATTTAATTGATCAAGTCGAGTCTGGATCCAATCATCTTCATTCAAGTCTGCATCCTTCATTATCCGGAGAGAAGGTATCTGGACTTCAATTGGCAAGACTGCCTCCATGCCATAGACCAAGGAGAAGGGAGTCGCCCCGGTTGACGTCCTTGCTGAGGTGCGGTACCCATGAAGAGCGAACGGTAACATCTCGTGCCAATCTTTATAGGTCACTGTCATCTTCTGCACAATTTTCTTGATATTTTTATTGGCTGCCTCTACAGCCCCATTCATCTTCGGCCGGTAGGGAGAAGAATTGTGGTGCTGTATCTTGAATTGTTCACAGAGTTCAGTGATCATTTTGTTATTGAGATTGGTACCATTGTCCGTAATGATTCTTTCCGGGACGCCGTACCGACAAATCAGATTATGCCGGATGAAACGTGCCACGCCACTCTTGGTTACTGTGGCATAGGAAGCTGCCTCAACCCATTTCGTGAAGTAATCGATCGCCACCAAGATGAAGCGATGCCCATTGGATGCCGTCGGTCGGATCTCACCGATCATATCGATGCCCCACATTGCGAAAGGCCAAGGTGCCGTCAGGACATTCAAAGGAACCGGAGGGATATGCACCTTGTCAGCATAGATCTGGCATTTATGACAAGTTCGGGAGTGTTGGTAACAATCGGCTTCCATTGTGGACCAGAAATACCCTGCCCGAAGGATTTTCTTAGCCATGGTGTGTCCACTGGAATGTGTTCCAAACGTGCCTTCATGTAATTCCATCATAATTTTCTCTGCTTCAGCCTTATCCACACAATGTAGCAGAGTCGAATCATGATTCCGTTTGTAGAGAATGCCGTTGCTGAGGAAGAATTTTGCAGCAAACCTCCTCATGAACTTCTTATCATTGACAGATGCACCTGCAGGGTATTCCTGAGCTTCCAAGTACCTCTTCACCTCATGATACCAGGGTTTTTCAATAACCTTCTCAGCTTCGAGCTCGCAGCAGTATGTCGGTTCATCCGACTTCCAGATTATGATTCGGGGAGCCTCATTGTCCCATTTAACTTTGAACATTGAAGACATTGTAGCTAGGGCGTCCGCTAGCTGATTCTCCTCTCTAGGGAAGTGTTCGAAAGTTATCTCTTCAAAGTGGGGAAGAAAGGTCAACACATACTCCTTGTAAGGAATAAGATTCGGGTGTTTCGTATCCCACTCGCCTTTGATCTGATTGATCACGAGAGCGGAATCTCCGAAAACACTTAGAAACTTGATCCTCAAATCGATTGCAGCTTGTAAACCCATGATACATGCCTCATATTCTGCCATGTTGTTGGTGCAGCTGAAACATAATCGGGCGGTGAGTGGAGTATGAGTTCCCCTGGGAGATATGATTACAGCGCCGACGCCGTTACCCAAAGTATTGGAGGCTCCATCAAAATGCATAGACCATCGGGATCCTTCCTCAGGTCCTTCATCCGGTCCAGGTACTTCACAGTCAGTTACCACCATGATGTCTTCGTCCGGAAAATCAAAGTTCAATGATTGGTAATCATCCACAGGTTGGTGTGCCAAATGATCGGCCAGTACACTTCCTTTAATTGCTTTCTGAGTTGTATACTGGATATCATATTCTGTTAAGATCATTTGCCATCTCGCTATTCTTCCAGACAGAGCGGGCTTTTCAAATATGTACTTGATGGGATCCATTTTTGAAATCAATAAAGTAGTGTGAGTCAGCATATACTGTCTCAGCCGGCGAGCAGCCCATACAAGAGCGCAGCAAGTCTTCTCAAGCAGTGAGTAACGAGACTCACAGTCGGTAAACTTTTTGCTCAAGTAATAAATAGCGTGCTCTTTTCGGCCAGACTCGTCATGCTGCCCCAGCACACACCCCATTGAATTATCAAGCACTGTCAAGTATAGTATCAGAGGTCTTCCTTCCACCGGTGGCATAAGAATGGGTGGCTCTTGGAGATATTCCTTTATCTTTTCAAAGGCGGCCTGACATTCATCATTCCAGCGTATTACTTGATCTTTCTTCAGTAATTTGAAGATCGGCTCACAAGTAGCAGTCAGATGTGAGATGAATCTGGCAATGTAATTCAGTCGTCCCAGGAAGCCTCTGACTTCTTTCTCTGTTTTTGGAGTCGGCATCTCTTGTATGGCTTTTACCTTGGCAGGGTCCACCTGAATACCTTTATCACTTACAATGAAACCTAGCAATTTTCCGGATCTTACCCCAAAGGTGCATTTGTTGGGATTCAACCTCAGCTTGTATAACTTGAGTCGGTCAAACAACTTCCTCAGATGGTCAAGGTGCTCCTCCTCAGTTTGAGACCTTGCAATCATGTCATCAACGTATACCTCAATCTCATGATGGATCATATCATGAAATAAAGCAACCATGGCACGTTGATAGGTTGCCCCAGCATTTTTCAATCCGAATGGCATGACCTTATAACAGAAGGTGCCCCACTGAGTCACAAAGGTAGTCTTCTCCATATCCTCTGGAGCCATCTTGATCTGATTATACCCTGAAAAACCATCCATGAAGGAGAACACCTTGTGTTGAGCTGTATTGTCAACAAGGACATCAATGTGAGGCAGGGGGAAGTCATCCTTGGGGCTGGCCCTGTTCAGATCCCTGTAGTCGACACACATTCTGACTTTACCGTCCTTCTTCGGTACTGGTACCACATTGGCAACCCACTGAGGGTAAGAAGTCACTACAAGGAACCCGGCATCAAACTGTTTCATAACCTCGGCCTTGATCTTTTTAGACATCTCTGGACGCATCCGTCGGACCTTTTGCTTTACCGAAGGGCAATCTTCCTTGGTTGGCAGATGGTGAACTACAATGTCGGCATCCAACCCAGGCATATCTTCATAGGACCAAGCAAAAATCTCCATATAATCTTGTAGCATCTGAATCAATCGTTGCTTCACGCTGAGCTCTAGATTGGCACCAATCTTGACCTCTTTCCTATCCGTCTCAGTACCCAGGTTAATTGTCTCTACCGGCTCTTCATGTGGTTGAATAGCTCTCTCTTCCTGGAGTAGCAGTCTTGCGAGTTCACCAGGCACTTCGCAATCATCTTCACCTTCGTCTTCGGCCAAGTTGATCGGATTTTCGAAGTCATAACTGGCGGTAGCAGAGCTGTTACCAGTAAGATCCAGAGTGGATTGAAACCTGTATAAGTGAGTGTGTGTAAATATAGCTGTTTTGCAATATATATAACACAAAGGAAAAAGAGCACAAGATTTGAAATGCAACAAACGTCCAATGTTTTGATTGATGATATATGAAAATGTCATACAAAAAACCCTCACAAATGGAGCCACGATGCCCCGGGTAGGACACCGAGCCAACAAAGTTTTAACATATTGTTTGTTACAAATTGGAAATCAAAAGAAATTAATTACTGCATGACAAATGTGATAGGGGTAAAATCCTTTGCCGTCCAGTTGCTTGGTCCGTTGCTGTTAGTCGGGTAGATCCAACTGTCAAACTCTGCTTTTTCCACATCCTCCTCGATAGCATTCACCCTTGAGCTGGAGATAAACACCGGAGCCTTTCTGATCTTCTCCTTGCGCACAGCCCTCTGAGTCTCTGCAGTAAAGCCCAGCCCAAACTTGTCGTTCTTCTGAGTGAAGTCAGGAAGCTGACCCCAGTTTGCACAATTGCCTTTCTGAACCACAGCCCGGGCATCCCTTAGGGAAGCCATCTTCAAGAAAACATTCTCTTCAACTGTTGTCTCTGCAGCTGCTGAAATTGGATGTACCTCCTCGAAATGCTGAAAGGGGGTTTCAATAAACTCCCCGTCCATCTCAATGTATCTGAAGGAATTCAAATGGCTCACCATATACTCCTCTTCTCCTTGAACATTGACGATCTTCCCCCTGACGGGATACTTCAGCTTCTGGTGCAAGGTGGAGGTCACTGCCCCAGCTTTATGGATCCAAGGTCGACCTAGTAGACAAGAGTACGATGGACGTATATCCATCACATAAAAGGTAGAGTCAAACACTTGAGAGCCCACACGAATAGGGATGTTAACCTCTCCATGAACCATCCTTTTAGAACCGTCAAAGGCCCTGACGATGATATTGCTGGGCTTCAATTCCAGGCCTTCATAATCCAGACGGTCTAAAGCCTTTTTTGGTAGGACATTCAAAGAAGAACCAGTATCCACCAATACATGCGCCAGAGTAGTGCCCCTGCATTCGATAGAGACATGCAGGGCATCATTGTGGTCTCTTCCCTTCGCAGTCAGGTCAGCATCTGAGAAACCCAAGCCATTGTCTGCTGTTAGATTTGCTATGCAATCGGTGAACTGGACTGCAAACGTCTCTTGCGGCACATGGGCCGTCTTGAGAAATGAGATCAAGGCCTTAGCATGGGCCTCGGAGCATAGCAATAAGGAGAGCAGGGAGATCTTGGAGGGCGTATGCCCCAGCTGTTCGACAACATTGAAATCACTTTTCTTTATTATTTTCAGAATCTCCTCCATTTCTTGTCGGGAGGCCTCAGCATTTATGGGTATTGGTGCCTCCATCCGGGCAGGCTCTTCTTCAATCCCTTTGCCCCGAGCATTTGATGACTCGGCAGCAGGGGACAGAACTTGATCAGCAACAGGAACAGGTAAACTTGTAGGTTTTATAAGGAGGGGTTTTCGAATAGTGGGCGGTGCAATGTCAGGCGAGAAGAGCCTGCCACTGCGGGTGACCTTGGCTGGACCAGTGATATCGCAGATACTGGTGCCAGTGTCGAATTCTTGTTTGATTCCATTTACATACACGTCTGCCCCATAATGCCAGGGGACAGCTTTATCAGATATGTAGGGGAGAGGCCCCGGGACAGTAATAATCACAGGTGCAACAGTCATGATTTGAACAGGCTTCTTGGGGGGAGCCTTGATTGGATTTTTGAAGATGGTAACCACATAAATTTCTTTTATCGGAACCGACTGAACAGCAGACTTTTTGAATAGAATTTCTTTGCTATCCATTAGGCCTTGGATGCCTAACCTCAGCAAGGGACAATCAGATAGGGAAACAACACAGAACAGGCAACCTTCACCGCAACCCGGAAATAAACCGGCCCGCAGTAGGTTCTTCTTAACAGTCTTCAGAGGGGTGACAACTTCATCTACTGAAACAGCGTACATTTCTTCCTCAACAGCATTTACCCTATGCTGGGGCATAGGAGCAGTTACAACATTTGGTCTCTCCGGCGCTTCAAACTGAATTTCCTTTGCGTCGATCAGATCTTGTACTTTGTTTCCCAAGGCCCAGCAATCATCAGTAGTGTGCCCGGGACTATCAGAATGATAAGCACACCGGGCATTTGGGTTATACTTAGGAGACGCAGTGTTGACGACCTTAGGAGCTTCTTTGAGGGTCACCAGGTTGGTAGATAACAGTTGGGGTAAAATTTGTGATAAGGTCATACTCAGCCGAGTATACTGCCTCTTGGGCCTGTCACTTATTTGTTGATTGTACTGCTGAGGAGCAGCAACAGGTTTGGAGATGACCAAAGCATTGACGGCTTGGCGACTTTCGGGCTTGACTGGTCTTCTAGGACCATAGACGGCACTTGCTTCTTTCTTAAACGGCCTCTTCTCAGCACTTGTGGAGGCAGCCTTTTGTATTTTGCCTGACCTGATGCCAGCTTCAATTCTTTCTCCCGTCAATATCAAATCTGTAAACCCAGCGGAGGAGTTACCAACCAAATGATTGAAAAACGGACCAGACAATGTCCCAAGGAACATATCAACCAGCTCACGATCAGTCAATGGAGGCTGCACCCTGCCAGCCAAATCTCTCCATTTTTGAGCGTACTCTTTGAACCCTTCACCCGTTCCTAGAGACATACCCTGAAGTTGGGTACGCGTAGGAGCGAGATCAGAATTGTATTGGTATTGCCTGTAGAATGCGGTTGCCAAATCTTCCCAGTGTCGGATGCTAGCTCCATCCAATTGGTAAAACCATTCAAGTTGTGACCCCGAGAGACTATCTTGGAAGAAGTGAATCCAGAGGTTCTTATCCGCCGTATAAGGTTGGATCTTTCTTACGTATGACCTTAGATGTAGCTTTGGACAGGAAACCCCATCATACTTGGCGAAGGCAGGTGCCTTAAACTTGTGTGGAATTACCACTCCAGAAGATAACCCCAAATCTCCGAAATCCAGTCCCGACACATTCTGAATTTCCATGGCGCTCAAGCGGTCCTCCAATTGCTTGTACCTGTCAGCAGCAGGTGGGTATTGTTCATCGTTATAGTCCGTCTCGTTGTCGGAGACTGCGGGACTAGGAGCCCCTCCCCCTTGGGGACTGTTTTTCTCAGCAGAAGAAGTGGTTGGATCAGCTTCATTATGGAGTGTGTTCCCAAATCTGCGTCCGGTGTTGAACAATGCAGTCCTCTTTTTCTTCTTCTTCTTCATGAGTAGAGTCTTCAGCTCTTGCTGACCTTGGGCTAGGCTTAGGACCATCTCTTGGAACTGTGCACTTTGGGCCTGAAGGGCCTTGATTGCTTGCTCACTGGAGGAGTCTGGATTCATGATGACTGTTCACACAAACAGCGAAGAAAATTAAGCATCCTGCGAAATAGGGTACCTGCTATGCATATGGTGCAATGGAATGCGTATGTATGCAATGCATTCAAGGATTTAGAATATTCAAAATTTGTTGTAGACAAAAAGGAACGCACATTATATTAATAAGGAGAAATTCGTTAGTACATAAATGCCCCATGGGCCAAATATTACAAAATGACTCCTTAAGGTAAAAAAACATTGCGCATCCTCTTTGGCGCGATGTAGGTGTTGAGATTCCTCTCCTCGTGCAGCAGGCGGGTGAGTTCCAGGACCTTCTTTTCACTAGCATGTAGACTGATCTCAAGAGAATTCTGTTCTTTCTTAAGCTGGACCCAGCTCTTCTGTATTTCTTCCCAGGAGGTGGGCATGTCGGGATGTTGAATGGTGTAGGATGCCTCTCCTTCCAAGACTGGTTCTTTGATCACAGGGAGCATATGAGGATAAGGCATCACTAACTTCTGGGAGCGGGCTCGTATCCACTTGAGATAAGGTTCCAACGGGATGGAGTTCCTGTGCCCCAGTGTCTTGCTGTCTATCCTACTTGGCATCCTCCAAGCTCTGATAAATCTCTGACGAAGTCCTTGAGTATCGTTGTCGAAGTCAAAAACTATGTTAGGAATTAACATGTCATGAGGGCCATCCCTCCGAGCATAACCAAACTGTCTCCAAGCCAGGCATGGGTTGTAAGTAATACCTCCTTTGATTCCAAATAAAGGAACATTAGGGTACTCCCCACAACGATCAATGATAGTGATGTCTTCCCTAGACCTAGGGCACCAATGTATATCTGCATGCGTGAGAGTCATTAACCGTTGTGACCATCTAAAACCCCGCTCGTTCTTTAAAACTGTTTGTGGAAGGTGCGAAATAAACCACCTTCCCAGGAGAGGAGTGCAACACATAAGGACACCCCTTCTTCTCATGGTTCGAGTGTAACATGAGTGAAGGATGTCCCCCATCAACGTAGGTATAGGATTCTTGGTCATGAAGATCTGGACAACACTGATATCAATAAGCTGATCTGGGTTAGGGAATAACACCAAACCATAGACAAGGAGGGCCATAACTTCTTCAAAAGCTCGTAGGTCAAGGGAGTTCCAACATTCTTGGGCCTTCTCGAACAGAAACCTGGCTAAGAAACCCTTGATACCACTTCTAACTTCCCAATGTCCCTTGAGGTCAGACGGTTGTAGGTGCAAGGCTTTAGCAATCTCTTCAAGCTTGGGTTCCTCTTCCGTACCGTTGTAGGGTAGTTGATCAAGGATAGGGACCTTCAGAAGTCGGGAGAACTCTTCCAGTGTAGGCACCAATTGATAATCCGGAAAAGTGAAACAGTGATGCAGAGGGTCAAAGAACTGGAACAGGACCTTTATCAAATCTTCCTCAATGTTGGTGTTAACCAAGCTGATGAGTCTTCCATGTCTCTCACTGAATGAAGAACCCTCGGGAATCCTGGACATAAGTTCCTTAAGCTGAGGAGGGATCTTTACAAGGCTAATCTGAATTGTCTTTCTGCGAGCAGTTTCCATGTCCTATAAAACAAGAACAAAGATGAAGATTCGAAACCCTTGAAATGGTTAGTCAATGCTCATGATGTTGTATGATGTCATGATGTTATGATTAAATACACCACAAATATTCACAAAGGCAAACATGGTAAGGCATACAAGTCACACAAGACAAACCCTTAGAGTTTAGGCCTGCATGAGGTTTGGGTATTACCCTCTTGAAGTTTGGTGGGCTCAACCTGTCCTATTAGAAGTAACCGGGTTCTAAGGGTCCCAATATCACTGGATTACTTTCATTGTTCATCGTTTCGATTTAGCCACTGAACTGGCGACCGAAATATCCCAGGAAAGTAACCCTCAATTGAGTGTAGTATCGAGTATCAACCAACCTCGGACTGCACCAAAGTCAGTTATCTCACTACCCTAAAAAGGCCAAGATGGTTCAATTAAGGTTCCTAAAGTCAGTTGATGCTTCACGACACCACGCAGCGGCCCCGTACTCTCCTTGACTGAACTCAAGGGTTACCGGTACACACCAAAGTGCCACATCAACGTAGCAGACTGCTTCAACCATGTCGGTATACCCCGCACAGTTCCCTCACAGCCTTGTTGCTACTTTCTAAGAAGGTATCCCCAGATCCGGGTTAGGATCTATAAAACTCCGATACAAAGCCCACAAATGTAAAAGCAAACAAGACAATCAATTGAAAATAAAGGTGATCTAAGCCCTAAGGTTACTCCACTTTTAAAATAAAAAAAAAATTCCCCAGCAGAGTCGCCAGTTCTGTGATACGGTGGGAGAACTGACTTGGGTTTTGCGTTTGTATTCGCAAATGTTGCGGTTAGCAAGAGTCGCCACCGACTTTTTATTTTATCCTAAGGAAAGGTTTAAAAAGCACAGCAAAAACCTTTGAGATTTTTCTTGGGTTCGGGGAGTAGATTATAGAAAGGGAAGGTATTAGCACCCTTTCTATCCATGGTTATCCATGGGCTCTTAGTTACTTGCTTAGATCACTTGCCTTTTTCCAATTGTTTGAAATGGTGCTTTGTGTGTGTGTGTGTGTGTGTTTTGAAAATGTTTTTGAAAAGAGGCCAATGTGGTGGCAACCTTTGTAATGATCCATGTTGGGATGTATACAAAGGTGTATGTCTTTTGAAAAAGTTTTCAATGTTTTTTGAAAGTTGTTTTGATGTGTGATTTTGAAATTAGGCAAGTGTTTTGTTTTGCAAGTTTGATTCAAGTAACTAAGAGGTTATATGCTCCTAAATTTCTCAAAAGATTATTGCTATGTTTTAACCCTTTTAACAAGTTTGTTCCACCATTGTATTTGGTGGACAATCTTGTATTAGGATGTGAAAGGGACAGGCGCGGGTCATCGTTTAGACCATAATTGTAACGACGTTAAATGTCTTTGGGAAATTTCTTTAAGGGACTTGATCATTTGTTTTTGTTTGTTTTTGAAAAGTTTTGTCGAGGGACTATGATCATTCAAATTGTTTGCTTTGCCCAAAGAAGTTCAACATACAATATGGCCCATTTATTCGAAGGCAACAAGTGGAATACCCTAGGGGTGTGAGTGTGCAAGTGTGTTTTATTGCATACAAGAGTTTTTTCTTTGAATTAGGTTTTTCTATTTCATTGATTTTATCTTGTCATACACGTCCTAATTACTAGCAATAAGAAGCGGAAATGTAAAATCCTACGCTATTACAATAATTAGGGGAGGGGGATACACATTTGTACATGGGGGGTTCAACGAGAAAAATAGACAAAAAAGAAAATAGCGAAAAACAAGATATATAGAGAGAGAGAGAGGGAGCCCGCGCGCTGTTGGGAGGTCATCAGAAGTTCTGACCCGGATCCGCTGTCAGATGATCAACCTGTTGGTGAAACTGGATGAGTCAGAACTTCTGACTCTAGAACCTGCAAAACAGAACCTTGTTAGTGGGGAAATCAGAAGTTCTGATTTCCCTGCGCTGCAAGACAGAAGTTTGTTAGTGGAGAAACCAGAAGTTCTGATTCTGCTGAAAAGGCAATAACTCTCAGAGGTTCTGATGTCATTGACAGCAAAACAGGCTTCAAATGTGCTAACGTCAAAGTCAGCATTTGGCTTTTCCCTGTACTAATCAGAACATCTGCAATTCTGTTATTACTCTACAAAACAGGAAACATATTTGGAACAGATCCAGCAAAATAGCAAAAATGTTTCAGAGGTCAGAATCACCAAGGTCACAGGCAAGTCCTACACTGGCTCAGAACGTTCTGAGGTATGAGAGTCCTCAGAACATAAACAGCGATAACATGAATATTTACATTATGTTACTTGAATATGCACAGCTGATGATGCTTAACAGTGTGGTGAGGGTCAGCAGGTGCTTACCTGAATGTTTGGAAAGTGGTGGGTGAAAGTTAGCTTTTGGTTCTGGTGGTGTTCTGGACAGATTTGGAACAAGGGGAAGTAAAGGTGTATACGTGTATAGGGTCAGAAGTTTGGAAAGAGCGTTTTTGGTTTACAGAAAAGAGCTGGATGTTTGATGAAGTTGAAGGTGAAAAACTTAAAGTTATGAAACAAAGCTGGATATTTTGGCAGAGTTTCAGAATGCTACGTTGCTAGGAGTTTCGTTTCTCTCTTAGCAATTTTTCTGTTTCTCTTTTTGAACCCTTTTTGCAGTGGTGAAAGCTCTCTATTTATAGGCAAAGTTCTTGTGGATGCCTTGAACATTTAAGGCGCCAACAGAGTTTGAATTTGTTCTTTGACAGAAATTCCTGGGAAGTTGTGATAATAGCTATCTTTCAGCCTAGGTTGCAGCAGCAGGCGTAGATTGGGGAGAAGTGACCTCTGAAGTGGGCGGTGGCGTGAAGACTCATGCCAGAATTTGTGCAAAAGCGTTTTCCAAGCCACACGTGAATGCTCAGGAGTGGTTGGGAGCATTAATGGGCATTAAATGGTGACAAGACCTGTCAATACCAACATTCTGGTAATGGAAACCAGCGTTGAATCAGCAGCGTAAACCATGCTCTGGCCTTGGCTACCTGTTGTCTTAGCAAGCTCTGGAGATTCTCCTGGTTTTCTGGTACGTTCCTTGGATCTACTTCTGGACAATCTGGACTTAGAGATTCTGTATCAATGTGACACCTATCCTTCTGACCTTTCATCTTCTGATTTCAACCTATTCTGAAGGAGTCTTCATACTTTCCTGTTTCTCTTGCATTCCTTTAGCAAATTCTGACTGAGCTTGTGTAACTGCTGAAGGGGCATGTTCTGTCTGAGGCTTACATTTTGAACCACGTTTACAACTTCTGATTGAACTGATGTAGCTGCTGAAGGGGCATGTTCTGTCTGAGGCTTACATTCTGAACCACGTTTACAACTTCTGATTGAACTGATGTAGCTGCTGAAGAGCCAACTTCTGACTATGCTGAGCCAAGCTTGCAACTTCTGACCGTCTTCGTCTGGGATGGGTCCAGAAGTTCTGAAGCGCTGATTTTTTCTAAAAACACTTATTTTAAAGAAACATTCTAAGCACTTAGAATTTGATTTTCCTCAAGATGAAAGCGTTGTTTCTGGAGTTTGTGAGATCATCTTGCTCTTGTAAGTGACTTGCTTGGGCAAAGGATAACTCAGGACTTGGATTTGTTTCAGGGGACTTTGAAAAATTTAAGATGGTTTTCCTAAAGAAAGAGAGGGCAAATTTTGGGGTACAACAGATACCTATGAGTTTGAAATGTTTATGTGGATAAAAAATTATGAAGTTTGACTGTAAATTGGCCATGGTTGACTTTTTCTCTAATATCGTTGATTTTTAGGTCAACTGCTCAATTGACTGAGCAAAAGTGTGATTCAAAGCTTGAAACTTGACATGAGTAATCTTGGGGGTCCATAATGATCCATGGAAATCATATGGGGCATTGGAAGTCCAAAAATACATGTGCAAAACTCAAACCCTAATTTTGGTCATTAGTGCTTAAGGAGGTGTCTTGAGCTGATCAAACCCTAATTCAGTCTTGAGTTCAAGTGATCTTGTGAGAAAATTCTTGATAAGTGAGAGGGCAAATTTTGGGGTACAATAAACGCACATGTGGACTGTTCTGTTTTTCTTTGGTACCAGAACAATATTGGCAATCCATTGAGGATACACTAATGTCACGAGAAAACCAGCATCGATTTGTTTCAAGACCTCTTCTTTTATCTTCATTTCCATATCAGGGTGAGTTCTTCTTAACTTCTGCTTGATGGGAGGACATTCTGGCTTCAACGGCAGGTGGTGCTCCACGATGTCAGTGTCTAATCCAGGCATATCCTGGTAAGACCAAGCAAAAATATCGGAATATTCTTTCAGTAACTCAATCAATTTCCTCTTCACGTCGGGATGAAGCAATTCTCCAATCTTGACTTCTCCTGGGTCTTCCTCTGATCCCAAGTTAATCACCTCCAACGGCTCTTTATACGGATGAATAGTATTCTCCTCGCGCTCAAGCAACCGTGAAACCTCTTCTGGGATTTCATCGTATTCTTCTTCGTTGGTCAAATACATAGGATATTCGAAGTTGGGAGAGGGCGCAGGGTCATTGTATTCAATGGTTTTCTTAGTTAATCTGCACGTGTGATTATGATTGATTTTATAAACTGACCGACGTATAAGTGAGTATGCAGATTTTACTAATGATTATTATTTATTTCGAAAGGTTTTATCTGATTACCATTTTCCAAGAAAAAGCAATAAATAAAACATAATTTGGAAAACAAAAACATCTTTTATTAATGATGTAAAAGTTCAAAACAAAAGACATGCCCGTACAATATCACTTTCACCTTGGGCAGAGTGAAAGGATTTTTGGAAAGATAACAAAAAAACAAATTACTTCGAGATGTGGATGCAAGAAGGCACGTCAATGGTGATCCAATTATGGACCCTCACTCCGTGCGTTACGAAATTCGGCATCTCTTGCCCTGGCTCGTCCTCAAGTATAACATTGATCTTCAAAGTAGTGGGATGCATATATCCTGCACTGTGGAATATGTCTTGATATTTGTTGAAAGCAGACTTCGGCTTCAAAATCTCACACTTATTATTCTTCACTGAGAAGCCCAGACCAGCTTTATTATTATTCACTGGTGGAATAATAATTTCCCCCCACGCCTTGCTAGGGCCATTCTGTACCACCTGTTGAGCATCTTTGAATGATGCAATAGAGTCCTAATTTTCCTTATATTATCGATCGACAAAGCTTGGAAATTCGTTCCAACAACTGCCTCGTCAACCTGTATAACGCTGAAGGAAGACAAATGAGATATTAATAAAACTTACTTGCCGCCTATGATAACCACCTTCCCTTCTCGGAAAAACTTTAACTTTTGATGAAGAGTCGATGTAACAGCTCCTGCCTCGTGGATCCATGGTCTCCCCAATAGATAGCTGTAAGCGGGAACGATATCCATCACCTGGAAAGTAATCTGGAACATGTGTGAACCTATATGTATAGGCAAGTCCACCTCTCCAATGACCGACTTCCTGGAGCCATCAAAGGCTTTCACTATGATACCACTATGGCGCATGGGGGCTCCTTGGTACTTAAGCTTTGAGAAAGTGCTTCTTGAAATCGTGTTTAAAGCTGAACTGTTATCAATCAATACATTGGATAGAGAATCATTTTTGCAATTCATCGAGATGTGTAGAGCCATATTATGGTTTCTTCCCTGCTCGGGTAATTCTTCATCACAAAAGCTCAAATTATTACAAGAAGTAATATTCCCGACAACACCATTAAACAGGTCCATGGGCATATCTCTTTCAACAAACGCTTGATCTAGCACTCTCATCAAGGATTCCCGATGGGAAGCATAATTCATTAATAAGGCCAATATAGAAATCTTGGACGGGGTCTGTAACAACTGATCCACGATCTTGTAGTCGCTCATCTTAATGATCTTCATCACATCATCGACTTCTTTCTCTAAGGTAGTGCCACTAGATTCCCTGGACGCCTTTGTAGGTTCAACATTAGTTTCGACGACTTTCTTTCCATGATCAACATCTCCACGAAAAGTAGGAGCAAATACCCGGCCACTACGTGTCACTCGACTGGCTTCAACAATATTCTCCACATGTGTCAAAGGTCGTATCGGGACTTCGATCCCGTCTTCTAGGATGGTCGCATTGTATTTATAGAGTACAACTCTGTCTGATTCATACGGGACACGACCAGGTAAACATATAACAACAGGGGTTATTGCAGGCTTGCTGCAATATGTAATCTCCACCGGAACAGGAATTTCAAAATGAGGTACAATAATATTCACCCCTACCTCTCTTGTACATCCAGACTTTATAAAATCACCAACGGAAGTATCATTTTTAACCACATGCTTGGACTCATCATCAGAAAAGAATTCGTTAGCAGAAATATATTCATCATCCGACACGATCTCACCAGAATGGTCCTCAACCATGTTGACTCCATCATAACCATCTCTATTTCTTATGACGCTAATAGTTCCTTCATCTAGAAGTAATTGGATACCCCTCTTCATGATGGAACAACCACGGGGGTCTCTACAACAGATCTGACAACCACCATATTGATGTAACTCTTGTCCTGGCATATGGCAAAAGTTGGCATGTAATTGTACCAGATTGTCCTCCATATCATTCACGTCATAAATTCGAAACTCACCGGGACATCTGTGCACCATGTTCACTCCTTCTTCACATTCAGTCTTGGTCCTGATAATACAAACAAGGCCTTTATCAATCACCTTTTGAATGTCAACTTTCACCTTAACACATCCACAACTATTTTGGCTGCAAATATTACACATATTATGGTCATGCATACAATAGTCGAGCCTGCAAAGGTCAGCGTGCATCTTCACCAAATTACCTTTTATCAAATTCACATCATAAATCATGGACTCTCCTGGATCATCAGAAATCATATTCACCGTTCTTCCACCTCCATGTTTAGGCAACGGGTTGTCTTTCACATTGGGACCAACGTCTTTAAAGGACAGAAGGCCAGATCTAACCATTTTTTGGACCTCATACTTCAAAGGATAGCAATTCTCAATACTGTACCCAGGGGCTCCCTGATGGAAGGCACACGTATGGCCTGCCTTGTAATACCATGGCAAAGGAGACGGTATAGCGGGTGGACTCCTGGTCTGCACCAAATTTTTATGAATCAGTGCTAGAAATAACTCTGTGTAACTCATAGGGATAGGGTCAAAGGGCTCTCTCCTCTGACTCTGCCCTTGATTGCCTTGTTGGGGTGTTCTTTGGTATGCAACAGCAGTCGGAGCTACGTTAACAACCGGAGTTACCGAAGAAACCTGTTGTGGATGTGCATGACGCCTTCTAGGAGGTTTAACTCTTCTCTCTTGAACAACTACATTTGCATATCCTTCCTTCTTTCTAGCAAATCCATATGACGATTTTTTTGCACCACTAGAACTTTCATCTCTCGTCAAACGGCCTTCCCCCATGGCTTCTTCTAAGCGGACACCCATACCCACCATTTCGGTGAAGTCACTTGGTGCACTCGCCACCATTATTTCATAGTAGAAGGAACCTAGAGTCTTTAGAAAGATCTTTGTCATCTCCTTCTCTTCCATTGGGGGGATTACCTGGGCGGCTACTTCACGCCACCTTTGTGCGTATTCCTTAAACGACTCCTTATCTTTCTGGACCATAGCCCTGAGTTGATCGTGATGAGGCGCCATGTCGATATTGTACTTGTAATGTTTAACAAATGCCTCTCCTAGGTCATTAAAGGTATGAATATTGGCACTATCAAAGCTCATGTACCATTTCAGTGTAGCACCAGTCAAGCTATCTTGAAAGAAATGGATCAGCAAATGTTGATCGTTAGTGTAAGTGGACATCCTCCTCACGTACATTATTAGATGAGCACGGGGGCAAGTATTGCCCTTATATTTTTTGAATTCTGGCACTTTGAATTTTGTAGGTACTTTCACATTTGGAACTAGGCATAAATCGCTTATATTCTGTCCGAACAGTTCTTTTCCCCGGAGGGCTTTCATTTCTTTTCTCATCTCATTAAACAGATCTTGGAAGTCATCCATTTTGTCATAAAATCCAATTCCTTCGCTTGGCGGGGGAGTAGGATGGTGAACCACATCATTAACAACAGGGATAGCATTCATTACTGGAGGCACGACATGACGGCTCTCATTGCTGACAGCAGGAGCAACGTGTACCACGGGAGGGGCATAAGCCATAACTTGTTGAGCAGATTGAGCAATTTGAGGAGTAAGGTTATATCCTTCTGGCGTATAACTTTCGGGTATTCCCCATGGATATCCAGGAGGCATGCGATGCTGAGCAGCAGTAGTATTTGGAGCAACTGAGATGGGAGTCGTCGTAATTTTAGAGACAACCGTTGCTTGTTGTGGTTGTGTAGCATGAGGAGGTGGAGGTGGTGGTGGCTGATTCTGAGCAGCCACCAACGACTCTACCAAAGCAGTCAAGTTTGCCATTCTGGTTCTCAAAGCGGTAACCTTTTCGCACAGTTCGCAATTCTCTTGTTCGAGATTTTCCATCTGCCTCTTGAAAGTGCTTCGAGTATTATAACGATGAAAATTTGTGGTAGCAATCTCTGTAAAGAAACCCGAATCAAAGATAAGAAAACCTGTCGTGACCCACCTGTCATGATATGGTATGCGTGGATGAATTATTATGCATGAAGTGTTTTATCATTTCCAGGAGAATCCTTTGGTTTTTTCATCAAGAATCGATAAGCAGTGGGATAGACAACAAGATAAAACAAGACCAAGGCAAAGCATCAGAGTAGAAACTGCTCATATCATAGAGTCGAACAAACATCCATACGGTAGTGATTTAGTACAAATAGAGTCAATTATTAAAGAGGCCCCGTCCAACAAGAATGGAGGTGACCTTGTCGATCAAAACAAGCATAAAAAGATAAGTGCAGTAAAAATAATTCTCCTCAAGCTCAACTATTCGGCTAATCATTTTCAGAGAAAGGGTACCCGGTTACAAAGCCCCTCTTCTTCACTAGCACCAACAAACAATGATATTTGAGTTCCCAATCCTCAGAGTCTATATTTCCCACTTAGGCCTCTTATGCTGGAACCTTGTCTTTATTTGCTACTTGGGCTTTGATCATTGTCAACTCTTTCATAACTTGAGTCAAGCGAACATATTTCTCTCTCAACTTTTTCTTTAACATCTTAACCTCCTCGCAATGTTTAGCTTCCAGTTCCTTTTTAGACAATAGAAGGTTTTCTATCTCTTGATGCTTATCCTATAGCTCTTCAACCTGTCGACTGGTAGTATCATAACCCTCGAACCTAAGTCTTTTCGACCGCTCAAGCAAACCATGTTTTTCTAGCAACTAGTTCTTTAGCTTAACCTCTTTCACGAGATTCTTCTTGTCTTACAAGGCAAAATGACATATCCACATTCATTTCTTCCTGCCTAGCCTGGAGTTTGAGGTTTTCGGCTTTGACATTCTTAAAACACGTTACAGGCACGAACTCTAATCCTTCGGTGACAGGATGCACAGGAAATGAATCAATGCAGAATAAAGAATTGTCCTCCTGAACATCCGCTAATGGGTCGAAATCAGGTTGAGGATATAGCAACCTCCCCCTTTTATAAGGTAACCGTACTTCCCTCACACGATCCTGAATCCAACTCATATAAGTATCATAAGCTACACTTCCATTCTGGCTGAAAGAAAGTTTCCCTTTACGGCGAATATGTCCTCATGCTATCTTCACCTTTTCAAGCAACACTTCATCTTCCCCTTTACCGAAATAAACGGTTTCCATCACCTCCCGTTCGTCGGGTCTATCTAACATCACGAATCCTAATTGACGGTGTGCCAGGATAGGGTTATAATTAATGCACCCCCCTGTCCCCATAAGCGGGACATTAGGGAATTCTCCACACCCTATAATGATCTCCTTCAAACCTATCACACTTTGCCAAACAATATCATACGAGGTGAGTCCCATGATACGCTGAGACCATAAATATGAATTGGCAATATGAACAAAAGGCCCTTTTGTAGGCATATGCATCATCAACCATTTATAAAGCGCGATCGCGCAACACATGACTTCCCATTTCTTCCCATGTCAGGAATGGATGGTGTAATAAGTGTCGGCAAGTAGAGTTGGTACCGGGTTACCATTCATGAAGACACAAATGTAGATAGATGCACTAACTTCTCAGATACTAGAAAGAGGACCAGACCATAAATCATTGCTGCCAGCAGTGCATTAAACGCGGTCCAATTCATGTCCTTTTCAAAACCCTTGGCCTTTTATATCAAGTAATTCATAGGGAGCCCACTTGTGTCACTTTTGTTAATCCAATTACTTTTAACTTCACCATGAGTCAAATAAAGAGCTCTAGTGATCGCCATATAGTCTAGAGTCTCTGGTGCTCGAACAAAAGGAATACTGTTGGTCACTTTGACATCCATAATGTGCACATACTCTTCGAGATTTGGTGTCAATTGATAGTCCCGGAAAGTAAAACAGCGTAGCTGCAAATCATATAACTGAATAAGTGTTCTCACAGACCATTCTTCAAAATCATCATTCACCAACGACAATAAGTTTCCATATTGTCCTCTGAAAACTTTTTCATTTGGTCCCTTCACAAGAGCTCCCACCTCTCGCAATCGACCACCAAAGCATGGGAACTGATAAGCAGCAGTGTTTCTAAGAGGCTCTGGATTTATCTTCATGTTGTTATCCATCTTTGATATTGATGACAGACCTTAGAATAATCCTGGAAGTGAAATGAAAATGCAGGTTAGGCAGTTATATATTTTTTGCTTTTTGCGTTTCTTTTATAAAATCAATATGCCATGATGCAAGTGCAATAAACATAATATCAAAGTTTCTGCAATGTTGGATAGTTGTTGAACTGATAACAAAACCACTGTCATATGTAATAAGATCAAAGGTCCGGACCAATTCAGAATACCAAGGATCAAAGTCATCAGTATAATCAGAGTCACCAACAGAACATGTATAGTCACCATCAGTACCTGTAAATATTATTCCCTCCCCACTCACGAGTAAAGACTAGGTCATGGTAAGGTCAATGGTAACTTAGAATCGAGGGTACTCCTGAAAAACTATTACCATATCACCTACGTGAAAACGATAGCCCCTCATTTGTCCCTCATCTGAGCGTGGACGACATGGCGGCATAGTGAAACCTAAGTCAACTAGTTGTTCATGTTTCACTCTATTCCTAGTGTTCTTGTGGTTTCCACTTGGCCTGGGTATTGGGCCTTTTACCCCATAGTAGGATCCCACCCATCAAGAAACAGAGAAACCAGCACAACAACAATATAACAAATAACAATAAAGATGCAATTCAAACACATGCTCAAACATATACAAATGAATAATCTATAAAAGCATAATGATAAACACCTTAAGAAAATAAAAACGGGAGCTAGGAGTGACTCACGGGATAGACCAGCAATTGGTCGACATTTTCCCCAATGAAGCCGCCATTTTTCTGTAGCAGTAAAATCAACGAAGTCGCCACCGAGTATTTATTTATCCCATATGAAAGGGAAAGGAAAATCATCTAAGAAAAACATAAAGGGGGTAAATCAAGGTCTTGCGACCGAGAGATTGGGTAAGGGAGTCGATTACGCAAGGGGAAGGTATTAGCACCCCACACGTCCATAGTACTCTACGGGATCCACTCTCGTTATTCTAATCAAAGGGTGTGTTCAATCTAATGCTTAAGGGTTATAACTAAGAGAGAATGCATGCAAATAAAACACGGGGAAAAGAAGGAAATATTTACAAATTTTCGCTCGGCTGAGCCCCGTGACCAGATGCCTACGTATCCCCTTTAAGGAATCAGAGCACCGTAGTTCGCCTCATATATTTTGTTTGTTTGTATTTTTTAAATGAATAATGTTGCATTCGATCATTCCACCGTTGCTTGACCTTTGGAGACTTACGACCTGTAGCGGAAAGGAGCTAAACATGCTCTTAGAAGAGAAAAGCCGAATGGCGAAAAGAAATGGATTGGTTGGTTTTTTTTTTATCATGAAAAGAATTTTTACATGCTTAGCATTTTTTATTCATTTGCTGAGAAAAAGAGGTTTTAGTTTTAAATGCAATGATGAAAAAATGGGAAGAGAACATCTAAGGGAGACTAACCTATCTTTAACCTAATGTTATCATACAATGAGGGGTCCTATCTAAGTTAGCATGCCAAAGAAAGTCTAACAAACTATCCTATAGGGAACATACAATGAGAGCGAAGTCGTGATCATAATTTCTAAACTGAGTGACTCATCGATCAACAGGAAATAAAGGAAAGCGATAAAATCCTATAGGGAGCATGCACTGAGAGCGAAGTCATGATCCCAATTTCTAAATTGAGTGACTCATCGATCAACAATCAAGGAAACAAACACAAGCACAACACATATAAGAAATGAAGTGCCGAATGCCTGCTACAAGTCTTTAAACAGCGACTTCGAGCGCACGCTCTTTATTTCCTACTTCTCATGATATCTAGAAAAGCAATAAATGCGAAAATATAGCTTGGAAGCAGTATAATACCAAACGAACAATAATGTCCGCAAAAAGCGCAACCAAAGTAAAGAAACCCAAAATACTTCGCACGAGCTGGAATCAACAAATACACAGTTAGAGATTTGGAATGGGTGTTGAAGTGTCATTGATGCGAAAATAAATCACAATCGGAATCCACACACATCCGCAAAATAATGATCCTGCATAAGACTCAACTCAACAAGCAAAGGTGAATCACAATTCTCAAGTAATCGAAAAATTAGGAATTAATTTCCAAAATCACATAAAAATCTAACAAAATTTATTGACTTTGTAGTTTATTACTCTAAAAGGCATTCCTAAAATCTACATTTTTTTATTACAAAAAATTTAAGCAAAAAGAAAACTAAAACAAAACAAGAAATCAGAAGAATTAAGGAAGTGTGGTGCAGAGTCCAGGGGGTGTGAATAGCAGGAAGTGGTATACTCCAACAAATAGACACCTGGGCGCTAGGCCCATTAACATAGTCCAACCACTATTTTGTTTCACCAACATCAAAAATGCAAAAAAAATGGCATATTAGGCTCCATTCTAAATGAATTTCAATCCATTTACCAACATAACTGGATCCAAATTTTTTTTATTATTTATATTTCATTTATATTATTATAACAAAAAAAAAACAATTAGTGAAAATTAAATGAAAAAAGAAAAGCAATATTGAAAGGGAATTAGGGTTCGAAAGAGGGTGTCCCTTCAACTTCTACATGGAACTCTTCCTTCTCTCATTCATCGCGGAGACTCTGTCTTCTACAATCTGCAATGTTGTTTCAATCCCTCGCTTCGATGCACGGTGGCCTTCTCCCAAACCTCTCATCTTAGTCGTGATACATCCTCACCGTCACTAACTTCTATCCGCATACCTCCTCATCGTCGTTGTTACCTTCACACACAACCGTCTCTATCTCTAGTCATCTTTGTTCATCCGCTTCTTTCCTTATTCTATTGTGTTTCCTTAACTACACATCTAAATTGAAACTATGCGAAGAACAATGAAGCTTCAAAGCTTTCTAACTCCCGTCACAGATTGCACAAATTCAAGTAAGTTACTATACGAACGATGCAAGAAAAGGTAGAAGATGAAATTTATCGGCCAGGGTTCATCTGACGCGTCTTCGATGCTGATACGGTGAGAAATTCGACGGTTCAGAAATCCAGGTGTGCAATTCTATCTTCTTTCTTCCTTTTTCTACTTCTATCGTGAACTTCTGCTTGTATTTTCTTCTGCGATCGTTGTATGAAATTTTTGATCGATATTGATTCAATCTGTTGCAGGAACTTGGAGATGATTGAACGTATGCGAGGTGTTTGATGATTGTAGTGATGCAGAAAGGGAGAGCAAGAAGAAGGTTGAAGACGCAATGATGATGAAGGTTCTATAGAGGGAAATATTTACAAAGAGAGTCTGTGGTTGAAGATGCAAGAAGAGAGCAGGGGGAAGACTGGAGATTCTTCTGCCGAATTGAAAAAAATGAACGTGATGGGTGAGCCTTTCTGTTTTTTCCTCAATCCATCGTATCCCCCTCTTCCTCTCTTTCTGTTACGAATTTTTTTGGCTCTGTTAGTTTCTATTGTGAATTATTTACAGGGCTGTTATAAACAGTTAGAAAGTTAGAGCAATCTTAACCATTGGATCTAAAGTTTCTGTTATGGAATGAAGGGAGGAGATTTAGGCAAACATGAAGTTAGTTATGGGCTTGATAATTGTTAATTGTGAAGCTCCAATTGATATGCTTCTAATTTGTTAACTCTTTCTGCTTTTCTCATTTCGTGATTTTCCTGATTTGTTATATCAACTCCTGATTTTCTTTGTCCATAACTGATGTAGGGCGAGTTTGGTCTTGCTTGGAACTAATTTATTGTTGAACCGATTTTTATTTTCGATTTATTAATTGAGTTTATGTGTATGTTTTCCCGAAAAGGTATATTGCTGAACCGGTTTAGATACATGGCTTCCTCATATTGCAGGTTCTTGCTTCTTGTAACAGCATGCTTTTATTATGAAGTGATCACGAAAGGCCATGGCGACAACGCTCGAAGAACATGAAAATCATGGTGCTTTGGCCTAGCAATGTGGGTCGTCAATAATAGGCTTAAACATATTTGTATACTTTTCTATGCATGGTAATGGTATTTGTAACTCTTGGGCAGGATTCGAGTTGTGATTCATGGCATAATCAGGTTATTATTGAAGATTTAGTGAAAATAGGTGTAGGATGGGATTTAGGATGGTATTGTAACTTTCACTTGAAGTTGTAATGGAATTTTGTAATAGCATGTATGAACCTTTATTTTGATGGAATTAATTGAAACATGAATGAACTTGGATGATCTTGAATGGATTTTTGACGAAGCCTTTTGATGAAACATGAATGACATATTTGGACAAAGCCAAATTAGGCTAGAATCATAGCCAACATATATTGAATTTGAATGAAGTAATTTTATTTTGATGGATGATAACGCTTGGCTTTTGTTTCAACTTGTCTATATTTGAATTATGAAATATATAAATTTGGGTTAAAAGTCAAAGGGAAATCGATCAACATTTGAACTTGGATAATATCCTTAGTGATTCCACAAAAATGAATTCACAAGAACCACACCAAATCATTCTCGCCTCCTTTCTAAAATTCCTAAATTCCATCTCAGATCCGCCTTTTGTAATTGAAGCAACAAATAATAACAATGCCTTGATCACATTACACGTCCACAACATCATCTTTATACCACGATTTAAACCTTGTAATTCATTCCGCCAAGGTACCTCAGTAAACAACCAATGACCTTGAAGCAAATGTCATGGAGAAAACCTTGTAGATAGGAACAATCAGAAGCGTATGAATGATGATGATCACAAAACCCTGAGATCCCTTGAGATGCACTTTGATGGCTTAAAAGCCCATGATAAAGGTGTCCTTGTAGATTGATAAGAAAGAAGTCCACAATATCCATAAACATAAAACCCTAATTCCACAATTTCACTGCCTTGAAGAATAACCAGAAGAATCAAGCTTTGTTGAACATATACACCTCAATCAATTGACAAAACCCTAATCCCGTGCCAAGAAATGACGAGAGCGCCAGTCGAATCAACATGAAGAATGTAACAACCTTAGTTCATAGAGAACAACACTACTGTCAAAGCTCTTAGATCTTATAACCATGGTATCAATGCTATGTGTGAGATGTACAGAGCATGATGAGGGGTCTTAGGGGGAAAAATTGGGGTATAACAGTCGTTAAGCCTCATTTGCATAGATTATGAGGCATGTTAACATTTGCAGTGTTGAAAACTATTATGACCATTTAACGTACTTTTTTTTTCATGGTAATGTTAGACTCCCATGAAATCCAAATCAAAAGATAAGGGGATTAAGACTCAGACCGAGTCAGTTGCGTCCAAAAAGGAGGTAAATTAATATATGTTTTGCATAAAAAAGGTTAATTCACGATATTATACTTCACCTAACTTATTATATGTGAAGTATAATATCGTGAAACAAGTCCCTATGAAACAAAAGATAAGTTAGGTATTATACTTCACCTAACTTTAGATTCATGTTAAAGACATGAAACAAGTCCCTATGAGTAACATGTCCGCACAAAAAATAGTTGTGGAAAAGTCTGCGGCTAAAAAAAAGCCTACTTCTCGGTATAGGTCGTGCCTTCAGATATTAATGGGAATTTCATATTTGGCCGACGGATGTGCTTGTAATATACCTATGGAGGAAGGTATTTTTGGTTTTTCCTATTCCGAAACAATAAGTAGAGAGGATGTGGATCAAATTCTTAAACAAGAAGAATTAGGCCTCAGTGTTGTCAATACATACATCAGGTATTATCCTATTTACTTTATTTCATTTTTATTGAATAATTTATCTACTAATTTCATTGAATGGTCTTAATGTTAATGATGTATTTATTTAAGTTTCATGTATGCCAACTTGATGCGCCCGCATCAATTGGACCAAAGATTCTCCTTCTTATCTCTAAACAATATCAACACACTATTAATCCAACAACAACTAGATGACGTAAAAGAGTATTTTGTCCGTACATTTATGGCCAACATAGATACGAAAAAATTGTTTTTTTTATTTAATACTGGCAATGGGTAAGATTTTTATTCAAACTTCATCTATTATAATTTTTCGTGTTTTGACGTTTTGTAGAAAGTTTCAATCTAAACTTTGTTAATCTTACAATGGACACTGGTTGTTGGTTGTGATCAATCCAATAAGAGAAGTTGTACATTATTTGGATTCGTTAGAAGGCGATTGGACAAAATACCCATACATGAAGGAGATGGTTGATACATAAGTTAGATTATTATAAAACTTCATTTGTATACTTATTTATTTTTTTATGTGATATTGTTCTAAATCTTCGTTTATATTTTGTTAGGGTTATACAAATTTTTAGATCACAAAGAAATAATTAAGTACCAAAGAGTAAGGAAAACAATATTACATGGATTAAAGTGCAGGTATATTTTCATAATTTTGATTATATTAGTGATGCTACTTGATAAAACAAGTTAAATTATATGAAATGATATATATTTGTATATTTTTCCATGTGTAGTGTCCTCGTCGGTGCAATGGTATAGATTACGGTTATTTCATGTTGAGGTTTATGAAAGAAATTATTCTTTTGAATCAAATAGACATTCCATCTATGGTATGAGTTTCTAACTTATGATTTATTCTAATATATTTAACACATTTCATCTAATTAATTTGTTTTAACTAAATCATATTATGTTATATTATGTAGTACTTTGATGAATACAAGTGTTCTACTTATTCGAAAGATCATTTGGACGAAATTAAGGAGGATTGGTGCCAATTCATTATTGAGATGAGAATTTTATAAGGTATTGTGACACTTTCATTGATCATAATTTTGAGTATATATAAGTTTGAGTTAATGAGATACTATGTCGTCATAGTGTAGTAAATTGTTGCAATGTTGTCGTTGTTATTAAGATGAAAATTTTGTTTGTATTTGAAAGTGTATCGGGGAATTTTTAATGGTGGGTTATAACGGAATCGGGAAATTTTATTTGTATGTATGAATCGGGGAATTTTTAATGGTGGATTATAACAGAATTTTGTTTGTTTGTATGGACGAAATCGGGGAATTTTGTTTGTATGCATGGTATGAATCGGGGAATTTTGTTTGTGTGTATGAATCGGGGAATTTTTAATGGTGGATTATAACGAAATTTTGTTTGTTTGTATGGAAGAAATCGGTGAATTGTGTTTGTATGCATGGTATGAATCGGGGAATTTTGTTTGTGTGTATGAATCGGGGAATTTTTAATGGTGGATTATAATGGAATTTTATTTGTTTGTATGGATAAAATCGGTGAATTTTGTTTGTATGCATGGTATGAATCAGAGAATTTTGTTTGTATGTATGAATCGGGGAATTTTTAATGGTGGATTATAACAGAATTTTGTTTGTTTGTATGGACGAAATCGGAGAATTTTGTTTGTATGCATGGTATGAATCGGGGAATTTTGATTGTATGTATGGATCGGAGAATTTTTAATGGTGGGTTATAATGGAATTTTGTTTGTTTGTATGGACGGAATCGGTGAATTTTGTTTGTATGCATGGTATGAATCGGGGAATTTTGTTTGTATGAATCTTGATTTGTTTTTGTTACATTGATTTTTAAGTGTTATATATATAGCTTGATTCTAATATACATGCCTTTGTTTATTTTGTTTCAGGTAGGTGCATATATGTGTAGAAGATATATAGATTCATTTAGGATTCTTCATTGTTGTTGTTTGTAGAGAAGATAGTAGAATATAGCAACTCTAGAAGATAACAATATTGAACACTTTAAGTTGTATTTATGTATATATAAATTGTTAGATTAAAGTTGTATATATAATTATGTAAATTTGGTGCATATTTATTGGTTTGAAGCTTGAAAAATTTATAAATTCTGGTGCAAATTTGAAAGACAACGCTTAAATTTTAAGTGATTATGTGTACAGGGCGCTTAAAATATAAGCTGAATATATTAAAAAATCTGTTAACATTAGACATCGCTTTAAACCAAAAAGCGCTGCCTATGACATAACAAGCGCTGCCTAAAAGGGGACATTAGACAGTTGTGATACGGTGGCAGAACCGACTGTTTGAAATGCTGGTTTGCGTTTTGCGTTTTGTGTTTGCAAAATGTCGCGGTAAGCAAGAGTCGCCACCGACTTTTATTTCATCCAATCGGAAAGGAAAAAAGTACAGAAACAAAATCCTTTTTCGAGATATTCTGAGTACGAGGGGTAGATTATAGAAAGGGAAGGTGTTAGCACCCTTTCTATCCATGGTTTTCCATGGGCTCTTAGGTACTTGCTCATCTTTTTTTTTAAAATTGCTTGTGTATTGTGCTTTGTTTTGAAAAGTTTGACTTCGTGGTAACCCTTGTATCAGTCCTCAAAGGTGTGACGAAGTTGTTTTGAAAATTGTTTTGAAAATGTGTAAGTGTGAAGAGTTTTGTTTTGAGCAAGTACCTACTAGCATCTACCTATTCGGAAAAAGATCGTTTCTATTCTCGTTTCCTTTAGACAGCGCTATCCTACTATTGAGAAATAGGTAGCACCGTCGTTGGAGTTGTAAGGGACAATTCGAAAGGGACGTACAATCACTAAAGCAATGTTAGGACGTCTTAGTAATAACCTTAGAGTCTTAAGATCATATTCGAGGCAACATTTCCGAGGCAACATTTCGAGGCAACATTCGAATGGGGCATTTGATCCTTGTTCGACAGAAGGGTAACCACTAAGACACCCTATACTCAATGATCGTTTACCGAAGGCAACCGAAGTGTGAGTATATCATAAGAGTGATATGTGCGAGTGATCTGTTTTCAATTATTTGTCTTTGCACATTAGGGTTTTCTAACTGGATTAATTTTGTCATGCATTCTTGTCATACAATCCTATTAGCATACATCTAAATAGTCAAATATTTGCGAGAATTAAAATGCGAGAAAGTAAATCTACGCTATTACAAGGCTTCGGGGAGGGGGATTAATTACACAGCCAAAAACCTGGGAAAAAACGATAAATAAAAATCCTAGATTAAACTATTACAAACCATGAACAGTTACATCAATATTATAAAAATAACAAGCACGCGCGATGAATCGAAGACGAGAAAACTACGGTTTTGACCCTTGCCTAAACCTAATTGCGATTAATTAAAAAAAAGTTTTTGTTTTGTTTTGTTATTTAGGAAAATAGAGAAATTATTTAAAAAGAAAATTCTAATTCTAATTAATCCTAATTTAAAAACTGAATTAATTTAATCTAAAACCTATTTTTTGTATTTTTATTTATTTGAGAATAGAGCAAAAATAAAATTAAAAGTTAACCTAATTTCTATTTTGATTTTATTTATGAAGACAAATTACAATTTTCCTAAGTTAAACCTAAATTAAATTAATTTTGATAAATAAAAAAAATTAATCTTAATTTTGTGAATTATTGATTTTATGGTTTTTTGTTAAAAAAACAAATTAATTTGTGAATTAAAGAAAATAAAATAAATATTGAAAGATTTAAAAAAAAAAACTACAAGAAAAAAGAAAGAAATATGGGCCTGGTGGTGTTTGCTGAAAAAGGAGGGTTGGAGTTGAATTTCTGGGCCCAAATGGTTAAGGCCTGTTTGACTTTGCCTAATCCAGTATGGTTGTTGACTTGAGGCGTATGGTGGCTCTCCAATGGTGGTACGTTGATTTGGAGCGCTGCTGAGTTGGATGGCCAGATCCTGATGGTATATGGTGAACTTCTTGATTTGCTATGCGCTGGATTACCTATTGAAGAAAAACATGAAATAAAGGTTGGGACCTGGGGATCGAACCCAGGTCCTTTGCACTTTTCCCCTGCACGCTTGCCAACTGAGTTATGATGCTTATTTGTATAGATAATAAAGATCAATTATAAAATAATGAAAACAAAGATTCCTGAAGAAAAAAACGCATTAAATTCAAATTGCCCAACCAAGGGATGACACACATCATCGTCATCCTCCCAACCGTCATTTTAGGTAAACAAACTTTTACCTACAGACACTTGTTGTATGTGTATCCCTGTCCATCTCCAAAATCGTGTAGGCTCAAAATAAATGGCCATGGCTGGTACCAATCAACTCGTCTCATCCTCACGAGTCTTATGGTACAAGAATCAATGTCCAATTTCGCCTGTCCTGTAAAGCCCTAAACAAGAACTTGAAACCCTAGCTATGGCAGTTTGTCATATAATCACCAAAAACGCAATTGAATATAATGATTAGCTTGCAAACATGTTAAGGAATAAGATTATGCAATCAAAACGTGCAAATGGTGTATAAATTGATGAAAACGAAAACGAGAATTCTTGCTAACCGTGTGACTGCTATAACGGGTTTCAGGCCCTGGAGAGGCTTGCTAATGATTGGAATATGATCCTGAGACCTCCAGCAATCGATTGGCAAGGGAAAGATGGCACGATTTAGTCTCTAGTATAGAAATTGGATCACCACTTTTCTTGAATTTTTTTGAGTTTTGTTCTACCTCTGTACGACTGCTCCAACCTCTCTCATGCCTTGGCTTGCTTCTGTATATGTAATTCAACCTATTAGGTCAACAAAAACGACCTCAATCTTGTTCATCATGGAGATTTGATCTGGTCTTTTATGGCATATGATTTCTTTCCAATTTTGCTCAAATCCAATCTTTTTCCAACCAATTTAGCCTTGCACGAGTTGATTCTCAATTGACAGCATATAAGATCTTCTTTCAATGCAAAAATCATCCCTAAAACATAATATATGATTTATTAGGACTTATTTGATTTCATTTGAATTTTAAATGAATAAAAATAAAAATAAATTAAATAAATGAATAAATAAAGCATGGAGGGTCCCATAGGTCGTGGACTATGTTATCATTGAAGTGCAAGCATAAAAAGTTGGGCCCATTTAGCAAAAAATGCAAATTTGAGCACATTTGACTTTTGGCAATTTTGCAAAAAAGGTCAACTTGGCCAATGCATAACTCCCTCAATTTTGACCCTAGAGAGGTGTTCTTGGACTTTTTAGAAATCTTAGGATATCCTCTAAGCAACCCTTTTTGTCTCATATCAATTGAGTCTTCCATGTTCATGTATGAAGCTTTGACCCAAAAGGTGTTTTTGTTGACTTTTCAAAATGACCTATAATGTCTAAATTCATATCTTTTTGTGAGTGCATATTTAGAACTTGGGATCTGAAGATAAATTGTAGGGAATTGCATCCTCTTCAAAATTAGATTATGATGGGTCATTTCTAATAAAGTATGAGGAATTTATGTTTGGTAAAGTTGAGTTCACTTTTCCTACAAAACCCTAATTTAGCAACTTTTGGGTTTTGATGAATTATGAGCAATCCTTGATGAATCATGATCAACCCGTGATCAAATGATGAATGATACTTCAAAATGAGGATGTTGACCAAAAATATTGAAGTTTGATTGTATGTGGGCCACAATTGACTTTTGACCTAGCACAATCGATTTTCAGGCCTTTGAGCAATTGACTGAGCAAACATCCCCTGCAAGGCTTAAAACTTGACATGGATGATCTTGAGAACATACTAGGACAATGGTGAGAATTTTTTGGGGTCCTTTGGACTCAAGCATCTTGATGTAAAACGAAACCCTAATTTGAGGTAGACTGCCTTAGGAGAGAGTTTGTCTGGTCAACTCTTGGACTTCCTTGAGCAATTTGAGGACCTCACTTGATATGTATTGAGAAATATGGGAGTGAAAATTTTGGGGTACAACAGCTGCCCCTGTTCAATCTTCTTAAACCTGAGGATATAGATTGGCGTGTCTGCCCTTCGTGATCTGAAGGTGGAAGATGATTGAACACTAGAGTGCCCAGAAATTGGCACTCGCCTGAAGTGACACTTGATTTGTGATACCGGGAATGGTCTTATAGATGCCATTTGGTAGTTGCTAGAAAATTGTTGGAGATGGGCTTAAAGATTCCATCCGAGGAAGTGTCGATCACACAAGAGATTCCTTTGCGAGAACCCATATACCTGTTGTTGAGGAGGACTTCGCTGGGGAATGCTGGTCTTTGTCTTGAGATAAAAAAAGTTTTAGGAGCTTCAGTTGTCCGTTACTCTACTGGGGAATAATTCCGGTTTGGGAAGCGGAAGTGAACTGCGAGTCTGGTCGGGGTATATGTTGCACCGCGACTTTCTAGGGAAATGCAAAAACAATCATGTTTGATCGGGTCCGGGTCTTACAGTATTGTGGACTGCTGTCTGAGGATAAGAAAGAAAAAACCCGGATAATAATATTATGAGAAGGAACCTGAATAGTAGGGTTACTTCGGTATGAAAGCCTGGGTAGTAGGGCTGTGAGAAGGAACCTGGATAGTAGGGTTACTTCGATATGAAAGCCTGGGTAGTAGGGCTTGTGAGAAGGAACCTGGATAGTAGGGTTACTTAGATATGAAAGCCTGGATAGTAGGGCTGTGAGAAGGAACCTGGATAGTAGGGTTACTTCGATATGAAAGCCTGGATAGTAGGGTTGTGAGAAGGAACCTGGATAGTAGGGTTACTTCGATGTGAAAGCCTGGATAGTAACGTTGTGAGAAGGAACCTGGATAGTAGGGTTACTTCGATGTGAAAGCCTGGATAGTAGGGCTGTAAGAAGGAACCTGGATAGTAGGGTTACTTCGATATGAAAGCCTTGATAATAGGGCTGTGAAAAGGAACCTGGATAGTAGGGTTACTTCGATATGAAATCCTGGATATTAGGGTTGTGAGAAGGAATCTGGATAGTAGGGTTACTTCGATATGAAAGCCTGGATAGTAGGGCTGTGAGAAGGAACCTGGATAGTAGGGTTACTTCGATATGAAAGCCTGGATAGTAGGGCTGTGAGAAGGAACCTGGATAGTAGGGTTACTTCGATATGAAAGCCTGGATAGTAGGGCTATGAGAAGGAACCTGAATAGTAAGGTTACTTAGATATGAAAGCCTGGATAGTAGGGATGTGAGAAGGATCCTGGATAGTAGGGTTACTTCGATATGAAAGCTGGGATAATAGGGCTGTGAGAAGGAACCTGGATAGTAGGGTTACTTCGGTATGAAAGCCTGGATAGTAGGGCTTGTGAGAAGGAACCTAGATAGTAGGGTTACTTCGATATGAATTTTGGTAAAACTGCAGAGGGAACCTGGACAAGATTGTTCTTGTCGCGCCGATGATTACTCTGTTTAGCTTCGAGTGTTGATCATGGACCTGTTGGAATTTTTTTGATAATAACTGTCTTTCCTGAAAGAAATACAGGGTTAGTTATGTGCGATGCATGAGATGCATTGTATAATGACGTTCTCAAAATAAATGAGACTATGTTATATGTGATGTATGCACATGTCATGATGTATGAACATGAGATGGTGTCATAATAATCTGAGTCCAGGAAAATAAATCCCTGACTGTTATTTGGAGAGTGTGAGAAATGGTATTCTTGACTGCTGTAACAAACCATAGTTCCTCTACTTCTGTTAGGGATGGTGAACAACGATGACTATGCTGGGGATTTTCCCTTTGGCTGGTAAATATTCTGCCGGACGAGACTCTATCTGAGGATAACTCTGCGGGGAATAACTTTGTTGGAGAGGATATACTCTATTGATAGATCTGCTGACTTGGAGAAATAACTCAGCTGGGGATGAATTTCCGTTGCTGGTGATAATGAATCTTGTTGGAGATTGAATTTCTGCCTGTGAGAGAAATAAACTCTGCTTGGGGAAAAATTTACTGACTCACTCGCGATTGTGAACCTTAGCTGGGGAGAGTTATGTCCTGCTCGGGGAAGCTGACATCACCGTCTTTGGATATTTTTTTTTACTTTGTGGGGAGTATATGTACCACTACTCACATTCTCAAGCTGGCTCTATCCCGATACCTGGTGGGCAGAGTAACTGCAAGGTTTGGGTACTTCTGGTTTTCCTTGTTCCTGGAATTACGAGTATTGTCTTTGTTTCTTATGTAAATATTTATGAGTAACAATTATTTTCAAATGCATATATAAAAAATGAATCATTGGACGTTCTTGCGAAACAAAATAGAAAAAAGAAAAAAAATTGAAATTTCTTGCGAAAATGAATTGTATTGACTTTGAAATTGGCCCGTAATAGGCGTTTTGTACAAGGAGGCTGACATCCTAGTAAGAGAACGCCGCCAAAAGATTACAATTTGTGTAAAATAAAGAAAAAACAGCTATGTGCAACGACCCTATTGGGTTCCAACTCTGCTATTGCCTTTATATCTTCAAGCGTCTCATCACTTTGCTGTTTGGTCAAAGGTTGATCAGATTGATTGGCGCCGTCTGAGCTTGATAGTCGATACTGAAGTCTGGTTGCAAGATGATCCAATGAGACATAGTGTTACACTTTGATCCCTAATTTTTGCCTGGACCGCCCTTTCGGGTTTTCAGTCCACCAGGATACCCTTTTTTTCCCAAGTCGCCTTTTCAGGTTTTCGACCTGCCGGGTGTACAGTTTTTTATTTATTTTCATCCCTTACTTTTGCCCGAACCCTTTTGGTTCACCGGGAAGCCCTTATTTTTGCCTAGGCCAGTCAACCTAGCGGGTCTTTGATTATGCATAGTATCTTTTCCCTATGTCTTCATTGACGGGGTGAGGAAGGTCGTCACCATCCATGGTGGTAAGGATCATAGCTCCTCCCGAGAAAATGTTCTTAACCACAAATGGCCCTTCGTATGTGGGGGTCCATTTGACCCTGGGATCACCTTGCGGTAGTATGATGCGTTTGATCACTAGATCCCCAACTTGATATTCTTGACGTCTGACTTTCTTGTTAAAACCCTTGATCATTCGCTTTGATACGTCTAACCATGACAAATAGCAGTAAGTCTCTTTTCATCAATTAGATTCAGCTGAACAAGTCGGGTTTGGATCCAGTCATCTTCGTTCAAGCCTGCATCCTTCATAATCCTAAGAGAGGGTATCTGGACTTCGATGGATAGGACTGCCTCCATACCATACACCAAAGAGTAGGGTGTTTCCACTGTCGATATCTGTGCCAAGGTACGGTACCCACGAAGAGCGAATGGTAACATCTCATGCCAGTCTTTGTATGTCACAGTCATCTTCTGCACAATCTTCTTAATGTTCTTGTTAGCTGCTTCAACAACCTCATTCATCTCCGGCCGGTAGGGAGAACAATTATGATGTGTTATCTTGAACTGTTTGCAGAGCTTGGTGATCATCGCGTTATTGAGATTTGTACAATTGTCAGTGATAATCCTCTCTGGTACACCATATCGACATATCAGATTGTGTTAGATAAACTGCGCCACAACGTTCTTGGTTACTGTAGAAAACAAAGCTGCCTCAACCCACTTCGTAAAGTAATCAATTGCTACCAGAATGAAATGATGCCCGTTAGATGCAGTAGGTCTGATCTCGCCGATCATGTCGATACCCCACATTGAAAAAGGCCAAGGAGCTGTCAAAACATTCAGGGGAATCGGAGGTACATGCACCTTGTCAGCATAGACTTGACACTTATGATAGGTTCGAGAATTCTGATAACAATCGGCTTCCATAGTAGACCAGTAATATCCTGCCTGTAGAATTTTCTTCGCCATAGTATGTCCGCTGGAATGAGTTCCGAAGGTACCTTCATGTAACTCTGCCATGATTCTTTCTGCTTCGCTCTTGTCTATGCACCACAGTAAGGTTGAATCATGGTTACGCTTATAGAGAATTCCATTACTGATGAAGAACTTCGCAGCGAACTTTCTCAGAAACTTCTTATCATTAACAGATGCCCCCTCAGGGTATTCTTGAGCCTCAAGATACCTCTTTACCTCGTGAAACCAGGGTTTCTCTGCTACCTCTTCAGTCTCAATGTCACAACAATGTGCGGGTTCATCCAACCTCTCAATGGTAATCTGGGGAGCCTCATTGTCTGATCAGGATTTTATGAGTCTATTGGGATACTAACTGCAAGTATACAGTTTAGTCGTTCTAGTTTTAAATGATTATCGAACCCACAGAGACTGAGGATCAATCACATACGATCTAATGCTACAATTTGTTTAACTAAGCGATGAATATTTGATTTTAGGGGGGAAATAGTTTAATTAAAAATAATAGTAATAGTTATACCGGTATGTGATAGTCGGACTTCGGGAATTCGGTGAATCGCTTGGCCTATAAAGTATTTCGGTAAAAACTAATTGTTTAAAAACCTGAGACATACACTCTCGTGTTCATGAAATAAGTCATGCTACTAAACCTAGTGGATGCACTTTAAATTTAATAACACTTTTTGAAAACAATTTGAGTTTAATTAATTTATTAAAACACTCTCGTGTATTTAAAAATTAATGTTTCGTTACCACTATCTGGGTTGAACCCCAACTCTCGCATGCAGGTTCTTGCCTTAATTAATTTCCCACTCTCGTGGCAAAATCGTGTTAATTATCCTGTCACTCTCGTGACAAGGGTAGTTAAATTAAACATGGAAATTGGAAACCAGAAATTGTTTTATAAATGTTTTTGGCCAAGGTATCACTAAATTCTTTCGGTACTTAAGAGTCACATACCGGTACAAATAATTTAGCCGGACATAATATATTTAATAACTATGCAATTCAAAATATAATCCATAAAAATAATTGGCATAATACAAGAATGAATAAATATTAATTGCAATAAAAACCTGGAAATAACGTTGCTATGGTAATCTTGGATGTTACAATATTCCTTGCAGCTCAATCGAAATCAATAAACTGTGTTAATTCTTAAATGAATAATTAACACTCTAAAACTAATGTTGGAAATAGAAATTACAGTAATGTAGAAAAAAAACTCTAAAACAAGGAAATAGAAATAATTGCAGAAAGTAGAAATTTTGTTCTGGGAGAATTTCTTCGACCCTCATCCCTTTACACTACCACATATATATAGGAGAAAATATTGCAGTTGAGAAAATCTTGGAAAAGGCTTGAGTGGAGTAAAAATAGGATGCATGGTTATTGAGTGGAGGAAATATTGGAGAAGGATTCTGCCCTCACGTTGCCCACGTCTCCACTAATTCATAACGTTCATCTTTACGCGCGTGACGGTCGTAATGCGCTTGAATAGCGCATTACGATCGTCAATGATGTGTGACGAGCGTTCTTTCTAGTTGGGGATGCGTTACGGTCGTCACAGGGTGTGACGGTCGTCACAGGTGTAAAATCTAAGATTTTGTTCTTTTCTCTTCTGTTTCTTGTTTAGCTTTCTTCATGTGGTCCTTTTTCATTGTCTTGAGTTGACAAATGTTATACCTGTGAAAAGACATAGAAACTCGGAATAATCGGGAGTTAGACGACTCAATGTATTATAAAATCGGTAAAAAGCGTAGTAATTATATGATACGATTTATCGTTATCAAATTCCCCCATACTTAATCCTTTGCTTGTCCTCAAGCAAATAGTCATTCGAAAGGTCAAACAAGTTTTGTCAAGCGCATATGCATGACATACCTTGGATTTTTAAAGCAATTTCAGGAAATCCTCGTCGGTTCGGCCAATACTTGAGTGAAACACTAAAGATACGCTAATGACACAAGCAATGTGCTTAGTCGTAGGCTTCCAATTCAAACGAGCTATCCAACAGTTCTGTTATAATTCTGTCCAGAGTTCCTCGTATCTATTTCACTCAGTTTCGTTCTGGCGCAATCACATTAAGCCCTTTGTCTTATCACGCACGTAGTGGAGTAACCAGTTAGTGACTTTGATCCTTTTAGCACGGGGTATGGTACACGAATGTGGCAACCCTACATATGTTATCCAAGTTGGAGGTTGTGGGGGATCGGGCCGTAGCACGCCCTACCGAGTTCAGAACCAAATACCTCTGAACCAACCAACACTGGATTCCTTCGTTATTTTCTCAACTCTTATATGTGACCGTATATTTTGGTGCACAAAATTTCTTTTCTTTTAGCAGTGAGATAGGAAGGATATTTTAATGATCAGGCATCAAACACTTATATTCATTGATTCTCCACGTGGTTTGTGTCAAGATGGTGCTGACTGCTAGTATAAACTACTAGGGGTTACTGTAGAACTAAAAACTCTAGATATCGGTATAATGGTTATTGAAATGGATCGCGTAAGTAGGAAGTATACGATGTCATAACCGTATCGATCTTGTTATGTCGTTTTCGACTTCCCTAATTGGGATTTCATTAAAATAGGTATGTCGGGCTAATGCGAAGATAAAAAAATTTTGGTATGGCTAAATAAAGTAAAGAATTTAAATCGAGACATATCATAAAAATTACTAGTTTATAAAGGATAGAAAGGTACCTCTCCCACACTGAATCCGACATTGTCCTCAATGTTGCGGTATATAGGCGGGGAAGTACAATTACAAAAACAAACGGAAAGGAAATGAAACAGAAAAAATAATAAACTACATAGAAAATAAAGAAAAACTACTGGTGACCACGTCCTCTACTCCTGGTGCAAGAGCGTCTGGTAGGAGTGGCTTCTGTTTCAGTATCTTGGAAACCAAGGGTGCTGACGTCCAACCTTAGGGCGTTGAGCTCTGACAGGGCCTCATCCAACCTCTCATTCATGTTCCGCTGCCTAGTCAAGATTTGAGCGTTTTGAGCGCATAGATACTCATATTGCTCATGTTGCCTTCTTTCAAGCGCTGTGCTCATTTGATTTTGCATATGAATGGCGCGGAGGACCTCTTCGAGAGTAATAGGAGGTGGTGCAGATGAAGATCCAGGGATGTCGTGGACGGGGGGGCACTATCCAACTCTTCTTGCATTTCGTCCGCGGGGGCATTAGGCTAGTCTTCATGAGTGGGAGCACGCCCCGCGGGAGCTGCAGGATCGAACAACCAGTTAGCTCGGTTTCGTGGATCGATTCGGTCCCTGTAAGGCAAAATGATGTTCTGATAAACAGTGTTCCTGATCACAGGGTGGAATCTGCCATCCTCCCGCTTATAAATGAGATGTGCGGCCTTGCAGTGATCCAAAGTTAGCAAAGCCGGTGCCATAGAAGGCATATTCGCGAGAGAAGGACCATAGTTCAAAGCTATGGCAAGTGAAGTGACCAACCCTCCGAAATAAAAGGGTTTTCCGCCTCTAGCACAAATAGAGTGGATGTGAGCCAGTAATAACGGGGCGACGTTGATCTTTTTCCCGGTGAACGCGCAATGCATAAAGAAGAGCTCCTTGGAGTTGAGCTTGTGGTTGCTGTCACGGGCAAAGATTGTGTTGCTGAGGATGCGGTGGAAATAGCGGATAGCTGGATTATGAATGTGGGTGGCATTTAGGTGGTCGTAGGATCCGACACGGATATTCGTCATACTGTGCCATAAGTTGAAGGCTTTCTCACCAAAATTATCCGGCACCCGGAGATGGACACCTTCATCAGAACAGAAGCCTAAAAGCCGCACGATGTTGGATTGGGGAAACTCGTGCTCAATTCCAAACATGCGAAATCTGGCTAGGCCTGACAGTTGGTTCGTGGCACCTAGCGGAGTGATGTAAACAAAGGAACTCAAAAACTCAAGAGTTAGAGTTTCATAAATAGGTCTTGGTTCGCGGCACAGGTTCCATAAATCCACACTCTGCAACAATTGGCGGACACTGTCAAGTAGTCCCAAACTCCTCAAACAGTCAAGATCAACATACCGTGTAGGTTGGAGACCTCGGTGTTGGAACTTCTGAAATTTGACCCGTTGGGTTTCTCCTTGTTCGCCGGATCTGAAAGTGAGAGCGGGAGCTTGTTGGTTGTTGGCCATGGTGTTTGTAGAATGGATTGAAAAAGGTTTGGAATGAAAATGGGGTAGTGGGTGGATAGTATTTTTAGTGTTAGAAATTTGGAAGTTTGAGAAGATATGGAGTGGAGTGGGTATGTTTCGTGTGGTTCTGCAGCAATGGAGGAATTGTGGAAGTATTGAAGACAATGGTTGGAACGGTTCTGTAATAGCCGTTCTGATATATTGTGCGCGTGACGGTCGTCACGAGAGTGTGACGGTCGTAACACGGAAAAAATGCGTGTTACGCTCGTCACGAGGGTGTGACGGTCGTAACACGTTTAATGTCATTAATGAGAAGACCGTTACAAGACCGTTACGAATGTTTATATAATTTTTTATTATTTTCTTAATATTCTAAGTTTGAAATATTCTAATAATTATAGTTTTGAAATATTATTTACTAACACATAATGAAATAATATTTGCGTGAAATATAAACAGTAAATTAAAAGAAATAAAAAATATACTGAAAATAAAAATGAATGAAAATAAAATAATAGAAACTTGGTACTTGATAAATAATTGAATTAATCCATAAAAATTGTTTCGAAATAACTTAAATAATAAAAAATGATAAAATGCTAGAACAACTAGAATCCTCCCCCACACTAAGACTAAACAGTGACCTCACTGTATGTAGAAATGCGAGAGAAGAATAAATCAAGATAACAACGACAACTCTAGCTACGGGGAGTAGGGAACATATGCTGGTGCATGAAATCCAGCTGGTCGGTCACCAAATCCATGAAAGAGATGAAGTCCACTCGGAGAGATGTAAGCTCGCCCCGCATTTCAGTAATTTCTTCATGCAAAGAGTGCAGGGAAACAGTAGGTGGAGGCGGTGGTGGGATCTCAGGAGCCTGGGTGGCGGTCTCAGTAGAAACTACCTGCTGCTCCCATGGATCGGGAAACTGATGGTATCCCGGTGGTGTAGCAGGGTCTTCAGCATCGTGAGAGGTGTTGGGTACTTCATAAATGTCAACAATGGAGGGAGACGAAGGTGGTGTAACAGGATGGTGGAGGTCAAAAAGCCAGTTTGCTCTATTATGCACACTAGTGATAGGGTTCGGGAGCATAAACTGGTGGACAGTCTCATGATTAATTAACAGCTCAAATTCATCTGGCCCAAGATTCCCTATAAAGCTAGTGTTGAAGCAAAATTCAATGTTCATCGGCTTTATTCCATAATGCGGGGTTGATCCTAGCATAGGCCTTCGGAGTCCAATTGCATTTGATATCATAGTGACTAAACCACCCAACAGGATTGGTGCATTCGGAGTCTGGATAATATGCTCCATGTTAGCTAGCATATAAGCGGCACCGTTTATCGGACGACTCTGGGAGGCACAATACATAACGAAGAGCTCATCACGGGACACGGATGTAACATTCTGCTGTTTACCAAAAAGGGTATGGGCGATGATCTTATGAAAGTACCTGATAGCCGGGTTGTGGATGCACTCAGAATAAAGGTCAGACGGCTCTGGATGGTTATTGCCAGCAATGCTACCCCAGAAAAAATCAAGGTCAGAATCAAGCAATAGGTCCTCCTGGGTCATAGTAATAACATCAGGGCCAAAAGGGAAGCCTAACAGGTTGGCAAACTCCCTAAGGTTATAACGGTAGTCCATGTCAAACAGTCTAAAAGTTATCAACCCACGGTTGAACCCTAACCCATGGTTCAGAATGTAGCTCAGTGTGCTCAGGAACTCAAGGGTCAGCTTCCTGTAGGTACAATACCGTCTCCGAATAGGAGCAGTGTCCCAACCAATCTAGTGTAGAAAATGCATGACACTCTCACGAATGCCAAGAGCAATCATAGCATGGTCATCAGCGTAGATTGTAGGGCACATTTCCCGCTCAGCCAGATCCTTAAAGCGTCTTCTCTGGTGCCTGCTTCTCAAGGTGATATTCATGTAGTTTACGCATGCCATGGAGCTAAATATGAAAGCAAAAGAATTACCCCCTGAAAATATTTAATAAATTTTTGAAAAACTAAGTTAGTATTTTCAGGTTAAAAATGCCGAAGTTAAATCAAGAAGAAAAAGAAAGTTTAAATGAAAAATAAAAATAGAAGAAAAAGAAAATAAAAAGGAGTAAGAGATGCAACATGAAAGTTTTAAAGATTAAGAAAAAGAAAAGAAAATTAAAAACATATTAAAACAATAAAAGTAATTAAAAGAAAACATGGGTTGCCTCCCATGAAGCGCCTTTGTTTTATGTCGATGGCTCGACAAATAATACCTATTCAGTTAGGTATCAGGGTAGGTGGCTCACTTAACTGAAGATAAGCCGAATAGTTGGTATTTCCGACGTTAAAGTAGTGCTTTAAGCATTGGCCATTGACTATGAATGGTTTGATAGAATTTCCTTTAATTTCTATCGCACCACTTGGGAAAACTTTATTAATTTCGAATGGTCCTGACCATCTGGAACGTAATTTTCCCGGGAAGAGTTTCAGTCTAGAGTTGAATAGGAGTACGATGTCTCCTTCTTTAAATTCTTTCCGCGAGATACGCTTATCGTGCCAATTTTTTGTTCTTTCCTTATAGATTCTAGCATTTTCATAAGCGTCTAAACACAATTCTTCTAATTCATGGATATCTAATATTCGTTTTTCACCAGCAATCTTGTAATTTAAGTTAAGGGTTTTAATGGCCCAATAAGCTTTATGTTCTAATTCTACTGGAAAATGACAGGATTTTCCATAAACTAATTTAAACGGCGTTGTTCCGATAGGGGTTTTAAAAGCTGTCTGATATGCCCAAAGAGCATCATTTAGCTTGGAGGACCAATCTTTTCTGGATGTGGCTACGGTTTTCTCAAGGATTTGTTTTATCTCCCTATTTGACACTTCCACTTGTCCACTCGTTTGAGGATGGTATGGTGTGGCTATGCGATGTTTAACGCCATATTTTGAAAGTAATTTTTCGAAAATTCTAGAGATAAAATGGGAACCGCCATCACTGATTACTAGTCTTGGTACACCGAATCGTGGGAAGATAACATGCTTGAATAGTTTAAGTACCACTCGTGTATCGTTTGTGGGTGCAGCGATGGCTTCAATCCATTTTGACACGTAGTCAACAGCTACCAATATATACTTATTTCCGAAAGATGCAGGGAACGGTCCCATGAAATCAATTCCCCATACATCGAAAATTTCTACTTCGAGAATCCCTTTTTGCGGCATTTCGTCGCGTCTAGATATATTTCCTGTGCGTTGACATCTATCGCAGTTCATAATTGCTACGTGGACGTCTTTCCATAAGGTAGGCCAAAAGAATCTAGCTTGAAGTATTTTTGCACATGTTTTCGATGTACTAGCGTGTCCACCATAAGGGACGGAATGGAAATGGGCAATGACGTCGTCTATTTCATCGTTAGGAACACAGCGACGGTAGATACCATCGGCGCCTCTTTTAAAGAGTAATGGTTCATCCCAAAAGTAGTGTTTAAGATCATGGAAGAATTTCTTCCGCTGTTGGTACGTTAAATCAGGTGGTAAAACACCAGCAGCTAAATAGTTAACGAAATCAGCGTACCACGGTAATATGGTGTTGGTACAAATGGCTTTTACTACCACAGTTGTTAAGGGTTCATTGTGTTGATCTAAAATGTCGGTAGGAGCTATCTCTAGTTTAGCAATAAGGCGTTCATAAGGGAAATCTTTGTTTATGGGAACACTCTCGGTTTGGATTCCATCTAATCTTGATAAATGGTCTGCTACCACGTTTTCAGTCCCTATTTTGTCTTTTATTTCCAAGTCAAACTCTTGTAGGAGTAAGATCCATCTGAGTAGTCGCGGTTTGGCGTCTTTCATACTTAGCAAGTATCGGATCGCAACATGATCCGTGTAAATAATGATTTTGGCGCCCACTAAGTAGGAACGAAATTTATCCAATGCGAATACAACAACTAAGAGTTCCTTCTCCGTAGTGGCGTAATTCATTTGTGCGGGATCGAGTGTTCTGCTTGCGTAGTAGATAGCGTGAAGCTTTTTATCTTTGCATTGTCCTAGGACTACGCCTACAACATAATCGCTCGCATCGCACATTATTTCAAATGGTAGGTTCAAATCAGGAGGTTGCATAATAGGTGTTGAAATTAAGGCTTCTTTAAGCGCCTCAAATGCGTTTAAGCATTTATCATCGAAAATAAACTCAGCTTCTTTCATTAATAATTCAGTTAGTGGCTTAGTGATTTTAGAGAAATCTTTTATAAAACGTCGGTAAAAACCAGCGTGTCCTAGAAAACTCTTATTTCTCTAACTGTTTTGGGTGGTTGAAGGTTTTTGATAATCTCGATTTTTGCTTTATCGACTTCAATCCCTCTGTTTGATATAATGTGACCCAACACAATTCCTTGTCTCACCATGAAGTGACATTTTCCCCAATTGAGCACTAGGTTGACATTGACACATTATTTCAGTACTAATTCAAGGTTTTATAAACATCCGTCAAAACTTTCTCCATAGACAGAAAAATCGTCCATGAATACTTCCATAATTCCGTCTAAAAAATCTGAGAAAATCGCCATCATGCATCGTTGGAAAGTTGCAGGTGCGTTACATAGTCCAAATGGCATTCTTCGGTATGCAAAGGTACCATAGGGACATGTGAACATGGTTTTCTCTTGATCATCAGGATGAATGGGAATTTGGAAGAATCCTGAGTATCCGTCAAGATAGCAGAAATGGGAATGTTTGGATAAGCGCTCGAGTATTTGATCAATGAATGGTAATGGGAAATGGTCCTTGCGCGTAGCTTTGTTTAGTTTTCTATAATCAATACACATTCTCCATCCTGTTTGGGTACGTTGTGCTACCGATTCGCCTTTTGTGTTTGTTATAACTGTAACACCTCCTTTCTTAGGCACCACATGAACTGGACTGACCCAGTTACTATCTGATATTGGGTATATGGTGCCCGCCTCTAGCATTTTCTGCACTTCTTTCTTAACGACTTCACTTAGGATAGGATTTATTCGTCTTTGATGTTCTCTAGAAGTCTTGCAGTCCTCCTCCAACATAATGCGGTGCATACAGAGAGAAGGGCTTATTCCCTTTAGATCTGATATGTTATAGCCTAACGCGGTTGGATATTTCCTTAACACACTAAGAAGTTTTTCGGTTTCGATCTTCCCTAAATTGGCATTAACTATAACTGTCCGTTCGAGTTCTTTATCTAAAAATTCATACCTAAGATCTTCAGGTAATGTTTTAAGTTCTATACCAGTTTTCTTATCAGTTGGGGTAGGATCGGGTGTTAAGGAGAAACATTCGCTTAGGTTGGGATCTAGATATTCTTGTTTCCAGTCATCATCCTTGAGGATAGTTGGTGTCGGAATTTTCAGCATCCCAGAATAGGTGTCTTCTTGGCTTTCTAGTTCTTTGACACATTCATCAATAATATCTAGGAGACAACATGAGTCATCTATAGCAGGGGCTTTGAAGAACTGGGAAAGAATGAATTCTACTTTTTCTTCTCCTACCTTGAAGGTAAGCTTTCCTTTCTTAATGTCAATGATGGCTCCTGCAGTAGCTAAAAATGGTCTTCCTAGTATGATGGGAATGTTTGAATCTTCCTTGATGTCCATTATTATAAAGTCAGTCGGTATGTAAAATTGTCCTATTCGGACAGGAATGTTTTCTAGCATACCAACAGGGAATTTGACTGATCTATCGGCTAGTTGTAGGGACATCTTGGTAGGTCTCATGTCACCTAATTTGAGCTTCTCGCAAATAGATAAGGGCATTAGACTAACACTTGCTCCTAAATCGCATAGAGCTTTGTCTATGACAGATTTTCCAATTACACATGGTATGGAGAAACTACCAGGATATTTTAGCTTTGGAGGCATGTTATTTTGAATTATGGCGCTACATTCGGCAGTTAGCATAACGGTTTCGTTTTCAACGATTTTTTTCTTATTAGATAATATTTCTTTTAGGAATTTAGCATATGACGGCATTTGGGTTATAGCTTCCGTAAACGGAATAGTAACGTTTAATTGTTTCAGAAGTTCTACAAATTTCTTGAATTGCCCCTCGTTCTTGGATTTTGCAAGTCTTTGAGGGTATGGAATTGGTGGTTTATATGGCGGTGGAGGCACATAAGGTTTTTCTGAAGCCTCTCTGTTCTCATTCGCGTCTTCCTCTACATTCTCAGATTGATCTTTCGACTTCTCTACTTCCTTTTCAGGTTTCTGATACATGGTCGGATTTTGGAGTCTAGGATCTACCGGTCCATCAAGGGCTGTCCACTTTGTAATGTGATATCATTTGCATGTCCTTTAGGATTGGGTTGTGGTTGTTCAGGAAATGTACCAACAGGTGCGGCAGAACTAGCTTGGTGTTGTGCTACTTGGGAGATTTGGGTTTCTAACATTTTATTGTGAGTTGCTAGGGCATCTACCTTATTTTCTAAAAGCTTCAATTGTTCACCGGTGTGAATGTTTTGATTGAGGAATTCTTTGTTTTGTTGAGCTTGATTAGCGATAAAATTTTCCATTAAGATTTCAAGGTTAGATTTCTTAGGAATGTTAGGAACATTAACAGCGGGTTTTTGATAACCTGGAGGTACAACAGGTGCTTGGCCAGGTGCATATAAAGCGTTATTGCTCTTGTACGAGAAGTTAGGATGGTTCTTCCAACCAAGATTATAGGTATTAGCATAAGGATTACCTTGAGCGTAATTTACCTGATCAACTGATATTCCTGCTAAGATTTGACATTCGGTTCCAACATGACCAGGAACTCCATAAACTTCGCAGCTTGGGGTAACTGCAGCCATGGTGGCCGCAGGAGGTAAGGTCAAGCTTTCTATCTTTTGGGTAAGAGCATCTACCTTAGCATTAACTTTATCTAGGCTACTAATCTCGTACATCCCACCTTTGGTTTGAGTTTTCTCCACAAATGTTCTTTCTCCTCCCCACTGATAGTGATTTTGACTCATATTTTCAATGAGTTGGTTAGCTTCATCATAAGGCTTGTCCATCAGTGTACCACCTGCGGCAGCATCTATAGAGAGTCTTGTGTTTCACAAGAGTCCATTATAAAACATGTGGATGATCAGCCATTTTTCTAGTCCGTGATGTGGGCACATTCGCATCATATCTTTGTAGCGTTCCCATGTATCGAATAGCGATTCAGTATCCTTCTGCCTAAATCCGTTGATTTGGGCTCTTAGTGCAGCAGTCTTGCTTGGGGGAAAGTATCGTGCTAAAAATACAATCTTAAGTCCTTCCCACGTATTGACGGAATTTGATGGCAAGGATTGCAACCAAGCCCAAGCTCTATCTCTTAGCGAGAAAGGGAAAAGACGTAATCTTATTGCATCTTTACTAACACCATTTTCTATAACTGTGTCGGCAAATTGAACGAATTTTGTAAGATGTTCATTTGGATCCTCGGTAGGATCTCCAGAGAATTGGCGTTGTTGGATAGCTGATATCAATAACGGTTTCAACTCAAAATCGTTTTGATTTATTGCTGGAGCAGCAATGCTGCTGTGAGGTTCTTGTTGTGATGGAGCTGCGTACTCCTTCAGTGGACGGGTCCTTTAGTCTTCGGCCATGTCTAATTCTGGATTAGTTTCGGTTTCAGAGGAAGAATTAGAATCTGTTTCAGAATCAATCTTGATTTCGGGTTTGGGTAAAGGAATAGCGTGATTTAAACAGTAATCCCTGACTGCACGTCTTACGGAAAGGATGCGTTCAGGTTCGTCCGTCGATTTGTCAAGTGTTTCGCCTTGTGAGCGAGTCCTTGGCATACAAATCGAAAAAGGGTTTATGTTGCCTAGTCTAAACGCGCAACAGAAGAATCGTAATTAATTGACTAATCAGTCCCCGACAATGGCGCCAAAAACTTGATCGGGACTTTATGAGTCTATTGGGATACTAACTGCAAGTATACAGTTTAGTCATTCTAGTTTTAAATGATTATCGAACCCACAGAGACTGAGGATCAATCGCATACGATCTAATGCTACAATTTGTTTAACTAAGCGATGAATATTTGATTTTAGGAGGGAAATAGTTTAATTAAAAATAATAGTAATAGTTATACCGGTATGTGATAGTCAGACTTCGGGAATTCGGTGAATCGCTTGGCCTATAAAGTATTTCGGTAAAAACTAATTGTTTAAAAACTTGAGACATACACTCTCGTGTTCATGAAATAAGTCATGCTACTAAACCTAGTGGATGCAATTTAAATTTAATAACACTTTTTGAAAACAATTTGAGTTTAATTAATTTATTAAAACAATCTCGTGTATTTAAAAATTAATGTTTCGTTACCACTATCTGGGTTGAACCCCAGCTCTTGCATGCAGGTTCTTGCCTTAATTAATTTCCCACTCTCGTGGCAAAATCGTGTTAATTATCCTCTCACTCTCGTGACAAGGGTAGTTAAATTAAACATGGAAATTGGAAACCATAAATTGTTTTATAAATGTTTTTGGCCAAGGTATCACTGAATTCTTTCGGTACTTAAGAGTCACATACCGATACAAATAATTTAGCCGGACATAATATATTTAATAACTGTGCAATTCAAAATATAATCCATAAAAATAATTGGCATAATACAAGAATGAATAAATATTAATTACAATAAAAACCTGGAAATAACGTTGCTATGGTAATCTTGGATGTTACAATATTCCTTGCAGCTCAATCGAAATCAATAAAATGTGTTAATTCTTAAATGAAGAATTAACACTCTAAAACTAATGTTGGAAATAGAAATTACAGTAATGTAGAAAAAAAACTCTAAAACAAGGAAATAGAAATAATTGCAGAAAGTAGAAATTTTGTTCTGGGAGAATTTCTTCGACCCTCATCCCTTTGCACTACCACATATATATAGGAGAAAATATTGCAGTTGAGAAAATCTTGGAAAAGGCTTGAGTGGATTAAAAATAGGATGCATGGTTACTGAGTGGAGGAAATATTGGAGAAGGATTCTGCCCTCACGTTGCCCACGTCTCCACTAATTCATAACGTTCATCTTTACGCGCGTGACGGTCGTAATGCGCTTGAATAGCGCATTACGCTCGTCAATGATGTGTGACGAGCGTTCTTTCTAGTTGGGGATGCGTTACGGTCGTCACAGGGTGTGACGGTCGTCACAGGGTGTGACGGTCGTCACAGGGTGTGACGGTCGTCACAGGTGTAAAATCTGAGATTTTGTTCTTTTCTCTTCTGTTTCTTGTTTAGCTTTCTTCATGTGGTCCTTTTTCATTGTCTTGAGTTAACAAATGTTATACCTGTGAAAAGACATAAAAACTCGGAATAATCGGGAGTTAGACGACTCATTATATTATAAAATCGGTAAAAAACGTAGTAATTATATGATACGATTTCTCGTTATCATTGTCCCACCTAACCTTTAACATAGAAGAAATGGTATCCAGCGCGTCCGCCAACTGATTCTCCTCTCTTGGGAAATGTTCAAAGGTTACCTCCTCAAAGTGTGGGAGCAATGTCAGTACATACTCCTTGTAAGGAATAATATTCGGGTGCTTCATATGCCACTCGCCTTTGATATAACTTATCACCAGAGCAAAATCTCCAAATACACTCAAGAACTTAATCCTTAGGTCAATAGCAGCTCGGAGACCCGTGATGCACGCTTCATACTTCGCCATGTTTTTGGTGCAGTTAAAACATAGTCGGGCGGTGAACGGAGTATGACAGCCTTCAGGAGATATAATTACAGCGCCGATGCCATTACCCAATGTGTTCGAGGCTCCATCAAAATACATAGACCATCGGGATCCCTCCTCGGGTCCTTCATCCGGTCCAGGTTCTTCGCAGTCGGTGACCAACATGATACTCTCATCCGGGAGCTCGAAATTCATGGACTGGTAGTGATCCACGGCCTGATGCGCCAAATGATCCACCAATACACTTCCCTTGATTGCCTTTTGGGTTGTGTATTGGATGTCGTACTCGGTTAAGATCATCTGCCATCTTGCTATCCTTCCGGAGAGAACGGGCTTCTCGAAAATATACTTGATCGGATCCATCTTTGATATCAATAAGGTAGTGTGAGTCAGCATATACTGTCTCACCCGGCGAGCAACCCATGCTAAAGCGTAGCAAGTTTTCTCGAGAAATGAGTATCGGGTCTCACAGTCGGTAAACGTTTTGCTAAGGTAGTAAATAGCGTGCTCTTTTCGGCCAGACTCGTCATGCTTCCCCAGCACACACCCCATTGAATTGTCCAACACTGTCAAGTATAGGATCAAAGATCTTCCTTCCACTGGAGGCATCAGAATTGGTGGTTCTTGAAGGTATTCCTTGATTCTCTTGAAAGCGGTTTGGCATTCATCATTCCACTTTACCACTTGATCTTTCTTCATCAGCTTGAAGATTGGCTCACAAGTAGCAGTCAGATGTGAAATGAACCTGGTGATGTAGTTCAGACATCCCAAGAAACTCTAACTTCTTTTTCTGTGCAGGGAGCTGGCATCTCTTGTATGGCTTTCACCTTTGCAGGATCCACCTGAATACCTTTGTCACTGACAACAAAACCCAGAAGCTTACCAGACCTTACCCCGAAAGTACACTTGTTCAGATTCAACCTCAGCTTGTATGTCTTCAACCTGTCAAACAGTTTCTGGAGATGATCAAGGTACTATTCCTCAGTCTGGGACCTAGCTATCATGTCATCTACATAAACCTCGATCTCATGGTGAATCATATCATGGAACAAAGCGACCATAGCGCGCTGATAAGTTGCCCCAGCATTCTTCAACCCAAAAGGCATTACCTTGTAACAGAAGGTGCCCCTCTGCGTAACAAAGGTTATCTTCTACATGTCCTCAGGAGCCATCTTGATCTAGTTGTATCCAAAAAAACCATCCATGAAGGAGAAGATCTTGTGCTGCGCGGTGTTGTCGACTAGAACATTGATATGGGGAAGTGGGAAGTCATCCTTGGGGCTTGCCTTGTTCTGATCTCTATATTCCACACACATCCGTACCTTACCGTCCTTCTTAGGTACCGGAACGACATTGGCAACCCACTACGGATAAGAAGTGACAACTAAGAACCCCGTGTCAAACTGTTTCATGACTTCTGCCTTGATTTTCTATGACATTTTAGGGCGCATACGGCGGACCTTCTGCTTTATCGGAGGGTAGTCTTCTTTGGTCGACATGCGATGCACCACAATATCAGTGTCCAAACCAGGCATGTCTTTATAGGACCAGGTGAAGATCTCAACATAGTCGTATAGCATCTGTATTAACCATTATTTGACACTAGGCTCTAGATTCGCACCTATCTTAACCTCTTTCCTGTCTTTCTCTGTACCCAAATTCACTGACTCAACTGGCTCTTCATAAGGCTGTATAACCCTTTCTTCCTGCCGTAATAGTCTAGAAAGTTCTCCAGGCACCTCACAATCGTCCTCACCTTCGTCCTCAGCTTGGTTGATCGGATTTTCAAAGTCATAACTGGCAGTAGCAGAGTCGTTATCAATGGGATCCAGAGTGGATATGGATCTCAGTATGATACGTGAGTGTGTGTAAGAAAAATAGTTGTTTTGACAAAGTGAGAGACAAAAAAGAAAAACAAGGAGCGCAAAATTTGTAATGCAAGAAACGTCTAATTCTTTATTAATGATATATGAAATGACAAATAGTAAGCCCTCACAAGCAAAGCCAAGGTGCCTCGGGAAAGGCATCGGGCCACAAAGTTTCAAACTGTTTATTACAAATCTTAAAACAAAAGTCAATTACTGTGGAATAAAAGAAATAGGTATGAAGTCCTTCGCCGTCTAGTTGTTTAGTCCACCGTTGGCTGTTGGGTAGATCCAGCTGTCGATGTCTGAATCTTCTTCACTATCCTCAACTGCATTAACTCCCCGACTGCTGATGTGTAAAGGAGGTCTTCCAATTCGTGCGTGCCTAACAACCCTTTGAGCCCCTGTAGTAAAGCCCAAACAAAATTTGTCAGTTTTATGAGTGAAATCAGGGAGCTGACCCCAATTGGTACACCAACCTTCCTCAACTACAGCTCTGGCATCCTTGAGAGAAGCCATCTTCAGTGGAGGTTTTCCAGTAGTAACTTCAGTTGATGCCAAGACCTGAGGGACCTCTTCAAAATTCTGACAAGGCGTTTCTATGAATTCCCCGTCCATCTCCATGTAGTGGAAGGAATTGAGATGACTCACCATATACTTTTCGTCACCTTGCACCATGGCGATCTTCCCCTTTATTGGATATTTCAGCATTTGATGGAGTGTGGAAGTAACTGCCCCAGCCTTATGAATCCAAGGACGACCCAGCAAGCAAGAATATGATGACTTGATATCCATTACGTAGAAGGTGGACCCGAAGGTCTGAGAACCCACTTTGACAGGGATGTCCACCTCCCCGTGCGCCATTCTTTTTTATCCATCAAAAGCCTTTACCACAATGTTACTCAGCTTTAGAATCAAACCTTCACAATCTAGACGGTCTAACGCTTTCTTTGGCAGAATATTCAATGAGAATCACGTATCTACCAGCACATGGGCCATAGTGGTGCCCCTGCACTCGATCGAGACGTGCAGAGCATCATTATGATTTTTCCCCTTAGGGGTCAGGTCTGTATCTGAAAAACCTAGCCCATTGTCAGCAGTCAGGCTGGCCATGCAATCTTTGAACTGATCGGCTGAAGTTTCCTGCGGCACATGCGCAGTCTTGAGGAATACAATTAAAGCCTTCGCATGGGCTTCAGAAAACAACAACAGGGACAACATGAAGATCTTTGACGGGGTCTGTCCCAGCTGCTCGACTACGTTGTAGTCGCTCTTCTTGATAATTTTCAATATTTCCTCTATCTCTTGTTTAGAGGTTTCTACAATGATTTTCTTAGGTGCCTCCATCCGGGAAGGCTCACCTATGATTTCTTTGCCCCGAGTCTCAAATGGCTCGGCGACAGGGGTGATAATTGGATTGAGAACTGGAACAGTAGTTGATGTACTAGCAGATGGAATGACAATAGGTTTATGGACAGTCGGAGGGGAAATCTTGGGAGAAAAGAGTCTTCCACTTCGGGTAACCTTACTAGTCCCAACAATATTAATGATATCAGTTTCAGCTTCTTTAGTCCTCAGATCTTGCTTAACACCATGGTAATATACATCATCACCGTAATGCCATGGGATAGCCTTATCTGAGGTATATGGGATGGGACCCAGAGCGGTGATTATTAACGGAGCAATTCTTGGAACAGGTGTAACCCTAACAGGTTTTCTCGAAGAAACCTTGGAAGGATTGGCAGAAATGGTTATGATGGCAACGTTTTCATTTGGAACAAACAAAATCATAGTCTTCTCAAACAAAATCTCTTTATTATCTATCAGGCGCTGAACACCTGATTTCAAAAAACAACAACCGGAAGGCAGGATCACACACATGTGGCAACCTTCGCCATAGCCCGGAAATAAACCAGCCAACAACAAGTTCTTCTTAACTGTCATCATAGGAGTAGAGATTTCTTCCACAGAGGTCATAAACGAATCGGTGTCCACAACATTAACTCCACGACCATGTTTGGGCATGGGAGCAGTTATAACATTTGGCTTTTCCGGAGCATCAAACTCTGTCTCTTTAGCTTCCAGCAAATATTGCACTTTATTCCTCAGATCCCAACAATCGTTTGTATCATGGTCTAGGCTCTCTGAATGATAGGCGCACCGCGCGTTGGGATTGTATCTGGGAGAAGCAGTGTTTGGATTCTTGGGATCCTCTTTCAAGGTTGCCATGTTGGATTTTAACAGATGAGGCAGAACTTCAGCCAAAGTCATGTTGATGCGCGTAAACTGCCGTCGTGGTCTTTCCACCCTTTGCTGATTGTTGTGTTATGGAGCAACCGCGGGTCTTGGTATCACTACAGCATTTACCGCTTGACGGTGTTCAGGTATGTTTTGGCCCCTCAGGCCATAGACTGCACTAGCTTCCTTCTTACCGGTGAAAGGCTTCTTTGCTGAACTTGACGAAACATCCTTCTGTATTTTACCACTTCGAATGCCAGCTTCTACTCTCTCTCTAGTCAAAATCAACTCAGTGAAACCAGATGACGAGCTTCCGATCAAGTGATTGAAAAATGGACCAAATAGCATCCCTAGGAACATGTCAACCAACTCCCTATCAGACAAAGGGGGTTGGACTCTTCTAGCCAAGTCTCTCCACTTTTGAGCATAGTCCTTAAAACCTTAACCTGCACCCATAGACATACCCTGGAGCTGAGTACGAGTGGGAGCAAGGTCGGCGTTATACTGATACTGCTTGTAAAAGGCAGCAGCAAGGTCTTCCCAGTTTCAGACACTGGCTCCTTCCAACTGATAAAACCATTCAAGTCGAGTCCCTGATAGACTATCTTGAAAGAAATGCACCCACAAATTTCTATCAGCAGTGTGGGGTTGTATTTTCCTGACATACGAGCGAAGATGGAGTTTTGGATAGGATACTCCATCGTACTTAGCAAAACCGGAGCTTTGAACTTATGAGGGATGACCACTCCCGATACCAGTCCCAATTCTCCGAAATCCAAACCAGGTATTTTCTAAATCTCCATAGAACTCAGACGGTCTTCTAGCTGCTTGTACCTATCCTCGGTAGGAGGATATTTCTCATCATCGTAATCCGTATCATTATCAGAAACTGCAGGAATAGGGTCCTTTGCTCTATCTTGGTTCTCCCCATCCTTGGATGAGGAGGTCAAATCAGCTGGTTGTCTCAACCTTTCTCTGAATCTTCTACCCATGTTCAGAATACCGACCTTCTTTTTCTTCTTCTTCTCTTTCAGAATAAGGGTCTTCAGATCCTCTTGCCCTTTAGCCAGACTTATGAACATCTGTTGGAATTGGGCGTTCTATGCCTGAAGATCTTTGATGGCTTGATCGAAAGACATTTCTGCTGAAATAAACAGCGAAGAAGATGAGAAACCTGTAATGGTACCTGTAATGGTGTGCATGATAATGGGATGCGCATGTAATGATTTCAAAGACTTTGGGAGATTTAAATTTGTAAACCAAAAAATAAACCAAACTTTATTAATTTAAACTTTGAAAGGTTCAACAGTGCCTTTTAAGGCGTTACAAAGAAGTAAATAACACAAAAGTCTAAAACTAGAAAAGCAAAATCAAAAGTCCCATGGTCGCTTCCTCTTTGTGCTGATGTAGTCATTGATCACTCTTTCTTCCTCGAGCTGCCTGGTGAGCTTCAAAATCTTCCTTGTTGCTCATGGTACTGTTCCCAGTAAGTGTCCCGCTCATTCTTCAGCTGAATCCAAGACCTCTACAACTCCCCAGGATCAGTGGGCATGTAAGGATAGAGGACCGTTTAAGGAATGCCTTCTTCATTAGTGGGCTCCATAATTACTGGTAATACGGCCTCATAGGGCATCCCAAGCTTCTGGGCACGAGCTCGGACCCACTGGAGGTAAGGCTGCATAGGAAGGGAAGTCTTTGGTCCCAACTCTTGGGGGTCAGATCTATTCACCATGCCCCAAGCTCGTATAAACCTCCGACGATGCTCCTTAGCATCCTCCTTATAGTCAAATATAATGTCCTCAAGAAGTAACTCATGGGGACCATCTCTCCGAGGACGACCAAATTGTCACAAAGCTAGACAAGGATTGTAAGTTATACCCCCTCTGATTCCAAGCAATGGGACATTAGGTTATCCCCCACAACAGTCAATAACAGCAGTGTCTTTCATAGCCCGGGAACACCAAAGAATATCTGTATGAGCAAGTGACATTATTCTGTATGACCAACCTATACCTTCTTCGTTCTTCAGTACAGCCTTAGGGAGGTGAGAAATAAACCACCTCGACAGCAACGACATGCAGCACATAAGAGTTCCCCTTCTCCTCATAGTACGAGTGTGGAGAGCATGCAAGATATCTCCCAACAAGGTAGGCACAGGGTTGCGGGAAAGGAAAATATTGACAGCATTCACATCTACAAAGGAATCCAGATTCAGGAAGAGAACCAAACCATAGATAAGGAGAGCCAAGACATCTTCAAAAGCTTGAAAATCTAAATCATCCAAGAATAGCTGAGCCTGGTCTATCAGAAATTTGGATAGAAAACCTTCGACCCCGCTTCGTGTTTCCCAATTGGATACCAATCAGCCCGTTTCAAATGCAGAGCTGAGGCAATGTCTTCTGGTCTAGGAACTTCTTCCATACCTGTGAATGGTACCTGTTCAAGGATGGATATGCCCAATAGATGAGAGAATTCCTCCAAGGTGGGTACCAGCTGGTAATCTGGAAAGGTGAAGCGATGATGCACGGGATCAAAGAACTGAAATAGCACGCTCATCATCTGCTCGTCAAGATTTGAAGTAACCAGATTGAGAAGTTGACCGCGTCTTTTAGTGAACATAGAAGTCTCAGAAACTCTTGAGGCTAGCTCCTTAAGTTGGGCAGGTATTTGCACAAAGTTGACTCAGATGGTATTTCTACACACGAAAGCCATGATCTGCAAAACAGAACAAAGATAAATTCCCTTGGTCTTTAAAATGGTTAGTGTAATGAAGCATGAATGCCATGTTATGATGCATGATGTCATGGTAAACCAAAGTTATAGCAAACACAGATATTGCAAACACAGATATTGCAAACACAGATATTGCAAATACAATCAAATCACACAAAGATCTTAGGTTTAAGGCTTGCATGAGGACAAATGTAGTACCCTCTTGAAGTTTAAGTTGGCTTCAACCTGTCCTAGCAAAAAGTAAACGGGTTCTAGAGGATCTCAATATCACTGACCATCCTCCAACGATCATGGTTTCAGCTCACGCAATCTTTTCTTGCAGCCGGAACTATCTCGAGAGTATGGTCTCAATGAGTGTAGCATCGAGTATCAACCATTTCTCAGCTTTACACAGAGGTCAGCTATCTCACTACTTTCTAATGGCCAAGTTGGGCGATTAAAGGTTCTAAGGTCAGTTGATGCTTAACGACACCACGCAGCAGCCCCGTATTCTCCTCGTTTCTCCACAAGGGATACCAGTACCAACCAATGTGCCACATCAACGTAGCTACTGCTTCAACCATATCGGTCTACGCTGTACAATTCCCTCAGAGTCTATTGCTTCTTACCTAAAAGGTATCCCCAGATCCGAGTTAGGATCTATAGTAAACTCCCAAACAAAACCCTTAAAAGTAAATCAATCAAAGCAATCAAGAGAAGCAATCATGATGAACTAGATCCTAAGATATACCCCACTTATTAACTCTCCCCAACAGAGTCGTCAGTTCTGTGATACGGTGGCAGAACCGACTGTTTGAAATGCTGGTTTGCATTTTGCGTTTTGTGTTTGCAAAATGTCGCGGTAAACAAGAGTCGCCACCGACTTTTATTTCATCCAATCGGAAAGGAAAAAAAGTACAGAAAAAATCCTTTTTCGAGATATTGAGTAGAAAGGGGAGGTGTTAGCACCCTTTCTATCCATGGTTTTCCATGGGCTCTTAGGTACTTGCTCATCTTTTTTTTTTAAATTGCTTGTGTATTGTACTTTGTTTTGAAAATTTTGACTTCGTGGTAACCCTTGTATCAGTCCTCAAAGGTGTGACGAAGTTGTTTTGAAAATGTGTAAGTGTGAAGAGTTGTGTTTTGAGCAAGTACCTACTAGCATCTACCTATTCGGAAAAAGATCGTTTCTATTCTCGTTTCCTTTAGACAGCGCTATCCTACTATTGAGAAATAGGTAGCACCGTCGTTGGAGTTGTAAGGGACAATTCGAAAGGGACGTACAATCACTAAAGCAATGTTAGGACGTCTTAGTAATAACCCTAGTCTTAAGATCATATTCGAGGCAACATTTCCGAGGCAACATTCGAATGGGGCATTTGATCCTTGTTAGACAAAAGGGTGACCACTAAGACACCCTATACTTAATGATCGTTTACCGAAGGCTACCGAAGTGTGAGTATACCCTAAGAGTGATATGTGCGAGTGATCTGTTTTCAATTATTTGTCTTTGCACATTAGGGTTTTCTAACTGGATTAATTTTGTCATGCATTCTTGTCATACAATCCTATTAGCATACATCTAAACAGTCAAATATTTGCGAGAATTAAAATGCGAGAAAGTAAATATACGCTATTACAAGGCTTCGAGGAGGGGGATTAATTACATAGCCAAAAACCCGAGAAAAAACGATAAATAAAAATCCTAGATTAAACTATTACAAACCATGAACAGTTACATCAATATTGTAAAAATAATAAGCATGCGCGATGAATCGAAGATGAGACAACTAGAGTTTTGACCCTTGCCTAAACCTAATTGCGATTAATTAAAAAAAAGTTTTTATTTTGTTTTGTTATTTAGGAAAATAGAGAAAATATTTAAAAAGAAAATACTAATTCTAATTAATCCTAATTTAAAAAATGAATTAATTTAATCTAAAACCTATTTTTTGTATTTTTATTTATTTGAGAAAAAGAGCAAAAATAAAATTAAAAGTTAACCTAATTTCTATTTTGATTTTATTTATGAAGACAATTTACAATTTTCCTAAGTTAAACCTAAATTAAATTAATTTTGATAAATAAAAAAAACTAATCTTAATTTTGTGAATTATTGGTTTTATGGTTTTTTGTGAAAAAAATAAATTAATTTGTGAATTAAAGAAAATAAAATAAATATTGAAAGATTTAAAAAAAACTACAAGAAAAAAGAAAGAAATATGGGCCTGGTGGTGTTTGCTGAAAAAGGGGGGGTTGGAGTTGAATTTCTGGGCCTAAATGGTTAAGGCCTGTTTGACTTTGCCTAATCCAGTGTGGCTGTTGACTTGAGGCGTATGGTGGCTCTTCAATAGTGGTACGTTGATCTGGAGCGCTGCTGAGTTGGATGGCCAGATCTTGATGGTATATGGTGAACTTCTTGATTTGTTATGTGCTGGATTACCTATTGAAGAAAAACATGAAATAAAGGTTGGGACCTGGGGATCGAACTCAGGTCCTTTGCACTTTTCCCCTGCACGCTTGCCAACTGAGCTATGATGCTTATTTGTATAGATAATAAAGATCAATTATAATATAACGAAAATAAAGATTCCTGGAGAAAAAAAACGCGCTAAATTAAAATTGCCCAACCAAGGGACGACACGCATAATCGTCTTCCTCCCAACCGTCATTTTAGGTAAACAAACTTTTACCTACAACACTTGCTGTAGGTGTATCCCTGTCCATCTCCAAAATTGTGTAGGCTTAAAATAAATGGCCATGGCTGGTACCAATCAACTCGTCTCATCCTCACGAGTCTCATGGTACCAGAATCAATGTCCAATTTCGCCTGTCCTGCAAAGCCCTAAAGAAGAACTTGAAACCCTAGCTATGGTAGTTTGTCACACAGTTACCAAAAACGCAATTGAATATAATGATTAGCTTGCAAACATGTTAAGGAATAAGATTATGCAATCAAAACGTGCAAATGGTGTATAAATTGATGAAAACGAAAACCAGAATTCTTGCTAACCGTGTGACTGCTATAACGGGTTTCAGGCCCTGGAGAGGCTTGCTAATGATTGAAATATGATCCTGAGACATCCAGCAATCGATTGGCAAGGGAAAGATTACACGATTTGGTATCTAGTATAGAAATTGGATCACCATTTTTATTGAATTTTTTTTAGTTTTGTTCTACCTCTGTACGACTGCTCTAACCTCTCTCATGCCTTGGCTTGCTTCTGTATATGTAATACAACCTATTAGGTCAACAAAAACGACCTCAATCTTGCTCATCATGGAGATTTGATTTGGTATTTCATGGCATATGATTTCTTTCCAATTTTGCTCAAATCCAATCTGAAGGGGTGAAAAACACAAGAAGGGGGGGTTGAATTGTAAAACTGAAATCTAAAGCAATTGACAAGATATTTTTATCCTGGTTCGTTTGATCTCAAACTACTCCAGTCCACCCGTCAAGGTGATTTCGCCTCTCTCCAACGAGGTCTTAATTCACTATATTCAACTGAATATTACAGACTGCTTTAACAACTGCTAGAGCCTTCTTGATTCAAACCACAACCCGGTTTGTCAAGGCAACACTTTCTTACAAAGGTATAAAACAATGTGTGTGGATGTTTTCTACAAAACTTTATCACAACTGTGATGTATACACAAAATGAAGCTTAGAAACTAGATTGCTAAACTGTAATGGAATATCAGAGTATGTGGTTTAGCAAAACTGGTAGAACGAAGATTATGGTTCAGCTTTGTGCGTGTAGAGATTTGGAGAGCATTAGCCATTATAATCTTCAAAGCCTTGTTTATATAGCACTTGAGAAGATGAACGTTGAATGCAATATTCTTGATTCAATGCTAATAACAAGCTTTCCTTTTTGAGCAGATCTTGTCTAGAATGAGGCCGTTGGAATTAATTAGCTTTCAATGCACAGTGCCGTTGCTTCTTCAATGCACGTTCTGGCTTGGCTCATTCTGATTCTGCTTCGCTGCTGATGAACTGTTGTGTTTCTGTATCAGAGTGTTTGAGCGCAGTCTTGTTCATCAAGCTTCAGCATGTACGTGAGTTGATCATCTGATCTTGACGTTCTGATGTAGCAACTTCTGATGCTGGTGTATGAGATCAAATTCTGATGCTGAATAAACGTGATCTTGCTTATTTCAATCAGAGTATCTGCAAGTCAGAACATAATAATTTTAGGCAGCAGATAGTTCATTCATGACACTTATAAATACTATATCTTTTCACTTTGTTATCATCAAAACTTAAATATAGGGTAGTAGATTCAAACATTGTTCTAACAATCTCCCCCTTTTTGATGATGACAAAAACTAGATATTTTAAATGAAAAATAACGTGAAAAGGTATCAGAGTTAAGAAGTACGGAGAAGTCAGAGTTAAGAGATACTCCCCCTGAGTTGATTACTTCCCTTTGATTATACGTGTTCTTCAGGATCAGGTCTTTTTCTTTCTTTGAACATCAAATTATCAGAGTCTTTGACTTATCAGAGAGCAGAGCTTCAGAGCTTTTCTTGTCAGAGCTTTGCTTTGGATCAGAGTATTAGGACGATCAGAACTTCATATTGATCAGAGCAACATGGATCAGAGCTTCTAGTCTTCAGAGTGTCCAAGAGCTTCCTTGTGCCTGTAGACTTTAAACAAAACAGAAAAAAACATTTCAAGTAATAAAGTTAGAATGTTTGAGAATTGCTGTCTAGTTAGCCGTTATTGATTTAAATATCATTCTTGTTCTCCCCCTTTTTGTCAGCAATCAAAAAGTGTTGGTGATGTGCTAAAACAATTAAGATCAGAAAAACAAATTATATTAAGATAGTTCAAAATCAGAGCAAGAAAATATTACAAAACATAGTCAAAACAGTACATCAGAAAATCAAGAAAGTATGGAAAAGGTCATGCATGAAAAAAGATTTAAGGTTGAGGAGGCAAGCGTGTGAACAGGCTCTCCAGCATCGCTTGAATCTTTTCAGAAGTTTCATTTTGCTTCTGCACCATGCTGACAACAGAGTCAATCTTGCTGTCCTGCACATCCATTCTTGCTTTCATCTTCTGATCATTTTCTTCCATCCGCTGCTGTAGACGCAAGTCATTCAGCCTTAGTTCTTCCAGAGTCTTCCTGTCCAAGGCAGCTTGAGAAGCATCAGAAGCAGGAGGCTTCTCAGAACTTTCAGCAACATCAGCTGCTTGACTTTCATCCTGAATGGTCTTGTCTTCTTCTGATGGTTGCACCTTTGCAGCTTGCTGTTTCTCAGACCAAGATTCACTGTCCAGAGGGAGCACAACTTCCTGAGGCAGCTGACTTTCAACTTCCTTCAGCAGCTTGCTGAAGTTCTGTTGAGCCTGCTCATAGTTGATATCCTGCAACTTGAGGGCTTCAGCACGTACCCATAGTCTGAACTGTGACCAGAGCTGATCAGAAGCAGCTGGGTCAATCATCCCAGGACAGACTTGCTTAAAAGAAGCAATCCATTGCAGCACACCTGTTTCAAAATTCAAAATTCCAGAGCCAACATCTGGTTGCTTTGGTTTTGGGATGGCAATTTTGTGTCTTAAATCAGCAAGACGTTCAAGACTGGTTAAGTCAATGAAAGTCCTGCTGGGGTTTTCAGCGGATTTCTGAGAGGCTGTTTGTTTTGGAGGAGGGGTATCAGAGTCAGATATTTCGATTGGAGTGGGTGGTGTTTTGGGAGTTTTTGGTGGTGTTGATTCTTCTGAAGATGGTAACTGGGGCATGACAATAGTGGTTCCACATGGAAACTGGATTGCCAGCGGTGAAGGTTGAGGTGAGTGAGGGTCAGATTTATGAGGAGAAGGGGTTTCAGAATGGTGAAACTCTGTTTGTGGTGAAGGAGGATTTATTTCTGGTTGGGGAGAGGGAGGTGGAATCTCTGATTGCTCAGGGATCAGAGGTTCTTCTGAGAGTGGTTGTTGTTGTTGTGGTTCTGGTTCTGGTTGTTGTTGTTGTTCTGGTTGTGGAGGAGGAACATTTAGTGGTTCAGAGTTTGGTTTAGCAGAGGCATGTTCACGCTCAATATCAGCCAGCACTTGGTCAAGTGTTGTTGTTGTTGAAATTGTTGGTTGTTTGGGGAGTTTGGTTCTAGGTCTTCTGAGTAGCAATGCTTCAGAAGGGTCTTCTGGTATGGTTTCATCAATGGTAGGGATTGGAATTGATATTCTATGGGAGGTTTGAGGAGCAGCAGATGCTGGAATAGTAGATGAAATTAAAACAGGGGCAGCAGATGAAATACCTCTTTTCTTTGGAGTCTGATGAGATGATCCTTCTGATGGCGCTTTCCTCTTCTTTGTCTTCTTCAAAGTCACTTCTGGTTGGGGTTGACTTAGATCTTTGATCTTCAGCTTTGAACCTGTATCTTCTGCCTTGTACGCATCTGGGTACCTGAGAAACATCTCTGGTTTGGATTCCATTTCAGAAAATACCGGAAAATCACTCAGAGGCACTCTTCTGCTGGAGATATCAGCAGTTGAAGTAGCTCTGGGTTCCTTCTGAATATTTTCTATCAGCTTCATCTTTTTCAGATTCTTTGCGTTCAGAGGCTTCCCAATTGTTGGTTCAATAGTGCTCAGCTCCTGAGCTTCTATCAGATGTTCAATCAGCCTATTCTCTGTCAGAATATCTGATATAAGCCTTCCAAACGGTATCCAGTCCCTCTTGGTTCTTTCTTCTTCCCTTGTTTCTTTCACACTGGTTTTGAGATGGTTGAACAGGAAGTGAGCCAGATTGATCTTTATCTTCTGATCAATAAAGTAGATCAGAAACTGCTGATCCACGTTTATATAATCAGGAGAACTTGTTGGTTTCCTGTGGTTGAAGCATCCCAGAACAATCTTAGCCCATACTCTGCAGTGATCCTTCAGATCCTTAATCTTGCTGCTGGGCATTCCAAGAGTGAAAATCCTGTTGGCTACCACACCTACATCAGCGCATCTTTCAGCCATGTCCACACAACGGACTCCACCACCACTTTGACCGATTAGCCTTGCAATGAGATCTTCAGAAATCACAATCTTCTTCCCCATGACAGAGGAGATGACTAGATGTTTTTAAACCTTGGCGTGAATCCAAAATTCCTTGACTAGCGCTGGGAATGTTGGTCCAACCAACCTATCAAAATACCTTTCCCACTTTTGAGCCCTAATTTCTTCAGTTAGGTCAAAACCATTTTCCTTCAAGCTTTCAAAATCGATGATTAACTCAGAGAGCACTTCAAGGTTCTTCACCGGAGTGAGGAGAGTTCTGAGTGGCACCTGATATTGCTCAGAAGTTGCTTTCTTCTGATTGCCTGCAGAAATGCTGGAGGATGCCATTGTTCACACTAAAAAAGCTTTGAGAATGAATTGAGAAAAAAAGGTTTGCAAGGGATGAACTCAGAAATATGCAGAAAATGCTTGAGTGATAGTGAGAAAGCGTAAAGAGTAAGAATGAGAGATTAATGTGCTTAAATAGAGTTTTCAAAATTGTTTTGAAAAGATAAACGTTTTTAAGAGAGAGAAAAAATCATGATTGCCATTTATAAGCATGATTACTTTTCATTAAATGCTTGCTGATTTTGGGGGATTTGAGAAAGATACTTAAAAACGGTTACCAGACATGTGTCTCAATGCACCCAATCAGCGCTTTGCCTTCTCAGAAGCGTGCACGCGTTCTGCTTCAGAGATATGCTGATGATTGGATGACACTTGTTTGATGTAGTGATCAGCACGTCTGGCTTTGAGATTAGACTCTCAGATCTTTAGACTTGCATCTGATACAATCTGCATGTTCTATCTTTCTGAAAGGAGATTGATCAGAAGTTCACAGTAAAATAATTACATTCTGAAAGTAAATATATGGAATTAAAACATTTTCATTCTGGGCACACTTTCATGCTGAGATGTTTCAGAATGAAATTGAACCTATCTTCTGAAAGGGGTTTAGTAAAGATATCAGCCCATTGATGGTCTGTATCTATAAATTTTAAGTTCAAAATACCTTTCTGAATATAGTCCCTAATGAAATGATGCTTTATTTCTATATGCTTAGCTCTAGAATGTAAAATAGGATTCTTACTTAAGCAAATAGCAGAAGTATTATCACAAAGTATAGGAATGTTACTCTCAAAAATCTGGAAGTCTTCAAGCTGACTTTTCATCCAGAGCATTTGTGTGCTACATCCTGCTGCTGCTATGTACTCAGCTTCTGCTGTTGACAGAGCAATTGTTGATTGCCTTTTGCTGGACCAAGAGATCAGATTTTCTCCCAGAAACTGGCAGCTTCCAGAAGTACTTTTACGTTCCACTCTGTCTCCAGCAAAATCAGCATCACAGTAGCCTACTAAGCTGTAATCACTAGATTTTCTATAAAACAAACCCAAATTAGTAGTACCTTTCAGATACTTGAAAATTCGCTTAACAGCTGTTAAGTGAGATTCTCTAGGATCTGATTGGAATCTAGCACAGATGCAAACACTGAATAATATGTCAGGTCTTGAAGCAGTCAGATAGAGGAGAGAACCAATCATACCTCTGTAGACTTTCTGTTCTACACTTTTGCTTACCTCTTCTCTTTCCAGAATGCACGTGGGATGCATTAGAATCTTTGATGGCTTACATTCTGAGAGGTCAAATTTCTTCAGAAGATCTCTGATGTATTTGCTCTGATGAATGTAAGTTCCTTCTGGAGTTTGATTGATCTGAATTCCTAGAAAGAATTTCAGTTCCCCCATGAGGCTCATCTCAAATTCTGCCTGCATACACTTAGCAAATTTTCTTCCAAGAGAAGGATTAGTAGAACCAAAAATGATATCATCAACATAAATTTGACAGACTAAGATGTCACTCTTAACTGTTTTACAGAATAGAGTAGTGTCCACTTTCCCTCTGGTGAATTCATTTTCAAGCAGAAAGTTACTTAGCCTTTCATACCAAGCTCTGGGAGCTTGTTTCAGACCATACAGTGACTTCTTTAGTTTGAAAACATGTTCTGGATGTTTTGTATTTTCAAAACCTGGGGGTTGGTGAACATAAACTTCTTCTTCTATATAACCATTTAAGAATGCACTTTTGACATCCATCTGATACAGAGTGATGCCTCTATTAACAACAAATGAAATTAAAAGTCTGATAGATTCTAACCTGGCGACTGGGGCAAAGGTTTCTGTATAGTCTATCCCCTCTTGCTGACTATAACCTTGTGCAACCAGTCGTGCCTTGTTTCTGATGACTTCACCTTGTTCATTTAGCTTGTTTCTGAACACCCATCTTGTTCCAATGACGTTGAATCCTTTTGGTCTGGGAACGAGATCCCATACGTCGTTTCTGGTGAATTGATTCAGCTCTTCTTGCATTGCCAGAATCCAGTCATTGTCCAGAAGTGCTTCATCAATAGAAGAAGGTTCAATCAGAGACACAAGTCCCATAAGAGTTTCTTCAGAGTTTCTGAAGCTTGCTCTTGTTCTGATTGGATCTTCCTTTCTTCCTAGGATAGTCTCTTCTGGGTGATCCAAACTGCTTCTGGGTAATCTCTTCTGAGGTTGATCAGCAGCTGTTGTAGGATTTCTAGCAGTGCTCCTTTCAGACGTTGAAGGAATGTCTGTGTTGAGAGCTTCTGATGACTTGTCTTCAGAACCTGCAAATTCAATTTCTATACCTGCAAAAATTTCATTCTGCTTTGACTTTTCAGAGTCAAGCTTATCATCAAAACGAACACTGATTGATTCTTCCACAATCTGTGTTTCTGTATTGTATACTCTGTACCCTCTTGAGCGTTCAGAGTATCCTAACATAATACACTTCTGTTCCTTAGAGTCAAACTTGTTCAAATAATTCTTTGTATTTAATATAAAGCAAGTACATCCAAATGGATGAAAATATGAAATGTTGGGCTTTTTGTTCTTCCACAATTCATATGGAGTCTTTTCCAGAATAGGTCTTATTGAGATTCTATTCTGAATGTAGCACGCTGTGTTTATTGCCTCTGCCCAGAAAGTCTTAGCAACGTTTGTCTCATTGATCATGGTTCTGGCCATTTCTTGCAATGTTCTGTTCTTTCGTTCTACAACTCCATTTTGTTGGGGAGTTCTAGGACAAGAGAAATCATGCAGAATGCCTTTGTCATTAAAGAATGACTCAAAATCTTTATTTTCAAATTCTCCACCATGATCACTTCTGACTTTAACGATTCTAAGATCTTTTTCATTCTGAACTTGGTTATAGAAGGTAACAAACACAGAGTGTGACTCGTCCTTGTGTCTTAAGAACTTTACCCATGTCCATCTGCTATAGTCATCTACGATTACTAACCCATACTTCTTACCACTGACTGAAGCAGTTTTAACTGGTCCAAATAAGTCAATGTGCAGAAGTTCTAATGGCTTAGAGGTGGAAACAACATTTTTGGATTTAAAAGAAGGTTTTGCAAATTTGCCTTTCTGACATGCTTCACACAGAGCATCTGAATTGAACTTCAAATTAGGAAGTCCTCTGACCAGATTGAGTTTGTTAATCTGAGATATTCTTCTCATACTAACATGCCCCAATCTTCTGTGCCAGATCCACTGCTCGTTGTTAACAGACAGAAGACATTTTACATTCTGACTCTTTAGTTCAGAAAGTTTGATTTTGTAAATGTTGTTTTTCCTCTTACCATTAAACAGGATAGTCCCATCTTTCTGACTAACAGCTTTACATGATTTTTGATTAAAGATTATATCATAACCGTTATCACTTAATTGACTTATGGATAACAGATTATGCATCAATCCATCTACTAGCAGAACATTATTAATAGAGGGAATATTTCCATTACCTACAGTTCCAGAGCCAATGATCTTTCCCCTCTAATTGCCTCCAAAGCCAACGTGGCCTGCAGGCTTAAGTTCCAGGCTTTGGAACATATGCCTTCTTCCCGTCATGTGTCGTGAGCAGCCAGAGTCCAGGTACCATGACTGGTGTTTCTGACTTGCTGCTAAAGATATCTGCAACATGTATTATTTTATCCTTAGGTACCCAGATTTTCTTGGGTCCTGACTTGTTAGTTTTACCAAAACTCTGGTTGAATTTTGGTTTCACAGAGTGCTTACTGCTAGTATATTTGATGTCGTGTGTGTGACCATACACAAAGTGTGAATTTAGAGGAGTGTGTTTAATGGTTAAGTCCATGACATTCTTTGGTGTAGGAACCTTACCTTGGTATCCTATTCCTTTCCTGCCGTTTCTGCTAACTCCATAGATCATTGAAGCCATTCTGCTTCTATCTATGCTTTTAGCTAGGAACTTCTGGAAACTGTGATCATACTCCTTGATGATCTCATCAGCGTTGCTGGGAGTTTCAGAAATTGGTTCCTTCTGAGAGTTTTGTAAAGTGTTTTCTAATTTTGAAATTTTATCTCTCAGCTCAGAATTTTCCAATTTGAGACTCTCAGACTTATTAGAGTCAGATTCAAGATTCCTTTTCAGGTCTCTGAATTTAGCTCTAATCTGCTGATAACGTTCCAGAATCTCATTAAGGCTTTCAGCAAGTTCAGCCTTTGTAAAGTTAACAGCGAAGTTAGGAAATACCTCTTCTGTGTCTGATTCTGAGTCTGATTCAGAAGCTTCACTATCATCTGGAATGTTAGCCATGAGAGCTATGTTTGCCCTTTCATCATCTGATTCTGAGTCAGCTTCAGACGAGTCAGAGTCATCCCATGTGGCCATGAGACTTTTCTTCTTCTCTCTTCCAAACTTCTTTTTGGGCTTTTCCCTCTGAAGCTTTGGGCAGTCACTCTTGTAGTGCCCTTGCTCATTGCACTCGTAGCAGATGATGTCTTTGGTGTTTGGCTTCTTGCTACTGGAGGAGCCTTCAGATCTTCTGTATCCAGAGAAAGAGTCTGTCCTTCTGTATCTGGAAGAAGACTCGTTCTGATCAGATCTTCTGGGATTCCTGAACTTCCTTTGTCTTTGCTTCCACAGTTGATTTACTCTTCTGGAGAGAAGGGAAAGTTCGTCTTCTTCTGATGAGGATCCATCAGATGTTTCTTCAACTGCCTGCAAAACTTTAGACTCAAATTTTTTGTTAGATTTTAATGCTAAAGGCTTACCTTGCTTCTGAGGCTCATCAGCTTCTAGCTCTATCTCATGACTTCTGAGGGAGCTTATAAGTTCCTCCAGAGTGATTTTGTTGAGATCTTTAGCTAGCTTCAGAGCAGTAACCATAGGCCTCCACTGCTTGGGTAAACTTCTGATTATTTTCTTGACATGGTGAGCAGTAGAGTATCCTTTGTCCAGAACTTTGAGACCAGCTACCAGAATCTGGAATCTAGAGAACATAGTTTCAATGGATTCAGATTCTTCCATTTTGAACGCCTCATACTTCTGAATGAGCGCCAGAGCTTTTGTTTCTTTGACTTGAACGTTGCCCTCATGTGTCATTCTGAGAGAATCAAAGATGTTCTTCGCTGTGTCTCTGTTGGAGATCTTTTCATACTCAGTATAGGAGATGGCACTGAGGAGGATGGTTCTGGCCTTATGGTGATTCTTGAAGTTACGCTTTTGTTGATCAGTCATTGATTTTCTATCAATCTTCTGACCACTTGCATTCACAGGGTGCGTGTATCCATCTGTCACCATATCCCACAGATCAGCATCATGTGCTAGAAAGAAGCTTTCAATTCTGTCTTTCCAGTAATCAAAGTTTTCTCCATCAAAGACTGGAGGTTTGCCACTGAATCTGTCTCTGTCCTCGTTATTGTCATTGCTGAAGTGAGAGTTGTTTCCTGCCATTGTGTTTTTCTGACGCTGGATCTTGTACTGACACGGTTAAGTGTTTTAGCTCAGAACCAGGCGCTCTGATGCCAATTGAAGGGGTGAAAAACACAAGAAGGGGGGGGGGTTGAATTGTAAAACTGAAATCTAAAGCAATTGACAAGATATTTTTATCCTGGTTCGTTTGATCTCAAACTACTCCAGTCCACCCGTCAAGGTGATTTCGCCTCTCTCCAACGAGGTCTTAATTCACTATATTCAACTGAATATTACAGACTGCTTTAACAACTGCTAGAGCCTTCTTGATTCAAACCACAACCCGGTTTGTCAAGGCAACACTTTCTTACAAAGGTATAAAACAATGTGTGTGGATGTTTTCTACAAAACTTTATCACAACTGTGATGTATACACAAAATGAAGCTTAGAAACTAGATTGCTAAACTGTAATGGAATATCAGAGTATGTGGTTTAGCAAAACTGGTAGAACGAAGATTATGGTTCAGCTTTGTGCGTGTAGAGATTTGGAGAGCATTAGCCATTATAATCTTCAAAGCCTTGTTTATATAGCACTTGAGAAGATGAACGTTGAATGCAATATTCTTGATTCAATGCTAATAACAAGCTTTCCTTTTTGAGCAGATCTTGTCTAGAATGAGGCCGTTGGAATTAATTAGCTTTCAATGCACAGTGTCGTTGCTTCTTCAATGCACGTTCTGGCTTGGCTCATTCTGATTCTGCTTCGCTGCTGATGAACTGTTGTGTTTCTGTATCAGAGTGTTTGAGCGCAGTCTTGTTCATCAAGCTTCAGCATGTACGTGAGTTGATCATCTGATCTTGACGTTCTGATGTAGCAACTTCTGATGTTGGTGTATGAGATCAAATTCTGATGCTGAATAAACGTGATCTTGCTTATTTCAATCAGAGTATCTGCAAGTCAGACCATAATAATTTTAGGCAGCAGATAGTTCATTCATGACACTTATAAATACTATATCTTTTCACTTTGTTATCATCAAAACTTAAATATAGGGTAGTAGATTCAAACATTGTTCTAACACAATCTTTTTCCAACCAATTTATCCTTGCACGAGTTGATTCTCAATTTACAGCATATAAGATCTTCTTTCAATGTAAAAATCATCCCTAAAACACAATATATGATTTATTAGGATTTATTTGATTTTATTTGAATTTTAAATGAATAAATATAAAAATAAATTAAATAAATGAATAAATAAAGCATGCAGGGTCCCATAGGTCGTGGACTATGTTATCATTGAAGTGCAAGCATAAAAAGTTGGGCCCATTTAGCAAAAAATGCAAATTTGAGTACATTTGACTTTTGGCAATTTTGCAAAAAAGGTCAACTTGGATAATGCATAACTCCCCCAATTTTTACCCTAGAGAGGTTTTCTTGGACTTTTTAGAATGATTAGGATGTCCTCTAAGCAACCCGTTTGGTTTCATCTCAATTGAGTCTTCCATGTTCATCTATGAAGCTTTGACCCAAAATGTGTTTTTGTTGACTTTTCAAAAGGACATATAATGTCTAAATTCATATCTTTTTGTGAGTGTATATTTAGAACTTGGGAGATGAAGATGAATTGTAGTGAATTGCATCCTATTCAAAATGAGCTTTGGATGGGTCATTTCTAATAAAGTATGAGAAAGTTATACTTGGTCAAAGTTGAGTTCACTTTTCCTACAAAACCCTAATTTAGCAACTTTTGGGTTTTGATGAATTGTGGGCAATCCTTGATGAATCATGATCAAACCTTGATCAAATGATGAATAATACTTCAAAATGAGGATGTTGACCGAAAATCTTGAAGTTTGACTGTATGTGGGCCACAGTTGACTTTTGACCTAGCATAGTCGATTTTCAGGCCTTTGAGCAATTGACTGAGCAAACTTCCTCTGTAAGGCTTGAAACTTGACATGGATGATATTGAGAACATATTAGGACAATGGTGAGAATTTGGGGTCCTTTGGACTAAAGCATCTTGATGCAAAACGAAACCCTAATTTGAGGTAGACTGCCTTAGGAGGGAGTTTGTCTGGTCAACTCTTGGACTTCCTTGAGCAATTTGAGAACCTCACTTGACATGTATTGAGAAATATGGGAGGGAAAATTTTGGGGTACAACAACAGCGCTTAACTAAAATATATATAAAATAATAATAATAATAATAAAAATAATACAATAGACAACGCTTTTTCTATAGTGTGCCTATAACAGCGCTTTCACTTTAGATAGCGCTTGAAGAAGCGGTGTCTAAAGTGAAAGCGATGTTATAGGCACACTATAGAAAGCGCTTACATTGTTAAAAGCGCTGCCTATAGGGGCCTTTAGAAAGCGCTTATTCAATAAAGCACTGTCTAAGCTTTACATTAAGCAACACTTTCACATAGACTAAAAACGCTGCCTAAGGTTACAGCAGCACAGGAAAAGGCAGCGCTTATAAGCGATGTCTATGGTAAAAAAAAGCACTGTCTATGTACTTGTTTGGTATAATGAAGGTGATAAAATATAGAAGAATGTAGTTTAAAGTTAGCCAACTATATATATCTATAATATTAATAGGTTTAACTCTATGATATAAGTGTATGGTAGACTATTTGATTTCCAAGATTTTTTTCTCCATATATAACTCTATGTAACTCTATGTACTTCTTTATTTTAAAATGAGTATCATCTTAACAAATAAAATTTCCACTCCTTTTAATAGATTTGTAGCAGTTTGTGATGGTAACAAAATTGTAAAATCAAATGATTTTAGCTTTTTCTTTATTGGTTATTTATGATTTTTACTTAGGGGAGAGTTTGATTTTACGTTTGATCAATTATATAATAATGAAAGATTACCTAGTTGTTTATATTTCTACTTTTTCTCTCTTATCCTTAGAGTTGAGTCTCTCTTTTTTTATAGATTTTAGTCCTATTTTTAAAGTGCTTATATAAATGGGTTGTAAAGGTTTTGTTGGTCGGAGCTTTGGCCAAAGTCAAAGATAATATGATGTTACCAATCTAGTATGCCTTTATAAAAGGTAGGAAATGCCTTTATAAAAGGTAGGAAATTAGTCGATGGGGGTTGTTATGGTGGTCAATGATATCATTGATTTTAGATTTTGAAAAAGGATTATTATTATTATGTCAATTAAGTTTTTTTTAATCATATGATAGTATTAGCTTTGATTAACACTAGTGAAATTACAGTCAGAAATCATATTTTATTTTAATGTTATGTTATGTTAGAGAAGTTATGTTGGAGTTTTTTGAGATTGAGATAAGATGTGAGAAATTAAGGGTTCACTTATGGAGTTAGGGCACAAATTGTTCTGAAGTGAATAAAATTAATTTATATAAATAAAACTTTTCTCACGGTTAATAAAAGAAACTGTGGTGAAATGTCCCTTACATTTTATCATGGTTGTTACTTTGGATCGTGGTGAAAAATAATTTAATTTTTATAAAAAATTAGAAATTAAGAGAACATGACCTTTTTATAAGAAAAAAATATAAAATTGATGGTGCTAGGATTTATATCACATCACTCATTCACATTTAATCATAGTTGTTAATTTGGACCATGGAAAAAAGTGATTTTATAAAAAGGTGCCTAATGAATGGTAATAGTAAAAAAAAATTTACGAAATATATATTTTTTTAGTAGTGATCATATGGTTTTAACTTTTCTTTTATTGAGTATTTGGTTTTTGCTCCGAGAGAGTTTGGTGTTATGTATGATCAATAATACAATAATTAAAGACGAACTTGAAGTTTATGTTCCTATTGTTTTTACTCTTATTCTTAAAGTTGAGTCTCGATTTTCTTTTAAATATTTTAGGCCTATTTCATTTCTAGAGTGTTAATATAAATGAGTTGCAAAAGGTGTTGGTCTGTCGCTTTGGCCAAAAGTCAAAGACAATATTATGTTAGCATACCAATATGCCATTATAAATGAAAGGCAATTAGTTGATGTGGTCGTGATGATGGCTAATGAGATCATTAATTTTTAAATTAAATATTGAAAAAAAGATTATGACTATATGTTAGTTTGAAAGCTCTAGCTAAAAGATTCAACAAGGGATGATAGCAATTTTGTAGAAAAATGACTAAGTATGAAAACACTCATTCTTCGACATGTTGATTACGTCAATCAAGAGGGTTTGACTAACATGGTAAGCTTGGTTTTGAAGAGTCTTAGGAACATATTCACAAGATTATGATCATTCTCTCTTGAAAATATGTCCAAAATCTTGAAAAGGGTTACACAAAGCAAACCTTCAATAAAGGTCGAGTTCGACACATCGACTATATGTTTAGGGCTTAGCATATTTTCAGACTAAAAGTCAAATAAACCAAGTCCTGACAACTCCATGGAAATAAGTCAAAGACTCTCGACAGAGTCAGTTATCAGGATGATAATGGGTTTTCAGCATTTTAAATACTAAAGACGGTGGAAGCAAATCAAGAGTTTAAAGCTCGCGTAGAGGGATACATGTCAAGTTCTCTAGAGATAATTGTTGTCAACGGTTAACATTGTATTAGTATATAAATAGACCTCAGAGTTGTGGTCGATGGTCGCTAAAATCTCTTTTATTCTCTATAGAACTAAATTATCCAAGCTATAGAGCGAAGCAATTTGAAGCATTTACTTTAAATGTCATTTACTTTGTTTATTGTCTTTTATCTTTATTCAAAGTTTATTGTTTGCATCCAGTTGATTAGTATTTAACATTTAAATCCAAATCACAAACACTTTTCATTGCATCTTTTCTTTGCTCAAATTATCCTTTCGAGTTAATCTTTTAAGTGAACTAAACTCGTGATTGTTTACTAAAAAAACTAGTAAACAAATTAGCACTCCCAGTGAGACCCTTTTGTGCAAAAAACTTAATTTGCACAATGGGTGTTGTGTCTGATAATTTATTTTTATTTGTTCATCTTATATGAAATTTCGTCAATTTTCGGGTGTCTATGCATCTGAGGAGTGGTAAAACTCTTCTAGAAATGACTCGTCCAACATTAAAAAATCAAAATCCTCCCCCTCCTAGGAGCAATGCTCATAACATAGAAGAACAACCAATTTGTGCGACAATTGGCAATCCAGGGACTTCAATAACTGCTGGAGAAAACCCAATTGTTATAATCCAGATATCAACATCGACGATACCTTAAAATTTTCCCTCTCTTTTCTCAAGACATTTCATACAAGATCTCCAATAGCTCATGTTTTCACAAGTGTTGACTAGGTCAAACCATCTCCTAAACACTGATGCCTCAAATTAGGGTTTTGATTTTCACAAGGAAATTGGACTTCCAATGCCTCAAATGACTTTTATGGAACATTATAGACCTCCAAGAATACTCATGTCAAGTTTCAAGTCTTGAATCACATTTTTGCTCAGTCAATTGCTCAGACGACTGAAAATCAACTATATTGGGTAAAAAGTCAACGGTGGTCAACCTACAGTCAAAATTCATTATTTTTTGCCAACATCAACATTTTAAAGTCCTATTCACCATTTTATCAAGTATTGATCACAATCCCTCAAGAAAAGCACTCAATTTACCAAAGGGCAAAATGGTCAAAATTAGGGTTTTAATTGTAATTGACTGGTCAGTGACTTTTGACCTAATACATGATCTAATGGCTTGAAGCATATTATAAAGGATTCAAGTAAAACATGTTGACATAATTTCATGGTTCAAAACATTCCTCAAGATCAATTGATTGATAGTTGAAATTTGATCAACTGATGAAAAGTCAACTAATACACAAAAAGTCAAACTTTGACTTTTTGGTCAAAATTCAAATTCAAAGATCACAATTCATCAAGATATTCAAAAATATAAAACTTGATCATCAAGAATCAATAAAGTCAAGAAAGTTCATTGAAAAGTTAAATTTTTCAATACTTAGAATTTTTCCAAGTGTTTTAAACTTTGATAATTTCATAACTTCACGACATTTTTTCACCAAGATGAAAGATGATTCAAAGAAAACTTTCAACATGAAATTTATAGATCTTGATGAGATATACAACTTTTCTTTACTGATCAAGTCCTATAAGTGCTTGGATTTTGAGTTATAAATCCATGAAGTCGTGCATTTTTTCTAAAACACTTGGTGAAAATTTGACCTAGTTTAGGCATATTTTTTACCTAACTTCTTGGCCAATTTTCACCAATCTTCAAGATGATTTTGTAAAAATGGTCAACATGAAAGTTGTAGATAATGTTTCAAGCTTTCCAAAATGTCCAAGAAATTGAAGAGATCATTTTTGAGCTACGAGATTCGAAGACTTGAAGTTGGCATTTCATTCTTGAATTTCAAGTCATTTTTATGAAGAACTCAAGACCAAATCTCATAACATTATCACCCAATCTCACTTTTCAGGCCACGTTGCTTCTAAATCTCCATATAATCAGAGATTTACACAAATTTGTGATGCATTACACAAAGATTTTAGGATTTATCTACTTGGTTATACCATTTTTGGATGAAATTGCAAAAAGCTCCATATCCATTTTCATAAAGATCACTTTAATCACAAAGTCAACTTCTTGAGCTCTCAAACTTGTCTCATATGAACACAAGCAAAGTCAAAACCAGAAGCAACAGATCTAAGGCCTCCAGCAACTTCAGACCATGCTTGTACAACACATTGAAACTTGTTTTCCACTTTTCTTCAAAATCAAGTAACATAGCCATAACTCTATATCTCTCAGATCTGTCAACTTCAAGCCCTAAGACCTTTTGCTTATAACTATAAAAGTTAATTGCAAACAAACACATAAGCTCAAGCACCTTAAAAACCTTCCACACATCCTGCTACACGGCATTGGCCAAAACTTGGCATTTTTGAACTTCAAATCCCCAAATCAAAAACCACTCGTGCATTTTCAATTCTAACCATTCATGCACATTCTATACATCATATAAGAGAGATCCCAACACCTGTTTGTGGACTATAATTTCATCTTCATCACCCACCATTTCTAATATTCAAGCTTGCAGTTTGACATGAGTAGGGAGATTCCGAGACTTTCAAAGCAAAGTAAGGTTCCCAACGCACTCAGGGAGGTCTAGGAAAGCTAACTAAGTCATCCTTGCACCTTCAAAGTTTCTCAAACTCCATACACGAATCTCACTTCAAGAGGTAAGTTTTCTGGCTGTGATATCTTGATACAAGCATCTTTAGTACATACATTCTGAAGTAAAAATATAGATATCATTGCCCTAAAGCTAACCATGTTCTTAGTTTGCATTTTAATTGCTTGTGTATGAAGAATTTTATCTCTGACCTGTTAGGGCACGTTTATGGTCTCAACAAAAATTAAAATTAACCTTTGATCTATAACTTTTAAGAGTTATATAGTGGGATTCGTGGTGAAAAAATACACTAGTTTCATGTTTACATTTTTTAATTTCATTGAGAAATTAAGGAGATACAGAATTCAAAAATGGTGTTGTCATGGTTGGCGCGAGGAAGAAGATGAACATGTCTTCAGGAATGAGTTTAAAATATATATTTTTAGTTTTGTATAAACTAACGAATGTATAGCCACCCTAGTGATAAAGTGCGCGGTTGTTCACCCTTTGGACCTGGATTCGAGCCTCAATGATACCCTTTTTCCTTTTCTTGTTTTATATTTACAGATTATGTGCAAGCAAAGTTCCAGCACGCATGGTACACCTCATCCCTCAACCATCTGATCATCATCAAGCCAGATCCAGCGTTTCTGGAGACCACACTGTTGCACCCCAAAATTTACCCTCTTGATTTAGGCTTATGTTTCATCATGAACATCATAGTGCATTGCATTCATACATTGTGATAGGATCAAAGTACTTTGGTTACCAAGTTTTAATCAAAGATTTGAAGGTTTATTACATGGACAAATTGCCCAAGAAATATCTTACCATCAAAATCTCTGGATCTTTTGACCTCAAAAGTTATGGCATGTCTCAAGATGTTTTTACCCATGTCTTTGGATTCATCAGCAAATTAGGGTTTGCTTGAGAAAGATTGTTGGCCAATGTACAAATCTAGATTTTAGGGAGCTATAACATTTCTTTGTTATTTGAAAGATCCTTGTACAAGGAATTGGTCAAGATACTCAGAGGATATGAGGTTTTGAAGATGATTCATCAGTCTCCTAATATGTTGACCAAAATTAGGGTTTTGGTTTTCATCAAGATTGCTTTAGAATTTTGAAGTGAAACTTTGCACATGGCCTTTATATGTTTGGAAGATCATATGTTTGAAGCTTTAATCATCAATTTTGAAGGAAAGTGGATCAATTGTTTCAGAGGGGCAAAATGGTCATTTTGGTCCAAATCAGTCAAAGTCAACGTTAACCAAGGGATTTTTTTGGCCAACCATCAACTCAAGGATGTGCTTTTCATATTTCAAGTCCATTTTTGTCATTGGACCAAAGAGATTGAAGTTTAGGTTGAAACTTGTTTTTGAAGAAACCCTAGAAGTTACTATTTTGGAAAATAAGGGCCTAACTTCAAAAAATCATATTTTATTCATCCTTGATCAAGAAGCTGTAAATGAAATATGCTTGGAAAGCTAAGAGAATGATCTTTCATCTCCCTTTGTTCTCATGTCCAAATTGGCAAGGAATCAAGAGTTATGGTCTTTTGAAGTTACAAAATTATAGGTCTTTTTTTCAAAATTAGTGAAATTCAAGCTAGATTTTGGGAGCCTTAATGGATTAATTTGCAAAAACTATAAACTAAGCGTTTGTAGATAATTTTAAGACCTTTTCAAATTGTGTTCATTTGTGCCAAAATTCAAAAGTATGAGCAAGTTATGAGTTTTGGAATTTCGTGGCATTTTATTGAAATTTGGCCAATGTGCAAAATGGCCATTTCTTGCAAATTCAAGTTTTAGCCATTCCTCTTGTTTCTAATCAAGACCATTGGTAATTTGTGACATGCTGATGCCCATTACACTCACCATTTCGTGCCCATGTGCTTCATGAGCTTGCTTGAATCAAAAAATGCAAAACTTGCTCAAAATTGCCAAATCACCAACACAAGCTTAATGCCAGGATTTAAGTCCTAATCTTGTTGCTAATCTTTTCCTGAGGACAAATGGATTAGAATGCACACAAAAAGCAAGCCAACGCACGAGGGACTTCAAGGCTGCATGTGCATGCTTGATTTGGGCCAAAAGAAGATTTCTTGGATTCCAAGGGCTTTCAGCGCGAAAAATCTATTCTACCCTCCTCCTGATCCTCTATATATTGAGAAGCAAGCCTCAGTGTAAGGGGTTCGTGCCTCATTTCATCAATCAAAGTCAGAAACTCCATAGCTTGTAGCTCTGCATTTTTCTTCGATTCTTCCATCTCCCTCGCGCGTTTTGGCCAATTCTTCTTGCATTCTCTTCTCCAAGTGATAAGGATTATAGATCGAAGCTTGGATTGCAACTGGAGTGAAGGAGACAGTAGATCCATTTTTTCTCAAAGGTTTGAATTCTCAACTTTGAATTCTGATTTTTAGCCATGCTTCGTGTGATTTAAGTTTATAATCATGTTGTTTGAAGTCTATGGAATGATTCTGAAGTTTTATAGCGTTTAATTTAATGAATTGTGCATGTTTGGATGTTCTACAACTCGTGATTCAGATTGTTTTTGTTCATGTTCATGGCTTGATTGTGGATGATGTGGTTAATGATTTGATTTGATTCGAATTGATATGTATTCCTTGCCATGCTAGCTTTGATTTGCCATTGATTTCATCAAAAATGATGCAAAATTGAGTGAGTTGTGTTGATCTGAAAGTGAGCCATAATCCTGAGTCATGCGCACGTTTTTGAATGGCTAGAGGTTGAAGATGATGTGGTGGCACATCCTGATTGGTCCATTTGAATTTTTGCTTTATTTGAATTTTTGTTTTATAAATTGATTTTCATGATTTATTTTCTTGCTCAAAAATGATTAGAAAATTCTGAAAAAATTATCATAAATTCAAAATAATATTTCTAACTTTGTGTATTTTTTTTGATATATTTTTGAAAATATTTTGATTGGTTTACAAATTGTTAGGTTTAATTAATTGATCAAAGATAATTTTTATTTTAATAGTTTCTTTGACCTAAAAAACCCACAAAAAATATTCTAGACTCCCAAAATAATGTGAAATTTGATTCTGACTTTGGTTCATCATTTTCTTATTTTTGATTAAAAATTTAATTTCAAAGGATATTTGTAATATTTGTTTTTATTTTTATTTTTAATACTTCTATTAATTCAAAAATTCCAAAAAAAAATCATGTAATCTTTTTTTTAACCATAGAACCTGATCATATTTTTGTTTTGCCTTTTTTGTGGTTTTTGGTTATGTTTTGCATTTTCTTGCCCTTAAATAATAATTTCATTACTAATTATTTGTTTTTTTTTTTGTTTTTTTAATATTTTCCTTTTATCCAAAAATTCGCAAACAATTCAGGGATGTATGTTTTTAGACCTAACATTTGAATATAATTTTGTTTGGCCATTTTTTCTAACTTTTTGGTTTAAACATTTTTTTAACATGTGAATATTTGTAATTACATAAATATTTGAATATTAATTTCTTTCTTGACTTTTCCTAATTCAAAAAATATGAAAAAATGTATATTCTAACTTTTAAAGTTTTTTGGTGATTGATTTGACTTTGGTTTGATTTGTTTGAGTTTTAGTCCTATTTAATTAATATTTGGGGTTTAAAGTCAAAATCTAGGGTTTTTGTTGCTTATGGTGCAAGTTTCATGTTCAAAACCCTTGTGCCTTGGACTTTTATTGGATTTCAGGTCTTGATCATGGTTCATGAATGTGTTAGGAATTTGAAAACCATTTTTCTTGAATCATTTGACTTGGTTTGACATTTTTCCACAAATAATTTTGAAATCTTGTCTAGTTTGGTGGTTTTTGCCAACTAGTCTTAAAATTTGCACTTCATTTGACCTCTTCCCCAATCATTCATGAACTTAGGGCTTGCATTCTGACTTCCAAACACTTCCAAGATGTTATGTTTTTTTATTTGAATTATGGATCCTTGTTTCTATTTTTGGTGTAATTTTGAAGTGAAGGTACCCAATGATGTTTGCATGTCTTGTTGCAATTTGTTTGATGGCCAATGAACTTGAGTGAGGTTTGTAATTAGGAACCTAATGATCATGTTGGTTCTGACTTGTCCATTTTAGCTCAAGCCATTTCACTTAGAAGCCTCATGTTTGAATATTTTGAACCATCTAATTCATTATGAAGGTTTCATTTCCTATTGCATTCATGAAGTTGTGATTGAATTAGCCATACATGATTGAAATATGTTTGCTACTGACTCTTATGGTTCTTGTTCATTTTATTCTCAAGATCTTATGATCCTTGATTGACATTCAATTGTCAATTCAACATGGTGATAGGAAAGAGCAACATTCCTTTGATTCTTTTTGACCTAATCTGTGCATATGCTTGTCTCCTTTTGCTTATGATGTCTAATATTTGGTAATTGCCACCATGACTTGTTATCACTTTTTCACCTTATAGAATACTAACTTGGTTGTTGAATGTGCGAGGTACTCTGAGAAAGTTGCCACTTTTGGCCTGAGGCTTTTGTGTCCCACTTTATTTGTGGAACACAGTTTATTATATTGACACTGTTTTTGTGTTTGGCATGCTTGATGGTTTATGTAGGATACACACATCTTTGATTGTGAATGTCATACTTTTCCCATGGGATTTGTACATATCTGATAATTTGCTTACATCTTGATGGTGCAATTATTGACTCAATTTGTATACTGATGCCATCTTGCTTGAAGTTTCTCTGGGTTTCTTTTATTCTTGCTTGACTGCTACAGATAGTTATCTGTATGGTACTATATCATCTCCTTTCTCCCATTTTCATTTTGCATAATTCTCTGATTGCATGATGGGACCTCTGTTGCTGATATATGTCAGGAGGCCCTCTAGTTTTTGTCTGATTGCATGTATTTTGTTTGTTGTTGATCGATGAGTCACTCAATTTAAATATTGAGATCACGACTTCGCTCTCATTGCATGCTCCCTATAGGATGTTTATTGCTTTCCATCTTTAATTGTTGATCGATGAGTCACTTAATTTAGATATTGAGATCACGACTTCGCTCTCATTGAATGCTCCCTATAGGATGTTTATTGCTTTTCTTCTTTAATTATTGATCGATGAGTCACTCAATTTAGATATTGAGATCACGACTTCGCTCTCATTGCATGCTCCCTATAGGATAGTTTTGTTAAGCTTTCTTTGACATGCTGATTAAGGTAGGGATCCATGTATGCTAGCATAGGATAAGATCTTCCTTTATCCTCAACCTTAGGGTCAACCTTTGTATGATAACACTAGGGATAATACTAGGTTAGTTTCCCTTAGTTGTTCTCCCTTTCTCTGCATTCTGCATCTTAAAACAAAATTTGTTTCTTGGCAAATCATAAGACATTTCTAATGAACCCAAACTCTTCTTCAAAGTAAAAGATACAAACCAATCTTATTTTGTCTGTGTTATTTTGAAGTCAATGTTTCGCCATCGCACATTTTGTTATCCTACTTTGATTCTCAATATCATTGATAGGTGTGATGTTTTGTCATCTGTTTTATCGATGTTTTGCCATCTCTACTATTATGCCTTATTATTTTGAAGCCGATGTTTCACCGTCGCACATTTGTTTGAAGCCGATGTTTCGCCATCGCACATGTTTGTTATCCTACTTTGATTCTCAATATCATTGTCAGGTGTGATTGTTTTGTCATCTTTGCCATGATATCTTTGTTATCTCTTAGCCGATGTTTCGCCATCGCACATTTGTTTGAAGTCGATGTTTCACCATCGCACATGTTTGATTATCTTACTTTGACCCACAATGTCACTGTTAGGTGTGTTATCTTACCATTTGATGTCTTGCCATATTTGACATGTTATGTTGTTATTATTTAGTCTATGTTTGATCACCTCATTTGTTCGTTGTTTCTTTCGATGTTTTGCCATCTTGACTATCTTTGTTTGTCTTCACTAAAAAACACAAACCAACTAAAACACTTAAGCCGAACTACGGATGCTCTGATTCCTTAAAAGGGATACGTAGGCATTGGGGTAGGGCCCAACCAAGCACATCTTTTATTTTCCCTACATTATTTTCTTTTTTCCTTTTGCATGCATTCCATTTTCAGTTTTAAGCCATAAACATAGGATTTGACCACACCCATTAGATTAGACAACAAGAGTGGATACCATAGAGTACTACGGGCGTGTGGGGTGCTAACACCTTCACCTCATGTAACAAACTCCCTTAACCTATCTCTCGGTCGAAAGACCGTGATTTCTCCCTTTTCAGGTTTTCTCGATGTTTACCTTTCCCTCTCGTCGGGATAAAAGATGTTCGGTGGCGACTTCATTGTTCGATGATTGTCAGCCGGTTGTTTCAGCTGGCGACTTCATTGGGGACAGATTGGCCTTTTGTTGGTTCATCCCGAAGTCGATCCTAGCTTTTGTTTGTTTTCCTTTTGGGTATTTATTTTATTGCTTTGCATATTTATCTGTTTGCATTGCATCCTATGTGCGCTTTATTTTTTTGCATACTGGATTTGGCTGGACTGTTTGGTTTCTAGATTTTCTTGGTGGGTGGGTTGTTCCACGAGGTAAAAGTCCCCGTACCCAGGCTATGAGTGAAATCCATAGGAACTAGGAATAGAGTGGCCATGGCAGCTATGAGGCGGATGCTTTGTAGACCTGACCATGAGATCCATGACTTCAGAGGTAGTTCAGATAGGTGTCATCGTATGATGATACCGACATTTGAGCTTTCGTACTCTGATTTGGCTTTTAACCTTACTTTGACCTAGACTACACCCGTGAGAGGGGCGGGAAAACTTTTCTTACAGGTACAGGTACTGTTGGTGACTTTGTGTTGCGAAGGTGACTCAGGTTCCCATGATAGTTTTGAAGCTTCGAGATTCTCTTTTGATCTTGAGTGGTGTTGTTCTATAATGGTCCAGCCACGATCCAATTTGAACTTTGATCCTGTCATATTGCATCATAGCATGTTTATTTATAAAAAATGATGTAAAATAAAATAAAATAACTAGCATGCACATGTCTTTTTCCAGGGACATTCAAGAGTCTTCTCTCTATCAGAAATGGCTGACCTCCCTCCAGTTGAGTCCGGTTCAGTTTATGTTAAAGAGCTCACCAGGCATACTTTCTATTATCATATTCCTACCATTGATGTGGCCGAGTTGAAGAGGTTGAGTTCTTATTTAAAGGATGATGTTCTGAACAATTTCAGCAAGAATTATGGCAACTTGTTACTGGTCCTTAATACTCCAGTTGACCCGATGGCTTTGATCACTCTCTTCCAGTTCTATGACAAAGAATTACGGTGCTTTACTTTCCAAGATTATCAACTGGTTCCTACCCTAGAAGAGTACTCGTACCTGGTTAATATCAGATTGACCGATGAAGTTCCTTTTGTCCAAGTGCCAGAAAAGCCAAAGTTCGAAGTCATTGCTGAAATTCTCCATTTGAGTTGGAAAGAGGTGAAAGACAATTGGAAGTCCAGTGAAGGTATTACAGGGTTTTATTTGGATTTCTTAGTGAAGAAAGATGAATATTGGGAAAAGAAAGGAAATTGGATTAACTTCAGTTCTCTGTTCGCTCTCATGATATACGGGGTTGTCCTCTTCCCTCACAAGAGAAATTTTATGGATTTGGCGGCTATCTGTGTTTTTAGAAACAGGAACCCGATACCGACACTATTGGTAGATACTCTCTATACCATCCATTCCAGGCATGGAAAAGGTGGAAATGTAGGTTTATGTCATTCTATGTTGTATCAATGGCTTATGTTGCACCTACCAGTAAGTGGTCCTTTCGTGGATACCAAGCATTCTCTCCGATGGTCATCAAGGCTCGTCAACCTTACTTCTTTCGATACACGATGGAATTATGATATGGGGGAAGTGCAAAGTGTCATCACTAGTTGCGGAGATTTCCCTAATGTTCCCCTCATAGGAACTAAGGGATGTATCAACTATAATCCTGTGCTTGCTTATCGACAATTAGGATATGCAATGGATGGACCGCCGAAGGTTAAGGAGGTGTCTGAATCAGTGTATTTCGCCAGAGGAAGTGATCCTGAGATGTTGAAGAGAGTGACATGCGCTTGGAAAGGCATTCACGGGAAGGATAGAACCACGTTGGGCAAGAAGGTTCCTGTTGCTAGAATTCCTTACTTAGAGTGGGTTAAAGCCATGGTTAAGATCTTACGGTTACCATTTTCAAGGTTGGCTCCTCTATATGAGCAACCTCCTGTTGTTCTGAGTAACACGGTGCCTACTGAGATGTTTACCCAGATTCATGTTGAGAACATTCAGCTTCGTGCAAAAGACCGTGAGGCGGGGATGAAACTGTATTGGGCAGATCAAGAAAGGGCCGACTTAGCTCGTAGACTCAAGGAAGCTCAAGGGGAAACTTCTGATGCAACCAGTTTCAGGAAGAGGTGTTATGCTGAAATGGAAGAAGAACTGAGTAAGACTCAGCAAGAGTGTCGGAAGCTTCAGGCCTCAGAAAAGGGTTGCAGGAAGAAGATTCAGAACTTAGAAAGACAACTCAAAGACAAGGATGCTCATCTTGAGAAGGAAGCGGCCCAGAAGCGTGTTGCAGAAGATCAGTTCCAAGAGAGTGAAATGGTCGCATCTCGACTTTTGAAGGAGAAAGCTAGACTTGAGGAGTATTGTCAACATCTTGAAGCATGTTTAGTTCCAGAGATTTAGTTATGTTATTTGCTTTTGATGTATTTGGTCACCCCCAGAATTGTTGGAAGGGGCCAATAGATTGTTGTTATTATTCAGTTCTTTTTACTTTTTATTAAGACATGTATTTAGTTGTTTATCATTTTTCTCTTAATTGTCTGAAGTCACTTGGGCATCGTTTATTTTATTTGTAAATATTTGAAATGCTCATCTTATTACCTTCCTCTTTTGATTGTGTGGCTGCATGCCATAATTGATGAGTAAAAGGACTCTTGGATACCTGGAAATGACAAACATATCATGCATATCATGCATTTCATAACATTGCAGGTTATCTCAAGACGATTTTGTTATTCTGTTGCTTTTCTTATCCATAATTCAAGACGAATACTCATCGATATTCCACCAGAAATAACTTTCCGAGATAGATGGAATAGGTTCAAGCTGAACTCGCTGAAATAAGGGATTAGACGGCTACTCAGATGACTCAGTTCATGGAGGTCATCACCAACGTGAATCGCCGACAGGAAGAGCTAGCTACTATTGTCAACAACCAGCGCCGCCATCCAGGGGATGGTGGAAATCCAGGGCTCTATCAGGACGTCTCTGTAGGATTGGGGGACGTACAAGATCAGCCAGCTGCAAGTTTTCACGGGATACCGGGAAATCCTTTTGTGCGCAATGTAGGGCAGTTTCCTCCGTCTCCTGGACCACGTCTTGTGGGGAACAGGAGAGCTAATCAGGGCGGTGTCAGGAATTATCAAGATTAGGATTTTGACTTTGATCAGGATGAAGATCAGTTTTCTGTTCGGCGTTCAGAGCCAGGGGTTCAAATTGAGGATATGAAGTATCATTTGTGTGAAGAGCGTCTGAAGGCTGTGGAAGGGCAAGGAGTCCTTGGTATGGATGCTAATGATCTTCGGTTGGTGTCTGGGGTGAAGGTTCCTCCGAAGTTCAAGCCTCCTACATTTGAGAAGTACAACGGAATGTCGTGTCCTATTACCCATGCAACTGCTTATTTTCGGAAGATGTCAGTACATACTGAGGATCAAGGGCTTTTGATTCACTTCTTCCAGGATAGCCTATTTGGGGCATCCATGGAATGGTACATGAAGTTGGAGAAAACTCATATTCATTGCTGAAATGATCTTGCTCGGGCTTTTATCAAACATTATCAGTACAATATGGATATGGCGCCTAATCTCACTTAGTTACAGAATATGTCACAGGGACCGAAATAATCTTTCAAGGAATATGCTCAGAAGTGGCGTGAGTTGGCTGCGAGGGTTCAACCTCCACTCATGGAGAGAGAACTCATCGATATGTTTATGAGTACCCTGCAAGGGCCATTCCATGAGTACATGATAGGAAGCACTTCGGCAGGATTTGCAGACTTAGTCATGGCTGGTGAAAGAATCGAAGTGGGTTTGAAATTGGGAAACATTCAGATTGGAGGTTCCAGTAGCTCATCAGGGGGCAGTAAGAAACCATTCAACAATTACCCTAAGAAAAGGGAAGGCGACGCAAGCGCTGTTTATTCTCATAGAGGACGAAGAGAGGATCGTCAACACCAACAAATCAATGTTGTTTCTATTCTTGTTAATGCTCCACAGCATAGACCAAATGCAGTGCCCCAGCAACAAAGGCAACAAGATGCTCCCTGTCAGTATAATAACAAACAGCAGAGACATCCCAGAAAATTCGATCCCTTGCCGGTAACTCTTACTGAAGCACTCCATCATCTGCTTGATTTTAAGTTTATTAGTCTGAGGAATATGCCGCCACCACCTGTAAGGCTCCCTGTTAACTATGATGCTAACGCAAGATGTGAATTCCATTCGGGCGGAGTTGGTCATTCTACTGACAATTGTTTTGTGTTGAAGTGCAAGGTACAAGACTTATTGGATTCTAAGGCGATTGAGTTTACTCCGGTAACTGGTCTGAATGTTACTCAGAACCCAATGCCTAGGCATGGAGGGGGCGTCGTCAACATGATTGATGATAATGGTGAAATGTTGAATTTAATCATGGATGTGGAATAAGTAACTACTCTGTTGAGATTTGTTAAGAGGTATTTGCTCGACAATTCTATTTTCTCGGGTTGTACTTCAGAGTGTGCCAAGTGTAGAGAGCAACCGAAGGGCTGTGATGATTTGAAAGCAGGTATCCAGTTGTTGATAAATGAGGGTTCCCTGCAGTTTGATAGAAAACCGAGCTACCATAATGTTACTGAAGAAGATATTGTTGTGATATCTATTCCTTACACCCCTGCACACATTCCTGCCCCATCAAGGGCACCCCCTCTGATGATTACAGTACCTGGTCCTATGCCGTACACCAGTGAGAAGGCTGTCCCGTGGCATTACGGTGCCGATGTTTATTACCACGGGGTAAAGCAGGAGGTTAATGCTCGTTTGTCTAAGGAAGAACATGCTGAAGGTGATGAAGAGGAAGTCCATAACTTTTCTGGTGTGGGTCGAATGACTAGAAGCGGGAGAGTATTTGGTCCTTCCAATGTGCAAGATGCGGAAGATGCTTCTGCAAGAGAAAAAGGAAAACAACAGGTAATGATTGGTAATCCAAGGGTTACGCCAGCCAATGTGACCCAACCAATTCCAATACCAGAAGCTTCTTCAGTTCCCGATGAGGTTGAAGAGTTGATGCGAATTATCAGAAAGAGAGATTATAGTATAATTGATCATCTGAGCCATACTCCTTCCAAGATGTCTATCTTGTCTCTGTTGATTTATTCAGAACCTCACAGAAATGCTTTGATGAAGTTGTTAAAGAATGCGTTCGTGCCACATGAAATAAATGTCAATCAGTTTGAAAATGCCTGCGCTAATATATCTTCCGGGAATGGTTTGGGCTTCATGGATTTTGATCTTCCTCCAGAGGGACCAGACCATAACAAAGCGTTGCATATTTCGATGGAGTGTAGGGGCACTACTTTATCCCGGGTTTTGGTAGATACCGGATCGTCTTTAAATGCATTGCTCAAGTCAGCATTGATAAAGATTGATTATTCTGGACTAGAGTTGCGCCCTAGTGATTTGATGGTGAAGGCGTTTGATGGGTCTCGAAGGTCAGTATTTGGGGAAGTGGAGATACCAATCAAAGTTGGTCCTCGCACCTTCACGGCCATGTTTTTTGTGATGGATATACAGCCAGCATACTATTGCTTGTTGGGGAGGCCGTGGATTCATAGAGCAAGAGCAGTCACTTCTACTCTTCATCAGAAACTTAAGTATCCTGCAGAGGGAAGGTGATAATTGTATGCAGCGAAGAAGAGTACATTGTAAGTCATTTGACATCATTCCGCTATGTTGAGATTGAAGGCGAGATACATGAGACTCCGTTTCAGGCGTTTGAGACAGTTCATGCTGTCAATTTTCCTCCTCCAGAGCAGAAAAAGAAATTGGAAACTGGTATGTCTTCTCTCAAAGATGCAAAAGCTGTAGTGGAAGGTGGTAACCCTGAAGGTTGGGGTCATGTGCTGGACGTTACTCCGAAGTTTGATAAATTTGGTCTTGGTTTTAGCCCAGGTCAGCAGAGTGCAGCTCCTAGAGCATCCAGTTTATCTACTCCTGTAAAGTTTTCCCATCCCTGTGCTACTCAAGAAGGACACGTCAATGCAGTTGGCGATGATAGAACTGATGGCTACAATGTTGAAGATTGGATTCGTCCGAGTATTCCAGGCCAGACGCTGAACAATTAGACTTCTGTGGATGTTATCCAAGTTTCAAGCGCTGAGGAGTAATTTTCTTGTTTCTTTTGTTATCATATCATAATTCCTACGCTATGCTCAAGGCGTAGTGAATCATTTGTGTAGGGACACCATGTTTATTTTGCAAGTTTATCATGAAATAAAGGACGTTTTTGCATTCAAAATCTTGTTTCTTTTTCTTTTTATTTTTAAATGGAAATGTTTCTCTTTCCACACATTGTCACTAAAAAACGCAAAAATGTCATTCATGCAGATGCACTTCCACCCCTGATTCTATCGATAACGACTCTGCTATGGCTCATTATGACTTTTATATTCCTATTTATCAAGCTGAAGAAGAAGCATATGAGGATTGTGATCTTCCTGAGGAATTATCAAGATTGTTAAAACAAGAGGAGAAGGTTATCCATTCGAATCAGGATTCGATTGAGGTGGTGAATATTGGTACATAAGAGGTAAGAAGAGAAGTCAAGATAGGGGCCGATCTCGAAGAAAGTGTAAAAGCCAGATTAATTGAGCTACTCCGTGAGTATTCTGATATCTTCGCCTAGTCTTATGAGGATATGCCTGGGTTGGATACAGACATAGTGGTGCATCGACTACCGCTCAAAGAAGGTTGTTCTCCTGTCAAGAAAAAGCTCTAAAGAACTCATCCCGAGATGTCCAAGAAGATCAAGGAGGAGGTCCAGAAGCAGTTAGACGCAAATTTCTTAAAGGTTGTCATTTATTTGCCATGGATTGCAAATATTGTGCCTGTGCCCAAGAAAGATGGTAAGTTCAGGATGTGTATGGATTATAGGGATTTGAACAGGGCCAGTCCTAAAGATGATTTCCCTCTTCTGCATATTGATGTGTTGGTCGAGAACACTGCCCATTCCAAGGTGTTCTCATTCATGGATGGCTTTTCGGGTTACAATCAAATTAAGATGGCTCCGGAGGATATGGAGAAGACAACATTCATCACGCCTTGGGGAACTTTCTGTTATAAAGTGATGCCGTTTGGTTTGAAAAATTCTGGGGCAACATATCAGTGCGCCATGGTCACTCTCTTTCATGATTTGATTCACAAAGAGATTGAGGTATATGTAGACGATATGCTTGCTAAGTCTGAAACGGAAGAGGAACATCTCGTTCATCTGGAAAAAATATTCGAGAGGCTGAGGCAGTTCTTGCTAAGGTTGAATCCGAATAAGTGCACCTTCAGGGTGAGATCCGACAAGCTGTTGGACTTTATTGTAAGTGAAAAAGGTATAAAGGTGGACCCAGCTAAAGTCAAAGTGATACAGGAAATGCCTGAGCCAAGGACAGAGAAGGAAGTACGTGGCTTCTTGGGGAGGTTAAACTATATTTCCATATTTATTTATCATCTCACAGCCACCTGTGAACCTATGTTCAAGTTGTTGAAGAAAATTCAGACAGTGAAATGGAATGAGGATTGTCAGAAATCCTTTGACAAAATAAAGGAGTATTTGCAAGAACCTCTGATACTCATGCCTCCAGTGGAAGGAAGGCCACTAATCATGTACCTAACCATGTTGGAGACCTCAATGGGTTGTGTCCTTGGTCAACATGACGAGACAGGGAAGAAGGAACAGTCTATTTACTACTTGAGTAAGAAGTTTACGAAGTGCGAGTCAAGGTACTCATTGTTGGAAAAGACTTGTTGTGCGCTTGCCTGGGACGCCAAACGTATGAGACAATACATGTTAACTCACACCACCTACTTGATATCCAAAATGGATCCAATCAAGTACATTTTTGAGAAGCCAGCTCTTACAGGCAGGGTAGCCCGTTGGCAGATGATACTCATTGAATATGATATCCAATACACTATTCAAAAAGTGATTAAGGGTAGTGTATTGGCCGACCATCTTTCTCATCAGCCCCTAAACGATTATGAACCAATGAAGTTTGATTTTCCGGATGAGGAAATTGTGTATATTCGGGATTGTAACATACCAGACCCAGATGAAGGACCCGAGCCGGGATCACGTTGGACGCTTGCTTTTGATGGTGCCTTTAATGCCATGGGCAACAACATCGGAGCTATTATCACTTCTCCTAAGGGGTACCACATTCCTTTCACGACTCGTATTTGTTTTAATTTCACTAACAACATGGCCGAATATGAAGTTTGCATTTATGGCATTGAAGCGGCAATCGACCTGTGCATCAAATTCTTGAAAGTTTATAGGGATTCCAATCTTGTTATCAGCCATATTAATGGAGACTGGGAGTCTCGCCATCATAACCTAATTACCTATCACGAGCATGTCATGAAGCTGATTCCGTACTTCGAGGAGATCACGTTTGAGCACATTCCCAGAGAAGAAAACGATCTAGTCGATGTACCGTCAACTTTGTCCTCCATGTTTAAGGTTAAGTGGGCTAATGAGGAACCTTCCATTACTATCAGAAGTTTGAATGAGCCAACTTTCTGTTTTGAGGCCAGTTTGGAACCAGATGGCAATCCTTGGTTTTATGACGTTAAGCGGTATTTGGAAACACAAGAGTATCCTAAGGGGGAATCCGTCACATATAAGAAGTTCTTGAGAAGATTTTCAGCCAAGTTCTTTCTCAGTGGTGGTGTGTTGTACAGAAGGCATCATGATGGTATACTACTCATATGTGTTGACAAGAAAGAAACTGCTAGAATCATCAAAGAGATACATGAAGGTGACTTCGGGACCCATTCCAACGGGTACACCATGGCTAAAAATATTTTGCGAGCAGGTTATTATTGGTCCACCATGGAGATTGACTGTTACAATCATGCACGGGTTTGCCACAAATGTCAAGTCTATGCTGACAAGGTGCATGTGCCGCCAGTACCTTTGAATGTCTTGACCTCCCCTTGGCCATTTGCAATATGGGGAATTGATATGATCAGTAAGATTGAACCGATTGCATCCAACGGGCACCGTTTCATTCTGGTTGCCATAGATTATTTTACGAAGTGGGTCGAAGTTGCATCCTATGCCAATGTCACCAAGCAAGTAGTAACTCGGTTCATTAAGCACAACATTATCTGTCGCTACAGAGTGCCTGAGAAGATCATTACCGATAATGGGTCTAACTTGAACAACAAGATGATGAAGGAGCTTTATGAGTCCTTCAAAATCAAGCATCATAACTCTTCCCCATATAGACCAAAGATGAATGGCGCTGTCGAAGTGGCCAATAAGAATATCAAGAAAATTGTGCAGAAGATGGTAGTAATCTATAAAGATTGGCATGAGATGATGCCTTTTGCTTTGCATGGTTATTACACCACTGTGCGTACTTCGACTAGGGAAACCCCATTTTCATTGGTTTACGGCATGGAAGCAGTATTGCCGGTAGAAGTCAAGATTCCTTCTCTTAGGGTCATGAGAGATGTTGAGTTAGATGAAAGTGAATAGGTACAGAATCGGCTAGATCAGTTGGAACTTATTGACGAGAAGAGATTGACGGTCGTATGTCATGGTCAGGTATATCAGTAAAGGATGAGAAAAGCTTTTGATAAGAGGGTACGACCGCAGTGTTACAAACTAGGTGACCTTGTGCTCAAGAGGATAATTCTTCGCCAGGGAGATCCCAGAGGCAAGTGGGTTCCGACTTATGAAGGTCCTTTCGTGGTCAGGAAAGTTTTCTATGGGGGAGAGATGATGCTCACAACTATGGATGGAGAGTACTTCCCTCTCCCTGTAAATGCTGACGTAGTTAAAAATACTTTGCATAAAAAATAATAAAAACCCGCTAAACTGAAAACCCGAAAGGGAGGTTTAGGAAAAAAGAGGGTGTCCTGGTGAATCGAAAACCCAAAAGGGCGATTCAGGAAAAAGTTAGGGACTTAAAGCAAATGACTACGTTCAGCATGGGATCCTTTGTTTCTTTCCTTCGTTCCGTCACCTGGCATAAGCTCGAGGCTAATCCAAGATTGATCTGTTTGAAAGCAGGAAGTATGAAAGTCGTAAAAGTCATAAGCAGAGTTGGGACTCGATGGATGTTCACATTCACATTGCCATTTGTAAACACTTGTTTGTTTAAATTTTGCAATTTCTTGCTTCCCAATGTAAATGCCTTTTCACAGGCAGATTTCTCAAAATCAATAGAATATCTTCTTTCAAGTATACGCACATTTCTTCTTTTCTCTCTTTTTACTATTTTGTTTACAAAAATGTCCAATATTTTTGATGAGCATGTGCATATAAACTTCGTGGCCCTTACATAGATATGATAACCTAAGTCATGGTTGGCTGATCACTTGAAATGCGGGTAACAAACACAACCACCTCTATGCAAGGGGCATGTTTGTTTCTCTGTTTGGTGGACTTCTCTTTCACTCTTTTAGGCATTTTTGCCTTGCGGTTTTGTTTCACAGCTCCGGGTCGTTGTTAACAATCATAGGTCAGGGTAATATCAAGATCCGGCAAGCCAGTGGGACCAGTGAACTTGGTTGGAGATACTACTTCCCCATAATGGTTTTTATTACATTTCTTTGTCGTGCTTTCATGTGTCATCTTGATTGATTGTTTCAAGCGTTGTCTGCATATAAGATTTTGTTTATAGCCGAATGTCAGTCTTGATGCGCTGAACATTTTTGCCTAAAGATTATTTTTCATACAAAATCACTCTTTAATTGATTTTTCGGGCATTTTGATACCAATTGTTGCAATTCTTTTGAATGACCAAGAATTTGGAGGAGGAAGTTTAGCTGAAAATAGTGACTGTAGTGGTAGGCTTTCGAGTAGAACCCTGTTAACGATGTACATGCATTGTTTCAATCCCCAAACACCGGAGATATAAGGGAGTTAGACCCTCGTTAACCCCTCTGAGCCTTCGAAGTAGGAGTTTCTTTTCCATTCAAAGAAAAATAAACTTTTTTTAACCAGGGGCAGGGTAGATGTTCATTTGATTTTCCCAAGCATTAAAATTTCAGAAGGAATGACCCCTCTGAGGATCACTGCATTTTATCTGAATCGTGATTTTCATTTCTTCACAAAATCCTGAGGTCGAGATCAAATCGATACAATAACGGCTATCCCTCGCTAACCAAGGAATGAGGCATTTGTTTTCTTCAAAAAACAAAAAAAAAGAGAAAGAAAGAAAAAGTTCAAAGACCTAAAGTCACATTTACTTTTTCAAAATGGAAATCATGAATAAGAAAGAAACAAAAGCCCCGCTAAGTCGAAACTTGAAAACAAGTCGCTTAGGAAAAAGTTAGGGCATCCCGCTGGACTCCCAAAAATGGAAATTCAAGAGATTTTGTCCAGGCAAAAGTTAGGGAAAAGACAGCCTAAAAGGCAAAAAAAAAAAGAAGAAGAGAGAAAGTATATTCAATAAGATTTTCATCAAAGAAAGAACAATAATATCAACAACAGAAGCGGCCGAAATTTTCGACAATCATGTTGGAGGATTTTTCGTGATCACTCAACCATTATAAATCCTTTTGAAAGATGGATGTTTGAGAAAAGTCAACTGAACTTAGGACAGGAGAATATCAAGAAGGGGGTGGGCACCAAATAACTTAAGCCTTGAAAAACTTTTTTTTCAAAAGAACCTTGAACCAGGCCACATTACAACCTTTAAAAGTCCTAACTGAAACAAGGGTTTAACTTGAAAGCATAACTACAACGGGATAACATTTCCTAAACTCCCCGAACATGTGTTGCATAGCCGTGTTGGTATCTTATCACCCGCATCTTGACTCGTTTTTCAAAGAGGGAAAGAAAAGTTTTAAAACCTTTTTGCACTCTAGCCAGTGATTCGTTCACAACAGAGGTGCGACATTTTGTTAAAATTTTCAACTTCAAGGCTTAAATAATTATCGCATCAAGTCTATCATTCTCAATAAACATTTTTCTATATGCAAAACAGCTGTTTGACATCAAAAAAAGGTTTACACATTGAATACCTGTAAAGAGCTTAATGATGGTCAAGAAGGGAATGTTCGGCTTTCTTCTTTTTCTTATCCCCTGTGAAGTTTCGTTTCCCAAGTGAAGCTGCCTTTCCCCAGTGAAATTGCCTTTCCCCGGTGAAGTTTCGCTTCCGCGACAAAGTTTTGTTACTCCAGGGAGTTTATTTCAGAAAGTTTCGTTCTAAGACTTCAAGATTGGGATATGTTACCTATCCCGAGCGGAGTCGTTAAGTTGGAACCCACATTCTGAAGGAGTTTCAACTTCCCAGCGGATTTTCCAATAGAGATCCCTCGCTTTGACCTCTCATTTCCCAGTCGATCTGTTGATCGGGGCATCCTTTGTTAAGGATCTCCTCTTGTTCCCCAGCAAGGTCGATACTGTGTGACTGTCTGCAGGATTCGTCCTTTTGTTGCATTCCAAGAGAATATCTCTCCAGCAAGATAATCTTCAACAAAGTTCTATCTCTCAAGTGAAGTCCCACCTCTTCAGCAGAGTTTTGTTTTCCCAGCAAAAGGTTCTCGTCCTTTTCCGGAAGTTGCAGTTTCGACCTGATCTTGCCCTGGAATTCGCAATGTATTTTTTGCAGCTCCTCTCTTTGTTTGTGGCCCGTTTCTGCTGGTTGCTCGTTCATTTCTTTGCAAAGCTCCATCTCTTCGAGGTTCCCTCTCTTGTGGTTCCCCATATTTTCTCCTCCCCTTTGGATTTTGCAATTTGTTTTTGCAGGTCATGTCAGATTCGGACTTCTTGGTTATTGGCTTCTCATTTGGCCATTCCCCAGAGAGACTTTTAAAACATGCATCATTATATTACATCTACCAAAACGCGTAGCATTTCAGTTATATAGAGCATTGCGCTATAAAAAGAATTCCAACATACATCGGAACATAAGCCTTTAGTATTTCCATCATCCCCAGTGTTTTTTGCTAATACTTCGGATTAAATCCCCAGCGAGGTCTTTGTCCTCATTTTCTCAGTTTCCTCCCCATACAAGTATCCTTTTGACGTCAATCATTTGTTTGTTTGAGTGTCTACTTTTGACTATAGCTCAGTTTCACCCTGGAACAGTCTTCTCGGGTTTAGTCTTTACTACCCTCTCTGGTTCAATCCAATGTCTATTGGTGCACCTTTTCGAATACCAGTTTCGTCCTGATATTCGCTTTTTGCAGGTTTTTAGGTGTACGCCCTAATCTCCTTGCTTTGGGTCGAGTTTCGCCTCGTCGCCTGTGCATGAAATCCAGTTTCGTCCTAGTACTCATCTAGCTTAGTTTCGTCTAAATAGTTGTTGAGTCTAGTTTTGTCTCGTTTTTGCTTTCCTATCTTGGACTCTTTGACGGTGTTCGTTTACCGAGTGCAGTGTTCGTGCTACGTCCCTGGTTTGAAATCAGTCTCCTTTGTTCCTTGGATTCTTCTATCAGTTTTCGTCAATGTTTATCCATTGATCTGAGACCAGTAGGTGCTCTGAGAAACATGCACTCTCATCACTTCGCTTTGGGTCGAGTTTCGCCTCGTTACCCGTGCGTGAAATCCAGTTTCGTCCTGGTACTCATCTGGTTTAGTTTCGCCTAACTGGTCATTGAGTCAAGTTTCGTCTCGCTGTTGTTCCTCATTTCTGAGATTCTGTCAGTTCCTTCATACTGTCTATCTTAGTTGAGCTTAGCAAGTGTTCCTAGAATCGCACACTCTATCCACTTTTGCTTTTGGGTCGAGCTCAGAGTTTCGTCTCCTCACCCGCGTACGTTATCTGTTACAGAGCTTAGTTTCGTCTATACTCTGTTGGTTGAGTTTTGTCTCACCCCTTCCTTTTGAAGCCCAGTTTCTCCCTGACACGTTTGTCCGGAAGTTTAGTTGCGTCAACTCTTCTTTGTTTTGTTTCAAACTGTGTTATAGCTCCATTCTGACGCATATCTCAGGGGTTTCTGTTTTCGTTTCTTTCAAGAGTGTAAATTTTCGGGTTCTTTCGTATTCAAACATCGTCAACCCTGAACACTCGAAATTTATCACTTTTCTCACTTATCATGTTGAAGATATTTGAATAGGGGCAGTTGTTGCACCCCAAAATTTACCCTCTTGATTTAGGCTTATGTTTCATCATGAACATCATAGTGCATTGCATTCATACATTGTGATAGGATCAAAGTACTTTGGTTACCAAGTTTTCCTCAAAGATTTGAAGGTTGATTACATGGACAAGTTGCCCAAGAAATATCTTACCATCCAAATCTCTGGATCTTTTGAGCTCAAAAGTTATGGCATGTCTCAAGATGTTTTTACCCATCTCTTTGGATTCATAGGCCAAATTAGGGTTTGCTTGAGCAAGATTGTTGGCCAATGTACAAATCTTGATTTTAGGGAGCTACAACATTTCTTTGTTATTTTAAAGATCCTTGTACAAGGAATTGGTCAACATACTCAGAGGATTTGAGGTTTTGAAGATGATTCATCAGTCTCCTAATATGTTGACCAAAATTAGGGTTTTGGTTTTCATCATGATTGCTTGAGAATTTTGAAGTGAAACTTTGCACATGGCCTTTATATGTTTGGAAGATCATATGTTTGAAGTTTTAATCATCAATTTTAAAGGAAAGTGGATCAATTGTTTCAGAGGGGCAAAATGGTCATTTTGGTCCAAATCAGTCAAAGTCAAGGTTGACCAAGGGATTTTTTTGGCCAACCATCAACTCAAGGATGTTATTTTCATATTTCAAGTCCATTTTGGTCATTGGACCAAAGAGATTGAAGTTTGGGTTAAAACTTATTTTTGAAGAAACCCTAGAAGTTACTAATTTTGGAAAATAAGGGCCTAACTTCAAAAAATCATATTTTATTCATCCTTGATCAAGAAGATGCAAATAAAATATGCTTGGAAATCTAAGAGAATGATCTTTCATCTCCATTTGGTCTCATGTCCAAATTGGCAAGGAATCAAGAGTTATGGTCTTTTGAAGTTACAAAATTATAGGTCTTTTTTTCAAAATTAGTGAACTTCAAGATAGATTTTGGGAGCCTTAATGGATTAATTTGCAAAAACTATAAACTAAGGGTTTGTAGATCTTTTCAAGACATTTTCAAATTGTGTTCATTTGTTCCAAAATTCAAAAGTATGAGCAAGTTATGAGTTTTGGAATTTCGTGGCATTTTATTGAAATTTGGCCAATGTGCAAAATGGCCATTTCTTGCAAACTCAAGTTTTAGCCATTACTCTTGTTTCTAATCAAGCCCATTGGTAATTTGTGACATTCTGAGGCCCATTACACTCACCATTTCGTTCCCATGTGCTTCATGAGCTTGCTTCAATAAAAAATTGAAAACTTGCTCAAAATTGCCAAATCACCAACACAAGCTTAATGCCAGGATTTAAGTCCTAATCTTGTTGCTAATCTTTTCCTGAGGACAAATGGATTAGAATGCACGCAAAAAGCAAGCCAACACACAAGGGACTTCAAGGCTGCATGTGCATGCTTGATTTGGGCCAAAAGAAGATTTATTGGATTCCAAGGGCTTTCAGCGCGAAAAATCTATTCTACCCTCCTCCTGATCCTCTATATATTGAGAAGCAAGCCTCAGTGTAAGGGGTTCGTGCCTCATTTCATCAATCAAAGTCAGAAACTCCATAGCTTGTAGCTCTGCATTTTTCTTCGATTCTTCCAACTCCCTCGCGCGTTTTGGCCAATTCTTCTTGCATTCTCTTCTCCAAGTGATAAGGATTATAGATCGAAGCTTGGATTGCAACTGGAGTGAAGGAGACAGTAGATCCATTTTTTCTCAAAGGTTTGAATTCTCAACTTTGAATTATGATTTCTAGCCATGCTTCATGTGATTTATGTTTATAATCATGTTGTTTGAAGTTTATGGAATGATTCTGAAGCTTTATAGTGTTTAATTTGATGAATTGTGTATGTTTGGATGTTCTGCAACTCGTGATTCAAATTGTTTTTGTTCATGTTCATGGCTTGATTGTGGATGATGTGGTTGATGATTTGATTTGATTCGAATTGCTATGTATTCCTTGCAATGCTAGCTTTGATTTGCCTTTGATTTCATAAAAAATGATGCAAAATTGAGTGAGTTGTGTTGATCTGAAAGTGAGCCATAATCCTGAGTCATGCGCACGTTTTTGAATGGCCAGAGGTTGAAGATGATGTGGTGGCACATCCTGATTGGTCCATTTGAAATTTTGCTTTATTTGAATTTTTGTTTTATAAATTTATTTTCATGATTTATTTTCTTGCTCAAAAATGATTGGAAAATTCTGAAAAAATTATCATAAATTCAAAATAATATTTCTGACTTTGTGTATCTTTTTTGATAATTTTTTGAAAATATTTTGATTGGTTTAAAAATTGTTAGGTTTAACTAATTAATTGATCCAAGATAATTTTTATTTTAATAGTTTCTTTGACATAAAAAATCCACAAAAGATATTCTAGACTCCCAAAATAATGTGAAATTTATTCTGACTTTGGTTCATCATTTTTCATATTTTTGATTAAAAATTTAATTTCAAAGGATATTTATAATATTTGTTTGTTTTTTATTTTATTTTTAATACTTCTACTAATTTAAAAATTCCAAAAAAAAATCATGTAATCTTGTTTTTAATCATAGAACTTGATCATATTTTTGTTTTGCCTTTTTTGTGATTTTTGGTCATGTTTTGCATTTTCTTGCCCTTAAATAATAATTTCATTACTAATTGTTTGTTTTTTTGTTTTTTTAATATTTTCCTTTTATCCAAAAATTCACAAAAAATTCAAGGATGTATGTTTTTAGCCCTAACATTTGAATATAATTTTGTTTGGCCATTGTTTCTGAATTTTTGGTTTAAACTTTTTTTTTAACATGTGAATATTTGTAATTACATAAATATTTGAATATTAATTTCTTTCTTGACTTTTTCTAATTCAAAAAATATGAAAAAATGTATATTCTGACTTTTAAAGTGTTTTGGTGATTGGTTTGACTTTGGTTTGATTTATTTGAGTTTTAATCCTATTTAATTAATATTTGGGGTTAAAAGTCAAAATCTAGGGTTTTTGTTGCTTATGGTGCAAGTTTCATGTTCAAAACCCTTGTGCCTTGGACTTTTATTGGATTTCAGGTCTTGATCATGGTTCATGAATGTGTTGGGAATTTGAAAACCATTTTTCTTGAATTATTTGACTTGGTTTGACATTTTTCCACAAATAATTTTGAAAACTTGTCTAGTTTGGTGGTTTTTGCCAACTAGTCTTAAACTTTGCACTTCATTTGACCTCTTCCCCAATCATTCATGAACTTAGGGCTTGCATTCTGACTTCCAAACACTTCCAAGATGTTAAGTTTTTTTTGGTTTGAATTATGGATCCTTGTTTCTATTTTTGGTGTAATTTTGAAGTGAAGGTACCCAATGATGTTTGCATGTCTTGTTGCAATTTGTTTGATGGCCAATGGACTTGAGTGAGGTTTGTAATTAGGAACCTAATGATCATGTTGGTTCTGACTTGTCCATTTTAGCTCAATCCATTTCACTTAGAAGCCTCATTTTTGAATATTTTGAACCATCTAATTCATTATGAAGGTTTCATTTCCTATTGTATTCATGAAGTTGTGATTGAATTAGCCATACATGATTGAAATATGTTTGCTACTGACTTTTATGGTTCTTGTTCATTTTATTCTCAAGATCTTATGATCCTTGATTGACATTCAATTGTCAATTCAACATGGTGATAGGAAAGAGCAACATTCCTTTGATTCTTTTTGACCTAATCTGTGCATATGCTTGTCTCCTTTTGCTTATGATGTCTAATATTTGGTAATTTCCACCATGACTTGTTCTCACTTTTTCACCTTATAGAATACTAACTTGGTTGTTGAATGTGCGAGGTACTCTGAGAAAGTTGCCACTTTTGGCCTGAGGCTTTTGTGTCCCACTTTATTTGTGGAACACAGTTTATTATATTGACACTGTTTTTGTGTTTGGCATGCTTGATGGTTTATGCAGGATACACACATATTTGATTGTGAATGTCACACTTTTCCCATGGGATTTGTACATATCTGATAATTTGCTTACATCTTGATGGTGCAATTGCTGACTCAATTTGTCTACTGATGCCAGCTTGCTTGAAGTTTCTCTGGGTTTCTTTTATTCTTGCTTGACTGCTACAGATAGTTATCTGTTTGGTACTATATCATCTCCTTTCTCCCATTTTCATTTTTCATAATTCTCTGATTACATGATGGGACCTCTGTTGCTGATATATGTCAGGAGGCCCTTTGGGTTTTGTCTGATTGCATGTATTTTGTTTGTTGTTGATCGATGAGTCACTTAATTTAGATATTGAGATCACGACTTTGCTCTCATTGCATGCTCCATATAGGATGTTTATTGCTTTCCATCTTTAATTGTTGATCGATGAGTCACTCAATTTAGATATTGAGATCATGACTTCGCTCTCATTGCATGCTCCCTATAGGATGTTTATTGCTTTTTTTCTTTAATTGTTGATCGATGAGTCACTCAATTTTGATATTGAGATCAAGACTTCGCTCTCATTGCATGCTTCTTATAGGATAGTTTTGTTAAGCTTTCTTTGACATGCTGATTAAGGTATGGATCCATGTATGCTAATATAGGATAAGATCTTCCTTTATCCTCAACCTTAGGGTCAAACTTTGTATGATAACACTAGGGATAGTACTAGGTTAGTTTCCATTAGTTTTTCTCCCTTTCTCTGCATTCTGCATCTTAAAACAAAATTTGTTTCTTGGCAAATCATAAGACATTTCTAATGAACCCAAACTCTTCTTCAAAGTAAAAGATACAAACCAATCTTATTTTGTCTGTGTTATTTTGAAGCCGATGTTTCGCCATCGCACATTTTGTTATCCTACTTTGATTCTCAATATCATTGATAGGTGTGATGTTTTGTGTTGTACCCCAAAATTTTCCCTCTTATTTTATCAAGATTTTCCTCACATGACTCTTTGGACTCCAGACAGAATTAGGGTTTGCTCAGCTCAAGACACCACCTTGCATTGATGACCTGAAATTAGGGTTTGAGTTTGCAAAAGGAATTTTGGACCATCAATGCTTCATGTGACTTTCATACACCATCTTGGACCCCTAAGATTTCCCATGACAAGTTTCAAGCCTTGAATCACATTTTTGCCCAATCAATTGGACGGTTGACCTAAAAATCAGTTGTATTGGGGAAAAAGTTAACCATGGCCAATTTACAGTCAAACTTCATAATTTTTGATCCCCAACAACATTCTAGGCTCCTATGTACCATTTTATCAAGTTTGGACCACAACTCCTCAAGAAATTTGATCAGATCATCAAAAGGGCAAAATGGTCAAAATTAGGGTTTTACTGAGAAAGGGCAATTTCTGATTTTTAACCTGGCCAACAACCAATTGGGTTCAAGCATTATTTCAAGGACTCAATAGCATCATCTTGACCTAATCACATAGTTCAAAAGATCTCAAATGCATAGGATTGACAGATGAATTTTGCAGTCAACTGATCAAAAGTCAATTGTACACTGAAAAGTCAAACTTTGACTTTTTGGTCAAAATCAAGTGCCAAGGGTTATAATTCATCAAGATATGTCAAAATGTGAAACTTGTTGACCAAGAAACCTAAAATTGCAAATTAGGGTTTTAATTTGAAAATTTTCATAACTTAGAATTTTTCTAAGTTATGGAAATTTCTTATTTTTTCCCAACTTTCCACAACTTTTTCACCATGATGCAATTGGATTCAAAGAAAACTTCCAACATGAAAGTTGTAGTCCTCCATGAAATATACAATTTTTATTCACAAAGTTTTCCAAAAAGATGCTTGTATATCAAGTTATGAATTTGTGAATAGGGGTCCATAAACTTTTTAACTTAGTGAAAATTTGCCCTAGTTTAGGCAGGTTTTTGACCCAACTTCATGGACATTTTTCACCTAGTTCCAAGAGGTATCTAAAAATTAATTTCAAATATGGATTGTAGAGAATGTTACAACCTTTCCAAAATGTCCAAGAACTCTCCAAGATCATTTGTTTTTAGGGAGAATCGAAGAGGAGAAAATGGCAATTTGTCACTTTTGTTTAAGCCATTTTCACAATGCTTCAAGTTGCAAATCAGATCCTAGCATGCTTGTACCTTGCATTAAAGGTCCTAATCCCTTCTACACTATATAATTAAATACAAACTCAATGGATAATGTCTTTATTTTGACTTTTGAAGCATTGCACAATGAATTAATCCAAAAATGGCATAAAGTTCACAATACTACTTTGATAAAGCAAGCCTTTTTGCAACTTTACATTTCTTGAGCAATGGACTTGATCTTTTGTTGCAAGCAAGATCCACAAACATCAGGCAAAGTATACCAACCCTCTGCAGTCCACAAGCTAGCCTGTACAGGCCTTTGGCATTGTCACTTTCAACTTTCTTTAAAAGCAAGCAAATGTGCAAAAGTCAAGATAACTTGTCCATCTGATAAAGGCAAGGCTTGGCTTCATTCTAAACAACTTCAGAAACTTGTAGCAAGCAAATACACGATAGCCCAACATCCCAAACACTCTCAAACACCAAAACCACATTTCTGCCCAAAATAGGGCAGCTCCTGCAAAATTCTTGCCAAATCAATATTGCCTCGTGCGTTTCTTGATTCAACACTTGAAACACATTCCATACATCACATATAAACTATCCAGGCCCTTGTCTTGCAACTGTAACCCCTGTTTCAAGCTTCACCATTTTCATTTTTGAAGGTTGCAGGTTGACTTCTACAGGAAGTTTCAAGCATCCTCAAGGCAAGTTGAGCATTGGGATAGCTTGAGGGAACTTCAAGGAAGCTCACACGATTTTCAGGCCTCACTCAAAGTCCCCACATTTCCATATCCAAACTCAGCTTAACAAGGTATTTTTCAAAGTTCTATCTCCTTATTTAGGCATCCTTAGGTCACGATTTGTGAAGCAAAAATGTAGTCCTTAACTCGTTGAAGTTGTACATATGCATACTTTCCATTTATATTAACTGAGTAGTGAGAATTTGAAGCTTGAAGTTCATGAAAAAACTAGGTCAGAAATTAGGGGTGATTAAATTCTCCATGATCCTTGAGAGTTAGATTATGTTTTTTATATCACTGGAATCGTGGGATCATGAGCTACATGTTTTGTGTTATGGGTTTTTACTTTTGTGCACGTATGTGAGAGTTGCAGGTTTGTACATGGGATGTGCGCGCGAAGCCAAGGACATGGATGAAGATGGTGTTCTGGGTCTGGCGCCTTGGGCCTGTTACTTTCCACACCCCCATATTCCTATTTGCACCCCCTGGCCTATTTTCTTATATTTTTCATATTTTCTTTTCATTTTTATATTTATTGCTTTTATTTATTTTTCTGAACATGAAAAAATCTTGAAAAATATTTTATTTATTTTTTTGCATTTTTATTTTATTTTTTATTATTTTTTTGGCATAAAAAATAGTTTATTAGTAATAATATACTTTATTTTCTTAAATAAATTGTGAATATATTTAAATAAATATTATACATTTTTATTTTTATTATTCATATTCATAAAATATCATTTCCACACTTATTTTATTTTTTAATACTTGTAAATATTTTTATTTATTTATTTCTTGTACATAAATGAATAAAATAAATGATATAGAACATATTTTCTTTTAAATAAAAAAAATTAGGGTTTCCCATTTCAAAAATAATAATATTATTTTTTCTTATTTTGAGGACTTCAAAAATTTATTTTTATCACACATAAAATAAATACAAAAACATTTTGCATCCATACAATTTATTGCATATTTAAATAATTGTTTATTTATTTATTGTGTAATAATTCAATTGGGTTGTAATAATTTTTAGGGTTTTATTTTGAGCAATATCCCCCATTCAAGATTTGTATCCCCTCCCATAATACTGTTGTAATAGCTTAGATTTACTTTACGCAATTTATCGCATTATATACATGTTTAGTAAATTAGGGTTTGTATGATAAGACAAAATCAAACAAATAGCATGACCTAATACAAGACAAACAAATGCATGAAAATGACAACACATTGCACACAAGCACCCCTAGGGTTTCACCCACTTTGTTGCCTAAAAAATGGCCATGGTATGCATGCTAGGTATCTTGGCAACACAAAACAAAACAAAAAGATCATAGTCCCTCGATGACGCTATCAAAAGGTTGCCTAAAAACACATGATCTTGGTCCCTCAAACAAGCTAAGATACTTGGCACCATTGCTATCATGGTCATACGATGACCCACGCCCGTCCCATTTAACATCCAAAGATAGAGTTGTTTACCAAATCAATGGTAAATCAACAATGTCAAAGGAATAAAAATGTACAAGAAAGACTTTTGAGTAGGTAGAATGCTTCTAGTTACTTGATCAAAACTTCAAAACAATCCTTGCTATTTTCAAACACACACACACATTTCAAAACATTTTCCCAACAACTTTCAAAACATTGAAATATTTTTCAAAAGATAAACATCTTTGTATACATTCTTACGAACGAGAATCATTACAAGGATTCCCTAAACAAAGGCCTCTTTTCCAAATACTTTCAAAACTACACAAAGCATCATTTCAAACAATTGCAAAAGCAAAGCAAGTGATCTAAACAAGTAACTAAGAGCCCATGGAAAACCATGGATGAAAAGGGTGCTAGCACCTTCCCTTTTCATAATCTACCCCCCAAACCCAAGAAAACATCTCAAAGGTCTTTCCTGTGCTTTTTTACCTTTCCTTTTGGATAAAATAAAAGTCGGTGGCGACTCTTGCTAAACCGAAACATTTGCAAACACAAACGCAAAACCTCAAGTCAGTTCTCCCACAGCATCACAGAACTGGCGACTCTGCTGGGGAAAATAATAAAAGTGGGGTTACCTTAGGGTTTTAGATCACCTTTACATGCTTATCTTGCTTGACTTGTATGCTTTATACTTTGGTTCTATTTTTTGGGTTTGAATCCTCTACCCGGATTTGGGAAACATTCATAGGTAAATAGCAATACGTTGTGGAAACTGTGCGGGGTATACTGACATGGTCTAAGCAATAGCTATATTAGTGCGACATATTTGTGGGTACCGGTAGCCTTTGAGTCAATCGAAGAGAATACAAGGCCGCTGAGTGATGTCATGAAGCACTATTGAACTTTTAGAACCTTTACTTGACCAACTCGGCCTTTTAGGATGTAGTGAGATGATCAGATTTGGTGCAGTCTGAAGTTGGTAGATACTTGATACTACACTCATTGAGGGTTGGTTCCTTAGAATATTTCGGTCGCAAGTAAAGAGGCTGAATTGAAACAATGAACAAGGAAACAATCCAGTGATATTGAGCTCCTTAGGACCCAGTTACTATTTCTAGGATAGGTTGAGCCAACTAAACTTCAAGAGGGTACTTACCTATGAAACCCCCATGCAAGCCTAAACTAGGAACTTGTGTGATTTGCTTGTACATATATACCTGTGCATAACATCATGGACATCATGAAGCATCATATGCATCAACTAACCATTTCAAGGATTTTGGAGATTCATCTTTGTTCTTGTTTTGTAGGTTATGGATTCACTTCGCAGGAAAACCATCCAAGTCAACCTTGTAAGAATTCCTCCACAACTCAAGGAGCTAGCTTCAAGGATTCCTGAGAATTCTCCATTCATCGAGAGACATGGTCGTCTACTCAACTTGATCACCACCAACACTGAGGAGGATATGCCGAAAGTTCTCTTCCAGTTCTTTGACCCTTGGCATCATTGCTTCACATTTCCTGACTACCAACTTGTGCCCACTTTGGAGGAATTTTCTCAACTCTTGAGGATTACTATTCTCAATCAACTACCCTTCAACGGTACGGAAAGAGATCCAAAGCCAGAAGATATTGCTCAAGCCTTACACTTGCACTCATCTGATGTCACAACACATTGGGAAACTAGAAGTCATGTCAAAGGCTTCTTGTCAAAGTTCTTGTTTGAGAAGGCCCAAAGCTGCTGGAATTCCTTGGACTTACAAGCTTTTGACGAGATTGTAGCTCTTCTCATCTATAGGATGGTCTTGTTCCCTAATCTTGACCAACTCATAGATGTGAGTGCTATCAAAATCTTCATGGCTCGCAACCCGGTGCCTACATTGCTTGGGGATATCTCCACTCTTTTCACACTCGTACAATGAGGAAAAGAGGTGTTCTAATGTGTTGCACTAATCTACTGGCAAGGTGGTTTATTTCTCACCTTCCCCAATCAGTCTTGAAGAATGAGCAAGGCTTGAGGTGGTCGCAACGGTTAATGACACTTAACCATTCATATATTCATTGGTGTTCTCGATCAAAAGAGAATGTTATTATCATTGACCGTTGTGGGGAATTCCCTAATGTCCCTCTACTAGGCATTAGGGGAGGCATCACCTATAACCCCTGCTTGGCTCTGAGACAGTTTGGTTATGCCCGAAGGGATGACCCACATGACATGCTGATTCAAGTTTTGGTTTTCGACTTCGACAACGACGACCAAGGACTCCGACAAAGGTTCATCCGAGCTTGGAGGATGTCAAACAAGGTAGATAGTAAGACTATGGGACACAAGGATTCCATCCCTCTTGAGCCTTACCTCAAGTGGGTACGAACCCGTGCCCAAAGTCTTATGATGCCTTACCCCTCCATTCTCCCTGTGATTATAGAGCCTGTTATGGAAGGAGAGGTTCCATACACCCTCCTACATCCTGACATGCCAACATCACTCGAAGACTTACAAAGGAGTTGGATACAGCTTAAGGGAGAGCGCGATACTTTCGAAGCCCAATTCTATGCAAGCGAGAAGAAGTTTTTGGAACTCACTCGTCAACTTCATGGAGAGCAGACTCATAACACCTATATTGCACCAAAGAGGATGCGCAACGTCTTTTTACCTTAGAATTTTGTATTATTTTGCCCAAGGGGCATTGATGTACTAACAAATTCTATCTTATTAATATGATGTGTGTTTCTTTTTTTTGTTTAAAACAAATTTGAATTTTTGACTCCTTGAAAGCATTACATGAATACATATCATTCATCATATGCATAAACAGGTCTTCACACCAAGTTTCCTCATCTCTCTGCTGTTTATTTCAGCAAGATGGATATTGAATAAACGGTCAAAGATTTGCAAGCCCAGAATTCAAAATTTCAACAGCTACTTCTGACCTTGGCCAAGGGGCAGGAGGAGCTCAAGACTCTGCTAGAGAAGGAGAAAGAGAAAAAGAAGAAGAAGCGAGCTGGGGTGGTTCTTATGGGCAGAAGGTTTGGAGGACAAGCCAGACGGACTTTGGAATTCCCATCAACATCTGAAGAGGGGGAAGGAAAGGGTAAAGGAACGGCAGTGCCATCTAAATTTGAAGTTGAAGAAGAGGAAGATGAGGACTACTTAGAACAACAGTACCCTCCGGCCGATGACAAATACAAAAACTTGGAAGAGCATCTAGCTTCCATGGAGATGCAGAGAGTTCCGGGGCTGGATTTTGAGGAGTTAGGGTTGGTTTGTGGAATTGTAACCCCTCCTAAATTCAAAGTGCCACTGTTTTCTAAGTACGATGGGGTGTCTTGTCCCAAAATGCACCTCAGATCCTATGTTAGGAAGATTCAACCACATTCTTCTGACAAAGGCATGTGGGTTCACTTTTTCCAGGACAGTCTATCAGGAACGTAGCCTTATTGGTTCTACCAGTTGGAGAGAGCATATGTCCATAATTGGGAAGATTTGGCAGCCTCATTCTATAAACAGTATCAATACAACGCCGACTTGGTGCCAACCCGTACTCAGCTACAAAGTATGGCCATGGCTACCAATGAGGGCTTCAAAGACTACGCCCAAAAATGGAGGGATTTAGCCGGAAGGATGCAACCACTGTTATCTGAAAGAGAGCTAGTGGACATGTTCTTGGGGACTCTGCCAGGTCCTTTCTTTAATCACCTGATTGGAAGCTCCTCTGCAGGTTTCACTGAGTTAATTTTGACTGGCGAGAGGGTTGAAGCCGATATTAGAAGTGGGAAAATTCAGAAGGACGCGTCTACCTCTGCCGTTGCAAAAAATCCCTTCACTGGAAAGAAGGAAGTGTCTGCTGTCTATGCCCAGAGGAATCAGGGAAGAATTGAAAGACAACCAACTGTGGGGGCCGTTATGATTCAAAAGTATGCCTCAGACCAACCGAGAAACAACCAGCCGAGAAATGATCAGCCGAGAAATAACCAGCAAAGGGTGGAAAGGCTTGTAAGGCAATTCACCAAGATAAACATGACTCCTGCTCAAGTCCTACCACATCTCTTGAAGTTGAACCTGGTCATGCTAAAAGAGGCCCCTAAAAATCCTAACACTGCTTCTCCACACTACCATCCGAATGCTAGGTGTGCTTACCATTCAGAAAGTCCAGGGCACGACACCAACAACTGTTGGGCCCTGAAGAACAAGATTCAAGATCTGATTGATGCAAAGGAAGTTGAATTTGAAGCTCCTGAAAAGCCGAATGTTATCTCCGCTCTAATGCCTAGGCATGGACACAATGCCAATGTTGTGGAAGAAGATCTGTTTGTTTCTACTGTGGATGAACTGTTAACTCCTCTCCTAACCATCAAGCTGAATTTGTTGAAAGTTGGGGTGTTCCCAGGTTGTGACCAAGATTGCCATGCTTGCCTGTCCTCCCCATTTGACTGTCCTCTGTTGAAGAAAGGAATCCAACAATTGATTGATAACAAGGAAATTTTGTTTGAGAAATCTCCTGTCTCACCCATTCCAGTTCCAAAAGTTTCAATAATAACCATATACGCCAATCCTTCTAGGGTTCCTAAAAAACCCGTTAGGATTACATCCGCTCCTATGACTACTCTGTTGAAGATAACAATGCCCGGGCCAGCCCCTTACAAATCCGATAAAATGGTACCATGGAACTATGGTGGAGAAATCTACTATCATGGTGTCAAACAGATTGAACAAATTGCAGAAGAAGAAAGCTTTGAGGAAGATAATCCCGACATCAGTAACATTGCCGGAACAAGCAAAGTTACCAGTAGTGGAAGAATCTTTTCTCCAGAGATTGCTCCTCCAACAACAGTCTTTGGACCCGCGACCATTCCGAAGATTACACCTATACCAGTAACTGTACCTGCAAGTGTGCTCGCCAACAATGACAATACAATTCCCATCCCTATTTCCACTGCTGATAAAAAAGGAAAGAAAGTTCAAGAGGAGCCTGTCTTGACGAAGGCTCAATCACTAGTCATTCCTGAAACATCCCAGAAAGAGATGGAAGAAATTCAGAGGATCATTAAGAAAAGTGATTATGATGTTATTGAACAACTGGGGAAGACCCCCTCTAAAATCTCTATGTTATCCCTGTTGCTGTGCTATGAGGCACATGCTAAAGCTTTGGTCAAGTTTTTGAAGACGGCCCACGTGCCGCAAGAAACCTCTGCTGATCAGTTCCAGGAATGTGTGGCTAGTTTAACAGCTGACAATGGTCTAGGATTCTCCGATGCCGATTTAACTTCGAAAGGGAGAAAACATAATAATGTTTTGCATGTCTCGGAGGAATGCAGAGGGACAACCATAGCACACGTGCTAGTAGACATTGGTTCGTCTTTAAATGTCTTATCAAAGAAAGCCTTGGATAGACTGGATTGTGAAGGCCTAACCTGAAACCCAGCAATATAGTTGTCAGAGCCTTTGATGGTTCTAAGAGGATGGTCCATGGAGAGGTGGACATCCCGATCAAGGTGGGTACCCAGATGTTCAATTCAACATTCTACGTGATGGACATCCGTCCTTCCTACTCTTGCCTGTTGGGACGTCCCTAGATTCACAATGCCGGAGCTGTCACCTCCACCTTACATCAAATGCTCAAGTACCCCGTCCAAGGGAAAATTATAGTTGTCCATGGGGAAGAGGAATATATGATTAGTCATATGAATTCCTTTGGTTATGTGGTGTTAGATGGCGAATTCATAGAGACCCATTTCCAACATTTTGAAGAGGTTTCTCCTGAAATAGAGGCGACCAAGGCGGTGTCCTCAACTCCTGTGATTACAAGACCACCACCTCGGATGTTATCTCTCAAGGATGCAAGGGCAGTAGTGGAAGAAGGCGGATCCACTATCTGGGGGAAACTTCCCGACTTTCCTTTCAAATCAGATAAGTTCGGCCTGGGATTTACTTTGACTGGTCAGAAGGCTGTGCGCCGCTCCTGTGCCGGAGGGCCACCTGTGAAGATCAGCCACCGAGGGGTTAATGCACTAGAGGACAGTGAAGAAGAGGGCAGCTTGGAAGATTGGATTTTTCCTACTGTTGACGGAGGACTGTGCAACTGGGAAGCAAAAGACTTTGTTCCGATTACTTTCATAAATCAGTAATTTATCTTTTCCATTTTCTGTTGGATCTGTAATAATTCACAAACAATTCGTACTTTTTCAACCTTGTGTCTTACCCGAGACACATAGGTCCATTTGTAAGGGTTCTTATTTCATTTTCATATGTCATTTTAATTAATCATGGACGTTTTTCATATTTAAACCTTTTGTGCTCATTGTCTTTCTTTTATATTTTGTTGTTTTAAGATGGCTATCCCTTACACACACACACACTCACAAATGCAGGTACCCTTCCATTCCGGAACCCATGGGTAACGATACTGCTATAGCCTTCAGTGACTTTGAAGATCTGATCTACCAAGCCGAATACGAAGGTGAGGAAGATTGTGAGGTGCCAGGGGAATTGGCCAGACTTCTACAGCAAGAGGAAAGAGCAATTCAGCCTCATGAAGAGCAGTTGGATATGATTAACTTGGGTACTGAGGATGACAAAAAGGAAATCAAGATAGGGGCCAATCTAGAGTCGAGTATCAAGGAGCGCCTAATTCAGCTATTGCATGATTATGTTGAGATCTTTTCTTGGTCATACGAAGACATGCCGGGAGTTGATACAGACATTGTGGTACACCATCTCCCCACAAGAGAAGACCGTCCACCAGTGAAACAAAAGGTTCGCCGCATGATACCTGACATGTCAGAGAAGAAAAAATCAGAAGTTAGGAAGCAGTTCAATGCTGGATTTCTGGTTGTTACTTCCTATCCATAATGGGTTGCTAACATTGTGCTCGTGCCCAAGAAGGACGGCAAAGTGAGAATGTGCATGGATTATAGAGATTTAAATAGGGCCAGCCCTAAAGATGACTTTCCACTTATGCACATCGACATCCTGGTCGACAACACAGCTCAGGACAAAGTATTTTCTTTCATGGACGGATTCTCAGGCTATAACTAGATCAAAATAGCACCTGAGGACATGGAGAAAACTACTTTTGTCACACAGTGGGGTACGTTCTGCTACAAAGTGATGCCATTCGGACTGAAGAATGTCGGGGTAACCTATCAATGCGCCATGGTAGTTTTGTTTCATGATATGATACATCATGAGATAGAGGTCTACGTAGATGACATGATAGCCTGATCACAAACTGAAGAAGAACACTTGATCACTTGCAAAAGCTGTTTGTCAGGTTGAAGGAATACAAGCTCAGATTGAACCCAAACAAGTGCACATTCGGAGTCCGGTTCGGTAAGCTCTTAGGTTTCATTGTCAGCAACAAAGGCATCAAGGTTGATCCTGCCAAAGTCAAAGCTATACAAGAAATGCCTGCTCCTCGCACTGAGAAGGAGGTCAGAGGTTTTTTGGGACGCCTAAACTACATTGCTAGGTTCATTTCTCACTTGACATCTACTTGTGAACCAATCTTCAAGCTGTTGAAGAAAGATCAGGTAGTTAGATGGAATGATGACTGTCAAGTTGCTTTCGATAAAATCAAGGAGTATTTGCTATAACCTCCTATCTTGATGCCACCCATCGAAGGAAGACTGCTAATCATGTATCTGACCGTCCTAGAGAATTAAATAGGGTGCATACTATGGCAGCATGACGAGTCCGGCCAAAAAGAGCATGCCATTTATTACCTTAGCAAAACGTTTACCGACTATGAGACCTGATACTCACTGCTCGAGAAAACTTGCTGCACTTTGGTATGGGCTGCTCGCCGGCTAAGGCAGTACAAGTTGACTCATACCACTTTGATGATATCTAAGATGGATCCGATAAAGTACATCTTTGAGAAGCCTGCTCTATCTAGAAGAATATCTAGATGGCAGATGATCCTAATGGAATACGATATACAGTACATGACCCAAAAAGCTATAAAGGGGAGTGTGCTAGCTAACCATATGGCTCATCAAGCTGTCGAAGATTACCAATCCATGAGATTTGACTTCCCTGACGAGGATATCTTGACATTGGACAACATTGAAGAGATCAGACCATATGATGGACCTGGACAAGGATCCCGATGGACCCTGTACTTTGATGGGGCTTCCAATGCACTTGGAAACGGTATCGGCGCGGTACTCATCTCCCCAGAAGGTTTCCATACTCCTTTCACGGCCAGACTTTGCTTCAACTGTACGAACAACATGGCAGAGTACGAGGCTTGCATCTTTGGACTCAAGGCTGCCATAGACTTGGGAATCAAATCTTTGATTGTGTTTGGGGACTCAGCTTTGGTCATCAGTCAGATCAAAGGAGAGTGGGATACTAAGCATCCAAACCTCATCCCTTACAAAGAACATGTCTTGACATTGCTACCACATTTCAAGCAGATCACCTTCGAGCACTTCCCGTGAGAAGAAAATCAGCTAGAAGATGCTCTAGCTACAATGTCATCCATGTTTAAACTTATCTGGGATAATGAGGCTCCCCAAATCACCATTGAACGAATGGACGAACCGACACACTGTCACGAGATTAATACCGAAGAAGTAGTGGACCAGCCATGGTTTCATGAAGTCAAAAGGTATCTCGAGACTCAGGAATACCCTGAAGGAGCTTCAGTCAATGACAAAAAGTTCTTAAGGAGATTCTCGACAAAGTTCTTCCTAAGCAATGGCATCCTGTACAAGCGCAATCATGATTCTATTCTGCTCCATTGTATGGACAAGATTGAAGCTGAAAAGATCATGGCGGAATTGCATGAAGGTACCTTTGACACTCACTCTAGCGGGCATACGATGGCTAAGAAGATTCTACGGGCAGGATATTACTGGTCTACCATGGAAGTTGACTGCTATCAACACTCCCGCACCTGCCACAAATGTCAAATCTATACGGACAAGGTGCACGTGCCTCCTGTTCCTCTAAATGTCTTAACAGCTCCTTGGCCATTTGCTATGTGGGGAATCGACATGATTGGAGAGATCAAGCCTACATCATCTAATGGACACCGCTTCATTCTGATGGCCATCGACTATTTCACCAAGTGGGTCGAAGCAGCTTCCTTCGCATCTGTTACTAAGAATGTTGTTTCCCGCTTCATCAAGCAGAATCTTATTTGCCGGTACGGTATCCCCGAAAGGATTATCATTGATAACGGTACAAACCTTAACAATACTATGATCACCGCTTTGCGCGAGCAGTTCAAGATTCAACATCACAATTTATCTCCCTACCGGCCGAAGATGAATGGTGCAGTCGAAGCTGCGAACAAAAATATCAAGAAGATCATACAAAAGATGACAGTCACCTACAAGGACTGGCATGAAATATTACCGTTTTCTCTTCACGTGTACCGTACCACGGCACGTACATCAACTGGGGAAACACCCTATTCCTTGGTATATGGAATGGAAGCTATTTTACCTATCGAGGATCAGATTCCCTCCTTGAGTATCATGAAAGATGATGGTTTGAGTGAAGACGATTGGATCCAAACCCGACTTGATCAGTTGAACTTAATTGACGAGAAGAGACTTACTGCTGTTTGCCACGGTCAGACGTATCAAAAATGGATGATTAAGGCTTTCAACAAGAAAGTCAGACGCCAGACATATCAAGTTGGAGACCTAGTGATCAAGCGCATTATCTTGCCACAAAGTGATCCCAGGGGAAAATGGACTCCTACCTACGAAGGACCATTTGTAATCAAGAACATCTTTTCTGGTGGGGCAATGATTTTAACCACCATGGACGGTGATGATCTGCTGCACCCTGCAAACACAGACATAGTCAAAAAATACTACGCATAAAGGACCCACTAGGTTGACACACCTAGGCAAAACAAGGGCATCCCAGTGAATCGAAAACCCAAAGGGCGGTTCAGGAAAAAATTTGGGATAAATAAAAAAAAATCTGTACACCCGGCAAGTTGAAAACTCGAAAGGGCTACTTGGGCAAAAAAAGGGTTTCCCGATGGACTGAAAACCCGAAAGGGCGGTCCAGGCAAAAGTTAGGGAATTAAAGTGTATGACTATGTCTCGTCGGATCACTTTAAGGATAATCTCTTCACTGACAAACTCTGAGCCTCTGATCAACTCAGTCATCTTCGGACGAAGCAACGGATGAACAAGATATTCAGAGATACGAAGGCTATAGCGGAATGGGAACCCCATGGGATGTTTTTACACATAACTATCTTTCTTTGTATAAATTTTGTTCTTGCTTTTATGACACCATCCTCTTACTAGGATGTCTGTCTCCTTTGTAGAAAACATTTATTCAAAGTAAATACAAAGATGTCTCTTTCAAAGTACAAAAACTATTTGTCTTTTTCTTTTTAAACTTGTGTTTTTATTTGCAAAAGCGTCCAATGATTCATTAATGAACATATGCATTTGAACATAATTACTGTTTACAAATAAACATGTGGAAAAGAACAATTTCTGACAGACTGAAAGGATAGGAAAACGTCTTTAGGCTATTCCATGAGCAATCCCTACAGTATATCATCTTGACCCCTAGTGAAGCTAAATTTCAAACCCTTGACCCCCATCAGAGTTAAAACTTCAAACTCCCAATTCCCATCGGAGCAAAAACTTTGAGTTACAGATCCCCAGCGGAGCTGAAACCTTCTTCCCCAGTCGAGTCAAGATTTCTAACTATCAATCCCTGGCGAAAACCATCCAGTTTCCCCAGCAAGTTATCTTGAAGCCTGGAGATCAACCAGATAACAGTTAACTCTTGTCTCTCCCCAACCTAGGATAATTCCCTATTAAAGTGGCAGACAACCAAAAACTCCTGAACCTACTCCATAGCAGTAAGCCTTCTTCCCCGCAGAGCTTTATTATTCCCCAGTGAGGTCGCCAAAATGAAGATTCTCATTCTTAATTCCCCACAGAAGACATCAGAGTTTTCTCTATTTCCCATCAGAACAAGGATTCTCTTTGTGTAATCCCCAGTAGACGTCATCAAAGTTCTCTGGATTCTCCAAGAAAATCTCTCAAGCAGTTTGGCATTATTCTCATAACAGAACTTTTGTCAATACTCCAACTTCAAGACATGAAGGATCTTTATATCCCCACAGAAGTTGTCATCATTCTTTTTTAATCTCCAACAGTCGCCCAGGATTTTCTTATTCTTAGCAATCAAAGATTTTGAATCTCCAGCAGCGGTCAAGGATTTATTTTCCCCGGCAGCAGTCAAGGGTTTTGTTATCCCCAGCTGTCAAGGATTTATTTTCCTCAGCAATACAACAAATCAACTTACATGCGCATACATTACATCCATATATCATAAACATTGATAAAGCACATTTATTGCATCATACATTTCATGCAACATAACTTTGTGTTTCCGCTAACATTTTACACTTTTCAGGATAAGATTAGCAGTTATCATTAACAATGTTCAAAGATTTCAGATACAGTTCAGATACACTCCAGACACGGAATTCATTCTGTCACTTATTCAGATTCCAGTTCAGATACGCTCCAGACACGGATGCCATTCTGGCCCTTATTCAGTTTTTCGATTCAGATACAGTACGGATACACTCCAGACACGGAAGTCATTCTGTAGCTCATTCAGATTCAGACCTCAGATATAGTTTAGATATGCTCTAGACACTGAAGCCATTCTATTTCTCATTCAGATCAAACTTCTAAATACAGTACAGATACACTCCAGGCACGAAAGTCATTCTGATACTCAGTCAAATCTCAACATTCGGATACAGTACAGATAAGCTCCAGACACGATTTCCATTTTGTCATTTATTCTGATTTCCCCCAGCTCAAAGACGCTCCAGACACAGATGTTATTCTATGGCTCATACAGATTCAATTTCCAGATACAGCTCGGATACGTTCCAGACACGAATACCATTCTGATACTTATTCTTCTGACTTACAACTTACAGTTCAACAAACATTCTTGGATGGCATCTTTAAGCCCATCTCCAACAAGATTCTATCACATCTCCAAATGGCATCTTTAAGCCCATTTTCTCAACTACATTTTGACGAGTGCAAATTTACGGGCACTCTAGTGTCCAATCATCTTTTACCTTCGAGTCACGAACGACAAAGCTCGCCAATATAACTCTTCAGGTTCAAGAAGATTGAACAGGGGCAGCTATTGTACCCCAAAATTTTCCCTCTTATTTTATCAAGATTTTCCTCACAAGACTCTTTGGACTCCAGACAGAATTAGGGTTTGCTCAGCTCAAGACATCACATTGCACTAATGACCTGAAATTAGGGTTTGAGTTTGCACAAGGAATTTTGGACCATCAATGCTTCATGTGACTTTCATACACCATATTGGACCCCTAAGATTTCCCATGACAAGTTTCAAGCCTTGAATCACATTTTTGCCCAGTCAATTGGATAGTTGACCTAAAAATCAGCTGTATTGGGGAAAAAGTCAACCATGGCCAATTTACAGTCAAACATCATAATTTTTGACCCCCAACAACATTCTAGGATCCTATGTACCATTTGATCAAGTTGGACCACAACTCCTCAAGAAATTTGATCAGATCATCAAAAGGGCAAAATGGTCAAAATTAGGGTTTTGACTGAGAAAGGACAATTTCTGATTTTTAACCTGGCCAATGACCAATTGGGTTCAAGCATGATTTCAAGGAATCAATAGCATCATCTTTACCTAATCACATAGTTCAAAATATCTCAAATGCATAGGATTGACAGATGAATTTTGCAGTTAACTGATCAAAAGTCAACTGTACACTGAAAAGTCATACTTTGACTTTTTGGTCAAAATCAAGTGCCAAGGGTCATAATTCATCAAGATATGTCAAAATGTGAAACTTGTTGACCAAGAAACCTAAAATTGCAAATTAGGGTTTTAATTTGAAAATTTTCATAACTTAGAATTTTTCTAAGTTATGGAAATTTCTTATTTTTTCCCAACTTTCCACAACTTTTTCACCATGATGCAATTGGATTCAAAGAAAACTTCCAACATGAAAGTTGTATTCCTCCATGAAATCTATAATTTTGATTCACAAAGTTTTCTCATAAGATGCTTGGATCTCAAGTTATGAATTTGTAAATAGGGGTCCATAAACTTTTTAACTTAGTGAAAATTTGCCCTAGTTTAGGCAGGTTTTTGACCCAACTTCATGGACATTTTTCACCTAGTTCCAAGAGGTATCTCAAAATTCATTTCAAAGATGGGTTGTAGATCATGTTACAAGCTTTCCAAAATGTCCAAGAACTCTCCAAGATCATTTGTGGTTAGGGAGAATCGAAGAGGAGAAAATGGCAATTTGTCACTTTTGTTCAAGCCATTTTCACAATGCTTTAAGTTGAAAATCAGATGCTAGCATGCTTGTACCTTGCATTAAAGGTCCTAATCCCTTATACACTCCATAATTAAATGAAAACTCAATGGATAATGGCTTTGTTTTGACTTTTGAAGCATTGCACAATGAATTAATCCAAAAATGGCATAAAGTTCACAATACTACTTTGATAAAGCAAGCCTTTTTGCAACTTTACATTTCTTGAGCCATGGACTTGATATTTTGTTGCAAGAAAGATCCACAAACATCAGGAAAAGTATACAAACCCTCTACAGTCCACAAGCTAGCCTGTACAGGCCTTTGGCATTGTCACTTTCAACTTTCTTCAAAAGCAAGCAAATGTGCAAAAGTCAAGATAACTTGTCCATCTGATAAAGGCAAGGCTTGGCTTCATTCTAAACAACTTCAGCAACTTGTAGCAAGCAAATACACGATTGCCCAACATCCCAAACACTCTCAAACACGAAAACCACATTTCTGCCCGAAACAGGGCAGCTCCTGCAAATTTCTTGCCAAATCAATATTGGATCATGCGTTTCTTGATTCAACACTTGAAACACCTTCCATACATCACATCTAAACTATCCAGGACATTGTCTTGCAATTGTAACCCTTGTTTCAAGCTTCACCATTTTCATTTTTGAAGGTTGCAGGTTGACTTCTACAGGAAGTTTTAAGCATCCTCAAGGCAAGCTGAGCATTGCGATAGCTTGAGGGAACTTCAAGGAAGCTCACACGATCTTCAGGCCTCACTCAAAGTCCCAACATTGCCATATCCAAACTCAGTAGAACAAGATATTTTTCAAAGTTCTATCTCCTTATTTAGGCATCCTTATGTCACGATTTGTGAAGCAAAAATGTAGTCCTTAACTTGCTGAAGCTGTACATATGCATACTTTCCATTTATATTAACTGAGTAGTGAGAATTTGAAGCTTGAAGTTCATGAAAAAACTAGGTCAGAAATTAGGGGTGATTAAATTCTCCATGATCCTTGAGAGTTAGATTATGTTTTTTATATCACTGGAATCGTGAGATCATGAGCTACATGTTTTGTGTTATGGGTTTTTGCTTTTGCGCACGTATGTGAGAGTTGCAGGTTTGTACATGGGATGCGCGCCCGAAGCCAAGGACAGGGATGAAGATGGTGTTATGGGCCTGGCGCCTTGGGCCTGTTACTTTCCACACCCCCCCATATTCCTATTTGCACCCCCTGACCTATTTTCTTATATTTTTCATATTTTCTTTTCATTTTTATATTTATTACTTTTATTTATTTTTCTGAACATGAAAAAATCTTGAAAAATATTTTCTTTATTTTTTTGCATTTTTATTTTATTTTTTATTATTTTTTTGGCATAAAAATAGTTTATTAGTAATAATATACTTTATTTTCTTAAATAAATTGTGAATATATTTAAATAAATATCATACATTTTTATTTTTATTATTCATATACATAAAATATTATTTCCACGCATATTTTATTTTTTAATACTTGTAAATATTTTTATTTATTTATTTCTTGTACATAAATGAATAAAATAAATGATATAGAACATATTTTCTTTTAAATAAAAAAATTAGGATTTCCCCTTTCAAAAATAATAATATTATTTTTTCTTATTTTGAGGACTTAAATCATTTATTTTTATCACACATAAAATAAATACAAAAACATTTTGCATCCATACATTTTATTGCATATATTGCTTATTTATTTATTGTGTAATAATTCAATTGGGTTGTAATAATTTTTAGGGTTTTATTTTGAGCAATATCCCCCATTCAAGATTTGTATCCCCCCTCCCGTAATATTGTTGTAATAGCTTAGATTTACTTTACGCAATTTATCGCATTATATACATGTTTAGTAAATTAGGGTTTGTATGATAAGACAAAATCAAACAAATAGCATGACCTAATACAAGACAAACAAATGCATGAAAATGACAACACATTGCATACAAGCACCCCTAGGGTTTCACCCACTTTGTTGCCTAAAAAATGGCCATGGTATGCATGCTAGGTATCTTGGCAAAACAAAACAAAACAAAAATATCATAGTCCCTCGATGACGCTATCAAAAGGTTGCCTAAAAACAAATGATCTTGGTCCCTCAAACAAGCTAAGATACTTGGAACCATTGCTATCACGGTCATACAATGACCCACGCCCGTCCCGTTTAACATCCAAAGATAGAGTTGTTTACCAAATCAATGGTAAATCAACAATGTCAAAGGAATAAAAATGTACAAGAAAGATTTTTGAGTAGGTAGAATGCTTCTAGTTACTTGATCAAAACTTCAAAACAATCCTTACTATTTTCAAACACACACACACACATTTCAAAACATTTTCCCAACAACTTTCAAAACATTGAAACATTTTTCAAAAGACAAACATCTTTGTATACATTCTTACGAACGAGAATCATTACAAGGATTGCCTAAACAAAGGCCTCCTTCCTAAATACTTTCAAAACCACACAAAGCACCATTTCAAACAATTGCAAAAGCAAAGCAAGTGATCTAAACAAGTAACTAAGAGCCCATGGAAAACCATGGATGAAAAGGGTGCTATCACCTTCCCTTTTCATAATCTACCCCCCGAACCCAAGAAAACATCTCAAAAGTCTTTCCTGTGCTTTTTTACCTTTCCTTTTGGATAAAATAAAAGTCGGTGGCGACTCTTGCTAAACTGAAACATTTTCGAACACAAACGCAAAACCTCAAGTCAATTCTCCCACCGCATCACATTTTATCATCTGTTTTATCGATGTTTTTCCATCTCTACCATGATGCCTTATTATTTTGAAGTCGATGTTTCGCTATCGCACATTTGTTTGAAGCCGATGTTTCACCATCGCACATGTTTGTTATCCTACTTCGATTCTCAATATCATTGTCAGGTGTGATTGTTTTTTCATCTTTGCCATGATATCTTTGTTATCTCTTAACCGATGTTTCGCCATCGCACATTTGTTTGAAAACGATGTTTCACCATCGCACATTTTTTTGAAGCCGATGTGTCGCCATCGCACATGTTTGATTATCTTACTTTGACCCACAATGTCACTGTTAGGTGTGTTATCTTACCATTTGATGTCTTGCCATCTTTGACATGTTACGTTGTTATTATTTAGTCGATGTTTGATCACCTGATTTATTCGTTGTTTCTTTCGATGTTTTTCCATCTTGACTATCTTTGTTTGTCTTCACTAAAAAACACAAACCAACCAAAACACTTAAGCCGAACTACGGCTGCTCTGATTCCTTAAAAGGGATGCGTAGGCATTGGGGTAGGGTCCAACCGAGCACATCTTTTATTTTCCATACATTATTTTCTTTTTTATTTTTGCATGCATTCCCTTTTCAGTTTTAAGCCATTGACATAGGATTTGACCATACCCATTAGATTAGACAACAAGAATGGATACCGTAGAGTACTACAGGCGTGTGGGGTGCTAACACCTTCCCCTCACGTAACAGACTCCCTTACCCGATCTCTCGGTCGAAAGACCGTGATTTCTCCCTTTTCAGGTTTTCTCGATGTTTACCTTTCCCTCTCGGCGGGATAAAAGACGTTCAGTGGCGACTTCATTGTTCGATGATTTTCAGCCGGTTGTTTCACACACCCATGATACACCTCCAGAAGCCTCCCTCACTGGATTATCACACAGGCGTCTGGGCCAGCTTGTTTTGGGCCTGAATCATTTTTGAGTTCACACCCCCATTTTACTTTTTTCAGCGCATGCCCAGTATATATTTTATTTTATTTCTGTTTCTAACAAAAAAAAACTGAATTGGGCCTTCTGCTTATTTTTTTAACACCCATTTCACTTTTTAAACCCCCAGCCCAATATTTTTACATTATTTATATATTTTCTTTACTTTTATCTATCTATTTTTTTTACCAAACATATAAGAAATACATTTTTTTAAATAAATTTCTTATTTTATTTTATTTTCACCTTATTTATTTTTCTAAATAAAACACTAAAAATATTTTTCTTAGCTAATTAATTTCTTTTAGAATTAGAATTAAATTAGACTTGGGTTTATTTAATTTTATTTTTAATTAACTTAGACTTTAGGTTAAATAATTAGTTAATTTCTTTTTGTAAATAATTAATTAGTTTTAATTAGGTTAAAAATTACTAAAATCTCTCTTTTATCAAAAACCCTAAAAATTGTTTTCTTCATAAATCTAATTTCTTTTCTTAATTAATTTAATTTATTTTCTTAAACTAATTTAGGTTTAGTTTTATTAAATTAACTTAGGCTAATTATTTATTTTCTTTCTCTTTATTAGTTTAATTAAGGTTAAAATCTTTCATTAAAAAACTCAAACACAATTTTCTTTTCTTTTATATCATCTTTATATTCTTGTAATTTTTTTATTATTCATTATTCAATATGGTTGTAATAGTAATTAGGTTTCAATTTCTTTCATCCCTCATTTGTGAATTGTATCCTCATCCTCTAAATAATGTAACAATGTAGAACTTTAAATTTCTACAATTTATCGCTTTCAATATAATTGCTAGTAATTAGGGTTTGTATGACAAGACATAAAATCAACAAGTAGAAAACCCTAATTCAAAGACAAAAAGCATGAAAAACAAACACTTTGCACACTTGCACCTCTAGGGGTAACCCACACGTGTTGCCTTGGAAGATAAACAGTCATGTCCCTCGAACGTGGAATATTTTAGCAAAAACTCTCGAATACAAGATCGTAGTCCCTTGATGACCCTTCAATGTTGCATTAGGTAAATGATCTTAGACCCTTACAACAAATTTCGAAGGTATCCTACAATGTTTCTTTCTATAACTGTACGATGACCCACGTCTGTCCGTTCACATCCAATGATAAAGCTTTCTACTAACTAATGGTAAGATAGCAATATCTAAAGGAGAAGCAAATGAACAAAGACTTTTTGAGTAGGTAGAACACACGTAGTTGCTTGCTCACAAACATTTCAAAACATATTTCAAACACACCAATACTTTTCATGAACTATTTTCAAAAGTCAACACTTTGTATACATTCTTATAGAGACGAGAATCATTACAAAGTTTTCCTAAACAAAGGCACTTTTCAAAACACTTTCAAACTATCACAAACATATTTCAAACAAAGAATTTCAAAGTGAACTAACAACTAAGAGCCCGTAGATAACTACAGATTAAAAGGGTGCTAACATCTTCCCTTTTCATAACCTACCCCCCGAACTCAAGAAAATTATCAAAAGGTATTTCCTGTTCTTTTCACCCTTTCTTTTATTGGATAAAAGAAAAGTCGGTGGCGACTCTTGCTATCTGCAACAATTGCGATAAAACGCAAAACACCCAAGTCATTTCTCCCACCGTATTATAGAACTGGCGACTCAACTGAGGAAATAACTTAAAAGTGGGGTTACCTTAGATATTAGATCACATTTAAATGCTTTCATTTATTTGATTTGTTTGCTTTATATTTTGGGCCTATGTTTGGGTTTCTTGTATAGATCCTCTCCCCGGATTAGGGAATATTATTAGGTAAGTAGCAATAGATTGTAGATATTGTACGGCGTAGATCGATATGGTTGAGACAATAGCTACGTTAGTGTAACATATTTGTTGGTACTGGTATTCCTTGTGTTAAATCAAGGAGAATATGGGGTTGCTGTGTGGTGTCATGAAGCACTAACTAAACGTAGAACCTTTAGTTGAACAACTTGGCCATTAGGAAGTAGTGAGATAGCCGACTTTGGTGCTAAACTAAAGATTGGTTGATACTTGATACTACACTAATTGAGATCGAACTTTCAGGATACTTTGGCTGCAAGAAAAGATTGATTGTGCTAAATCAATGTCCGATGAAGAAAGATCAATGATATTGAGATACCCTAGAGCTCGATTACTTTCTAAGACATATTGAACCAACTAAACTTCAAGAGGGTACTTACCTATGAAACCCATACAAACCTAAACCTAAGGTCTTTGTGTGCTTTGTTTGTGATTATTATTCATGACATCATAAACATCATAACATCATAAGCATTCTCACTAACCATTTCAAGGATTTAGGAATTTAACTTTGTTCTATTTTGTAGGACATGGCTTCCACTCATAGAAATACCATCTGAGTCAACTTCGTGAAAGTGCTTCATCAACTTCAAGAGTTAGCATTGAGGGTGCTTGTATATTCTCCTTTCACCAAGAAATATGGTCGACTTCTCAACTTGGCTACCTCAAACTTCCAAAAAGAAATGATGTGTGTGCTCTTCCAATTATTTGACCCTATACATTATTGTTTCATATTTCCCGACTATTAATTGGTGCCTACATTGAAAGAATTATCTCAACTCCTAGGAGCGTCTGTGCTTGATCAAATACCACTCACCAATTTAGAGGAAACTCCAAAACCTGAGGTTACCCTTGCATTTGAAGAGATCCGACATTATGGAAAATTAGGAAACGAGGAGTGGAGTTAAGGGTTTCCTAGCCAAGTTTCTCTTAGAGAATGCTCGTTTATTTTGGGAGGACATGGATTTTCAAGATTTTGAAGATGTCTTGGCCCGTCTAATCTATGGTTTGGTTCTATTCTCCAATCTGGACCAACTCATAGATGTGAATGCCGTCAAGGTTTTTCTCTCTTGTAATCCTGTACATATGCTACTTGGAGACATCCTACATTGTTTTCACACTCGCACCATGAAGAAGAAAGGGGCTCTTTTATGTTGCATTCCATTAATATCTAGGTGGTTTATTTCGCACCTGCCTCGATCAACATTGAAGAATGAACAAGGCTTGACATGGTCTCAAAGGATGATGTCACTCTCACACTCGGATATTCATTGGTGTTCTCGATCTTTGGAGGATATTACCATCATTGACTGTTGTGGGGAGTTCACTAATGTTCCACTCTTGGGCATTAGGGGAGGTATTACCTATAATCCTTCTCTTGCATTACGATAGTTTGGGTATGCACGAAGAGATAGTCCCCATGATGTGCTTATCCGAGGTTTAGTATTCGACTATGAGGGCGACGTCCAAGGAAATCGTCAAAGGTTCATACGAGCTTGGAGAATGGTAAACAAAGTGGATAGCCAGACTTTGGGGCATAAAAACTTCATCCATCTTGAGCCTTACTTCAAGCGGGTACGAACTCATGCTCAAAGTCTCCTGGTGCCTTACCCAACCATCCTACTTGTGATTATGGAGCCCGTTACTGAGGGAGACACCCCTTACACTCTTCTTTATCCTGACATGCCTACCGACTTCGAGGAATTTCGAAGATCGTGGATTCAACTCAAATGGGAACGAGATACCTTTGAAGCACAGTTCTACGCAAGCGAGAAGAAGGTTTTTAAGCTCACGAGACAACTTCATGAAGAGCAAAGTTTGAATGTATACATTACACCAAAGAGGATGCGCCCATGGGAAGCTTGAGTCCTTTTTGTTTTAGGAGTTTATTTTGTATCATTTTTGTTTCTTCCATTGTAAGCCCAAGAGGAATTTGTAATTCATGAACCCATTAATGCATCTAATGTTTGTTGTTTTCTCCTTGTCTAGCAAATTTAAATTCCATAAAATTCTTGAAAACATTGCATTCGCATAACATGCATCATATCATAAGAGGGTTTTCCGACACATGTTTCCTCATTTTTTTACTGTTTATTTCAGTACAAGATAGATCTCGAGCAAACTGTGAGGGACTTGCAGACTCAAAACTCTCAATTTCAAGAAACTCTGCTCAACTTAGCAAAGGGGCGGCTAGAAATAATGGCTTTCCTTGTTACGAAGAAGAAGACAAAGAAGAAAGTTGTGATCAACATGGGGAAGAGGTTTAAAGGCCCCACTAGACAAGTCCAAGTTGAAGAGGATTCCTCCGAAGAGGATGAGAATCAAGATGAAGATGCTAGGAGCATCCATGCTGGGGGTGGAAACAATCAAATATCTGAGGACGAGGATTATTTTGATGAACAATATCCACCGGCTGACGACAAATATAAGCAACTATAAGACAAATTGAAAGTTGTGGAAATCCAAGTTGTTCCTGGCTTAGACTTCGGTGACTTGGGTTTGGTTCCTGGGGTAGTCATTCCCCACAAATTCAAGATCCTTGCTTTTGCCAAGTATGATGGTGTCTCATGTCCGAAGCATCACCTAAGATCTTATGTCCACAAAATTCACCCGCATACTGCTGATAAGAAACTATGGGTGCAATTTTTTCAAGAAAGTCTAGTTCGGACGCAGTTGGAGTGGTTTTACCAATTGGAGGGAACTAACATCCATACTTGGGAGGATTTGGCCACTACCTTTTACCGCCAATATCAATATAACACTGATCTTACGCCAACTAGGATGCAATTGCAAGGAATGACCATGGGTACCAACAAGGGCTTCAAGGAATACACTCAAAAATGGAGAGACCTGACTGGCAGGATGCATCCACCTTTAATTGATAGAGAGTCGGTAGACATGTTTATGGGAACATCAACTGGACCATTTTTCAACTTACTGATTGGAAGGTCATCATCTGGATTCACTGAATTGATCTTGACTGGTTAGAGGGTTGAAAGCGGAATTAAAAGCGGGAAGATACACATGGCCTCCACCTCAAATGTTGTGAAAAAGCCATTTATCGATAAAAAAGAGACTAATGTTGTGTATGGGTCGAGGAGTCATGCTAGGAAAGACCGTCCTCAGTCAGTAAGTGCAGTTCTGATCTCCAATCTAACTTCTACTCAACAATCACAACAACGAGCTAACCAACAAAGGGCGAAGTTTCAAGAAAGACAATACACCAAGATTGGGATGTCCTTACCACAAGCCCTACAACATTTACTGAAAGCCGGGCTCATTTCATTAAGAGACCCTCCACAAAATCCCAATACATCCTCACCAAAATACAATCACAATGCAAGATGCGCCTACCACTCAAACAATCCCGAACATGATACCAATAACTGTTGGGTATTAAAGAACAAAATCCTAGACTTAATTGATAACAAGACAATTGAATTTGACCCTCCTCCAACTCCAAACGTAATCACTACACCCATGCCAAATCATGGTAAGGGTGTCAATGCTATTGAAGATGCCTCTTTTGTTTCCTCCATCAAATATTTGACCACCCCTTTGAAGATTGTTAAAAAGAATTTGTTAAAAAGTTGGGGTATTCCCTGGCTACCTTGAAGACTGTTGTTGTTGTGCTGTACAAATTAATGGTTGTGAATGGCTGAAGAAAGGTGTCTAACACCTAATGGATAGCCATGAGATTCTATTTGAAAGAACTCCGTCTGTGAAAAATTTGACCCAAAGTGTATCTCAAGAATTTGAAGACGTGTCCATCATCATTAACTCAAACAAACTTATTAGGACCATCTCCAAAGGTCCTATTAGGATTCCCATTGAACCAAGAATAGCTCCACTAATTATCACCACACCAGGGCCAGTCTCCTACTCTTTTGATAAGGAAGTGCCCTAGAATTACGGGCTGGAAGTGTATTATCATGGTATTAAACAAGATTCATGGATTGATGAAGATGAAGCTGCTGACATTACAAAAATTGCTGGATCAAGTAAAGTTACTAGGACGGGGAGGATCTTCTCCCTAGAAATTTCACCTCTGACAAACACTACTACACTCATTCGTATTACTGCTGTTAAACCTATTGTTGATACTCGAGGAAAGGAAAAAATGACTGAGCCTGCCCCGATAGAGGCGCCCGCAAAATATATCACCATTGAGGACCCATCTATCCAAGAGATAGAGGAGATTCTAAAAATCATCAGAAAAAGTGATTACGAGATAGTGGAACAGTTAGGGCAAACACCCTCGAAGATTTCTATGTTGTCTTTGTTGTTATGCTCCAAGGCACATGCTCAAGACCTGATAAAGTTCTTGAAAAATGCACTTGTTCCTACAAAAACTACGGCCGACCAATTTGAAAATTGTGTAGCAAGCTTGAGTAGCGAAAACGATTTAGGGTTCTCTGATGCAGATTTGACCCCCGATGGGGAAGAATCACAACAAAGCTCTCCACATTTCCATAGAATGCAAGGAACTACACTGGCACATGTCTTAGTGGATACTGGATCTTCCTGCAATGTCTTACCTAAAGGAGCATTGGATAGGTTAGATTATGATGGACTGGTTTTAAAACCCAGCGACATTGTAGTAAGGGATTTCTATGGTTCTAAAAGGATGGTCCATGGAGAGGTTGACCTCCCTATCAAAGTTGGGTCTCAAATCTTCAACTCAATATTCTATGTGATGGATACCTGTCTTGCTTATTCTTACCTGCTTGGATGCCCATGGATACATGGGGCAGGTGCGTGACTTCCACACTACATCAAAAGTTAAAATACCCGGTCAAGGGGAAAATTGTTACCGTTTATGGTGAAGAAGAGCTTATGATTATTCATCTAAATTCATTCAAATATGTTGAAATGTATAGCGAGTTCATTGAAACTCCTTGTCAATCCTTTGAAGTAGTCTCTCCCATTGTTTTTGTTTCCAAGGCCACTCCTGACACTCCTGAAGCTGCTAAAGATACATCGAGGATGGCCTCTCTTAAAGATGTTCGTGTTGTTGTTGAATAAGAAGGTTGCACCATTTGGGGACAAATTCCTGATTTCCCTTTCAAGTCAGACAAATTTGGATTGGGATTCACTTCCAAAGCTCAAAAGGAGGTTCGACGTGCTCGTGCAGGGAAACCACCTCTCCACATTACTAACCATGAGGTTAATGCCCTTAAAGACTCTGACGCTGATAGTGAATTTGATGACTAGATCTACCCGACTGCTGATGGAGGACTCAACAACTGGAAGACCATGAACTTCATTCCAATCTCCTACAGCCAGGAATAATTGTCATTTCCTGTTTTTATTACTTTGAGAACTTTGTTTGTAATTTCCATTAAAACAATGACTTTAAGCCATCTGGCTTGTCCGGGGCACAATGGTCCATTTGTTAAGAGTTTATCATTATCATATGCCAAATGCTCTTTTTATTAAAAAAACATTGGACTATTTTGCATTCAAATTTTGTACTCTTTATCTTTCTTTACTTTATTGCATTTTCAAAATAGCCATGTGACCTTACGCACACACATATTTGCAGATCCACATCCACTTTGGATCTCATTAACAATGTCTCTGCTATTGCTATATATGACTTTGAACATCCAATCTATCAAGTCGAAGATGAAGGCGAAGAAGATTGTGAAATACCTGGGGAACACGCCAGACTTCTTATGCAAGAGGAAAAAGTCATTCAACCACATGAGGAACCAGTTGAAGTGATAAACCTAGGTACTGAGGCAGACAAAAAAGAAGTCAAGATCGGCGCCAATTTAGAAGACTATTTCAAGAGAAGATTGGTCCAGATGTTGCACGACTATGTATAGGTGTTCGATTGGTCATATGAAGATATGTCGGGGCTTGATACTGATATCATAGTTCATCTTCTGCCAATAAAGGAATATTATCCTTCGGTCAAGGAAAAGGTTCGTTGCATGCGGCCAGACATGCCTGAGAAAATAAAAGTTGAGGTAATGAAACAATTCGATGCAGGTTTCCTGGCAGTAACGTCATACCCTCAATGGGTGGCAAATGTTTTTCCAATACCAAAGAAAGACAGTAAGGTCTGTATGTGCATAGACTATAGGGATTTAAATAGGGCAAACCCCAAAGATGATTTCCCACTACCTCATATTGATATCTTGGTTGGCAATACGGCTCAACACAAATTTTTCTCCTTCATGGATAGATTCTCCGGTTACAACCAGATCAAAATGACACCCGAAGACATGGAGAAAATCACCTTTGTCACACAGTGGAGCACCTTCTGTTACAAGCTCATGCCTTTGGGTTTGAAGAATGCAGAGGCAATATATCAACGAGCTATGGTAGCTCTATTTTATGACATGATCCATTATGAGATAGAAGTATATGTTGATGACATGATTGCAAGATTGCAAACTGAGGAAGAACACCTTGATCATCTTCACAAGCTGTTTGATAGGTTGAAGAAATACAAGCTAAGGCTGAATCCCAACAAATTCACCTTCGGAGTAAGGTTTGGAAAACTCTTAGGGTTTGTCATCAGTGGAAAAGGTATTGAGGTCGACCCTACAAAAGTCAAAGTTATACAAGAAATGTCAGCTCTCTGTACTGAGAAGGAGGTAAGGGGTTTCTTAGGTCAACTCAACTATATTTCTCGATTCATATCTCACTTAACTGCTACCTGTGAGTCAATCTTCAAACTGTTGAAGAAAGATCAAGTAGTCAGATGGAATAACGACTGTCAAGATGCTTTTGATAAGATTAAGAAGTACTTACAAGAACCTCCAATACTAATGCCTCTAGATGAAGGAAGACTTCTGATTATGTACTTGATTGTATTAGGGAATTCAATGGGTTGTGTGCTGGATCAACATGACGAGTCTGGCCGAAAAGAGCATGCAATATACATCCTTAGCAAAAATTTTACCGACTGTGAAACCAGATATTCACTGCTCGAGAAAATTTGTTGCCCTTTGGCATGGGCTGCTCGTCGGCTAAGATAGTATATGTTGACTCATACTACTTTATTGATTTCTAAGATGGATCCCATCAAGTATATCTTTGAGAAGTCAGCTCTCTCCGGACAAATAGCTATATGGAAAATGATCTTGACTGAATATGACATCCAATACACCACATAAAAAGCAATCAAGGAAAGTGTGCTGGCAGATTATTTGGCCCATAAGGCTGTTGATGACTACCAATATATGAACTTTAAATTCTCGGACGAGAATATCATGCTAATAACCGACTGTGAAAATCCTGGACCGTATGAAGGACCTGAACAAGGATCCTAATGGACTATGGTTTTTGATGGAGGATCCAACGCTTTGGGTAACGGAATTAGTGTTGTGATCATTTACCCTGAAGGTTTCCATAAGCCTTTCACGGCCAGACCGTGCTTCGACTGTAAAAACAACATGTCCAAGTATGAAGCGTGCATATTGGGTATAAAGGTTGCCATTGACCTAAGAATCAAATTCTTAAGCGTATACGGAGATTCGACATTAGTAATCAGCCAAGTTAAAGAAGATTGGGATACCAAACATCCAAATCTGATCTTTTATAAAGAGTTTGTACTAACCCTGATCTCATACTTTGAAGAGGTCACCATTAAGTATATCCCGAGGGAAGAAAATCATTTGGCAGATGCTTTAGCAACTATGTCATCTCAGTTCCAGGTCAATTGGGACAACGAGGCTCCCAGAATTACTATCGAATGATTTGACGAACCTGCACACTGTTGTGAGATTGACACTGATGAGGATAAGCCTTGGTACTATGAAGTAAATAGATATCTTGAAACACAAGAGTATCTTGAAGGAGCTTCAGTCAATGATAAGAAATTCCTACAAAGGTTCTCAGTCAAATTCTTCCTAAGCAATGGGATCTTGTACAAATGTTATGACGATTCAACTCTGCTTCGTTGTGTAGACAATAAGGAAGCAGACAAGATCATGGAGGACATGCATGGAGGTGTCTTTGGAACTCACTCTAGCGGAAACACTATGGCCAAGAAGATTCTGAGGGATGGTTACTATTGGTCGACTATGAAAACTAATTATCACCATCACTCAAGGACTTGCCATAAGTGTCAAATCTATGCCGACAAGGTTCATGTGCCCCCAATTCCTTTGAATGTCATGACTGCTCCGTGGCCATTTGCAATGTGGGACATTGACATGATTGGAGAGATCACGACCACAACCTCTAATGGACATTATTTCATCCTCGTCACCATCGACTATTTCACCAAATGGGTCGAAGCGGTTTCATTTGCCTCGGTCACTAAGAATATTATAGCCCGGTTTATTAAGTATAACCTCATATGGCAGTACAACATCCCTGAAAGGATTATCACCGACAATAGAACCAACCTCAACAATGCTATGATCATTGAACTTTGTACGTAGTTCAAAATCAAGCATCACAACTCTTCTCCTTACAAACCTAAGATGAATGGTGTAGTGGAAGCTGCCAATAAGAATATAAAGAAGATTGTGCAAAAGATGGCGGTGACCTACAAAGATTGGCATGAGATGTTACCATTTTCTATTCATGGCTACCGTACCTCGGCACGAACATCAACTAGGGCAACCCCATTCTCCTTAGTCTATGCATGGAAGTCGTCCTGCCTGTTGAAGTTCAGATTCCATCTCTAAGGATTATGAAAGAAGCAGATTTAAGCGAAGATAAATGGATTCAGACAAGATTGGATCAGTTGAACTTGATTGATGAAAAGAGGCTAACTACTTTTTGTCATGGTCAAATGTATTAAAAGCGTATGATCAAAGCATTCAACAAAAATATCAAACCTCGAGTATACCAGATTGGCTACTTGGTAATAAAGCGCATCATTTTACCACAAGACGATCTCATGGGAAAATAGACTCCCACTTACGAACGGTTGTTTGTTGTCAAGAAAGTATTCTCTGGCGGGGCTATTATGCTAACCACTATGGACGACGATGATTTCCTGCACCCTGTGAACGCGAATATAGTCAAAAAATACTACGCATAAAGAATGACCCGCTAGGTTAACATACCTGGGCAAAAATAAGGGCATCCCGGCGAACCAAAAAAATTAGGCAAAAATTAGGAATATATATAAAAGAGTGTACATCCAGCAAGTCGAAAACCTGAAAGGGCGACTTGGGCAAAAAAGGATATCATGGTGGACTGAATACCCGAAATGGCGGTATATACAAAAGTTAAGGATTAAAGTGTACGATTATGTCTCGTTGAATCATTACAGCTAGCTTTATTACCAAGGTCAAAAGTTCAAATGATATGAGTTCAATTCAATCAACTTCTTTCAACGGCAAGGGATGATGTTCGAAGTGATAGGAGCAATAGTGGAGTTGGAACCCAATGAGATCACTTCCACATGACTATTGATCGCTACTAGATGTGGTGGTCTAGATGATATGGACTGCAAGTGCACAATCTTATCGCGTAGTTTTAAAGATTATCGAACCCAAAGGACCAAAAGTCAAACGTATCGTTATCTAGCGTTGTGGTGTAAATCTAAGGCTAAAAATATTTGGTTAAGATTAGGGGAACTAAAAGTAAGTTTGAATCTAGTTAAATAATTAGAGGGGGTAAATAACCAGTATGTAATGATCGGGCTTCGGGGATTAGTACCTTATTTGGTAACTTGCAGTTTCTAACAATTCTCAGTAGAAATTTATCAGTTTAAAAACCCTCATCTCACACTGTCGTGGTTGTTGATTTAGGTTATGCAATTTAAGCCCTAATGTATGCTCTCGCTATCCCGTCGGAGTTAGAAACATTCTTTTGAAAACAAATAAACTCTAATTCACTTTAAAACGCTCTCGCTGTTTTTAAAGCCAATGCCTAGTTACTAGGTCCAGTTAAAGATCCTTAAGCTCTCGCTTTATCGAACCTAACTTCTATTCGTTTTTTACTCTCGTCACAAAACGGTTCATCGCTAAAAACAAAGTAATCTAGTCCAGAAAATAGTTCAACAAATAAATGCCCAATAGTATTACCAAATCCCCTTAGTTTTATGATCTTACATACCGGTATTGAAATCTAGCTTAACATATTATAAAACTCAATCACTGAATAGTAAAAGCCAGACAACAAAGTAAATATGGTTATCGGATTAAAGAGCAAATAACAATTTATTAAAATAATAACCAGGAAATAAATTGACTGGAGACTGATAAAAATTCGTCTGACTCTAAAGGAAGCACTCCTCCACAGGTTGGTAGGTTTTGTTTCGATACAGAACAGGAACAATTGCGAAAATAAAACAATAAACTTAAATAATAATTCAGGAGGTCTTGAAATAAACTATTGGGCAATAGATCTCCGGTGTAGAAATCTATTGCTTAAAACGGGGTGGAAAAATAAATTTGCTAAGGAAAATAATAGCTGGGAACAAATAATTCTGGAAAGTAGTAGCTCTGAAATATACGAAGAACAAAAGGGAAGTAAATGGCGTGACCCCATTTCAGTGCATGAGGTCTGCTATTTATATTCATCTCACGTAATTGTTCGTGAGGATTTGTTGGAGAGATTATAGGGCTGTGAATCTCCGCGTGTCTGACTTGGTGGAAGCAGTTAACACACATTCGTTGTAAGCTTTTAGGGACGTGGCGAAAGTATAGGGGATGTGACGTCCGTCAAAAGGATAAGTGACGTTCGTCACTTACTTGGTCAATAGCCATGCCGTTCGTCATGCTAGCCATGCCGTTCGTCATGTTGACTTTGGGCTTGGGCTTGTTTTATTGTAGCCTTCTTTTTCTTCATTTTTCTTCCTTTTTTTCTTCTTTTTCTTCCTTTTTCTTCTTTCTCTTATAATTAATTTGATACCTGTAAAATAGCAAAATACCGGCACAATACCAACTACAAAGTGATTTAATTTAGAATAAAAATGGAAAATAATTTAGTTAAATCAAGCCAAATATGCAATATGTTTATGTGTTATCAACTATACAATTTTTTTTGTTTTTACCTTGTATTCTTTTCATTTTTTCGACGCTTCCTCTTACTAGGAGTTTTGTCTCCCTGTGCAAAAACGCATGTTTTTAGGCAAATTATCAATACAAATGTACTTTGAAGTGTAAACTTTTTATTTTTTTTGTTTTGAGTGCAAAAAACGTCCAATGACTAAAATTGAATGAACATATGCATATGAACATGATTAATTGTTAATAAATGTACACACAAGAACAAAAATAAGCATTTACTTAAGGATTTGAAATGTTCCCAACAGAGTTGGTACTATCTCCAGAAAGTTACTACAATGCCTGAAACCCGACCATATACTAGTTAAATTTACTTTCCCCAGATAAGTCGGAAGTTCAATCATTTTTTTTATCCCCAGTCAGGGTATATGAGAATTAAATTCCCCAATAGAGCAATGAAAAACCAAGGTTCCTGAATTATATTCCTCAAGCATAAATCAACATTCCCTGTAGATTTTCCTAAAACAACAAACAGGAATTCCCGACAGAAGCATTCTAAACAAAGTTGAAGATACACATACTCTTCATCTCCAACAATAGTACGAAATTTAACTTCCCAAAACTCTCTAGCAGTAGTCAGGGATTTATTTTCCAGATAAAGATACATTTTAATAACATTCATGTGTCATGACATATGCATACTAAACATATAGCACAATCTCATTTATTTTGAGAACATCATTACACAATGCATGCATCTTCATGCAACTAATTCTTTACCTATTTCAGGAAAGATCCATCAAGAGTATCTGTTGGCTCATATTTATTCTAATACTTCTCTCAGTAGACCTTTTTCTGGCTCAGATTAAATCAACCAAAGTTTTATTCTGATAATTATCTTAGTTAAAGATTTGAAGACATCTACTGGCTCAGATTAAATCGACCAAAGATTTATTCTGATACTTCTCTCAGTAGACCTTCTGCTGGCTCAAACAACACCAAATTATCATCTACCAAAACCTAAGGCAACCTACCAATCATCTAAGCCTTAAATCAAATATAATAACAATGATAAAACTCCTCTTACCTTAAGATTATAGCAGTATTTCAACTTCTCTTTGATTTTCTACTGAAATCTCTTGCATCTTATTCTCCACTAATTACCATCTTGTCCTTATTTTCTCTACGCTTCTATTATTCTATTTTTCCCAATTAAAAAATTCTAAATAATTATTCTAATTATTCCAAAATACTAATAATCCTCTTAATTAGTCTAATTCTCACTATGCTACACATAGCAATCCATCATACATCATAGTCATCCAAACATCATATTCATCATAATTTCACAAATTATCATAAAGGCTCACATATAATCATCAAAATATCAAACACTTCACATTGACTCGTGTAATCACGCTAAATTAATTAATTAAATAATTAATCAAGATCTTGGGGTGGTACACGCTAAATTAATTAATTAAATAATTAATCAAGATCTTTGGGTGGTACACGCTAAACTCAAGAATCCTCGTGGAAGCTTCACCAACAAGCAATCAAATTAGTATTCAAATGCGCAAGAGTCGGCCCAATGAGTAAACATCAAGTGAAAATAAGTCACATGTGTAAAGTGTCAGATAAGTCCGATATCAGATAAGAATTTCAATTCCTGCATCAGCTAACAAATAGCGCAACCAGACAAAACCAAGATAAATGAACTATTAAGTAAAAGTTTAATCAATTAATCAAAAATTGATTAAACTTAATTGATTAAGTTAAGAAAAATTAATTAGCAATGCTAATTGATTTTTAATAACTAAACAACTAAATGAATCAAGACTTGATTAATCAATCAAAACAGAAGTAATCACTTGAACCGTCTTAAGAACTTGCACAAACCAACAAACAAGTTAATAATCGCGAGAGAATTGAAAACCAAATAGAACTTGAATGAATGTAACATGAACACTTTTTAAGAATCGGGAATTTATGTCATTACTCAATGTAAATACAAAAATTCAGCATTGCATTCATTGTGCTAAATACATTCAAAGTCAAGTAAACACAAAGATAATCATGGTTTTTCAATCACCAATGAAACAAAGGTCAAGAATTTGCATTATTACTTCATTGGAATCACAAAAAAAATCAACATTCAACACATTGTTTCAAGCATGTTCATTCAATTAAACTCAAAAGTAAACATGGTTTTCAAACCACAAATGAAACAAGAAGCGAGCATTCACATTGCAACATAAAAAATCGAGTTCAAAATGAATCTTAAACCTCTAAACCAAAATCCGAGAAGCAACACAAAATGAACTAATTAATCTTGAAAACTCATCTCAAACGAATACCAAACAAAAAGGGAATAGAACCCGACACTACAAATAAACTTCCTCATCAAATTTAGCTCAAATGAAACAACAACCATTACAAACACGTTCCAACAAGTCAAGAAACCATTTATGCTAACCAATATCAATGAGCTCAAATCGCTCATAAAGCAAGAACACAAAAATTGAACAAAGATATCCATCCACTTATTATATCCAGGCAGCCATAACATGAGCATATTGATGTTCAACAATTTCAAATTAAACACGAAAATCATACAATATTACTCATGTCTTTATTCAAAACGAAAACACCAAAGTCTTCAACCTAGTGTTTCAAACAAACTCTACCAAGTAAGTAGGTGATCATCGTGATTTTCAATCCACAAATGAGAACAAAACTCAAGCTTTTACTCAATGATAACGCAAAAACCAGCATAGCATGTATTCTCATTCACAAAGATTATCATGGCTCCGACGTCAATTAAAGGGAAAAAGAATCAAACGCTTATGCTATTATCCATGGTAAACTCTGAAAACGGCAAAACATGCATTGTTCAAACATCTTCAACGTCAAGTAACTCAAGGAAAATCACACTTCTCAATTCATGAAGCAAGACTCAAGAATTCATCACAATTTAACATGAGCATGCTATGGTTAACCAACAACTTCAACACTTAAGTTCAAAACTTCAACGTTCTATTTCAAACAACAATCACCACCAACTTCAACACTAAGCCAAACAACCACTTCAAATCAAGTTAACAATATCATTCGATTTCATGACAAACAAAAAACAATAATCATCATTCAAACTCAATATTAAAACAACAACAACTTCGTCTATCAAGTTCAATTATTAGTAATAAACTTTATCACAATTTTCAACAAGAATTTTCTCAAATTAAAAACCAACAATCGGTTACCGATATTAACTCTAACACGAAATTGTCCTCATGATTTCAAATAAAAAAACGAATGCCACAAACCTCATTTTTCTAGAATTTGTAACAAATAAAACAAACATTACGAATCTTGAAAATTCTGTCACGAAATCCCCAACATTTTTGCAGTATAACGAAATGACTCAAACTTCAAACACAACAATATTAAACCATTAGAAATTACAGATTTCATACTAACTATTACAGTTCAACCTAACATTTCCGTAAAAACATCATCATCATCATTTCAAAATCAACATCAAAACAATCACAATAACATTTTCATTCCAAATCAAAACAACATTATGTATTCATACACTCACAGCCACTTGAAAATAATACGAAACAGAGTCGAAATCTTCATACCTTAACGAGCTGACACAAGCAAACTTCCAACAAGTCACAGAGTGACGATTCGCCGGAGCTGGATGGGAGTGCACAGAAACTGAACGGAGAACAGAAGAATGTTGAATCGATGTGTGTTGTTGGTGGAGGTAGCTCGCGGAGGAAGCGTAATTAGGTGAAGATGGTGGTGAGCGATTCTGAAGCAACGGAGGGAAAGAACAAATCGAGGGAGTATGACAGATGCGGTTGATGCTGATGGTGAGGGGGTTTGGCGTATTGGTACAAGGTGATGATATTAAGGAAGAAGAGAGAAAATGAATAAATGCTATAAATCTCCACAAATGATTGAAGAGAATTGATTGTATTAAATGTAAATCTAGTACACCTATTTATACACAAAAAATAATAAAGATAAGGATGCTACATAGAGTCTAAAGAGAATATCCAACAAATGACAAATACTAAATTACCATCTAATACCATCCCATAATTTAGTAACTATCAGAAGTTAACAACACCAATTCCATCTCTCAAGCGAAGAAATTGGTCTGTTTTTATCGTCTTCGTCAGAACATCTGCCAACCGCTTCTCCTTTATGCACTTGACTTCTCAGAAAATGATACTTCTGTTTCCAGTGATTTCTGGTAAACAACCGCTAGTCTTCCAAACTATCGAATAAACTTCTTGACTGTTATTCAATCTCTCTGGTAACTTGCAGGATCGACTAGATTGATCCTAGGATTCATTGGTCATTAGGGTAACTCTCATGATCGAACAAATATTCATGGTTGGTATTTGAGTGTTGTGTAGGTGTTTGACTTATTTCGATTTCTCCCTTACAGATCTAAAGGTGTAATCAAAATGTATGTGCGCGAAACTAAATTGCATGAATAAATGTTAATTGTAAAGACATGTAAAATTGCATAAAAAGCAAGTAAATGGCTTCGAATTATAAAAACAGTTAATGTAAAAGATGCTCTGGAACGTAAAAGATTCGAAATATGAAGAAAGCGTTTAATGCAAGAAATTTGTAAATGACTTTAAGTAAAAATAGGCTTTCGAAAGACAAAACTTGAAGATAAAGGCATGAAAAGTATGACAGTTTTCTGAAATGTAAAGTGTTTGAAATGTAAAGAAAGCATTAAAATGTAAGGCTTCAATGAAAAGATTTCGAATCGAAAGACTTTAAATGAGAAAACTTGTAAATGGTATTTGGCAGAAAGATAAAGGAAAGTGCTGGAAATGATAAAAGGTTTTCATTAAATCATAAACATGTGGTGCTATCATACGTACATTGCTCTTGCATTCGTTTCCCTAGCCATGTGGTAATTTGAATGTTTACTGAGTATTTAGTACAATAGATATGACACACGAAATCCTAATACTAAGACTCCTATTTATACTAATTCGACCATAACGGTCTTGCTATAAGATTATGCCACGTTCAGAACATGCAGAACAATGCATCTCTCTTGTTTCCACGTGTCTCCAAATGCTCCAGCACATAAATTTCAAACTTCGAATGTCCCGCTTCCATTTGAATTTCAAATGTTTTGGTACTTCTCCGCTTCGAACGCACTTCTCAGACACAGCCTGGTTGTCATTTTGAGACTTCTTTAGATACGTTCCCACAATTGCCACTCGAAGCTCCAAGCTTTGATATGCTTATTCGAAACACTGCTTCTGCTACTTCGAAACATGACGCTTTGTTTCATTTCGATCGAAACGTTCAACTTACTTGGCTTTTAATAATATTATCAAAATCTTCAGCCAACAAAATGCCCCTTTAAAATATGTATTTCGATCTCTCTGAGAAATACCTATTTTAAACATCTACACAAGATTTTGATGCGACCTTCGAATCATCGTAACATTTAATGCATTTGACTCCAGTCACGTCAATCATAGCACTTTTTGGATTCCTTAACCGCCTGGAGCCACTTCACAGTATGGTGCAGTTACAAACAATGATTATCTTTAATCACGCCTATTTCCCATGTTAACTTTACGCCACCTCTTCATTAAACCAACCCATGATTTCCACGTATCACACCCTTATTCAGTGGATGCTTAAACTTCCACATTATAAAACATCATCAACTTAGTCTTTTTCTTTTCTTTCCACATTCTGAATCTTTTATCCTTCTTCTCTCGCCAAAAAACCCTAAGCTTTCAACATTCTTAAAAAATGTCTTCTTCTACTTCATCCCAACTCAAAAAGGTTTCCAAGAAGAAAGGAAAGACCGCAGGAACTACAATGGAAAGTAAGGTTATCACTCACCAAGGTCAATCCGTTCTTGCTCCCCAGATGATCTCAAAGGAAAAAGAAATGCTTTATGCATCACAGGTACTCATTCCTACCACCGCTGCTGGTAAGAGGTTAGCTTTAATGGGCCCTCTTACGGTTTTTGAAATTTTAAAAGATACCAGGACAATTTTCCCAGTTTGCTATAGTTTCAAACCCTTGTTTAACAAAATGGACGCCCCTAAGGCAATAGAATCTTCTGGCTCAAACACCATGGAAAATCCAACGGTTCCTCCTAAGGACCCTTTTGTTTTAGACTATGTAAAAAGTAATTTTAAACCGTTTCGATCTTGCCCCACCTCCGACGCTGCTTACCAAAACTGGTTCAATAAGGTAGAAGCTAAGAAATCCCAGCAATGGGAAGAATTAGGTATCTACAACTTGATTAAGCTGTCGAATCCTGGTTTCACTTACAGCCACCCTTTATTATTCGCGTCCCTCTATTTCTGGGATAGTACCTATAATACTTTCCATCTCCCTGGTGGAATGATCACCCCTACCTTCTTCGACATAACGGCCATCACTGGGCTATCACCAGTAGGAGAAACATATATCCCTGACAATGAAGAACATTCAAGTATAATCGACTTCGAAGTCAAACTAGCAAGTTTTTCCAAGTTTATCAGTCACTACCATGCTGAGGGAGACAGTGTGTCTTATGTAGAACACATTGCTTTCCTAACCCTATGGCTGTCAAGATACGTCTTCTGCAGTAGATCCCTACAGGTAGCCAGTAGGTTTATTCCTCTAGCTAGGGATTTGCATGAAAATCGAAGAGTATGCTTAAGTGAACTGCTCTTAGTTGACCTTTATGAAAGCCTAAGGTCAGCTGTTTCGAGCCTAAAATCTCATACCTCCAAAAATATCCTGTTGGCTGGCCCTTTTTGGTTACTTCAGCTATGGCTAAATGCCATGTTCGAATCCTCCTTGTCAACTGCCAACACCATTGATGAACAAGACCCTGAGATAACTGATAGAATAGTCGAAGGCACTAGGCTGCAAAGATTAACTCCAAATGACGACAAAGATGACTTCAAAGTCGTATTCTCGAAGTACATCATGATATTCTCCAAAAGGCATAAGTTCGAAGAGAGCATGGCACCTTTTGCTTCGAGGGCTCATGGACCTTCCTGGTTTACCATGGCTCTCTCAGAAGCTGTCAAGAGCAAGGAGATTTAGGATGTATGGAGAGCCTTTTTGCTACCTAGACTCATTTCTTCAAGAATAACTCCTGCCAAGAATCAGATTTTCCTTTTCGCTTACCAGCCAAATTTTGTTTCGAGACAGTTTGGCTTATGCCAACTAATTCCTGAACCCTTATTTCAAACTGAGAGCGCCATTACCTCTGGGCGAACTTTCAAGGCACGGGAAGCCAAATTACAGCAAGAACAATACCAAGGCTTTGCCCAGTTTGAGCTAATAACATTCGAACCTACTCATCTCACAGCTAAGGGGTTTCTGAAATGGTGGACCAAGTTTTATCAAACTTATATGTTCGATACACTTACAATTCAACAGAAACTAATTGATGCCTTCGATGTGCAGGTACCAGCCAAGAAAGGTATGTTTACTCATGCCAAAGAGATTAAAGCTTTTCAAAATTATTTTGAAATTACTTATGACCCCACGCGCTTGGACTCCACTGTGCATCAAGCGGCTGAGACCTTGAAGGAAAAATTCAAACAAAAAGTTTCTAAGTTAAAACTTCCTTCAGGGTTGTCACCTGAGGATAGGTATAGGTTGGCATTCGAAATGCATCCACCTAAATTTCCTATATTACCTACCTCAGAACTGGCTCTGGCTTGGTTTCCCCCATATCCTTGGTGGTTCACTTGCAAAGAGATGTTCAAACATCTTCAAAGGAAACCAAAGCCATCTGAGACTGTGACATGGGCTCGACACTGGCTCCACGATTTCCCAGGACACCTTCGATACGACCTTTCTGCTATGTCGATTAAATCTGATCAAGGCACAGGTGCGAATGCTTGGGAAAATCCCAAACGTTTTTTATTTTCCATATCTTTAACCTTTGCTTTAATTGTTTCGATTCTCAGCCATCAGGATAAAGACAGCCGCTTCGAAGTCGAAAGAAGGGAGCGCCTCTCAAGCCTCTATCGAAACTACTGACAAAGTGACTCCATCCGAAACAACAACCATTGCTGCAACAACAACAACAACAATACCAACAACAACCAGTGTTCCAACTCCAACGGTAATCACTTAGCCTATATGTTTCGAATTCACTCATGTTTTATGATTTGCATCTAACTCTTTGTTTAAATCTTTTCAGACCAACAAACTTCCTCCTACTACTCCCAAGAAGCGAAAATCAAACACCACTGGGGAAGACCCCAAGGCTGGAGGAAACTTACCAACTGCTTCGAAGAAGAAGCAGAAGAAGAACATTTCGAAAAGTACCGTTCCAACTAGTGTCTCTGGACTCGATTCCAGGGATGCTGCTCCCTCACCCAAATCCAAAATTCCACCTTCGACCTCCAACGTAATGTTGGAACGCATAGCTAGTAACCTCTCCTCCGAGAGTCCACAGGTAAATTGAACTTTAAATCTCTTTGAAAATAACAATTGCTTATTACCTTGGTGCATGTTTTTAACATTCTTTTGCTCCTTGCAGAACATCTTGAATCCAGCTTCCACTACTTCGAACTCACCATCCAAAGCTGCTGCTCCACTCAATTCCTCTCCTCAAGGAGATTCCAGCAACCTTGTACAGAACAAAGGTTCGTCCAATATGGAGATTCTGGCTGGAACTTCTGAACAGCAGGATGATCAAGGCACCTCAATTCCTCTGAAAGAGACAAACGAAACACCACTTCAAATATCTGCAGAAGATTTGCAAAGAGCTTCTCTTCAAAAGTCCCCTCTTGAAACCCTTCAAGAGGATCCAAAGGACACTCAAACTGAAGGAGAGAAAGCTGATTCTGGCCAAAGAGACGAAGAATCTGCAGACGAAGAGTCTGAGGAGGAGGATGCTAATGATGGTTAGACTGCTGGGACGGAGTCCAATGCAAATAGCAGTGAAAAGGAAGACATCGAAGTGGTGGACTTAGATGATGATGAAGAAGATCACGAGCACGAAACGAATGAAGGGGATGGTGATGCAACCAACAAACCCATGGAGGTTGAAATGGACGTGACTCCCCTACATGTGGAACTCCCTCAATCCTCTTTGTCTCGAATGACTGACGAGGAACTTGCACTCCTGAGACGAAATGACCCTATTGGGTACATGAAGGCAAAGCTGGCTCAAAGGGACATCCCACTTGCTAGGGCTGGCACAAGTTCGACCAGCTATCCTCTTCCCACAGATGAAAGAATTGTACTTCTTAATAAGATCTGGAAAACAATTCTCAATGTGGATATATTCGAAGTGCTCAAACAAGATAGCACTGCTTGCTATACTATGAAGGAGTTGCTTACAAAGGTCAATCTTGCTACTTGCTCCTTGCCAGTTAGTACTCTCTTGTTCGATCTTCAGGCTCTGTTGGACAACGTAACTGGTTACCTTCTCCAAGATGAATCTGCTGCCAAGAAGGTTCAGGAAAAACGCATTGCAATGGATGCTGCTTATGAACAAGCTTCGAAACTCTCTCAAGAAGCTGAGGATCAAGCTATGCATCTAAAGCAGGCGAAAACTGATTATGAGGCTCGAGCTGAGTCCATACTTCTTTGGGAAAGGCAGATTCTGGAACTTCAACAGAAGGTTAAGGAGGCTAAAGAACAACAAATATCCTTCGAAACCAATACTGTTGGTAACCAATTCGAAGAGCTTCTCAACCAGGGGCTTGCAGAAATGGAAACTGCAGAACAACTTAAAGGAGAAGTGGAAACCTTGGAAGGAGCCAAGCGTTTCGCTCAGCAGAGACTTGAATCATTTCGAAGCACTTTCAATAGATTGAAAAATAATTCTTATTTCTAAATTTCAGTGTTTATTTGACTACAATTTGGTTTCTTATATGTAATATTCGAACAACGCCATTTTGGCATCTCATCTTGCCATTTTGGCCTTTTTATAATATCTTGATTACGTTGTTACTATTCGAATCTCCTGCAGGCGTGGCTTATATTTCTTTAAATATTTCCCATTAACCTTTAGGATACGCTTATCATCCATCAGTTCTTCGATTTCGTATGCATTGTTTGAGAATACTTTTAATATTCGAAAAGGTCATTCCCAATGAGGTGACCATTTACCTAATGCTTTATTTTTCTTGTCCATGGGCAATATGACTTTCCAAACTAAGTCATTAATAATGAATACTTTTTTCTTCACCCTTTTGTTGTATGTTCTGGCCACTCTTTCTTTTTGTCTCATCAAAATTTCCAATGCATGTAATCTAATTTCGTCCAACTCAACTAATTCATTCATCATCATTTCCCAATATAATGCAGCTGGGATTTCGTTTTGTCTCTGAATTCGAACTGATTGTAGATGAATTTCTACTGGCAGCACTGCATCATGACCAAATGTGAGTTGGAAAGGCGTAGTGTTAGTAGCTTCCTTAGGAGATGTTCTACAGGCCCATAATATTTGGTCCAAAGTTTTGTGCCAGTTTCTTGGCTTTTTACCAATATGTTTCTTGATTAGTCTTATTATCACTTTATTGGCTGCTTCGACTTGACCGTTTGCTTGAGCATAATATGGCGTTGACGTTAGCAATCTAAACCCCATTTCTTGGGCAAATTCTTGCATCTTTCTACCAGTAAACACAGAGCCTTGGTCTGTGGTTATGCTCTCTGGCAATCCGAACCTATAAATAATGTGCTTCTGTATAAAATCAATAATAGCCTCTTGATCAGCAACTATTAATGGTATAGCTTCGATCCACTTGGTAAAATAATCTATTCCTACCAAGATATATTTCTGTCCTTTGGACGAAGCAGGATTTATTTCTCCTATCAAATCCAATGCCCATCCTCTAAATGGCCATGGTTTGATGATCGAATGCAACTCACTTGCATGGGCATGTTGAATCCCTGCATGTTTCTGACATTCCTCACATCCTTTAGCAAAGTCTATGCAATCTTTGAGCATGCTAGGCCAATAAAAGCCGTATCGAAATAACAACCATTTCATTTTATGGCCTGCTTGATGTGCCCCACATGCCCCATTGTGGACTTCTGACAATGCTAAGTATGCCTCACTTTCTCCTAGGCATTTCAATAATACGCCCTCTTGGGTATTTTTAAATAATTCGTTCCCCATGAGGAGATATGACAATGCTTTGTATTTTGTCTTTCTGTCCACATTCAGAGTTGGGTTTGCTAAATAACTCATCAGTGGACTTCGCCAATCTGCATCTGACAAAGTGTTTATGGCTAATATTTTGAATCCCTGCTTCTCAGCATATCCCAATTTCATACTTTCCAGATCCGATGGTGTGAATCTAGTAGCCATAACTCTACCCCTTAATTCAACTAAATCCTTAAAGTTCCTGGTAGAAACTTTATAACCCGAAGCCAACTGTGCTAAGTCATTTGCTTCTTGGTTCTCTATTCTTGGTATGTGTTGAATATCCATGTATTCAAATTTCCTTAGTAGCCTGTTGACTATGACGAAGTATATCATCAAGTTTTCCTTTATGCACTTATATTCCTTTGTAATTTGTTTGACCACTAATTCTGAGTCTCCTTTAATTTCGACTCTAGTTGCCCCCAATTCCAACAAAGCTTCAAGTCCAACAATGAGCGCTTCATACTCAACTTCGTTGTTCGAGCAACGAGGACCATCTAATTTATACTTGAATTTTGTTGGAATTCCTTCAGGATAAATTAGAAGGACTCCAACGCCACTTCCATTCCTGTGGGTTGAACCATCAAAGTACAATTTCCATGGTTGTATTTCGACGTAACTCATGACAGTCTGCTCAACCAAAGAATGGTCCACAATGAAGTCAGAAATCACTTGACCTTTCACAGCTTTTAAAGGCATGAAAGTCAAAGAGTATTCTGTTAAGGCTAAAGCCCATTTACCAACTCTGCTATGCATTATTGATTTTGAAAGCATATGTTTAATGACATCGAAATGAGATGAAACATAAACATCAACATGCTTTATATAATACTTGAGTTTCATACAAGAGAAATACAAACAGAGACATAACTTTTCTAAATTGCTATATATGGTCTCTGCATCATTTGGTACTTTACTTAAATAGTATATGGCTCTTTCGATACTATTGCTATCTTCTTGTGCTAACATACTACCTATACTAACTTCAGAGGCAGATATGTACAATCTCATGGGCTTCCCCCATGAAGGTGGAGACAAAATAGGAGGCTGAGAGAGGTATCTTTTTATCCTGTCAAATGCCTCCTGGTGGGCTTCGTTCCATTCGAAGGCTTGGCCTTGCTTTAAACGGAGTAACGGAGAGAAAGCTTGGGTTCTTCCACTCAGGTTCGAAATGAATCTTCTGAGGAAGTTAATTTTCCCTAGCAAAGATTGTAACTCCCTTTTTGACGTAGGTGCTTTCGTCTCCATTATGGCTTTGGTTTTGTTCTGGTTGACTTCAATCCCTTTCTTGTGAACCACAAAACCAAGAAAATCTCCAGCCTGCACAAAAAATGCACATTTAAGGGGATTCATCTTTAAGCCATGTTTTCTCATTCGCTCGAATGATTGGCTCAAATGATGCAAATGTGTTTCTGCAGATATAGATTTGATGACTATATCATCAATGTACACCTGCATGAAGGTTTCAATGAAATCATGAAAAATTGAATTCATTGCCCTTTGATAAGTTTCCCCAGCGTTCTTTAAACCAAAAGGCATCACCACCCATTCGTAGGTGCCTAAGGCTCCTGGGCAATGAAATGTTGTCTTTGCAACATCTTCTTCAGCAATGAAAATCTTATTATACCCAGAGTATCCATCTAACATACTCAAGTATTCGAACCCTGCAGCAGAGTCTACTAGCATTTCTGCCACAGGCATGGAATATTCATCTTTAGGGGTTGCAATGTTTAAATCCCTAAAATCTATGCAAATTCTTAAAGAACCATTTTTCTTAATAACAGGTACTATATTTGCTAACCATTCGACGTACCTTGTTGTTCTGATGAATTTGCAACGCAGCAACCTTTCGATCTCAGTTTTAATCTTTGTGAGAACCGCTGGTGCGAATCTTCTGGGAGTTTGTTTTATGGGCTTTTTGCCATCTTTGATTGGCAGTCTGTGTTCGACCAACTCCCTCTTTAAACCAGGCATTTCGTCATAATCCCATGCGAAGCAATCTTTGTTTTTCTTGAGGACTTAGATTACTTCCTTCTTGAGGCCTGGGCTAAGTTTTGCACTTATGTAGGTTATTCTTTTCGTTTTTTCATCCCCTAAGTTGACTTCTTCGAGTGGATCTTGTGCCAACATTTTGGCACCTGAGTTTATGGGGTCCCTTTCGAAGCCTAAGGGTTCTTTATCGTAGATGGCATCCAACCTTTGATCCATCTCAAATTCTTTGAAGGGTGAGCATTTTGAGCCATCCCCACTTACTTCGTTCATCTTTACAGTTAATTTATTTATTTCAGCCTCTAAGGCCGCTTTTGATTCGTTCTCAGCCATATAGGCCGAAATCCTTTCGAAAAAGGTGGACTCAGTCATGGATAAGGTTGTCGAAGTCCCAGCCTACTGGCCGTTTTTGTATAGTGCTTTCGACTCCATCTTCTTCACTGATTATTGTTCTATCCCAGTAAAGGCCATCATGGCGAAGGGTCATGTAGTAGTGGGCATTTCTGGTTTCGTTAATCTCGTCATTTGGAACACACGGAGCAATCTTTGCCAGATTTTTATCATAATCCCTCTTGTCAACTAAATTGACTGTTGACATAAAGTAACTCTGGTCTGCTTCGATGTTTTCCACGATTCCATCATCTCTCCACAGAACTAGTCGCTGATGCATTGACAAAGGAACTGCCCCTACGCTATGGATCCACTCCCTTCCCATCAATAAGTTATAGTTGGCCTTGGCTTCGATCACCATAAACATGGTGGGCCTACAGCTTGAGCCTATTGTCAATTCCAACTGGACCACTCCCAGTGTTTTGCCCACTTTTCCCTCATATTTGGATAGAACCATATTATGGGGCTTGATGTCTCCTTCGCAGATCTCTAGTCTTTTCAGCATGAAGTGGGGTATCAAATTGACTGCAACACCCCCATCCACTAGAACCTTGTTCACACCATGTGCACCAACTTTTGCCCGAATAAATAGTGGCTTAATGTGGTTCTTCATAGTAGGTTCTGGACGTTCGAAGAACGCGTTTTGCTCCTCGATAGTCCCATTGTCCATCACATAGTAGCACACAGGCCTATGTTTCATCAAATCTGTGGTATCTTCTTCCTCATATTCATCAATTTCAGTTTCCTGCCCAAATTCACAGGGAAGCACAGATACCACGTTACAGTTTAGGTTGAATGAAGACTCCCCCTCCGATTTGAAGTTATCTGTTATCATATCTTCGTTTTCTTCTGGGCCTGGAGTGTATTTCTTTGGTTCATCCAGTTGCACTTCAGAGAAAAGCCTCCTATTAACTGGAGGTTTTTCTTCAGTTTGATTTTTTGGTGTGGGTTTATTGGTGCTAGATTCACCTTGGTTCTTTGTTGAAGTGACCCCTTTGTCTGCCACAGCTTCCCTCTCAGCCTTTCGAATCCTTTGTTGCCTGCGCCACTGGGATCTTGACATGGGGTTCCTTCCTTTGTAGTTTTCTAATCTTACCTCCTCCCTTTTTGCTATGTTGAATTGCCTTCTGTACGTCATAGCATGGCGTGCATTTCGTTCGGTGTTTCTCCATCTGTCTTTGCCTTTGTCATTTCTGACTTGCAACCATCTGTCGGTTGGCACTTCAGCAGGGAGTTTGAAAGTCACTCTTCGAGCAGCCTTGGGGTGAGGGCTATCAGGCCTTCGTTGTTTGTGTCTGCTGTCGAAACGTGGGCCCATCTGGACAGTTTCTTGATGGTTCTAGCAAGGGGTGAAGGGAATCGTTTCGAAAGCTCTGGCCATGCTTTGATCATACACGGCAGAACACCTTGGGAAAATCAAGCACTTGGTTGCCCCTTTGTAGCAGCGAAACACAAATTCCAGCAAACTTTCTCCAGCCTTAGGATAACACCTGAACAACTGGTTATCCTGGCGCCAATTGTTGCCAGTTCGAGTCCTCTGTACCCTCTCGAAATTCGCAGCGATTCTCTGATTGCAGAGGATGCTTCACCTAGGGCACAATATCATGCCTGTATCTCCTTTGTGGCATGTCATGAGGTAATCCTTGAGACTAGCATCTCCAACGTGATTATCCTCCATTCTATACTTCTCTTTCTCTAAGTATTTTTCTACCTCCTCCATCTCAGAGCGAGGCCTCTCCATATCCACCATATTTATCTCAACATCTTCCCCCTTAGCCTCATCATCTCCCCATCCTGTGGGCTTTATATCCTCAATGTGAACCTTCGAACTCTCTGGGGCAGAATATTTGACCAAATAGTCAAATTTTCCACTGGGTTCCCCTAGAGTGTCCCATATTTCCTTCTGAGGGGAAGTTGGCTTCGTGATTTGGACTTTCTCCAATTCCAGCCTCAGGCCTTCAGTGACCTGTGTTAGTTCTTGGTTTTGATTTTCCTGGCCTTCAGTAGCCTGGGTTTCTTTCGCAACAGCTACAGGTGATGCTTCAATCGAAGTCTCTGGTATCTTCTGGATGTCTTCAGTGACCTCCTTATCGACTTCGACCATCACCCAGTTTTCAGTTTCAGTACCTTTCTCTCCTATTGGGGCATCGCTTTGGTCAGCTTCCACCATGTTAATCTCTCCAATGCACGCAGGCTCGGAGTAGTTGGTGTCTGCGACGTCCAAGGGATCTTCGTCCACTTTCATCTTTGCCTTATCAGCAAACTTTAGTCTGCCATCTTTGATTGAATTTTGAATTAGGTCCCTGAAAAGAAAACATTGTGAGGTTTTGTGGCCTAGGAAACTATGATATTTGCAAAATCCTCTCTTCTTTCTCTGATCTAAAGGAGGTATTTTGACATTTGATGGCACAATGAGTTGGCCATCTTTGACAAGTAAATCAAAAATCTCGTCACATTTAGTGACATCGAAGGTATAAACCTTCTTTGGGAATTTGTCACTTTTCTCATTTTCAACAATCTCTTTCCCTTTTGTGGGAACCAATAATTTGCAGGAGTAAGGTGGAGCCTGTTTTAATTCAGCGAGGTCGATTTCGACCTCTTCGAATTCGAATTCAGGGTATTCTTCTGCTTCCTCAGTTCCAACATAGGAGATCCTTTCTTTCTTGCTATTCTTAAAGACTCTGGCCTTTTCGGCCTTTAGCCTTTCGACCTGTCGAACCCTATCGGCTAACTGAGCCATGTCCCTCAAATATTGAGTGTCTAGTTTCTTTCGAATAGAGTAATCCAAACCACCAGCGGCCATTTCGACTAACTCATGTTCAGGCACTACTGTGTAACATCTGGATTTCAAAAGCCTAAATCTATTCAGATAATCATCTATGGGTTCGGTGAACTTTCTCTTGACACTGGCTAATTCCTTCAAGCTTATTTTCGACTGTCCCATGTAAAATTGTTCATGGAATAATCTCTCCAAAAGAGCCCAAGTATCAATGGACCCAGGAGGCAAAGTGGTAAACCATGTGAAGGCGTTTTTAGTCAAGGAACTTGGGAAATATTTGATCCTGAGATCTTCATTATTGGCTATATCTCCTGCTTCGGTTAGATATCTGGCTATGTGTTTGACTGTTGACTCATTGGTATCCCCAGCGAACTTTGTAAATTTAGGGACTTTATATCCCCTTGGTAAATCAGTATGCATTATGCAATCTAATATAGGAGAAGCATAATTTGGCCTTCTCATTCCTGTGTTGAGGCCATTCTGGGCCATGACTCTCTCTATCATGGTGGTTAGATTGTTTTCTGCCAAGATGTTATCGTTTCGAATTCTATGAACGACAGCATCAGCATCTTGATTTCGACCAACCATGACAACCCCCCTAGGTTGTTCTTCTCGAAACTATGGGGCTTCTAGCCTTTCGACCCTTGCCCCTGGTTCCATAATTTCTCTTTGTGGACCTGGGATTATTGGGGCTTCTAACCTTGGTGCCCTTGCCCCCAAGTTAACTTCTTCTCTAGGTGGTCTATAAATTGGGTCGTTAGCAACTTGTTCCATAACAGACATGTTTGCTCGAAATCCCGCCTGATTCTGCCTACGCCTTTCTGGGGGAGCAAAGAAATCTGCTATTCGACTCATGTTGTCAGCGTTTTCCCTGTTTGTCACAGTCACATTTTGTACTATTGGGGCAAATATTTCCTGCATAGTTTGTGCTAACACCCCTATCATATTATGGTTACTGTCATCCATCAATTGCCTAAAAGCCAACTGGTTTTCTGTGGTTAAAATAGGCATTGTGCTATAACCCATTGACCCTTGGTTATTTGTCATAAACTGATTCGCCCCAGACCCAGACCCTAATTGTGGTGATGAATTCGATATGGAATTGTGTAAACCTGCCATAAAGGAAGTTGGCATTCCATAAGAGGAATTTCTGGTTCTATTACCATCGAAACCGGGTGGTCTAGTTAGTGGAGTGGCAAAATGGGATTGTGTCCCTGATGGTGGAACGAATCCCCCAGGGTAACCAATGGTTCCAGTATTTCCTAAGATCGAACTATTAGTTGATATGCCACTTACTCCATTAGTGGCTATATTACTGGTTGAAGATGCAACAGACTGTGCATTCGAAGGGATCACATTAGATGTTCCCATCGAAGTGGACACATTAGTGCCTGTTGTATGTGGGGCATTTTGTTCCCCTTGTTGATTGTCAGAACTAGACATCTTGTTCAAACGTTTTCTTCTGGATAAGGTTTGGTTGCTGTTGGTTATCTTACCACTTCTTAGGTTCATAAAACAGCAAACTTCTTATGTCCCAACGTTTTTATAATAGTTATGTCTCAACAATCTTTATTTCTAATGTCCAATTATTGGTCCCATCAGGTGTGCCAATTTGTTTCAAGTGATTTCTGGTAAACAACCGCTAGTCTTCCAAACTATCGAATAAACTTCCTGACTGTTATTCAATCTCTCTGGTAACTTGCAGGATCAACTAGATTGATCCTAGGATTCATTGGTCATTAGGGTAACTCTCATGATCGAACAGATATTCATGGTTGGTATTTGAGTGTTGTGTAGGTGTTTGACTTATTTCGATTTCTCCCTTACAGATCTAAAGGTGTAATCAAAATGTATGTGCGCGAAACTAAATTGCATGAATAAATGTTAATTGTAAAGACATGTAAAATTGCATAAAAAGCAAGTAAATGGCTTAGAATTATAAAAACAGTTAATGTAAAAGATGCTCTGGAACGTAAAAGATTCAAAATATGAAGAAAGCGTTTAATGCAAGAAATCTGTAAATGACTTTAAGTAAAAATAGGCTTTCGAAAGACAAAACTTGAAGATAAAGGCATGAAAAGTATGACAGTTTTCTGAAATGTAAAGTGTTTGAAATGTAAAGAAAGCATTAAAATGTAAGGCTTCAATGAAAAGATTTCGAATCGAAAGACTTTAAATGAGAAAACTTGTAAATGGTATTTGGCAGAAAGATAAAGGAAAGTGCTGGAAATGATAAAAGGTTTTCATTAAATCATAAACATGTGGTGCTATCATACGTACATTGCTCTTGCATTCGTTTCCCTAGCCATGTGGTAATTTGAATGTTTACTGAGTATTTAGTACAATAGATATGACACACGAAATCCTAATACTAAGACTCCTATTTATACTAATTCGACCATAACGGTCTTGCTATAAGATTATGCCACGTTCAGAACATGCAGAACAATGCCTCTCTCTTGTTTCCACGTGTCTCCAAATGCTCCAGCACATAAATTTCAAACTTCGAATGTCCCGCTTCCATTTGAATTTCAAATGTTTTGGTACTTCTCCGCTTCGAACGCACTTCTCAGACACAACCTGGTTGTCATTTTGAGACTTCTTTAGATACGTTCCCACAATTGCCACTCGAAGCTCCAAGCTTTGATATGCTTATTCGAAACACTGCTTCTGCTACTTCGAAACATGACGCTTTGTTTCATTTCGATCGAAACGTTCAACTTACTTGGCTTTTAATAATATCATCAAAATCTTCAGCCAACAACTTCGTCTCAATATGCTTTCTTCTTCCATGTAGCACATGATTCTTGGCAAGATTGATTGCAGACTTGTTATCAATCAACAGCTTCAGAGGTTTCTCTATTTCAATCTTCAAATCCTCCAGAAGATTCAGAAGCCAAACAACTTGACATGCAGCTACAACACCTGCAATGTATTCAGCTTCACATGTTGACAAAGCCACAACAGGCTGTTTCTTGGAACTCCAAGAAATTGGACCTCCCAGAAACATGAATAAGTACCCAGAAGTACTTCTTTTGTCAACTCTATCTCCACACCAATCAGAATCAGAATAACTAAGAAGTTCTGATTCGATCTTTCTTGCAGACGAAAATAACACTCCATATTTCAGAGTTCATTTTACATACCTCAGAATCCTAAGAACAGCTTGGTAATGAGACCACTTTGGTTTGCTCATGTATCTACTAACCATTCCAACTGAATAGAAAATATCAGGTCTGGTATTACACAAATATCTCAGAGAACCAACCATCTGTTTGAAGGTTATAGCATCCACATCCTCTCCATCAGAATCAGAGTCTAACTTTTGATTTGTATCAGTAGGTGTTATAGCAACCTTGCAATTTTCTAGCTCAAATCTCTTCAGAAGTTCAAGTTCATACTTCAGATGATGCAGAATGATACCCTTCTTTGAACACAGAATCTCCATTCCTAGAAAATATACCACATTTTTAAGATCTGTCATCTCAAATTCATTCATCAGAACTTTTTTGAACTTGACTATATCTTCTGGACAACTTCCTGTTAACAATATGTCATCAACATATAGATACACCAGAATCATATTGCTACCAGAATGCTGCACATACACGCCATACTCCATCTCACATTTCTGAAACTTCTGCCTCTTGAAAAACGAATCAATTTTCAGATTCTAAGCTTCGGGCCCTTGTTTTAGTCCATACAAGGCTTTATGTAACTTGTATATCATCCCTTCATGATTCTTTTTCAAAAATCCGAGAGGTTGCGACACATATACCTCGTCTTGTAACGGACCATTCAGAAATGCAGACTTCACATCCAGATGTATCAAAGGCCAATTTCTGTTTGCAGCTAAAGCAATCACCAGTCTGATTGTTTCGTGTCTAGCTACAGGCGCAAACACCTCAAAGTAATCTAGTCCAGGTTTGTGAATAAAACCTCTAGCCACTAGTCTCGCTTTGTGTTTGCCTATTGATCCATCTGGCTTAAGCTTCATCTTGAAAATCCATCTGACGTTGATGGCTTTCTTCTTTTCTGGAAGCTTCGTCAGCTTCCAAGTTTTGTTTCTTTCAATAGCCTCAAGTTCTTCTTTCATGGCATTCAGCCATACTTTCTTCTTGAGAGCTTCTTCAATACCCACTAGTTCAGAATCTTCTAACATGGCACACTGAACGATTTCTCCTTCAGAGTCTACTTCAGTATCATGCAACATGCTAAAATCTGCAAACCTACTTGGTATTCATCTGATTCTCCGTGGCCTCTGAACTTGTTCTGAAGCTTCTCCAGAGATCGGAAAAATGCTAGCTTCTGGGCTTTATCCAGAACTACTTCCTTCAGAATTATCACCTTCAGAGTTACTTCTGAAAACTTGTTCTCCAGACCCTATGTCTTCAGAGTTTTCCCTTTCAGAAATATAATCACCACCAGATTCTGGATCATCATCAGAAACTGGATCAGAATCAGATCCACTATCAGAATCTCCCTGAGATTCTGACTCATCTTCAGAGTCTTCATCTTCTGACTCTGACTCGTCTTTAGAACTATCTAAAGAATCTTCAGAAACTAACTCTGGTGTTGGCACTACACCATAATCTGATTGAAGCTTGTTCCAATCCCATGTTTCTGACTCTTTCACAATGACGTCTCTGCTGATTTCAACTTTGTTGGTTTCTAGACAATAAAGCTTAGGCACCTGTACTGTGGTACCCCACCAGTAACATCACTTTGCTTCTATCATCCAATTTTCGTTTTCTAGCCTCTGGAACGTGTTTGTAGCATACAGAACCAAACACCTTCAGATGGCTAACACTTTGCTTGTCTCCAGTACATTTTTCTAAAGGAACAATTTCCTTCAGCTTCTTTGTTGGACACCTATTCATAACATATGCTGACGTGGCAACAACTTCTCCCCATAACATGTGAGGTAGCTTATTCTCTTTCAGCATACTTCTGGTCATATCAAGCAAAGTTCTAATTCTTCTTTCAGCAATACCGTTGTGCTGAGGAGTATATGGAGCAGTAACCTCATGTTCTATTCCATTTTCCTCACATAACTTCTAGAACTCTGTAGAGTTATACTCACCTCCACCATTTGTTCTCAGAATCTTCAACTTCTGACCACTCTGCTTCTCAGCCTTCACCTTGAACTTCTAGAACTCAATAAACACTTCATGCTTGAACTTTATGAGTGTTACCTGTTGTACCCCAAAATTTTCCCTCCCATATTCTTCAAAGATTTGCCAAAGATCAAGGTTCAAAGGCCACTCGAGGGTTGCACAGTCCAGTGGCCTCCTAACAGTCAAAATTAGGGTTTTGGTTCTGACAAAGAAATTGAAGTTTCCAAGGGTCCAATCAAGTCCCACATGCCTATAAACATTGTCAAGCATCCTTAGGCCAAGTTTCAAGACTCACAGCACAAAATTGCACAGTCAAAAACCCTAATTGCCCAACAGTCAACTGCAGGGGCAAAATGGTCATTTGACAGTCAAAAATCCAAATTTTTGGTCAACATCTTATTTTGAAGCCACAAACATCATTTGATCAATTCTTGATCATGATTTCACAAGCATGGCTCAAAAAGTCTCAAGATGCAAAAGTTTCTATTTTTGGACAGTTGAAAAAGTCAACTGCAAATTGACCAAGGCATAACTTCCACATGGTTTATCAGAAAAATTCCATCCAAAGCTCATTTTGAAGAGAATGACATTTCCTACAACTATCTTCACACTTCAAGTCCAAGAAATGCTCTCACAAAAAGTTATCAATCTCAACATTATAAGTCATTTTCAAAAGTCAACAAAAAGGCACTATAATTCAAAGACCATAACTTGAGATTGGTAAATCAAAATGACATGGGACCAAAGTAATTGGTTAGAGGACTTAAAGACCTTTCCAAAATGTCCAAGAACATGATCAAAGCTTAAATATTAAGCAAGATATGCCTTGTGGAAGTTGGGAAATTTTTGGGAATTTTGAAAAGTCAACTTTACTTCAAATACCTCAAAATTGCTAATGGGCCTCAATTTCTTCCAAGAATCATCACCCAAAAGCTATGCACGACCCATTGACCCAAAGGGGAGTTATTTTTATCATTTTTAATCTATTAATTGAATTTTTAAATCCATTAATTCATTTAATTAAAATTAAATATGAGAAAAATACTAAACAAATGTTTTCAAATCTTTTTATGCAGCATTTCAACTCATTATTCACTCAAGATTTCGTGCATACTTAAAAAGGCAAGAATTGGCAATGATTGGTATCAAAAAGGTATGAAAAAGATTGAAAAAGATTATGCAAAATCAAGAATTCAAAATCATGAATGCAAATGATTATGGACTTGGATTTCTACCCTAATTCATTCCACATATAAACACAAACCTAAACCTAATGCAAGGAACTCAGAAGCTGCGCCCAAGAATACCAAACGACTTTGCATTATTTTCATAAAAATTCAAAACTGTTTTCACAATTCCAGCGTAATTCCAAGCCAAAGAACCATCCCACAAGCTTGCCAAGGTTACCAGGAATCTATTCCAATCAGAATCACGCTTCCATACTCAAAGAATTGGTAGATAGAAGCTTGTCTTTCTTCTAAAAATTGCATATTCATATTTGAATTTATACACATTTTCCATGCATTTTAATGTTTGATTTATACTAATGTGATGATTCTAAAGCTAATGGCGTGATTCAATTGGAGAATGGCTGTCTGAATAGAAAGTTACCATGAACGTCTTTTAGGGTTTCAGGAACTTTAAAAGGGGGTTTCTTTCATAAGGAAAAATTAGGCAACGAGACCAGGACCATTGAACTCAGGGCATCTGGACGATTCAATCCCACTAGTCGCGCCCTTTTTATGTTTGCGTATGGCCTAATCGTTATTTTTGCAGGTTGAAGTTAGTGGGGGTTTAAAACCCCCGCTATCCATTCTATATTTCTCAGGCAAAAACGAACAAACGAAGAAGAAGGCTGGTTGTCATCATGTGGTTGGTTGATTCAAAGCTTGGCGCGCGTTTTTTTTGCTTTATACCACTTGCACTTACTTTTTATTATATTAATTGTGTTTCATTGTAATAACAAAGAAGATCAGTGGCTCAGATGGTTAGTGCGTTTGCTTGTAGGTATTGGGACCTGGGTTCGATTCCCAGGTCCCCTTGTATATTTTCATGATTTTTTCACTAACCCATTCCAGTGTGACATTCATGCAAAGGAGTATCACGCACCCCTACATCTAAGCCAGCCAGGTGTCTCTGATGGTCAGCCCAATGGCCAGGATGTGCAGCTCATCATAAGCATTAATCAGCTATTCCATACGTGACCATCAAAAGTCAAACATGGCCTGGAATTGAGTGGGCCTGATTGCTTGCATACACCTCCTACTGGGCCAGAAAACCCCCCTGTTTGTATATTTATTTTCTTTCTAATTTTCCTCTTTAACTTTAATTATTTTCAATTTGTTTTAAATTCATAAAAATAATTCCTTATAACATAAAAATCATAAAATCATAAAACAATAAAAAATATGTTTTGTTAATATTAATTTCTATTAATTTTGTAAATAAGTTTTAATAACCAAATTAGTTTAATTTTAGGCTTAATTTTAATATTTTTCTTAATAACCAATAAAAACATAAAAATTAGGGTTTCTAGCTTTTTACTCTTTTTTTTATAATTAAAATTTCTTCTTCTTATTATTAATAACTAATTATTTTTGTAAATAAATATGCCATTTAATTAATTAGGGTTAAATTAGGTTATAACTTAAACATTTTTTTAATAAATTAAAAACAATTAGAATTAGGGTTTCCTATAATAATTAATTTCCTCATTAAATTTCATAAATACAAAAACTCCAAAAATAAGTTCTTTTCTTTATTTAACTTAATTAATTTATTAATTGTAATGTAATTTCTTTAAAGGGTCCAACGCCCTCGCACTCGATTCTAAATTCTCTTCACGCATTTATTTTTATTTCTTCTATGAATGTAATGTATTTGCCCCAAAGCCTTGTAATAGATAATTAGGGTATTTACTTTTCGCACTTTGTTTCAAATCGGGTCTTGGTTTAATTTGGCATTGTAGACCCGCGCCTTGTAATAGCATTGGACCTTTATCTTTCCGCATTTTTATTTCCGCACCTTTTAAACTGTTAAAACACATGAAAGAATGAATGCCAAAAATAAAATCAAAGCGTAGATCACCAATGCATGACAAGACAAATAATAACTGAAAATGACACACAATTCACACACCACTCCTAGGGTACGCCTCACTGTTGCCTTGCCCCTCGAAAAGTGGTCGTCGAGTATAGGACGTTTTAGTAAGTCCTCATGTCCATGAACATGGCATGGGGGTAGCTTCTAAGGTGTCCTACTATTGCTCTGGTGACCACGCTGTTGCCTTGCTCCTCGAAACGTGGTCGTCGACTATAGGACGTCTTAGTGAGTCCTTATGTTCCATTGATCTAGTTGCCTCAAAACGGTTGCCTCGGAACAAGTTGCCTCGGAATAGTTGCCTCGGAATAAAAGATCAATGGCATAAGGGTAGCTCCTAAGGTATCTTACCGTTGCTCGGTGACCACACTGTCCCTAAAAACGAATTGACCCGAACACCTCCAACGGTGGTGCTACCTACCTCTCAATGGTGGGATGGCACTACCTTAAGGACATTTACACAGACTAATTCCTTAGGGTAGGTAGATGACTCGTAGATACTTGCTCTAATTCAAAACAAATTAAAAACTTCTTTTCACACCGACACTTTGCAAAAAGCTTTCAAAACAAACTTTTCAAACACTCTTGAGGACTGATACAAGAGTCGAACTGAAACTTTCAAAGGAACTTTTTCAAACCCACTCACCTTGAAAAGCAAACTAACATTTTGAAAACACAAGTGAGCAAGTATCTAAGAGCCCATGGATAACCATAGATAGAAAGGGTGCTAACACCTTCCCTTTCTATAAATCTACCTCCCGAACCGAGAACTAATCTCAATAAGGAATTTTTCTGTGCTTTTGTCTTTTCCATATTGGAGAAAATAAAAGACGGTGGCGACTCTTGCTTCCGCGACATTTCGCGAAACCAGCGTTAAACAGTCAGTTCCAGATCCACCGATCACAGAACTGGCGACTCTGTTGGGGACTCTTATAAAGTGAGGTGTACCTTAGGACTAAGATCTCTGTGTTTTCAATTGCTTTGACTTGTTTGCTTTATCATTGTGGGGTTGCATCGGAGTTACATAGATCCTAACCCGGATCTGGGGATACCCTGTTTAGGTAGCATAAGCTGTGAGGGACCTGTCCGGCGTAGATCGACATGGGTGAAGCAGTGGCTACATTGGTGTGGCACCTTGGTCTGTATCGATATCCCTTGTGTCGCAACGAGGAGAGTATGGGTCTTCCAAGGAGTCATTAAGCACCAACAGACCTTAGAACCTTAAATGACACAACTTGGCCAATAGAACAGTAGCAGTATGCTACGCCCATTGAGGCTAAACTCTCGTGATGGTTCTGGCTGCAAGAAAAGATTGCGATGCTGGAGTTATGACCGATTGAGGGTAGTTAATGATATTGGGATCCTCTAAGAACCCGGTTACTTTTGATAGGACAGGTATGAACCAACAAACTGAAAGAGGGTAATACCTAGACCCCATGCTGGCCTAAACTTTAAGGGCTTGTCTTGTGTGACTTGTGTGCCTTATCATGTTTGCCTTTGTAAATATTTGTGGTGTGCTTCATCATAACATCATAACATCATGAGCATTGCATGCATCCTGCATAAGGACTGACCATTTCAAAGACAAGAAGGTTTCACCTTTGCTCTGTTTTGTAGGACATCATGATGCCTATGCGAAGGAATACTATCCGGTTCAACTTTGTTCACTCACCTGAGTTACTTGAAGAATTGGTTAGCAGAATTCCAAACACCACATATTTCATCCAGAGGCATGGTTCTCTTCTCAGTTTAGTCACTGCAAAGCAGGATCAACAGTTGATGAGTGTCCTGACCCAGTTCTATGACCCTCTGTACCAGTGCTTCACCTTTCAAGACTTCCAGCTGGTCCCTACCCTGGAAGAGTTCTCTGATTTGCTTGGTATCCCTATCTTGGATCAAACTCCCTTTACTGGTTGGGAAAAGACCCTCAGGCTTGAGGAGGTTGCTGCAGCTCTTCCTTTGACCCACCAAGAAGTAATGGACAACTGGGTGACTAGAAGCGGAGTTAAGGGTTTCCTGGCCAAGTTTCTAATTGGTAAAGCTAACAGTTTCTGGAATGACTTGGACTTTAGGGCATATGAAGACATCTTGGCTCTCTTAATCTATGGGCTAGTCTTGTTTCCTAATCCTGACAACTTCATCAATGTCACTGCCATAAGGATCTTCATATCTCAGAATCCTGTGCCCACTCTCTTGGGTGACATCCTGCAACAACTTTATGCTCGTACTGCCTGAAGACGAGGAACTCTGTGGTGTTGCATCCCTTTGTTGGTGAGGTGGTTTATTTCGCACCTCCCTAAGTTCGTAATGAAGAACCAAGAAGGAAGAGGTTGGGCTCATAGGTTAATGTCTCTCACTGATAAGGACATCATTTGGACTCTCAGAGGTTTGGATGAGGTAGCTGTTATTGATCGTTGCGGAGAATACCCTAATGTTCCTTTGATTGGTACTCAAGGAGGAATCTCTTATAATCCATGTCTAGCTCTCCGTCAGTTTGGAAGGGCCAGAGGAGCAGGGCCTCATGAGATGTTGGTGCCTCACATCAGTTTTGAGTTTCAGGTGGATAGTGACGAGCTGCGTCGTAGGTTCATCAAAGCTTGGGACAGAGTTCATAAAGCTGACCCACAAGAGTTGGGGCCAAAGACTTCTCTACCTATGGAAGCCTACTACAAATGGGTTCGCATCCGTGCTCAGAAGTTAGGTATGCCATACGAAGCTGTCAGACCCGTCATTCTTGAGTACCCTGACAAAGATGGGGCTCCTCCAACTGTCCTCCCTCCTCAGATACCTACTGATTATGAGACATTAAAGAGGTCTTGGTCGCAACTGCGAGAAGAACGGGATTCTTATCGGGAAAAGTTCAACGAGCAGGAATTGAAGATCCAGAAGCTGATAAAGCAGTTGGGGAATGAGCGAGCTCTGAATGACTACATCCGTACTGAGAAGAGGAGACCATGGGATCAATGAGGAGCTCTGGATGTTCTTTTACAGTTTTATTTCCCTTTTCAGTATTTCCATTTTATGTAACGCCTAAGGGCAACCTGTTGAACAATTTAAGTTTCAAAGTTGAATCTAATGAAGTGTGTTCCTTTTTGTTTACAAAGTTGATTCCCGATTTTCTTTGAAAACATAAATCATACGCATTCCATTCATCATGTGCATAGCAGGTACTCTTCTTTTCAGGTTGCTTACTGTTCTTCGCTGTTTATTTCAGCATCATGAACCCTGAATCATCAACCGAGATGTCTATCAAGGCCCTTCAGGCGCAAAACGCACAATTTCAGGAGCTGATCATGGGTTTGGCTCAAGGCCAAGAAGAGCTGAAGGCTTTGCTCCTGAAGAAGGAGAAGAAGAAGAAGAGAACTGTTCTTTTCAACTCGGGCCGGAGGTTTGGTAATACTCTGCAGAATGAGGAGGCTGGTTCTTCTGTAGGCAAAGACAGTCCCCACGGGGGAAAGGCTCCAAGTCCAGTAGTCTCTAACAACGAGACTGACTTTAATGAGGAACAGTATCCTCCTGCTGAAGACCGGTACAAGCAGTTGGAAGACAGACTGAATGCAATGGAGATCCAACAAGTGCCTGGGCTGGATTTCGGAGACTTGGGCTTATCTACTGGTGTGATTATTCCTCACAAGTTTAAGGCACCATCTTTCACCAAGTATGACGGGGCGTCTTTCCCCAAGCTACACCTCAGATCTTATGTGCGGAAGATTCAACCGTACACAGTGGACAAGAACTTGTGGATCCACTTCTTCCAGGAGAGTCTTTCAGGGACTCATCTCGAATGGTTCTATCAGCTAGATGGGACCAAGGTTCGTAACTGGGAGGAGTTGGCTACTGCTTTTTACAAGCAGTATCAATATAATGCCGACCTTGCTCCTACACGTACCCAACTCCAGGGTATGTCGCTAGAAACAAGCGAAGGTTTTAAAGAGTATGCACAGAAGTGGAGGGATCTGGCTGGAAGGGTGCAGCCTCCGTTAACTGACCGTGAGCTGGTAGATATGTTCTTGGGGACCCTATCTGGGCCGTTCTTTAATCATCTTATTGGAAACTCATCTGCGGGGTTCACTGATCTTATCCTGACTGGGGAGAGGATAGAGGCTGGAATGAAGTCTGGTAAAATTCAGAAGGGTGCATCTTCAAGTTTTGAGAAGAAACCTTTTAAGAAGGAGGCCAATGCTGTATATGGGCCTAGAAGACAAGATAAACCAGAGCGCCGCCAGTCTGTCAACGCGGTGGTAATTGCTAAGCCTGCTGCCGCTCCTCGGCAAACCAATCCACAAAGGGCTGAAAGACCCAGAAGAGAGTTTACCCGGCTGAGTATGACCTTATCATAAATCTTGCCGCAGTTGCTATCCACCAACTTGGTGACTGTCAGAGAGGCCCCAAAGGTTGTGAATACTGCCTCTCCCAAGTACAATCCAAATGCCCGTTGTGCTTATCACTCCGATAGCCCGGGGAATTCCACTGATGACTGTTGGGCCTTAAGGAATAAGGTGCAAGACCTTATTGATGCGAAGGAGATACAATTTGAAGCGCCTGAGAGGCCAAATGTGGTGACTGCTCCTATGCCCCAGCATGGAGTAAATTCTGTTGATGAAGATGTGTATGTCGTTTCTGTGAATGACGTAGCTACTCCTCTGATGACTATTAAGAGGAACCTACTGCTGGCCGGTTTATTTCCGGGTTGTAGTGAAGGTTGCCTTTTGTGTGCTGTTTCCCTTTCTGGTTGTCCTTTGCTGAAGTTAGCCATCCAAAGCCTGATGGACAGCAAAGAGATTCTGTTCAAGAAGACCGCTGTTCCGTTTGTTCCTGTGGAAGATGTATCTGTTGTTACAATTTTTAACCATCCAATCAAGGCTCCCCCGAGGAAGCCAGTTAAAATCATGACTATCGCACCCATTGTTATTACTGTTTCGGGGCCTCTCCCCTATGAATCTGATAAGGCTGTCCCATGGCATTATGGGGCAGATGTATATGTACATGGTATAAAGCAAGAGTTCAACACTGGCACCAGCATCAACAATATCACTGGTCCAGCCAAAGTTACCCGCAGTGGCAGGCTCTTCTCGCCTGACATTGTACCACCAGCTATTCGAAGACCTCTCGTTATAACACCTGCAAGTGCACCTGTTCCCATTTCTGATCAAGTTATTTCCCCTACTGTCGAGTCATCTAATGCTCGGGGCAAAGGGATTGAAGATGAGCCTGCCCGGATGGAGGCGCCAAAATCTGTGAATGCTGAAGCCTCCCAACAAGAGATGGAGGAAATTCTTAAAATAATCAAGAAGAGTGACTTTAATGTTGTTGAACAGCTGGGGCATACACCCTCCAAGATCTCTATGCTCTCCTTGCTGTTGTGCTCAGAGGCCCATGCTAAGGCCCTGATTTCATTTCTAAAGACGGCCCATGTGCCACAGGAGACATCTGCAGACCAGTTTACTGATTGCGTAGCCAATTTGACAGCTGACAATGGTTTGGGTTTCTCGGATGCCGACCTTACTACTAAGGGAAAGAACCACAATGATGCCCTGCATGTCTCTATTGAATGCAGGGGCACTACTCTTGCGCACGTGTTGGTGGACACTGGTTCTTCCCTGAATGTGCTACCCAAAAAGGCCTTAGACCGGTTGGATTGTGAGGGCCTGGAGCTGAAACCTAGAAACATCATTGTCAGAGCCTTTGACGGTTCTAAGAGGATGGTTCATGGAGAGGTAGACATTCCTATTCGTGTAGGTTCCCAAGTATTCGACTCAACTTTCTATGTGATGGATATTCGTCCATCTTATTCCTATTTACTGGGTCGACCTTGGATTCACAAAGCTGGGGCAGTAACCTCTACCCTACACCAGAAGCTCAAGTACCCTGTCAGAGGGAAGATTGTCACTGTGCAGGGAAAGGAGGAGTATATGGTTAGTCACTTGAATTCCTTCCGATATATTGAGATGGACGGGGAGTTTATTGAAACCCCCTTTCAGCATTTTGAAGAGGTACCTCCAACATTGGCAGCGGCAGAAACAGTGGTTGAAGAGGATGTTCCTTTGAAGATGGCTTCCCTGAAGGATACCCGGGCTGTAATCGAGAAAGGTGAATGTGCTAACTGGGGCAGGCTCCCTGATTTCACTCTTAAAACTGACAAGTTTGGACTGGGTTTTACTGCAGAGGCTCAGAGGGCTGTGTGCAAAGCAAGGACCAGAAGACCTCCTGTGCTCATTACCAATCCTGGAGTGAATGCTGTTGGGGATGAAGACGAAGTGGAAGAGTCAGAGTTTGATAGCTGGATCTACCCGACGACTGATGGTGGATTGACCAATTGGACTGCTAAAGATCATACTCCTGTTACTTTTATTACGCAGTAATAAACTCCTTTGTTTTTGTTATTTGTAATAAACAATGAATTAAAACTCTATGGCCCGGTGTCTTACCCGGGGCACCGTGGCTTCATTTGTGAGGGCATATTAATTGTCATTTCATATATCATGAATAAAGACCTTGGACGTTTTCTCGCACTTCAAATCTTATGCTCCGTTTCTTTCTTTCCTTTCTTTATATATTGCAAAAACAGCTGTATTTACACACACTCACTCATACAGGTTTCAATCCACTCTGGATCTCACTGGTAACGACTCTGCTACTGCCAGTTATGACTTCGAAAATCCGATCAACTTAGCCGAAGACGAAGGTGAAGATGATTGCGAAGTGTCTGGCGAACTTGCAAGACTGTTACTCCAGGAAGAGAGGGCAATTCAACCACATGAAGAGCCAGTGGAAATAATAAATCTGGGTACTGATACAGATAGGAAGGAAGTCAAGATTGGTGCCAACCTAGAGCTCAGCGTGAAGCAACGGTTAACTCAAATGTTACATGATTATGTGGAGATCTTCGCCTGGTCCTACGAAGACATGCCTGGGTTGGATACCGACATCGTGGTCCATCATTTGCCTACCAAGGAAGACTGCCCTCTGGTTAAGCAAAAGGTCCGTCGTATGCGTCTAGAGATGTCTGAGAAGATCAAAGCTGAGGTTATGAAGCAATTCGATGCCGGGTTTCTTGCAGTGACTTCTTACCCTAAGTGGGTTGCTAATGTGGTGCCGGTACCAAAGAAAGATGGTAAGGTCAGAATGTGTGTTGACTACAGGGATCTGAACAGGGCCAGCCCCAAGGATGACTTTCCCTTGCCTCACATTGACATTCTGGTTGACAATACTGCTCAGCACAAGGTGTTCTCTTTCATGGATGGTTTTTCAGGGTATAATCATATCAAGATGGCTCCTGAAGACATGGAAAAGACTACCTTTGTCACTCAGTGGGGCACCTTCTGCTACAAGGTCATGCCATTCGGGCTGAAAAATGCTGGGGCAACCTACCAACGTGCCATGGTTGCTTTATTTCATGACATGATCCATCATGAGATAGAAGTATATGTTGACGACATGATTGCAAGGTCCCAAACTGAGGAGGAACACCTGGATCATCTGCAGAAATTGTTTGACCGTCTGAAACTGTACAAGCTGAGGTTGAACCCAAACAAGTGCACCTTCGGGGTGAGATCTGGAAAGTTACTAGGCTTCGTTGTAAGTGACAAGGGTATTCAAGTGGACCCTGCAAAGGTTAAAGCCATTCAAGAGATGCCAGTTCCCAAGACAGAGAAAGAGGTCAGAGGCTTTCTAGGACGCCTGAATTACATTGCTCGATTCATCTCGCACCTAACCGCTACCTGTGAACCAATCTTCAAGCTGCTAAAGAAAGATCAGGTAGTATGTTGGAATGATGAATGTGAGGCTGCTTTTGACAGAATCAAAGAGTATCTCCAAGAACCACCCATCCTTATGCCACCGGTTGAAGGGAGACCTCTGATACTATACCTGACAGTACTTGACAACTCAATGGGGTGTGTGCTGGGGCAGCATGACGAGTCTGGCCGAAAAGAGCATGCCATTTATTACCTTAGCAAAAAGTTTACCGACTGTGAGACCCGATACTCACTGCTCGAGAAAACTTGTTGCGCTTTGGTATGGGCTGCTCGCCGGCTGAGACAGTATATGCTGACTCACACTACCTTGTTATTTTAAAGATGGATCCTATAAAGTATATATTTGAAAAGCCTGCTCTGTCTGGGAGAATAGCAAGATGGCAAATGATCTTGACAGAATACGACATCCAGTACACGACTCAAAGCCATCAAGGGAAGTGTATTGGCAGACCACTTGGCACATCAGGCAGTAGACGACTATCAGTCAATGAACTTTGAATTTCCTGAAGAGAGTATCATGATAGTGACTGATTGCGAAGTACCTGGACCGGATGAAGGACCTGAGGAAGGATCCCGATGGTCTATGCACTTTGACGGAGCCTCCAATGCTTTGGGTAACGGCATCGGCGCTGTGATCATATCCCCTCAAGGCACTCATACTCCAATTACTGCCCGGTTATGTTTCAACTGCACCAACAACATGGCGGAGTATGAGGCATGCATCATGGGTCTTCAAGCTACGATCGACCTAAGGATCAAGTTTCTGAGTGTCTTCGGATATTCCGCTCTCGTGATCAATCAGATCAAAGGCGAGTGGGATACGAAACATCCGAATCTTATTCCTTACAGAGAATGTGTGTTGACAATGATCCCCCACTTCACAGAGATAACCTTTGAACATTTTCCGAGAGAGGAGAATCAGCTGGCGGACGCGTTAGCTACAATGTCTTCTATGTTCAAGGTCAAATGGGACAATGAGGCTCCCCGGATCATCATCTGGAAACTGGACGAACCAGCATACTGTTGTGATCTTGAGACTGAATTGGTGACTGAGAAGCCTTGGTACCATGAAGTGAAGAGATACTTGGAAGCTCAAGAATACCCTGAGGGTGCGTCTGTCAACGACAAGAAGTTCCTGAGAAGATTCGCAGCGAAGTTCTTCCTCAGCAACGACATCCTGTACAAGCGAAACCATGATTCGACCTTACTGCGTTGTGTGGATAAAACTGAAGCAGAAAGGATCATGGCAGAGCTACATGAAGGTACCTTCGGCACACATTCCAGTGGACACACTATGGCAAAGAAAATCCTTCGGGAAGGGTATTTCTGGTCCACCATGGAAGCCGACTGTTACCAACACTCTCGGACATGCCATAAATGCCAGATTTATGCAGACAAGGTGCACGTTCCTCCAGTTCCTCTGAATGTCCTGACTGCACCTTGGCCGTTTGCAATGTGGGGCATAGATATGATCGGTGAGATTAAACCTACGGCATCCAACGGGTATCGCTTCATCCTGGTAGCGATTGATTACTTCACGAAGTGGGTTAAGGCAGCTTCCTACGCTACGGTAACCAAGAACGTTGTGGCACGGTTCATTCGGCACAACCTGATCTGTCGATACGGCGTCCCAGAAAGAATCATTACAGACAATGGTACCAATCTCAATAACAAGATGATCACTGAGCTCTGCGAGCAGTTTAAGATACAGCACCACAACTCTTCTCCTTACCGGCCGAAGATGAATGTGGCTGTAGAAGCAACGAATAAAAATATCAAGAAAATCGTGCAGAAGATGACAGTGACTTATAAAGACTGGCACGAAATGTTACCGTTCGCTCTACATGGGTACCGTACCTCATCCAGGACGTCAATCGGGGCAACTCCTTTCTCCTTGGTCTACGGTATGGAGGCAGTCTTACTAATCGAAGTGCAGATACCCTCTCTCCAGATAATGAAGGATGCAGACCTGAGCGAAGATGATTGGATCCAGACACGACTTGATCAAATAAACCTGATTGACAAAAAGAGACTTGCTGCTATTTGTCATGGTCAGACGTACCAAAAACGCATGATCAGGGCATTTAACAAAAAGGTCAGACCACAAGAATATCAAGTTGGGGATCTGGTAATCAAGCATATCATCCTTCCTCAGAGTGATCCAAGGGGCAAATGGACCCCTACGTACGAAGGGCCATTTGTGGTTAAACATGTGTTCTCAGGAGGAGCCATGATCCTAACCACCATGGATGGTGACGACCTTCCTCACCCCGCCAATGCAGACATAGTAAAAAGATACTACGCATGAAAAAGACCCGCTAGGTTGACATACCTAGGCAAAAATTAGGGCTTCCCGGCGAACCAAAAGGGTTCGGGCAAAATGAAGGGATGAAATGAAAAAATCTGTACACCCGGCAAGTCGAAAACCTGAAAAGGCGGCTTGGGCAAAAATGGGTATCCCGGTGGACTGAAAACCCGAAAGGGCGGTCCAGGCAAAAGTTAGGGATAAAGCATAATACTATGTCTCATTGGATTACCTTGCATCCAGAATCCGGTATCAATATCAAGTTCTAACGACATCAATCAATCAGCTTCATCCTCGACTAGGTCATCAAGTGATGAGACGCTCGAAGATATAAAGGCGATAGCAGAGCTGGAACCCAGTGGGATTGTTCTTTTCACACAACTGTTTTATTTTCCTTCGTACAAATTTGTATAAACTCTTATTCGGCGGCGTTCTCTTACTAGGACGTCAGCCTCTTGTACATGAACGCCCATTTACAGGCAATTCAAAAATCAATACAAAAATCACTTTTCAGTTAAAATTGCCAATTGTTTTCCTTTTTTGTTTTGTTTTGCGAAGAACGTCCAAGGTTCAATTTGTGATATATGCATTTGACACTAATTGTTTACTCATAAATATTTGCATACGAAACAAAGGATTAATTACAGGTAACATTAGAAACAGGGGCAATAAAGAGTTGTCTAAGCGATCTAATTGCTCTGTCCGCCAAGGTATCAAGGTAGGTTCAGATGAAGAACACAACTAGTATATCTTAATTCCTCAGAGAGTGAGTCAGCAAGTCAATGCACTCTCCCCAAGCAAGGCTATACTTTCAGCCTTAAGGAAGTTGGGTATCCTCCAGCAGATCTCAACATTCCCCAGCACAATATACGGACATTCTTAACAAGCATCCCCGACAGTCTTGATCTAAGATTGTTCCCCGGCGGTATATCAGACATTCAGTGGAATCTCTTCCCCAATACACCTCAAGAATTCCCCCAGGAGAGTCCAATCAAGATTTCCCCAGGAAAGTTTGAATCATCTCCCCAACAGGAAGCTTATCCCCAGTAGATTCTGGAAGCTTCCCCCCTACAGAGCGCGAACGCGTCCTCCGGCTTTATTCAAAGTTTACTTCCCTACTGGGATATAACTGGGTTATCCTCAGCCAAAAGCCACGGAAAGATCGTCCTCGGCGAAGTCTTCTTATCCCCAGTGGAGTCTATTAACACTTCCAACATAATAATGGTGTTCCCGGCGGAGTTATCATTATCTCAACAAAACACCTCTCTCCCCACAGAGCATTTTCCCCAGCAAGGTAGCTAGAGTAATTTCTCCCCGCAGAGTGTTCTATTCGCCAAGTTTATTCCCCAACGGAGTTACCTTCTCCTACCGGTATTCTTGCAACCATCACTCCCCAGTGGAAACAGAAGCTCCACATCAGCCCAGGATTTAACTTCCCGGCACCCGTCAAGGATTTATTTTCCTAAGACGAAAACATACATTCAAAAACATCACATACATCATGATACATGCATAAACGCATCATACCTTACAATCTCATTTATGTTGAGAACATCATTGCTTGATCCATATCATGCATTGCATATGACTGACCTTTACCTTTCAGGAAAGATCCAGTTAAGTTCTCAGCTATGTCCAAGACTTTAGCCTGGTTCAGTTAAATCGACCCTAAGATTTTCCGGATTCTTATCCAGTCAAAGGCCTTCTCTGGTTCAGTCAGATCGACCCTAAGATCTCCCTGATTCTTATCCAGTTGAAGATATTCCAAGACCTAGCCTGGTTCAGTTAAATCGACCCTAAGATTTTCCTGATTCTTATCCAGTCAAAGGCCTTCTCTGGTTCAGTCAGATCGACCCTAAGATCTCCCTGATTCTTATCCAGTTGAAGATATTCCAAGACCTAGCCTAGTTCAGTTAAATCGACCCTAAGATTTTCCTGATTCTTATCCAGTCAAAGGCCTTCTCTGGTTCAGTCAGATCGACCCTAAGATCTCCCTGATTCTTATCCAGTTGAAGATATTCCAAGACCTAGCCTGGTTCAGTTAAATCGACCCTAAGATTTTCCTGATTCTTATCCAGTCAAAGGCCTTCTCTGGTTCAGTCAGATCGACCCTAAGATATCCTTGATTCTTATCCAGTTGAAGATATTCTAAGACCTTGCCCGGTTCAGTTAAATCGACCCTAAGATTTTCCTGATTCTTATCCAGTCAAAGGCCTTCTCCAGTTCAGTCAGATCGACCCTAAGATCTCCCTGATTCTTATCCCAGTAGAAGACATCCAAGGTTCTCTCAGCGTTCCTGTTGAGGTAGTAATCACCCAAGGTTCTCTCAGCGTTCCTGTTGAGGTAGTAATCGCCCCAAGATTCTCTCAGCGTTCCTGTTGAGGTAGTAATCGTCCAAGGTTCTCCCAGCGTTTCTGTTGAGGTAGTAATCGCCCCAAGATTCTCTCAGCGTTCCTGTTGAGGTAGTAATCGTCCAAGGTTCTCTCAGCGTTCCTGTTGAGGTAGTAATCGTCCAAGGTTCTCTCACCGTCCCGTTGAGGTAGTAACCATCCCTGATTAGTTCATCACCTTTTGAAGCTCCAGATTCAATTCCTGTAACCAGTCAGGGCGCATCTACACAAAGAGTTTGAAGACCAACTCCTGTAACAGGCTAGGTACTCATTTACTTTTTCAGGTACGCAAGTTCTCGCTAAGGAATCTCTTACGCGATCGACACCCAGATAGCATCTATAAGCCCATCCACCTATCCATCACCTCTCAGCATGGTATCTATAAGCCCATCATCCTATCCATCAATCTCCAAATGGCATCTATAAGCTCATTCCCACCATCACACTACTATGTGAGCGCAAATTTCTGGGCACTCTAGTGTTCAATCATCTTCTACCTTCGGACTACGAAAGGCACGACAGCCAATCTACATCCTCAGGTCTAAGAAGATTGAACAGGGGCAACTGTTGTACCCCAAAATTTTCCCTCCCATATTCTTCAAAGATTTGCCAAAGATCAAGGTTCAAAGGCCACTCGAGGGTTGCACAGTCCAGTGGCCTCCTAACAGTCAAAATTAGGGTTTTGGTTCTGACAAAGAAATTGAAGTTTCCAAGGGTCCAATCAAGTCCCACATGCCTATAAACATTGTCAAGCATCCTTAGGCCAAGTTTTAAGACCCACAGCACAAAATTGCACAGTCAAAAACCCTAATTGCCCAACAGTCAACTGCAGGGGCAAAATGGTCATTTGACAGTCAAAAATCCAAATTTTTGGTCAACATCTTATTTTGAAGCCACAAACATAATTTGATCAATTCTTGATCATGATTTCACAAGCATGGCTCAAAAAGTCTCAAGATGCAAAAGTTTCTATTTTTGGACAGTTGAAAAAGTCAACTGCAAATTGACCAAGGCATAACTTCCACATGGTTTATCAGAAAAATTCCATACAAAGATCATTTTGAAGAGAATGACATTTCCTACAACTCATATTCACACTTCAAGTCCAAGAAATGCTCTCACAAAAAGTTATCAATCTCAACATTATAGGTCATTTTCAAAAGTCAACAAAAAGGCACTTTAAGTCAAAGACCATAACTTGCGATTGGTAAATCAAAATGACATGGGACCAAAGGCATTGGTTAGAGGACTTCAAGACCTTTCCAAAATGTCCAAGAACATGATCAAAGCTTAAACATTGAGCAAGATATGCCTTGTGGAAGTTGGGAAATATTTGGGAATTTTGAAAAGTCAACTTTACTTCAAATACCTCAAAATTGCTAATGGGCCTCAATTTCTTCCAAGAATCATCACCCAAAAGCTATGCACGACCCATTGACCCAAAGGGGAGTTATTTTCTCATTTTTAATCTATTAATTGAATTTTTAAATCCGTTAATTCATTTAATTAAAATTAAATATGAGAAAAATACTAAACAAATGTTTTCAAATCTTTTTATGCAGCATTTCAACTCATTATTCACTCAAGATTTCGTGCATACTCAAAAAGGCAAGAATTGGCAATGATTGGTATCAAAAAGGTATGAAAAAGATTGAAAAAGATTATGCAAAATCAAGAATTCAAAATCATGAATGCAAAGGATTATGGACTTGGATTTCTACCCTAATTCATTCCACATATAAACACAAACCTAAACCTAATGCAAGGAACTCAGAAGCTGCGCCCAAGAATACCAAACGACTTTGCATTATTTTCATAAAAATTCAAAACTATTTTCACAATTCCAACGTAATTCCAAGCCAAAGAACCATCCCACAAGCTTGCCAAGGTTACCAGGAATCTATTCCAATCAGAATCACGCTTCCATACTCAAAGAATTGGTAGATAGAAGCTTGACTTTCTTCTAAAAATTGCATATTCGTATTTGAATTTATACACATTTTCCATGCATTTTAATGTTTGATTTATACTAATGTGATGATTCTAAAGCTAATGGCGTGATTCAATTGGAGAATGGCTGTCTGAATAGAAAGTTACCATGAACGTCTTTTAGGGTTTCAGGAACTTTAAAAGGGGGTTTCTTTCATAAGGAAAAATTAGGCAACGAGACCAGGACCATTGAACTCAGGGCATCTGGACGATTCAATCCCACTAGTCGCGCCCTTTTTATGTTTGCGTATGGCCTAATCGTTATTTTTGCAGGTTGAAGTTAGTGGGGGTTTAAAACCCCCGCTATCCATTCTATATTTCTCAGGCAAAAACGAACAAACAAAGAAGAAGGTTGGTTGTCATCATGTGGTTGGCTGATTCAAAGCTTGGCGCGCGTTTTTTTTGCTTTATACCACTTGCACTTACTTTTTATTATATTAATTGTGTTTCATTGTAATAACAAAGAAGATCAGTGGCTCAGATGGTTAGTGCGTTTGCTTGTAGGTATTGGGACCTGGGTTCGATTCCCAGGTCCCCTTGTATATTTTCATGATTTTTTCACTAACCCATTCCAGTGTGACATTCATGCAAAGGAGTATCACGCACCCCTACATCTAAGCCAACCAGGTGTCTCTGATGGTCAGCCCAATGGCCAGGATGTGTAGCTCATCATAAGCATTAGTCAGCTATTCCATACGTGACCATCAAAAGTCAAACATGGCCTAGAATTGAGTGGGCCTGATTGCTTGCATACACCTCCTACTGGGCCAGAAAACCCCCCCTGTTTGTATATTTATTTTCTTTCTAATTTTCCTCTTTAACTTTAATTCTTTTCAATTTTTTTAAATTCATAAAAATAATTCCTTATAACATAAAAATCAGAAAATTATAAAACAATAAAAAATATGTTTTGTTAATATTAATTTCTATTAATTTTGTAAATAAGTTTTAATAACCAAATTAGTTTAATTTTAGGCTTAATTTTAATATTTTTCTTAATAACCAATAAAAACATAAAAGTTAGGGTTTCTAGCTTTTTACTCTTTTTTTTTATAATTAAAATTTCTTCTTATTATTATTAATAACTAATTATTTTTGTAAATAAATATGCCATTTAATTAATTAGGGTTAAATTAGGTTATAACTTAAACATTTTTTTAATAAATTAAAAACAATTAGAATTAGGGTTTCCTATAATAATTAATTTTCTCATTAAATTTCATAAATACAAAAACTCCAAAAATAAGTTATTTTCTTTATTTAACTTAATTAATTTATTAATTGTAATGTAATTTCTTTAAAGGGTCCAACGCCCTCGCACTCGATTCTAAATTCTCTTCACGCATTTATTTTTATTTCTTCTATGAATGTAATGTATTTGCCCCAAAGCCTTGTAATAGATAATTAGGGTATTTACTTTTTGCACTTTGTTTCAAATCGGGTCTTGGTTTAATTTGGCGTTGTAGACCCGCGCCTTGTAATAGCATAGGACCTTTATCTTTCCGCATTTTTATTTCCGCACCTTTTAAACTGCAAAAACACATGAAAGAATGAATGCCAAAAATAAAATCAAAGCGTAGATCACCAATGCATGACAAGACAAATAATAACTGAAAATGACACACAATTCACACACCACTCATAGGGTACGCCTCACTGTTGCCTTGCCCCTCAAAAAGTGGTCGTCGAGTATAGGACGTTTTAGTAAGTCCTCATGTCCATGAACATGGCATGGGGGTAGCTTCTAAGGTGTCCTACTATTGCTCTGGTGACCACGCAGTTGCCTTGCCCCTCGAAACGTGGTCGTCGACTATAGGACGTCTTAGTGAGTCCTTATGTTCCATTGAGCTAGTTGCCTCGAAACGGTTGCCTCGGAACAAGTTGCCTCGGAATAGTTGCCTCGAAATAAAAGATCAATGGCATAAGGGTAGCTCCTAAGGTATCTTACCGTTGCTCGGTGACCACACTGTCCCTAAAAACGAATTGACCCAAACACCTCCAACGGTGGTGCTACCTACCTCTCAATGGTGGGATGGCACTACCTTAAGGACATTTACACAGACTAATTCCTTAGGGTAGGTAGATGACTCGTAGATACTTGCTCTAATTCAAAACAAATTAAAAACTTCTTTTCACACCGACACTTTGCAAAAAGCTTTCAAAACAAACTTTTCAAACACTCTTGAGGACTGATACAAGAGTCGAACTGAAACTTTCAAAGAAACTTTTTCAAACCCACTCACCTTGAAAAGCAAACGAACATTTTGAAAACAAAAGTGAGCAAGTATCTAAGAGCCCATGGATAACCATGGATAGAAAGGGTGCTAACACCTTCCCTTTCTATAAATCTACCTCCCGAACCGAGAACTAATCTCAATAAGGAATTTTTCTGTGCTTTTGTCCTTTCCATATTGGAGAAAATAAAAGACGGTGGCGACTCTTGCTTCCGCGACATTTCGCGAAACCAGCGTTAAACAGTCAGTTCTAGATCCAGCGATCACATTACCCATGTCATTCTTGTGAACTTATCCATGAAAGACACAAAATATTTATTTTCTCCAAGTGAATATACTGGAAATGATTCACACACATCAGAATGTACTATCCCAAATCATGCTTTGCTCTGGGGGCTACTTCTGATGCAAATGGCAATCTGGGTTTCTTGCCTTTCATGCATATCTCACATGACTTCTGAGGCTTCACAATCTTCGAAATTCTATGTACGAGCTTCTTAGAACTTAGATGCCCTAAGCTTCTATAGTTCAGGTGCCCTAACCTCTTATGCCACAGCTTATTGTCATCATTAGTGCCTTCTGCACTAAGACACTCTGCTTCAGCTGTTTCTACATTCACCTTGAATGTTCTGTTGCTTCCCTGCTCAGACTTCATAATCAACTTCTGATTAGAATCATACAACATCAAGAGGTTGTCCTTCATAACCACTGAGAAACCTTTCTCAATAAGGTGACCCACACTCATCAGATTCCTTTTAATTCCAGGAACATACCAAACATCTTTGATCATAATGTTTTTTCCATTCTTCACTCTGATCTGACATTTCCCATACCTTCTGCATTAAGATACTTATCATCAGCACATCTTATCTTTGTTCTCCTTCTGGAGTCAAAGTCTATCAGCCATTGTTTGTTCCCAGTCAAGTGGTTTGAACAGCCAGTGTCCATATACCACCAATCTTCTGAACAATTTCCATCAGAATTAGAAGCCATCAGTAGCACAGGTTCATCATCAGAATCTCCTCTGGCTATATTTTCTTCTTATGATTTCCTTCCTCTGTTTCTATAATCTCTGGCAAAATAGCCAAACTGTTTACAACAGTAACATTGAACCTTCTTCTTGTCATACCTTTCCTTTCCCTTCTGATATTTCTTTTCATCAGAAGTTGAGGTTTCTGACTTATGGAATTTATCACAATGTCTATTCTGCTTCTGGTCCTTCTTGACAAAATAAGCTTTCAGATCTTGCTCCACTTCCCTCTCAGAATTTCTTTCAGTCAGACACAACTCTTGCGCTTCTAGACTGCTTTGCAACTCTTTTATTCTCATGGTTTCCATATTTTTAGAATGTTCAATAAAAACAACAATGTAATCAAACTGAGGAGTAAGTGACCTCAGAATCTTTTCTATGATTACCTGTTCAGAAAGTGTTTCTCCACAAGCTTTCATCTCATTAGTGATCAGAATCATTCTGGAGATATACTCAGAAACTTTCTCATTGTTCTTCATGTTGATATTCTCATATTGCTTTCGCAGGGACTGAAACTTTACCTTCTTTACTGACGCGTCACCACCATAACATTTGGCCAGTATATCCCATGCCTCCTTCGAATTCGTCGAATCAACAATCTTCTCAAACACACTTTCATCCACACACTGATGGATATAGAACAGAGCTTTCTGATCCCTCTTCCTCGTAGATCTTTCTGCAGATTTTTGTTCTTCAGTAGCATCTGCTGCAACTGGAACATAACCTTCAGTAACAAGATCTAGAACATCCTGAGCACCAAACAACACACACATTTGTATCTTCCATCTGTTCTAGCTTTTTCCATCAAAAACAGGAAGTTTAATGTTCAAACTACTGCCTCCACTCATCTTAAACCTTGCACAAAAACTCAGACCTCAGATTCTCACTCAGTGTTTCCCAAACCCACAGAATCAGTGTGATTCTGTTTCAGATTTTTGTTCAAGATTCAACAGAAATTAGGAACCAAAAAATCAAACACACAACTCACTATCACTCGTGTTTCCCATAATTTCAGAACAAACCAAAAGCTCTAGATACCAATTTATTGGTGCAAGGTGATGATATTGAGGAAGAAGAGAGAAAATGAATAAATGCTATAAAGCTGCCACAAATGATTGAAGAGAATTGATTGTATTAAATGTAAACCTAGTACACCTATTTATACACAAAAGTAATAAAGATAAGGATGCCACATAGGGCCTAAAGAGAATATCTAACAAATGGCAAATACTAAATTACCCTGTAATATGGCGAAGGAGGGAAACTGATGGAAAGGAGGTTATCGCGAATCAGGTGAGGAAGAAGATGAGGCAGATGACGATGAAGGATTCGTGAGAGGAATCGTAGTGCTCTTTTTCTTTTTCTTGTATCGTTTCTTCCTCTCTCTCTCTCTCTCTCCATCTTATATCAATCTCTTTCCCTTATCTACACCAACAACCTTGTCCTCTTATTAGGTCTTGTAAAAAGACCATTAAATCCCTCTTTGATATTTGATATATATTTATAAAATTAAACTTAGAAAACTAAAAATATAAATGAATTATAAAACTTAATTAACTCTATTATAAAACTAGCATATTATATATTCTTTTATAACAATAAAATTAAACTAACTATTAATATTTAAAAAATAAAAATAAATGAATTATATTTTTTGGACTTATGAATAAAAGAGAAATAAAAATAGATTGACTAAAGAATTTGAAGCCTTGAATTGAATTTTGAATGATCACAAGAATCGCTGCATCATGAATTGCAAATTGATAGTTTATAAAAATTTCACGAATTTCATGGTCTTCTGAGTACAGTCTGACTTTGGTTCCTTAAGCAAACTTATAGATAACATCATTTGTGATACTGTGCAAACAAAATCGTCTCGAGATGTTGAAAATTAAGGAAGTTATGATCTTTGAAAGTCAGGAAACAGTCAACTGAAATTAAGTCAAATCCACAACATGACCTTTAAATTATTCAAAGTATTTATGGTCTTCTATACATAATCAACTCTTGACTTGTAAAGATAAAATGGAGAAAATGTTAAAGAGATTCATATGCCTAGAGAATCGCTCAAAAATATTAAAGAATGAAGAAGTTGTGAATTTCTGAACTTGAACTGTGAAATGTTGATTTTTAGGTCAAACTGCTTTGAATCAACTGCATAGCTTGAAGAACCAGAAGAAACAGACTTTATTCATATGTACCTCAAAACACTGTGAAACCTTGATATTGCACAACCATTGAACTTTGAAACAAAGTGATTTATTGAATGCAATGTTATGTTAACGACCTAATGGAATATATGCAGATAAATGCAAAAGCCTAAGCCAGATAAAAGTATCGATTAAGAGGGCTAATTTTAGGGTGCAACAGTATGTTATATTCCCATGATACAAATTCCTTGTTGGTGAGATTTTGTGATGATAATTGGGCTGGAAGTGTTGATGATAGGAGAGTACCTCTGGAGGATGTTTCTTTATGGGAAACAATTTGATTTCATGGTTCAACAAGAAACAAAATTGTGTTTCTTTGTCTATTGTTGAAGCCGAGTACATAGCAGCAAGAAGCAGCTGCTCTCAACTAGTGTGGATGAAGAAAATGTTGTCTGAGTATAATGTCACACAAGATGTCATGACATTAGGGGACCAAGCACATTGACATCAGGCACACTTCATTAGAGAACTTGTGGAGGACAAGGTTATAACTCTTAATCATGTTAGCACTGAGAATCAGCTTGAAGATATCTTTACAAAAGCTCTTGATGCCGTTTAGTTTGAGAACCTAAGGAGTAGACTTGGGATCTGTATCTATGAAGAATTATAGAAATTATTGTTGGTTTTGCACCTATTAATGAAGATTCTAAGGATGGTGATGCACCTGACGAACATTCTGCTAGTGTTATTAAAGATGAAGAAGATGTTGACGCATGACATTTGGTCATGTGATTTTGTTTGGGTCTGCCTTATGATCTTGTTCATCTTAGTTTATGATTTTGTAAGGGTTAAATACCCAGGATATTTTTAGTTTCTTTTTTCACCTCATCTCTTAAAATTTTAGGTGCTCAAATTTGCTAATATTGTATACTTACCTTTGTTATATTATGACTAAAAAGGGGGAGTAGTATGATATTTAGGGTGTTGGTGTGCTGGTGCTGGTACTACTGTTGATGGAGAATTATTGAGGGGGAGACCCTGCTATGGACTGGAGGCTTTAAAGAGATGTCAGACATGATGTCTTGACATCATGATGTTGAGAACTTATGTTCTCTATTGTTTGCAGTTGTGTTAGTAGATCAACTAACTATTAATTGTGTCTCTGTTTTTTTTGCTGCTCTTAACCTTGCTAATGTATTTTCTACTGTTGTGTCTCTGATGTGTGTGTTTGATTTATTTTTAAAAACAACCAATCAGAGGAGGCCACGCCATCATCTTTAACCTCTGGCTAGGGTATAAACATGCGCAGAAATAGATTCAACACCTCAAGTTCAGACCCTCCATTCTATCTCAGTTCTCAACCAAAATTCATCTAATCAAGCGCAAATCAAAGCTAACATATCATACTACATTATGCAATTCAAATCAATCTCAGAAATTAAGCATGGATCAAGAAATCAAGTCTTAAAAACTGGAAAAACACACTACAAACATCAAAACCAAAAACATGATTTCACCAAATATGTTTGAATCTGAGCTCAAATATACATCAATCCTAATGATTGGCCAGCTAACGACTCAATGAACATGATCTAAATCATCAATTCAAGCTGAATCATGCAAATCAAAGTTGAAGAAAACTCACCTTGATGTGAAATCTGGAAACTCGGTTCCTTCACTCCAGAAGCAAACCAATGGTGCAAGCTTGATCTCCTTACTTCACTGAAGCTAAACCACTAAGAATTTTGAAGAATGATCCAATGAGAAGAGAGATTCGAAGCAATTCAGGGATACTTGAAAATTTTCAGATATGAAATATGGTGACTATGAGCCTCTTCCTTTAAAACTGAGCCTTGGTTCTTGTTATATAGCACGAGAGGAAGAGGATAGAAGTGGTATTTGGCACTCAAAGACATTGGAGGGAAAGTTTGGTAGTTTAAGCAAAACGTGAGGTTGCACATGGAGCCTGCGTTTCACTCATGCAATCTCTCATTTTATCTGTGCTTTATGAGCCAAATGAGGTCAGAAACCAATGCTCAAAGTGCCAGGTCATGACTATTTGAAATGAGAGAGTGTTGGTGAATTTGCAAAATCGTGCAAGTTTTTAGGAATTTTGGCATCAAGCAAGTACAGTTGCACATGGGGCACGAATTGTCCACCCTCATGGGCCTCAAAACATGATAAATGACCCCTGGGCCTGATTTGAGACAAAAGGAATGGCTGGAATCTGGATTATCAAGAATTGGCCATTTTGGTGTTTGGTCAAAATTCACAAAAATGCATTGAAATCCAAATTGTCATAACTTGTTCATCCTTTAGAATTTTGGCACAAATGAATACAATTTAAAAAGGTATTGAAGATATCTACAACTTTGTAGTTTTCAGTTTTCCCAATTGAATCCATTAAATCCTCCAAATATTGGCATGAAAGTCACTAAAATTTGAAAATGACCTATAATTTCACCTTGAGGCATGAACTTCCAAAGACTAAAACTCTTGATTCCTTGACAATTTATATACGAGACTAAAAGGAGATGGAAGATAATTCTCTTAGCTTTCCAAGCATATTCAATTTGTATTTTTTGGACCAAGGATGAACAAATGGTGAATTTTTGAAGTTTAATCCTTATTTTCCATTTTTAGAAACTTTTTAGGGTTTCTTCATGAACAAGTTTCAATCCAAACCCCAAACCTCTTGATCCAATGATCAAAATGGACTTGAAATATGAAAAGTACACCCTTGAATTAATGGTTGACCAAAAGTTCACTTGATCAACTTTGACTGATTTTGGCTAAAATGACGATCAATTGATCCACTTCTCTTTAAAATTGATGATCAAAGCTTCACACATATGACCTTCCAAACATATAGAGGCCATGTACAAAGTTTTATCTCAAAATTCTCAAGAAATCCTGATGAAATCCCAAACCCTAGTTTTGGTCAACCCCTTAGGAGAATGATGCATCATCTTTAAAACTTCAAATCCTCTGGATACCTTGGACAATTTCTTGCACAAAGATATTTCCAATGTCAATGAGGTGTTGTAGCTTCAAAATCAAAACTTTCACATTCATCAATAGCCTTGATCAACCAAAACCCTAAATTTGATTGATGAATCAAAAGGTTGTAATTCTCCTTATAATCAACACAATCTTTAATCTTCTGATGATCCAATGAGGTGGATAAGATATCTTGAGATATGTGAAACCTTTGGGCTTGAAAGATCTAGCGGTTTAAATAATAAGGCCCTCCTTGAGTGAATTATCAATACAATCAACTTCCAAAGCTCGAGGAAGACTTGATAACCAAAATACTTTGATACCATCACAATGTATGAATGCAATGCAATATGATGTTTATGATGAAACATAAGCCTGAATCAAGAGGGTAAATTTTAGGGTGCAACAACTGTCCCTATTCAATTATCTTTAACTAGATAAACGAGAAAAGCGATAGCTTTTGAGTGTTCAGAGTTGAAGATGATTGAATACAAAAGAAACCGAAAATTTACACTCTTGAAGAAAAAGTAGAATCCCCCAAAGACAAAGAAATGCCAGCAGGCGTGGGATTAAGAAGATACCAAACGAAATTGGATTTAGCAAACAAGGAGTTTAGTGAACATTGGACTTCCTAAGACATGCGTCAGAATGAAGTTGTAACGCGAATTCTAAAAAAAATTGAAACAGAACTAAATCATAGAAGAGTAAACGAAACTAAACTTCAAAATAAATGTGCTAGGGCAAAACTGGGCTTCAAGAAAAAAAGGTGAGATAAGATTCAAACTACAGAGAATAGGCGAAACTATACTCTAGAAAAAGAAAAGTACGCGGGGCAAAGTGGCTAGAGTGCGCGATTCTAGGAGAACCCACTAATCTCAACCTAAGATAGACAGTAAGAAGGAACTGAAAGAATCCCAGGAGTGAAGAACAAAACGAGACAAAACTCGACCCAAAAACTAGTTTGACGAAACTAAACTAGATGAGTACCAGGATGAAACTGGATTTCACACACGGGTAACAAGGCAAAACTCGACCCATGTTAAAAGTGGTGAGAGTGGTTGTTCTCAGAGCACCTGCTGGTCCCAGATCAATGGATAACAGTAACGAAAACTAATAGAAGAATCCAAGGAACAAAAGAGACCGATTTCAACCAGGGATGCACTACGAACACTGCATTCGGTAAACGAAAACCGTCAAAAGGTCCAAAGTACGAAAATAAAAAACGAGATGAAACTCGACTCATTAACTAGTAAGGAGAAACTAAACTAGATGAGTACCATGACGAAACTGGATTTCATGCACAGGCGACGAGATCGAAACTCGACCCAAAGCAAAGTGATGAGAGTGTGTGATACGGTGGCAGAACCGACTGTTAATACTGGTTTGCGTTTTTTGTTCGTAAATGTCGCGGTAAGCAAGAGTCGCCACCGACTTTTATTTCATCCAATAAAGGAGAAGGAAAAGAACAGAAAAAAACCTTTTTTCGAGAATGTTTCTGAGTACGGGGGGTAGATTATGGAAAGGGAAGGTGTTAACACCCTTTCCATCCGTAGTTTTCTACGGGCTCTTAGATACTTGCTCATTTTTTGAAATTGCTCGTGTGTGCTTGCTTTGAAAAAGTTTTACTTCATGATAACCACTGTATCTGTCCTCAAGAGTGTGAGGAAGTTGTTTTTGAAAATTGTTTTGGAAAGTGTTTGTGTGAAAAGTTTTTGTTTGAGAAAGTACCTAGGAGCTAATCTACCTACTCAAAAAAGTCTGTTCGTTTTCCTTTAGACATCGCTATCCTATTATTAAGGAATAGGTAGCACCATCATTGGAGTTTTAAGGGACGTTTGAAGGGACAAGTACGATCACAAAAGCAATGTTAGGAAATTTTAGTAATCATCCCAAAGCCTTAAAGATCTTTTTTCGAGGTGACATCCGAAAGGGTCATTTTTAGATCTTTTGGGACTAGAGGATGACCACTAATATTCCCTATACTTCATGACCTTTTACGAAGGCAATCAGAGTGGAGTAAACCCTAAGAGTGAGCATGTGCAAGTGTATTTTTTCAGTTAATTATCTTTGCACAATTAGGGTTTTCTACTATTTTAATTTCAACTTGTCTTTCCATACAATCCTATACATACATCTAAGCAGTTTATAGTTTGCGGAAATAAAAATGCGAGAAGTTAAAGTCCTAATTATTACAAGGCTTTGGGGAAATACATAATTATTTTGGACTAAAAATAAAATGCGGAATTAAGACCCTACTTAATTCTATTACAAACTCGAAGTAGTTACAATAATAATGTGATAAGGTGGCCAGAATCGGGACGTGTTTCCTTTTTTTAAAGGAATTTGCTGGTTTGCATTTTGCGTTTGTGTTTGCAAAATGTCGCGGTAAGCAAGAGTCGCCACCGACTTTTATTTTATCCAACAAGGAAAGGAAAAAAGCATAGAAAAATTCCTTTTTTTTGAGATATTTCTGAGTACGGGGGTAGATTATAGAAAGGGAAGGTATTAGCACCATTTCTATCTGTGGTTTTCCACGGGCTCTTATGTACTTGCTCATCATTTTCAAAATTGTTTTCTTTGTGTTTGTGTTATTTGAAAAGCTTTTGTTTTGACTTCGATTTAACTCTTGCTTCTGTCTTCAAGAGTGTAATGAAGTGTTTTTTTGAAAACTTTGTTTGTAAAGGAGTGTAAGTGTGAAAAATTTGTTTTGATTGAGAAAGTACTTAAGAGCTAATCTACCTACTCAAAAAAAATCGTTCTATGCTTGTTTCCTTTAGACAACGCTATCCCACTATTAGTGAGTAGGTAGTACCATCGTTGGAGTTTGAGGGTCAATTCGAAAGGGACGTACGGTCACTAAAGCAATGTTAGGACGTCTTAGTAATAACCCTAATGTCTTAGATGAATTATCCGAGGCAACAATATCCGAGGCAACCTTTCCGAGGCAACTTTGATCTTTGGACAAAAGGACGACCACTAAAGCATCCTATACTCAATAACCGTTTACTGAAGGCAACCAAGTGGGAGTGTACACTAGGAGTACACATGTGCGAGTGATTCAATTTCAGATTATTTATCTTTGCACATTTAGGGTTATCTAACTATTTTTAAAATTAATCATACATTCTTGTCATGCATCTTAATATCATACATCTAACAGTTTAATATTTTGCGGAATTTAAAGTGCGGAAATTAAACTACGCTATTACAAGGCTTCGGGTATTTACATAGCCAAAAACAAACCCTTAAAAAATAAAGCGATAAATGAAATATAAAAGTCCTAATTAACTATTACAACTTGTGAGCAGATACAATAATTGGGTAAAAATGATAATAAAGCGCGCGAAGAAATTTACATCGAGTGCGAACTAGGGTTTTGACCCTTCTATCCTAATTAAAAGAGAAAAATGTTTTTTTGTTGTTTTTAATATTTTTTAAAGAAAAGAATTTATGTTTTAAAATTAAATATACAATTAATTAGTTAATTAAATTAATTAATGAAAATAATTATATAGCCTATTTTTGGGTTTTTTTTTTATTTTTAAGAAAAGAAAATAATTAAATTAGAAATAAAACCTATTTGTTCTAATTAATTTTAATTATGTACAAAAAGAATTAAAGTTATCTAAATTAACAATCTAATCTAATTTAATTAATTAATTTTTTGACAAAAAAATGAAATCTAAACCTAATTTGTGAAAAGTATTATTTTTTTGTGATTTTTTTGATAAAAAGAAAATAATTGATTTGTTAGTAAATGAAATAAATAACTTAATTAAAATAAAAAAGTATAGAGAAAGAGATTTGGGCCTGAGCAATTTGGGGGGTGCAAGAATCAGATTCTGGGCCCAAAAGATGGAAGTCCATGTTGACTTCCCAGATCACATGCTCTGCGTTTGACTTGGCTTATGATGCTCCTCCATTGCTGGCCATCAGATCTGGATCTCAAGACATGTGGCAGACTGGATGAGAAAGTCCCATGGTGGACCTTGGTCTTTGGTGCGCACCTGAACCTAAAGAGAAAAATAATATGCAAGCAAAGGGGGGACCTGGGATTCGAACCCAGGTCCTGAAGCAATTACCATACATTCCATTGCCGCTACGCCACTTGTTTTTGTTTGTTCATAATGTAAACAACAAATATTATAAAAGAAATAAGCGAATCAAAGAGATAATGCGTGCGGATTTTCAAACGGACGAGTGAGGTGATGCCACGCCATCATCCCTGTCCTTGGTCCGTTGGTAAAAAGTCCCAGACTTTTACCTAGGAACGTTGGTCCGTTGCTATAAGCCTGCACATTCTCAAAATTAATTTTAGGTCAAATAAATCAAAAATTAAGCCATAAATGATTTCGTCTGGACCTACTGAGTTCAATGATAGCCCTTTCATGGCCCAATTTTTCCTGTAAACGAAGATCCCAATTTGAAGTAAGGAACCCTAATTATGGTGAAATCCACTACAGGCCATATAAATGCAATTAAACAATACAGAAAGCTTGCATATGTCTTAAGGATCAATAATATACCATTAGTTCATGCTATCAATGCCTATATCATAGAATTCGATTTCAAGAAAAGTTAGGTATCGTGACTGACTTACAGCGTGATATAGGGCCTTAAAATGCTTGCTTTTGATTACTTTTGCTTGCTAGGGATCCTAGGAGGCGATTGGAATGGTCCAAGGGTCTTGAAATTGCCTCTAAGTAGGAATTCGTGTTTGCACTTTTTCTTGATTTTTTCAAGTTTTGTTTCTAGATGATGCGCCTCTTTCTCCAACCTCTTTTGGTCTGCATTCCTTCTATATGTATTGAGGAATAGATTAGGGTTAAAAACCTGGCCTCAATCTTCCTCCATCAACGAGTTTGATCTTGATTTGATTCACCTTAAAATCTTTCCAAAAATAGGCCTAATCCAATCTTTTTGTGCACACCAAGCCTTTACACGAGTTTGATTTGATGCTAGCTGTATAATAAGACCTGAAACAAGCACAAGATCTTTGAATTTCATTGTTTTGGATTTTATATGATTTGTTTTGATTTAAATTAATTTAATTCAAATAAAAATCAAAACAAATAATAAAAATAAGATATTTACAAGTGGAAAAGGCTAGAGCTCGTGGACTATGTTTCCAACTCAAAACAAGTGAAAAAGATTGGGCCCATTTGGCAAAAATTGAAGTTTTAGGCATAGTTGACTTTTGGCAATTTTGCAAAAAAGGTCAACTTCAACAATGCATAACTTTCTCAATTTTGACTCTTTGGAGGTGTTCTGTGACTTTTTAGAAAGCTTGAGATGTCCTATAAGCAACCCTTTCGGTATCATCTCAATTTGATGTTCCATTATCATGTATGAAGCTTTGACAAAAAAGGTGTTTTTGTTGACTTTTCAAAATGACCTATAATGTCCAAATTCATAACTTCTTGTGAGTGCATATTTAGAACTTGGGAGATGAAGATGGATTGTAGAGCATGGCATACTCTTATAAATGAGCTTTGGAAGGGTCATTTCTCATAAAGTATGAGAAAGTTATGCTTGGTCAAAGTTGAGTTGACTTTTCCTACAAAACCCTAATTTAACAACTTTTGATTCTTGAAGAATTATGAGCAATCCTTGATGAATCATGATCAACTCTTGATCAAATGATGAAATATACTTCAAAATTAGGATGTTGACCAAAAATATTGAAGTTTGACTGTATGTGGGCCACAATTGACTTTTGTCTTAGCACAGTCGATTTTCAGGCCTTTGAGCAATTGACTGAGCAAACTTTCTCTGTAAGGATTGAAACTTGACATGGATGATCTTGAGAACATATTAGGACATTGGTGAACATTTGGGGTCCCTTGGTCTCAAGTATCTTGATGCAATATGAAACCCTAATTTGTGGTAGACCGCCTTAGGAGAGAGCTTGTCTGGCTAACCCTTGGACTTCCTTGAGCAACTTGAGTATCATTCTTGAAATGTTTTGAGAAATATGGGAGGGAAAATTTTGGGGTACAACAGCTGCCCCTGTTCAATTTTCTTAAACCTGAAGATTTAGATTGGCTTGTCTACCTTTCGTGATCTGAAGGTGGAAGATGATTGAACACTAGAGTGCCCAGAAATTTGCACTCGCATGAAGTGGTAATTGTCTTGTGATGTCGGGAATGGGCTTAATGATTCCATTTGGAGACTGATGATGGGATATGGGCTTAAAGATGCCATCCTAAGTAGTGTCGATCGCATAAGAGGTTCCTTAGTGAGAGCTTGTATACCTGTTGTTGAGGAAGATTCCGCTAGGGAAGGCTGATCTTTGTTGAGAAAAGCAAAATTTTAGGAGCTTCGGTCGTCTGTTACTCTGCTGGTTAGTCGTCTCTATTTGAATTTTAGGAACTTCGATCGTTTGTATTCTATTGAGGAAACATCTCTGTTGAATTTTAGGAACTTCGGTCATCTGTATTCTACTGAAGAACCATCTCTGTTGGAATTTTAGGAACTTCGGTCGTCCGTATTCTACTGAGGAATCATCTCTATTGAATTTTAGGAACTTCGTTCGTCCGTATTCTACTGTGGAAACATCTCTGTTGAATTTTAGGAACTTCGTTCGTCCGTATTCTACTGAGGAATCATCTCTGTTGAATTTTAGGAACTTCGGTCGTCCGTATTCTACTGAGGAATCATCTTTGTTGAATTTTAGGAACTTCGGTCGTCCGTATTCTACTGAGGAAACATCTCTGTTGAATTTTAGGAACTTCGGTCGTCCGTATTCTACTGAGGAACCATCTCTGTTGAATTTTAGGAACTTCGGTCGTCTGTATTCTACTGAGGCATCATCTCTTTTGAAATTTAGGAACCTCGATCGTCCGTTATTCTACTGAGGAATCATCTCTGTTGAAATTTAGGAACTTCGATCGTCTGTTATTCTACTGAGGCATCATCTCTTTTGAAATTTAGGAACTTCGATCGTCCGTTATTCTACTGAGGCACCATCTCTGTTGAATTTTAGGAACTTCGGTCGTCCGTTATTCTACTGAGGAATCATCTCTTAGTCGAGGAGGTGAGAATGAACTACTATCTGGTCGTGGTCCAGGCTTCATAGTGATAAGACCAACTGCTATCTGGTCGTAATCCAGGCTTTACAGTGACTTACTGGGGAGATGAGATTAAACTTGTTGTCCGGTCGTAGTCCGGGCTTCGCAATTTCTCGATTCTTATCTGGTCGTAATCCAGGCTTCAGAACTTGTGTTAAAGATATACCACTATCTGGTCATAATCCAGGTTTTGCGGTGTCTTTGGCTGCTATCTGGTCATAACCCAGGCTTCACAGGAACTTGTATTGCTACCTGGTCGTAATCCAGGCTTCACAACAACTTGCTGGGCTGTTATCCGGTCGTAGTCCGGGCTTCACGACTTGAATTTATGAGAATTTGATTGTATCTTTCTTGAAAGGTAAAGGTTAGCTGTATGTAATGCATGATATGTATCAATCAATGATGTTCTCAAAATAAATGAGATTGTGTTGTATGATGCGTATGCGTATGTCATGATGTATGGGCATGTGATGTTTTCTGATGTTCGCTAGTTGGGGAAAATAAATCTCGGCTTGCTGCTGGAGAAAAAAGTTGAATTCTTCGTTTCCGCTGGGGATAGTGAATGAAGGTGATTGTGAGAATAAACCTGCGGGAGAGGATAACTCCGCTGGGGAATAAACTAACGAGGAAATGACTCTGTGGGGAAGAGATGTTTCTGCTAGAAGATCCTTTGATTTGGAGGAATAAACTCAGCTGGGGATGAATTACCGTTACTGGTAATAATGAACTCTATCGGGAATTGAGTTTCTGTTTGTGAAAAGAATGAACTCCGCTGGGGATGGTTTTCCAGTTGCGACTTCACTGGGGATAATATTTTAGACTCTACTGGGGACAATCTTCCAGAGTCTACTGGGGATAATTCTCCAAACTCCACTGGGGATAATTTTACAGTGCTGATGGTAGATAAACTTTGATTGGGGAGAATATTTCCAACTCATTCGCGGTTGCGAGCCTCAGTTGGGGAGAATTAACACCACTTTCTTTCTCATACTCTGCGGGGAGTGAATGTACTTTCAATCGTTTCCTCCAACTAGGTCTATCCCTATACCTGGTGAATAAAGCAACTGTATAGTTTGGACATTTCTTATTTGCCCCTGTTTCTGATACTACAAGTAATCGTCTTTTGTTTCGCATGTAAATATTTATGAGCAGCGGTTATTGTCAAATACATATATCAAAAATGAAACATTGGACGTTCTTGCAAAACAAAACAGAAAAAAGAAAACAATTTGAAATTTCTTTGTGGAAATGATTTGTATTGATTTTGAAGTCATCCTGTAAATAGGCGTTTTGTACAAGAGGTTGATGTCCTAGTAAGAGAACACCGCCGAACAATAGAGTTTATACAATTTGTGAAAAAAACAAAGAAAAATAGTTATGTGAACAATCCCATTGGGTTCCAACTCTGCTATTGCCTTTATATCCTCGAGCATCTCATCACTTTGCTACTTGGTTGAAGGTAGACCAGATTGATTAGTATCGTTCGAGCCTAATAGTCGATACCAGAGTCTGGTTGCAAGATGATCCAACGAGACATAATGTTACGCTTTGATCCCTAATTTTTGCCTGGACCTCCCTTTCGGGTTTTCAGTCCACCGGGATACCCTTTTTTTTGCCCAAGCCGCCTTTTCAGGTTTTCGACTTGCCGGGTGTACAGATTTTTTCAATTTCATCCCTTATTTTTGTCCGAACCCTTTTGGTTCGCCGGGAAGCCCTTATTTTTTCCCAAGCCGCCTTTTCAGGTTTTCGACTTGCCGGGTGTACCGGTTTTTTAATTTTCATCCCTTATTTTTTCCCGAACCCTTTTGGTTCGCCGGGAAGACCTTATTTTTGCCTAGGTCAGTCAACCTAGAGGGTCCTTGATTAGGCGTAGTATTTTTTCACTATATCTGCATTGACGGGGTGAGGAAGGTCGTCACCATCCATGGTGGTTAGAATCATAGATCCTCCTGAGAAGATGTTCTTAACCACAAATGGCCCTTCATAAGTAGGGGTCCATTTTCCCCTGTGATCACCTTGAGGTAGTATAATGCGTTTGATCACCAGATCCCCAACTTGATACTCTTGTCGTCTGACCTTCTTGCTAAATGCCTTGATCATCCGCTTTTGATACGTCTGACCATGACTGTTGTACCCCAAAATTTTCTCTCTCATTTCATCAGCATTACTCATCACAAGACTCTTGGAATTCAAGATCAAGCTAGGGTTTGCTCTGCTCAAGACACCTTCTTGCACTGTTGACCTAAATTAGGGTTTGAGTTTGCACAGGGATGTTTTTACCTACAATGCCCAAAGTGACTTTCATACTTCATGTTGGACTCACAAGTTTGTCCATACCAAGTTTCAAGCCTTGATTCAAATTTTTGCCCAGTCAATTGGACAGTTGACCTAGAAATCAACTATATTGGGGAAAAGTCAACTGTGCCCAATTGACAGTCAAACCTCATGAAATTTGATTCACATAAACATTATGAGCTCATATGAAACATTTGATCAAGTTTGGATCACAATTCCACAAGAAATTTGATTAGATCACCAAAAGGGCAAAATGGTCATTTTTAGGGTTTTGATTGTACAAAGGCAATTTTTGACTGTTTGACCTAGCCAATGGCAAATCAAGTTCAACCATGGACTCAAGGACTCAATTACATTGTCTTGACCCATTCAACAAGTGCAAAAGATCTCAAATGCATAGGATTGACAGATGAATTTTTCAGTCAACTGATCAAAATTTGACTGTATACTAAAAAGTCAAACTTTGACTTTTTGGTCAAAATCAAGTGCCAAGGGTCATTTTTCATCAAGACATGTCAAATTAGGAAACTTGTTCATCAAGAAACCCAAAAATGCAAATTAGGGTTTAAAATGGAAAAATTTCATAACTTAGAAATTTTCTAAGTTATAAAATTTTCTTATTTTTTCCTAACTTTGTCCCATTTTTTCACCAAGATGCAAATGAATTCAAACAAAACTTACAACATGAAAGTTGTAGTACATCACAAATTATACAACTTTTAATCACAAAGTTTTCTCAAAATAAGCTTGGATCTCAAGTTATGATTATTGGAACAAGGGTATCTAAAACTTTTAACTTAGAGAAATTTTGCCCTAGTTTAGGCAGGATTTTGACCCATCTTCTTGGCCATTTTTCACATAGTTCCACTTGTAGTTTCAAGTTTCAGTTCAAATATGGATTATAGTACATGTTACAATCTTTCCAAATTGTCCAAGAACTCCTCAAACACATTTGTGGTTAGGGAGAATCAAATGCTTGAAGTTGGCAAAAACTCACTTTGATCCATGGCCAATACATGTTCATACCAAGTTGCAAATCTGACCAAGATAGCTTTGTACACAGTTACAGGCCTCAAAACCAGTTTGTAATCCATAATTTAATGCAAACCCATTGAGCTAATGCATTGTCTTGGTCATTAGGGTATTATACACAAGTTTAATCCCTAAATGGTAAAAGGCATAGTTCCATTTTTGAAAAGTTATACTTTATGTCAAACCAAGTTCTTTGAAGCATGGGGCCATATCTCTGAGGCAAGATCAAATCCATAAATTGCAAGTATAAAGGGCAAAGTATGCAGCTTACAAGAGAGAGTTTACAGGCCTGCATTGAGTAGTTACACATTCTTGCTTCACAAAGAAGAAATTGGTCCAAATCTTGCAAACTTGAAAACCAGCCATAGTCAGCTTACACAAACATTGAAAACACATTTCACACAACCCTTTGAGTCATAAACACGAGCTATTCACCACTCAAACCTCCTTGTACACAAAAGCACCATTTTTCTGCAAAACAGGGCAAACCCTGCAGAACCATCTCCATCTCCACTTTCCCTCGTGCGCTTTGCCTCAAACTTGTTCCAATACCTTCCATTCAACTCACCTGAACTATTCCAGACCTCCATTGCCAGCTGTAACACCATTAACACACATTGTAATTTTTGTTTGAAAGCTTTGCAGGTTGAGTTCTGTAGCACGATTCAGGCTACTTCAAAACAAGCCAAGCATTGGGAAAGCTTCAGTGGACATCAGGCAAGCTCAAAAGAACCTCAAGCACCCTTGGAAGTTGCTGCATTGTCCAGCTCGAGCTCAACTGAAACAGGTATTTCATGAACTTCTATCTCTCTATTTAGGAATAGTTAGACTTAGGTTTGTGAATGAAAGATGTTGTATTCATAGCTCTGAAACCATACATATGCTTAGTTTTCATTTATATTAATCGTGCTAAGAGAATTTTGTTCATGAACTTTCTGAAAAAACTAGGTTAAGAATTAGGGCCAGAGAAATTCTGTTTGGTCTTTGAGAGTTAGCTTAAGTTTTTTATATGGTTAGATTCGTTGTTTGATGCTCTACAAGTTTCATGTTATGAGTTTTGTCAAAAAAACACAGAATCAGGAGATAGTATTTTGTACATAGAGCGCGCGTGTTTCTGTTCAAAGGAAGAAGATGAAGTTGGTTTTGGGCTGGGCCTGGACAGGCTTGCTTTTGGCACCCCCACTTTTCTTTTTGCACCCCCTGACCCTTTTCTTGTATATTTATCATTTTTGCATTTTTATTTTATTTCTGACCTTGATATTTTATTCTCAAATATAAAAAATACTTAAAAAATATTTTCATAAAATTTTATATTTATTTGGTATTTATTTCAATTGTTTCTAGTATTAATACATTAAATACATTATATTTACTTTTGTTTAAATGAAAAAATAATGTAAAAAATACTTTTATTTTCACTTATTATTTTTATACACATTTGAAAATATTTTCTTGAAATATATACATTTTCTTTGTAAATAATTTATTTTATTTTTTATACACTTAATATATATATATATATATATATATATATATATATATATATATATATATATATATATATATATACTATATTTCATTAAATAATTAGAATAAAAACACAAAAATGATACATTTTATTTTTATTAACATTTTATGCTAAAAATACCTTTTCTTTTAATATACTTCTATTTTTTGTACAAATTGATATATTATTGTATATAAATAATAAATAATACTATTTATTTAAGAAATTAGGGTTTTTGTCCTAAAAAACAAAATAATTGAAATTGACTTTTTATTTATTTACATTTCACATTAAAAATACTTTTTACATACATAAAAACTTTTTTGCATAATACATTTTATTTAATATTTATTTATTGTATTTATTTAAATGTTGTACATTTAATTGTTATGCCTTATACATTCAATTTGGTTGTAATAATTTAGGATTTAATTTTCTTGCAAAATATTCCCCAATTCAAATTTGTACCCCCTCCCTATATCATGTTGTAATAGTGTAGAATTTAAATTCTCGCACCTTTAAGCTTTCAATTATGCCATGATTAGACTTAGGGTTTTGTATGCAAAAATCAAATTAACAAATAGTTTAACTTAATCCAAGATAAAAGTGCATGAAAAACAAACACAATGCACACTTGCACGCCTAGGGTTCCAATCCACTTGTTGCCTTCAAAAATGGGCCATGATATGCATGTCAAGTACTTTGGCAAAACAAAAACAAACAAAAGATCATAGTCCCTCGATGACGCTATCTGAGTTGCCTAAACAAAATGATCAAGTCCCTCAAGAAAATTGCCAAAAATACTTGACACAGTTGCTATCATGGTCTATACGATGACTCGCGCCTGTCCCGTTTAACATCCTAACGCAAGGTTGTTCATCAAATACAATGGTGAAACAACATTGTTAAAAGGGTTAAAAAACATAAGAAAGATCTTTGAGTAAAATAGGGTAGACAACTCTTAGTTACTTGATCAAAAAGCTTGCAAAACATCCTTGCCAGTTTCAAACACACTTCACAACACAACTTCAAAAACAACTTTCAAAACATTGAAATATCTTTTCAAAAAGACATACACCTTTTTATATGTTCAAATAAGAATCATTACAAAGGTTGCCTAGACAAGGTATCTTTTTCAAAGCATTTTCAAAACCACACACACAAAGCACCATTTCAAACAATTGAAAAGCAAAGGAAAGTGATCTAAGCAAGTAACTAAGAGCCCATGGATAACCATGGATAGAAAGGGTGCTAATACCTTCCCTTTATATAATCTACTCCTCGAACCCAAGAAAACATCTCAAAGGTCTTTCCTGTGCTTTTTGACCTTTCCTTAGGATAAAATAAAAAGTCGGTGGCGACTCTTGCTAAACCGAAACATTTGCGAACACAAACGCAAAATCCCAAGTCAGTTCTCCCACCGTATCACAATGACAAATAGCAGTAAGTCTATTTTCGTCGATTAAGTTCAGCTGATCAAGCCGGGTCTGGATCCAGTCATCTTCGCTCAAACCTGCGTCTTTCATAATCCGAAGAGAGGGTATCTGAACTTCAATGGGCAAGACTGCCTCCATGCCATATACCAAGGAATAGGGTGTTGCCCCTATTGACATCCACGCTGAGGTACGGTACCCATGAAGAACAAATGGTAACATCTCGTGCCAATCTTTGTATGTCACCATCATTTTCTGCACAATCTTCTTGATGTTCTTATTAGCCTCTTCAACAACCCCATTCATCTTCAGCCGATAAGGAGAAGAGTTGTGATGCTGTATCTTGAACTGCTTGCAGAGCTCGATGATCATCGTATTGTTGAGATTTGTACCATTGTCCATAATGATCCTCTCTAGTACACCGTATCGACAGATCAGATTGTATCGAATAAACCGTGCCACGGCGTTCTTGGTCACTGTAGCAAAAGAAGCTGCTTCAACCCACTTTGTAAAGTAATCAATTTCTACCAAGATGAAACGATGCCTGTTGGACGCAGTAGGTCTGATCTCGCCGATCATGTCGATACCCCACATTGCAAAAGGCCAAGGAGCTATCAAAACATTCAGAGGTACTGAAGGTATGTGCACCTTATCAGCATAGACTTGGCACTTATGACAGGTCCGAGAATGCTGATAATAGTTGGCTTCCATGGTAGACCAATAATATCCTGCCCAAAGGATTTTCTTTGCCATGGTGTGTCCACTGGAATGGGTCCCGAAAGTACCTTCATGTAACTCTGCCATGATTCTTTCTGCCTCGTTCTTATCCATACATCGCAATAAGGTTGAGTCATGGTTACGCTTGTAAAGGATACCATTACTGATAAAGAACTTCACCGCAAACCTCCTCAGAAACTTCTTATCATTAACAGATGCACCCTCGGGGTACTCCTGAGCCTCAAGATACCTCTTTACCTCATGAAACCAAGGTTTATCTGCCACCTCTTCAGTCTCAATGTCGCAGCAATGTGCGGGTTCGTCCAACCTCTTAATAGTAATCTGGGGAGCCTCATTGTCTCACCTGACCTTGAACATAGAAGACATCATAGCTAGCGTGTCCGCCAACTAATTCTCCTCTCTGGGGAAGTGTTCAAAGGTTATCTCCTCGAAGTGCGAAAGCAACGTCAACACATACTCTTTGTAAGGAACAAGATTTGGGTGTTTTGTATCCCACTCGCCTTTGATCTGACTGATCACGAGAGTGGAATCTCCGAATACACTTAAGAACTTAATCCTTAGGTCAATAGCTACTCGAAGACCCATAATGCACGCTTCATACTCCACCATGTTGTTGGTGCAGTTAAAACATAATCGGGCGGTGAACGGAGTATGACAACCTTCAGGAGATATGATCACGGCGCCAATGCCATTACCCAAAGCGTTTGAAGCTCCATCAAAGTACATAGACCATCGGGATCCTTCCTCAGTTCCTTCATCCGGTCCATGTGTTTCGCAGTCAGTCACCATGTTCTCATACGGGAATTCGAAGTTCATAGACTGGTAATCGTCCACTGCCTGATGTGCCAAATGATCTGCCAACACACTTCCCTTGATTGCCTTTTGGGTCGTGTATTGGATGTCATACTAAGTTAAGATCATCTTCCATCTTGCTATTCTTCCGGACAAGGCAGGCTTTTCGAAGATATACTTGATTGGATCCATCTTTGATATCAATAGAGTAGTGTAAGTCAACATATACTGTCTCAACCGGCGAGCAGCCCGTGCCAAAGCGCAACAAGTTTTCTTAAGCAGTGAGTATCAGGTCTCACAGTCGGTAAACTTTTTGCTAAGGTAGTAAATAGCATGCTCTTTTCGGCCAGACTCATCATGCTTCCCCAACACGCACCGCATTGAATTGTCGAGTACTGTCAAGTATAAAATCAAAGGTTTCCCTTCAACTGGAGGCATTAGAATGGGTGGCTCTTGGAGGTACTCTTTGATCCTTTTGAAAGCAGACTGACATTCATCGTTCCATCTTACCACTTGATCTTTCTTCAGTAACTTGAAGATTGGCTCACAAGTAGCAGTTAGGTGTGAGATGAATCGGACAATGTAGTTCAGACGTCCCAAAAAGCCTTTGACTTCTTTTTCTGTTCGGGAAGCCGACATTTCCTGTATAGCCTTCACTTTTGCAGGATCCACCTGAATACCTTTATCACTAACGACGAAACCCAACAGCTTACCAGACCTCACCCCGAAGGTGCACTTGTTCGGGTTTAACCTCAGCCTGTACAACTTCAACCTGTCAAATAACTTCTGAAGATGGTCAAGATGTTCTTCTTCAGTATGGGACCTTGCAATCATGTCATCAACGTATACCTCAATCTCATGATGAATCATGTCGTGGAAAAAAGCGACCATGGCGCGCTGATACGTTGCCCCAACATTCTTCAACTCGAAAGGCATGACTTTGTAGCAAAAGGTACCCCACTGCGTAACGAACGTTGTCTTCTCCATATTTTCGGGAGCCATCTTAATCTAATTGTAACCAGAGAAACCATCCATAAAAGGGAAGACCTTATGTTGTGCGGTGTTGTCAACCAAAACGTCGATATGAGGCAGAGGGAAATCATCCTTGGGGCTCGCCCTGTTCAGATCCCTATAGTTAACACACATTCGAACCTTACCATCTTTCTTCGGCACCAGAACCACGTTGGCAACCCACTGTGGATAAGAAGTAAGAGCTAGAAAACTAGCGTCAAATTGTTTCATGACCTCAGCTTTGATATTCTCAGACATCTCGGGGTACATATGGCGGACTTTCTATTTCACTGGAGGACATTCTTCTTTGGTTGGCAGGCGGTGTACCACGATATCAGTATCCAACCCAGGCATATCTTCATAAGACCAGGCAAAGATCTCAACATAGTCACATAGCATTTGTATCAACCGTTGCTTAACACCAGGCTCCAGATTTGCATCGATCTTGACCTCTTTCTTGTCTTGTTCTGTACCCAGATTCACTTATTCCACTGGCTCTTCATGCGGCTGTATGGCCCTCTCTTCCTGAAGTAACAGTCTAGCAAGTTCCCCAGGGACTTCGCAATCATCCTCACCTTCGTCCTCGGCTTGGTTGATCGGACTTTCGAAGTCATAACTGGCAGTAGCAGAGTCATTATCAGTGGGATCCAGAGTGGATGTGGACCTGTATTATGATATGTGAGTGTGTGTAAGACAAATAGCTGTTTTGATATAGTGCAAGATAAAAAGAAAAACAAGGAGCACAAAATTTTGTAATGCAAGAAAACGTCCAATGCTTTATTGATGATATATGGAAATGACAAATATTAAGCCCTCACAAACAAAACCACGATGCCTCGGGTAAGACACCGGACCGTAAAGTTTCAAATTGTCTGTTACAAATATCAAAACAAAAGTCTTATTACTGTGTAATAAAATAAACGGGCATGGAATACTTCTCCGCCCAATTACTTAAGCCACCGTCAGTAGTCGGGTAAATCCAACTGTCGAAATCTGACTCTTCTTCATCAACCTCAATTGCATTCACTCCCTGATCATGTTTCGGCATTGGAGCAGTTATGACATTAGGCTTTTCCGGTGCGTCAAACTCAATCTCTTTAGCTTCAATCAAATCTTTCACCTTATTCTTCAGAGCCCAACAATTGTTTGTATCATGCCCTGGGCTATCAGAGTGATAAGCACAACGGGCGTTTGGATTATACAGCGGTGATGTAGTACTGGGATTCTTTGGAGCCTCCTTCAGAGTCACCAAGTTGGTTTTCAACAGTTGCGGCAAAATTTAAGATAGGGTCATACTGAGCCGAGTATACTGTCTTTGCGATCTCTCTACTCTTTGCTGAGTGTTGCGTTATGGGGCAACATCAGGTCTTGATATTACTACCGCATTAACTTCTTGGCGGCGTTCGGGTTGATTTTGGCTCCTCGAGCTGTAAACTGCACTAGCTTCTTTTCTGAAAGGCTTCTTCTATATACTTGACGAAGCACCTTTCTGTATCTTGCCACTTTTGATACCGGCTTCAACTCTCTCCCCAGTCATAATCAATTCAGTAAACCCGGACGATGAACTATCGATCAAATGATTGAAGTATGGACCAGACAAAGTCCCAAGAAACATATCCACCAACTCCCTATCAGCCAGAGGGGGTTGTACTCTTCCAGCAAGATCTCTCCACTTCTGAGCATAGTCCTTAGAACCTTCGCTCGCTTCCATAGACATACCCTGAAGTTGAGTATGCGTGGGAGCAAGGTCGGCATTATACTGGTATTGCTTGTAAAAAGCAGCAGCGAGGTCCTCCCAGCTACGGACATTAGATCCTTCCAGTTGATAGAACCATTCAAGTTGAGTCCCTGACAGACTATCTTGAAAGAAATGAACCCAAAGGTTCCTATCAGCGGTATAGGGTTGAATCTTTCTGACATACGAGCGGAGGTGTAGCTTTGGGCAGGATACCTCGTCGTACTTAGCAAAGACATGAGCTTTAAACTTGTGTGGGATCACCACTCCAGATGCCAAACCCAAATCTCTGAAGTCCAACCCAGGTATCTTCTGGATCTCCATTGCACTCAACCGGTCTTTGAGTTGCTTATACCTATCCTCAGCCGGAGGATACTGGTCTTCATCAAAATATGTGTCATTGTCAGAAACCACAGGGCTATGAGACTTCCTTTCCTCTTGATTCTCTCCCCCTCTAGATGAATGAGACAAATCAACTTCCTCTCGCAACCTGTTCCCAAATCTGTGACCCATATTCAACAGAACCACCTTCTTCTTCTTCTTCTTGTCCTTCAAGATAAGAGTCTTCAAATCTTGCTGACTCTTGGCCAAGTTCAAGAACATCTCCTGGAACTGAGCATTCTGAGCTTGCAAAGCCTTGATGGCTTGATCAGTAGGTGTTTCAGAAGACATGTTGTACTGAAATAAACAGCGAAGAAGATAAGAAACCTGTAATGGTATCTGTAATGAAGTGCATGGCAATGGAATGCTTATGAAATGATTTCAAAGACTTAGGGAGATTCAAATTTGTAAACCAAAATAAAACACACTTTATTAGATTAAACTGGTAACAATGTTTAACAAATGCCTTTAAGGCATTACAGAAGAAATACTGAAAAGCAAATCTAAACTAGAAACAATAAAAGACGTCAGAAGTCCCATGGTCGTTTTCCTTTCGTGCTGACATAATCATTGATTGTCCTTTAGTTCTCAACCTGCCTTGTAAGCTTTAAAATCTTCCGTTCCTGCTCATGATACTTGTCTCTGTAGGTATCCCTTTCTTCCCTTAGCTGGATCCAAGATCTCTTCAATGCCCCAATATCAGTAGGCATATAAGGATGGAGGATTGTATAGGGAACCCCTTCTTCATCAGTATGCTCCACAATCACTGACAAAACAACTTCATATGACATCCCCAGATTTTGAGCACAGGCTCGAACCCACTAGAGATACAGTTGCATCGGGAGAGAAGTCTTCATTCCTAGCTCATGGGGGTCAGACATGTTCACCCTGTCCCAAGCTCGTATAAACCTGCATAGATGTCCCTCAACATCCCCCTTGAAGTCGAAGACAATGCCTGTAAGCAGCAGCTCATGAGGATCGTCTCTGTGAGCTCGTCCAAACTATCGTAAAGACAAACAAGGATTATAGGTTATCCCCCATTGAATTCCAAGCAATGGAACGTTAGGGTATTCCCCACATCGATCAATGACAGCTACCCTTTCCATATCCTTAGTACTCCAAAGGATGTCCGTATGAGCAAGGGACATGATTTTGTAAGCCCAACCCATACCTTCCTCATTCTTCAATACAGATTTAGGGAGGTGAGAAATAAACCACCTCTCCAACAACGGTGTACAACACATGAGAGTTCCCCTTCTCCTCACAATACGGGTATAAAGAGAATGCAGAACATCACCTAAGAGAGTAGGCACTGGGTTACGAGACATGAAAATCTTGACCGCGTTCACATCTACAAAAGAATCTAGATTCAGGAACAGAACCAAGCCGTAGATAAGGAGAGCAAGGATGTCTTCAAATGCTTGAAAGTCCAAAATATCCCAGAACTGTTGAGCTTGATCGATCAAAAACTTAGCCAAGAAACCTTTAACCCCACTCCGAGTCTCCCAGATAGATACTACATCAACCATTTTTAGATGTAGGGCTGGAGCAATATCCTCTGGCCTAGGAGCTATCTCCAAACCTGTAAAGGGTGTCTGCTTTAGAATAGATATGCCCAGTAAGTCAGAAAACTCCTCCAAAGTAGGGACTAACTGATAGTCCGGGAAGGTGAAACAGTGATGCAACGGGTCAAAGAACTGGAACAACACACTCATCATTTTCTCATCCATATTTGAAGTCACCAAACTAAGGAGGTGACCATGTCTTCTAACAAAGGAAGAAGTATCAGGAACTTTTGAAACTAACACTCTGAGCTGAGCCGGTATCTGCACGGAGTTAACTCGAATGGTATTTCTGCGCATAGAAGCCATGATCTGCAAAACAGAACAAAGATGAATCCCCTCGGCCTTTGAAATGGTTAGTCTAATGAAATATGCATGCGATGTCATGATGCATGATGTCATGATAAAAACACACCACAGGTATCACAAATAGCAAACATGGTAAGGGAAAACAAGTAACATAATAGCCCTTAAATTTCAGGCTGGCATGGAGTTCAGGTACTACCCTCTTGCAGTTTAGTTGGTTTAACCTGTCCTAGTAATAGTAACCGGGTTCTAGAGGTTCTCAATATCACTGACCATCCTCCATCGGTCATAATTCCAGTCACACAATCTTTTCTTGCAGCCAGAACCATCTCGAGAGTATGGCCTCAATGAGTGTAGCATACTACTATTTTCTATGGCCAAGTTGGTCAATTATAGGTTCTAAGGTCAGTTGATGCTTAATTACCCATATAGCAGCCCCATACTCTCCTTGTTCCTCCACAAGGGATATCGGTACCAACTAATGTGCCACATCAATGTAGCTACTGCTTCAACCATATCGGTCTATGCTGTACAGTTCCCTCACAGTCTATTGCTACTTACCTAAAAGGTGTCCCTAGATCCGGGTTAGGATCTATAGTAACTCCAATACAAAGCCCACAAATTTAAAGCTATCAAGTCAAACAATAGAAAACAATATGATGAACTAATCCTAAGGTACACCCCACTTATTATAATCCCCAGCAGAGTCGCCAGTTCCGTGATACGGTGGCCAGAACCGGGACGTGTTTCCTTTTTTTAAGGAATTTGCTGGTTTGCGTTTTGCGTTTGTGTTCGCAAAATGTCGCGGTAAGCAAGAGTTGCCACAGACTTTTATTTTATCCAACAAAGAAAGGAAAAAAGCATAGAAAAATTCCTTTTTTTGCGATATTTCTGAGTACGGGGGGTAGATTATAGAAAGGGAAGGTATTAGCACCCTTTCTATCCGTGGTTTTCCATCGGCTCTTAGGTACTTGCTCATCATTTTCAAAATTGTTTTCTTTGTGTTTGTGTGATTTGAAAAGCTTTTGTTTTAACTTCGATTTAACTCTTGCTTCTGTCTTCAAGAGTGTAATGAAGTGTTTTTTGAAAACTTTGTTTGTAAAGGAGTGTAAGTGTGAAAATTTTGTTTTGATTGAGCAAGTACTTAAGAGCTAATCTACCTACTCGAAAAAAGAATCGTTCTATGCTTGTTTCCTTTAGACAACGCTATCCCACTATTAGTGAGTAGGTAGTACCGTCGTTGGAGTTTGAGGGTCAATTCGAAAGGGACGTACGATTACTAAAGCAATGTTAGGACGTCTTAGTAATAACCCTAATGTATTAGATCAATTATTCGAGGAAACAATATCCGAGGCAACCTTTCCGAGGCAACTTTGATCTTTGGACAAAAGGACGACCACTAAAGCATCCTATACTCAATGACCGTTTACCGAAGGCAACCAAGTGGGAGTGTATCCTAGGAGTGCGCATGTGCGAGTGATTCAATTTCAGATTATTTATCTTTGCACATTTAGGGTTATCTAACTGTTTTTAAAATTAATCATACATTCTTGTCATGCATCCTAATATCATACATCTAACAGTTTAATATTTTGCGGAATTTAAAGTGCGGAAATTAAACTACGCTATTACAAGGCTTCGGGTATTTACATAGCCAAAAACAAACCCTTAAATAATAAATCGATAAATGAAAAATAAAAGTCCTAATTAACTATTACAACTTGTGAGCAGATACAATAATTGGGTAAAAATAATAATAAAGCGCGCAATGAAATTTAGATCGAGTGCGAACTAGGGTTTTGACTCTTCTATCCTAATTAAAAGAGAAAAATGTTTTTTGTTGTTTTTAATATTTTTTAAAGAAAAGAATTTATGTTTTAAAATAAAATATATAATTAATTAGTTAATTAAATTAATTAATGAAAATAAATACATAGCCTATTTTTGGGTTTTTGTTATTTTTAAGAAAAGAAAATAATTAAATTATAAATAAAACCTATTTGTTCTAATTAATTTTAATTATGTACAAAAATAATTAAAGTTATCTAAATTAACAATCTAATTAAGTTAATTAATTTTTTGACAAAAAAATGAAATCTAAACCTAATTTGTGAAAAGTATTATTTTTTTGTGATTTTTTTGATAAAAAGAAAATAATTGATTTGTTAGTAAATGAAATAAATAACTTAATTAAAATAAAAAAGTATAGAGAAAGAGATTTGGGCCCGAGCAATATGGGGGTGCAAGAATCAGATTCTGGTCCCAAAAGATGGAAGTCCACGTTGACTTCCCAGATCACATGCTCTGCGTTTGACTTGGCTTATGATGCTCCTCCATTGCTGGCCATCAGATCTGGATCTCAAGACATGTGGCAGACTGGATGAGAAAGTCCCATGGTGGACCTTGGTCTTTGGTGCGCACCTGAACCTAAAGAGAAAAATAATATGCAAGCAAAGGGGGGACCTAGGATTCGAATCCAAGTCCTGAAGCAATTACCATACACTCCATTGCGGCTACGCCACTTGTTTTTGTTTGTTCATAATGTAAACAACAAATATTATAAAATAAATAAGCGAATCAAAGATATAATGCGCGCAAATTTTCAAACGGACGAGTGAGGTGATGCCACGCCATCATCCCTGTCCTTGGTCCGTTGGTAAAAAGTCCCAGACTTTTACCTACGGACGTTGGTCCGTCGCTATAAGCCTGAACATTCTCAAAATCAATTATAGGCAAGATAAATCAAAACTTCAGCCATGAATGATTTCGTCTGGACCTACTGAGTTCAATGATAGCCCTTTCATGGCCCAATTTTTCCTGTAAACGAAGATCCCAATTTGAAGCAAGGAACCCTAATCATGGTGAAATCCACTACAGGCCATATAAATGCAATTAAACAATACAGAAAGCTTGCATATGTCTTAAGGATCAAGAATATACCATTAGTTCATGCTATCAATGCCTAAATCATGGAATTCTATTTCAAGAAAAGTTAGGTATCGTGACTGACTTACAGCGTGATATAGGGCCTGGAAATGCTTGCTTTTGATTGCTTTTGCTTGCTAGGGATCCCAGGAGGCGATTGGAATGGTCCAAGGGTCTTGAAATTGCCTCTAAGTAGGAATCAGTGTTTGCACTTTTTCTTGATTTTTTCAAGTTTTGTTTCTAGATGCTGCGCCTATTTCACCAGCCTCTTTTGGTCTGCATTCCTTCTATATGTATTGAGGAATAGATTAGGGTTAAAAACCTGGCCTCAATCTTCCTCCATCAATGAGTTTGATCTTGATTTGATTCATCTTAAAATCTTTCCAAAAATAGGCCTAATCCAATCTTTTTGTGCACACCAAGCCTTTACACGAGTTTGATTTGATGCTAGTTGTATAATAAGACCTGAAACAAGCACAAGATCTTTGAATTTCAATGTTTTGGATTTTATATTATTTGTTTTGATTTAAATTAATTTAATTCAAATAAAAATCAAAACAAATAATAAAAATAAGATATTGACAAGTGGAAAAGGCTAGAGCTCGTGGACTATGTTTCCAACTCAAAACAAGTGAAAAAGATTGGGCCCATTTGACAAAAATTGAAGTTTTAGGCATAGTTGACTTTTGGCAATTTTGCAAAAAAAGTCAACTTCACCAATGCATAACTTTCTCAATTTTGACTCTTTGGAGGTGTTCTTGGACTTTTAAGAAAGATTGATATGTCCTTTAAGCAACCCTTTTGGTCTCATCTCAATTTGATGTTCCATTATCATGTATGAAGCTTTGACAAAAATGGTGTTTTTGTTGACTTTTCAAAATGACCTATAATGTTCAAATTCATAAATTCTTGTGAGTGAATAATTTGAACTTGAGAGATGAAGATGGATTGTAGAGCCTGTCATCCTCTTAAAACTGAGCTTTGTATGGGTCATTTCTCATAAAGTATGAGAAAGTTATGCTTGGTCAAAGTTGAGTCGACTTTTCCTACAAAATCCTAATTTAGCAACTTTTGATTCTTGATGAATTATGAGCAATCCTTGATGAATCATGATCAACCCTTGATCAAATGATGAAATATACTTCAAAATTAGGATGTTGACCAAAAATCTTGAAGTTTGACTGTATGTGGGCCACAATTAACTTTTGCCCTAGCACAGTCGATTTTCAGGCCTTTGAGCAATTGACTGAGCAAACTTTCTCTGTAAGGCTTGAAACTTGACATGGATGATCTTGAGAACATATTAGGACATTTGTGAGAATTTGGGGTCCCTTGGGCTCAAGTATCTTGATGCAATATGAAACCCTAATTTGAGGTAGACTGCCTTAGGAGAGAGTTTGTCTGGCTAACCCTTGGACTTCCTTGAGCAACTTGAGTATCATTCTTGAAATGTTTTGAGAAATATGGGAGGGAAAATTTTGGGGTAAAACAAATAATAAAAATTAAAATTAAAAGCGCGCAGCGAATTAAATGTGAGAAATAATTGGACAACCTAAAAAATCTAATTTGAGAAAATATTTATGTTATTTTGTTGAGGAAAAAACTAGGTTATGTACAAAATTAAACCCTAATTCTAATTATTTTGAATTATAATAAAAAGAGAATTAAATTGCCTAAATTTAATTAAACTAATTAATTAATAAAAATATTTTTATGAAAAAATGATTTTTGATGTTTTTTTATGATTTTTTTGATTAAATAAAAAAACATGATTTTTGGAGTTATTTAAAAAAGAAATAGTTAATAAGTAATAAAAAAGAATTGAAATGAAGAAGAATTGAATTTGGGCCTGTATGGTGAGCAAATAGGGGGGTGTGTTTCTGAATTTATCCAGGCCCATGGTCCTCCCTTGGTTTGAATGTTGGATCTGTACTGGTAACGATCTAGTGGCTGGATCAGTGGAGCGCATGATGGACATCTAGCCTTAGAACACATGGAATCTGCAATCATATGTTAAGAAAATAAAGAAAATGCTGGGACCTGGGATCGAACCCAGGTCCTCCCACTCATTCAATGCCTACCCTGGCCATCTGTGCTACGTTGCTTAGTTGTAATAATAATAAGATTAAATCATAATATGCAAAACAAAGTGAGTAACTGAAGAAAGTGCGCGTAATTCAAATGACCCAATGGGATGGTGACAAGTCATCATCTTCTTCCCTGTCCATCGTCTTAGGTACCAAACTTATACCTACTGAAAAAACTCCATAACTACAAACCTGCAAGCTTCTAATATTCATATGACGCATGATAAACTAATTCTAACTATACCAATCAACTCGTCTTGATCTTACGAGTATCATGTCATTGTTGTCTTGGTCTAATTTCCCTTGTACAGAGAAGCCCCAAAACGGCTTCTTAAACCCTAACCATGGCAATTATCAATATGTGCGTCAAAACATCAATTAAATCATTCAAACATGTTGCAAATATGTTAATAATCACAAATATATCATTAAAACATGCTTAGGATGCCATAATTATTGTAATCGATTTTGAGAAAAGAGGCAAACTGTGTGAAGACTAGGGGGCGATTATGGGCTTGGGAATGCTTGTAATGGATTGTGTTAGCTTCAGGAGATGTCTAAGAAGCGATTGGAAGCCTTGGAATGTATTGAATCACCCTCTATGTGAGAAAACAATCCACCACTTTTTATCCAATTTTTGAGTTTTCTTTCTCAGCTCTCACGACTGCAACCCTTGCTCTTTTGCATTGTTTTGTTCATTATATGTAGTGTGATGAATTAGGGTAACAAAAACGACCTGAATCTTTTGGAATTATGGAGATTAAATGTGATTTGCTTGCTATATGATATCTTTCCAAAACCATCCAAATCATGCTATTTTTGCCTCAAATTGCCTTGATTCGATTTGATCTAATTAGGCCAGCTTAATTAGATTTGATTCTCACCAAAATCAGATCAAAAAATCAATATTTTATATTTTTTGTTATTTGTTTGATTTAATGTGATTTTTAATAAATACAAATAAAAATAAAATAAACAAATAGAGCAAATAATATGTGGCTGCTGATTTAGGTCGTGGACCATGTCCTTAACAAGATACAATCCTGAAATGCTAGGCCCATTTGACAAAAAATGCACTTTTGAACACATTTGACTTTTGGCAATTTTCCAAAAATGGTCAACTTTGACAATGCATATATCTTCCAATTTTAACCCTAGAGAGGTGTTCTTGGACTTTTTTAGAAATCTTAGGATGTCCCCTAAACAACCCTTTTGGTCTCATCTCAATTGGATCTTCCATGTTCATGTAAGAAGCTTTGACCCAAAAGGTGTTTTTGTTGACTTTTCAAAAGGACCTATAATGTAGAAATTCAAATATTTTTATGGGTGCATTTTTTGAACTTGAGGGCTAAAGATGAATTGTATGAAATTGAATTACCTTCAAAATGAGCCTTGAATGAGAAATTTCTGATAAAGTATGAGAAAGTTATGCTTGGTCAAAGTTTGGTCGACTTTTCCTAAGAAACCCTAATTTAGCAACTTTTGAGTTTTGATGAATTAGGAGCATTCCTTGAGGAATCATGATCAACCCTTTATCAAATGATGGATATCACTTCAAAATGTTTATGTTGACCAAAAATCTTAAACTTTTACTGTATGTGGGTCATAGTAGACTTTTGACCTAATGCAGTCGATTCTCAAGCATCTTAGCAGTTGATTGAGAAAACTTCTTGTGCAAGGTATGAAACTTGACATGTATGATCTTGAGAACATATTAGGACCATGGAAATGATTTTAGGACTTTGGAGTTCACCCATCTTGATGAAAATGTAAACCCTAGTTGGAGGTTCATTGCTTCAGGAGAGGGTTTGTTTGATCAACTCTTGGGCATCCTTAAGAAAGTTGAGAGTATTAATGAACATGTGTTGAGTAAAATAAGAGGGGAAATTTTGGGGTACAACAGCTGCCCATGTTCAATCTTCTTACACCTGAGGATGTAGATTGGCTTGTCTGCCTTTCATGATCTGAGGGTGAAAGGTGATTGGACACTAGAGTGCCCAGAAATTTGCACTTGCATGAAGTGCATGATGATCGATCGATAATATCGGGAATGGGCTTATAGATGTCATTTGGAAGGTGACGGAGAACCATTTAAAGATGCCATCTAGAGAAGATATTGGTTGCATAGGAGATTCCTTTGCGAGAATTCCTGTACCTGCCGCTGAGGAGAACTTCACCAAGGAAAGTTGATTTACGTCTTGGGAAATAGATTATAGGAGCTTCGGTTGTCCATTGCTCTACTGGGGGATTAATTCTTGATTGAGGAGGTGGAAGTGAACTGCATATCTGGTCAGGGTTCAGGCCGTACAGTGACTTACTGGGGAAAGGTAAACTCGGCCGTAATTGGTCGGGTCCAGGTTTTACAGTGTTGCAAACTGTTGTCCAGAGATAAAAGAGAAGGAACTTGGATAGTAGGGTTATTCTAGATGAAAGCCTGGATAGTAAGGCTGTGAGAAGGAACCTGGATAGTAGGGTTACTTCGAGATGAAATCCTGGATAGTAGGGCTGTGAGAAGGAACCTGGATAGTAGGGTTACTTCGAGATGAACGCCTGGATAGTAGGGCTGTGAGAAGGAACCTGGATAGTAGGGTTACTTCGAAATGAAAGCCTGGATAGTAGGGCTATGAGAAGGAACCTGGATAATAGGGTTACATCAAAATGAAAGCCTGGATAGTAGGGCTATGAGAAGGAACCTAGATAGTAGGGTTACTTCGAGATGAAAGTTGGATATTAGGGCTATGAGAAGGAACTTGGATAGTAGGGTTACTTCGAGGTGAAAGCCTGGATAATAGGGCTGTGAGAAGGAACCTGGATAGTAGGGTTACTTCGAGATGAGAGCCTGGGTAGTAGGGATGTAAGAAGGAACCTTTATAGTAGGGTTACTTTGAGATGAAATCCTGGATAGTAGGACTGTGAGAAGGAACATGGGTAGTAGGGTTACTTCGAGATGAAAGCCTGGATAGTAGGGCTGTGATAAGGAACCTGGATAGTAGGGTTACTTCGAGATGAAATCTTAGATAGTAAGGCTATGAGAAGGAATTTGGATAGTAGGGTTACTTCGGGATGAAAGCCTGGATAGTAGGGCTATGAAAAGGAACCCGGGTCGTAGGGTTACTTCGAAATGAGAGCTTGGATAGTAGGGCTTATGGGAAGGAACCTGGATAGTAGGTTTACTTCGAAGTGATAGTGTAGATTAGTTGACCCGTTTGGTTTTGGGAACTGAGTTTCCATTAGTCGTCAGCAGACGTGACCTGTATAACTGCTGGATTTGTTGAAGATAATTGTCTTTCCTGAAAAGATACCAGGGTTAATTATATGCAATGCATGAAATGCCTTGTGAGATGATGTTCTCAAAATAAATGACATCTTGCTGTATATGATATGTATGCACATGTCATGATGTATGTACATGAAATGCTATTGGGGTATGTCCGAGTCTGGGAAAATAAATCCTGGACTGCTGCTGGAGAATATAGCATTCTTGACTATTGTAGAGAATTATGGTTATTTTACTTCCATCGGTGATGGTGAACAGAAATGACTATGCTGGAGATTTACTCTTTGTTGTTTATCGATATTCTGTCAGGGAGCTATTCTGTTCGAGAATAACTCTGTAGGGAACAACTTGGGAAGTGAAATTCCGTAGTTGAAGTAATGAGCTCTGTCGGGGATTGAGCTTCTATATCCAGAGAAATAGACCCTGCTTCGTAGATGAAACTTACTGACCCGCCTGCGATTATGAAATTCAGTCGGGGGATATAGCTGTCTGGTTTCCGAATGACCCTGGATGGGGAGATTACTTCCTGTTTTGGGAAAGCCGACATCAATGTTTTTGAATACTTTTACTCTATAGGCAGTGTATGTACTGATGATTATACTCCAAAGTTGTTTCTATCCTGGTACCTGCTGGGCAGAGTGACTGTCAGGTTTGACACTTCTTGTTTTTGCCCTTGTTTCTGGAATTACGAGCAATTGTCTTTTTGTTTCTTATGTAAATATTTATGAGCAGCAATCTTATTCAAATGCATATGTCAAGAATAAATCATTGGACGTTCTTGCAAAATAAAATAGAAAAAGATAAAACTCAAAGTTTCTTGTGAAAATGATTTTGTATTGATTTTTGAAGTTGGCCTGTAATAGATGTTTTCGTACAAGGAGGCTGGCACTCTAGTAAGAGAACGCTGCCGTAAAATAGAAGTTATACAATTTTGTGTAAAAGATAAAAAACAGCTATGTGAAACAATCCCATTAAATTCCAACTTTGCTATCGCCCTTATGTCTTCGAACGTCTCATCACTTTTCTACTTGGCTGAAAGTCGATTAGATTGATTGGCCTCGTCCGAACTTGATAGTAGATACCGAGGTCTGGTCGCAAGATGATCCAATGGGACATAGTGATACGCTTTACATCCCTAACTTTTTCCTAGACCACCCTTTCGGTTTTTTAGTCCACCGGGATACCCTTTTCTGCCCAAGCCGCCCTTTCAGGTTTTCGGCTTGCCGAGTGTATAGATTTTTCACTTTCATCCCTTATTTTTGCCTGAACCCTTTTGTTTCGCCGGGAAGCCCTTATTTTTGCCTAGGCCAGTCAACCTAATGGGTCTTTTAGTCAGGCGTAGTATCTTTTCACCATGTTTGCATTGACAAGGTGAGGAAGGTCGTCACCGTCCATGGTGGTTAGAATCATATCTTCACCCGAGAAAATGTTCTTAACCACAAATGGCCGTTTGTATGTGGGGGTCCATTTTCCCCAGGGATCACCTTGTGGCAGTATGATATGCTTGATCACTAGATCCCCGACTTGATACTCTTGACGTCTGACTTTCTTGTTAAAAGCTTTAATCATTCGCTTTTGATACGTCTGACCATGACAGATAGCAGTAAGTCTCTTCTCATCGATTAGATTTAGCTGATCAAGTCGAGTTTGGATCCATTCATATTCTTTCAAACCCGCATCCTTCATAATCCTTAGAGAAAGTATTTGGACTTGGATGGGTAGGACTGCCTCCATGCCATATACCAGAGAGTAGGGTGTTTCCCCTGTTGACGCCCGTGCTGAGGTACGGTATCCATGAAGAGCAAATGGTAACATCTCATGCCAGTCTTTGTATGTTACCATCATCTTCTGTACAATTTTCTTGATGTTCTTGTTAGCTGCTTCAACATTGCCATTCATCTTCGACCGGTAGGGAGAAGAGTTATGATGTTGTATCTTGAACTGTTTATAGAGCTCGATGATCATCGTGTTGTTGAGATTCGTACCATTGTCAGTAATAATTATCTCTGGCACACCATACCGACAAATTAGATTATGTCGGATAAACCGTGCCACAACGTTCTTGGTCACAGTAGCAAAAGAGGCCGCCTCAACCCACTTTGTGAAGTAATCAATGGCCACTAGAATGAAGCGATATCCATTAGAAGTAGTACGCCTAGTTTCTTCGATCATGTCAATGCCCCACATTGCAAAGGGCCACAAAGCTGTCAAGATGTTCAAGGGAACCAGAAGAACATGCACCCTATCAGCGTAGATTTGGCACTTATGACAAGTTCGAGAGTGCTGATAACAATCGGATTCCATAGTAGACCAGTAATATCCTGCCCGTAGGATCTTCTTAGCCATGGTATGTCCACTGGAATATGTTTCGAAGGTACCTTCATGTAGATCTGTCATGATCCTCTCTGCTTTGCTCTTGTCTACACACTATAGTAATGTAGAGTCATGATTGCGCTTGTAGAGGATTCCATTACTGAGGAAGAACTTCGCAGCGAAACTTCTCAGAAACTTCTTATCATTAACAGATGCCCCTTCGGGATACTCTTGAGCCTCGAGATACCTTCTGACTTTGTAAAACCAGGGTTTGTCTGCCACCTCTTCGGTATCAATTTCACAGCAGTGTGCTAGTTCATCCAACCTCTCAATGGTGATTTGGGGAGCTTCGTTGTCCCACCGGAATTTGAACATAGAAGACATGGTAGCTAGCGCGTCCGCTAACTGATTCTCCTCTCGCGGGAAATGTTCAAAAGTTACCTCCTCAAAGTGTGGGAGCAATTTCAACATGTACTCTTTGTATGGTATGAGATTCGGATGCTTCATATCCCATTCTCCTTTAATCTGACTTATTACCAAGGCTGAATCCCCAAAAACGTCCAAGAACTTGATCCTGAGGTCAATAACGGCCTTGAGACCCATGATGCAGGCTTTATACTCTGCCATGTTGTTCGTGTAGTTGAAACATAGTCGGGCGATGAAAGGAGTATGAAAGTCCTCATGAGATATGATTACAGTGCCGATGCCATTTCCAAGTGCATTTGAAGCTCCGTCGAAAACCATAGTCCATCGGGATCCCTCTTCGGGTTCTTTGTCCGATCCGGGTTCTTCATAGTCAGTCACAAGCATAATATTCTCATCCGAGAACTCAAAATTCATGGACTGGTAGTCATCCACGTCCTGATGAGCCAAATGATAAGCCAATACACTTCCCTTGATTGCTTTCTGGGTTGTATATTGTATGTCGTACTCAGTTAAGATCATCTACCATCTTGTTATTCTTCCAGAGAGAGCGGGCTTCTCGAAGATGTATTTGATTAGATCCATCTTAGATATCAACAAAGTAGTGTGGGTCAGCATATACTGTCTTAGTCGGCGAGCAGCCCATGCCAAAACGCGACAATTTTTCTCGATCAGTGAGTATCACGTCTCACAGTCGGTAAACTTTATGCTAAGGTAGTATATTGTGTGCTCTTTTCGACCAGACTCGTTATGCTGCCCCAGCACACACCCCATTGTGTTGTCTAGCACTGTTAAGTACAATATCAAAGGTCTTCCTTCAATCGGAGGCATCAGAATTGGCGGTTCTTGAAGGTTTTCCCTGATTCTTTCGAAAGCTGTCTGCCATTCGTCATTCCATTTTACCACTTGATCTTTCTTCAGAAGCTTGAAGATGGGATCACAAGTAGCAGTTAGATGTGAAATGAACCTGGCGATATAATTCAAGTGTCCCAAGAAACCTCTAACTTCCATCTCTGTATGGGGAGCTGGAATTTCTTGTATGGCCTTTACCTTCACAGGGTCTACTTGGATGCCTTTTTCGCTGACAATGAAACCCAGGAGTTTACCAGACTTTACCTCGAAGGTGTACTTGTTCGAATTCAACCTCAACTTGTATATCTTCAACCTGTCAAACAACTTTTGTAGATGATCAAGGTGCTCTTCCTCAGTTTGAGACCTGGCTATCATGTCATTAACATAAACTTCGATCTCGTGGTGAATCATATCATGGAATAAAGCGACCATGGCGCACTGATAAGTTTCCCCAGCATTCTTCAACCCAAAAGGCATCACCTTGTAACAAAAGGTGCCTGACTGTGTGACGAAGGTTGTCTTCTCCATGTTTTCAGGAGCCATCTTGATCTGGTTGTAGCCAGAGAAACCATCCATGAAGGAGAATATTTTGTGCTACTGGTGTTTTCAACCAGAACGTCAATGTGAGGAAGTGGGAAGTCATCCTTGGGGCTTTCCCTGTTCAGATCTCTATAATCCACACACATCCGTACCTTATCGTCCTTCTTTGGTACCGGAACGAAATTAGCAACCCACTATGGATAGGAGGTGACAGCTAAAAACCCTACATCGAACTGCTTCATGACCTCTGCCTTGATCTTCTCTGACATTTCAGGGTGCATACGGCGGACCTTCTGTTTAACCGGAGGACGGTCCTCCTTAGTCGGCAGACGATGTACCATAATATCAGTGTCTAAACCAGGCATGTCTTTGTATGACCAGGAAAAGATCTCAACGTAGTCGTGCAACATTTGTATCAACCGCTGTTTGATCTTAACTTCCAAGTTTGCGCCGATCTTGACTTCTTTTCTGTCTATCTCTGTGCCCAGGTTTATCGTCTCAAATGGCTCTTCACGAGGCTATATAGCCCTTTCTTCGTGCTGTAATAGTCTAGCAAGCTCTCCAGGCACCTCACAATCATCCTCACCTTCGTCCTCGGCTTGGTTGATCGGATTTTCGAAGTCATAACTGGAAGTAGCAGAGCTGTTATCAATGGGATCCTGAGTGGATATGGATCTGCAGTATGATACATGAGTGTGTGTAAGAGCATAGCTGTTTTGATAAAGTGAAAACAGTAAAGAAAAACAGAGAGTGCAAAATTTGTATGCAAGGAACGTCCAATGTTTTATTGATGATATATGAAATGACAAATAATAGCCCTCACAAACAAAGCCAATGTGCCTCGGGCAAGACGCAAGTCTGTAGAGTTTAAATTGTTTATTACAAATCTCAAAACAAGTAAGAAAATTATTGCAGAATAAAAGAAACTGGTATAAAGTCTCTAGCCGTCCAGTTACTCGGTCCATCGTTGGTAGTTGGGTAGATCCAGCTTTCAATGTCAGAGTCTTTCTCGCTGTCTTCAATGGCATTAATTCCCCGATTGCTGATGCGTAGGGGAGGTCCTCCATCCCGAGCGCGTCGAATAACCTTTTAAGCTCTTGAAGTAAAACCCAAACCAAACTTGTCAGTTTTGTGAGTAAAATCAAGGAGTTGTCCCCAATTGGTATACCCACCTTCTTCAACCACTGCTCTGGCGTCTTTGAGAGAAGCCATCTTCAAAGGAGGTTTATTACTGGTAATAGTTTCAGTCAATGCCAAGATTTGGGGAACCTCTTCAAATTTCTGGAAAGGAGACTCTATGAATTCCCCGTCCATCTCTACGTACCTGAAGGAATTGAGGTGGCTCACCATATACTCCTCCTCACCACGCACAGTGATAATCTTCCCTTTTACTGGATACTTCATCATTTGGTGCAGTGTAGAAGTAACTGCCCCCGCTTCATGGATCCAAGGACGACCCAACAAACAAGAGTATGACGGCCGGATGTCCATTACATAGAAAGTGGACTCAAAAGTCTGGGAACCTACTTTGACGAGGATGTCCATATCCCCATGCACCATTCTCTTCGACCCATCAAAAGCCCTTACCATAATGTTACTAGGCTTTAAGGTCAATCCCTCACAATCCAACCGATCCAACGCCTTCTTAGGCAGAACATTCAGCAAAGACCCAGTATCTACCAGCACATGAGCCATAGTGGTGCCCCTGCATTCGATCGAGACATGCAGAGCATCATTATGCTTCCTCCCTTTTGGTGTCAAGTCTGAATTTGAAAAACCCAACCCATTATCACTAGTCAGGCTGGCCACACAGTCTTTGAATTGATCAGCTGAGGTCTCCTGCGGCACATGTGCAGTCTTGAGGAATGCAATCAAAGCCTTAGCATGGGCCTCAGAGCACAACAATAGGGACAACATGGATATCTTTGAGGGGGTCTGCCCGAGCTTCTTGACCATATTGTAGTCGCTCTTTTTGATTATTTTTAGTATCTTCTCTATCTCTTGCTTAGAGGCTTCCATGACAATTTTTCTAGGTGCCTCCGTCCGGGAAGGATCACCTATAACTTCTTTGCCTCGGGTCCCAAATGACTCGACGGTGGGAGTGATAATTGGAGTAAGTACAGGAGTAGTAGTTGATGTACCAGCAAGAGTAGCAGACGGAATAACAATAGGCCTATTGACAGTCTTTGGGGAAATATCGGGAGAGAAAACCCTTCCACTTCTGGTAACCTTGCTGGTCCCGACAATGTTACGGACATCAGGATCAGCCTCTTCATTCTTCAGATCTTGTTTGATGCCATGATAGTACTCATCGGCACCATAATGCCAGGGGACAACTTTGTCCGAGGCATACAGGACTGGACCAGGAAAGGTGATTATTAGCGGAGCGACTCTTAGAGCAGATGTAATCCTAACAGGTCTTCTTGAGGAAACCTTGGAAGGATTGGCGGAAATGGTTATAGTAGCAACATCTTCAAATGGAACAACGAGAATCAAAGTTCTCTCGAACAAAATTTCTTTGTTGTCCATCAGGCGCTGAACACCCGACTTCAGCGAATGGAAACCAGAGGGCAGAGATGAACACATGTGGCAATCTTCACCATAACCCGAAAATAAACCGACCGATAACAAATTATTCTTAACCGTCATAAGAGGAGTAGAAACTTCATCCACTAAGGTCACAAACAAATTGGTATCAACAACATTAACTCCACGATTATGCTTAGGCATGGGAGCAGTTATGACATTGGGCTTTTCCGGAGCATCGAACTTAATCTTGTTGGCTTCGATCAGATACTGTACCTTATTTCTTAGAGCCCAGCAGTCATCGGTATCATGGCCAGGACTCTCAGAATGATAGGCACACCGAGCATTTGGATTATATCAGGGAGATATGGTGTTCGGATTCTTGGGAGCCTCTTTCAAGGTTGCCAAGTTAGATCTCAACAGATGGGGTAGAAATTCAGCAAACCTCATGTTGATCCGGCTAAACTGCCGTTGTGGTCTTTCCGCCCTTTGTTGTTGCATTGTGGAGCAACTGCAGGCCTATGTATCATTACAGCACTTACTGTCTGACGGTGTTCAGCTCTGCTTTTGCCTCTCGGGCTATAGATGGCAATGGCTTCCTTCTTACCAGTAAAAGGCTTCTTTATCGAACTCGAAGAGACATCCTTCTGTATCTTACCGCTCCAAATCCCAGCTTCTACTCTCTCTCCAGTTAGAATCAGCTCGGTGAAACCAGCTGACGAGCTTCCAATCAAATGATTAAAGAATGGACCAGATAGCGTCCCTAGAAACATATCGACCAACTCCCTATCAGACAACGGGGGTTGGACTCTTCCATCCAAGTCTCTCCATTTATGTGCATAGACCTTAAAGCCTTCACTTGCACCCATGGACATACTCTAGAGTTGAGTACGAGTAGGAGCAAGGTCGGAGTTGTATTGATACTGCTTATAAAAAGCAGCAGCCAGATCTTCCCAGTTTCGGACATTGGCTCTCTCTAGTTGGTAGAACCATTCAAGCTGAGTCCCTGACAGACTGTCTTGAAAGAAGTGAACCTACAAATTTCTATCAGTAGTGTGGGGCTGGATCTTTCTGACATAGGAACGGGGATGGAGTTTTGGGAAAGACACCCCATCATACTTAGCAAAAATTGGAGCCTTGAACTTTTGCGGGATGACCACTTCCGACACCAATCCCAATTCTTCGAAATCCAACCTAGGTATCCTGTGGACTTCCATAGCACTCAGACGATCTTCCAACTGCTTGTATCTATCCTCGGTAGGAGGATACTACTCATCATTGTAATTTGTGTCATTGTCAGAAACTTCAGGACTGAGGTCCTTTTCCCTAGTCTCTTCTACTTGATTTTCCCCTTCTTTGGATGAAGAGGTCAGATCAACTTACTGCTTTAACGGCCACCTGAACCTTCTGCCCATATTCAGAAAACCAGCGACCTTCTTCTTTTTCTTTTTCTCTTTCAGGATGAGGGCCTTCATATCCTCCTGCGCTTTCGCCAGATTTATGAACATCTGTTGGAATTGGGAATTTTGTGCCTGAAGATCCCTGATGCTTTGTTCGGAAGACATTTCTACTGAAATAAACAGCGAAGAATATGGTAAACCTGTAGTGATACCTATTTATGTGATGCTATGAATGGGATGCGTATGCAATGATTTCAAGGATTCTTAAAGGCTCAGGTTTATTTAACCAAAAGAAACACACGTTAATTGCAGTATGTTGTACCCCAAAATTTTCCCTCTTATTTCTCAAAGAATCACCCTGGATCCTCAAGTTTTCTTCCATCCAATTCCAAGCCTTGAACTACAAATTTTCCAAGAAAATCACTCACAAGAGCAAAATGCTCATTTGCACACTGAAAAGTCAAACTTTGACTTTTGGATCAAAATCAAATTTCAAAAATCAAATTTCATCAAGACATGTTGGAATATGAAGTTTGTTTCATCAAGGAATCCAAAAGTCAAATTTTACTTTGGAAAAGTCAAATTCTAAATACTTAGAATTTTTTTCTAAGTGTTTAAGAATTATGACAATTTCAGAACTTCTGACCAAGATTATCACCATAACACTCAGCAAATTCTAGATATTCTCAAAACAGAGTTTGGTCAGAACTTCTGGACCAGTTTTCACAAAGGCTCGGTCAGAGCTTGCAAGAGAAGTTAAAAGAAGGTTTACAAAGTGTGTTACAAACTTCCTAGAGAGCCTGGAAACTCCTTCAGGACATGTTGGCACCAAAAGATAAAAGGATCAGAAGATAGGATGCTACGCAAGCTAAGAACTTCTGATCCATTACTAAGCCTTGGTGTAGAATCTCACGTTGCAGGATTTCTGGTTGTGATAAGTCTCGTCATCATTTAATGCTCACAACCACTTTCTGAGTCTTTATCCAAAGGATTTCCCCCACGTGTACCTCTACTGTCTTGGGATAGCAACTTTGGTACTAAGCCCATACTTTGCTATTTGCTTTTCCTTAATTCCTACTGACAACCACCATGCTTGCTTCAAGAACAAGGCAGTGCTTCAGCATATGAAGGTTATATTCAACGCTTTGGTCAGAACATGACAAAATCCCAAAACCTTGTTTATACAACCCGCTGCTAACCTATAACCAACAACTAGTTCATCCTACGCCTGCATCCCATAATTGCACCAAACTAGCATACTAAAACAGTGATGAAAAAGCAAGGGAGCAAGATGCCAAATTGATTTAAAATCCCATTTGTCTTTCCCCCCAAAATCGTAACAAATTCACCTATAAATAAGTTGCTCCATCACACGTTCAAATGGGCTTGCTTTTGGAGAGAGATTGGCCAAAAAGAGAGAAGAGGAAACATGGAAAACCTTCGCAAATCTAAAACAAAACCTTTTGTTCCCCCACTTGAGTCAAAGAACACAACTACAGTTCCGTCACTCTCGCTGACACCAGAACATCTGAAGGAAGCAGTTCATACCTCCAAGCCCACACTCCGGATTCAAGGTAAGTCTTTCTGACTTTGCATCTTTTCATTAAAAACATCATCAAATATGTAAATATCACAGTATTGATGCTGTCCATATCATTACATAAGTAGAAAAACTGTGGATCAGAACTTCTTGATTAGGGATAGACTCAGATTTAGGATTAGAACTTCTATAAATTGTTGTGCTATTATCCTTTTGATTTGTTGTTTATTAAGAATTGAATAAATTGTTGATGTGCTGATTAAGAGTTGAAATATGGCATTAAAACTTCTAAAGTTCATTCATAGTTTTAACATACAAAACTTATATGATTTTTCTCACTGTTAACACACACATAACTTCCGAGTTCTCCTCACTGTTTTAACATACAAAACTTCTATGATTTTCTGCACTGTTAACACACACTGAACTTCTGATTCTTACATGCTGATAATGCACTGAACTGCTAATGTTCACTCACAGCTTTAGCACAACACAAAACTTTTGTGTTCTCCTCATTGTTAATGCACATTGAACTGATGATTGTTAACCCACTGTTTTAACACTTAGAACTTCTGATTTTCATGCGCTGATAACATGCTGAACTGCTGACTGTTCATTCACTGTCTTAGCACCATACAACACTTCTGAGTTCTTCCTACTATTTTGACACGCACATAACTTCTAAGGTTTTCTCACTGTTTTAACATTCAGAAGTTCAGCACATAGCAATCCAGAACTTGTGTTTTCCCTCTAATGTATCTTGCAGGACCTCGGAGTGTACGAATCCAGAACTTCTGATTCCACTGACGTTCCCTTCTGAGTCACCACGCGCCTGGCTTCAGAACTTCCGATCCTTGTTGTTTTTCTTGCAGCAACACTGTTTCTATCTTTCCTTTATTTTCTTTTTCATCATTTTTAATATTAACTCCTTTTTTTTATTAACATAAAAAAACATAAAAATATTTTCCTTTTAATTTATTTCCTTAAGACAAAAACATTTTCTAAACAAGTCCATTTCTTTCTTATATTGTACATTTCAATATGGTTGTAATAGTAACTTAAGACTTATTTTTACTTGCAACCCCCATTCATAAATATGTACCCTCATCCCCTAAAATATTGTAATAGCGTAGGACTTTACATTTCTGCAATTTATCGCTTTTGAATGTAAATACTAGTAATTAGGGTGTGTATGGCAAGACATGAAATTGACAAATAGATCACCCTAATCAAAGATTAAATGCATGCAAATCAAACACACTATTTACACATGCACCCTTAAGGTTAACTCCACTTGTTGCCCAAAAATGGCCATGTTATGCATGTGAGATGTCTTAGCACAAACAAAAATATAAGATCATAGTCCCTCAATGACGCTATCAAAGTTGTCTTTCGAAATGATCTTAGTCCCTAAAGAAAAGTGCTAAGTCACCTCACAACATTGCTATCATGGTTATACGATGACCCACGCCCGTCCCTTCACATCCAATGATGGGGCTTCTTACCAAAACAATGGTAAGATAGCAACATCTAAAGGAAGAGGAAAAACACATCTAACACCTTTTGAGTAGGTAGGTTTGCTCTTAGTTACTCGCTTCCTCACAACAAAAACATTTTATGCACCAACTCTCTCATTTTGAAAACATTTTTGAAAGACAACACTTTGTACGCGTTCTTATAGAAACGAGAGTCATTACAAAGAATACACATTTTCAAAATCACTTTCAAAAAGTTATCTCACAAACACCTCTTTGAACTTTTTTCTAAACAAACACTTTGTATGCGTTTTTATAGAAACGAGAATCATTACAAAGGTACATTTTCAAAATACTTTCAAAAACCAAACCACAAGGACATTCAAACAAAAACAAGTGATCTAGCGAGTAACTAAGAGCCCATGGAAAACCATGGATGAAAAGGGTGCTAATACCTTCCCTTTTCATAATCTACCCCCTAAACTCAAGAAAACATCTCTAAAGGTCTTTCCTGTGCTTTTTCACATTTCCTTTTGGATAAAAGAAAAGTCAGTGGCGACTCTTGCTAACCGCAACATTTGCAAACACAAACGCAAAACTCCAAGTCAGTTCTCCCACCGTATCATAGAACTGGCGACTCTGCTGGGGACTATTCTAAAAGTGGGGTTAACTTAGGGATAGATCACATTTACTTGTTTACATTGTTTGATTTGTTTGCTTTACATTATGGGTCCTTGTTTGGGTTACTGTTAAAAATCCTACACCCGGATTTGGAGACACCTTTTAGGTAAGTAGAAATAAACTGTGAGGGAACTGTGTGGGGTATACCGACATGGTTGAAGCAGTAGCTACGTTGATGTGGGACTTTGGTTGGTACCGGTATCCCTTGAGTCAATCAAGGAGAGTACGGGGCCGCCGCGTGGTGTCGTGAAGCATCAACTAACCTTAGAACCTTACTTGACCAACTTGGCCATTAGGACGTAGTGAGATGACCAGCTTTGGTGCAATTTGAAGTTGGCAGATACTCGATGCTACACTCATTGAGGTTGGACTCTTGAGCTTTGTTTGGTTGCCAGTCAATCGCCTATTGAACGAAGCTGGGAGATAGATCGGTGATATTGAGATCCCTTAGAACCCGGTTACTATTAACTAGGGCAGGTTGAGCCAACTAAACTTCAAGAGGGTACTTACCTACAAACTCCATACAAGCCTAAACCTAAGGACTTGTCTACTCTGTGTGAATATGATTATTTGTATATAAACTTGCTTACCTCGCATATCTGTACATAATATCATAAACATCATACCATAGCATTTTCAATAACCATTTCAAGGATCTCTTTGATATAGAGTCACGTTGAACCAGACGTCTAGCAAGGGGCAAGAGGATTTATTTTCCTCTAACCAAACGCCGTCAAAAATCAAGTACAACAAACTGAAGTCAGAGGCTACAATCCACTTGACATGGTGAGCTTAGTTCCCCGTGGAAGGACATCCACCGATACAAAGTTCTCCAATCCAAAACTGTAAGTGACTACTAATCCCGTGAGATCCTTGAAAACATGCATCCACATATCATGCATCATATCATGACAGGTTTCTCCCATACGGGTTTCCTTATCTTCCTACTGTTTATTTTAGTAGAGATGGCTCTAGATCAGACTATCAAAGACATCTAGGCTCAAAATGCTCAACTCCGAGAAATGTTCTTGAACCTATCCAAGGGGAAAAAATAAGTGAAAGCTCTCCTCACTAGGAGCATGATCATGGGGAATCCTGAGGACAACAAGGATGACCAGGTTGAACAGCTGCAGGTTGAGATGGAAGCAATGAGAATCCAAATCCTGGGGCAGATGGCTCTTATCCAAAGCTTAGCCCAGAGGCAAGAAGAGCTGAGGACCGTTGTCAACGAGTTCCATCAAGACGGATTCAACTGTATGAAACAAATAGTCGAGGTTGGGGATCAAGTCATTGATCAACCTCTGAGAAGACAAGAGTTTAGACCTTTCCAAATTGCTACTACCTCACGGGCCCAACAACAATCTCGCCAATAACAACGGGGTAATCGGCATAGGCAGAATACATCTGAAAGACGCTCCATCGAAATCAACATGCCTTTGTCTCAAGCGTTACAACATCTGCTGAAGTTGAAGCTGATCACATCAAAGGATCCTCCTCAAAATCCCGACACCTCCTCTTCTAAGTATAATCCAAGCGTAAGATGTGCCTATCATTCTGATAGTTCCGGACATGACACCGATGAATGTTGGACTTTGAAGAACAAAATTCAGAATATGATTAATGCCAAGGAGATTGAATTCGACCCTCCTGAGACTCCCAACGTGATCACTGCTACCTTGCCAAAACATGGCTAGGATTGAAAGCATTTTTGTTCATTTAAATTCTGAAGTTGTATTTTCTTTGCTTATTCGAACAATTATTGTCATGTCAAACTCTATTATTTCATTAATGCATTACACATGTCTGTCTTGAATTAATTTGTTTTCATTATGCTTAAATTGATTTATATTTCCTTTTCATGATATTCAACTCTCAACTAAAAAAACTACAAGCCTTTAGAGGGAGGATGACGAAAACAATGCCATAATCTCATACAGTATGCTTGTGAACAGACCTTGCTGACGATGTACATGCGTTTTTTTCAAATCCTAAACACTGGAGTTATAAGGAAGATAATCCCTAGTTAACCCCTTCTAGCCAAAGAAGTAGAAGTTTTCTGTTTTAACACAAATTAAAACCTTTAATCAAAACCTGGGGCAGGGTAGTCTCTCAGTTAATTCAAACGCGCGTTAAACCGCAAACTCTCATCTCGTAATACAACGAATGACATCAAGAAACATTACTCTTGAATCAAAAGATGGTAATGGTTCCCTATCACGTAGGCAGTCATTATCTCTCAAAAGGAAAAGCCCACTAAGTCAAAACCTACAAAGGATACTTAAGAAAACTGGGGCATCCCGCTGACTGTAATCTCAAAACAAGAACAGTCAGGCAAAAATCAGGGATAACAAATCAAAAAGAGGTCACTATAAATCCTCAACAACATGAAAAATGTTGCAAGAAATGACTGCCTTCCGACAAACTTAACTTGTTTGAACTATCACTAAAACATCATTCCAGACTCAATTAGAATTCAAACGCACAATTAACTGAGTTTAGGACCGAAGAACGTCACGAAGAGTGGGTGGGTACAAATACATTATGAGCTTTTATCCTTTGTTTCTTAAACCGTGAACCAAGCCACGTTACAACCCTTAAAAAGTACTAATTGAAGCATGGGTTAGTTCTAAACATACTGTTACAAAAGATATCCTGACTCCTGTAAGGCTTTACTCAAAATCCATAGTTGAATTACAAAATTCTTTACTTGCTAAAAACTCATTTTCAAAAATTTCAAGACAAACATAAACTTTGCATTACTTGAATATCACTGTTTGCATATGGCTATTTGTTTAACCGTGGAGAAATTCACACAATGAATATCCAGTGAACGAAAGCTCTCTCAGTGAACAAAATCAATTCAAGAAGGATGACACTTCCATTGAAAAATCTCCTATCAACAGGGGGCATGACATGTCACTATCCACCACACCTGGGGCAGTCCAGTCAAGATTCTAAGAAATCTCTCAAGAAGTGCAGAGTAACCAAGGGCAAGTCTCCATCTCTGTCACTTTGGGCATTGAAAGTCAATCTCAGCAAAGGGTTACGTACAATCAAACATTTTCTGGCAATGCCACAAACACTTGCTACTAGGGGAAATGGCAAATCTCCCTAAAATCCTTCTCATAGGATGACTCCTAGCAAGGGTTTAATCTATGAAAACCTTCCCCCAGCTGAGACAACCTCCAGATTCCTCGAAGACTTTCCCCAACGAAGTCGTCACCTCTCTAGCAGACCGGCAACAAGGTTTATTTCCCCAACAAACTACAGATTCCCCAGTTTGAGTTTTCCTTTCCAACTAATACAAATCAAAGGACCACAACTCCCTTTCCCCAGTAGACTACTCTACAATCCCCAGCAAGTTACTATGAAACCTGGACGTGACCATATATCAGTTCAACTTCGACCCCAGTAGAGCAATGGACAACCGAGACTCCAGAACTCTTTTCCCAAGCAAGAATCAACACTCTCCATAGATTTTTCAATATTCCCCAGCGGAGTTCTCCTCAACACAACAAAACAGGAATCCCCGGTGGAAATATTCTAAGCAAAGTTTGAAGACACACCAACTTTTCAACAGCAGTCCAGGATTTAACGACTCCCCAACATTTGTCAAGGATTTATTTTCCCAGACAAAAATACATTCATTAACATTTCACATTTCATATATCCTATTTACATAAATGATAAGTGCATATAACACAATCTCATTTATTTTTGAGAACATCATGACATTATGCATTTCATACATCATGACATTGCATACAGCTAACGTTTTACCTTTTTCAAGAAAAGGTCAATCAATAGATGGCTACCATCAACCTTTTCAAGTTCCAGATTAATACCTATAACAAGCTAGGAAAACTATCTGTGGACGACTGCTTGTAGATTAATACCTGTAACAAGCCAGGAAAACTATCTACATGAAGAGATTGAAGATTAACACCTGTAACAAGCCAAAAAAACTATCTTTCTTTCTCATGTCAAAGATTAATACCTGAAACCAAACAGGTCAACTAATCTACATGATCAAACAAAGCAACCTTACCTAGGTTCCTTCTCGGTTCCGATGTAGTTTTACCCAAACTCCTCACCAAGCAACCTTACCTAGGTTCCTTCTCGGTTCCGATGTAGTTTTATCCAAACTCCTCACGAAGCAACCTTACCTAGGTTCCTTCTCGGTTCCAATGTAGTTTTACCCCAACTCCTCATGAAGCAACCTTACATAGGTTCCTTCTCGGTTCCGATGTAGTTTTACCCAAACTCCTCACGAAGAAACCTTCACTAGGTTCCTTCTCGGTTTCGATGTAGTTTTACCCAAACTCCTCATGAAGCAACCTTACCTAGGTTCCTTCTCGGTTCTGATGTAGTTTTACCCAAACTCCTCACGAAGCAACCTTACCTAGGTTCCTTCTCGGTTTCGATGTAGTTTTACCCAAACTCCTCACGAAGCAACCTTACCTTGGTTCCTTCTCGGTTCCGATGTAGTTTTACCCAAACTCCTCACGAAGCAACCTTACCTAGGTTCCTTCTTGGTTCAGATGTAGTTTTACCCAAACTCCTCACAAAGCAACCTTACCTAGGTTCCTTCTCGGTGCCGATGTAGTTTTACCCAAACTCCTCACGAAGCAACCTTACCTAGGTTCCTTCTCGGTTCAGATGTAGTTTTACCCAAACTCCTCACGAAGAAACCTTCACTAGGTTCCTTCTTGGTTTCGATGTAGTTTTACCCAAACTCCTCACGAAGCAACCTTACCTAGGTTCCTTCTCGGTTTCGATGTAGTTTTACCCAAACTCCTCACGAAGTAACCTTACCTAGGTTCCTTCTCGGTTCCAATGTAGTTTTACCCAAACTCCTCATGAAGCAACCTTACCTAGGTTCCTTCTAGATTCTGATGTAGTTTACCCAAACTCCTCACGAAGTAACCTTACCTAGGTTCCTTCTCGGTTCAGATGTAGTTTTACCCAAACTCCTCACGAAGCAACCTTACCTAGGTTCCTTCTCGGTTCTGAGGTAGTTTTACCCAAACTCCTCATGAAGCAACCTTACCTAGGTTCCTTCTCGGTTCAGATGTAGTTTTACCCAAACTCCTCACCAAGAAACCTTACCTAGGTTCCTTCTCGGTTCAGATGTACTTTAACCCAAACTCCTCACAAAGCAACCTTACCTAGGTTCCTTCTTGGTTCAGATCCGATCCACATATGGCAGACATTCTGATACTTACTCCAAATTCTCTTCTAGAAACAGTTCAGATGCGATCCAGATATGGATGACATTCTGCTGATACTTACTCCAGATTCCTTCTAGAAACAGTTCAGATGCGATCCAGATATGGCTGACATTCTGATACTTATTCCATATTCCTTCTAGAAACAGTTCAGATGCGATCCAGATATGATTGAAATTCTGATACTTACTCCAGATTCCTTCAAATATAGTCCAGATACGATCCCAATTCGGATGTCATTCTGTCACTCATTCAAATTCCCTCTCAAATACAGTTGAACAATCACCTCTAGATGGCATCTTTAAGCCCATCTCCAACAACTATCCATTATCTATCCAAATGGCATCTTTAAGCCTATTCCCTACATAATCAACTAACACATCTTTGAGTGCAAATTTTTGGGCACTCTAGTGTTCAATCATCTTTCACCTTCAAGTCACGAATGGCAAAATTACCAATCTAACTCTTCAGGTTTAAGAAGATTGAACAGGGGAAGCTATTGTACCCCAAAATTTTCCCTCTCATTTCTCAAAGAATCACCCTGGATCCTCAAGTTTGCTTCCATCCAATTCCAAGCCTTGAACTACAAATTTTCCAAGAAAATCACTCACAAGGGAAAAATGGTCATTTGCACACTGAAAAGTCAAACTTTGACTTTTGGATCAAAATCAAATTTCAAAAATCAAATTTCATAAAGACATGTTGGAATATGAAGTTTGTTTCATCAAGGAATCCAAAAGTCAAATTTTACTTTGGAAAAGTCAAATTCTAAATACTTAGAATTTTTTTCGAAGTGTTTAAGAATTATGACAATTTCAGAACTTCTGACCAAGATTATCACCATAACACTCAGCAAATTCTGGATATTCTCAAAACAGAGTTGGGTCAGAACTTCTGGACCAGTTTTCACAAAGGCTCAGTCAGAGCTTGCAAGAGCAGTTCAAAGAAGGTTTACAAAGCGTGGTACAAACTTCCTGGAGAGCTTGGAAACTCCTTCAGAACATGCTGGCACCAAAAGATAAAAGGATCAGAAGATTGGATGCTACACAAGCTCAGAACTTCTGATCCCGAACTAAGCCTTGGTGTAGAATCTCACGTTGCAGGATTTATGGTTGTGATAAGTCTCATCATCATTTAATGCTCACAACCACTTTCTGAGTCTTTATCCAAAGGATTTCCCCCACGTGTACCTCTACTGTCTTAGGATAGAAACTTTGGTACTAAGCCCATACTTTGCTTTTTGCTTTTCCTTAATTCCTGGTGACAACCACCATGCTTGCTTCAAGAACAAGGCAGCGCTTCAGCATGTGAAGGTTATATTCAACGCTTTGGTCAGAACATGACCAAATCCCAAAACCTTGTTTATACAACCCGCTGCAGACCTATAACCAACAACTAGGTCAGCCTACGCCTGCATCTCATAATTGCACCAAACTAGCATACGAAAACAATGATGAAAAAGCAAGGGAGCAGGATGCCAAATTGATTTAAAATCCCATTTGTCCTTCCTCCCAAAATCACAACATATTCACCTATAAATAAGTTGTTCCATCACACGTTCAAAGGGGATGGCTTTTGGAGAGAGATTGGCCAAAAAGAGAGAAGAGGAAACAGGGAAAACCTTCACAAATCCAAAATAAAAACCTTTTGTTCCCCCCTTTGAATCAAAGAACACAACCACTGTTCTGTCACTCTCGCTGACACCAGAACATCTGAAGGCAGCGGTTCAAACCTCCAAGCCCACACTCCAGATTCAAGGTAAGTCTTTCTGACTTTGCATCTTTTCATTCAGAACATCATCAAATATGTAAATATCATAGTATTGATGTTGTCCATATCATTGCATAAGTAGAAAAACTGTGGATCATAACTTCTTAATTAGGGCTAGACTCAGATTTAGGATTAGAACTTCTATAAACTGTTGTGCTATTAACCTTCTGATTTGCTGTTTATTAAGAATTCAATAAATTGTTGATGTGCTGATTAAGAGTTGAAATATGGCATTAAAACTTCTGATGTTCATTCATAGTTTTAACATACAAAACTTCTATGATTTTTCTCACTGTTAACATACACAGAACTTCTGAGTTCTCCTCACTGTTTTAACATACAGAACTTCAATGATTTTCCTCACTGTTAACACACATTGAACTTCTGATTCTTACATGTTGATAACGCACTGAACTGCTAATGTTCACTCACAGCTTTAGCACAACACAGAACTTCCGAGTTCTCCTTGCTGTTAATGCACATTGAACTGCTCATTGGTTACCCACTTTTTTAACACTTAGAACTTCTGATTTTCATGCACTGATAACACGCTGAACTGCTGACTGTTCATTCACTGTCTTAGCACCATACAACACTTGAGTTCTTCCTACTGTTTTGATACGCACAAAACTTCTAAGTTTTTCTCACTATTCTAACATTCAGAAGTTCAACACATAGCAATCCGGAACTTCTGTGTTTTCCCTCTAATGTGTCTTGCAGGACCTCAGAGTGTACGAATCCAGAACTTCTGATTCCACTGACGTTCCCTTCTGAGTCATCACGTTACTAGCTTCAGAACTTCTGATCCTTGTTGTTTTGCTTGCAGCAACACTGTTTCTATCTTTCATTTATTTTCTTTTTCATCATTTTTAATATTAACTCCTTTTTTTTATTAACATAAAAAAACATAAAAATGTTTTACTTTTAATTTATTTCCTTAAGACAAAAACATTTTCTAAACAAGTCCATTTCTTTCTTATATTGCACATTTAAATATGGTTGTAATAGTAACTTAGGACTTATTTTTACTTGCAACCCCCATTCATAAATATGTACTCCATCCCCTAAAATATTGTAATAGCGTAGGACTTTACATTTCTGCAATTTATCGCTTTTGAATGTAAATACTAGTAATTAAGGTGTGTATGGAAAGACATGAAATTGACAAATAGATCACACTAATCAAAGATTAAATGCATGCAAATCAAACACACTATTCACACATGCACCCTTAAGGTTAACTCCACTTGTTGCCTAAAAATGGCCATGTTATGCATGTGGGATGTCTTAGCACAAACAAAAATGTAAGATCATAGTCCCTCAACGACGCTATCAAAATTGCCTTTCGAAATGATCTTAGTCCCTAAAGAAAAGTGCTAAGTCACCTCACAACATTGCTATCATGGTTATACAATGACCCACGCCCGTCCCTTCACATCCAACGATGGGGCTTCTTACCAAAACAATAGTAAGATAGCAACATCTAAAGGATGAGGAAAAACACATCTAAGACCTTTTGAGTAGGTAGGTTCGCTCTTAGTTACTCGCTTTCTCACAACAAAAACATTTTATGCACCAACACTCTCATTTTGAAAACATTTCCGAAAGACAACACTTTGTACGCGTTCTTATAGAAACGAGAGCCATTATAAAAAATACACCTTTTCAAAATCACTTTCAAAAACATATTTCACAAACACCTCTTTGAACTATTTTCGAAACAAACACTTTGTATGCGTTCTTATAGAAATGATAATCATTACAAAGTTACATTTTCAAAATACTTTCAAAAACCACATCACAAGAACATCCAACAAAAGCAAGTGATCTAGCGAGTAACTAATATCCCATGGAAAACCATGGATGAAAATGGTGCTAGTACCTTCCCTTTTCATAATCTACCCCCCCGAACTCAAGAAAACATCTCTAAAGGTCTTTCCTGTGCTTTTTCACCTTTCCTTTTGGATAAAAGAAAAGTTGGTGGGGACTCTTGCTAAACCGCAACATTTGCGAACACAAACGCAAAAACACTCAAGTCAGTTCTCCCACCGTATCACACAGTAATAAGTTTGAATTGTTACAAAGAATTCCTTTTAAGATTACAATTAAAGAAAACAAAACTTAAAGCAAAAAAGAAACTATGTCTCCCAGGAGCGCATCCATTTTAGTGCAATGTAGGCGTTTATGTTCCTTTCTTTATGAAGTAGTCTAGTTAGCTCTGGGACCTTCTTCTCGCTGGCATAGAACTGAGCTTCAAACGTGTCCCGCTCCTCTTTGAGTTGAACCCAGGATTTCTGTAATTCTTCATGATCCGTTGGCATGTTAGGATGATGACCAAAGGAAGTAGTATCTCCTTCAATAGCTGGCTCCATAGTTATTGGTAGGACAAATAGGTAAGGCATCATACGGTTTTGGGCGTGAGCTCATACCCACCAGAGATAAGGCTCAAGAGGAATGGAATTCTTGTGCCCTAGCGTATTGCTATCAAATTTATGCACCATGCCCCAAGCTTTTATGAACCTTCTATGGTATCCCTGAGCATCATTCTCATAGTTAAAGGTGATTCCTTGGATAAGTGTATCATGAGGACCATCTCTTCTTGCATATCCAAACTGACGTAAGGCCAAACAAGGGTTGTAAGTGATTCCTCCCCTAATGCCTAAGAGAGGGACATTATGGAATTCACCACAACGATCGATGATGGTAACATCATCCGAGAACCATGAACACCAATGAATGTCTGAATGCTTAAGGGACATCAGCCTATGAGACCATTTCAAACCTTGTTCATTCTTCAAAACAGACCCGGGTAGGTACGAAATAAACCACCTAGCCAATAGAGGAGTGCAACACAGGAGGGTCCCCCTTCTCTTTAGAGTGCGAGCATGCAGAGAGTGTAGAATATTCCCGAGTAACATAGGCACCGGATTATGAGACAAAAAAACCTTAATAGTGTTCACATCTACGAGTTGATCCGCATTAGGGAAAAGTACCATCCCATAAACGAGAAGTGCCAACACCTCTTTGAAAGCTTGTAAATCTAGGGTGTCCCAAAAATGGTAAGCCTTCTCGAATAGAAACTTAACCGGAATTCCTTGGACACTCCCTCTAGTCTCCCAATTTTTCACTATGTCAGACTGTTGTAAGGACAAAGCTCTAGCAATCTCTTCAGGCTTTGGATGTTCTCCCGTACCGTTGAAAGGTAACTGATCAAGAATAGGTACCCCCATAAACTGAGAAAATTCCTCCAAAGTAGGTACTAGCTGGTAATCCGGGAAGGTGAAACAATGGTGCACAAGATCAAAGAATTGGAACAACACTTTTAACAATGCTTCATAAGATTTTGCAGGGGCCAAATTGAGCAAATGACCATGCTCTTTAGTGAAATGAGAACTTTCCAGAACCCTTAATCCCAGGTCTTTTAGTTGGAGAGACACTTTCACAAGGTTAATCTATATAGTGTTCCTACGGTCGGATGCCATGTCCTACAAAACAAAGCAAAAATGAGCCCTAGGAAATCCTTGAAATGGTTAGTCATGATATGCCATGCTTATGATGTCATGATTATGCTAGAAAATCACAGGTATAGCAAACAACAAACAAGTCACACCAAGTCCTTAGGTTTCAGGTCTGCATGAGTTTTAAGGCCATACCCTCTTGAAGTTGGATTGGTTCAACCTGTCCTATAAATAGTAACCGGGTTCTAAGGGATCTCAATATCACTGATCTTTCCCCCAACTTCGTTCAATAGGCGATTGACTCGCAACCAAACAAAACTCAAGATTCAAACCTCAACGAGTGTAGCATCGAGTATCTATCGACCTTGGGAATACACCAAAGCCGACCATCTCGCTACGTCCTACTTACCAAGTTGTGCAATTAAATGTTCTAAGGTCAGTTGATGCTTCACGACACCATGTGGCGGCCCCGTGCTCTCCCTGATTAACTCAAGGGTTACCGATACCAACCAAAGTGCCACATCAATGTAGCTACTGCTTCAACCATGTCGGTATACCCCGCACAGTTCCCTCACAGTTTATTGCTACTTATATAAAAGGTGTTCCCAGATCTGGGTGTAGGATCTACATAACCCAAACAAATATCCTTAAAAATAAATCAAGCAAGACAAGCCAAAGAATCAATTTAAGAATGACCTAGATCCTAAGGTAAACCCCACTTTATTATGTTTCCCCAGCAGAGTCGCTAGTTCTGTGATACCGTGGCAGAAACAACTGTTAATACTGGTTTGCATTTTTTATTTGCAAATGTCGCGATAAGCAAGAGTCGCCACCGACTTTTATTTCATCCAACAAAGGAGAAGGAAAAAGAACAGAAAAAAACCTTTTTTCGAGAATGTTTCTGAGTACGGGGGGTAGATTATGGAAAGGGGAGGTGTTAGCACCCTTTCCATCTGTAGTTTTCTACGGGCTCTTAGGTACTTGCTAATTTTTTGAAATTGCTTGTGTGTGCTTGCTTTGAAAAAGTTTTACTTCATGATAACCCTTGTATCAGTCCTCAAGAGTGTGACGAAGTTATTTTTGAAAATTGTTTTGGAAAGTGTTTGTGTGAAAAGCTTTTGTTTGAGAAAGTACCTAGGAGCTAATCTACCTACTCGAAAAAGTCTGTTCGTTTTCCTTTAGACAATGCTATCCTATTATTAAGGAATAGGTAGCACCATCGTTAGAGTTTTAAGGGACGTTTTAAGGGACAAGTACGATCACAAAAGCAATGTTAGGAAATTTTAGTAATCATCCTAAAGCCTTAAAGATCTTTTTCCGAGGCGACATCTGAAAGGGTCATTTTTAGATCTTTTGGGACTAGAGGACAACCACTAACATTCCCTATACTTCATGACCGTTTACTGAAGGCAACCGGAGTGGAGTAAACTGTAGGAGTGAGCATGTGCAAGTGTATTTTTTCAGTTAATTATCTTTGCACAATTAGGGTTTTCTACTGTTTTAATTTCAACTTGTCTTTCCATACAATCCTATACATACATCTAAGCAATTTATAGTTTGCGGAAATAAAAATGCAAGAAGTTAGAGTCCTAATTATTACAAGGCTTTGGGCAGATACATAATTATTTTTGACTGAAAATAAAATGCAGAATTAAGACCCTACTTAAATCTATTACAAATTCAAAGCAGTTACAATAATAATAAAAAGGAAATTAAAAGCGCGTGGCGAATTAAATGCGAGAAATAATTGGACAACCTAAAAAATATAATTTGAGAAAATATTTATGTTATTTTGTTGAGGAAAAAACTAGGTTATGTACAAAATTAAACCCTAATTCTAATTATTTTGAATTATAATAAAAAGAGAATTAAATTGCCTAAATTTAATTAAACTAATTAATTAATAAAAATATTTTTATGAAAAAATGATTTTTGATGTTTTTTTAATGATTTTTTTGATTAAATAAAAAAACATTATTTTTGGAGTTATTTAAAAAAGAAATAGTTAATAAGTAATAAAAAAGAATTGAAATAAAAAAGAATGGAATTTGGGCCTGTATGATGAGCAAATATGGGGGGTGTGTTTCTGAATTTATCCATACCCATTATGGTTGAGCCCACTTCTGCGTATGATTCTGTGTTGTTGCGCCTGGAGAGTGCACCATGGTCCTCCCTTAGTTTGAACGTTGGATCTGTACTGGTAACGATCTAGTGACTGGATCAGTGGAGCGCATGATGGACATCTGGCCTTGGAACGCATGGAATCTGCAATCATATTTTAAGAAAATAAAGAAAATGCTGGGACTTGAGATCGAACCCAGGTCTCCCACTCATTCAACGCCTACCCTGGCCATCTGTGCTACGTTGCTTAGTTGTAATAATAATAAGATTAAATCATAATATGCAAAACAAGGTGAGTAACTGAAGAAAACGCGCGTAATTCAAATGACCCAGTGGGATGGTGACAAGTCATCATCTTCTTCCCTGTCCGTCGTCTTAGGTACCAAACTTATACCTACGGACAAAACTCCATAGCTATAAACCTGCAAGCTTCTAAAATTCATATGTCGCATGATAAATTAATTCTAACTATACCAATCAACTCGTCTTGATCTCATGAGTATTATGGCATTGTTTTCTTGGTCCAATTTCACCTGTACAGAGAAGCCCCAAAATGGCTTCTTAAACCCTAACCATGGAAATCATCAATATGTGTGTCAAAACATCAATTAAATCATTCAAACATGTTGCAAATATGTTAATAATCACAAATATATCATTAAAACATGCTTAGGATGCCAGAATTATCGTAATCGATTTTGAGAAAAGAGGCAAACTGTGTGAAGACTAGGGGATGATTCTGGGCTTGGGAATGCTTGCAATGGACTGTGTTAGCTTCAGGAGATGTCCAGGAAGCGATTGTAAGCCTTGGAATGTCTTGAATTACCCTCTATGTGAGAAAATGATCCACCATTTTTTGTCCAATTTTTGAGTTTTCTTTCTCAGCTCTCACGACTGCAACCGTTGTTCTTTTGCATTTTTTGTTCATTATATGTAGTGTGATGAATTAGGGTAACAAAAATGACCTGAATCTTTTGGAATTATGGAGATTGAATGTGATTTGCTTGCTATATGATATCTTTCCAAAACCATCCAAATCATGCTATTTTTGCCTCAATTTGCCTTGATTCAATTTGATCTGATTAGACCAGCTTAATTAGTTTTGATTCTCACCAAAATCAGATCAAAAAATCAATATTTTATATTTTTTGTTATTTATTTAATTTAATGTTATTTTTAATAAATAAATGGTCAATTTTTACAATGCATAAATAAATGAGCACATTTGACATTTAGCAATTTTCCAAAAATGGTCAACTTTGACAATGCATATATCTTCCAATTTTAACCCTAGAGAGGTGTTCTTGGAATTTTTTAGAAATATTAGGATGTCCCTTAAAATACCCTTTTGGTATCATCTCAATTGGGTCTTCCATGTTCATGTAAGAAGCTTTGACCCAAAAGGTGTTTTTGTTGACTTTTCAAAAGGACCTATAATGTATAAATTCATATCTTTTTATGGGTGCATTTTTTTAACTTGGGGGATGAATATGAGTTGTAGGAAATTGAATTCCCTTCAAAATTAGCCTTGGATGAGAAATTTATGATAAAGTATGAGAAAGTTATGCTTGGTCAAATTTTGGTAGACTTTCCCTAAGAAACCCTAATTTAGCAACTTTTGAGTTTTGATGAATTAGGAGCATTCCTTGAGGAATCATGATCAACCCTTGATCAAATGATGGATATAACTCCAAAATGTTGATGTTGATCAAAAATCTTGAAGTTTGACTGTATGTGGGTCACAATTGACTTTTGACCTAATGCAGTCGATTCTCAAGCATCTGAGCAGTTGACTGAGCAAACTTCTTGTGCAAGGTATGAAACTTGACATGTATGATCTTGAGAACATATTAGGACCATGGAAAGGATTTTAGGCCTTTGGAGTTCACCCATCTTGATGAAAATGGAAACCCTAGTTGGAGGTTCATTGCTTTAGGAGAGGGTTGTTTTGATCAACTCTTGGGCATCCTTGAGCAAGTTGAGGGTATTAATGAACATGTCTTGAGTAAAATGTGAGGGAAAATTTTGGGGTACAACAGTTGTTCCTGTTCAATCTTCTTACACCTGAGTATGTAGATTGGCTTGTCCACCTTTCGTGATCTGAGGGTGGAAGATGATTGGACACTAGAGTGCCCATAAATTTGCACTCGCATGAAGTGCATGATGATCGATCGATAATATAGGGAATAGGCTTACATATGCCATTTGGAAGGTGACGGAGAACAGTTTAAAGATTCCATCTAGAGAAGATATTGGTTTCATAGAGGATTCCTTTGCGAGAATTCCTGTACCTACCGCTGAGGAGAACTTCACCAAGGAAAGTTGATTTACATCTTGGGAAATAGAGTATAGGAGCTTCGGTTGTCCATTGCTCTACTAGGGGATTAATTCTCGATTGAGGAGGTAGAAGTGAACTGTATATCTGGCCAGGGTCCAGACCGTACAGTGACTTACTGGGGAAAGGTGAATTCGGACGTAATTGGTTGGGTCCAGGTTTTACAGTGTTATAAACTGTTGTCCGGAGATAAAAGAGAAGGAACCTAGATAGTAGGGTTACTTCTAGATGAAAGCATGGATAGTAAGGCTGTGAGAAGGAACCTGGATAGTAGGGTTACTTCGAGATGAAAGACTGGATAGTAGGGCTGTGAGGAGGAACCTGGATAGTAGGGTTACTTCGAGATGAAAGCCTGGATAGTAGGACTGTGAGAAGGAACCTGGATAGTAGGGTTACTTCGAAATGAAATCCTGGATATTAGGGCTATGAGAAGGAACCTGGATAGGAGGGTTACTTCGAGATGAAAGCCTGGATAGTAGGGCTATGAGAAGGAACATGGATAGTAGGGTTACTTCGAAATGAAAGCATTGATATTAGGTCCAAGAGAAGGAACCCGGATAGTAGGGTTAATTCGAGATGAAAGCTTGGATAGTATGGCTATGATAAGGAACCTTGATAGTAGGGTTACTTTGATATGAAAGCCTGGATAGTAGGGCTGTGAGAAGGAACCTGGATAGTAGGGTTACTTCGAGATGAGAGCCTGAATAGTATGGCTGTGAGAAGGAACCTTGATAGTTGGATTACTTCGAGATGAAAGCCTGGATAGTAGGGCTGTGAGAAGGAACCTGGGTAGTAGGGTTACTTCGAGATGAAAGCCTAGATAGTAGGGCTGTGAGAAGGAACCTAGATAGTAGGGTTACTTCGAGATGAAAGCCTGGATAGTAGGGCTGTGAGAAGGAACCTGGATAGTAGGGTTACTTCGGGATGAAAGCCTGGATAGTAGGGCTATGAAAAGGAACCTGGGTCGTAGGGTTACTTCGAAATGAGATCCTGCATAGTAGGGCTTATGGGAAGGAACCTGGATAGCAGGGTTACTTCTAAGTGATAATGTAGATTAGTTGACCCGTTTGGTTTCAGGAACTGAGTTTCCACTAGTAGTTTGCAGACGTGACCTGTATAACTGCTGGATTTGTTGAAGATAATTGTCTTTCCTGAAAAGATACCAGGGTTAATTGTATGCAATGCATGAAATGCCTTGTGAGATGATGTTCTCAAAATAAATGAGATCCTGCTGTATATGATATGTATGTGCATGTCATGATGTATGTACATGAAATGCTGTTGGGGTATGTCCGAGTTTGGGAAAATAAATCCCTGACTGCTGCTAGAGAATATAGCATTCCTGACTGTTGTAGAGAATTGTGGTTATTCTACTTCCGCCAGGGATGGTGAACAGAAATGACTATGCTGGAGATTTACTCTTTGTTGTTTATGGATATTCTGTCAGGGAGATATTCTGTTCGAGAATAACTCCGCGTGGAACAACTTGGGAAGTGAAATTCCGTAGCTGAAGTAATGAGCTCTGTCGGGGATTGAGCTTCTGTATCTAGAGAAATAGACCCTGCTTGGTAGATGAAACTTACTGACCCGCATGCGATTATGAAATTCAGTCGGGGGATATAACTGTCAGGTTTCCGAATGACCCTGGCTGGGGAGATTACTTCCTGTTTTGTGAAAGCCGACATCAATGTTTTTGAATACTTTTACTCTGTGGGGAGTGTATATACTGATGATTGTACTCCAAAGCTGTTTCTATCCTGGTACCTGCTGGTAAGAGTAACTGTCGGGTTTGACACTTCTTTTTTTTGCCCCTGTTTTGGGAATTATGAGCAATTGTCTTTTTGTTTCTTATGTAAATAATTATGAGCAGCAATTAACAAAATCTCTGCCCGGGGGGACTTCTTTTGAAAAATCCTTTTACCGATTGCTGAAGATTAATAAAATCTCAATTAATTACATCGACTATACTGGGGATAAGGAAAGATCCTTAAATAAGGATGCCCCAAGTAGAAAGTTAACTAAGAAAGGAGAGATCAAGACGAGGAATCTTTGATTGGCAATTCTTCTAGGGAATTGAAACTTCTTCAAACTATGGATTATTATCTAAGCAACTCCACTGGGAACTTGAGACATCTTCGAACTTGAAGTCTCAGAATGAAGCCTTCCTCTTGAAAAATATTTCTAGGAAATAAAACCCTGCCGAGGAAATAAAACTTCACTGAGGATACAAAACTCTGTCGGGGAGTATTTTGCTGGGGATTCTGGAACCTTTGGTATACAACCGTAAAATAAATCGTGAAGGTAGTCAAACAACATTGACTTTACTGGGGAAATTGAAATTTCAACCAACATCAACCCTACTGAGGATGATAACGGATTCTTTATACATCAACACTTCATGACATGAATGGCCTTTATCCAATAAAGTAGTCACATCTTCCCCTCCTGACAACCTTAAGCTCTTCACTAATGTTCATTGTGTAAGCTCTTTTTAATGTCAAATAATTGTTTCATAAGGATGTTTATTACGGGAATGACAACCCTGATGCGACAATTACGTAAGCCTTGAAATTGAAAACCTTGAATGAAAATGATGTTGCATCTCTGTTGTGAATGAATCACTAGCTATAATACACAATTTTAAAAAAACTTTTTATTCTTTTAAACAAACATGATGCAGGCCACAAGATACCAACATGGATATGCAACACATATTTTGGAATTTAGGAAACGCTATCCTGTTGCATACCCTTTCAAGTTAATCCCATGTTTCTGTAAGGACTTTTAAAGGTTCTAACGTGACCTGGTTCAGGTTTTTAAAAAAAAAAGGTTTTTAAGGCTCAAGTTATTTAGTTCCCACCCCCTTCGTGATGTTCTCCAATCCTACATTCAGTTAACTGGATACGAGCATTCATCTCTCACAAGAGTTTATAATGGTTGAGGAACCACAATAATTTCTTTTTGGACACGACATTCACTTAACCTTTGGTTTTTTGGGTATTCGATCACACGACTTTACTTTTGATGAGGATTTTTATTGGATAATCCTTTTTGCCTTAAATTTTTTTTACTTTCCGTAACTTTTTCGTGCACAAATTCTTTTGAGTTTCAATTTGGGAGTCCAGCGGGATGCCCTAACTTTTGCCTAAGCGACTTGTTTTCAAGTTTATACTTAGCGGGGCTTTTTTTTGTTTCTTTCCTATCTTTTTACTTTCATTTTGAACAAATCGTGTGATCCTGAGGCTTTTGGCTTGTTGGAAGTTTAGTGACTGCCTCATTCCTTGGTCGACAAGGGATAACCTTTGTTGTATCGATTCAAACTCAACCTTGGGATTTTTTTTACTGGGGAAATAACCATTGTTATTTTGATATTTCAGAACTTATAGTTCAGGGGATAAAATGTAGTGATCCTCAGATGGGGCACTCATTCTGAAATTTGAACGCTCGATCAAATTAACTAAACATCTATCCTACCCCAAGTTAAAAATAAAGGTTTTCTTTCGTGCAGAAAGGAAACTCCTACTTCGAAGGATCAAAGGGGTTAACGAGGGTCTATCTCCCTTATATCTCAAGTGTTTGGGGATTGAAACAAGGCCTGTATATCATCAACATGGTTCTCCTCAAAAGCATACCATCACAGACATCGCTTTTAACTAAACTCCTTCCTCCAATCTTTTGACTAGGAAAAAGAATTGGCACAGTTGGTATAAAAATGCCCAAAAATGATTTAAAAAGTGATAATTGATGGATTAAGTAAAACGAAACGATTACTTCAAGGAAAAATATTCAACGCATCAGGACTGACATTCAAACATAAACAAGTTCCTACATGCAGACAATGCTAAAATAATCAATCAAGATACACATGAAAATGCAGCAAAGACACATGAAAATGCCATTATGGGGAAGAATTGACTCAATCTGGGCTCTTCGATCTTGACGACCCGCTGCAATCTTTACATTACCCTGACCCATGACCCTTGCCAGCAGCACAGAGCCGTGAAACAATTTGGCAAAACATCCATAAGGGAGTAAATGAATATTCCATCAAGAAGAAAATTAATCATGCCCCTTGCATAGTATGGCAGTTGTATTTGTTATCCGTATTTCAAGAAACCAATTAACTATAACTTTAAATTATCATAATCATGTAAGACCAACAAAATTTGTATGCACGTGTTTATAAAAAATATTGGACGTTTTTGCAAACAAAACAGTAAAAGGAAGTTATGTGCACGTATATGAAAGAGGATCTTTTATTGACTTGAGCAATCAGCCTGTCAAAAAGGCATTTACATTTGGGAGTAGATAATTACAAGATCAAAACAAAAAAGTGTTCACAAATGGAAATGTGAATACGCATATCTATCAAGTTCCGACTCTACTATAACTCTTATGAGTTTAACTCTTCCGTATTCTTGCTTGCAGACAAAACACTCTTGGATTAGCTCCGAACTTCTTCCAGGTGACCGAAAGAAAAAGAAATAAGGGATATCATGTTGTACGTAGTCATTTGCTTTAAGTCCCTAACTTTTTCCTGAATCGCCCTTTCGGGTTTTTGATTCACCAGGACACCCTCTTTTTGCCTAAGTTGCCCTTTCAGATTTTCAACTTAGCGAGTTCTTTTCTCTTATTTTTTATGCAAAGTATTTTTTAACTACATCAACATTCATAGGGAGAGGGAAGTATTCTCCATCCATGGTTGCGAGCACCATTGCTCCACCAGAGAAAACCTTTATGACCACGAATGATCCCTCATAAGTCGGGGCCCACTTTCCTCTGGGATCCCCCTAGGGAAGAATTATCCTTTTTAGCACAAGGTCACCCGGCTTGTAACACTGAGGCCGTACCCTCTTGTCAAAAGCTTTCCTCATCCTCTACTGATATACCTGACCATGACATACAACCGGCAGCCTCTTCTCATCGATAAGTTTTAACTGATCCAGCCAATTTTGTACCCATTCACTTTCATCAAGCTCAACATCCCTCATGATCCTAAGAGAACGAATTTCGACTTCTATAGGCAAAACTGCCTCCATGCTGTAGACCAGAGAAAATGGGGTTGCCCCAGTCGAAGTACGCACAGTGGTACGATAACCATGTAAAGCAAAAGGCAGCATCTCATTCCAATCTTTATAGCTTACCACCATCTTATGTACAATTCTCTTAATATTCTTATTGGCCGCTTCAACAACGCTGTTCATCTTCGGTTGATATGGAGAAGAGTTATGATGCTTGATTTTGAAGGACTCACAAAGCTCCTTCATCATTTTATTGTTAAAATTAGACCCATTATCGGTGATGATCTTTTCAGGAACTCCGTAACGATAGATAGTATTATGCTTAACGAACCGAGTTACCACCTGCTTGGTGACATTGACATAGGATGTAACTTCTACCCACTTAGTGAAATAATCGATGGCAACTAGAATAAAATGGTGTCCGTTGGACGCAGTCGATTCAATCTTGCCAATTATATAAATTCCCCACATTGCAAACGGCCAAGGGGAAGTCAAGACATTCAGCAGTACAGACGACACATGTACCTTATCAACATAGACTTGACATTTGTGGAAAATTCACACATGATTATAACAATCAGTTTCCATGGTGGACCAATAATAACCAGCTCGCAAAATCTTTTTAGCCATGGAATGCCCACTGGAGTGAGTTCAAAAATCGCCCTCATGTATCTCTTCAATGATTCTAGCTACTTCTCTTTTGTCAACACATTTAAGCAGTAAACTGTCATGGTGCCTCTTATACAACACACCACCACTGAGAAAGAACTTGGCAGGAAATCTTCTTAAGAACTTCTTATCTGTGACAGATGCCTCCCTAAGACACTCTTGCGTTACAAGATATCTTTTAATATCATAAAACCAAGGGTTATCATGTGATTCCAAATTGGCCTCAAAACAGAAAGCTGGCCCATTCGATCTTTTGATAGTAATGGAAGGTGCCTCGTTAGCCCACTTAACTTTGAATGTGGAGGACAAAGTTGCCAGTGCATCAGCTAGATTATTCTCTTCTCTGGAAATGTGCTCAAACATGATCTCTTCGAAGTAAGGAATCAACTTCATAACATGCTTACGATAGGGAATCAGATTTTGATGACGAGTCTCCCAATCTCCATTAATCTGGCTGATGACAAGATTGGAATCCCCGTAAACTTTCAAATATTTTATTCGCAGGTCGATTCCCGCTTCAATACCATAAATGCAAGCTTCATATTCGACCATGTTGTTAGTACAATCGAAACAAATACGAGTCACGAAAGGAATGTGGATTCCCTCAGGGGAGGTGATAACAACTCTGACGCCGTTGTCCATGGAATTGAAGGCACCGTCAAACACAAGCGTCCAACGTGATCCTGGATCAGGTCTTCATTTGGGCTTGGTATATTACAATCCTGAATATACACTATTTCCTCATCTGGAAATTCAAACTTCGTCGGTTCATAACCGTCCATGGGCTGATGAGCAAGATGACCGGCCAATATACTACCTTTGATCGCCTTTTATGTAGTGTACTGGATATCATATTCAGTGAGTATCATCTGCCAACGGGCTACCCTGCCTGTAAGAGCCGGCTTCTTAAAAATGTACTTGATTGGATCCATTTTGGATATCAAGTAGGTGGTGTGAGTTAGCATGTATTACCTTAAGCGCCTGGAAGCCCAAGCAAGTGCACAACAAGTTTTTTCCAGCAATGAGTACCTTGACTCGCACTCCATAAACTTCTTACTCAAGTAATAAATGGCTTGTTCTTTCTTCCCTGTCTTGTCATGCTGACCGAGGACACAACCCATAAATTTCTCCAACCTAATTAAATACATAATTAATGGCTTTCCTTCCACCGGCGACATGAGTATCATAGGTTCCTGCAAATACTCATTTATTTTGTCAAATGCCTTCTGACAATCTTCATTCCACCTTATCGTCTGATTTGTCTTTAACAACCTGAACAAAGTTTCACATGTGGCCGTGAGATGAGAAATAAATCTAGAAATGTAGTTTAACCTCCCCAAGAAACCACAGACTTCCTTCTCTGTTTTTGGTTCAGGCATTTCTTGTATCGCCTTCACTTTTGCAGGGTCAACCTTGATGTCGTTTTCACTTACAATAAATCCCAACAACTTGCCAGATCTCACCTCGAAGGTGCATTTATTTGGATTCAGCGTCAACAAGAATTGCCTCAGTCTCTCGAACAATTTCTCCATATGAACAAAATGTTCCTCTTCCGTGTCTGTCTTAACAATCATATCGTCAACATATACCTCAATCTCCTTGTGAATCATATCATGAAATAGGGTAACCATGGCACACTGATACGTTGCCCCGACATTTTTCAAACCAAACGACATCACCTTATAACAAAAGGTTCCCCAAGGTGTGATAAATGTTGGCTTCTCCATATCCTCTAGAGTCATTTTAATTAGATTGTAACCCTAAAAACCATCCATGATAGAAAACACTTTAGAGTGAGCAGTATTATCGACCAACACATCAATATGAGGAAGAGGAAAATCATCCTTAGTGCTGGCTCTGTTTAAATCCCTATAATCCACGCACATCCTGACCTTTTCATCTTTCTTGGGCACAGGAACAATATTCGTAATCCATGGCGGATAATTGATGACTTTTAAGAAATTCGCATCCAACTGTTTCTGAACTTATTCTTTAATCTTCTTGGACATCTCAGGATGAGTTCTTCGGAGCTTTTGCTTGACCGGAGATCAACCTTCTTTGAGTGGTAGTCGATGCACCACAATTTATGTGTCCAACCCGAGCATATCTTTATAAGACCAAGCGAAAATATCAGAATATTCATGAAGTAGATCAATAAATCTGACCTTCAAACTTTCCTCGAGATTTGCCCCTATCTTGACCTCTCTTCTCACCTCTTCTGTGCCAATATTCACCACTTCAATTGACTCTTGATTCGGCTGGATAACCTTCTCTTCTTGTTTTAATAATCTTGCTAATTCTTTGGGAAGATCACAATCGTCATATGCCTCTTCTTTAACTTAGTAGATTGGATTATCAAAGTCATAATAAGCAATAGCAGAGTCGTTATCAATATAATCCATGGTGGAAGTGCATTTGCATAAACGATATTTTGGTGTTTTAGTGACGGTGTGTGAAAAGGGGAACATTTTCATGTAAAGAAAAGTAAAACGAAATAAATGTAACAAAAATTTGAATGCGAAAAAACGTCCTTTATTTCATGATAAACTTTTGAAAATAAACATGATGGTTGTGATACGGTGGGAGAAATGACTTGGGTGTTTGTGTTTTATTGCAAATGTTGCAGTCAGCAAGAGTCGCCACCGACTTTTCTTTATCCAAAAGGAAAGGCTGAAAAGAACAGGAAAGACCTTTGAGATTATTTCTTGAGTTCGGGAGGTAGATTATGAAAAGGGATGGTGTTAGCACCATTTTTCATCCATAGTTATCTATGGGATCTTAGTTGCTTTCTAGATCACTTGCTATTGTTTGAAAATGTGCATTGTGTGGTTTTTGAAAGTATTTTGGAAAGGCGCCATCGTTTAGGAAAACATTGTAATAGTTCTCATTGGTAAGAACATATACAAAGTGTTGAGATTTTGAAAATGTTTCAAGTTTGAAAGTGTTATTTGAAATTTAGCAAGCAACTAGGAACAATCTACCTACTCAAAAGTCTTAGTTCATTTCTTCCGTTCCTTTGATATTTTTATCTTACCATTTGATTGGTAAGAAGCCCTATCTTTGGATGTAAAGGGACGGGTGTGGGTCATCGTATAGCCATGATAGCAATGTTGTGAAATATCTTAGCAATTCTCTTTGAGGGACTAAGATCATTTTGAAAGGAAACTTTGATAGCGTCATCGATGGACTATGATCTTGTATTTTTTATTGCTTTTTGCTAAGATATCCCACATGCATAACATGGCCATTTTTGTAAGACAACAAAGTGGAATTATCCTAAGGGTGCAAATGTGTAAGTGTGTTGATTTACATGCATTGTTTTGTCTTGAATTAGGGTTTGCTAACTTGTTGATTTTAATCTTTCCGTACAAACTCTAATTTACTAGCATTTATATATAAAGCATTAAATTGAGAAAAATAAAAATACTAAGCTATTACATCATTAGGGGAGGGTGTATACAAATTTACAAATGGGGATTTGCAAGAAAATTAAATCTAATTAACTATTACAACCATATTGAATAAATGTGCAAGAATTGAATAAATAAAAATGCAAAAATGCAAATGGGTAAAGAAATGATTTTGTTTGATTTTATGAAAGGTTTTAACTTAAACCTAATTAAGAAAATAATTAATGTAAAATTAACTAAAATTAACTTAGACTAATTAAGAAAAGAAATTAATTTAAAATAATTTTTAGAGTTTTTTATGAAAAGGTTTTAAATTAAAAATAATATGAAAATTGATTAATTAAAAGAAAACTAAACTCTAAGTTAATTTTAATTAAGAAAATAAAATAATAATTAAACTAAGTCTAAACATTAATTATTGTTAAAAAAAGAATTAATTTGTTAAAAGAAAATATTTTGGTCTTTTTGTTTTATGAAGAAAAATAAAATATTAATGAATATTTTTTAAATATGTAAATAAATAAATAAAAATATATTTTTGGATTTTTATTAATAAAAATGATAATGATAATAATAATAATAATAATAATAATAATAATAATAATAATAATAATAATAATAATAATAATAATAATAATAATAATAATAATAATAATAATAATAAAAATAGTAATAATATGAAACTAAAATAAAGAAAAAGAAAAAGAAATAATAAAAATAAAAGGGCCAGGATGTATGAAACATAATCAGGGGGGAAGTCAGCAAAAATAAAGTCCCAAAAGGAGGAAAGCCTAGCATCTGTTGCAAACAAAAAAGGAGAGAAAACAAAAAATATGAAAAAAAATGGCAAAACGGAAGTCGGGGCTCGAAGCCAGGTCCTAAGGGTGACAGGCGCGCGCTTTATTCATGGGGGTGGTGATACATCCGTTAACTTAAACAAAACAAAAAGTATATGATACAAATATTGCCCTGACTGTACTTGATCTTCAACCTCCAGCCAAAGGATCTGTAACTTACTCATTTGTCATCCATTCACAATGCTTCCAACATCAAACTTGTTAGAAATTTCCTCACGATTCTGAATATGTAAACAACTTAATCTAATTCTCAAAGATGAGCATGAATTTCTAATAGTATCAAATTCTGACCTAAATATATTCAGAGGTTCAAACTCAAAATTCTCCCTACTCAAGCAACATAAATGAAATCTATGGACATGTATAGTTTCAGGGCAATTATGTCTACATTTTATCTTCACAAATGCAAGCCTAACAATGCCTAGATAATGAGATAGAAGTTCAAGAAAAATACCTCCAAAGTGGAAATTGTGAAATGAGTTTGAGCTTGTTTTAAGTGATGGTGATGATCAGGTTAGATTTCTTGAACCTCTAGGAAGCTAATGCAATAGCTGGCTTGAACTTGGAGTGGCTAGAATGGTCTAAAGAAGTCCAACTGCAATGCTATGTTTTTGAACTTAGAAGTTGATAAAGATGATGTTACAATCTACAAACAGGGACAGGGATGGTTTGTATTTGATGTGAGGAATCTTTTGAAACTGAAAGGCCAAGAAACACATGAGAGAAATGGAAGTTTGAAGTTCTTGGTCAGAATGTGCAACAATGGTGGTTTGTGATGCAATTCTGAGTTTGGGGTAGTTTGAGAGCTTGTGTATTCATGTGTAAGCTTGAAAATAACTTGTATAATTATATGGAAAAGGTTAAAGCACTTGAGTTGGTCAGAAGCACAAGATATAGAGTAATGGCTATGTTACTTGATTTTGAAGAAAAGTGAAAACATGGTTTTAAGGCATAGTACAAGCATGGCCTGAGTTTATGGGAGGCTCTGGACATGTTGCTTTTGCCTATGACATTGCTTATGATCAGAAGGAACAAGTGCAAAGCTCTATGCATTGACTTTTTGATTAAAGCCTCTTTACAAGAATGAAATGGTAACTTTGTGCCATAAATGGAAATACAACTTGGATAATGGCACAAGTGCTTGGATCAAAGCTCTAACAGCTGTGTAAACATTTAATTATGGAGTGACAAACAATTTTGAGGCATTCAAAGCAAATATTATGCATCCTAGCTATGAATTGGTCAAGTGTTCATCACAAATTCTTCCTTGTAAATCAAGAATGAAACCCTAACTTCATCTCTTCGATTCTCTTAGCTCAAACATGATCTCAATGAGTTCTTTGACATTTTGTAAAGCTTGTAACATTCTCTACACCCTCTATGTTGGTCATTTTTGAAAATTCCTCTTGGAACTATGTGAAAAATTTCCATGAAGACAGGTCAAAATCCTGCCTAAACTAGGGCAAAATTTCACTAAGTTTCCAAGTTTCCTGAACATGTATTCACAAAATCATAACTTTAAATACATGCATTTATAGGAGAATATGTGTTCTATAATGTTTTAGATCTAACTGAGATCTACAAATTTTATGTTTAAAGTTTCCTTTGAATCATCTTGCATCATGGTGAAAAGTTGGCTCAAAGTTGTAAAAAAATATGAAGTTTCCAACACTTTGAAAAATTTCTAAGTTTAGAAATTTTGACTTTTCAAAATGAAATCTTGACTTTTTGATTTCTTGATGAACAATTTTCATATTTTGATATGTTTTGATGAATTTTGATCTTTGATACTTGATTTTGACAAAAAAGTCAAAGTTTGACTTTTCAGTGTACAATTGACTTTTGATCAGTTGACTGAAAATTCATCTGTCAATCCGTTGATCTTGGGCCATGTTTTGAGCCATGAAATTAGGTCAAAATGATGTATTTTAACCCTTGAGATCATGTCTCAAACCAATTAATCATTTGCTAGGTCAAAAATCAGAAATTGCCCTTCCTTAGTCAAAACCCTAATTTTGACCATTTTGCCCTTTTGATGATCTGATCAAATTTCTTGAGGAATTATGATCTAAACTTGATCAAATGAAATATATGAGTTCATAATGTTGATATGGATAAAAAATTATGAAGTTTGAGTGTAAATTGACCACAATTGACTTTTTCCCTAATATAGTTGATTTTTAGGTCAACTGATCAATTGAACGAGCAAAAATGTGATCCAAGACTTGAAACTTGTCATGAGAAATATTGATATTCCAAAATGATCCATGAAGGTCACATGGGGCATTAAAAGTCCATTTATCCTTGTGCAATATCAAACCCTAATTTTTAGTCATCAGTGCTTGAGGAGGTGTCTTGAGCTGATCAAACCTAGTGCAATCTTGAACCAAAGGAGATCTTATGAGAGATTACTTGATAAATGAGAGGGAAAATTTTTGGGTACAACAGCTTTCCCTGTTTAATCTTCTTAAAACTGAAGAGTTAGATTGGCAGATCCGCCATTCGTGACTTGAAGGTGAAAGATGATTGAACACTAGAGTGCCCAGAAATTTGCACTCGAAGATGGATTGTGAATGGGCTTATAGATGCCATTTGGAGGAGTGTTGGTAAACACTAGAAGAAGTATCATCATAAATCTTTTGTTGATTTATACTAAAACTTGATGTTTTACCTATGAGAAAAAGAGTTAGTAAAATGCAGATGTATGCATGATGTTCACCAGATACGGTATTATGCTAAATGTATTTTGTATGTACATGCTATGATGTATGAATGTGAGACGTATGTTTTTGTCCGGGAAAATAAATCCCTGACTACTGCTGAGGAAATTCTGGGGGGTCGAATCCCTGATTGTCTTTGGGGATGAAGAATATACATATATTCAAACTTTATTGAAAGGATGCTTCTGCTGGGGAATATCTCTTGAACGTCAGTTGTTATCTGGTCAGACCTAGGATTCACAACTTTCAGGGAATGAGGAAGTTAACTGTTATATGGTCGGATCCAGGCTTCATAGTGACTTACTAGGGAAGAATTAAATTAACTGTTATCTGGTCGGATTCCAGGCTTTGCAGAAAATTTCTTGAAATTGAATAGTTATCTGGTCGGATCCAGGCTTCACAACAACTTGCTGGGGATAAGGAAGTTAACTATTATCTGGTTGTGTCCAGGATTTATAGTAACTTGAAGTGGTAACTACTATCTGGTTGGGTCCAGGTTTCATGGTTTTTTTTAGGAAGGTTTTACTATTATATGGTCGGTTTCAGGCTTCATAGTGTCTCTCTGGGGATCACAGTTATTTGTTATCTGGTAGGGCTCCAGGTTTCACAATAACTTGCTTGAAAACTGACATCTGGTCGGGTCCAGGCTTTGCATATTTCTGAGGTTGATGAGGTTAATTGTTATCTGGTCGGGTCCAGGTTTCACAATAAACTGTTTTGGGATTTAGTTGTTATTTGGTCGGGTTCCAGGTTTCACAACAAATTTCTGAGGGTAATTGTTATCTGGTCGGATCCAGGCTTCACAATAACTTGTTGGGGTAGAGGCATACTCTGCTGGGGAAAATAAGTTAAATCTTGGTCTGGTTGAGTCAAGGTTCTTCTATATTTTAAAGAGTTAAATTATTATCTGGTCGGGTCCAGGTTTTACAGTATTTGAAAGAGTACACTATTATCTGGTCGGATCTAGGCTCTATAGTGACTTGAAAAGTTGACTATTATCTGGTCGGATCCAAGCTTCATAGTATCTTTTGGAGATAGTAAAGGTTTCGTTGATGACTTTACTGGGGATTAGGGGTTGTGGCCCTATGATTTGCAATAGTCTGAAAGGAAAAATTAAGCTGGGGAATGTAGACTCAGTCGGGGAGGACAAACTCAACTTGGGGAGGTATATTCAGCTGGGGATAACAGGCTCAGCTGGAGAAGATAGACCAAAGCCGAGGAATTTTATACTCAGCTAGAGAGTTATACTACTCATTGTTTGTTGGGGAAATAAACCTTGTTGATAAATACGTGATGAACTGCTGACGAGGCGAGTTCTTTGAGGAAGAGATCCACGATGCTTCTACTTATAGGATCAACTTAACTGGGGATAGAGCTACCAAGAGATTGAGACTCTGGTTGGAGATTGGTCTATTGTAGCCGATCTGCGGGGGATAACGTTAATGAAATAACTCTGTGGGGATATTCAAATATACATTAAAGAGATGTTTGCTGCAGCTTAGTAGCTCACATGTGCCAAACAGTTTTAATTATGTTCATATGCATATGTTCGTTCAATTTTAGTCATTGGACAATTTTGCATTTAAAACAAAAACAGAAATTTTGCACTTCAAAGTATATTTATATTGATATTTTGCCCATGAATAGAAATTTTTGTACAAAGAGATGGAGATCCTAGTAAGAGGAAATCGTCGAAAGGGAAACAAAATTGAAAACAAAAACAAATAGCCATGTGAAATGATCTCATTGCCTTCCAACTCTACTATTGCCCCAATGTCTTCGAATTCCCCTTGCCGTTGACAGAAATTTATTGGATTGATCTTGGATCGTTTGAACTCGGACCTTGGTGATAAATTTGATTGTGGTGAATCCACGGGACATAGTCATACGCTTTCAATCCTTAACTTTTTCCTGGACCGCCCTTTCTGGTTTTCAGCCCACCAGGATACCCATTTTTGCCCAAGTCGCCCTTTCGGGTTTTCAACTTACCGGGTGTACAATCTTTTGCATATATCTCTAATTTTTTCCTAAACCTTTTGGTTTTTCCAGGATGCCCTTATTTTGCCCAGGTGTGTCAACCTAGAGGGTCTCTTATGCGTAGTATTTTTTAACTATGTCCGCATTTATAGGATGTGGGAAGTCTTCACCATCCATGGTAGTCAACATCATGGCACCGCCAGAGAATACTCTCTTGACAACAAATGGCCCTTCATAGGTGGGATTCCATTTGCCTCTGGGGTCGCCTTGTGGTAGAATGATGCGTTTTATCACCAAGTCACCAACTTGATATACTCAAGGCTTGATCTTTTTGTTGAAAGCCTTGATCATCCGTTTTTGGTACATCTGACAATGACAAACAACAACCAATCATTTTTCGTCGATCAAGTTCAGATGATCCAATATCGTTTGAATCCACTCTTCTTCGCCTAGGCATGCCTCATTCAAAATCCTCAGCAAGGGAATCTGAACTTCCACTGGCAAAACAGCTTCCATGCCATAGACTAGAGAAAAGGGGGTTGTTCCAGTTGATGTTCTAGCTGAAGTGTGGTAGCCATGTAGAGAAAATGGTTACATCTCATGCCAATCCTTATAGGTTACTACCATTTTCTTCATAATCTTCTTGATTTTTTTTGGCCGCTTCGACTGCGCCATTCATTTTCGGTCTATATGGAGAAGAATTGTGATACTTGATCTTAATCTAAGTGTAAAGCTCAGTAATCATAGCATTGTTAAGGTTAGTCCCATTGTCGGTGATGATCCTTTTGGAGATACTATAGAGGCAGATGAGATTATGTTTGATGAATCTGGCTACCACATTCTTGGTGACTGAGGCAAAAGAGGCGGCTTCGACCCACTTGGTGAAATAATCAATAGCGACCAAAATAAAGTGACGTCTGTTGGAAGCAGTTGGCTTGTTTCTCCAATCATATCAATGCCGCACATTTAAAATGGCCATGGAGCAGTCATGATATTCAGAGGGATAGGAGGCACATGGACCTTGTCAGTATAGATTTGGCATTTGTGAGAAGTCCTAGAGTGTTGATGGCAATCAGTCTCCATTGTTGAACAATAGTAGCCAGCTGTGATACGGTGGGAGAACTGACTTGAGGTTTTGTGTTTGTATTTTCACTTGTTCGGTTTAGCAAGAGTCGCCACCGACTTTTTATTTTATCCTAAAGGAAAGGTTAAAAAGCACAGGAAAAACCTTTTGAGATGTTTCGTGGGTTCGGGGGGTAGATTATGAAAAGGGAAGGTATTAGCACCCTTTTCATCCATGGTTATCCATGGGCTCTTAGTTACTTGTTTTAGATCACTTGCCTTGATTTTCAATTGCTTGAAATGGTGGTGTGTGTGTGTGTGTGTGTTTGAAAATGTTTTGAAAAAGAGGCCTTGTCTAGGCAACCGTTGTAACAATTCTTTACTCGAATGTTTTACAAAGGCGTGTATCTTTTCGAAAAGATGTTTCAAATGTTTTTGAAAGTTTGTTTTGAAAGTGTTTGTGGAGTGTGGTTTGAAAAGTAGGCAAATGTGTTTTGCAATTTGATCAAGTAACTAAGAGTTGTCTACCCCTAAATTTACTGAAAGATCTTTCCTATGCTTTAACCCTTTTAACAGTTTTGTTCCACCATTGCATTTGGTGGACAATCTTGTATTAGGATGTTAACGGGACAGGCGCGGGTCATTTTATGGACCATGAATGCAATGGTGCCAAGTGTCTTTGGCAATTTGCTTGAAGGGACTATGATCATTTTGATTAGGCAACTTTCGAAAGCGTCATCGAGGGACTATGATCATTTGAATTGTTTTGATTTGCCAAAGAAACTCAACGTGCAAGCATGGCCCATTTTGGAAGGCAACGAGTGGGATTACCCTAGGGGGTGCAAGTATGAATTGTGTATTGATTGTCATGCATTTATCTTTGTGTTAGGTTATCTAGCGTTTGATTTTATGTACATACAAACCCTAGGTCTAACCATGGTATATTTGAAAGCGATAAATTGCGAGAATTTAAAGTCTACGCTATTACAAATAAGTATCCGGGAATGGGGGTACAAATATTTACAAATGGGGATGAGACTTATTAGGAGAGTAGTGTCCAAATATATTTACAACCAAATCGAATCAATCGCAATGTAAAATATAATGTATAGCAACGTATAAGAATAAAGCAATGTAAATGTATCAATGTATTTGTGTAAGTGTATGTGAATATTTACAAGTGAGAAAGATATTAACTTAATGCAAATTTAGGTATTTATTATCTTTTTGATTTTTGTTAATTATGTACAAAAGTTTTAGTTAAAAAAGAAATATTCAACCTAAAAATCTATTTTTTATGTATTTCTATGAATATTTTATGCAAGAGTTTTAATTAAAAGAGAAAAATGTTTTAAGTTTGAGAAAATTATTATTTACATTTTAATTTCTATACAAAAGTCTTTTAATAAAAAAAAAGGTTCTTAAAGAAAAATAAAAGAATAGCTTAAACCTAATGAAAAGAAAAAATCTAATATCTATATATTTTCAAATATAATAAAAGAAAGTTTTGTGTAAAAGAGTTAAGGTATTATTTTTATTTACAAATAAAATTAAATTATGTTAGTTTAAATTGTATAAAAAAGGAAAAAAATAAAATGATAAGTAAAAAATATTAGTTTGAATAAATAGAAAACAAATAAAAAAAGAGTTAAAGATTAAATGGGCTTTAGGGGAATTTGTCCCAAAATAGAATTTGTAGAAAATGGAAAAAGGGGGGTGTGCTCCATATTTCGTTGGGCTTAAGCATGTGGATGGGGCGAACCGGCCCAGTGGTTTCACGACGTTTTTGAGGGTTTCATTAGTTTTGTGTCATTTGGGAATTAGGGTTTGTGGAGTTTCAGAGGCGTCGTTCCTTACTTCTCTTCCTTCGTCTTCTCAAGCCAAGCCTTTTTTCTGAACAACATCCTCCGCCCATGGCCACCAGGCGTCGCCTCTACTTCCTCCTCTCCATGGTCACGCAGGAGGTGGTTTATTCAAGGTAATAATTTATGTCCTAGCGCGTTTTAGGGTTTCCGTTCATACGTTATTGGTTCTGATCTTTATTTTTGTTATTTGTCTCTGTTTGAGATGCGTGAAAAGGAAGAGAAATTATACCTTTGGGGATGGAGACGGAGGAGGACGGAGCTGGAGGCGCTTTAGGCGGCCAGGCGGAGGGGAACACGTGATGTTGAGCTAGCTTGGAAATCTGCCATGGTTTGTCTAGTATCTTGCTTTTTTGATGGTTTTGTGATGATATCTGAAAACCTTCGTATACCTCTTTTTTCCTTTTCTGTCTACTTGCTTCAGTTGCCTTTGATATGCTTGTTGAACCCTATGATGAGCCCAGCTCTGAGGGCTTTGTGATTTGAATTTTATTCTGATTTTGAGTATTGTTTGCCTTTGTATGTTTGCCTCTGATTTTGGTGTTCTTTGATGATTGTAAGCTTGTTTGGAGCTTAGGCTTTGAACAGCTTGTGAGTGGCCCTATGATGAATCATTCTGAGGGCTTTGTGGCTTGGTTAGATATATTTGGATAAAGGCTTATGCAGGTTGAAGCTTGCTTAGCAGGTTTGATATATTCTTTTTCTGGTGTAGGCTTTTTCTGGTTTTGGCTTATGCTGTTAGTTTAGGCTTGGACAGGTTTACAGGCAGGTTAGGCTTGAGGGCTTTGAGGCTTGGCTTCTGTTTGAGGCTTTTGGTTACAGGTTTAGATCTTTGAGGCTCTCTGTGTTTTTACAGGTTGAAAGGCTTATGCTTTTTTCTGGTTTAAGGTTTGACAGTTTGTTGGTGAGCTGGTTTGTTGATGATGTTAGCAGACTTCAGGCTACAAGGCTTGAGGCTTTTATGCAGTAACAGGTTTTGAGAGCTTGTGGTGCTTCTGGTTTGAGGCCTTTGAAACAGGTCTGACTTATGTTTGTTTGCTTGTGTTTGAAGCAGGTTTGCAAGACTTTTGAATTGAAGCAGGTTATGGCTTTTGTTTTTGTGTTGGAGGCAGTTCTGAGGTGTTATGATGCTTTACACAGTTTGTGTTGCTTTGGTATTTTCTGCCTCCCTTTCACTGTGTTCATATATGTTTGTTTTATATCTTTTGTCCTTAAGCCTCAAGCCTGCTGTAAGCCTTTTTTCCCTCTCTCTACAGTTTTTAAAAGCATAAAATATTGCTTATCTGTACTTTTTCTGAAAAAGCAACTGGCTGGAAAATGATGTTACTTGAATATTGCTTGCATTAGTTGTTTTCCTCTGCATATCTCTTATCTCCTTTTTCCAGATTTTCTGCTTCTTTGTGTACTTCTTTGACAGCCTTTTTGATAGCTCTTGTACCTTTGACAGTTTGTGGACAGTTGGTTGACATTGGACTTGGTTTGCTATGTGTAGTTCAATTTGGATTTTGGTTTGAATTTTGAAATGCTTTGCTTGACAACTTGTTTGCCAATGTACATCAGTTTGCCTTTTGGACTTTATACTTGGTTTGGAATTTTGAAATGGGCAATTTGTTCTTTTGGCATATTCTTTGGTTTGACAATTTATGCAGTATGGTAGCTTTTATGCATTTCACATTTTTGCAAACACTTTCTATCCCTCTTTGTGAACCAAGAGCAATCTTGTGATTTGCAGAGAGGGGAACAACTGATTCCGGCCAGTTACTTTTAATGATGAATTTTTAAATTAACTGTCTACTCTTTTATTTTATCTTCTTTTGACTTCTTTTCTTTTCTTTTTCTTGCAGATGAAAATCAATTGAGCAATGGGGAGCAGCAAATAGAAGATGAAGACTTAGGATAGATTTAGGATAGTTTCATTTTACTTCAATTATTTGTAACATTATTATTGGAAACAAAATGTAAATAAATTTACAGTTGTTCAAATAATAATTTGTAACAAACAATTAAATATGAATAAAAATCCCTTTTTGTCAGTTAATTCCTTTTCTTCTTCAACTATTTATTTAATTATTTATAATTCTTAAATTATAATAACTGGAAATAAATCCCAACCATTTTAACTCAGAATAATAAATAATCAATAAACGTCCGGAATTCCGAATAATCAAAGCATTGCACAGCTAAACAACAAACGTCCACATGTCCTTTTTTCACTGATTAAATCCAAACACTGCAAATTCTCAATCAACAGCCTCAGTCCATATCTCAGAGTAAATTGAAAAGCACTGATATAATTAATTCTTTCTGAGAAATATGCGCACAAAACCCTGATTCTTGATTAAATGTCGAAGAAGCGTCCGCCTGATCAGAACCTGAGCCAACTCAACCAAACCTTAGCAATCTGCTTGAACTGCTTTAAAATCAATAAAAATCCTAAATTTTGTCTGACTGACGAGAAAAATTTTGTTTGACTGATTCTTGAGCCAGTCTGAAAAAATCAGGAAAACCCTGAAGCTGTGATTTCTTGTGGAAAAATAGGAGGGCAAATTTTGGGGTACAACAGTTGCCCCTGTTCAATCTTCTTGAACCTGAAGAGTTAGATTGGTAAGTTTGCCTTTCACGACTCGAGGGTAAAAGGAGATTGGACACTAGAGTGCCCAAACAATTTGCAGTCGGTGATGTGATGGTAGAGGGAATGGGCTTAGAGATTCCATTTGGTGATGGGCTTAAAGATGCCATCTGGAAATGTGGTAGGAGGATGGGCTTAGAGATGCCATCTGGAAATTGTTGGTAGGAGGATGGGCTTGGAGATGCCATCTGAAGGTGATTGTTGAACTGTATGTCATTGGTGAGTGGGCGAGTATCAGAAAGGTATCCATGTTTTGGAACATCTCTGAACTGGGGTTCTGAACAAGCGATAGATTGACATCCATGTTTGGAGAATCCGTAAAATGTTTTCAGGAGTCTTGAAGTTGAATAAGCAATAGAGCAGCATCCGTTGTTGGGAAGCGTCCGTGAACTGTTTTCAAAAGTCGAGTCTGAACAAGCGATAGATTAACATCCGTTGTTGGGAGGAATCCGTAAACTGTTTTCAGAAGTTGAGAAGAATCTGAACAAGTGATAGGTTAACATCCGTTACTGGAGAACACGTGAACTGTTTTCAGAAGTTGAGAAGAATTTGAACAAGCGATAGGTTAGCATCCGTTACTGGAGAACCCGTGAACTGTTTTCAGAAGTCTTGAGTCTGAAGCTTACTAATCTTTATCCTGAAAAAGGGTAAGATATTAGCTGAAACACAAAGTCATGTTGCATGAAATGTATGATGCAATGTATGTTATATCAATGTTTATGATATGAATGTAATGAATGTGCATGTAAGCTGATGAGCTGTCTTGCTGAGGATAGATGAATCCTGGATGGCAGGAGATAAAAGAATCTTGACTGCTGTCGGGGAAAGTAATTCCTTGGTTGCTGCTGGGGAGGGCAAGAATCTTTTGATCGTTGAAAATGAGAAGTCCTGGGACCACTGTTGGGGAATCAGGAGCTTGGGTTGTATGCCAATCTACTGGGGATTCTTGTTTTGAGGAGATCTTCACTGGGGAATATTCGAATATTCTGTGAGGAACTGAGAATGAGAGTCTCCATTCTGCTTGGGGATTGATAGTTGGAAGTTTTAGCTCCGCTGGGGATTGACAGCTTTTGCTCCATTGGGGATTTTGAAACTTGACCCTGAGGGGAATTAGATTCTGTAAGGCTCTCTGGCTGGGGAAATCAGTTTTGAGAAAGCTCTTGTTCTACTGAGGATCCTAAAGTTTAACTCTGTTTGGGGAATTGAGAACTCAGGTTATGTGCCACTTTGAGGATGAGAATCTTCATTCTGTTGGGGGTCAGAAATTGGGAGTGTACTAATCTTCTGAGGTGATGAGAAATCTTCATGCTGTTAACGGTCAGAAACTGGGAGTATACCAATCTTCTGAGGTTTTGAGGATGAGAGTCTTCATGCTGTTAACGGTCAGAAACTGGGAGTATACCAATCTTCTGAGGTTTTGAGGATGAGAGTCTTCATTCTTGAGAGAAACAGATTTTTTAGTTGTCTGTTATCTTGTTGGTGGTTGTAATTTCCAGCAGGTGATGTGGGAATTTTTTTGATGATTACTACTCCAAAAGATGAAGGAACCTTTGATTACTACTCCAAAAGATGAAGGAACCTTGACGATTACTACTTCAACAGATGAAGGAACCTTGATGATTACTACTTCAAAAGATGAAGGAACCTGGATGATTACTACTTCAAAAGATGAAGGAACCTTGATGATTACTACTTCAAAAGATGAAGGAACCTTGATGATTACTACTTCAAAAGATGAAGGAATCTGGATGATTACTACTTCAAAAGATGAAGGAACCTTGATGATTACTACTTCAAAAGATGAAGGAACCTTGATGATTACTACTTCAACAGATGAAGGAACCTGGATGATTACTACTTCAACAGATGAAGGAACCTTGACGATTACTACTTCAAAAGATGAAGGAACCTTGATGATTACTACTTCAAAAGATGAAGGAACCTGGATGATTACTACTTCAAAAGATGAAGGAAACTGGATGATTACTACTTCAAAAGATGAAGGAACCTTGATGATTACTACTTCAAAAGATGAAGGAACCTTGATGATTACTACTTCAAAAGATGAAGGAACCTTTGATTACTACTCCAAAAGATGAAGGAACCTGGATGATTACTACTTCAAAAGATGAAGGAACCTTGATGATTACTACTTCAAAAGATGAAGGAATCTGGATGATTACTACTTCAAAAGATGAAGGAACCTTGATGATTACTACTTCAAAAGATGAAGGAACCTTGATGATTACTACTTCAACAGATGAAGGAACCTTGATGATTACTACTTCAACAGATGAAGGAACCTTGACGATTACTACTTCAAAAGATGAAGGAACCTTGATGATTACTACTTCAAAAGATGAAGGAACCTTGATGATTACTACTTCAAAAGATGAAGGAACCTGGATGATTACTACTTCAAAAGATGAAGGAACCTTGATGATTACTACTTCAAAAGATGAAGGAACCTTGATGATTACTACTTCAAAAGATGAAGGAACCTTGATGATTACTACTTCAAAAGATGAAGGAATCTTGACTGTCGATCAATCTGCATATGTTAAGAATGTTGTTGAAAGGTAATTTGCTTTGGAGAATAAATCCTTGACAAATGTTGGGGAAATAAACCCATGACTGCAGGTCTGCTAGAGAGGTGTCATCACTGCCCCCAATATCAGATGCATGTGATATTTCCAGGAAACTTGGTCTGTTCGTAACCCTCAAGATTGACATTCGAATGCCCCAAATGATGGTGAGGGAGACTTGCCCCAGGTTAATCTGTAATTGAGAGATTTTGTTGAAATCTTGACTGGACTGCCCCAGGTTAACTGAACTTTGAAAGATCTGTTGAAACCTTGACTGGACTGCCCCAGGTTAACTGAACTTTGAAAGATCCGTTGAAACCTTGACTGGACTGCCCCAGGTTAACTGAACTTTGAAAGATCTGTTGAAACCTTGACTGGACTGCCCCAGGTTAACTGAACTTTGAAAGATCCGTTGAAACCTTGACTGGACTGCCCCAGGTTAACTGAACTTTGAAAGATCTGTTGAAACCTTGACTGGACTGCCCCAGGTTAACTGAATGGTGACATGTCAAGCCACCTTGTTGATAGGAGATTTGTCGTTGGAAGTGTCATCCTTTTTGAAGTGATTTTACTCACTGAGAGAGTTTTCGTTCCTCCGAACATTCGCTGTATGAATTTCTTCGCTGTCAATCAAATAGCCAAATGCAAACAGTGATATTCAAGCAATGTAAAGTTTATGTTTGTCTCGAAGTTTTGAAAAATGTGTTTTTTAGCAGAAAACTTTTTATAAGACAAATCAACACAAGATTTAGAGCAAAGCCTTACAGGAGTCAGGATACCTTTTGTAACAGTATGCTTTTGAACTAACCCATGCTTCAATTAGGACTTTTGAAGGGTTGTAACGTGGCTTGGTTCACGGTTTAAGAAACAAAGGATAAAGGCTCAAAGTATATTTGTACCCACCCGCTCTTCGTGATGTTCTTCAACCCTAGACTCAGTTAATTGTGCGTCGAACTCCATTCGAATTTGGAACGACTTTTTGGGTGATGGTTCACCAGTTGAATTTTGGGAGACAGTCATCATCTCCTTTTTCTTTTGCAACATTTTTCATGTTGTTGAGGATTTGTAATTACCTCTTTCTTTTGATTTGTTATCCCTAACTTTTGCCTGACTGTCCCTGTTTTCGAGATCACAGTCAGCAGGATGCCCTTGCTTTCTTAAGCCTCCTTTATAGGTTTTGGCTCAGTGGGCTTTTCTCTTTTGAGAGATTGATTGCCTAGGTGATAGGGAACCATCATTGTCTTTTGATTCCAGAGGAATGCTTTTCTCTTTTTGATGTCGTTCGTTGTATTACGAACTGAGAGTTTGCGACTTTAATGCGCACCTTTTTGAATTAACTGAGAGACTACCCTGCCCCAGGTTTATATCAAAGGTTTCGATTTGTTTAGAACAGAAAACTCCTACTTCTTTGGCTCGAAGGGGTTGACTAGGGATTATCTTCCTTATAACTCCAGTGTTTGGGAATTGAAAGAAATGCTTGTACATCATCAGCAAGGTCTGTTCGAAAGCATATTGTATGAGATTATGGTATTATTTCGTCATCCTCCCTCTAAAGTCTTGTAGCTTTTTATCAAGAGTTAAATATCATAAAGAAAGAATAAGAGTAGTGAAAACGAATGGATGAATTCAAGACAAACATATGCAATGCATTAATGAAACAAAGTTTGACATTAATAGATAATTGTTTGAATGACAAAGAGATTACAACTTGAAAATTTAAATGAAATAAAGACAGTCTCAATGATTTGGCATAGGAGCAATGATTATGCTAGAGTCTCTGGAGGGTCAAACTCGATTTCCTTGGCATCAATCATGTCTTGGACCTTGTTCTTTAGAGCCCAACAACTGTTTGTGTCATGCCCCGGGCTATCACAATGATAAGCACATCTTGCATCCAGGTTGTAATTGGGAGAAGAAGTCTTAGGGTCCGGATGAGGAACCTTTAATGTAATCAGCTCCTTCTTCAACATGTGTTGTAGCGCCTGAGCTAATGACATGTTGATCTGGGTATATTGTCTTTTAGGCGCGTCTGGCCTTCATTGATTTCACTTTGGCTGTTGTCGACGTGACGTAGAACCAGAGATCAGGACTGCCCCTGCATGTTGGTCACGACGTCTCTTCTGACTGTTCACAGCATTGGACTCTTTCTTCCCATGGTGGGGGATTTTCTGAGCATCAGAGGGAGTAGCTCCTTGGATCTTCCCACGTTTGATGCCCGCTTCGACCCTTTCACCGGTCAGTACTAGTTCGGTGAACCCAGCTGAGGAGCTTCCAATTAAGTGATTGAAGAAAGGCCTGATCAAAGTTCCCATGAAGATGTCAATCAGCTCCCTATCAGTTAAAGGAGGTTGCACCCTACCATCCAAATCTCTCCACCTCTGAGCATACCCTTTGAAGTTCTCGTCAGAGCCCATGGTCATGTTCTGCAATTGCACACGAGTTGGTGCAAGATCAATTTTGTACTGATACTGTTCGTAAAAGGCCCTAGCTAAGTCCTCCCATGAGTGGATGCGAGAACTTTCCAATTGATAGAACCACTCAAGTGGAGCCCCTACCAGGCTTTCTTGGAAGAAATGGATCCAAAGCTTTGGATCAGTTGTGTATGGTTGAATCTTGCGGACATAAGACCTTAGATGCGTCTTAGGGTAAGAGACTCCATCGTACATAGCAAAGGTAGTGACTTTGAACTTTGGCGGAATAACCAATCCAGGAACTAAACCCAAGTCTCCTAAGTCCAAGCAAGGTATTTGTTAGACCTCCATGGCATTGAGGCGATCCTCCAACTGTTTGTACTTGTCATCAGCGAGAGGGTATTGTTCCTCGGAGTAGTCAGCTTCCTCTTTAACAATCTCCACATTTTGGTCTTCTTCAAGACTATCCCCTATGTTGGATGGAGTTGCAAGGTCCAGGGTCTTAGGTCTTCTCCTCAAGTTCAGGATGTTGGCTGCCTTCTTGGACTTCTTCTTCTTGTCTTTGAGAAGGAGAGCTGTCAGATCCTCTTGCCCTTTACCCATAGCCAGAAGCATTTGTTGGAATTGAGCATTTTGAGCTTGGAGATCTTTCACCGTTTGTTCCATATCCATCTTACTGAAATAAACAGTAGGAAGATAAGGAGACCTGTATGGGAGAAACCTGTTATGCAATGATATGTATGATATATATGCAATGTTTTCAAGGATCTCTCTGGGTAAACACAAGAGAATGTTAGAGGTTGAACTTTGATCTTTGATTGGAGAACCTTGCACCGGTGGATGTCTTTCCACGAGAATAAAGCTCACCATGTCAAGTGTGTCATAGCCCCTGATTCAAGTTGTTGCACTTGATCTTTGATGGCATTTGTTTAGAGGAGAAAACCTCTTGCCCCTTGGTAGACGTCTGGTTCAACGTAACCCTGCATCAAAAGAACCTCGAGATCCTTGAAATGGTTATTGAAAATGCTATGGTATGATGTCATGATGTTATGTACATGTATGCAAAAGCAAATGAGTGTATATACAGGTAATCATATTCACACAAAGCAAACAAGTCCTTAGGTTTAGGCTTGCATGGGGTTTGTAGGTAAGTACCCTCTTGAAATTAGTTGGCTCATCCTATCCTAAAATAGAAACCGGGTTCTAAGGAACTCAATATCACTGGATTGTTTTCTATGTTCATTGTTTTGGTTTAGCCACTTAACTGGCGACCAAAATATTCCAAGAAAACAATCCTCAATGAGTGTAGTATCGAGTATCTACCAACTTCGGATTGCACCAAAGTCGGTCATCTCACTACCCCTAAAAAGGCTAAGATGGTCAATTAAGGTTCTAAGAGTTCGTTAGTGCTTCACGACATCACTCAGCGGCCCCGTACTCTCCTTGATTGAACTCAAGGGTTACCGGTACTCACAAATATGTCGCACTAACATATCTTACTGCTTCAACCATGTCGGTATACCCCGCACAGTTCCCTCACAGTTTTATTGCTATTTACCTAAAAAGGTGCCCCAAATCCGGGTGTAGGATTTACAACAAACCCAAACAAGGACCCAAAAAGTAAAGCAATCAAGGAAATCAAAGCAAAAAATGTAAAGGTGATCTAAACCCTAAGGTAACCCCACTTTTAAGATAATCCCCAACAGAGTCGCCAGTTCTGTGATACGGTGGGAGAACTGACTTGAGGTTTTGCGTTTGTATTCGCACTTGTTCGGTTTAGCAAGAGTCGCCACCGACTTTTTATTTTATCCTAAAGGAAAGGTTAAAAAGCACAGGAAAAACCTTTTGAGATGTTTCGTGGGTTCGGGGGGTAGATTATGAAAAGGGAAGGTATTAACACCCTTTTCATCCATGGTTATCCATGGGCTCTTAGTTACTTGTTTTAGATCACTTGCCTTTATTTTCAATTGCTTGAAATGGTGGTGTGTGTGTGTGTGTTTGAAAATGTTTTGAAAAAGAGGCCTTGTCTAGGCAACAGTTGTAACAATTCTTTACTCGAATGTTTTACAAAGGTGTGTATCTTTTCGAAAAGATGTTTCAAATGTTTTTGAAAGTTTGTTTTGAAAGTGTTTGTGGAGTGTGGTTTGAAAAGTAGGCAAGTGTGTTTTGCAAGTTGATCAAGTAACTAAGAGTTGTCTACCCCTAAATTTACTCAAAGATCTTTCCTATGCTTTAACCCTTTTAACAGTTTTGTTTCACCATTGCATTTGGTGGACAATCTTGTATTAGGATGTTAACGGGACAGGCGCGGGTCATCGTATGGACCATGAATGCAATGGTGCCAAGTGTCTTTGGCAATTTGCTTGAAGGGACTATGATCATTTTGATTAGGCAACTTTCGAAAGCGTCATCGAGGGACTATGATCATTTGAATTGTTTTGTTTTGCCAAAGAAACTCAACGTGCAAGCATGGCCCATTTTGGAAGGCAACGAGTGGGATTACCCTAGGGGGTGCAAGTATGAATTGTGTATTGATTGTCATGCATTTATCTTTGTGTTAGGTTATCTAGCATTTGATTTTATGTACATACAAACCCTAGGTCTAACCATGGTATATTTGAAAGTGATAAATTGCGAGAATTTAAGTCTACGCTATTACAAATAAGTATCTGGGAATGGGGGTACAGATATTTACAAATGGGGATGAGACTTATTAGGAGAGTAGTGTCCAAATATATTTACAACCAAATCGAATCAATCGCAATGTAAAATATAATGTATAGCAATGTATAAGAATAAAGTAATGTAAATGTATCAATGTATTTGTGTAAGTGTATGTGAATATTTACAAGTGAGAAAGATATTAACTTAATGCAAATTTAGGTATTTATTATCTTTTTGATTTTTGTTAATTATGTACAAAAGTTTTAGTTAAAAAAGAAATATTCAACCTAAAAATCTATTTTTTATGTATTTCTATGAATATTTTATGCAAGAGTTTTAATTAAAAGAGAAAAATGTTTTAAGTTTGAGAAAATTATTATTTACATTTTAATTTCTATACAAAAGTCTTTTAATTAAAAAAAAGGTTCTTAAAGAAAAAAAAAGAATAGCTTAAACCTAATGAAAAGAAAAAATCTAATATCTATATATTTTCAAATATAATAAAAGAAAGTTTTGTGTAAAAGAGTTAAGGTATTATTTTTATTTACAAATAAAATTAAATTATGTTAGTTTAAATTGTATAAAAAAGGAAAAAATAAAATGATAAGTAAAAAATATTAGTTTGAATAAATAGAAAACAAATAAAAAAAGAGTTAAAGATTAAATGGGCTTTAGGGGAATTTGGCCCAAAACAGAATTTGTAGAAAATGGAAAAAGGGGGGGTGTGCTCCATCTTTCGTTAGGCTTAAGCATGTGGATGGGGCGAACCGGCCCAGTGGTTTCACAACGTTTTTGAGGGTTTCATTAGTTTTGTGTCATTTGGGAATTAGGGTTCGTGGAGTTTCAGAGGCGTCGTTCCTTACTTCGCTTCCTTCGTCTTCTCAAGCCAAGCCTTTTTTCTGAATAACATCCTCCGCCCATGGCCACCAGGCGTCGCCTCTACTTCCTCCTCTCCATGGTCACGTAGGAGGTGGTTCATTCAAGGTAATAATTTATGTCCTAGCGCGTTTTAGGGTTTCCGTTCATACGTTATTGGTTCTGATCTTTATTTTTGTTATTTGTCTCTGTTTGAGATGTGTGAAAAAAATTATACCTTTGGGGATGGAGACGGAGGAGGACGGAGCTGGAGGCGCTTTAGGCGGCCAGGCGGAGGGGAACACGTGATGTTGAGCTAGCTTGGAAATCTGCCATGGTTTGTCTAGTATCTTGCTTTTTTGATGGTTTTGTGATGATATCTGAAAACCTTCGTATACCTCTTTTTTCCTCTTCTGTCTACTTGCTTCAGTTGCCTTTGATATGCTTGTTGAACCCTATGATGAGCCCAGCTCTGAGGGCTTTGTGATTTGAATTTTATTCTGATTTTGAGTATTGTTTGCCTCTGTATGTTTGCCTCTGATTTTGGTGTTCTTTGATGATTGTAAGCTTGTTTGGAGCTTAGGCTTTGAACAACTTGTGAGTGGCCCTATGATGAATCATTCTGAGGGCTTTGTGGCTTGGTTAGATATATTTGGATAAAGGCTTATGCAGGTTGAAGCTTGCTTAGCAGGTTTGATATATTCTTTTTCTGGTGTAGGCTTTTTCTGGTTTTGGCTTATGCTGTTAGTTTAGGCTTGGACAGGTTTAGGCTTGGACAGGTTTACAGGCAGGTTAGGCTTGAGGGCTTTGAGGCTTGGCTTCTGTTTGAGGCTTTTGGTTACAGGTTTAGAGCTTTGAGGCTCTCTGTGTTTTGACAGGTTGAAAGGCTTATGCTTTTTTCTGGTTTAAGGTTTGACAGTTTGTTGGTGAGCTGGTTTGTTGATGATGTTAGCAGACTTCAGGCTACAAGGCTTGAGGCTTTTATGCAGTAACAGGTTTTGAGAGCTTGTGGTGCTTCTGGTTTGAGGCCTTTGAAACAGGTCTGACTTATGTTTGTTTGCTTGTGTTTGAAGCAGGTTTGCAAGACTTTTGAATTGAAGCAGGTTATGGCTTTTGTTTTTGTGTTGGAGGCAGTTCTGAGGTGTTATGATGCTTTACACAGTTTGTGTTGCTTTGGTATTTTCTGCCTCCCTTTCACTGTGTTCATATATGTTTGTTTTATATCTTTTGTCCTTAAGCCTCAAGCCTGCTGTAAGCCTTTTTTCCCTCTCTCTTTTTCTCTCTCTCTACAGTTTTTAAAAGCATAAAATATTGCTTATCTATACTTTTTCTGAAAAAGCAACTGGCTGGAAAATGATGTTACTTGAATATTGCTTGCATTAGTTGTTTTCCTCTGCATATCTCTTATCTCCTTTTTCCAGATTTTCTGCTTCTTTGTGTACTTCTTTGACAGCCTTTTTGATAGCTCTTGTACCTTTGACAGTTTGTGGACAGTTGGTTGACATTGGACTTGGTTTGCTATGTGTAGTTCAATTTGGATTTTGGTTTGAATTTTGAAATGCTTTGCTTGACAACTTGTTTGCCAATGTACATCAGTTTGCCTTTTGGACTTTATACTTGGTTTGGAATTTTGAAATGGGCAATTTGTTCTTTTGGCATATTCTTTGGTTTGACAATTTATGCAGTATGGTAGCTTTTGTGCATTTCACATTTTTGCAAACACTTTCTATCCCTCTTTGTGAACCAAGAGCAATCTTGTGATTTGCAGAGAGGCGAACAACTGATTCCGTCCAGTTACTTTTAATGATGAACTTTTAAATTAACTGTCTGCTCTTTTATTTTATCTTCTTTTGACTTCTTTTCTTTTCTTTTTCTTGCAGATGAAAATCAATTGAGCAATGGGGAGCAGCAAATAGAAGATGAAGACTTAGGATAGATTTAGGATAGTTTCATTTTACTTCAATTATTTGTAACATTATTATTGGAAACAAAATGTAAATAAATTTACAATTGTTCAAATAATAATTTGTAACAAACAATTAAATATGAATAAAAATCCCTTTTTGTCAGTTAATTCCTTTTCTTCTTCAACTATTTATTTAATTATTTATAATTCTTAAATTATAATAACTGGAAATAAATCCCAACCATTTTAACTCAGAATAATAAATAATCAATAAACGTTCGTAATTCCGAATAATCAAAGCATTGCACAGCTAAACAACAAACGTCCACATGTCCTTTTTTCACTGATTAAATCCAAACACTGCAAATTCTCAATCAACAGCCTCAGTCCATATCTCAGAGTAAATTGAAAAGCACTGATAGAATTAACTCTTTCTGAGAAATATACGCACAAAACCCTGATTCTTGATTAAATGTCGAAGAAGCGTCCGCCTGATCAGAACCCGAGCCAACTCAACCAAACCTTAGCAATCTGCTTGAACTGCTTTAAAATCAATAAAAATCCTAAATTTTGTCTGACTGACGAGAAAAATTCTGTTTGACTGATTCTTGAGCCAGTCTGAAAAAATCAGGAAAAGCCCGAAGCTGTGATTTCTTGTGGAAAAATAGGAGGGCAAATTTTGGGGTACAACACCAGCCCTCAAGATCTTCTTGGCCATCGTATGTCCCCTTGAGTGAGTACCAAATAGTCCATCGTGCATGTCTTCTATAATTTCCCCTTTCTCTTTCTTGTCCACACATCCGAGTAGAGTAGATTCATGGTTGCACTTGTACAATATTATGTTGCTTAGGAAGAATTTGGCTGAAAATATTCGTAAGAACTTTATGTCATTGATGGATGCTCCCTCGGGATACTCTCGTGCTTCAAGATGCCTCATCACCTCATGGTACCATGGCTTTTCTGTATCAGTGTCAAGCTCACAATAGTGTGCAGGTTCGTCGAAAATTTCAATTGTAATCGTAGGGGCTTCGTTGTCCCAGATGACCTAGAACATTGAAGACATGGTTGCCAAGGCGTCAGCCAACTGATTTTCTTCCCTAGGGAAGTGCTCAAAAGTGATCTCTTCGAAGTAGGGAATCAGGGATAGCACAAGTTCCTTTTAAGGGATGAGATTAGGGTGCTTAGTGTCCCAATCTCCTTTTACTTGGCTAATCACTTGGGAGAAACCCCTAAACACGTTCAAATGCTTGATCCTCAAGTCAATAGCAGCTTTCAGACCCAAGATGCATGCTTCATATTCGGCCATGTTGTTCGTGCAATCAAAGTATAGTCTAGCAGTGAAAGGAGTGTGGAAACCTTCAAGAGAGATGATCACAACACCAATTTCGTTACCTAAGGCGTTGGAAGCCCCATCGAAGACCATAGTCCATCGGGATCCTTGTTTAGGTTCGTCATACAGTCCAGGTTCCGCACAATCAATTACTAGCATGATATTCTCGTCAGGGAAGTCGAAGTTCATAGACTGATAGTCATCCCTAGCTTGATGGGCCAAATGATCTTCTAGTACGCTTCCTTTAATGTCCTTTTGTGTAGTGTATTGAATTTCGTACTTGGTTAAGATCATTTGCCACCTGGCTATCTGTCCGGAAAGGGCAGGTTTCTCGAAAATGTACTTGATTGGGTTCATTTTAGAAATCAACAGTGGTATGAGTCAACATATACTATCTTAGCCGGCAAGCAGCCATGCCAGAGCGCAACAAGTTTTCTCGAGCAGTGAATATCTAGTTTCACAGTCAGTAAACTTTTTGCTCAGGTAATAAATAACATGTTCTTTTCGGCCAGACTCGTCATGTTGGCCCAAAACACACCCCATAGAATTCTCTAGTACTGTCAAGTACATAATCAAAGGTCTTCCTTCAACTGGAGGCATGAGAATAGGAGGTTCTTGTATATATTCTTTGATTTTGTCGAAGGCAGCTTGGCACTCATCATTCCATCTGACTACCTGATCTTTCTTCAAAAGTTTTAAGATTGGCTCGCAAGTAGCAGTCAAGTGAGATATGAAGCGATCGATGTAATTGAGACGACCCAAGAATCCTCTGAGTTCCTTTTTAGAATGAGGGACTGACATTTCTTGGATAGCCTTCACCTTGGTAGGATCAACTTCGATGCCTTTATTGCTGACAACAAAACCTAGAAGCTTTCCAGATCGTACTCCAAATGTGCATTTGTTAGGGTTTAACCTTAACTTGTACTTTTTCAGCCTTTTGAATAGTTTGTACAAGTGATCAAGATGTTCCTATTTAGTTTTTGATCTTGAAATCATATCATCCACATATACCTCTATTTCATGATGAATCATGTCATGAAACAAAGCTACCATAGCTCTTTGATACGTTGCCCCTGCATTCTTCAATCCGAACGCCATGACCTTGTAGCAAAAGGTGCCTCATTGCATGACGAAATTTGTCTTATCCATGCCTTCGGAAGCCATCCTTATTTTATTATAGCCTGAGAATCCATCCATGAATGAGAAGACTTTATGCTGAGCAGTATTATCGACCAAAATGTTAATGTGTGGTAGAGGGAAGTCATCCTTGGGGCTTGCCCTATTCAGATCCCTATAGTCTACGCACATGTGAACTTTTCCATCCTTTTTCGGCACTGGCACCACATTAGAAACCCGTTAGGGATAGGATGTCACAGATAGGAACCCTGTATCAAATTGTCTCATCACTTAAGCTTTTATCTTCTCGGACATATCAGGCCTTATGCAACAAACCTTTTGTTTGACGGGAGGACAGTCTTCTTTTATTGGCAGACGATGAACTACGATGTCGGTATCCAACCCAGGAATATCTTCATAAGACCAAGTAAATACTTCCACATAATCATGCAACATCTAAACCAACCTGCCCTTGACATTGTCTTCTAAGTTAGCACCGATCTTGATTTCCTTCTTATCTGCCTCAGTACCCAGATTGATGACTTCAAATAACTTTTTTGTGCGGCTGAATAGCTTTTTCCTCTTGTAATAGAAGTCTAGATAATTCTCCTGGTATGTCACAATCTTCCTCGCCTTTGTCTTCGGCTTGGTTAATTGGGAATTCAAAGTCATAGTCGACAATAGTAGAGTCAATGGCAATAGGATCCAGAGTGGATGAGGACCTGCAAGAGTGTGTGTGTGTGTGTGCATGTAAGATACATGGCTATTTTTGAAAATGTATTTGAAAGAAAAGAAAGATAATGAACACAAATATTTGAATGCAAAAGAGTCCAATGTATTGAATGATCATATGATTAGATGAACATAAATAAAAACCCTTGACAAATGGACCAAAGTTCCTCGGGCCAGGCACATGGCTTAAAAGTCATTATTAAATATTACATACAACATGTTATTGAATTTAAAGAAAAGAAATAACAAGTAGATTACTCCTCAATGAAGGTGATGGGCACAAAGTCCTTTGCATGCCAATTCTTCAGCTCCATTGTAGTTGGATATACCCAATCTTCAAATGCAGCTTCTTCATCTGAATCACCCACAGCATTGACTTCATGGCTTCCAATGCGGAGAGGTGGCTTTCCGGCATGAGCACGCCTCACTTCCTTCTGAGCTTTGACGGTGAAGCCCAAACCAAACTTGTCCGCTTTGAATGGGATATCAAGGAGTTGCCCCCAAGTATCACAATTTCCTTCTTCAATTGCTGCACGACATCTTTGACTGAAACCATCTTTGGCATGACTTTAACGGCTTCAGATTCATCAGAGGAACATTTGGTAGCAGCAACCTTTTGTGGTACAACCTCAAAGGCTTGACACATGGTCTCAATGAATTCTCCATCCATCTCTACGTACTTGAAAGAGTTAAGGTGGCTCACCATAAACTCTTCCTCACCACAGACGATGGAAATTCTTCCCTTTACAGGATATTTAAGCTTTTGATGGAGAGTTGAAGTTACTGCCCCAACTTTATGGATCCAGGGGCGACCCAACAGACAAGAATAGGCAGGACGTATGTCCATAATGTAGAATGGGGAGTTGAAGATCTGTGATCCTACCTTGATTGGATGATCCACTTCCTCATGAACAGTCCTCTTTGATCCATCAAACACCCTTACAATGATATCACTTGGCTTTAAGACTAAACCTTCACAGTCTAGATGGTCTAACTCCCCCTTAGGTAATACATTTAGAGAATAACCAGTGCCGACTAGAACATGTGCTAAGATGGTCCCTTTGCACTCGACAGAAACATGTAGAGCTTTATTGTGGTTCTTCCATAACTGTGTTAAGTCAGCATCTGAAAGTCCCAAGCCATTATCAGCCGTCAGGCTAGCCACGTAATTCTCAAATTGGTCCATCGTTGTCTCATGGGGGACATGAGCCTTTTTCAGGAATTTGATTAATGTCCGAGCATGGGCATCAGAACAAAGAAGCAATGACAATATTGAAATTTTAGAAGGGGTTTGCCCCAACTGTTCCACAATCTTGAAGTCGCTTTTTTTTATCAGCTTTAAGATCTCGTCCATCTTACAAGCAGAGGGTTCTCCATCAGCAGTGTCCTTTACGGGTACTTCAATCACATCAGGCTCAACAACCTTCTCCTTCCCTCTTGTATAGATACTTGGCTTGGTATCAGTAATGCAGATAGGCGCCTTTGTAACAACTGGTGGCGAGATATTGGGTGAAAATATTCTCCCAGTTCTGGTTACTTTTCTTGAGCCAGCTATGTTATCAACATTATCATCTTTTTCTTCTTCGATCCAAGTGTCTTGTTTAATCCCATAATAGAACACTTCAACACCATAATTCCATGGTACCTCCTTTTTTGAAGAGTAGGGAATTGGTCAGGGATTGGTAATTATTAAGGGAGAAACAGTGAGTTCATTTGAAACCCTAATAGGTCCTTTGGAGGTGATCCTAAGAGGCTTGTTTGAGATTGTAATAATGGAGAGGTCTTCACATTTGTTAATCAAACTTTTGGCAAGTGGGATCTTCTCAAATATAATTTTGTGGCTATCCATCAGGCGTTAAATGCCTTTCTTCAGTCTTTCACATCCATTGTGTTGTTTGGTACAACAAACACAGTCTTTTACACAGCCATGGAAAATCCCAGCTTTCAACAGGTTCTTTTTGATGATATTCAGCGAAGTAGTCAATTCTTCAACAGAGGCAACAAAAAATGTATCTTCAACAACATTAACACTCTTGTCATGCTTCAGGATTGGAGCGATGATTACATTCGGAGTAGGAGGAGGATCAAACTCAATAGTATTGTTATCGATCAAATCCTAGATTTTTTTCTTCAAGGCCCAGCACTGGTAAGTCTCGTGCTCGGGGCTGCTTGAGTGGTGAGCACATTTAGCGTTCAGATTATACTTTGGGGATGAGGTATCAGGGTTGGCAGGAGGGTCGTGCAATGTCACCAAATTAGCCTTTCGCAACTGTTGAAGGGCTTCAGATAATGACATGCCTAACCTCGTAAATTGTCTTCTCTGAGTTTCAAAACTTTGATGATTTGCAGATGGTCTTGGAGTAGGAGTTGGATTGGAGATTTTAACGACATTGACAGACAAATGATTATTCTTCTTGGTACGGGCCCTTGCCCCGTACACAACATTTACTTCCTTTTTTTGCAGCAAAAGGTTTCTTGATAGGATTGGAAGTGGAGGTAGATTCCACAAAGATCTTCCCACTTTTGATGCCGCTTTAAACTTTTTCACTGGTTAAGATTAATTCGGTGAAACCAGAAGAAGAGCAGCCGACCAACAGATTAAAGAAGGGACCAGATAAAGTGCCCATGAACATGTCAATATGCTCCCTATCAGTCAAGGGTGGTTGAACCCTACTGGCGAGGTCTCTCCACTTTTGCGCATATTCTTTAAATCCTTCATTCTTTCCCATGGTCATATCTTGTAATTAAACCCTCGTTGGCACTAAGTCAGCGTTATACTGATACTGATGGTATAAGGCGGTAGCTAAATCCTCCCAAGTATTGATACGGGATCCATCCAACTGTTAAAACAATTCAAGTTGCATTCTAGCCAAGCTCTCTTGGAAAAGTGAACCCAAAGCTTCTTATCAGAAGTGTGCGGATGTATCTTGTGCACGTAAGATTTCATGTGGAGTTTTGGACAAGAAACTCCATCGTACTTTGCAAAGATTGGTATTTTTAATTTGTGGGGAATGACTACCCCAGAGATCAAACCTAAATCATCAAAATCTAAATCGTGGACGGCTTGGATTTCAACATCTTTCAATTTGTCTTCTAACTGCTTATATTTGATATCGGCGGGTTGATACTGCTCGTCGAAATAATCATCATCAGATGCTTGATCATTAACACATTCATCCTGAGTACTCTTGACCTCACTAATCTGGTTCTCGTCCTCTTCAGATGAGTCTTCTCCTACTGGGATCTGACGGACTGTCTCCTTGAACCTTCTACCCATGTTGAGTAGAGCTTTCTTCTTGGGATTCTTCTTAACTTCCAGCAATGCCATCATGTCTTGCTGCCCCTTGGCTAGGGCTAGTAGATTTCTTGGAATTGAGAGTTTTGGGCTAGGAGATCCTTCACAGTTTTCTCTAGATCCATCTTGCTGAAATAAACAACAGAAAGATAAGGAAACCTGTTATGCGAAAACCTGGCATGTTATAATGCATGGAATATGTATACGCAAATGATTTCAAGGATTAATGAGATTTAAATTTGTATAGATAAAATAATAAATAAACGTCAATTTTCATTAAACAAAACAAGAAATATTACATCATGCCTCTTGGTCTTACAAAATAACTTTCTAAGATAAAAAGACTGAACGCATCCTCTTCGGTGCGAGATAGACGTTCACACTTTGCTCTTCTTGTAGCTGCTTCGTAAGCTCCAAGACCCTCTTCTCACTAGCATAGAATTGAGCTTCAAAAGTATATCGTTCTTCCTTAAGCTAAATCCAACCCTTTTGCAAGTCTTCGAGAGAGGTAGACATGTCAGGATGGAGGATGGTGTACAGGACATCTCCATCAACCACAGGTTCCATAATGACTGGTAAGATGGAAGGATAAGGCTCAAGGGGAATAGAATTCTTGTGTCCCAGCGTCTTGCTATCCACTTTGATTACCATCCTCCAAGCTTGGATAAACCTCTGACGGTAGCTTTGATCGTCGCTCTCGTAGTCAAATACCACTCCTTGGATAAGCATCTCATGTGGACCATCCCTTTGGGTGTAACCAAATGGTCGTAAGGCTAAGAAGGGGTTGTAAGTGATACCTCCTCTAATGCCAAGCAAGGAGACATTAGGGAATTCTCCACAACGGTCGAAGATAGTAACATTCTCCAAAGATCAGGAACACCAATGAATATCTGAATGTCTGAGCGTCATTAACCTATGGGACCACCTTGAACCTTGCTCATTCTTCAATACAGGTTGGGGAAGATGCGAAATAAACCATCTTGCCAAGATAGGAGTGCAACACATGAAGATACATCTCTTCCTCATAGTGAGAGAGTGAAAAGAATGTAGGATGTCTCCTAACAAAGTAGGCACCGGGTTACGAGATATGAAGATTTTGACGGTGTTTACATCTATGAGTTGGTCAGGATTTGGAAACAAAACCATCCCATAGATGAGAAGGGAAAAAATTTCTTCAAAAGTTTGTAAGTCCAAGGAGTTCCAACAATCTTGAGCTTTCTCAAATAAGAACTTGTCTAAGAAACCTTTGACACCACTCCTTGTTTCCCAATTAGTTGTGACATCAGATTGTTGCAAGTGTAGTACTTGGGCAATCTCTTCAGGTTTTGGATCTCTTTCGGTACTATTGAAGGGTAGTTGATTGATAATGGGAATCCTCAAGAGTTGGGAGAATTCTTATAGAGTAGGCACAAGTTAATAATCGGGAAAAGTGAAGCAATGGTGTAGAGGATCAAAGAATTGGAAAAGCACCTTCATCATATCTTCATCAGTGTTGGAGGTAACCAAGTTTAGGAGGCGACCATGTCTTTCGGTGAATGGAGAATTCTCAAGAACCCTTGATGCTAACTCTTTGAGTTGAGGAGGAATCCTTACGAGATTGACTTGAACGGTTTTCCTGCGAATAAAAGCCATGTCCTACAAATAGAACAAAGATAAATCCCAATAATCCTTGAAATGGTTAGTGAGAATGAGTATGATCTTGTGATATTTATGATGTTATGTACAAGTAAATATATACAAACAAGGAAAATAAGTCCTTATGTTTAGGCTTGCATGGAGTCTCATAGGTAAGTACCCTCTTGAAGTTTAGTTGGCTCAAACTTGTCCTAGAAATAGTAATTGGGTTCTAAAGGATCCCAATATCACTGGTTTGTCTTCTTGGGCATTGTTTCAGCACAAGCCTCTTTCACGGTGATCAAAATATCCAAAAAAGACAAACCTCAATGAGTGTAGTATCAAGTATCTACCAACTTCGGACTGCACCAAAGTTGGTCATCTCACTACGTCCTAATGGCCAAGTTGGTCAAGTAAAGGTTCTAAAGTCAGTTAGTGCTTCATGGTATCACTCAGCGGCCCCGTATTCTCCTTTACTACTCAAGGGCTACCGGTACCCACAAATATGTCACACTAACGTAGCTATTGCTTAGACCATGTCGGTATACCTCGCAGAGTTTGCACAACGTATTGCTACTTACCTATAAGGTATCCCAAATATGGGTAGAGGATTTAAGCCCAAACAAAGAACCAAAATGTAAAGCATACAAGTCAAACAATGAAAGCAAGTAAAGGTGATCTATCCCTAAGGTAACCCCACTTTTAAGTTTATCCCCACAAGAGTCGCCAGTTCTGTGATACGGTTGGAGAACTGACTTGAGTGTTTCCGTTTTATCGCAAATGTTGCAGTTAGTAAGAGTCGCCACCGACTTTTCTTTTATCCAAATGGAAAGGATGAAAAGAACAGGAAAGACCTTCGAGATTATTTCTTAAGTTCGGGGGGTAGATTATGAAAAGGGAAGGTGTTAGCACCCTTTTCATCCATAGTTATCTATGGGCTTTTAGTTGCTTTCTAGATCACTTGCTTTTGTTTGAAAATGTGCTTTGTGTGGTTTTTGAAAGTATTTTGAAAAGGCGTCATCGTTTAGGCAAACTTTGTAATAGTTCTCGTTCGTAAGAACGTATACAAAGTGTTGAGCTTTTGAAAATGTTTCAAGTTTGAAAGTGTTTTTTTTAAGTGTTTTTTGAAAGTGTTGGTGTTTGTTTTGAAAATAATCAAGAGTGTTTGATTTGAAATTGAGTAAGCAACTAGGAACAATCTACCTACTCAAAAGTCTTAGTTCATTTCTTCCTTTCCTTTGATATTTCTATCTTACCATTTGATTGGTAAGAAGCCCTATCTTTGGATGTAAAGGGACGGACGTGGGTCATCGTATAGCCATGATAGCAATGTTGTGAAATATCTTAGAAATTCTCTTTGAGGGACTAAGATCATTTTGAAAGGCAATTTTGATAGCATCATCGAGGGACTATGATCTTGTATTTTTTATTGCTTTTTGCTAAGATATCCCACATGCATAACATGGCCATTTTTGTAAGGCAACAAAGTGAAATTACCCTAAGGGTGCAAATGTGTAAGTGTGTTGATTTACATGCATTATTTTGTCTTGAATTAGGGTTTGCTAACTTGTTGATTTTAATTTTTCCATACAAACCCTAATTTACTAGTATTTATATATAAAGCATTAAATTGCGAAAAATAAAAATACTAAGCTATTACATCATTAGGGGAGAGGATATACAAATTTACAAATGGGGGTTTGCAAGAAAAATAAATCTAATTAACTATTACAACTATATTGAATAAATGTGCAAGAATTAGATAAATAAAAATGTAAAAATGCAAATGAGTAAAGAAATGATTTTGTTTGATTTTATGAAAGGTTTTAACTTAAACCTAATTAAGAAAATAATTAATGAAAAGTTAACTAAAATTAATTTAAACTAATTAAGAAAAGAAATTAATTTAAAATGATTTTTAGGGTTTTTTATGAAAAGGTTTTAAATTAAAAATAATATGAAAATTGATTAATTAATAGAAAACTAAGTTCTAAGTTAATTTTAATTAAGAAAATAAAATAATAATTAAACTAAGTCTAAACATTAATTATTGTTAAAAAAGGAATTAATATGTTAAAAGAAAATATTTTGGTCTTTTTGTTTTATGAAGAAAAATAATATATTAATGAACATTTTTTAAATATGTAAATAAATAAATAAAAATATATTTTTGGATTTTTATTAATAAAAATGACAATGATAATAATAATAATAATAAAATAATAATAATATGAAACTAAAATAAAGAAAAGGAATATGAAATAATAAAAATAAAAGGGCCAAGATGTATGAAACATAATCAGGGGGGAAGTCAGCAAAAATAAAGGTCGAAAAAGAGGAAAGCCCAACACCTGTTGCAAACAAAAAAGGAGAGACAACAAGAAATATGAAAAAAAAATGGCAAAACGGATGTTGGGGCTCGAACCCAGGTCCTAAGGGTGACAGGCGCGCGCTTTAACCATTGGGGTGGTGATACACTCGTTAACTTAAACAAAACAACAAATATATGATACAAATCTTGCCCTGACTGTACTTCATCTTCATCCTCCAGCCAAAGAATTTGTAACTTACTCATTTCTTATCTATTCACAAAGCTTCCAACATCAAACTTGTTAGAAATTTCCTCACGATTCTGAATATGTAAACAACTTAATCTAATTCTCATAGATGAGCATGAATTTCTAACATTACCAAATTCTGACCTAAATGTTTTCAGAGGTTCAAACTCAAAATTCTCCCTACTCAAGCAACACAAATGAAATCTATGGACATGTATAGTTTCAGGGCAATGATGTCTACATTTTATATTCACAAATTTTAGCCTAACAATGCCTAAATAATGAGATAGGAGTTCAAGAAAAATATCTCCAAACTGGAAATTGTGAAATGAGGTTGAGCTTGTTTCAAGTGATGGTGATGATCAGGTTAGCTTCCTTGAACCTCTAGGAAACTAATGCAATATCTAGCTTGAACTGAGAGTGGCTGGAATAGTCTGGAGAAGTCCAACTGTGATGCTCTGTTTTTGAACTTGGAAGTTGATGAAGATGATATTACAGTCTGCAAACAGGGACATGGATGGTTTGTATTTGATGTGAGAAAGATTTTGAAACTGAAAGGCCAAGAAACGCACGAGGGAAATGGAAGTTTGAAGTTCTTGGTCAGAATGTGCAACAATGGTGGTTTATGATGAAGTTCTGAGTTTGGGGGAGTTTGAGAGCTTGTGTATTCATGTGATAGCTTGAAAATAACTTGTATAATTATATGGAAAAGGTTAGAGCACTTGAGGTGGTCAGAAGCACAAGTTATAGAGTTATGGCTATATTACTTGATTTTGAAGAAAAGTGAAAACATGGTTTCAAGGCATAGTACAAGCATGGCCTGAGTTTATGGGAGACTCTAGACATGTTGCCTTTGCCTTTGACATTTCTTGTGATCAGAAGGAACAAGTGCAAAGCTCTATGCATTGACTTTGTGATTAAAGCCTCTTTACAATAATGGAATGGTAACTTTGTGCCATTGTTGTACCCTAAAATTTTCCCTCTCATTTTATCAAGATTTCCCCTCACAAAACTCTTTGGACTCCAGACAAGATTAGGGTTGCTCTGCTTAAGACATCTCCTTGCACTGTTGACCTGAAATTAGGGTTTGAGTTTGCACAAGGATTTTTGGAATTCCAATGCTCAATTTGACTTTCATACTTCATGTTGGACTCCTAAGATTTCCCATACCAAGTTTCAAGCCTTGAATCAAAATTTTGCAAAGTCAATTGGACAGTTGACCTAAAAATCAGTTGTATTGGGGAAAAAGTCAATTGTGGCCAATTTACAGTCAAACCTCATAATTTTTTATCCACATCAACATTATAGACTCGTATGAACCATTTGATCAAGTTTGGACCACAACTCAAGAAATTTGATCAGATTATCAAAAGGGCAAAATGGTCATTTTTAGAGTTTTGACTACACAAGGGCAATTTCTGATTTTTCACCTAGCCAATTGCAAATTGGGTTCAAGCATGGATTCAAGGACTCAATGGAATCATATTGACCTATTCACAAGGTTCAAAAGATCTCAATTGCATTGGATTGACAGATGAATTTTCCAGTCAACTGATCAAAAATCAACTGTACACTGAAAAGTCAAACTTTGACTTTTTGGTTAAAATCAAGTGCCAAGGGTCATTTTTCATCAAGATGTGTCAAAACATGAAACTTGTTCACCAAGAAACCTAATTTTGAAAATTAGGGTTTAAAATGGAAAATTTTCATAACTTAGAATTTTTCTAAGTTATGAAAATTTCTTATTTTTTCCCAACTTTGCCCAACATTTTCACCATGATGCATTTGGATTCAAACAAAACATCCAACATGAAAATTTTATTACTCCACAAAATCTACAACTTTGATTCACAAAGTTTTCCCAAAAGATGCTTGGATCTCAAGTTATGTTTTTATGAACAAGAGTCCAAAAACTTTCTAACTTAGTGAAATCTTGCCCTAGTTTAGGCAGGATTTTTAACCTATCTTCATGGCAATTTTTCACATAGTTCCAATTGTAATCTCAAAATGAATTTCAAATATGGATTGTATAGCATGTTACAAGCTTTCCAAAATGTCCAATAACTCTCCAAGATCATTTGTGGTTAAGGAGAATCGAAGGTTTGAATTTAGGAAATTATCACTTTGGTTCATGGCATTTTTCATGTTGACACAAGTTACAATTTCTGTCCAGCCTTGCTTGTACTTGTTTACAGGTCCTTAAACCCTTCCACACTCAAAAATTGAATGCAAATACAATGGATTAAGGCTTTTTTCTAAGCTTTAGAAGATTACACATTGAATTAATCCATTTTTGGAAAAAAGGCAACAATGCCATTTACATAAAGCATAACTTTTGCAAATTTGTTTCTATTGAGCATTGGACCAAGCCTTTTGCTGCAAACAAAGTTCCCTAATATCAGGCATAGTACACCAACTATGTGCATGCTTGAAGCTAGCCTGTACATGCCATAACATAGTCACTTCTCACTTTTACTTCAAAAAACAAGTCATTATGCCAAAGGTCCATATCTTGTGAATCTGATATAACCGAGTCTTGGTAACATTTCAAACAAGTTTTGCATATTGCCTAAGGTCAGAAACACGAGCTAGCCAGTCCTAAAACACCAAAATCTTGCAAAACAGAGCAGGTTCTGCATTTTGATTTCCAAATCACAAACCACTCGTGCGTTTTGCTTGCAACCAGTTCCAACACACTCCATACAACCTACCCAAACTATCCCAACCATTCCCAAGTCATTGTAACTCCATTTACACACTTCACCATTTTTGAATTCTGACTTTGCAGGTTGAGTTCTATAGAGAGATTCAAGCAAGTTCAAAGCAAACTAAGAATTGGGGAAGGTCAAAGGAACTTCAAGCAAGCTCACAAGTATCTCAGGCCTCACTGAAAACCCTTACATTTCCATACTCGAGCTTGACTGAAACAGGTAAAGTTCAAACTTCTATCTCTCTATTTAGGAAACATTAGGCTTAAGTTTGTGAATAAAAAATGTAGTACTCATTGCCCTTGAGCTGTACATATGCATAAAATTCATTTAAGTTAACTGAGCTGGGAGAATTTGAATGATGAACTTTCTGGAAAAAAACTAGGTTAGAAATTAGGGACAGATAAATTCTCTCTGGTCTTTGAGAGTTAGATTAAGTTTTTTATATGGTTAGAATCGTATGATCATGCTCTATAACTTTCATGTTGCAAGTTTTTGCTTTTGAGCACGTATGCAGGATTTCCAGGTTTAAACATCAAGTGCGCATTTTTGTTTGATCAGAGGTTAGGGATGAAGAAATCTTTGGCTGGGCTTGTTTGCTGGCTATTGACACCCCCTCCTTGTTGTTTACACCCCCTTGGGCCATTTCATTATTTTATTTGTATTTTTCTATTTCTATTTACATTTCTGACTTTATTTTATTTTTCTAAACATTAAAAATTACCAAAAATATTTTCTTAAATTTTCATATTTTATTTTATTATTTTTATTATTTTTTCTAGCATAAAAATAGTTTCTATAATAATATACATTTATTTTCTTAAATAAAAACTTGTAAATATTATAAAAAATATCATATATTATATATTTTTATTATTTATACCCTTAAATAATATTTTGTCATACATATTTTATTTTTTAACTTTTTGTATATATTTTATTTTATTTTCTTGTACACACACATATATATATATACCCTTTCAAAGAAGACCATTAATATTTTTAATATTTTTAGGATATTAAATAGCTTATTTTTACATACATAAAAATAAATACAAAAAAACATTTTTGCATATTTATATTTAATTGCTTATTTAAATATTGTCTATTTATTTATTTATGCAAAGAATTCAATATGGTTGTAATAATCTTAGGGTTTTATTTTCTTGCAAATATCCCCCTATTCAAATTTGTATCCCCCTCCCCATAATAATGTTTTAATAGTATTAGATTTACTTTTACGCTTTTATTGCTTTCAAATATTCCATGATAGAAAGATTAGGGTTTTTATGCAAATATCCAAAATCAAACAAATAGCTTGACTAAAACAAGACAAAAATGCATGAAAATTAACAACACAATGCACACAAGCACCCCTAGGGTTTCATCCACTTGTTGCCTTTAAAATGGACATGGTATGCATGCTAGGTATCTTAGCAAAACAAAAATCAAAACAAAAAGATCATAGTCCCTCAATGATGCTATCTTGGTTGCCTACACAAAAATGATTTAGTCCCTCAAAAAACTTGCTAAGATACTTGGCACAATTGTTATCATGGTCATACGATGACCCGCGCCTGTCCCGTTTAACATCCAAACACAAGGTAGGTAGATGCTCCTAGTTACTTGATCAAGCTTGCAAACATCCTTGCTAATTTCAAAAACACATCACAACACAATTTCAAAACATTTCCCAAAACAAACTTTCAAACATTGAAACATTTTTCAAAAGACAAACACCTTTGTATACATTCAAACAAGAATCATTACAAAGGTTGCCTAGACAAAGGCCCCTTTTCAAAATACTTTCAAAACCACACACAAAAGCACCATTTCAAATAGTTGAAAAGCAAAAGCAAGTGACCTAAACAAGTAACTAAGAGCCCATGGATAACCATGGATGAAAAGGGTTCTAGCACCTTCCCTTTTCATAATCTACCCCCCGAACCCAAGAAAAAATCTCAAAGGTCTTTCTTGTGCTTTTTGATCTTTCCTTTGGATAAAATAAAAAGTAGGTGGCGACTCTTGCTAAACTGAAACATTTGCGAACACAAACGCAAAACCTCAAGTCAGTTCTCCCACCGCATCACATCCATAAATGGAAATGTAATATGGATAATGGCTCAAGTGCTTGGATAAAAGCTCTAACAACTGTGTATACATTTAATTATAGAGTTACAAACATGTTTGAGGCCTGTAAAGCAAAGATTATGCAGCCTAACTATGAATTGGTCAAGTGTTCATCACAAATTCTGCCTTGTAAATCAAGAATGAAACCCTAACTTCATCTCTTCGATTATCTTAGCTCAAACATGATCTCAATGAGTTCTTGGACATTTTGGAAATCTTGTAACATCCTCTACAACCTCTATGTTGGTCATTTGTGAAAATTCCTCTTGGAACTATGTGAAAAAGTTCCATGAAGTTAGGTCAAAATCCTGCCTAAACTAGGGCAAAATTTCACTAAGTTTCCAAGTTTCATGAACATGTATTCACAAAATCATAACTTGAAATCCATGAGTTTATAGGAGAAGATGTGTTCTAAAATATTTTATATCTCATTGATATCAACAACTTTTATTTTTAAATTTTCCTTTGAATCATCTTGCATCATGGTGAAAAGTTGGCTCAAAGTTGTGAAAAAATATGAAGTTTCCAACACTTAGAAAAATTTCTAAGTTTAGAAATTTTAACTTTTCAAAATGAAATCTTGAATTTTTTATTTCTTGATGAACAAGTTTCATATTTTGACACGTATTGATGAATTTTGATCTTTGATACTTGATTTTGACCAAAAAGTCAAAGTTTGACTTTTCAGTGTATAGTTGACTTTTGATTAGTTGACTGAAAATTCATCTGTCAATCCATTGATCTTAGGCCAAGTTTTGAGCCATGCCATTAGGTCAAAATGATGTATTTTAACCCTTGAGATCATTTCTCAAACAAATTAATCATTTGCTAGGTCAAAAATCAGAAATTGCCCTTCCTCAATCAAAACCCTAATTTTGACCATTTTTCCCTTTTGATGATCTGATCAAATTTCTTGAGGAATTATGGTCCAAACTTGATAAAATGACATATATGAGTTCATAATGTTGATATCGATAAAAAAAACTATGATGTTTGACTGTAAATTGACCACAATTGACTTTTTCCCCAATATAACTGATATTTAGGTCAATATTTCAATTGACTGAGCAAAAATGTGATCCAAAACTTGAAACTTGTTATGAGCAACCTTGAGAGTTCAAAATGATCCATTAAAGTCATATGGGGAATTAAAAGTCCATTTATCCTTTTGAAATCTCAAACCCTAATTTTCAATCATTAGTGCTTAAGGAGGTATCTTAAGATGATCAAACCTAGTGCAGTCTTGAACCAAAGGAGATCTTATGAGAGATTACTTGATAAATGAGAGGGAAAATTTTGGGGTACAACAGTGGCCCTACACAAATGATCCACTATGCCTTGGGGTAAGAATTATGATATGATAATAAAAGAAAACAAGAAAATTACTCCTCGACGCTTAAAACTTGGATAACATCCACAGAAGTCCAAGTGTTGAGTGCTTGGCCTGAAATACTTGGACGAATCCAATCTTCAGTAATGTATCCATCAACCCTATCATCACCAACTGCATTGGTGTACCCTTCTTAAGTAGCACTAGGACGGGAAAAACTTCACAGGAGTAGATAAATTAGACGGTCTGAGAGTTACACTCTGCTGACTCGGACTAAAACCAAGACCAAATTTATTGAATTTAGGGATACGTCTAGCACCTGAAACCAACCTTCAGGGTTACCTTTCTCCACCACAGCTCTAGCATCTATGAGAGAAGACATAACAATTTCCGGCTTTCTTTTCTGTTCTGGAGGAGGAAAATTGACTGCATGAACTGTCTCAAATGCCTGAAACGGAGTCTCATGTATCTCTCCTTCAACCTCAACATAGCAAAAAGATGTCAAATGACTCACAATATACTCTTTCTTGCCGCACACAGTTATCACTTTTCCCTCTGTAGGATACTTGAGTTTTTGGTGAAGAGTAGAAGTGACTGCCCCTGCTTTGTGAATCCATGGTCATCCCAACAAACAACAGTACACTGGCTGTATGTCCATCCAACAAAAAGTAGCAATGAAGGTGCGAGAGCCAACCTTAATTGGTAACTCCACCTCCCCAAATATTGATCTCCGGGGCCCATCAAATGCTTTCACCATCAAATCACTAGGACACAGTTCTAGACTGGAATAATCAATTTTCATCAATGCTGATTTAGGCAACACATTCAAAGACGACCCCGTGTCCACTAAAGCCCATGATAAAGTAGTGCCCATGCACTCCATAGAAATGTGTAACGCTTTTTTATGGTCTCTCCCTTCTGGAGGAAGATCAAAATATGTGAAGCCCAGACCGTTCACAACAGATATATTAGAACAAACATTCTCGAACTGATTGACTGTTATCTCATGTGGCACGAATGCATTATTCAACAACTTCATCAAAGAATTTATGTGAGGTTCTGAATAAATCAACAAAGACAAGATAGACATCTTAGATGGGGTGTGACTTAACTGATCAATTATGCTATAATCGCTCTTCCTTATAATTCATATTAACTCCTCAACCTCATCAGGAACTGAAGAAGCTTCTGGTATCGGAATTGGTTGAGTCACATTGGCTGGTGTAACCCTCGGATTACCAATCATCACCTGCTGTTTGCCTTTTCTCTTGCAGAGGCATCTACCACATATTGTAGATTGGAAGGACCAAACACTCTCCCGCTTCTAGTCATTCGACTTGCACTGGAGAAATTATGAACAACCCCTTCACTGTCTTCAGTAAATTATTCCTCAGAAGGACGAGGGTTTACCTCTTGCTTCACCCCATGGCAATAAACATCAGCACCATAATGCCATGGGATGGCCTTATCACTAGTATACAGCATGGGACCAGGTACCGTAATCATCAAAAGAGGCGCCTTAGATGGGGTAGGAATGCACACATGGGTGTAAGGAATGGATACCACAACAACATCTTCTTTGGTAACCTTTCGGTATCTTTGTCTTCTATCAAACTTTAAGGAACCCTCATCAATCATGAATTGGATGCCAGCGTTCAAATCATCACAACCCTTCGGTTACTCTCTACACTTGGAATTGTCTGAAGCACAGCCCAGGAAAATAGAATTGTCAAGCAAATACATCTTAACATACCATAAAGGAGTAGTCACCTGTTCCACATCCATAACTAAATTCAACATTTCTCCACTATCATCAATCATATTAACAACAGCTCCTCCATGCCCAGGCATTGGGTTTTGGGTAACATTCGGACCAGTCACCAGAGTAAACTCAATTGCCTTGGCATCCAACAAATCTTGTATTATGCATTTCAATGCAAAACAATTGTCGGTAGAATGACCAACTCCGCCAGAATGGAATTCACATCTTGTGTTAGCATCATATAGAGGAGGAAGTCTTCCGGGGGGTGGTGGCATATTTCTCAAACTGATCAACTTCAAATCGAGCAAATGGTGGAGTGCTTCAGTAAGAGATAATGGCAAGGGATCAAATTTTATCAACTCTCTTTGTTGTTGATTATTATATCGACGGGGAGCATCTTACTTTCTTTATTGTTAGGGCACCGGATTCTGTCTCTGCTGTGGAGGAGCATTAACATGAATAGAAACATCATTGATCTGTTGGTGTTGACAATCCTCTCCTCTTCCTTTATGAGAGTAAACTGCACTTGTTTCGCCTTCCCTTTTCTTAGGGTAAGCATTGAATGGCTTCTTACCACCCCCTGATGAACCACTAGAACCACTGATTTGAATCTTCCCTAATTTCAAACCCACCTCAATTCTTTCACCAACCATAAACAAATCCGCAAATCCTGCTGAAGCACTTCCTATCATGTGATCATAAAATAGCCTTTGCAAGGTACTCATAAACATATCGACAAGTTCTCGCTCCATTAGTGGAGGTTGAACTCTCGCAGCCAGCTCACGCCACTTCTGAGCATATTCTTTGAAAGATTCTTTTTGTCCATGTGACAGATTCTGTAGTTGAGTGCGATTAGGCGCCATATCCACATTGTACTGGTAATGCTTGACAAAAGCTCGGGCAAGGTCATTCCAGCATTGAATATGAGTTTTATCCAGCTTCATGTACCACTCCAGTGATGCCCTAGAAAAGCTATCCTGGAAGAAATGAATCAAAAGCCCCTGATCCTCCGTATGTACTGACATCTTTCGGAAATAAGAAGTTGCATGAGTAACGAGACATGATGAACTGTTGTACCTTTCAAAAACCAGTGGTTTGAACTTTAGAGGAAATTTCACCCCATATACTAACCCAAGATTATTAGCATCCATACCAAGGACTCCATGCCCTTCCACAGCCTTCAAACATTCCTCTAACAACCGATACCTCCTATCTTCAATCTGGACATCTGGCTCAGAACTCCGCACAGAAAGCTGATCTTTATCCTGATCATAGTCATAATCCTTCTCCTGATAGTTCCTTACACTACCCTGATTATCTCTTTGGTTCCCCACAAGACGAGGTCCTGGAGACGGGGGAAATTGCCCCATGTTGTGCAGAAAATAATTTCTAGGTGGCCCATGAAAATTCCCGACGGGATGATCTTGCACATCCCCCAGTCCTACAGAAATGTCCTAATAGAGCCCTTGATTTCCACCATCGACTGGAAAGCGGCATTGATTGTTGAAAATGGCAGCCAATTCCTCCTGTCAGCGATTCACTTTGGTTATAACCTCCATGATCTGGGTTATTTGAGTATCCATTTGGGCTCTCATTTCAGCGAGTTCAGCTTGGACTTGTTCCATCTCTCTTGGAAAATTGTTTCTGGTAGAATACCAATGAGTAGTCGTCTTGAATTCTGAATAAGAAAAGCAGTAGAATAAGAATACCATCTTGAGATAACCTGTAATGTTATGAGAAGCGTGATATGCATGATATGATTTTCATTTCCAGGTATTCAATAGTCCTTTTAATCATCTATCACGGCGTGCAACCAGATGTAAATAAACGTACCATCAAAGAAAAAAGAAAAATGACAAAACAATACTTCATTCATTCATAAGCAAAAGATGATGTTCAAGTGATTCCGAACATTTAAGAGTACAACAAAACATGTGTTTCAAAGTAGACATAACAAAGACTGAGTACAAAAATAAAAATGGTCCCATCCAACAATCCTGGGGGTGACCAATACATCAACGGTAAATAGTAAGACTAAATCTCCGGAACAAGACACGCTTCAAGGTGTTGACAATATTCTTCGAGTCTGGCTTTTTCCTTTAAAAGTTGTGATGCAAATAATTTACTTTCTCATAACTGATCCTCCGCAGCACATATCTGGGCTACCTCCTTCTCAATCTGAGCATCCTTGTCTTTAAGCTATTTTTCTAGGTTTTAATTCTTCTTCTTGTTGCTATTCTCAGATGCCTGAAGTTTCTTACTCTCTCACTGCTTCCTACTCAACTCTTTTTCCATCTCAGCATGAGACCTCTTCCTAAACCTTATTACGTCAGAATTTTCTCCTTGAGCTTCCTTGAGTTTGTGAGCTAATTCAGCCGTCTCTTGATCTACCCAATAGAATTTCATCCCTGCCTCACGGTCTTTGGCACGAAGTTGAATGTTCTCGACATGAACTTGAGTGAACATCTCGGTAGGCACAATGTCACTCAAAACAACAGGAGGTTGCTTATATAAAGGAGCCAATCTTGCAAATGGCAACTGCAGAATCTTAACCCTGTCTTTAATTCATTCCATGTAAGGAACCCTAGCAATAGGAACCTTCTTGCTCAAAGTCGCTCTATCCTTCTTGTGAATTACCTTCCAAGAATTTGTCATTCTCTTTAACGTCTCAGGATTACCTCCTCTAACAAAGTACACTGATTCAGTCACTTCTTCATCTCTTAGCAGTCCATCCATTGCATATCCCAACTGGAGGTAATGAAGCACAAGGTTATAGTTGATACACCCTTTAGTTCCTATGAGGGAAACATTTAGGAAATCTCCACAGCTAGTGATGATGCTTCGCACTTCCCCCATGATATAATTCCATCGGATATCGAATGAAGCGAGGTTGACAAGACTCGACGAACATTGGAGAGAATTCCTTGTGTCCACAAAAAGGCCACTTATTGGTAAGTGCGACTTAAACCACTGATACAACATCGAACGACACAAGCTAACATTACCTCCTTTTCCGTTTCTGAAGTGAATAGTGAAAAGAGTATCTGCCAAAAGCGTCGGTACCAAGTTCTTATTCCTAAAAACACAGATAGCTGCCAAATCCATAAAGTTTCTCTTGTGAGGAAAGAGAATGGTGCCATATATCATGAGAGCAAACAGGAGGCTAAAGTCACTCCAATTTCCTTTCTTTTCCCAGTCTTCAGCTTTCTTCACTAAGAAATCCAAATAAAACCCCATAGCATCTTTACTTGATTTCCAATTGTCTTTCACCTCTTTCCAACTCAATTGAAGGGTTTCAGCAATAACTTCGAACTTTAACTTCTCCGGCACTTGGGCAAAAGTAACTTCATTGGATAACTTGATATTAAGAAGGTATGCGTATTCTTCTAGCATGGGAAATAGTTGATAGTCTTGAGAAGTAAAATACCGTAATTCCTTGTCATAGACCTGGAAGAGAGTGATCAAAGCCATTGGGTCAATTGGAGTATTGAGGATTAATAACAAATTTCCATAGTCCTTGTTCAAATTATTCAGAATATCACCCTTCAGATAAGAACTCAAACTCTTCAACTCAGATACATCAATAGTAGGAATCTGGTAAGCAAATGTATGCCTGGTGGGTTATTTAACAGCCAATGAATCAAACTCATCTGATGGGAGCTCGACCATTTCTGATGGAAAGAAGACTCTTGAATGCCCCTGGAGAATGACATGCACATGCTAGTTATTTTTTATACATTATTTTTTTTAGAAATAAACATGCTATGATGTGACATGACAGGATCAAAGTTTCTACACTGGATAATGGCTGGACCATTAAAGAATCACACAATTCAAGATCACCAATTCTACATAGCTTCAGAACTACCACGGGAACCCAAGTCACCTGCTAAAACTCAAAGTCACTAACAGTACCTATACCTGTAAGAATCAATCATCCCTCCCCACTCATGGGCGAAACCAGGTCAGGGTAATGTCAAAGGTCAAATCAGAGTACAAGAGCTCATCTGTTGGTATTATCATACGATAACACCTATCCAAACTTCCTCTAAATTCACGGGTCTCATGGTCGAGTCTACAAGACATACGCCTCATAGCCGTCATGGCCATTCTATTCCTAGTTCCTGTGGAATTCACTCATAGCCTGGGTATGGGGCCTTTTACCTCATGGAACAACCCACCCACCAAGAAAACCAGAATCCAAACAGTCCAGCCAAATCCAATATGCAGAAAAATAAAGCACACATAGGATGCAATGCGAATAGATGGATATGCAAGGCGGTAAAATAAACACCCAAAAAGAAGACAAACAAGAGCTAGGGTCGACTTCGGGATAGACCAATAATAAGTCAGTCCACATGATTTCCCCAATGAAGTTGACAACTGAAATAATCGGCTGAATCGTCATCAGATATAAAATCAATGAAGTCGACACAGAATGTCTTTTATCCTGCCGAAAGGGAAAGGTAAACATCCAGAAAACCTGAAGAGGGAGAAGTCACGATCTTACGACTGAGAGATCGGGTAAGGGAGTATGTTACGCGAGGGGAAGGTATTAGCACCCCCACACGCCCGTAGTACTCTATGATATCCACTCTTGTTGTTCTATTCTAATGGGTGTGTTAGGATCTATATCTTGGTTGAACAGGGAATGAATGGAAACGAAAGGAGAATAGAATGTAGGGAAAATAAAAGTTGTGCTCGCTCGGACCCTACCCCAATTCCTACTTATCCCTTTTAAGGAATCAGAGCAGCCGTAGTTCGGCTTATATATTTTGGTTGGTTTGTGTTTTTTAGTTAAGAAAGACAAAAGAAATAGTCAAAATGGCAAAACATCAGATAAAACAACAAACAAATGCGATGGTGAAACATTGTCCAAATGATGACAAAGTAACATGGAAAAGATGATGAAACATCAACAAACTAGATGATAAAATATCACACCTAACAATGATATGGAGAATCAAAGTAGGACAACAAACATGTGTGATGGCGAAACATCGGCTAAAAGAATGTGCAATGGCGAAACATCGGCTAAAAGAATATGTGATGGCGAAACATCGGATAAAAGATAGGAAGATAAAATGGCAAAGGTGGCGAAACATTAATAAACCAGATGACAAAACATCACACCTAACAACGATATTGAGGATCAAAGTAGGATAACAAACATGTGTGATAACGAAACATTGGTTAAAAGAATGTGTGATGGCAAAACATCGGCTAAAAGAAAAAATAACATGTCATGGTAAGGATGGAAAAACATCAATTGACAAAGTTTAAAACAAAGCAGGGAGGCGTACAAGCAATCAAGATTGGTTTTTATTTTTTACCTTGAAGAAGGATTTAAGTTTATTAGAGATATTTTATGATTTTCCAAGAAGAAGTTTTAGTTTTAAGATGCAAGAATGCAAAGGAAAAGAAAACAACTATGAGAGACTATCCTAATATCTAGCCCTAATGTTATCATACAATGATTGACCCTAATGTTGAGGATGAAAGAGGGGAGTTTTCAACCTAGTAAGCATACATGGATTCCTATCCTAAGGTCTAGCCCGAGGTCTAACCCTACACGAGTGATCCTAAGGGTGCAGTAAGAAACGTCACAGATCCTGTGACAAAAACAAGAAAACATATGGTGAAACATCTGGACAAACAAAAGCTAGAGCATCACTCAAATACTAAACACCTACAAGGCGCAGGCCTAGTAGTAAAATGGGAGATCCTGCCATAGACAAGCAACCAAGCATCAGACCAAGGGTCAAGCCATAGCCAAGGGGAGCGTATCACCCGAGTCAACAAGCTCTAGAATTATAGGAATATAAAAGGGTCCTTAACCGTGATATCAATTATCAGGGCAAGAAAGATTCGGGGGGAAAGACACAGTGCATGCGTACACTAAGCATCAGTGTTGGTCAACACGAGCTAAAGAAAATGTGGGGATCCGATTGCGGGAACCCTTTCCACTTGCTTTTAAAGGACTTATATTCATTCATATCTCGGACACATCTTCAGAGTATCTACTTGTAGAAAGTGAGCATAGGAACGACATGGACTGGAATGTGCGGGGGTCGATTACGGACCCTTCCCCACTCGCCTCCTTTGAGGATTTATTACCTGTAATACAATGTGGGACAAATATAAACACACGTGCATAATACCTACCCCAAAGGTAGGATTTTAAACAATCACAATTAGCACACCGACAAAATTTCCTTAAACAAGTCTTTAAATAAACCAGAGGGACTCATGACATATATCAACAACGAAGGTCCCCTCATGCAACAGAAAGCAAGAAAGAGAACAAATAGTAAAAAGGAAACAATGCAATACCAAACAGATAACTATCTGTAGCAACTGAGCAAGAAAAACAGAAACCCAGAGAACATCAAGGAAACTATCATCAACAAATAAATCAAGTCAGAAATTACGCCATCAAATATAAGCACTGAGGCTTCAAATATGAACATATCCCACAAGTGATGTATAGCAGTCACAACCACATATGTATATCCTGCAAGAGAATAACAAATATACAAAGCACACGAGTGGTTCAGGCACAATCATATGTGTTCCACAAATAAAGTGGAACAATACAGTACCAAGTCTAGATGGAAAAACTTTCCTCAGAGTACCTCGCACATTCAACAGACAAATTAGTGATTTAAAAGAGGAATGATGAACCAATAAGGGATGGATGATGATATTATAAGAACATGATGGAAAATTATCTAAATAGCATATGTAAGAAGCATCAAGCAAACTCAAACAACAACTAGGTCAAAACTAAGGAATTGTTACTCCTTTCTTGTCACCGTGTTGAATTGACAAGTAAACATCAATCAAGGATCAAAGGAGCAAGAGAAGAATACAAATAAAAACCATGAAATTCAGTAGCAAACACTACACATCCCTACTCATTCATTTCATTATGATTTACAAGCATAATAGAAGAGAGATTCCACAAAAAGTATTACAAAGCTTGGATCACAAGTTAGCAACAAAAGGAGGTCAAACAAAAAGAAAGTTAGAAGGCTTAAACCATTCAAAGACTTGAAATCGAGCTTCTAACATGCTATGAGGATATGATCAAAATTTTAGAAAGTTGATTCTAATACATTTTGCACAAGTGAGTTCAATATACCTCAAAGATTCAAAAGGAAAGAAAAAGGGAACATCAAATTCGTATATGGATGAAATTGGTTCAAGCATTAAAGGTCAAGTGATCTCAAGTCTTTATAAGACTATCCTTGATGTATCATTCCTCAACATGTCACCATTGGTCATTTGATGGCCTAAAGGCAAAAATTCAAAATTCAAAGCAAAAACAAGAAGTGAATCATTATTTATGAAGCATGAGTAAAAAGGGCTCATCAACCAATTATGGGAAATCAAGATGATTTACTTGAATTGGTGCAAGGTAGCAGAAGTAACATGATCATTAAGTGTTAAATTATAGGTCTCACACAAGTTCATGGCCATCAAACAAATTGCAACAAGATATCCAACATCAATTGGGCACTTTCACTTTGGAAATTCATAAAAATTAGAAAGGGACTTAAATAATTCAAACAAAAATTTCCATAACATCCTTGATATGTGTAGAAGCCAGAAAGTAAGTCTCGGATTCATGTATAAATGAGGAGAGGGTCAAACAAGCTTCAAACATCAAAACTAGTTGACCAAAGTGTCAAACTAGACAAGTTTTCAAAATGATTTGAGGAAACAAATATCAAACCAAGTCAATTAATTCAAGAAAAATCATTTTTAGATTCTCAATCCATCTATGAACTTCAGACAAAAGCTAAATTCAATTGAAACTTAAGGCAAGTTGATTTTGAAATGGAAACTTGCTAAGTAGGCAACAAAACCCTAATTATTTTGAAATTAATCTTAACAATTGATTAATTAAGATCAAAGCCCAAACAATTAAAAACAAAGATACATCAAACATGAGGAAACTCAAAAGGTCAGGGGAACCATTTTTTATATTTTAAAACCAAGAGGAAATTCAAAATTTATCAATTTTTCAATTGATTAAATGATTAAGCAATTATTTAATCAAAAAAATGGAATTATGATCAAAACACCAAGTACATGCCAAACAAAATTGTTTTATGATTCCTCTGATCCAAACAAGCTTCCATGAATTTTCCCATAATTTTTGCATAAAAAAATGTCAAAAAATAAATCAAATATCAACAAACAATTAATTAGTCATATAAATTTTAAAAAACCAATCAAAGCATTTTTAAAATTTCCAAGAAAATTACACAAAGTCAGAAATATTGTTTTTAAGTTTCTTGAAATTTTTTAGAATTTTTAGATTAAGGAAAATATGAAAATAAAAATTATGAAACAAAATAAACCAAATAAAACTCTCAAATTAATTTTCTGATCAAAAATAGGAAAAATACCAAACAAATTTTAGACTCAATTTTCAAGTAATTTTAGGAGCCTAAAACATTTTTTGTGGAATTTTGGATCAAAGGAAATATTAAAACAAAAACAAACATCAAACAAACAATTAATTAATCACACGAATTTTTAAACCAATCAAAACATTTTCAAAAATTCTAAAAAATATACACAAGGTCAGAAATATTATTTTTAAGCTTCCTGAATTTTTTCATAATTTTCCAACCATTTTTGAGCAATAAATAAAATCATGAAAATCAAGTTATGAAACAAAATTCAAATAAATAAAAAAAACAAAACAACCAATCAGAGGAGGCCACGCCATCATCTTCAACCTCTGGCTAGGGCATAAACATGCGCAAAACTAGATCCAACACCTCAAGTTCAGACCCTCCATTCTATCTCAATTCTCAACCAAAATTCATCAAATCAAGCGCAAATCAAAGCTAACATATCATACTACATTATGCAATTCGAATCAATCTCAGAGATCAAACATGGATCAAGAAATCAAGTCTCAAAAACTGGAAAAACACACTGCAAACATCAAAACCAAAAACATGATTTCACCAAATCTATTTGAATCAGAGCTCAAATATACATCAATCCTAATGATTGGCCAGCTAGTGACTCAATGAACATGATCTACATCATCAATTCAAGCTGAATCATGCAAATCAAAGTTGAAGAAAACTCACCTTGATGTGAAATCTGTAAACTCGATTCCTTCACTCCAGAAGCAAACCAATGGTGCAAGCTTGATCTCCTTAGTTCACTGAAGCTGAACCACCAAGAACTTTGAAGAATGATCCCAGGAGAAGAGAGATTCGATGTAATTTGCAGAGATACTTGAAAATTTTAAGATCTGAAATGTGGTGACTATGAGCCTCTCCCTTTCAAACTGAGCCTTGGTTCTTGTTATATAGCATGAGAGGAAGAGGATAGAAGTGGTATTTGGTACTCAAAGCCGTTGGAGGGCAAGTTTGGTAGTTTAAGAAAAAAGTGAGGTTGCACATGGAGCCTACATTTCACTCGTGAAATCTCTCATTTTATCTGAGTTTTATGAGCCAGATGAGGTCAGAAACCAATTTTCATAGTGTCAGGTCATGACTATTTGAAATGTGAGAGTGTTGGTGAATTTGCAAAATCGGGCAAGTTTTTTGGAATTTTGGCATCAAGCAAGTACAGTTGCACATGGGGCATGAATTGTCCACCCTCATGGGCCTCAACACTTCATAAATGACCCCTGGGCATGATTTGAGACAAAAGGAATGGATGGAATCTGAATTATCAAGAATTGGCCATTTTGGTGTTTGGTCAAAATTCACAAAAATGCCTTGAAATCCAAATTGTCATAACTTGTTCATCCTTTGGAATTTTGGCACAAACGAATACAATTTGAAAAGTTATTGAAGAGATATACACCTTCATACTTTTCAATTTTCCCAATTGAATCCATTAAAGCCTTCAAAAATTGGCATGAAAGTCACTAAATTTTAAAAATGGCCTATAATTTCACCTTGAGGCATGAACTTCCAAAGACCAAAACTCTTGATTCCTTGACAATTTAGACATGAGACCAAAAGCAGATGTCCTCTTAGATTTCCAAGCATATTCCATTTGTATTTTTTGGGACCAAGGATGAACAAATGGTGAGTTTTTGAAGTTTAATCCTTATTTTCCATTTTTAGAAACTTTTTAGGGTTTCTTCATGAACAAGTTTCAATCCAAACCTCAATCCTCTTGATCCAATGATCAAAATGGACTTGAAATATGAAAATTACAACCTTGAATTGATGGTTGACCAAAAGTTCACTTGGTCAACTTTGACTGATTTTGGCCAAAATGACCATTTTGCCCCCCTTTGAATAAATTGATCCACTTCTCTTTAAAATTGATGATAAAAGCTTAATAAATATGACCTTCCAAACATATAGAGGCCATGTACAAAGTTTTATCTCAAAATTCTCAAGAAATCCTGATGAAATCCTAAACCTTAGTTTTGGTCAACCCCTTAGGAGAATAATGAATCATCTCTAGAACTTCAAATCTTATGGATACCTTGGCCAATTTCTTGCACAAAGATATTTACAATGTCAATGAGGTGTTGTAGCTTAAAAATCAAGACTTGCGCATTCATCAATAGCCTTGATTAACCAAAACCTTAAATTTGACTGATGAATCAAAAGGTTGTAATTCTCCTTATAATCAACACAATCTTTAATCTTCTGATGATCCAATGAGGTGGATAAGATATCTTGAGATATGTGAAACCTTTGGGCTTGAAAGATCCAGAGGTTTAAATAATAAGGCCCTCCTTGAGTGAATTATCAATACAATCAACTTCCAAAGTTTGAGGAAGACTTGATAACCAAAATACTTTGATCCCATCACAATGTATGAATGTAATGCAATATGATGTTTATGATGAAACATAAGCCTAAATCAAGAGGGTAAATTTTGGGGTGCAACACTCTCCAGTGGAGGGTTCTTCAGCATCAATATCTTTGGTAGGTGCCTCTATCCCAGCAGGCTCACCTTCTTTCTCTTTGCCTTTAGTGTTGCAACTAGACTTATCATTGGTTATGCAGACATGAGTTATTGTAATAATGGGCGGTGAAATATCAGGGGAAAAGATCCTCCATGTTCTTGTTACTTTGCTAGAACCTGCAATATTAGTAACATCAGCTTTCTTTTCATTGATTAAAGAATCTTATTTTATCCCATGATAATAAACATCGGCACCATAGTTCCATGGAAACAATTTGTCAGAGGAGTAGGGAATAGGCCCAGCGGTAGTGATTATTAAAGGAACAATAGTTGGTTCATTTGAAATTCTAATAGAACCATTTGAGGGGATCCTAAGAGGCTTGTCGGATATGGTTATTATGGATAGGTCTTCAGCTTTGTGGGTTAAACTTTTGATGGTAGGAATCTTCTCAAACAGAATCTCACGACTATTTATCAGGCGTTGCACACCTTCCTTCAGCCGCTTGCACCCATTTACTTGTTGATCACAACAAACACAATCTTTAGAACAGCCAGGGAACACACCGACTCTCAGCAAATTACCCTTCACAGTAGTTAATAGAGTTGTTAAATCCTCAATGGAGTAAACAAAAGTAGTATCATCAATTGCATTAACGCATTTTCCATGGTTCAACATTGGCGCGGTTATCACATTTGAAGTAGAAGGTGGATCAAATTCAATTTTTTTATTGTCTATCAGATCTTGAATCTTATTCTTTAGAGCCTAGCATTGATCAGTTTCATGCCCAGGGCTGTTGGATTGATACACGCACTTAGCATTTGGATTTTACTTAGGTGATGAAATGTCAGGATTGGATGGTGGATTATGAAATGTCACCAAGTTTTCCTTCAACAAATTTTGTAAGGCTTGGGACAATGACATGCTTATTCTCGTGAACTGTCTTTGAGGAAATTCGAACCGTTGATTGTTGGATGATTGTCTTTGAGCAGACGAAGGGTTAGAGATTAACACAACATTAACAGAGGATCAAGGATCATTCTTGGTACGGGCCCTTTCCCCATACACATCATTTGTTTCCTTCTTTCTAGTGAAGGGCTTCTTTACAGTGTTGGATGCGGAAGTAGATGTCATGGGAATTTTCTCACTCTTAATGCCACTTTCTACCCTTTCACTAGTTAGTATCAAATCGGTAAAACCAGACGAAGAACTCCCATCAATAGGTTGAAAAATGGGCCAGTTAATGTACCCATGAACATGTCAACTAGTTCTCTGTCGGTTAGTGGTGGTTGGACCCTACTAGAAAGACCCCTCCATTTTTGTGCGTACTCTTTAAACCCCTCATTAGTACCCATCGTCATACCTTGAAGTTGGACTCTGGTTGGTTCCAGATCGGCATTATACTGATACTGATGATAAAAAGAAGTGGCTAGATCTTCCCACGTGTGGATGCAGGAACCCTCGAATTGATAGAACCATTCTAGTTGAGCCCCAGTCAGACTCTTTTGGAAGAAATGGACCCAGAGCTTTTTGTCGGTATTGTGCGGATGTATCTTGCACACATAAGACCTTAGATGAAGTTTCAGGCAGGAAACCCGTCATACTTGGAGAAGACCAGTATTTTGAACTTATGGGGAATAACTACCCCAGGTACTAAGCCCAACTCACCAAAATCCAAACTAGGCATGGCTTGAATTTCAACAGCCCTTAGTCTATCCTCCAACTACTTGTATTTATCCTCAACCGGAGGATATTGCTCATCAAAATAATCTTCCTCTTCGGAAGCTTGATTATTGGCACCCCCAACACGGGTGCTCCTTGCCTCTTCGTCTTGATTTTCGTCCTCCTCAGATGACTCTTCGACCATCTGTACCTGACGAACTGGACCTTTGAACCTCTTACCCATGTTGATGAAGGCCTTCTTTTTTGTTTTCTTCTTGGCTACTAGCATAGTCATCAGCTCTTGTTTCCCCTTAGCCAGGGTCAGCAAGGCCTCTTGGAACTAGGAATTCTACACTTGCAAGTCCTTCACTGTTTGCTCGTTATCCATCTTACTGAAATAAACAGTAGAAAGATAAGGAAACCTGTTGTGTAAAACCTGTTTATGTTATGATGCATGAAAATGCATATGCAAATGATTTCAAGGACTTAGAAGATTTAAACTTGTTTAGACAAAAGGGAACAAACATTAATTTTATTAATAAGTTCAAATTGATTACAACATTCCTCTTGGGATTACATTGAAACAAAAGAAATAAAATGAACTAAAGTATAATCACAATGTTTCAAATTTCCTATGGATGCTTCCTCTTTGGAGCGATATAGGCATTCAGGCTCCTCTCTTGATGAAGTTGTCTCGTGAGCTCCAATGTCTTCCGCTCGCTTGCATAAAGCTGGGCTTCAAAGGTGTCTCGCTCCCCCATTTAGATGAATCCATTCTCTTTGTAAATATTCAAGTGAAGTAGGCATATCAAGATAAAGGACAGTATATGGAACATCTCCTTCGGCAACAGGCTCCATGATGATTGGTAAGATGGCGGGGTAAGGTATCACGAGACTTTGAGCATGAGTTCGTACCCGCTTAAGGTAAGGCTCAAGGGGTATGGAATTCTTATGTTCCAATGTCTTACTATTCACTTTGTTTATCATTCTCCAAGCTCGTATGAACCATTGACGATAGCCTTAATCGTCGCACTTGTAGTCAAATAACAAACCTTAAATGAGCGTATTATGGGGACCATCTCTTCGTGCGTACCCAAACTGCCGTAATGAGAGAGAAGGGTTATATGTGATACCTCCCATAATTCCTAAGAGTGGGAATTTTTGGAATTCTCCACAACGGTCAATGATGATAATATCCTCCAAAGATTGAGAACACCAATGGATATCCGAGTGTGAGAGTGACATCATCCTTTGATACCATGTAAAGCCTTGCTCATTCTTCAATGTTGATCGAGGTAGGTGCGAAATAAACCACCTAGAGAGTAATGGAATGCAACACAAAATAGTACCCCTTTTCTTCATGGTGCGAGTGTGGAAACAATGTAGAATGTCTCTAAGAAAAGTAGGTATGGGATTACGAGAGAGGAAAATCTTGATGGCATTCTCATCTATGAGTTGGTCCGGATTGGGGAATAGAACCAAACCATAGATTAGAAGGGCCAAGACATCCTCAAAAGCTTGAAAATCCATATCTTCCCAGAACAAACGAGCCTTCTCCAACAGAAATTTGGCTAAGAAACCCTTAACTCTACTTCTTGTCTCCCAATTTTCCATAATGTCATATCTCTTCAAATGTAAGGCTTTGGCAATAACTTCAGGATTTGGAGTCTCTTCTAAACCGGTGAATGGCATTTGATCAAGCATATGCACTCCTAAAAATTGAGAAAATTCTTCTAATGTAGTCACCAATTGGTAGTTAGGAAAGGTGAAGCAATGATGCATAGGATCAAAGAATTGGAAAAGCACACACATCATGTCTTCTTGGAAGTTTGAGGTAGCCAAGTTGATAAGTCGACCATATTTCTTGGCGAAGGGAGAATCTCTAGGCACTCTTGATGCTAACTCTTGAAGTTGAGGGTGAACTTTCACGAAGTTAACTCGGATGGTATTCCTATGAATGGAAGTCATGACCTACAAAACAGAACAAAGATAAATTCCTAAATCCTTGAAATGGTTAGTGAGAATTCTTATGATGTTATGATGTTTATGATGACATGAATAATAATCACAAACAAAGCACACAAAAACCTTAGGTTTAGGCTTGCATGGGTTTCATAGGTAAGTACCCTCTTGAAGTTTAGTTGGTTCAACATGTCCTACAAAGTAATCAAGTTCTAGGGAATCTCAATATCATTGATCTTTCTTCATTGGGCATTGTTTTAACACAATCAATCTTTTCTTGCGGCCAAAATATCCCAAAAGTCTGATCTTAATGAGCGTAGTATCGAGTATCAACCAATTTTCAACTTTCCACTGAAGCCGGCTATCTCACTACTTCCTAATGGCCAAGTTGTTCAATTAAATGTTCTAAGGTCAGTTAGTGCTTCATGACACGGATCAGCGGCCCCGTATTCTCCTCGATTCAACACAAGGGATATCGGTACCGATAAATGCGTCACACTAACGTAGCCATTACTTCAACCATATTGGTCTATACTGTACAATTTCCACAATCTATTTCTACTTACCTAATGATGTTCCCCCGGTCCGGGTAGAGGATCAATACAAACCCAAACAAGGACCCATAAATATAAAGCAAGCAAATCAAACAATTAAATTAATTTAAAGGTGATCTATCTCTAAGGTAACCCCACTTTTATTTTCCCCAGCAGAGTCGCCAGTTCTGCAATACGGTGGGAGAACTGACTTTGGCATTTTGTGTTTGATCGCAATTATTCTTTTATCCAATAAGGAAAGGGTGAAAAGAACAGAAAAGACCTTTGAGATATTTTCTTGAGTTCGGGAGGTAGGTTATGAAAAAGGAAAGTGTTAGAACCCTTTTCATCCATAGTTATCTATGGGCTCTTAGTTGCTTTATAGATCACTTTTGAAATTGCTTTGTTTGAAATGTGTTTGTGGTGGATTTTGAAAGTATTTTTTAAAAGCGCCTTCGTTTAGGCAAACTTTGTAATGATTCTCGTTTCTATAAGAATGCATACAAAGTGTTGGACTTTTTAAAAATATTTCATGTTTGAAAGTGTTTGGTGTGTTTTGAAAAATGTTTGTTTTGAAGATAGAATGTGAGCAAGCAACTAAGTACATTCTACCCATTCAAAAGTCTTTTGTTTATTTCTCTCTTCCTTTGACATTGCTATCTTACCATTGATTGGTAAGAAGCCCTATATTTGGATGTAAAGGGACGTGCGTGGGTCATCGTATAGTCATAGAAAGCAACATTGTAGGATACCTTAGCAATTTGTCTTAAGGGTCTAAGATCGTTTACCGAAGGCAACATTGAAGGGTCGTCGAGGGACTACGATCTTATATTTTTGATTATTTTCGCTAAGGCATCTCACATGCATAACATGACCATTTTATCAAGGCAACAAGTGGAGTTAACCCTAGATGTGTAGTGTGTAAGTGTTTTGATTTCATGCATTGTTTTGTCTTGGATTAGGGTTATCTAAGATTGATTTTTATCTTGTCATACACACCCTAGTTACTAGCATTTATATTTTAAAGTGGTAAATTGCGGAAAATAAAAATCCTATGCTATTACATCATTAGGGGGATGGGGGTACAATTTACAAATGGGTATGAAATAGGAGCTTAAATATTACAACCATATTGAATAGCCATGAATAAAATATGTGAAACATGTAAAACCAGAGACAAAAGAAGGAAAATTGCATTTTTGAACATTATGTGTCGGCACATGCTCTTTTGCATCGACACATAACCTTCCCTTGCCTATGTATTTCCAAATCAACTCAGTATGAGTCGATGCATAAGGGTATGTGTCGATTCATTCCCTACATGTTTTATGTCGACCCATACACTCTTAATTCCTTCTGTTTTGTCCCTGTATAACAGTATTTGTTGACACATAAAGGCTTTGTGTCGACTCATAACCTGTTTTTCCACTAAGATGTGTTGACTTATGTAGGTATGTGTCGACTCATACTGTAATTTTTTTCACTCTATCATTGTTTTACTGCACGCAGGGGTTAGTTCTAAACATAAAAATGACAAAAATGAAAGACAAACAAAGGTTAGATTCAAGGGGAATGGTTATTACATTTTATTTTAAAAGATGAATCAACTAATTATGCTTGAAATGAAGGGTCTAAAGTCAAGGAGACTTACCTTGAAGCTGGAATTTGTGTTATGAGCTTGTGTTGTTGCCTTGAGTATTCTTGAGCTTGGAGAAATAGAGATGTTACAGAAGTTGTGCTTAAGTTTGAGTTGCTGTCTATATGTTGTATGTGGAGTGTTTGGATAGTTTATTTGGATAGAGCTTGCAATGTGTGAGAGTTCCAAAGATTTGGACTTTAAAACTCAAGAGTGGAAGCTTTTTCGACAATTATGGCTTTTTTGAGTGTATGGGATTTTGATGGCTAGTTTACAACAAAACTTATGGTTTTTCTCTCTATTTTTTTAGACTTCTTTCTCTTGCAATTGGCCTCTCTATTTATAGAGAAGGTTTAATACTTGAAACAACTCAGATTTTTTTGAAAATCACATGTTACGCATTTTTCAAAATTCATAAAGACAAGTTGCTTCATGATGAAGAAATGAGTGAATTAAGGAACTTAGACATGCTTTACAGGTCTTGTGAATTGCTTCTGATGTTAAGATATTTTATGTGATCTTTATAACAGATTTTAAGCTTTGAGAGAAGAGAGTGATTGGAAAAGTGAAGCTTTATGCAAATGGAAATGTTGCTTTTGCATTTCTAACCATAAATGGTATCAAGACTTGGACAAAGCTTCAAATGCTTGTGTAATACACTTAGGGTTTGTGTAATTGCTTGATTATGCATATATTTGGAGAAAACACATCCTGAAAAGAGAGATATTGTAGCTTTGGTTGGAATTTTAGTCAAGTGTTCATCATAAATTTTGCCTTGTAATTCAAGATTGAAACCCTAACTTTATCTCTTTAATTCTCGCAGCTCAAGAATGATCTCAATGAGTTCTTTGACTTTTTGGAAAGATTGGAACCTCCTCTACAACTTTCATGTTTTCAACTTTTGTTAAATCAATCTGGAACTTGATGAAAATTGGCCAAGAAGTTGGGACAAAAACCTGACTAAAACTGCTGAAAATTTCTCTAAGTGTTTATACAAAAATTCCATGACTTCATGAATTTATAACTCAAAATCCAAGTATTTCTAGAAAAGTTCTGCACTATAATGTTTTAGATCTCATTGAGATCTACAACTTTCATGTTGGAAGTTTTCCTTGAATCATCTTGCATCATGGTGAAAATTTGGCACAAAGTCATGAAAAAAGTTAACTTTCTAACACTTAGAAAAATTTCTAAGTCTTAGAATTTTGACTTTTCAAAGATAATTTTGGATTTTGGATTTCTTGATGAACAATATTCATATCTTGACATGTCTTGATGAAATATTATTTTTGAAACTTGATTTTTGATCAAAAAGTCAAAGTTTGACTTTTCAGCGTACATTTAACTTTTTCATCAGTCGATCAAATTTCAACTATTAATCAATTGATCTTGAGAAATGAACTGAACCCTGCAATTAGGTCAAGATGATGCATTTGAATCCTTGTTATCATGTTTCAAACCAATAAGTCATGTATTAGGTCAAAAGTAAAAAATCAAGCCTTCTCAGTAAAAACCCTAATTTTGACCATTTTGCCCTTTTGGTGATTTGAACGATTTTCTCGGGGAATTGCGATCCAAACTTGACCAATTGATACATGTGATTTAAAAATGCTGATATGGGCAAAAATCTTGAAGTTCGACTGTAAGTTGACCATAATTGACCTTTTACCCAATACAATTGATTTTAGTGCATCTGATCAGTTGACTAAGCAAACTTGAATTGCAAGAGTTGAAACCTGACATGAGCAATCTCAAAGGTCCATAATGATCCATGAAAGTCAAATGAGGCGTTGAAAGTCCAATTGTCCCTGTGAAAACTTAAACCCTGATTTGAGGTATCAATGTTGAGGAAATGTCTTGTCCTAACCAATCCTTGTGCGAGTTTGAACTATTGAAGATCTTGTGGTAAATATCTTGAGAAATGAGAGGGAAATTTTTGGGGTACAACAGCGTGGTAAGAATATTTCCTTAGAGAAGGTAGTGTCGGGAGGACTATCTAGTGGAAACATAAATTGGGAGCTTGAGAGTCAGATGAGGGAGTCGTATCCGATTATTTTTTCTTAAGGTAATTTCGAGGACAAAAATTCTTTGAGTGGTGGAAATTTGTAACACCCCAATTTAGATTAAATTATTTCAATTGATTTATTTATGACTTTTTTATAATTTGTTTAATTATTATGTAGTTGAAATTAAATCACTTACGAGCCGAAGGAGTATGGTCCTTGAGGTGGGGGTGTAGGCAAAAATAGTTAGAAGCTGATACAGTTAATTTAGAATTAGTTTGATAATGGAAATAGGATTAGTTTTGTTAATTGATTTATAAAATAAGAAAATAATATAACTTGGGCTTAGAATGAGAATTAGAAGAAATAGAGGGAGGAAGGCGTGTAAGTGGACAAAGGAAATTATAATTTTAAAGATTACCCTAATTATAAAAGGTTAAGAGATAACCTAGTTTTAGGGAGAGAAAGTGTCAGAACATAAAAGAGGCAATAGGCAAGGATTAACATTGGAACTCAGAGCTTTTGGAGATGAAAGAACACCAATCGGTTCAAAATTCTATCGTTTTTAGGAGAACTAAATAAGGGGGAAAACTACTTTTTTTAATGGGTATATGCATGAGGGATAGAATGAGGACTCTTTAACCTCCAATAGGATTGTTTGGTTTTGATTGAATTTATAAAATTGATGTTTATTATGTTTATGTATTGTGTTTGTGATGAGTATTTCCGTGTGCCAATTTGAGTATAAAACATGTTTGGGGAATGTTAATGTTAGGAAGCCATTGATGAGTTTTGAAGATTATAAGAGTTTTGTGAAGTTATGAAAATACTTGATTAATGGTGTTAATTTTATTTAATAATATGATATAGATGTGTATATGGTATGTATGTAATTTTTTAGTCGAGTTTATATGCTAGAATCAAAGAATCACTACGCCAAAAATAAGATTAGACAACACACCTTGGGAGAAGTACTTCACCATAAACCGCTCCCTGCTGGATTTTTGAAAGTATCAATTGAAATTGCAATAGAGAGGGATACGCCATTACCGTTTCCTGACGATATTTCAGATGCACCATTGGTCGGAGAGGCAATAGGATCTTATGTTGCATGGCCGTCAAGCCTCATTTGCATAGATTATGAGGTATGTTAACATTTGCAGCGTTGAAAACTATTATGAAAACTATTACGATCATTTAACGTACATTTTTTTCATGGTAATGTTAGACTCCCATGAAATCCAAATCAAAAGATAAGGGGATTAAGCCTCATACCAAGTCAGTTGCATCTAAAAAGGAGGTAAATTAATATATATTTTGCATAGAAAAGGTTAATTCATGATCTTATACTTCACCTAACTTATTATATGCATTTGATCTTTAGATTCAAGTTAAAGACATGCAACAAGTCCCTATGAGTAACATGTCCGTAGAAAAAAGGGTTGTGGCCAATTCTGCGGCTAGAAAAAAGCCTACTTCTCGGTATAGGTCGTGCCTTCAGACATTAATGGGAATTTCAGATTTGTCCGACGGATGTGCTCATAATATACCTATGGAGGAAGGTATTTTTGGTTTTTCCTATTACGAAACAATAAGTAGAGAGGATGTGGATCAAATTCTTAAACATGAAGAATTAGGCCTCAGTGATTTCAATACATGCATCAGGTATTATCCGATCAACTTTATTTCGTTTTTATTAAACAATTTATCTACTAATTTCATTGAATGGTCTTAATGTTAATGATGTATTTATTTAAGTTTCATGTATGCCAACTTGATGCGCCCACATCAATTGGACCAAAGATTCTCCTTCTTATCTCCAAACAATATCGATGCACTATTAATCCAACAACGACCAGATGACGTAAAAGAGTATTTTGTCCGTACATTTATGGCCAACATAGATACGGAAAAATTGTTTTTTTTCCATTTAATACTGGAAATGGGTAATATTTTTATTCAAACTTAATTTATTATAATTTTTTGTGTTTTGACGTTTTGTAGAAAGTTCCAATCTAAACTTTGTTAATCTTACAGTGGACACTGGTTGTTGGTTACAATCAATCCAATAAGAGAAGTTGTATATTATTTGGATTCATTAGAAGACGATTGGAAAAAATACCCATACATGAAGGAGATGGTTGATACGTAAGTTAGATTGTTCTAAAACTTCATTTGTATACTTATTTATTTTTTTATGTGAGATTGTTCTAAATCTTCGTTTATATTTTGTTAGGGTTATACAAATTTTTAGATCACAAAGAAATATCCAAGTACCAAAGAGTAAGGAAAACAACATTAAAAGGATTAGAGTGCAGATATATTTTCATAATTTTGATTATATTAGTGATGCTACTTGATAAAACAAGTTAAATTATATGAGATGATATATATTTGTATATTTTTCCATGTGTAGTGTCCTTGTCAGCACAATGGTATAGATTGCGGTTATTTCATGTTGAGGTTTATGAAAGAAATTATTCTTTTGAATCAAATAGAGATTCCATCCATGGTATGAGTTTCTAACTTATGATTTATTCAAATATATTTAACACATTTCATCTAATTAATTTGTTTCAACTAAATCATATTATGTTATATTATGTAGTACTTTGATGAATACAAGTGTTCTACTTATTCGAAAGATCATTTGGACGAAATTAAGGATGATTGGTGTCAATTCATTATTTAGATGAGAATTTTATAAGGTATTGTGACACTTTCATTGATAATAATTTTGAGTATATATAAGTTTGAGTTAATGAGATACTATGTCGTCATAGTGTAGTAAATTGTTGCAATGTTGTTGTTGTTATTGAGATGAAAATTTTGTTTGTATTTGAAATTGTATCGGGGAATTTTTAATGGTGGGTTATAACGGAATTGGGGAATTTTGTTTGTATGTATGAATCGGGGAATGTTTAATGGTGGATTATAACAGAATTTTGTTTGTTTGTATGGAAGAAATTGGGGAATTTTGTTTGTATGCATGGTATGAATCGGGGAATTTTGTTTGTATGTATGAATCGGGGAATTTTTAATGGTGGATTATAACGGAATTTTGTTTGATTGTATGGAGGAAATCGGGGAATTTTGTTTGTATGCATGGTATAAATCGGGGAATTTTGTTTGTATGTATGAATCATAGAATTTTTAATGGTAGATTATAACGGAATTTTGTTTGTTTGTATGGACGTAATCAGGGAATTTTGTTTGTATGCATGGTATGAATCAGGGAATTTTGTTTGTATATATGAATCGGGGAATTTTTAATGGTGGATTATAACGGAATTTTGTTTGTTTATATGGACGAAATCGGTGAATTTTGTTTGTATGCATGGTATGAATCGGGGGATTTTGTTTGTATGAATCTTGATTTATTTTTGTTACATTGATTTTTAAGTTTTATATATATAGCTTGATTCTAATATATATGCCTTTGTTTGTTTTGTTTCAGGTAGGTTCATATATGTGTAGAAGATATATAGATTCATTTAGGATTCTTCATTGTTGTTGTTTGTAGAGAAGATAGTAGAATATTGCAGCTTTAGAAGATAACAATATTGAACACTTTAAGTTGTATTTATGTATATATAAATTGTTAGATTTTAGTTGTTTATATAAATATGTAAATTTGGTGCATATTTATTGGATTAAAGCTTCAAAAATTTATAAATTCTGGTGCAAATTTGAAAGACAATGCTTAAATTTTAAGTGATTATGTGTACAGGGCACTTAAAATATAAGCTGAATATATAAAAAATCCGTTAACATTAGACAGCGCTTTAAACCAAAAAGCGATGCCTATGACATAACAAGCGCTTCCTAAAAGCGGACATTAGACAGCGCTTAACTAAAATATAAATAAAAAATATATAATAGGCACCGCTTTTTCTATAATGTGCCTATAGCAGCGCTTTCACTTTAGACAACACTTGAAGAAGCGCTGTCTAAAGTGAAAGCACTACTATAGGCACACTATAGAAAGTGCTTACATTGTTAAAAGCGCTGCCTATAGGGGACTTTAGAATGCACTTATTCAATAAAGCGTTGTCTAAGGTCTACATTAAGCAGCGCATTCACATAGTCTAAAAGCGCTACCTAAGGTTACAGCAACGCATAAATAGGCAGCGCTTATAAGCATTTTCTATGGCCAAAAAAAGCGCTGTCTATATGCTTGTTTGGCACAGTGGATCGAAGTTATGTGTTGAACTCTATAGATAAATCGTGTTTCTGCATTCTACAGGTCAATGACTTGTGCCACCCGTTTGATAACCTGGTTGTCATGGTATTTAAAGGCGCTGACAAGCGTCACCTTCATGACGGGTAGACCATCATGGTTCCCCAGGAAATTTGTATGGGACAGTCGTCAGAGTGAATGGTGGGTTGGATGACATGGTGGTGACGGGTGTCACCAAGGTCATATGACCCTAAACGTCAAGTTGAATCAGGGTGTTAGAGATTTGGGGTCAGTGATGGGAGTCACCCTAGTGACAGGTAACCTGTCATGCTGTCAGTGATGGCGTAATTCACCCAGTTACTAGAATTAACCCATCGTCTTTGATTTTCAAGTTTATTTAGATGTTGGCATATTGTTTAATTATCTTCGGAGGTTATTTTTATGTGAATTAATGTCTAAACATGCTTTTAATCAATTTTATAAGTTAATTGATGATTGATGAAAATACTTAGATGTTGATGGATAACTGTGTGCATGTTATTTGTTGTGGTAATGTTACGTGTGTGAATATATGCATACTATGCTGGTTATGGTGATGTTGTTGGTGGCATGCACAAGAAGAAGAGAGGTCGATGTTCATGTGTTTGTTTTCATGTTAGTGTTGAAATTCATGCATCATAGAGTCCTAACTTTGGTTCATTTTGGTTAGCCTTGGTCCTATGATGGGGATCACGTGTGAGTAGATAATTCCATTAAGGGATCAGTGAAGTGTTATGATATGGTGATTAATGACGATTTTGGTATTCTCTAGTTCTATGGTGGGATCAAGAGCGAGATAGACTTATGTTTTCCATAAATGGTATCACATGTATATGAGTTAAGTTGTTATCTCGAGTCGTATTGCATAAATGAGTTTTATGCGTGATTGTGTTCGTGTATAATGTTGAGTTAGGTGTGAGAATATCTTTATGTGATCGATGTGGAATATGTGTAGATGTTTGTATTCTACCTTGTAGCTTATACCATTTAATTTATTGAAGTGAATTCTCACCCCTTTGTTGTAATGTTGTCCACCATAGACATCTTGCAGATAACCAAGATTAGAAGTTCTTGCTGTGAGTGGAAGATAGCTTGTTGAAGTTATTTTTATTTAGTTTTGTTATTATTCTAGAAGTGATGCTTTGATTATGTAACATCGAGGTTGGGAACTTCTATTTTGTTTATTAAGAATTTTTGTGACTCGATAAGTTTACTGATTATGTTTTAAAGTTGTGAATAAACATGTTTTGAACATTGTTTTATGAATTATTTTTATTATGTGATGCTAAATGTTTTCGAATTATTGAAGGTTTGTCTTTGTGACACCTTAAATTGTTAAGTAATTCTTTAAATATAAGTTTTAGGGTTTAGGGTGTTATAATGAGTACCTGAGAAAATCAGACAACATGTTTTTCTTCTTCTGTTAGAGGCTCAAGTATGTAAGTATGACCATCTATGAGGATGATACCTTTGAGTTTAACACAAAATGGGAGATGTGGTTGATGTTTTTTGTTAGAACTAGAAGTAATTGTTGTTTCTTGATAAATGCTTGAGTAAGACAGTTTGTTGAGGGAATGAAGAGCGAACGTCATTGAGAAATTCAGAATATTTTTAGGGCTTTAAGGAAGAAGATGGCGGAAAAGAGAAAGAAATGGAGAAAAGGGGTATATATAGCCACAAAGAGGAAAAACCACTTTTTTATTTTCCCTCTAGAAGAATTTAGAAAAGTGACATTTTTAAATCGACATATGGTGTTGTACCCCAAAATTTTCCCTTCCATCTTCTTCAAGACATTCTTCTAGGATTCTAAAATGCTCAAGGATTCTCAAGAGTTAACCATAAAAACTCTCCCCCTAAAGCAATGGGTCCACAACTAGGGTTTCATCTTGCACACGGAATAATGGGTTTCAAAGGTCTCAAATGGTTTTCATGGTTCATCATAGATCTTCAATAGTGCTCATGTCAAGTTTCAAGTCTTACATCACAAGTTTGCTCAGTCAATGGCTCAGATAATTGAATATCAACTGTATTGGATAAAAAGTCAACTACGATTAACATATAGTCAAACTTCAAGATTTTTGGTCAACATCAACATTTTGAAGTGATATTCATCATTTGTTCAAGGGTTGATCATGATTCCTCAAGGAAATCCCTCAAATCATCAAAAGTTAAAAGTTGCCAAATTAGGGTTTCCTTAGGAGAACTCAAATGAACATTGACCAAACATAACTTTCACATGCTTCATCAAATTTTCCCCAACCAAAGCCCATTTTGAAGGAAATTCAATTCTCAACAACTTTGTATATGTATGCTCAAGTCCAAAAAGTGCTTCATTTGAAAGATATGAGCTAATACATTACAGGTCATTTTCAAAAGTTAACAAAAAGACCCTTTTTCCCAAGGCAGCTTGCATCAAGATAAATTCTCCAAATGCAAAAATGATCAAAATAGAAATTGAAGAGGACATCTTGAGGTTTCCAAAAAGTCAAAGATTATCTTCAAATGATGAAAACTGAGAGAGTTATGATAAGTTCATGTTTGGAAATTTTGAGGAAATGCATGAAATGCAAAATGAGCAAACTTGAAATTTTGGACTTTTGACTTAACTTTTTAGGTTTCAAACATGTCCATGACCTTATGAAAGACTCTTAAGCTCACTCATACCTTGTCTTATATTTTTTTATTATTTTATTTATATTTATTTTGTTTTTATTCAAATAAATACAAAATAAATTAAATAAAGTACAAAATCATTGGGCCAAGCGCATGATAGGTCTCTTAAGGCCCGAGACAATTCAACATAACATGCCAAAACCGTGTGAGATGAAGAAGGAAAGAAATATATTAAATTTGGAAGTTTTTAAAAGTGTTTTATTTTTGTTTGATCATGGATTGATGATATGAGTTCTTGCCATGTTTATTGAGCCATTTCCTTCCTCTATTTAAGTGCAAACAACTCATATGCAAAGGGAACGAAAATATTGACTGAATAGCCTCTTGAAAAATCCACAAAAATTCAAAGAAATTGCAAAAATATGTAGCCTAACTTCCAGCCACTCTCGCTTGAAACTAAGGCCAACATTTGTTTCCCGAGGATCAAAGGAGTTGATCCAAACCCATAATCGCATCTCTTAAGCACCATAACACGATCTCTCCATCACGCTGTTTGTCAAGTTTGGTAAATTTCTAAACTCTGATTTCTTGTATTTTCAGTCGTTGCTAATCTGTTTGATCTTCTCATATGCATCATTAGAACAAGATTGACATGTTTCATGTGAGGTTGGACACAGAAATCGTGTTTCACCGTTATTAGGGCTCAAGAACTGTTGAGCTTCGAATATCACAACATAGAATGATTCAGGCCAAACTAACCATATCATCAGATTCACAAGGGACCATTTATGTGATCTGAGTGGTTTGTTTCGATTAATTGATGTGTTTTACAGGTTTTGGCATTTTTCCCATAAGAGAAGATGACTAGAGTGTTGACTCCAGCGTCGCTTGTCCGGTTGACCACGGTGACCTTGCGTGGCTCCCCTCCATTCGCCCATTAAAAATACAGAGGCCCATTTGTTTTGACTGTGTTTTAAAGTTAAAAATTTAAAATATTTTCATTATATATATTTAATTATTTGTGTTTGTATTAACGAATGAAACAGTTGTCCCAAGGTAGAGCGAGCACAGTAAAGGAATTGGTATATTGGGGCACGGGTTCGATACCTTCCCATGGTATTTTATTTTCTCACATATTATGTTTGTAGATTCAGTACAAAGCAGGTCCACGTGCACACTGTGTATCTCACATCCTGACCATCAGATCTCAATGGACCTAGATCTAGCGCCTCAGGTGCACACCTCCCACCATGAACCTTCAAGGACCATCCTCACCAAATCCAGCGCAAACAATTTGGGCTCCTTGTTGGGCCTAGTGATTTCAGACCCTTGCACCCCCATTTTTTTCTTCTACGGCAGGCCCATTTCCATTTTTTAAATATTTATTTTGTTTAGATTATTACATTTTTCAAAATAACTAGTTAAATCAATTTAATCAGAAAAAATCACTAAAAATTAGGTTTAGGTTTTGATTAATTAATTTAATTTTTTATAAATAAAAAATGGATTTAATTTAATCATATTTTGATTTTATTTCATAATTAATTTGTAAACTAATTAGAATTAGGGTTGATTATTATTTCGCACTATAAAAATATTTTTCTAAACAAAACAGCAAAAATACTTTCCTAACGCTTAGAATTTTTTAGGTTTTAATATCTTTCCCTTTTTCATAATCTCCGCGCGTTTATTTATTTTTGAATTATTATTTTCATAATTATGTAACTGTTAAGGGATGTAATATATAAATTATGATTTACTTTACTTTCCCCCCCCCCCCCCCCCCCCATTATGTGGTTTGTAACCCCCTTTCCCAAAGCTCTGTAATAGTCTAGATTTATTTTTTCCACAATTTACTGCTTTCCTTATTACTGCTAGTTTAATAGGATTGTATGGCAAAGATTAAAAGCGAATGCTAGATAACCATAAATACAAGATAAATTAACTGAAAACAAATCACCTTGCACACGTGCACCTCTAGAACAACTCCACTTGTTTCCTTCAGAAATACAGTCATGACCCTCGAACGAGGGATGCTTTAGCAAAGCCCCTCGGTTAAAAATCATCATAAAGATCATAGTCCCTCGATGAACCTTCGATGCTGCCTTCGGAAAATGATCTTGTCCCTCGATGTTGCCTACGAATACATGATGATAGTCCCTTCGAATTGCTAAAGGTATCCTTATATGTTTCCTTTATGATTGTACGATGACTCGCGTCTGTCCCTCAAAACATCCAATGATAGGGCTTCCTACTAACTAATGGTATGATAACACTATCTAAAGGAAGAGGAAAAGAACAAAAGACTTTTGAGTAGGCAGATAGTTCTTAACCGCTTGCTCGTGAACATTTCAAAACATTTCTCACACAAAACACTTCTTTTCTGAAATTTTTCAAAAACAAACACTTTGTATGCATTCTCAACTGATATGAGAATCATTACAAAGTTTTCCGAACTTAGGCACTTTTTCAAAATATTTTCAAACACACGAACACACAATGAATTTTCAAAGTGATCTAGTGATGAAGAGCCCGTAGATAACTACGGATGAAAAGGGTAGTAATACCTTCCCTTTTCATAACCTACCCCTCTTACTCAAAAAAATTCTCAAAGGTATTTCCTGTTCTTTTCACCCTTTCCTTTATTGGATTAAAGAAAAGTCAGTGGTGACTCTTGCTATCCGCAATATTTACGATTAAACGCAAAACCAAAAGTCAGTTCTCCCACCGTATTACATGTGGCATTTACATTTTTGGGAAAAATAAAATAAAATTATTGCTTTTAATTTAATTTAATTTTGTGGCCTGTCAATGTCCTAGGATATCAGAGTAATGATGGAAATTTGCACGCACGTTAGTGACATGGTGGTTTGGTGAAAAGTGGTCATAATGACTATGACATGTAAAAGCTATAGTGAACAGTGTCGAGAAGTTACTAAAAATGCCACCTTTCTTCCATATAATATGATTGGAAGTGGAATTTTAGGGGGGGGGGGGGAATTTGTTATCCTGAAAATTCTAGCTAAAGGATTCAACACGGGAAGGTAGCAACCTTGCAGAAAAATGACTAAGTATGAAAACACTCAGTCTTTGACATATTGGTTACGTCAACCAAGAGGGTTCAACTAACATGGTAAGCTTAGTTTGGAAGAGTATTGGGAATAGATCCAGAAGATTAGGATCACTCTTTCTTCAAAATATATCCAGAATTTTGAAAAGGGTTACACAAAGCAAACCTTCAACGAAGGTCGAGTTCGACATATTGACCAGATGTTGGGGGCTTAGCATATTTTTAGACTAAGAGTTAAATAAACCAAAGATGTCTTGACAAATCTATGTAAATATGTTAGAGATTCTCAACATAGGTAGTTAGGAGGTTTTCATGGCAGTTATCAAGATGATAGTGGGTTTTCAGTAGTTTAAATACTAAATACTCATGGAAGCAAATCAAGAATTTGAATCCCACGTAGAGGGATACATATCAAGTTCTTTAGAGATACTCGTTGTTGATGTTTAACATTGTATTAGTATATAAATTTACTTCAAGGTTGTGGTCGAGAGTTGCAAAAATCTCATTTATTTTCTATTGAACTAAAGTACCCATGTTACAAAGCAAAACAATTTGTGAGAAATGTATGAATCTACGCCCACTCTTTTATCTTTATAAATATTTTGTATTTGAAGAATTTACTTTGAATGACATTTACTTTGTTTATCATATATTATCTTTATCCAAAGTTTATTGTATGCATCCAGTTGGTTACTATTAAAACATTTAAATCCAAATCACAAACAGTTTTCGTTGCATCTTTTCTTTGCACAAATATTTCTTGAGATTTTTTGGGTTAATTTTTTAAGTGAACTGAAATCGTGATTGTTTACTAAAAACAACAGTAAACACTACGTCAATTAAGTTTTTTTAGTGAATTATATGATATAGAAAGGTTTGGATTTGATGATAACCAGAGATATGGAATTTTTACTTTTGTTTTTTTAATTTCTTGTTGGTTATGGTAAACATCGACCTATTTTAATTTGTGGCTGAATGGCTGAATGAGTTAGTTCATTAGGCAGGATCGCACAATAATTCTAAGGTCTATCTTGTGATAAATTAAGGGTGAGTGGTCATACCTTTGTACTATGTTGAAGATACTTGTTCATTGGAGAATCAATGGTTAGAATCCTTGAAGATGATCCCACAATATTTTAAGCTTTCCTTTGGCATTTGAGCTAGAATTTCAAAAAGAAATGTTTGTGGGGTTAACATGGAGGAGTCGTTTCTATGATAGTTGAAACCTTCTTGAATTACATGATAGGTTTTATGCCTTTTAAAGATGTTTATAGTTAAGTTAGGGATAATAAACATTAATGAAGTTCACGAGAACCATTTCTCAGGGCCCTAATTAAAAAATAACCTTATAGGTAGACATGTTTATTTGAGTAAAATGGTGTTTAACAATTGAGGTATTATAATTATTTGCAACCCTGTGCGAAGACAAGTTTAGCTAGTCTGGAAGAAAAGAGCTCATAATAATCAATACAAAGTTCAATAAGGTAGGCGAATACCAGATGCCACCCAAAGTGAGGTTTTCTAGTAGCTCATTGATTGCATCATACGCTCATTGGATGTTATATTTACCATTGGTTGCATCACTCACCCCTACCGGGTTTAAGTTAAACCACCCTTCATCCACTTATGAAACATGGTGATTGGTGTATCCTTAGATACTAATGAAATAAAGGCTCAATAAAAGGGGGAATCCATGTTCTCTAGAAAATAGGGGAATAGAGAATTCCACACTCCGAATAGGAACAAAATAACCACTCTTTGGGTCCAAGAATCCAAACCTAACAAATCACTATAAACACCTAAATCATGAGGTTGAGACGTATATTCAATTCACCAAAAAAATGTAGAGATATAAATTTGCTCACCACTTTGCGTGAGCTTTCTCTAACACCATCAACAACCCTAAAATACCACGTGTAGCCCTCCAAATACAAGACTATTTCTATTGTATGTTTTTAGCAAGTACAATTGGCGCCCACCACGGGGACTAACAAGTTGGTATTAACATCTTTAACCCCTTATCATATACCGTGAACAAGAAAATAGTAACTTCTTTTAGTAGCAGTTATGGCTACCACCAAGATGCCATAGCGGAGCTGGATGTTGTTATGTACGATTTGCATCACCATAGTAAAACTTTGGAAAACAATCTCATTTAACTCCAACAACACCGTCAAGAGGTTGAACCCACTGAATAAACATTGGTGCTAGACTCCTAGTATATCTATGACAAAATATGGGTAGCCCTGTACCATAGATTTGTAAACCACTATCACTGGATAAGTTTGATGGCTGAAGCGGTACACATGAGCATGTCACTTCCATCATCACACAAATGGAAATTATTAGTGCCTCATAATCCCTGAAGAACAAATTGATCTATGGTACTTTTATGGAAGCGATATTAAGGTGGTACTTAACCCTTCAATGACTCTCAGTCACCCACTACCAAGACTTAGTAAAGAATTTGGTCCATCAGTTTTCAACAAGCAGGCACATAAGAATATTTACCACCGTCCTGTTTAACATTTTCCAAGGCCTTTTAGAATCCTTAAGGGAGTATCTTGCCCGATTTAATAAGGCGAACATCAAGGTCATTCACCCTAACCTGGAGATGCTTGTAGGCACTTTCCAAAAAAGATTAAAAGGATGGTCATTTTAATGAGTCCTTCACCCAGAGGCTTGTTACTTCCATGATGGAAGTAGTGACGTATGTCGAGTGATTTATAAAGGGTGAGGAGAGATATGTAGAGAAGAATAAATAATATATTAATGAGCGGACAATTGGAAGTCATGGTAAGTCGCAATAGTTGGGAAAGAGCCATTATACCTTGCCTCATAGTGAACAAAAATGGCGTGAGGTTCTCCACACACATGATATTCCTCGACTGCTATCCCCTAAGTTTGACCTCATGGGTCTTGAACCCAATAGGTGGTGCAATTTCCACATGGTCAAGGCCCACTGTGATACGGTGGTAGAACCGACTATTATACTGGTTTTGCATTTGTATTCGCAAATGTTGCGGTAAGCAAGAGTCTCCACCGTCTTTTCTTTTATCCAACAAAGAAAGGGTGAAAAGAACAGAAAAGGACCTTTTGAGATTTGTTTCTGAGTTAGGGGGTAGATTATGGAAAGGGAAGGTGTTAGCACCGTTTCCATCCATAGTTTTCTACGGGCTCTTAGATGCTTAGCTCATTTTGAAATACCTTGTGCTTTGTATGTTTTTGAAAAGTATTTTTGAAAGCGCCATAGCGCGACAAACTTTGTAATGTTTTTCGAAATGGTAGAGAACGTATACAAAGTGTTTGAAAATGTTTTTGAAAGAAGTTTTGTGTAAGTGTAAAAATTGTTTAAGCAAGCATCTAACATCTATCTACTTTACTCGAAATGTTGTTCTTTTCCTCTTTTCCTTTAGATAGTGCTATCCTACTATTAGTGAGTAGGTAACCCTAGTCATTGGATGTTTGAGGGACATTCGAAGGGACGTTTATACTGTCATAAAGGAAACTGGGAAAGAAACTTTAGTAACTACCCTAGGGTTTTTAAGGTCATACTGAGGCAACGTCGAGAGGGTCACCGAGGGACTTATGATCTTTAAACCAGAGGGTAGCCACTAAAATCTCTCACGTTTCGAGAGTTGTGATTGTTTTCCGAAGGCAACCAAAGTGGGGTACCCTAGAGGTGCGCATGTGCAATTATGTCATATTCAGTTATTTATCTTTGCATGGAGTTTGCTAGCATTTTGTTTTATTCTTGCCATACAATCCTAATTAACATACATCTAAACACTTTAATAGTTTGCAGGAATCTAAAATGTGGAAAGATAAATTTTAAACTATTACAAGGCTTCGGGGAGGGAGATTTAATTACAATGTCAAAACTTGGGGAAATAAAACAGTAAATGTAAAAGTCCTAGTTATTGTCTATTACATCCCGGTAGGTAGTTACAATAATATGAAAAAAGGTGTGAAAGCAATAAACGCGCGTGAATTGAAAATAACATCTACAACCCTAGAAAATTCTAAGTTAAAAGAAAAGTCTTTTATTTTTTGCTTATTTGGAAAATGTTAAAATTAGACTAGTTAATTGAAAGAAAATAAAAGGTTAACAATTAAAAATAATTCTAAACAAATCTATTTTTTTTTGGTATTTTTATTATGCAAAGAAAGTGAATTAACCTAAATCTATTTAATTTTAGATTTAAAAAATGGTTAGATAATTATGAATGAATTTATAAAAATTAATTTAATAAAAAAACCTAAAACTATATTTATTACGATTTTTTTCTATTTTTATATTGTTATTAAAAAATGATTAAAATAAATAAATAATTAAAACAAATAAATAAAAGAAATATGAAAATGGGCCTGATAGCAAAAGAGATAGCGGGGGTATAGTTTGCAAAATGCAGGCCCAAATTAAGAAGAGGCCCGGGTTTCCTTTCGATCCAATGAGGGAGGTTGTCGAAAGTGCATGATGGACTACACGTTGAGGGCACTGGATCTGGATTGGCCAGCATCTGGCGGTAGGGGAATGATGGTGTACGGTGCAATCCTTTGATCTGGGAACACTGGATCTACATTAAACTTATTAAAAAAAAAAATTCCAGACCTGGGTTCGAATCTGGTCTTGGATTTGACAGATCGTGGCTATATCATCTAGTCCAAGCGATGATCCAGATTGTGCCCTAAACTTGGTAAATCCCTAATTCTGTATCTAATCTCTCATGTATTACGTTAGAACAAATCAAAATAATGATATAGACAAGAATATACGTGTTGAATTAGTTTAAGCTATATGTATTAAGAGATTCGATAGGGAAACAAAGTGAGATTACCCTAGAGGTGCTAGTGTGAAAGTGTGTTTGTTTGCATGCATTTTGCCTTGCACTTAAAAAGTTATCTATTTTTTGATTTTATCTTGCCATACATCCTAATTACTAGCATTATATGAAAGCAAAATAAAATACGGAAAATAAAATCCTAAGCTATTACATCATTAGGGGGATGGGGGTACAATTTTCAAATAGGGATGAAATAAATGTCTAATTATTACAAACACATCGAACAAATGGGCAGCAATGAAAAATATATGTATAAACAGTGTAGAAAATGGGAGAAACTGCCTGTTGAACCATTATGTGTCAACACATGTTGTTATGCATCGACACATAACTTTTCCTTGCTCTAGTAATGAAAAATCAGCTCAATATGAGTCGACACATAATGGGATGTGTCGACTCATACACCTTATTTGTATCGACACATACGCATTTTGTATCGACTCATGGACTTTTCAACCTTCTGTTTTGGGACATGGAATCAGTATGAGTCGATGCATGGGGTTTATGTGTCGACCCATACCCTGTTTTTTACTAGGATGAGTCGACAAATGTGTATACGTGTCGATACATACTGCATTTTTCTGCCTTAAATATTGTTTTATGTCCATACATGTCAGTTTACAACATATGATTGATAAACATAAACAACAAGCAAACAGTTAGCTAAAAGGGGAAATGATTACTACATCTTATCTTCAAAATTAAATCATTAATGATGTAAGAAAAATACCAAGTCAAGAAGACTTACCTTGAAACTACACTTGGTGTTTGAAGTCTGAATAATTTCCAAGATGTTGTGATGGCTCCAATGAATCTCCAGGAAGTCTGTCCCAAGCTGTTGAAACCCAGTCAAGTTGTACAATGTTTTTTTTATGTTTGGAGGGTGAGGATAATGGCACTAACAGAAACTGTTCTAGTGTTTTAACAATCTCTATGTGTTAAGGTGTTTGGTTTATGGGAGAGTTTGTAGGATGGAATAATGAATTGAAGTTCTGTTTTGAATCAAATTAGAGCTGTTTTTTTCTTGAATGAGCCAAAGTTACAAATAATACTATTTTTTCTGTTCAAAAACTCTCTATTCTCTCCAAAAATTCCAACCCCTATGTCTTATAAAACAGTCCCTTTTGTAGACCCTTGACTGAGGTTTAGGGGGGAAACAAAATAAGTCATTTTGAATTGTTTTTGCCTACTGTTTTGATACTTTATTCACACAATGTTCTTTTGCCATTTTGGTGCAATTTTGGGGCTGTTATGATGCAGGTTGGGGCAGACTGCATAGAGCAGTTTTAGACTGTATAGGACAGCATATGCCGATTTGTGGTGCAGCATAGCACAGGGTTTTTTGTAGGACAACAATGGAGCAGGTTTTTAGGGTGTTGTGGCAATGCAGCATATCATACTTTGTTCAACTTGGACAGCAAAATTTGTAGCATGAAACAAATTTGGTCTTGTGGAGTATTTTATGCACATTGTATCAAGGACAAAACATTATGGAAAGGTTTTGAGGTAAATAGAAAAAAATCCAAACAAGACATAGTTTTAGAATTTGTAAATTTGCAAAAATTTCACTTGGTAATAACTTGAATTGTTTGCATAATTTTAAATTATTTGGAATTATAGTAAAAAATGTCATGAAGCAAATGAAATTAACAAGTATAGAAAATACTTAGAAAAATTTCAAAGTCTTGCAAAAGTTGGATTTTTTATTCTCTTGATTTTTTATGTTCAAATTTCACCTTTTGGATGTCTTGACGCAATGTGATTTTTGGGACTTAAATTTGGTCAAAAAGTCAAAGTTTGACCTTTTTTAGCATCCAGTTGACTTTTTCCAGCTGAAACTTCAATTTTGCTCATTTTCCCCCTTTTGATTATTTGAATGATTTTCTTAGAAAATTGTGATCTGAAGCTTGAAACTTGACTGAAGTAATTCTAAGGATCCATGAAGATCAGTGAAAGTCATTTGAAGCATTAGAAATTTGAATACCTCTATACAGATTCAAAACCTAATTTGACGTATTAGCGTTGAGGACATTGTTTGACTTAGTCGCTACTTTCACAAACTCGAGGCATTGAATATCTTTGTAGGAAATATATTGAGAAATGAGAGGAAAATTTTTGGGGTACAACAGCTTCCCCTGTTCAATCTTCTTAAACTTGAAAAGTGAGATCGACATGTTTGTCGTTCGTAGCTTGAAAGTGGAAGATGATTGAACACTAGTGTGCCCAAGAATTTGCACTCGCATGAAGTAATACTGATTGGTAATATTAGGAACGGGCTTACAGATGCCATTTGAAAGGCGGAGGAAAAAAAGTCAGAGATGGGCTTAAAGATGCCATCCAGAAGAAGATATCAGTCGCATAAGCGATTCCTTTGCGAGAATTCCTGCACCTTCTATTGGAGGATTTCGTCGGGGAATGTTGATTTATATCCTGAGAGGTAGAGTCTAGGAGCTTCGGTTTTCCATTACTCTACTGGGAAATTAACTCCTAATCGAGGGGGCAGAGATGAACTGCATATTTGGTCAGGATTCGGCTGCACACTGACTTACTGGGAAAATGTGAAATCGAACGTATCTGGTCGGGTCCAGGTCTTACAGCGTTGTAAACTGTTGTCTGGAGATAAGAGAGAAGGACCCTAGATAGTAGGGTTGCTTCGAAATGAAAGCCTGGATAGTAGAGCTGTTTCGGAAAGAAATCTTGGATAGTAGGGCTATGAGAAGGAATCTGGGTTGTAGGGTTACTTCGAAATGAAAGCCTGGATAGTAGGGCTATGGGAAGGAACCTGGATAGTAGGGTTACCTCAAGATGAAATCCTGGATAATGGGGCTATGAAAAGGAACCTGGATAGTAGGGTTACCTCAAGATGAAAGCCTGGATAGTAGGGCTATGAGAAGGAACCTAGGTCGTAGGTTTACCTCAAGATGAAAGCCTGGGGAGTAGGGCTAGAGAAGGAACCTGGATAGTAGGGTTACCTCAAGACGAAAGCCTGGATAGTAGGGCTTATGGGAAGGAACCTGGATAGTAGGGTTACCTCAAGATGAAATCCTGGAGAGTAGGGCTATGAGAAGGAACCTGGGTCGTAGGGTTACCTCAAGATGAAAGCCTGGATAGTAGGGCTTATGGGAAGGAACCTGGGTCGTAGGGTTACTTCAAGATGAAAGCCTGGATAGTAGGGCTATAAGAAGGAACCTGCGTCATAGGGTTACCTCAATATGAAAGCCTGGATAGTAGGGCTTATGGGGAGGAACCTGGGTCGTAGGGTTACTTCAATTGATCATGTAGATTAGTTGACCCGTTTGGTTTCGGAAACTAATTTTTCATTAGCTGTATACAAATATGACATGTATAACTGCTGGAATCATTGGTGATAATTGTCTTTTCTGAAAATATAACAGGGTTAATTATATGTAGTGCATGAAATGCGTTGTGGGATGAAGTTCTCAAAATAAATGAGACTATGTTGTATGTGATATGTATGAGCATGTCATGATGCATGAACATGAACTGCTATTATGAGATGTCCGAGTCTGGGAAAATAAATCCCTGACTACTGCTGGAGAGTATAACATCCCTGATTGTTATAGAGGACTGCATTTCTTCTACTTCCGATGGGGATGGTGATTGGAAATGACTATGCCAAAGGTTTACTCCTTGTTGTTTGTGAATATTCTTCCCGGGAGAGACTCTGTTTGAGAAGAACTCTACGGGGGAATAACTCTATTGGAAGGTGAACTTCCGTAGCTGAAGTAATAAGCTTTGTTTGGGTTTAAACTTCTGTATTCAGGGAAATAGACTCTGCTTGGGAGACAAATTTTATGACCCGCTCGCGATTATGAGATTCAGCTGGGGTATATAGATGTCAGATTCTTGAAAGACCCTTACTGGGGAGATTACATCCTGTTTTTGGAAAGCTGATGTAAATGCTTTGATTGGTTTCACTTTGTGGGAAGTGTAGATGTCCCGAGGTCGTGGGTACTGATGATTATGTTTCAAAGCTGTCTATGCCTCGGTACCTGTTGGACAGAGTAATTATCGGGTTTTGACATTTCTTGTTTTTGCCTCTGTTTCTTAAGCTCTGAGCAATTGTCTTTTCCTTTCTTATGCAAACATTTGTGAGTAGCAACCATATTCAAATGCATATGTCAAGAATAAAACATTGGATGTTCTTGCAAAACAAAACAAAAAAGGAAAACTCATAGTTATTTTTTTTTGTAAAAATGATTTGTATTGATTTTCGAAGTTGGCCTATAATAGGAGTTTTTGTACAAGGAGGTTGACGCTCTATGTGATGCGTTAGGAGAACTGACTCGAGGTTTTGCGTTTGTGTTCGCAAATGTTGCGGTTTAGCAAGAGTTGCCACCGACTTTTATTTTATCCAAAAGGAAAGGTAAAAAAGCATAGGAAAGACCTTTGATTGTTTTTGAGTTCGGGGGGTAGATTATGAAAAGGGAAGGTGCTAGCACCCTTTTCATCCATGGTTTTCCATGGGCTCTTAATTACTTGTTTTAGATCACTTGCTTTGCTTTTTCAATTGTTTGAAATGGTGCTTTGTGTGGTTTTGAAAGTATTTTGAAAAGAGGCCATCGTTTAGGCAATCTTTGTAATGATTCTTGTTTGTAAGAATGTATACAAAGATGTTTGTCTTTTAAAAAATGTTTCAATGTTTTGAAAGTTGTTTGGAAATTTGTTTTGAAATGTGTGTGTTTGTTTGAAAATAGCAAGGATTGTTTTGAAATGATCAAGTAACTAGAAGCTTATCTACCTACTCAAAAAGTCTTTCCTATACATTTTTATTCCTTTGATGTTGTTGACCTACTATTGTTTTAGTAGACAAACATATCTTTGGATGTTAAACGGGACGGGCGTGGGTTATCGTATGACCATGATAGAAATATTGCCAAGTATCTTTAACAAGTTTTAAGGGACTAAGATCATCTTTGTATAGGCAACCTTTTTGATAGCGTCATCGAGGGACTATGATCTTTTGTTTTGATTGTTTTTGCCAAGATACCTAGCATGCATACCATAGCCATTTTGTAAGGCAACCAAGTGGGTGAAACCCTAGAGGTGTTTGTGTGCAAGGTGTTATCATTTTTCATGCATTTTTGTCTTGTATTTAGGTCATGCTATTTGTTTGATTTTTGTCTTATCATACAAACCCTAATTTACTAAACATGTATATAATGCGATTAATTGCGTAAAGTAATTCTAAACTATTACAACAATATAATGGAAGAGGGGGTACAAATTTTGAATGGGGATATTTGCACAAAATAAAATCCTAATTCACTATTATAACCCAATTGAATTATTGTACAATAAATAAATAAACAATTATTTTAATATGCAATAAAAATGTAAATATGCAAAAAAAAATGCTTTGTAATTGTTTTATGTATAAGAAAATAAAATTATCTAAGTCATAAAAATAAGAAAAAAATAATATTATTATTTTTGAAAGGGGAAACCCTAATTTTGTTTTAAAAGAAAATATATTTTCTATATTATTTTATTCATTTTTTTGTTCAAGAAAACTAATAATAATGTTATGTACCAATAGTAAAAATTAAATATATATGGAAAATAAATATTTAATATGTATAAAATAATAAAATAAAATATTTAAGTATTTTTTATTATTTACAAGTTTATTTAAGAAAATAAAGTATATTACTATTAATAAACTATTTTTTTATGCCAAAAAATAATAAAAATAATAAAATAAAATGCAAAAAATTAAGAAATTTTTTTTGGGATTTTTCAATGTTCAGAAAAAAAATAATAAAGTCAAAAATATAAAATATGCAAGAAAATACTAAAATATAAAAATAATAAGTCAGGGGGGTGTAAAAGTAAAAAGGCGGGTGCAAAAAGTAGAGACAGCAAGCCCAAGCCCAAGCTAACTTCGTCCCTGACCTCCAGACAACAAACGCGTGTGTTTCCTCTTCAACCTGTATCTTTCTATTCTTTGCATAAAATCAAAAACTTGTAACATGAAAAATGTAGCTCATGATCTCACGATTCTAGTGATATAAAGAACATGACCTAACTCTAAAAGACCAAGGAGAATCTTAATGGCCCTAATTTCTGACCTAGTTTTTTCAGCATGTTCAACATCCAAATACTCTTAGCTCAGTTAATATAAATGGAAACTATGCATATGTACAACTTAAGCATGTTGAGGACTACAATTTTGCTTCACAAACCTAAGCTTAAGGATGCTTAAATAGAGAGATAGAAACTTGACAAATACCTTGTTCAGTTGAGTTTGGATATTGCAATGTGGGAACATTGAGTGAGGCCTGAAGTTCTTGTGAGCTTCCTAAAAGTTCTCTCAAGCTTCTCCAATGCTTAACTTTCCTTATAGATGCCTGAATCTTGCTGCACAAGTCAACCTGCAGACCTTCAAAATGAAAATGGTGAAGCTTGAAACAGGGTACACAGTTTCAAGACAAGGTCCTGGATAGTTTAGGTAGGAAGTATGGAATGTGTTTGAAGTGTTTCAAAGCAAAACGCACGAGCCAATATTGATTTGGCCAAGGTTCTGTAGAAGATGCCCTGTTTGGGCGGAAAAATGGGATTTTTGTGTTTTAGGGTGTTTGAGAAGTTATGAATTCATGTCTTAGGCTTGCAACAATGTTCTGAGGTTATTTGAAATGAAGCCAAGGCTTGCCTTTATCAGATGCACAAGCTTACTTGACTTTTGCAAGTTTGCTTGCTTTTGAAGAAAAGGTGAAGTGACAAAGCCAAAGGCCTGTACAGGCTAGCTTATGGACTGCATAGAGTTGGTAAACTTTTTCTGATGTTTGTGGATCTTGCTTGCAAACAAAGATCAGGTCCATGGCTCAAGAATTAAAAAATTGCAAAAAGCATGCTTTATCAAAATGGTATTATGCACTTTATGCCATTTTTGGATTAATTCATTGTGCAATGCTTCATAGATCAAAATAAAGCTATTGTCCACTGAATTTGCATTCAATTATGGAGTGTAGAAAGTATTAGGACCTGTAATACCAAGTACAAGCATGTTTGAAACTGATTTGCAACTTGTAACATTGTGAAAATGCCTTGCACAAAAGTGATAAATTGCCATTTCCATTTCTTCGATTCTCCCTAACCATAAATGATCTTGGAGAGTTCTTAGACATTTTGGAAATTGTAACATTATCTATAATCCATATTTGAAATGAATTTTGATATACCTCTTGGAACTAGGTGAAAAATTACGATGAAGTTAGGTCAAAAATCTGCCTAAACTAGGGCAAAATTTCACAAAGTTAAAAAATTTATGGACCCCTATTCACAAAATCATAACTTCAGGTCCAAGCATCTTTTGGGAAAACTTTGTGAATCAAAGTTGTAGATTTCATGGAGTAATAAAACTTTGATGTTGGAAGTTTTCTTTGAATCCAATTGCATCATGGTGAAAAAGTTGTGAAAAGTTGGGAAAAAATAAGAAAATTTTCATAACTTAGAAAAATTCTAAGTTATGAAAAATTTCAAATTAAAACCCTAATTTTCAAAATTAGGTTTCTTGGTCAACAAGTTTCACATTTTGATATATCTTGATGAATTATGACCCTTGGCACTTGATTTTGACCAAAAAGTCAAAGTTTGACTTTTCAGTGTACAGTTGATTTTTGATCAGTTGACTGCAAAATTCATCTGTCAATCCTATGCATTTGAGATCTTTTGAACTATGTGATTAGGTCAAGATGATGCCATTGAGTCCTTGAAATCATGCTTGAACAAAATTGGCCATTGGCTAGGTTAAAAATCATAAATTTCCCTTTCTCAGTCAAAACCCTAATTTTGACCATTTTGCCCTTTTGATGATTTGATCAAATTTCTTGAGGAGTTGTGGTCCAAACTTGATCAAATGGTACATAGGAGCCTATAATGTTGTTGTGGATAAAAAATTATGAAGTTTGACTGTAAATTGGCCATGGTTGACTTTTTCCCCAATACAGCTGATTTTTAGATCAATTGTCCAATTAACTGGGCAAAAATGTGATTCAAGGCTTGAAACTTGTCATGAGAAATTTTAGGGGTCCAAGATGGTTTATGAAAGTCACATGAAGCATTGGTGGTCCAAAAATCCTTGTGCAAACTCAAACCCTAATTTCAGGTCATCAGTGCAAGGTGAGGTCTTGAGCTGAGCAAACCCTAATCTTGTCGTGAGTCTAAGAAGTCTTGTGAGGAAAATCTTGATAATATGAGAGGGAAAATTTTGGGGTACAACACTCTACTAAGAGAACACCACTGTAATAATAGAAGTTATACAATATTGTGTAAAAAGAAAACAGCTATGTATAACAATCCCATTGGGTTCCAATTCTGCTATTGATGTTATGTCTTCGAGCGTCTCATCACTTTGTTGCTTGTCTGAAGCTGACTAGATTGATTGGTGTCGTTCGAGCTTGAAAGTTGAGGCTAAAGGTTGTCTGTAAGGTGATCACTGGGACATAGTCATACGCTTTACATCCCTAACTTTTGCCTGGACCGCCCTTTCGGGTTTTCAGTCCACCAGGATACCCTTTCTTGCCCAAGCCGCCTTTTCATGTTTTCGACTTGCCGGGTGTACAGATTTTTCATTTTTTTCCCTTATTTTTTCCCGAACCCTTTTGGTTCGCCGGGAAGCCCTTATTTTTTTCCTAGGCCAGTCAACCTAGAGGCTCTTTTATCATGCATAGTATCTTTTTACTATGTCTGTATTGACAGGGTGAGAAAGGTCGTCACCGTCCATGGTGGTTAGAATCATGGCTCCACCCGAGAAAATGTTCTTAATTACAAATGGCCCTTCGTAGGTGGGAGTCCATTCTCGTCGATCATATTTAGTTGATCAAGTCAAGTATGGATCCAGTCGTCTTTGTTCAAACCCACATCTTTCAAAATCCTTAAAGAAGGAATCTGGACCTCAATGGGTAGGACTGCCTCCATGCAAGATACCAGAGAGTAAGGTGTTTTCCCTGTCACTGTCATCTTTTGTATAATCTTGTTGATGTTCTTGTTAGCCGCTTCAACAGTGCCATTCATCTTCGTCTGGTAGGGAGAAGAGTTATGATGTTGTATCTTGAATTGCTTACAGAGTTCGGTGATCATCGTATTATTGAGATTCGTACCATTGTTCGTGATAATTCTCTCTGGCACACCATACTGATAGATCAAGTTATGCCTGATAAACCGCGCCACCACGTTCTTGGTCACAGTAGCAAAAGAGGCAGCTTCAACCCACTTTGTGAAGTAATTGATAACTACCAGGATGAAACTATGCCCATTGGAAGTGGAAGGCCTGATTTCTCCGATCATGTCAATGCCCCACATTGCAAAGGGCCACGGAGCTGTCAAGACATTCAAAGGAACGGGAGGCACATGCACCTTATCAACATAGATTTGGCACTTATGACATGTTTGGGAGTGCTGATAACAATCTGCTTCCATAGTGGACCAGTAGTATCCTACCCGTAGGATCTTCTTGGCCATGGTATGTCCATTGGAATGGGTTCTGAAGGTACCTTCATGTAGATCTGTCATAATCATCTCTGCTTCGCTCTTGTCTACACACCACAGTAAGGTAGAGTCATGGTTGTGCTTGTAGAGGATTCCATTACTGAGAAAGAACTTCGCAACAAACTTTCTCAGAAACTTCTTATCATTGACAGATGACACTTCGGGATACTCTTGAGTATCGAGGTAATTCTCCACTTCATGAAACCAGGGTTTATCTGCTATCTCTTCGGTATAAATATCGCAGCAGTGTGCTGGTTCATCCAACCTCTCAATGGTGATTCGGGGAGCTTCGTTGTCTCACCTGACTTTGAACATAGAAGACATGGTAGTTAGCGTGTCCGCTAACTGATTCTCCTCTCGCGAGAAATGTTCAAAGGTTACTTCCTCAAAGTGTGGGAGCAATGTCAGTACGTGCTCTCTGTATGGGATGAGATTCAGATGTTTCGTATCCCATACACCTTTGATCTGACTTATCACTAAAGTTGAATCCCCGAAGACATTTAAGAACTTGATCCTGAGGTTGATAGCAGCTTTAAGACCCATGATGCATGCTTTATACTCCGCCATATTGTTAGTGCAATTGAAACATAGTCGGGTAGTGAAAGGAGTATGACAGCCCTCAGGGTATATAATTACGGCGCCAATGCCATTACCGAGTGCGTTTGAAGCTCCGTCAAAAACCATAGTCCATCGGGAACCCTCCTCGGGTCCTTCATCCGGTCCAGGTTCTCCGTAATCAGTCACTAGCATGATATTCTCGTCTGGGAACTCAAAATTCATGGACTGGTAGTCATCCACGGCCTGATGAGCCAAATGATCAGTCAATACACTTCCCTTGATTGCTTTCTGGGTTGTATATTGTATACCATATTCAGTTAAGATCATCTGCCATCTCGCTATTCTTCCGGAGAGAGCGGGCTTCTTGAAGATGTATTTGATTGGATCCATCTTAAATATCAATAGAGTAGTGTGGGTCAGCATATACTGTCTTAGCCAGCGAGCAGCCCATGCCAAAGAGCAACAAGTTTTCTCGAGCAATGAGTATCTTCCTCACAGTCGATAAACTTTTTGCTAAGGTAGTATATTGCGTGCTCTTTTCGACCAGACTCATCATGCTGCCCCAGCACACACCCCATTGAATTGTCTAGCATTGTTAAGTACAATATCAAAGGTCTTCCTTCAACCGGAGGCATCAGAATTGGTGGTTCCTGAAGGTATTCCTTGATTCTTTTGAAAGCAGTCTGGCATTTGTCATTCCACTTTACCACTTGATCTTTATTCAGAAGCTTGAAGATGGGCTCACAAGTATTAGTTAGATGTGAAATGAACCTGGCGATATAATTTAGGCATCCCAAGAAACCTCTAACCTCCTTCTCTGTGCGGGGAGCCGACATCTCTTGTATGGCCTTTACCTTTGCGGGGTCTACCTGAATACCCTTGTCATTGACGAGGAACCCCAAAAGTTTACCAGACCTTACCCCAAAGGTGCACTTATTCGAATTTAGCCTCAGCTTGTATGTCTTCAACCTGTCAAATAGCTTTTGTAGATGGTTGAGGTGCTCTTCTTCGATTTGAGACCTGGCTATCATGTCATCAACATAAACCTCGATCTCACGGTGAATCATATCGTGGAACAAAGCGACCATGGCTCGCTGATAAGTTTCCCCAGCATTCATCAACCCAAAAGGCATCACCTTGTAACAGAAGGTTCCCCAATGTGTGACGAAGGTTGTCTTATCCATGTCTTCAGGAGCCATCTTGATCTAGTTATAGCCAGAGAAACCATCCATGAAGGAGAAAATTTTGTGTTGCACGGTGTTGTCAATCAGAACATCAATGTGAGGAAGCGGGAAGTCATCCTTGGGGCTTGCCCTGTTCAGGTCTCTCTAGTCTACACACATTCGTACCTTACCGTCCTTTTTAGGTACCGGAACAACGTTGGCAAACCACTGCGGATAGGAGGTGACAGCCAAGAACCCATCGTTAAACTATTTCATAACTTATGCTTTGATCTTCTCTGACATCTCAGGGTGCATACGGCGGACCTTCTGTTTAACCGGAGGAAAATCCTCTTTAGTCGGCAGACGGTGTACCATGATGTCAGTGTCTAAACCAGGCATGTCTTCATATGACCAAGCGAAGATCTCAACGTAGTCGTGCAACATCTGCATCAACCGCTGCTTGATCTTAGCTTCCAGATTTGTGCCGATCTTGACTTCTTTTCTGTCCATCTCTGTGCCTAAGTTTATTGTCTCAACTAGCTCTTCATGAGGCTGTATAGCCCTCTCTTCCTGTTGTGACAATCTAGCCAGTTCTCCAGGCACCTCACAATCGTCCTCACCTCCATTCTCGGCTTGGTTGATCGGATTTTAGAAATCATAACTGGCAGTAGCAGAATTGTTATCAATGGGATCCATAGTGGATATGGATCTGCAGTTTGATACGTGAGTGTGTGTAAGAGCATAGCTGTATTGATAAAGTAAACACAAAAAAGAAAAACAGAGAGCACAAAGTTTGTATGCAAGGAATGCCCAATGCTTTATTGATGACATATGAAATGACATGTATTAACCCTCGCAAATAGAATCATTGTGCCTCGGGTAAGACACAAGACCAAAAAGTTAAAAATTGTTTATTACAAATTCAGAACACAAGTAAGACAATTATTACGGAATAAAAGAAACTGGTATGAAATCTCTAGCCGTCCAGTTACTCGGTCCACCGTTGGTAGTCGGATAGATCCAGCTTTCAATGTCAGAGTCTTCCTCACTTTCTTCAATAGCGTTGACCCCACGATTGTTGATGCGTAGGGGAGGTCCTCCATCCCGAGCGCGTCGAACAACACTTTGAGCCCCTGAAGTAAAGCCCAAACCAAATTTGTCAGTTTTGTGAGTAAAATCAGGGAGCTGTCCCCAATTGGTACACCCACCTTCTTCGACCACTGCTCTTGCGTCCTTGAGAGAAGCCATCTTCAGAGGAGGTTTGGTGCTGGTGGTAGTCTCGGTTGATGCCAAAATATGGGGAACCTCTTCAAAGTTTTGACAAGGAGTCTCTATGAATTCCCCGTCCATCTCCACATACCTGAAGGAGTTCAGGTGGCTCACCATATACTCCTCTTCTCCATGCATATTGACAATCTTCCCCTTCACCGGATATTTCAGCATTTGGTGCAGTGTAGAACTAACAACCCTAACTTTATGGATCCAAGGATGACCCAACAAACAAGAGTACGATGGACTAATGTCCATCATGTAGAAGGTGGACCCAAAGGTCTGAGAGCCTACCTTGATAGGGATGTCCACCTCCCAATGCACCATTCTCTTCGACCCATCAAAAGCCCTTACCACAATGTTACTGGGCTTTAGGGTCAAGCCTTCACAATCTAGCCGATCAAGAGCCTTTTTAGGAAGAACATTCAGTGAAGACCCAGTATCCACTAGCACATGAGCCATAGTGGTACCCCTGTATTCGATCGAGACATGCAGAGGATCATTGTGCTTTCTTCCTTTCGGAGTTAAGTCAGCATTTGAAAAACCCAGCCTATTGTCAGCAGTCAAGCTGGCCACACAGTCTTTGAATTGATCAGCTGAGGTTTCTTGTGGCACATGCCGGTCTTGAGGAATGTAATCAAAGCCTTCGCATGGGCTTCGGAACACAACAACAAACACAACATTGATATTTTCGAGGGGGTCTGTCGCAGTTGCTCGACCATATTATAGTCGTTTTTTTATTATTTTTAATATTTCCTCTATCTCTTGCTTAGAGGCTTCTACGACAATATTTCTAGGTGCTCCCGTCCGGGCAGGTTCACCTATAGCTTCTTTGCCTCGGTTCCCAGATGACTCGACGGAAGGAGTAACAATTGGAGTAAGAACAGGAGTAGTAGTTGAAGTATCGGTAGGAATAATAGGTGAAATAACAAAAGGCTTATTGACGGTGTTAGGGGAAATCTCGGGAGAGAAAACCCTTCCACTTCTGGTAATCTTACTGGTCCCGACAATGTTACTGACATCGGGATCAACCTCTTCATTCTTCAGATCTTGTTTAACGCCATGATAATAAACATCAGCGCCATAATGCTAAGGGACAACTTTGTATGAGGCGTACGGGACAGGACCAAGAAAGGTGATTATTAACAGAGCAACTCTCAGAGCGGGTGTAATTCTAACAGGTCTTCTCGAGGAGACATTGGAAGGATTGGCGGATATGGTTATAATAGCAAAATCTTAGAATGGAATAGCTGGAATCAAAGTTTTCTCAAACAAAATTTCTCTGATGTCCATCAGGCGCTGGACACCTGTCTTCAACCAATAGCAACCAGAAGGCAGAGATGAACACATGTGACAACCTTCACGACAACCCGGAAATAAACCGGCCTGTAACAAATTCTTGTTAACAGTCATAAGGGGAGTAGAAACTTCATCAACTGAGGTTACAAACAAATCGGTATCAATGACATTAACTCCACGGTTGTGCTTAGGCATGGGAGCAGTTATGATATTGGGCTTCTCCGGAGCATCAAACTCAATCTCCTTGGCTTCAATCAGATCTTGTACTTTATTTCTTAGAGCCTAGCAGTCATTTGTATTGTGACCAGGACTCTCAGAATGGTAGGCACACCGAGCATTTGGATTGTACCGAGGAGATGTGGTATTAGGATTCTTGGGAGCCTCTTTCAAGGTTGCCAAGTTGGATCTCAGCAGATGGGGTAGAACCTTTGTCAATGTCATGTTAATCCGGGTAAACTGCCTTTGTAGTCTTTCTACCCTTTGTTGATTGTTGCATTGTGGAGCAGCCGTATGCCTAGGTATCATTATAGCACTTACCGCCAGACTGTGTTCAACTCTGCTCTGACCTCTTGGGCTATAGATAGCATTGGATTCCTTCTTACTAGTGAAGGGCTTCTTTACTAAACTCGAGGAGGTATCTTTCTGTATTTTGCCGCTCCAGATCTCGGCTTTTACCCTTTCTCCAATTAATATCAACTCAGTGAAACCAGCTGACGAGCTGCCAATCAAATGATTAAAGAATAGACCAGACAGTGTCCCGAGAAACATGTCAACAACCTCACTATCAAATAAAGGGGGTTGGACTCTCCCAGCCAAGTCTCTCCACTTCTGCGCATAGTCCTTAAAGCATTCACCTGCACCCATGGACATACTCTGGAGTTGAGTACGGGTATGGGCATGGTCGGCGTTATATTGATATTGCTTATAAAAAGGAGCAGCAAATCCTCCCAGTTTCGGACATTGGTTCTCTCCAATTGGTAGAACCATTCAAGCCGAGTCCCTGATAGACTGTCTTGGAAGAAGTGAACCCATAAGCTCCTATCAGCAGTGTGAGGCTGGATCTTCCTCACATAGGAACGGGGATGAAGCTTGGGACAAGACACCCCATCATACCTTGCTAAAACCAGAGCTTTAAATTTTTGTGGGATGACTATCCCAGACACCAATCCCAGCTCTTCAAAATCCAGCCATGGTATTCTCTGGATCTCCATAGAGCTTAACCGATCCTCTAACTGCTTGTACCTATCCTCAGTGGGAGGATACTGCTCATTATTGTAGTCTGTATCATTGCCAGAGACTTCAGGACTAAGGTTCTCCTCCCTTGTTTCTCTCTCTTGATTTTCCCCTTCTTTGGACGAGGAGGTCAGATCGAATGGTTGCCTTAGCGGCCCCCCAAATCTTCTTCCCACATTGAGGGCACCGACGAGCTTCTTCTTCTTCTTCTTATTCTCTTTCAGGATGAGGGCCTTAAGACCCTCCTCCCCTTTTTCCAGAGTTATGAACATCTGTTGAAATTTGGCATTTTATGCCTGAAGATCTTTTATGCTTTGTTTAGAAGACATTTTTGCTGAAATAAACAGCAAAGAAGATGAGAAACATGTAATGGTACCTGCTTATGCAATGTTATAGATGATATGTATATGCAATGATTTTAAGGAAATCAGAGATTCAAATTTGCTTTAGATAAAAAGTGAACACACGTTATATTAATAAATCAAAGCTTGAGTACATCATGCCTCTTTGGGCTTATAAAGAAATACAAAAACTCTAAGATAAAAAGGTTGTACGCATCCTCTTTGGTGCGATGTAGGCGTTTAGAGTCTGCTCCTCATGAAGCTGTTTGGTGAGCTCTAGATTCTTCTTCTTGCTGTCGTAGAATTGGGCCTCGAAAGTGTCTCGTTCCCCCTTAAGCTGTATCCAATCCCTTTGTAAGTCTTCAAGAAAGGTAGGCCTATCAGGATGTAGGATAGTGTATGGAACATCTCCTTTCACAACAGGCTCTATGATCACCGGGAGAATGGAGGGGTAAGGAATCATAAGAATTTGAGCACGAGGTCGTACCTATTTGAGGTAAGGCCCAAGAGGGATGGAATTCTTGTTCCCCAATTTATTGCTATCTACCTTGTTCAACATCCTCCAGGCTCGGATAAACCTATGGCGATGACCTTGATTGTCACTCTCGTAGTCATATACTAACCCTTGAATCAGCATCTCATGTGGACCATCCCTTCGGGCATAACCAAACTGTCTTAAAGCTAAGCAGGGGTTATAGGTGATACCTCCCCTAATTCCAAGTAAGGGGACATTATGGAGTTCTCCACAACGGTCGATGATAATAACATTCTCTATAGATCGGGAACACCAATGGATGTCTGAATGTTTGAGCGTCATCAACCTTCGTGACCACCTTGAACCTTTCTCGTTCTTCAATATAGATTGGGGAAGATGAAAAATAAACCATCTTTCCAAGAGATGGGTGTAACACATAAGGATGCCTCTTTTCCTCATAGTGCGTGTGTGAAAGGAATTTAGGATGTATCCAAGCAAAGTAGGCACCGGGTTACGAGACATGAAGATTTTGACGGCGTTCACATCTATGAGTTGGTCAGGATTTGGAAAAAAAACCATCCCATAGATGAGGAGAGCCACAATTTCCTAAAAAGCTTTCAAATCCAAAGAGTTCCAACAGTTTTGGGCTTTCGCAAACAAGAACTTTGCTAGGAAACCCTAGACACCACTCCTTGTCTCCCAATTAGTTGTGATATCAGATGGTTGCAAGTGTAAAGCTTGAGCAATCTCTTCGGGCTTTGGATCTCTTTCCATACCGTTGAAAGGTAGTTGATTGAGAATGGGAATCCTCAAAAGTTGGGAGAATTCTTCCAAAGTTGGCACAAGTTGATAATCGGGAAATGTGAAGCAATGGTGTAGAGGATCAAATAATTGGAAGATCACCTTCATCATATCTTCATCAGTTTTGGAGGTAACCACGTTTAGTAGGCGACCATTCCTTTCGGTAAATGGAGAATTCTCAAGAATCCTTGATGCTAACTCTTTGAGTTGAGGAGGAATCCTTACGAGATTGACTTGAATGGTTTTTCTGCAAATAGAATCCATGTCCTATAAAACAGAAACAAAGATGAATCCTAAAAATCCTTGAAATGGTTAGTGAGTATGAGTATGATGGTATGATGTTCATGATGTTCATGATATTATGCGCAAGTAAATATAAACAAAACAAACAAGTCCTTAGGTTTAGTCTTGCATGGGGTCTCATAGGTAAGTACCCTCTTGAAGTTTAGTTGGCTTAAACCTGTCCTAGCAATAGTAACCGGGTTCTAAGGAGCTCAATATCACTGGTTTGTTTCTTTGGTCATTGTTTTAGCGCAAGCCTCTTTAATGGCGACCGAAATATCCCAAAAAAACCAAACCTCAATGAGTGTAGTATCAAGTATCTACCAACTTCGGTCTGCACCAAATCCGGCCATCTCACTACGTCCTAATGGCCAAGTTGGTCAAGTAAAGGTTCTAAAAGTCAATTAGTGCTTCATGACATCACTCAGCGTCCCCGTATTCTCCTTTACTACTCAAGGGCTACCGGTACCCACAAATAGGTCGCACCAACGTAGCTATTGCTTAGACCGTGTCGGTATACCCTGCACAATTTCCACAATGTATTGCTACTTACCTATAAGGTATCCCAAATCTGGGTAGAGGATTCAAACCCAAACAAAGAAACAAAAATATAAAGAATACAAGTCAAACAAATGAAATCAAACGGATGTGATCTAGCCCTAAGGTAACCCCACTTTTTTTCATTTCCCCAGCAGAGTCGCCAGTTTTGTGATACGGTGGGAGAACTAACTTAGGTGTTTTGTGTTTTATCGCAAATTTTGCGGTTAGCAAGATTCGCCACCTACTTTTATTTTATCCAAAAGGAAAGGTGAAAAGAAAAGGAAAAACCTTTGAGATTTTTTCTTGAGTTTGGGGGGGGGGGGGGTAGATTATAAAAAGGGAAGGTATTAGCATCCTTTTTATCCCTGGTTTTCCATGGGCTCTTAGTTACTTGCTAGATCACTTGCTTTTTGTTTGAAAATATGCTTTGTGTGGTTTTTGAAATTATTTTATAAAGATGCCATCGTTTATGAAAACATTGTAATGATTCTCGTTCGTAAGAATGTATATAAAGTGTTGATCTTTTGAAAAGGTTTTCAAGTTTGTAAGATGTTTTTAAAGTGTTGGTGTTTGTTTTGAAAATAGCAAGGATGTTTTGGTTTTGAAATTGAGCAAGCAACTAGGAATATTCTACCTACTCAAAAGTCTTTCATGTTTATTTTCTCTTTTCTTTGACATTGTTATCTTACCATTGATTTGGTAGGGAACCCTGTCTTTGGATGTAAAGGGACAGGCGCGAGTCAATCATACAGTCATAGAAGGAAGCTTGTGAGACGCTTTAGCAATTTTTCGTAAGGGACTAGATCGTCTTATCGAAGGCAACATCAAGGGACATTGAGGGACTACAATATTTTTATCAAAGGGTCTTTGCTAAAGCGTCCCATATTCGAGGGACATGACTGTTTTCTGAAAGGCAAACAAAGTGAGATTACCCTAGAGGTGCTAGTGTGCAAGTGTGTTTGTTTGCATGCATTTTTCCTTGCACTTAAAAGTTATCTATTTATTGATTTTATCTTGCCATACATCCTAATTACTAGCACTATATGAAAGCAAAATAAAATACGGAAAATAAAATCCTAACCTATTACATCATTAGGGGGATGGGGGTACAATTTGCAAATAGGGATGAAATAAATGTCTAATTATTACAAACACATCGAACAAATGGGCAACAATGAAAAATATATGTATAAACAGTGTAGAAAATGGGAGAAACTGCCATTTGAATCATTATGTGTCAACCCATGCTGTTATTCATCGACACATAACTTTTCCTTGCTCTTGTGAAGAAAAATCAGCTCAGTATGAGTCGACACATAATGGGATGTGTCAACTCATACACCGTCTTTGTGTCAACACATACGCATTTTGTGTCGACTCATAAACTTTTCAACCTTCTATTTTAGGACCTGGAATCAGTATGAGTCGACACATGGGGTTTATGTGTCGACTCATACCCTGTTTTCTTACTAGAATGAGTCGACACATGTGTATATGTGTCGATACATACTGCATTTTTCTGCCTTAAACATTGTTTTATTGTCCATACATGTCAGTTTACAGCATATGATTGATAAACATAAACAACAAGAAAACTGTTAGCTAAAAGGGGCAATGATTACTACATCTTATCTTCAAAATTAAATCATTAATGATGTATGAAAAATACCAAGTCAAGAAGACTTACCTTGAAACTACACTTGGTGTTTGAAGTCTGAATACTTTCCGAGATGTTGTGATGGCTCCAATGAATCTCCAGGAAGCTTGTCGCAAGCTGTTGAAACCCAGTCAAGTTGTACAGTGTTGTTTTTATGTTTAGAGGGTGAGGATAATGGCACTAACAGAAACTATTCTAGTGTTTTTACAATCTCTATGTGCTAAGGTGTTTGGTTTATGGGAGAGTTTGTAGGATGGAATAATGGATTGAAGTTCTGTTTTGAATGAGATTAGAGCTGGTTTTTTTCCTTCAATGAGCCAAAGTTACAAAGAATACTGTTTTTTCTGTTCAAAAACTCTTTATTCTCTCCGAAAATTCCAACCCCTATGTCTTATGAAACAGTCCCTTTTGTAGACCCTTGACTGAGGTTTAGGGGGGAAACAAAATAAGTTATTTTGAACTATTTTTGCCTACTGTTTTGATACTTTATTCACACAATTTTCTTTTTCAATTTGGTGCAATTTTTCGGTTGTTATGATGCAGGTTGGGGCAGACTGCATAGAGCAGTTTTGGACTGTATAGGACAGCATATGCATATTTGTGGTGCAGCATAGCACAAGGTTTTTTGTAGGACAACAATGGAGCAGATTTTTGGGGTGTTGTGGCAATGCAGCATATCATACTTTGTTCAACTTGGACAGAAAAATTTGTAGCATGAAACAAATTTGGTCTTGTGGAGTATTTTATGCACATTATATCAAGGACAAAACATTGTGGCAAGGTTTTGAGTTAAATAGAAAAAAATCCAAACAAGACATAGTTTTAGAATTTGTAAATTTGCAAAAATGTCACTTGGTAATAACTTCAATTATTTGCCTCATTTTAAATTATTTGGAATTGTAGTAAAAAATGTCATGAAGCAAATGAAATTAACAAGTATAAAAAATACTTAGAAAAATTTCAAAGTCTTGCAAAAGTTGGATTTTTGATTCTCTTGATTTTTTATGATCAAATTTCACCTTTAGGATGTTTTGACGCAATGTGATTTTTGGGACTCAAATTTGGTCAAAAAGTCAAAGTTTGACCTTTTTTAGCGTCTGGTTGACTTTTTCCAACTGAAACTTCAATTTTGCTCATTTCCCCCCTTTTGATAATTTGAATGATTTTCTTAGAAAATTGTGATCTAAGGCTTGAAACTTGACTGAAGTAATTCTAAGGGTCCATGAAGATGAGTGAAAGTCATTTGAAGCATTAGAAATTTGAATACCTTTGTACATATTCAAAACCTAATTTGAGGTATTAGCATTGAGGAGATTGTTTGACCTAGTCGGTACTTGCACAAACTCGAGGCATTTAAGATCTTTGTAGGAAATATCTTGATAAATGAGAGAGAAAATTTTGGGGTACAACACAAGCCCAACAAATTTCACCCCATTAGTTTTTAGTTTCGACTTGTAGCTCCATTTCACATCAATTGGTTTTTTTGTTGGTTCTTTCGACAAGCTCCCAAGTTTTGTTCTTCTCGATGGCTCTAAGTTCTTCTTTCATGGCTTCACATCAATTCGAATTGCTCAAGGATTCACCAACATGGCTTCTTCGATTAAGTCACCGTCTGCATCGATTGCTTCATCTAGAAACCTCTCATATCCAATCAGCCTACTCGAACAGTTCTTGTTCTTGTGGATCTTCTATCCTTCTGCGCAGGTGGTTCTTCGATTCGACCAGTTGAAGTATCACCTTGTTCATTTTGACTTGTCGAAGCTTCGCTCTATTCATCTTCTTCGAACAAATTTGTGACTGTGTTTGATTCTTGTCGAATTGAACTTCGACTCCAATCCCACCTTTTACTTTCGTCTTCTTGTCGAAGCTTCGTTCTGTTCATCTTCTTTGAACAAAGTTGTGACTGTGTCTGATTCTTGTCGAACTGAACTTCGACTCCAATCCCACCTTTTGCTTTCGTCTTCTTGTCGAAGCTTCATTCTGTTCATCTTCTTCGAACACAGTTTTGACTTTGTCTGGTTCTTGTCGAACTGAACTTCGACTCTAATCCCACCTTTTTCTTTCGTCTTCTTGTCGAAGCTTCATTCTGTTCATCTTCTTCGAACACAATTGTGACTGTGTTTTATTCTTGTCGAACTGAAATTCGACTCCAATCCCAACATTTACTTTCGTCTTCTTGTCGAAGATTCGTCCTGTTCATATTCTTCGAACACAGTTGTGGCTGTGTCTTATTCTTGTCGAACTGAACTCCGACTCCAATCCCACCTTTTACTTTCATCTTCTTGTCGAAGCTTAATTATGTTTATCTTCTTAGAACACAGTTGTGACTGGGTTTGATTCTTGTCAAACTGAAATTCGACTCTAATCCCAACCTTTGCTTTTGTCTTCAAGCACATCTCTACTTATCACTAGTTTATCTTCAGTCAGTGAATACAACTTGTATTCACCAGTCGAAGGATAACCTAAGAGTACCATGACTTCACTTTGATCATCCAGCTTCTTTCTTAATTGTTCAGGTACATGCCTGAAACACATTGATCCAAAAACTCTAAGATGACTTACACTTGACTTTGACCCTGTCCAAGCCTCATGTGGTGTCTTTTCGACCATCTTTTTTGTTGAGCATCTATTTAGAATGTATATTGCCGTCGAAGCTGTTTCGACCCAAAATCTCTTAGGCATATTTTTAGCTTTCAACTTACATCTCGTCAAGTTCAGTACACTTCTATTCTTTCTTTCAACTATGGTATTATGCTGAGGCGTATAGGGTGCAATAACCTCTTGTAATGTATGAGCTTATACCTTCCAAATGATGCATTTCTTGAGCTTGAGGATAAAATATAAGTTGTAGGGAATGAAACTTGGCATGGAAAAATTGAAGACATATTAGGACCATGGAAAACATTTGAGACCTTTGGAGCTCACCCATCTTGGTGAAAAGTGAAACTAGTTGAAAGTCCATTGCTTAGGAGGAGAATTTGTATGATCAATTATTAGTCAACCTTGAGCAATTGAGGACCTTAATGATCATGCCTTGAATAAAATGGGAGGGAAAATTTTGGGGTGTAAAAGTTGCCCCTGTTCAATCTTCTTAAACCTGAAGATTTAGATTGGCTTGTCTGCCTTTCGTAATCTGAAAGTGGAAGATGGTTGAACGCTAGAGTGCCCATAAATTTACACTCGCATGAAGCAACGTCGTTGGTTGATGATATCGGGAATGGGCTTACAGATGCCATTTAGAGAAGATTACTGAGAGTTGTTGAAGATGGGCTTAAAGATGCCATTTAAAGTAGATGTTGACTTAATAAGAGGTCTCTTTATGGGGATTCCTTTCTTGTTATCTAAGGAGGACTCCACTAGGGAATGTTGATTTCTGTTCTTTTGCTTGAGGAAACTTTGTTGGAGAGTGTTAATTCCTTCTTGGGAAAAAGATTTTTAAGAACGTTGCTTGTTCATTGCTCTACTAGGGAGTTTATACCCTGATTGGGGATAAAAGAGGTGAATATTCCTTCCGACTTGCACTGGGAGGATAAAGTTGACTGACATTTGGTCCAGTTTCAAGTTTCGTAACAACTCCCCGGGAAAGGGAGTTTTGCTGGTGACTTATGGCCATCTGAGGAAAATACTCAAGTTGGGGAGATTTGACCTCATTAGGGAAATAAACCCTGTTGGGGGAATAAGTCCTATTGGGGAAATAAAACCGGAAGGAAGCTTGCACTTCTTTGATCTTCCAGAGTGATTTACTGGAGAAATTGCAGGGAATGTGTGAACTTGTGAAGATTACCTTGTGGGGATAATCTCATGGCAGTGGTTTTGTAGGGATTCATGGAGACTTGAACATATCTCAACTTATAAAGACTTTGGTGAATGTTTATCAGGGTGATAAGTCTTCTACTGACAGACAAGTGACGATATGACGGGACATAGTCGTACGCTTTAATCCCTAACTTTTTCCTGGACTGTATTTTCATATTTTCAGTCCACCGGGATACCCTTTTTTGCCCAAGCCGCCTGTTCAGGTTTTCGACTTGCCGGGTGTACAGTTTTATTTATATATCCCTAATTTTTGCCCAAACTCCTTTGGTTCATCGTGATGCCCTTATTTTTTTCCTAGGCCAGCCAACCTAGCGGGTCTTTTTTCATGCGTAGTATTTTCTGACTATGTCCACGTTCACAGGGTGCGGAAAATTGTCACTGTCCATAGTAGTAAGTGTTGCAGCACTGCCAGGAAATGTTTTCTTGATCGCACGTGGCCATTTCTATTCAATTCCCCAAGTGATTCAGATGGAGGTATGCCTCTGGCTATTCGGCACTTTTGAGGGATTCCTTGAATCTTGACTCGATTGCATCCAGATCAGTTTAGACACCGTGTCATGTCTCTTTATTATGAAAGGCATGTTATTGGAAATGTCTTTATATTTGAGGTGATTTTGTTCATTGAGAGGATTTTCGTTCATTGAATATTCGTCGTGCAAATTTCTCTATTGTTGAACAATTAGTTATATGCAAACATTGGTATTAAAAATGCAAAGCTTATGTATGTCTTAATGTTTTTGAAAATTCACTTTTTTAGTAAAACAAAATTTGCCAGAATGTGATATCAACTCAGGATTTATAGCAAACCTTACAGGAGTCAGGATACCTTTTTGTAACAATATGCTTTCAAACTAACCCATGCTTCAGCTAGGACTTTTAGGGGTTGTAACGTGGCCTGGTTCACGGTTTAAGAAACAAAGAATAAAGGCTCGAAATTTATTTGTACCCAACCCGTTCTTCGTGATGTTCTTCAGTCCTATACTCAGTTAACTATGTGTTTAGATCCCAATTGAGTTCTGGAATCTTGGCTCTGATATTCCAGTGATAGTTCAGAAACTGAAAGTTTATTTGAGAAGGCTGTCATTTTTGTAACCTTTTCTTTTTGTTGATGATTTGTAGCGACCTCTTTTTTGATTTTATTATCCCTACCTTTTTCCTGAACTGTTTCTTTTGTGATTACAGTCAGCAGGATGCCCCAGTTTTTTTCTTAAGTCTCCTTCATAGGTTTTGACTTAGCGGGCTTTTCTTTTGAGAGATAATGACTGCATGTTTTAATGATTATGCAGAACCATCACCATCTTTTGTTTTGGAATGATACCTTTGACACTACTTGTCGTGTACGAGGGGAAATCTTGCGATTGAGTACACTATTGAATTAACTGAGAAACTACCCTGCCCCAGGTTATGATTAAAGTTTTCAATTTGCGTGAAAAAGAAAACTCCTACTTCTTAGGCTCAAAGGGGTTGACTAGGGATTATCTTCATTATAACTCCACTGTTTAGGATTTGAAACAATTCTTGTACATCATCAGCAAGGTCTTCTTAAAAGCACACTGTATGAGATTGTGGTATCATTTTCGTCATCATCCCTTTAAAGACTTACAGCTTTCAATCGAGAGTCGAATATCACAAAAAGGAAGTAAAAGCATAGTTTCGGTATAGTAAAAACAAATGGATTAATTCAAGACAAACATATGCAATGCATTAATGGAAGTAAAAGCATAGTTTCGCAGTAGCACACTGTTTCAACTCTTTCATTTATTTTCCTTCTTATTATTTTTTATATTAACCCTTTTTTTAACATAAAAAGACATAAAAATATTTTTCTTTTAATTTATTTCCCTTTTTTAATTAAGATAAAAAACCATTTTCTAAATAAGTCCTTTTTATTTCTTATAAATTGTACATTTCAATATGGTTGTAATAGTAACTTAGGATTTAATTTTATTTACAATCCCCATTCATAAATATGTACCCCCATCCCTAAAATATTTTAATAACGTAGGATTTTACATTTCTGCAATTTATCGCTTTTGAATGTAAAATACTAGTAATTAGGGTGTGTATGGCCAGATAAAAACAACAAATAGACAACCCTAATTAATACTAAAATGCATGCAATCAAACACACATGCACACACGCACCCTTAGGGTAATCTCACTTGTTTCCTATCGGAAAAATAGTCATGTCCCTCGAACATGGGCATTTTAGCAAAATACCCTCGATAAAAGATCATAGTCCCTCGATGACCCTCGATGTTGCCTCCGATAAACGATCTAGTCTCTAAAACGACATTGCTAAAAAGTCCCATATGTTGCCTTCTATGACTATACAAACGTCCCAATGCCCGTCCCTTCACATCCAATGATGGGGCTTCTTGCCAACTCCATGGTAAGATAGCAACATCTAAAGAAGGAGGAAAAGAACATATAAGACCTTTTGAGTAGCTAGATTCGCTCCTAGTTGCTCGCTTGCTCACAAACAAAAACATTTTACACCAACACTCTCACTTTGAAACATTTTCGAAAGACAACACTTTGTACGCATTCTTATAGAGACGAGAGCAATTACAAATGAAACCCTTTTCAAAATCATTTTCAAAAAACACATTTCATAAACATCTTTGAACTATTTTTAAAAAAAAAACAAACACTTTGTACGCATTCTTATAGAGACGAGAATCATTACAAAGCCACATTTTCAAAATACTTTCAAAACCCACACCACAAGCACACATTCAAACAAAAGCAAGTGATCTAGCAAGCAACTAAGAGCCCATGGAAAACCATAGATGAAAAGGGTGTTAATACCTTCCCTTTTCATAATCTACCCCTCGAACTCAAGAAAACATCTCTAAAGGTCTTTGCTGTGCTTTTTCACCTTTCCTTATTGGATAAAAGAAAAGTTGATGGTGTCTCTTGCTAAACCATAACATTTGCAAACACAAACGCAAAACAATTAAGTCAGTTCTCCCACCGTACCACAGAACTGGCGACTCTACTGGGGAAATTAAAAAAAGTGGGGTTACCTTAGGGTTAGATCACATTTATTTGCTTTCTTCGTTTGATTTGTATGCTTTACATTATGGTTCTCTGATTGGGCTTGCTTTGATCCTCCACCCGGATCTGGGACACCTTTCTAGGTAAGTAGCAATAGATTTTGGAAATTGTACAGCGTAGAGCGATATGGTTGAAACAATGGCTACGTTAGTGTGACGCATTTGTGGGTACCGGTATCCCTCGTGGTGAATCGAGGATAATACAGGGCCACTGAGTGGCGTCATGAAGCACTAACTGACTTTAGAACCCTAATTGAACAAACTTGGCCATTAGGACGTAGTGAGATAACCGGTTTCGGTGTAAAGCTGAAAATTGGTTGATACTCTATACTACACTCATTGAGGCTGGACTTTTAGAATATCTCGGCCGCAAGAAAAGATATATTATACTGAGACAATGCCTAAGATAAAGGTCGGTGATATTGAGATCCTTTAGAACCCGATCACTATTACTAAGACAGGTTGAGCCAACTAAACTTCAAGAGGATACTTACCTATAAAACCCCATGCAAGCCTAAAACATAGGGACTTGTATGCTTTGTGTGTATATATATTTACTTGTACATAACATCATAAACATCATAAACATCATAAGCATCATACGCATGCTCACTAACCATTTCAAGGATTTAGAAATTCATCTTTGTTTTTGTTTTGTAGGTCATGAATTCCGCCCGAAGGAACACCATCTGAATCAGCTTTGTAAAAGCACACCCTCAGCTTCAAGAGTTAGCCTCAAGAGTGCCCAGGGATTCTCCTTTTACAAGGAAATTTGGTCGACTCCTCAGTTTGGCTACATCCAGTTTCCAAGAAGAGATGATGTGTGTGTTGTTCCAATTCTTTGATCCCATACATCATTGCTTCACTTTCCCGGACTATCAGTTAGTACCTACACTGGAAGAGTTCTCTCTACTCTTAGGGGTGCCCGTGCTTGATCAGATACCATTCACCGGTCTGGAAGAGATTCCAAAACCTGAAGTCATCGCCGAGGCTTTGCATCTGAAAAGAGCTGACATCATAGCTAATTGGGAGACAAGAAGAGGGGTTAAAGGTTTCCTATCCAAGTTTCTATTGGAAAAGGCTCGTTCATTCTGGGATGACATGGATTTCCAAGATTTCGAAGACATCCTGGCTCTTCTCATTTATGGTTTGGTTCTGTTCCCCAACTCTGACCAATTCATAGATATTAACGCCATCAAAGTCTTTCTCTCTCGCAATCCTGTACCTACCTTACTTGGAGACATCTTGCATTGCCTTCATACCCGCACCATGAAGAAAAGAGGTACTCTTTTGTGTTGTATTCCCCTACTCGCTAAGTGGTTCACTTCACACCTACCTCAATCAATATTGAAGAACGAGCAAAGACTGACATGGTCTCAAAGGATGATGTCCCTCACCCATTCTGACATCCATTGGTGTTCGAGATCCTTGGAAGATGTCTCTATCATTGACTGTTGTGGGGAATTCCCCAACGTCCCTCTGCTTGGTATTAGGGGAGGTATCACCTATAATACTTGCTTAGCTCTTAGACAGTTTGGGTATGCCCGAAAAGAAGGCCCTCATGAGATGCTCATTCAAGGTCTGGTGTTCGACTACGACAAGGAAGACCGAGGTTATCGCCAGAGGTTTACACGAGCTTGGAGAATGGTGAACAAGGTGGACAGTAAAACTTTGGGACACAAAAACTCTATCCCACTCGAGCCTTACCTTAGGTGGGTACGGGATCGTGCTCAAAGTCTCTTAATTCCTTACCCTTTTATCCTCCCTGTTATCATAGAGCCTGTTGTTGAAGGAGACGTCCCATACACTGTCCTTCATCCTGACATGCCTACCTCCCTCGAAGACTTGCAGAAAGCTTGGGTTCAGTTGAAGGAAGAGAGGGACACCTTTGAAGCCTAATTTTACGCCAGTGAGAAGAAGGTTTTGGAACTCACCAAGCAGCTTCATGAAGAGTGGAATCTGAACGCCTATATTGCGCCAAAGAGGATGCATTTAACCTTTTTGTCTTAGGAGTTTTGTTGTATGATTGTTTCTTTCATTGTAAGCCCAAAGAGGCATAATGTACTCAAACTTGGATTTATTAATATGACGTGTGTTCCTCTTTTGGTCTGAACAAATTTAAATCTCTAAATTCCTTGAAATCATTGCATACGCATACCATCAATGACATTGCATAAGCAGGTTATGTTACAGGTTTCTCATCTCCTCCGCTGTTTATTTCAAGCAAATATGACTTCTGAACAAAGCATCAAAGATCTTCAGGCACAAAATACCCAATTTCAATAGATGTTCGCAACTCTGGCAAAATGGTAGGAGGATCTGAAAGCCCTCATCCTGAAAGAGAAAGAGAAGAAGAAGAAGAAGAAGAAGAAGAAGAAGAAGCGCGTCGGTGCCCTCAATATGGGCAGAAGATTCGGGGGGCCACTAAAGCAATCAGTTGATGTAACTTCCTCATCTAAAGAGGGGGAAAATCAAGAGGGGCAGACAAAATAAGAGGACCCCAGTCCTGAAGTCTCTGACAATGATACCGACTATAACGATGAGTATTATCCTCCCACTGAGGATAAGTACAAGAAGTTAGAGGATCAGTTAAGTGCTATGGAGATCCAGAGAATACCAGGGTTGGATTTTGAAGAACTAGGGTTGGTGTCCAGGTTAGTCATCCCACGAAAGTTTAAGGCTCCAGTTATCGTAAAGTATGATGGGGTGTCTTTCCCGAAGCTTCATCTCCATTCCTATGTAAGGAAGATCCAGCCCCACACGCTGATAGAAACTTGTGGGTTCATTTCTTTCAAGACAGTCTGTCAGGAACTCAGCTTGAATGGTTCTACCAATTGGAGGGAATCAATGTCCGAAACTGGGAGGATTTGGCTGCCGCTTTTTACAAACAGTATCAATACAATGCCGACCTGGCCCCTACTCGTACTCAACTCCAGAGTATCTCCATGGGTACAGGTGAAGGTTTTAAGGACTACGCACAGAAGTGGAGAGACTTGGATGGGAGAGTTCAACCCCCTTTATCTGACAGGGAGTTGGTTGACATGTTTCTTGGAATGTTGTCTGGTCCATTCTTCAACCATTTGATCGGTAGCTCATCGGCTGGTTTTACTGAGTTGATATTAATTGGAGAGAGGGTAGAAGCTGGGTTTCGGAGCGGTAAAATACAGAAGGATACCTCATCAAGTTCAGCAAAGAAACCTTTCACTGGTAAGAAGGAGGCCAGTGCCATTTATAGCCTGAGAAATCAGAGCCGAGTGGGATACCGTCCAATGGTTAGTGCTATAATGATACCTATGCATGCGGATGCTCCACAATGCAATAATCAGCAAAGGGTAAAAAGACCACAAAGGCAGTTTACCCGGATTAACATGACATTGACAGAGGTTCTACCCCATCTGCTAAGATCCAACTTGACAACTTTGAAAGAGGCTCCCAAGAATCCTAATACCTCATCTCCTCGGTATAATCCTAACGCTCGGTGTGCCTACCATTCTGAGAGTCCTGGTCACGATACAAATGACTGCTGGGCTTTGAGAAATAAAGTACAAGATCTAATTGAAGCCAAGGAGATTGAGTTCGACGCTCCGGAGAAGCCCAATGTCATAACTGCTCCCATGCCTAGACACAACCGTGGAGTTAACACCGTTGATACCGATCTGTTCATGACCTCAGTTGATGAAGTTTCTACTCCTCTTATGACTGTTAAGAAGAATTTGTTGTTGGTTGGTTTATTTCCAGGTTGTGATGAAGATTGCCACATATGTTCATCTCTGCCTTCAGGTTGCGATCTGCTAAAGACAGGTGTCCAATGCCTGATGGACATTCGAGAAATTTTGTTCGAAAAGACTTTGATTCCAACTGTTTCATATGAAGATATCGCTATTATAACCATTTCCGCCAGTCCTTCCAAGGTTTCCTCGAGAAAACCTGTTAGGATTACACCCACTACAAGAGTCACTCCGTTGATAATCACATGTCCTGGTCCTGTCCTGTACACTTCGAACAAAGCCCGTCCCTTGGCATTATGGCGCTGATGTTTACTATCATGGCGTTAAACAAAACTTGAAAACTAAAGAAGCTGATCCTGATGTCGGTATCATTATTGGGACCAGCAATATTACTAGAAGTAGAAGGGTTTTCTCTCTTGAGATCTCCCCAAAGACTGTCACTAAGCCTATCGTTATTTCACCTTCTGCTCCCGCTAGTACTTCAGTTACTACTCTAGTTGTTACCCCTACCTATAAGTCCTCTGGGATTCGACACAAAGAAGCTATAGGTGAGCCTACTCGGACAGAGGTGCCTAGGAAAATTGTTGTGGAAACCTCTAAGCAAGAGATAGAGGAAATTTTGGAAATAATTAAAAAGAGTGACTACAATGTGGTCGAGCAGCTGGGGAAGACCCCCTCAAAGATATCCATGTTATCCATGTTGTTGTGCTCTGAGGCCCATGCGAAGGCTTTGATTGCATTCCTCAAAACTGCGCATGTGCCGCAACAAACTTCAGCTGATCAATTTAAATATTGTGTGGCTAGCCTGACTGCTGACAATGGGCTGGGTTTTTCAGATGCAGACTTGACACCGAAAGGGAGAAAACACAATGATGCTATGCATGTCTCGATCGAATGCAGGGGCACTACCATGGCTCATGTGCTGGTGGATACTGGGTCTTCGCTGAATGTTCTGCCCAAGAAGGCATTGGACCGTTTGGATTGCGAGGGATTGACTTTAAAGCCTAGTAACATTGTGGTAAGGACTTTTGACAGGTCGAAAAGAATGGTGCATGGGGAAGTGGACATCCTGTCAAGAGAGGCTCTCAGACTTTCAAGTCCACCTTCTATGTGATGGACACCAGGACGTCGTATTCTTGTTTGTTGGGTCGTCCTTGGATCCATGAGGCTGGGGCAGTTACTTCCACACTCCACCAAATGCTGAAGTATCCGGTGAAAGGGAAGATTGTTACTGTACAGGGTGAAGAGGAGTATGTGGCGAGCCATCTCAATTCCTTCCGCTACGTAGAGATGGACGGGGAATTTATAGAAACTCCTTGCCAAAACTTCTAAGAGGTCTCATAGATCTTGGCATCAACTGAAACTACTACTAGCAACAAACTTCCCCTGAATATGGCTTCTCTCAAGGACGACAGGGCCGTGGTTGAAGAAGGTGGGTGTCCCAATTGGGGTCAGCTCCCTGATTTCACTCACAAAACTGAAAAATTTGGCTTGGGCTTTACTTAAGGGGCTCAAAGGGTTGTTCGACGCGCTCGAGTTGGAGGACCTCCCCTACGCATAAGTAATCGTGAGGTCAACGCTATTGAAGACAATGAGGAAGACCCTGACATCGATAGCTAGATCTACCCGACTACCAATGGTGGACCGAATAACTGGACGGCTAGAGATTTTGTTCCAGTTTCTTTTATTCCGCAGTAATTGTCTTACTTGTTTTCTGAGTTTGTAATGAATAATTTAAACTTTTTGGCCTCGTGTCTTACCCGAGGCACGATGGTTCTATCTGTGAGGGTTATTATATGTCATCTCATATTTCATCAATGAAGCATTGGACGTTCTTTGCATACAAACTTTCCGCTCTCTGTTTATCTTTTTTCTGCCTTTACTTTATCAATACAGCTATGCTCTTACACACACTCGCGTATCACACTAAAGATCCATATCCACTCTGGATCCCATTGATAATAGCTCTGCTATTGTCAGTTATGACTTCGAAGATCCGATCAACCAAGCCGAGGACGAAGGTGGGGACGATTGTGAGGTACCTGGAGAACTTTCTAGACTACTACAACAGGAAGAAAGGGCCATACAACCTCATGAAGAGCCGGTTAAGACAGTGAATTTGGGTACTGAGGAGGACAAAAAAAAGGTTAAAATAGGTGCAAATCTGGAGCTTAGCGTCAAGCGGAGGTTGATACAGATACTGCACGACTATGTTGAGATCTTCGCCTGGTCCTATGAAGACATGCCTGGTTTAGACACTGATATTGTGGTACATCGACTGCCAACTAAGGAAGATTGTCCTCCGGTTAAACAGAAGGTCCGTCGTATGCGGCCAGAAATGTCAGAGAAGATCAAGGAAGAGGTCATGAAGCAATTCGATGCAAGATTCTTAGTTGTCACTTCTTACCCGCAGTGGGTTGCTAAATTTGTTCCGGTACCTAAGAAGGACAGCAAGGTACGGATGTGTGTGGATTACAGAGATCTAAACAAGGAAAGCCCCAAGGATGACTTCCCACTTTCCCATATTGATGTTCTGGTTGACAACACTGCGCAGCACAAAATCTTCTCCTTCATGGATGGTTTCTCTGGCTACAACCAGATCAAGATGGCTCCTAAAGACATGGAGAAGATGACCTTCATCACACAGTGGGGGACCTTCTGTTACAAGGTGATGCCTTTTGGGTTGAAGAATCCTGGGGAAACTTATCAGTGCGCCATGGTCGCTTTGTTCCATGATATGATTCACCACGAGATCGAAGTTTACGTTGATGATATAATATCCAGGTCTCAGACTGAGGAAGAGCATCTCGATCATCTACAAAAGTTGTTCGACATGTTAAAGATATACAAGCTAAGGTTGAATCCGAACAAGTGCACCTTCGGGGTAAGGTCTGGTAAGCTTCTGGGTTTCATCGTTAGTGACAAAGGTGTTCAGGTAGACCCCTTAAAGGTAAAGGCTATACGAGAAATGCCAGCTCCCCGTACAGAGAAGGACATTAAAGGTTTCTTGGGACGCTTGAATTATATTGCCAGATTCATTTCACATCTAACTGCTACTTGTGAGCCAATCTTCAAGCTTCTGAAGAAAGATCAAGTGGTAAAGTGGAATGATGAATGCCAGAATGCTTTTGAAAGAATCAAGGAATACCTTCAAGAACCTCCAATTATGATGCCTCCAGTTGAAGGAAGACCTTTGATATTATACTTGACAGTGCTGGACAATTCAATGGGGTGTGTGTTGGGACAGCATGACGAGTCTGGTCGAAAAGAGCATGCAATATACTACCTTAGCAAAAAGTTTACCGACTGTGAGATACGATACTCACTGCTCGAGAAAACTCGTTGCGCTTTGGCATGGGCTGCTCGTCGGTTAAGCCAGTATATGCTGACTCATACTACCTTGTTGATATCAAAGATGGATCCGATCAAGTACATTTTCGAGAAGCCCGCTCTCTCCGGAAGGATAGCAAGGTGGAAAATGATCTTAACTGAATACGACATATAATATACGACCTAGAAAGCAATCAAGGGGAGTGTATTGGCTGATCATTTGGCTCATCAGGCCGTGGATGACTATCAGTCCATGAATTTTGAGTTCCCGTATGAGAACATTATGCTGGTGACTGACTACGAAGGACATGGACCGGATGAAGGACCTGAGGAAGGATCCCGATGGTCCATGTATTTTTATGGAGCCTCAAACGCACTGGGTAACAGCATTGGAGCTGTAATCATATCTCCTGAGGGTTGTCATACCCTGTTCACTTCCCGATTATGTTTCAATTGCACCAAAAACATGGCGGAGTATGAAGCCTGCATCATTGGTCTTAAAGCCGCTATTGACCTCAGAATCAAGTTCCTAAATGTCTTCGGGGATTCAGCCTTGGTGATAAGTCAGATCAAAGGCGAGTGGGATACGAAGAACCTGAATCTCATCCCATACAAAGAGCGTGTACTGACATTGCTCCCACACTTTAAGGAGGTAACTTTTGAACATTTCCCACGAGAGGATAATCAGTTGGCGGACGCGTTAGCTACCATGTCTTCTATGTTCAAGGCTAGGTGGGAAAATGAAGCTCCCCAGATTACCATTGAAAGGTTGGATGAACCATCACACTGCTATGAGATCGATATTGAAGAAGTGACAGGAAAACCCTGGTTTCACGAAGTCAAAAGGTATCTCGAGGCTCAAGAGTATCCCGAAGGGGCATCCGTCAACGATAAGAAATTTCTGAGAAGGTTCGCTGCAAAGTTCTTCCTCAGTAATGGAATCCTCTACAAACGCAACCATGACTCCACACTACTACAGTGTGTAGACAAGAGCGAATCAGAGAGGATCATGATAGATCTACATGAAGGTACCTTCAGAACCCATTCTAGTGGACATACCATGGCTAAGAAGATCCTACGGGAAGGATACTACTGGTCCACTATGGAAGCCAATTGTTATCAGCACTCACGAACTTGTCATAAATGCCAAATTTATGCTGATAAGGTGCATGTGCCTCCAGTCCCCTTAAATGTTTTGACAGATCCATGGCCCTTTGCAATTTGGGGCATTGACATGATTGGAGAAATCAGGCCCACCGCTTCCAATGGACATTGCTTCATCTTAGTAGCCATCGATTACTTCACGAAGTGGGTTGAAGCAGCCTCTTTTGCCACAGTAACCAAGAACATTGTGGCACGGTTTATCTGACATAATCTGATCTATCGATATGGTGTGCCAGAGAGAATTATTACCGACAATGGTACGAATCTCAACAACACAATGATCACCGAGCTCTGTAAATAATTCAAGATACAGCATCACAACTCTTCTCCCTATCGGCCGAAGATGAATGGTATTGTTGAGGTAGCTAACAAGAACATCAAGAAGATTGTACAGAAGATGACGGTGACATACAAAGACTGGCATGAGATGTTACCCTTTGCTCTTCATGGTTACCGTACCTCAGCACAGATGTCGACATGGGCAACACCCTACTCTCTGGTATATAGCATGGAGGCAGTCCTACCCATCAAAGTCCAAATACCTTCTCTCAGGATTATGAAGGATGCGGGTTTGAACGAAGACGACTAGATCCAAACCCGACTTGATCAGTTAAATCTAATCGATGAAAAGAGACTCGCGGCTATCTGCCATGGTCAGACGTATCAAAAGTGAATGATCAAGGCTTTTAACAAGAAAGTCAGGCGTCAAGATTATCAAGTCGGGGATCTATTAATCAAATGCATCATACTTCCACAAGGTGATCCCAGGGGCAAGTGGACCTCCACGTACGAAGGGCCATTTTTGGTTAAGAACATTTTCTCGGGAGGAGCTATGATTCTAACCAACATGGATAGTGACGACCTTCCTCATCCTGTCAATGCAAACATAGTGAAAAGATACTATGCATAATCAAAGACCCGCTAGGTCGACTGGCCTAGGCAAAAATGAGGGCTTCCCTGCGAACCAAAAGGGTTCGGGCAAAAGTAAGGGATGAAAATGAAAAAATTTGTACACCCGGCAAGTCGAAAACCCGAAAGGGCGGCTTGGGCAAAAAGGGGTATCCCGGTGGATTGAAAATCCAAAAGGGTGGTCCAGGAAAAAGTTAGGGATATAAAGTGTACCACTATGTCTCATTGGATCATTTGGAGAACAGACTTCGGCATCGAGTATCAAGCTCGGACGGCGCCAACCAATCTGATCAACCTTCGGCCAAGAAGCAAAGTGATGAGATGCTTGAAGACATAAAGGCAATAGCAGAGTTGGAACCCAATGGGGTTGTTTCACATAAATGTTTTCTTTTCTTTTTAACACAAATTGTATAAATTCTATCTTTCGGATGCGTTCTCTTACTAGGACGCCAACCTCTTTGTACAAAACGCCTATTACAGGCCAATTTCAAAAATCAATACAAGTCATTTTCACGAAAAACTTCAGTTCGTTTTTCTTTTTCTATTTTGTTTTTCAAGAACGTCCATTAATTTATTCTTGATATATGCATTTGAAAATAATTGTTGCTCATAAATATTTAGATAAGAGACAAAAGACAAATACTCGTAATTCCAGAAACAGAGAAAAACAAGAGGTGCCAAGCCCCACGATTACTCTGCCCAGTAGGTACCAGGATAAATCCAGTTTGGAAACATAATTGTTGGTACGTACACTCCCTACAGAGTAAGAGTATCCGAAGGCTTTGTTGTTAGCTTTCCCGAAACAGGGCATATTTATCCCCAGTCGAGGTTCATAATCGCAGGCGAGTCAACAATTTTCATCTCCCCAAACAGGGTCTATTTCTCTTGGTACGAAAGCTCAATCTCCAACAGAGCTCAACATCTCGTCTCAACAGAATTTCATCCCCAGCTGAGTTTTTTCCTCCAGGTCAGCAGGTCTACCAACAGAGTATCTCTTCCTCTAAGCTGGTTATCCTCTGGCATCTCGTCTTGACAGAATATTTATGCTCCAGCAGCAGTCAGGGATTTATTTTCCCAGACTCGGATGTGTCACAACTAGCATTTTGTGTTCATACATCATGACATGCGCACACATATCACATACAACATAATCTCATTTATTTTGAGAACATCATCTCACCCTGCATTTCATGCATCGCATATAACTAACCCTGATATCTTTTCAGGAAAAGGTGATTAGATTCAATAATTCCAACTATTGTATAGATCACATCTACAGACAACTAATGGAAACTCAGTTCTCGAAATCAAACGGGTCAACTAATCTACTACCCAGGTTCCTTCACTAAGCCCTACTCTCCAGGCTTTCATCTCGAAGTAACCCTACTACCCAGGTTCCTTCACCAAGCCCTACTATCCAGGCTTTCATCTCGAAGTAACCCTACTACCCAGGTTCCTTCACTAAGCCCTACTATCCAGGCTTTCATCTCGAAGTAATCCTACTACCCAGGTTCCTTCACTAAGCCCTACTATCCATGCTTTCATCTCGAAGTAACCCTACTACCCAGGTTCCTTCACTAAGCCCTAATATCTAGGATTTCATCTCGAAGTAACCCTACTACCCAGGTTCCTTCACTAAGCCCTATTATCCAGGCTTTCATCTCGAAGTAACCCTACTACCCAGGTTCCTTCACCAAGTCCTACTATCCAGGCTTTCATCTCGAAGTAACCCTACTACCCAGGTTCCTTCACTAAGCCCTACTATCCAGGCTTTCATCTCGAAGTAACCCTACTACCCAAGTTCCTTCACCAAGCCCTACTATCCAGGCTTTCATCTCAAAGTAACCCTACTACCCAGGTTCCTTCACTAAGCCCTACTATCCAGGTTTTCATCTCGAAGTAACCCTACTACCCAGGTTCCTTCACCAAGCCCTACTATCCAGACTTTCATCTCGAAGTAACCCTACTACCCAGGTTCCTTCACCAAGCCCTATTATCCAAGCTTTCATCTCGAAGTAACCCTACTACCCAGGTTCCTTCACCAAGACCTATTATCCAGGCTTTCATCTCGAAGTAACCCTACTACCCAGGTTCCTTCACCAAGCCCTACTATCCAGGCTTTCATCTCGAAGTAGCCCTACTACCCAGGTTCCTTAACCAAGCCCTATTATCCAGGCTTTCATCTTGAAGTAACCCTACTATCCAGGTTCCTTCTCCCTTATCTCTAGGCAACAGTTTACAACACTGTAAGGCCAGGACTCGACCAGATACAGTCAATTTCACACTTCCTCAGCGAGTCGCTGTATAACCTGAATCTCGACCAGGTATACGTTCTACCTTCACTTCCTCAGTCAGGAGATAATTTCCCAGTAGAGTAATGGACTTTACTTCCCAATGCATAAATCAACATTCCCTGGCAAAGTCCCCCTCAACAGCAGGTACAGGAATTCTCGCCAAGGAATCTCTTAAATAACCGATCTTTTCCGTATGGCATCTTTAAGCCCATTTTCGACATCACCAATCAGCAATCCTGCATGCGAGTGCAAATTTCTGCGCACTCTAGTGTTCAATCATCTTCCACCTTCAGATCACGAAAGGCAGACCAGCCAATCTACATCCTCAGGCTTAAGAAGTTTGAACAGGGGCAACTGTTGTACCCCAAAATTTGCCCTCTCATTTCTCAAAGGATCAACCTGGACCCTCAGGTTTGCTTCCATCCATCGCAAATTTTGAATTACAAATTTTCCCAGAAAATCATTCACAAGGGCAAAATGGTCATTTGCACACCAAAGGAGTCAAACTATGACTTTTGAATCAAAAATCAAGTTTCAAAAGTCATATTTTGTTAAGGCATGAAATTGGTTCATCAAAAATCAGAAGTCAGAAGTTTACTTTGAAAATCAAATTTTCTAAACATTTAGAAAATTTTCTAAGTGTCTAGAGAATATGATACTTCAGAACTTCTGAGCCAGCCTATATGCAAGTGCAGTCAGAAGTTGCAAACACGGTTCAAAACATGGCGCTTCAATCAGAACATGTAGAAGCGATGCTCTTTGGTCAGAACATGATGCTTCAGTTAGAACATGATTCTTCAGCATATGAAGGGTATGTTCAACGCTCCGGTCAGAACATGCCCCTTCAGCATTTGGAGGTTACGTTTCTGATCTTCTGCGATCAGAACGTCACCAAATCCCAATACCTTTTTTAAACAACCTGCTGCACTGCTACAGTACAGTACTCTAACCAGCAGTTAATCCAGTCTACGCCTGCATTTTCCCAAATCTTGTATTTGCACCAAATACAAAAAGTTGTGATCAAAAAGAAATGGAACAGTGTGCCAAAAGTTCAAATCCCATCTGTTTTTCCCCTAAAAAAACACAACAAATTCATCTATAAATAAGTGGCTCCATCACACTTACAAGGGGTTGGCTTTTGAAGAGAGAATCGTAAAAAAGAGAGAAAAGAAAGTTGTGATACCTCCAAAAAAAATCCAGAATTCCTAAGCAGAAAACCAAAACCCTCGTTATTTCCTTGAAGTAAAAGAACTTGGTATTTTTCTCTTTCGTTGCTCTTGCTGACTCTAGAATATCTGAAGGCAGCAGCTCAAGACCCAAACACACGCTCCAGGTTCAAGGTAAGTCTCCCTGACTCTGTATCTTCTCATTCAGAACATCATTAAACATGTAAATATCATAGTATTGATGTTGTCCATATCACTGCGTAAGTAGAAAAACTATGGATCAGAACTTCCTGATTAAGGCTAGACTCAGGACCAGGATCAGAACTTCCATAAACTGTTGTGCTTTTATCCTTCTCATTTGTTGTTTGCTGAAAACTGAATAAGTTATCGTTGTGATGATTGATATAAGGAAAGATTTGAAATGTAACACAGAACTTCTGTTTTCCACTCACCATTCTAACACATAGAACTTCCATGATCCACTCACTGTTCTAACACAGCACAAAACTTCTGAGTTCTCCCTACATCTCAAACATACTGAACTTCTATGATTCGCTCACTGTTTTAATACTTAGAACTTCTGATATTCACTCACTGTTAACGCGCACTAAACTTATGATTGTTCATTCACTGTTTTAACACTTAGAATTTCTGATTTTCATACGCTGATAACACGCTGAACTGCTGATTGTTCATTCACTGTCTTAGCACCATACAGAACTTTTGAGTTCTTCCTACTATTTTAACACGCACAGAGCTTCTAAGATTTTCTCACTGTTCTCACATTCATAACTTTAGCACGCGCCATCCAGAACTTTTGTGTTTCCCCTCTAACGTTTCTTGCAGGACCTCTAAGTTTACCAATCCAAAACTTCTGATACCCACTGACGTTTCCTTCTGAGCCATCACATGCCTGGCTTCAGAACTTCTGATCCCTGTGGTTTCTCTCACAGCAGCACGCTGTTTCAACTCTTTCATTTATTTTCCTTCTTATTATTTTTTATATTAACCCTTTTTTTTAACATAAAAAGACATAAAAATATTTTTCTTTTAATTTATTTCCCTTTTTTTATTAAGATAAAAAAACTATTGTCTAAATAAGTCCTTTTTCTTTCTTATAAATTGTACATTTCAATATGGTTGTAATAGTAACTTAGGATTTAATTTTATTTGCAATCCCCATTAATAAATATGTATCCCCATCCCTAAAATATTGTAATAACGTAGGATTTTACATTTATGCAATTTATCGCTTTTGAATATAAAATGCTAGTAATTAGGGTGTGTATGGAAAGATAAAAACAACAAATAGACAAACCTAATTAAGACTAAAATACATGCAATCAAACACACATGCACACACGCACCTTTAGGGTAATCTCACTTGTTGCCTATCGGAAAAATAGTCATGTCCCTCGAACATGGGCATTTTAGCAAAAGACCCTCGATAAAAGATCGTAGTCCCTCGATGACCCTCGATGTTGCCTCCGGTAAATGATCTAGTCCCTAAAACGACATTGCTAAAATGTCACATATGTTGCCTTCTATGACTATACAAACGTCCCAATGTTCGTCCCTTCACATCCAACGATGGGGCTTCTTACCAACTCCATGGTAAGATAGAAACATCTAAAGGAGGAGGAAAAGAACATCTAAGACCTTTTGAGTAGGTAGATTCGCTCCTAGTTGCTCACTTGCTCACAAACAAAAACATTTTACACCAACACTCTCACTTTGAAACATTTTCGAAAGACAACACTTTGTACGCATTCTTATAGAGACGAGAGCCATTACAAAGGAAACCCTTTTCAAAATCACTTTCAAAAAACACATTTCACAAACATCTTTGAACTATTTAAAAAAAACACTTTGTACGCATTCTTATAGAGACGAGAATCATTATAAAGCCACATTTTCAAAATACTTTCAAAACCCACACCACAAGCACACATTCAAACAAAAGCAAGTGATCTAGCAAACAACTAAGAGCCCATGGAAAACCATGGATGAAAAGGGTGCTAATACCTTTCCTTTTCATAATCTACCCCCCGAACTCAAGAAAACATCTCTAAAGGTCTTTCCTATGCTTTTTCACCTTTCCTTGTTAGATAAAAGAAAATTTGATGGCGACTCTTGCTAAACCGCAACATTTGCAAACACAAACGCAAAATAATTAAGTCAGTTCTACCACCGTACCACACCCAGCAATATTATTACTTTGGATCTCTGCAAGCTTCGAGCTTTGGTTTGAAAATGTGCATTTATTTTGCATGAGAAGGCTTTATCTCCTCAGAAGGAATATATTGGCATCTCCCCAGGAAGTCATGATTCATTACCCAAGAAGTCATATTTCCCTTATCAGGAAGTCATATTGCTTTCCCCAGAAAGTTATTTTTACAATCCTTCCCATAACATCAAGTAGCGGGTCTCTTTATTTGAGAAACTTGTACTTCCCCGTAAAAGTCGACGTTACTTTTTTTGCTATCTTCTTTATGAGTGGATGGTTTGCAGTTCATTGTCAAATTACTCCTGTGGATGGAAAGTCTTTTCAATATCTCAGAGACAGTTTGTTGTGAAATATTTACAAGTGGTAGTCTCTTTATTTGAGACAGCTTATATATTACCCTTTCCAGGCAGAATGCCTTGGTTAAAGAAGAAGTTGAGACCCTTTCTAGGTGAAATGCTAGAATTTTGGGAAAACTTGTTATCTTTTTGCTACATTCAGTGAACGTCGGTGCTATGTTATTTTCTCTCTACCTTCAGTGAAATTTGGTAGTTCACCATCAATGAAAGTTGGTGATTGTTATCTTTTTGCTACCTTCAGTGAACGTTGGTAGTTCACCATCAGTGAACATTGGTGCTATGATATTTTCTCTCTACCTTAAGTGAAAGTTGGTAGTTCACCATCAGTGAACGTTGGTGATTGCTATCTTTTTGCTACCTTCAGTGAATGTTGGTAGTTCACCATCAGTGAATGTCGGTGCTATGATATTTTCTCTCTACCTTCAGTGAAAGTTGGTAGTTCACCACCAGTGAAAGTTGTTGATTGTTATCTTTTTTCTACCTTCAGTGAATGTTGGTAGTTCACCGTCAATGAACGTCGGTGCTATGATATTTTCTCTCTACCTTCATTGAAAGTTAGTAGTTCACCATCAGTGAACGTTGGTAATTGTTATCTTTTTGCTACCTTCAGTGAATGTTGGTAGTTCACCGTCAGTGAATGTCGATGCTATGATATTTTATCTCTACCTTCAGTGAAAGTTGGTAGTTCACCATCAGTGAAAGTTGGTGATTGTTATATTTTTGCTACCTTCAGTGAACGTTGGTAGTTCACCGTCAGTGAACGTCGGTGTTATGATATTTTCTCTCTACCTTCAATGAAAGTTGGTAGTTCACCATCAGTGAAAGTTGGTGATTGTTATCGTTTGCTACCTTCAGTGAATGTTGGTAGTTCACCGTTAGTGAAAGTCGGGGGTATGATATTTTCTCTCTACCTTCAGTGAAAGTTGGTAGTTCACCATCAGTGAACGTTGGTGATTGTTATCTTTTTTCTACCTTAAGTGAACATTGGTAGTTCACCGTCAGTGAATGTTGGTGCTATGATATTTTCTCTCTACCTTCAGTGAAAGTTGGTAGTTCACCATCAGTGAAAGTTGGTGATTGTTATCTTTTTGCTACCTTCAGTGAACGTTGGTAGTTCACCGTCAGTGAACATCGGTGTTATGATATTTCTTTCCTCTCTACCTTCAGTGAAAGTTGGCAGTTCACCATCAGTGAAAGTTGGTGATTGTTATCTTTTTGCTACCATCAGTGAACGTTGGTAGTTCACCGTCAGTGAACGATGGTGCTATGATATTTGTTTCCTCTCTACCTTCAGTGAAAGTTGGTAGTTCACCATCAGTGAAAGTTGGTGATTGTTATCTTTTTTCTACCCTCAGTGAACGTTGGTAGTTCACTGTCAGTGAATGTCGATGCTTTGATATTTCTTTTGTCTCTACCTTCAGTGAAAGTTGGTAGTTCATGATCAGTGAAAGTTGGTGATTGTTATATTTCTGCTACCCTCAGTGAACGTTGGTAGTTCACCATTAGTGAAAGTTGGTGATTGTTAACTTTTTGCTACCCTCAGTGAATGTTGGTAGCTCACCTACAGTGAAAATCGGTGTTGTTATTTCTTTTGTCTTTCTACCTTCAGTGAACGTTGGTAGTCTCGCCTTTAGTAAAATTTGGTGTATCCTTTGACCTTTTACCATCCTCTATGAGTCGGGTCTTTTGATCCACCAGTGATTTATTTTCCTGATCGGGTTTCTCTTTTGGTCCTTATTTCCTTTGCTACATCCCCAGTGGTGTTTTGTGTCCCTTTGAATTTGTTCATATTCATTCATACTCATAAGCATTGCATGGCATCTTAGAGCCAAAAATAGGGTTTATTTTATATTTAAGTATCTTCGATCGCGTCGATATGAAGATTTTTAACCTTCGTATCTCCAGATAGAAGAAAATTAAATAAGGGCAGCTGTTGTACCCCAATTTTTTCCCTAATATCCCTTCATCATACCATATCAATTCAATCACAACAAGATCACATTAGGGATTTTGGTTCTCCTCCTTATCTTTAGCTTTGATCTTTGAGGAATCACCAAGCACCTTGACTTGTTTTTCTTTTATGATCATGCATGTTTTGTTTTGACTTTCCTTTTAATTAATAAAATGAAATGTTGGTTTGTCTTACTTGTTAACAATGTAGGTAAAGGCAATGTGTCTTGGCAAGTTGATCCATGGGTTCATGGGTTTATTTCCATGCCTTAGTCAATAAAGCTTGAGAAATTAAAACATCACCATTGAAGCTGTTTGGAAGAAATGGTATGGAAAGGTTTATTTTGGTTCACCACATTTCAAAGTTATCAAGATTGATTCAAAAGTACAAGAGGTTGATTGAAGAAGTTGTCATGGTTGGAGAAGGCCTTGTTCCCATTGGTCACAAGTGCATATTTCTCTCAATTCTTAGGATATGGAAGTGGTTTTGGTTGCTATGAGTTCTCATTATCATCCCCAACAACTTCTATCTACAAAGCAAAAGTTTTGGTACAAGAAGGTTATTCAAAATTGTCAGAGTTCCTCAAAGCATTTTCTTGATCTAGGAGTAGGGTTTTGAACTTCAAAGAAGTATATCTTGCTCATATTTTGGTATTTTTGAGTTATTCCTAAAAAATACTTCTCTTCAAAGGGTTAATAACAAATCACTTCAAAAGTTTCAAGGAGTTTTCATGTGGAAGAAACTTGATGATGAAGAAAGATTACAAGTCCTCCAGATGAACCCCCAATTTCCCATGTGTAACTTCAAATGATCATAACTTGGTCAATTTTTATCACCTTAATCCCAATGTTTTTTCATAATGATTTTGAAGATGTGGACTTTATTCCTTCTTTTATGTGAAAAGTGAGAAAATGGATGGAAGAGGCCCTAAGGATACAAAAGATTATAGGTCATTTCATGATATTTTTTCCAACTTCAACAATTCATAACTCTCTCAATTTTTGGAGATTTTGAATGGTTCAAGTTTCAAAATGTCATTCAAGAGGTCTATTTCATACCATCTTTTTTGGTCAAGAACAAATTCCAAGTGGAAGGCCATGTTTGGATGCAAAACATTATAGGTCACTTTTGAAGAAAAACTTGAAATATTTCAAGTATGGAAAGTCAACTTCTTTTTCCCAACTTTGACTCATTGCAACTTTCAGCTCAAAGATCGATTTGATTCCATTCTTTTCCCATTGTAAATCTTGTAATCTCATCTTTCTAAAGCATCAAGAACCATGCCTTAAGACCCATTGAGTTGAAAATGCCATTGTTTTGACATTGGTAACTTGAAACTGAAGTTTCTTCAAAAGTCAGAATTTGAAATCCTTGATTTAGCTTCTAATCACTTTTTTTTCTATGCGCTTTTGCTTCTAAACATGTTTAGTGAACCTCCAGAAGTGATTAGCACATTAAAACGCAAAGTTTGGATGAGTTTTGATTAAAATAAAAGTCACACTTTTCTTGTTTGCAACTTCACACGATTTCCCTCCAAACTTCATCATTTCACACGCTTGAACATTCCATTTGATTCCCTATAAATAGAGGGTCATCCCTCATTCATTTCCTCAAGCTTGAACAACCAAAATCACCCTGCCAAACTCATTCCATAACTCACTTTTCTGCAAATTCGAAATTAGTTTTCAAGCCTTTTTCAATCAATTTTTCTATCAATTCACCTTCCTTAATCTTCCCTGAAGTTAACCATACAATTACCTTCTAGAATTGTGACCTATATTGATCCATAGAAGTCCAGTTTCAGAGCTCTGCAACTCAACTTCAATAGGTAGATTTCTCCATCAATTCTTCCAAACTTTGATATCATTGTGAAGCTCTCATTGCCCTGGTTCTAGTGGCAACACTTGCTTTTATCTGGAAATACGTTTTGACCATGAAATTTCAAATCCCTTTTCAAAACTTCTCTTCCAAATTGCTTGAGCTACAATTTATATAAATTTTTCGCGAAGGTGTGGTTGTCTTCGTCTTGATGAGACGAAGCGAATGACATAGGTCTGAGCTTCTGATTTTACAGTTTGAGAGACCTACAATTTCATGTTGGCTGAAGGTTGAAGATGACCAACGTGTCATCTTCCAACCAATGATGGCGTGCCATTTGTTTGTTTGTTTTTTGAATTTCTGATTTAATTAGTGATCCAATGTTTTATTCACTAAAGTCCATAACATGCACAGCGCGCCAGGTCCACTTGATCTGTTTACTAACGCGTTTTGACAATGATCGGATGGCCCATATATTTTTGGTTTGATATTTTATTTTCTGATTTTCATTTTGATTGATTTAAATTTCAAAAAATCATAGAAAATTCATTTTAAGTCCAAAAATCTGAAAAAATTATGAAAAATATTTTTGATTTTTCTCTTTCTGATTTTTATTTTGTGTTTTGATATTTTTTATAAACTTTCACTTTATTTGAATTGTTTTAAATTTTTAAAAATTCTTTTATGCATTTTTAAATTCTAAAAAAAATATGGAATGATCCAATAATATTGTGACAAATATTGGTGACCTCATTTGTTTTTTATTTCTGGTTTTGTTATTTTTTTTAATCATTTTTGGTTTATTTTACTCATTTATTTTCATTTTAAAAATAGTTTCTGACTTTAAAAAATTACCAAAAATTTTATAAAATTATTTGGGTTCATTTCTAATTTTTCTATGGTCTTACTTAATATTTCTTGATTAATTTGAATATAGTTGATATTTTTCTCTCTTATTTCTATTTTAAAACATTTTAAAACCCCTTTTAATGTATATATTAAATGTAATATTATTTTGTGATTATTTTCTGGCTGATCTTGGGTTGAATTTTAATCATGAACTTTGTTAATATCATTGGATCCATGGTGTTGAGTCTAACTCCATAAAAATGGATGAATGATTTTAATAATAGTTTGATTCAATTTTAATTCAAATGTGGTTCGTATATTCTTTCCCATCCCTCTTCATCTCATTCCTTTCTTATTGCACTAAGTGTTATTGGAGCATGATCTCTATGTAATATCTCAAAACAAATGGTGCATATATTGCTATTGACCGACCTCAAAATAGGTGCGACTTATATATAAGTCCACTTACAATTGCTTAACATAGCGCTAAATTTTGTCTCGATTCGAATAAATGATCATTCGTGGCCCAAAACTATGTTTGCAAACCCAAGTATGTTAATTTGATCTCTTTGATCCAGTAACCTTGAGATTCATTGTATGGAGGCTTTGGTTCTACCAATCCTCTAATGGATCTACATCACTTTTGGTCAACGCATATCACTTAAACATCGTTGATTATTACATGGTACTTTTGAGGATTCCAAATGGATGATATACTTGACAAAAAGCAAATGCAACTTGTTGTGTGGAGGCTTTAGTTCTACCAATCCTCTAATGAGTTCCAAATGCAAGTTTCAAGATAGTCATCCAACTAACCACTAATTACTAATAATTGGCTTTATTTTGTGATTTTATTTTATGCACTTTTACTTTATGCACCATTTACTTTTAGCATTTACATTTCATGCTATTTTTCGTCTTTGCTCACTTGAGCGTTTACTTTCTTATCATTTTTATTTTGCTCACTTGAGCTTTTCTTTTTTAAGACACCTAATAATCAACATGAACTATAAAAACCTTTAATGGTACTTGGACTATTTGGTTACTATCTTTGGCATTATGGAGTTTTTGACTTCTTGGACTTAGGATTATAAACATTGGCCTATATTGGAGACCTTGTGACCTTGATTGATATTTTGTCTAGAGTTCTTGAGGTTTACCTCAAGACATTGGGTTGTTTGTTTGTTTTGTGTTTAAGTTATTGTGATTACATTTTTTGTTTGTAATCTGGAATTCACCCGTATACAGCCGTTACTCTGCCCAATTTTTGTGAAGACTTAATATACTTGAAGTTTGGTTCTCTCAAGAGGTCTAGTATCTTTGCTTGTTTGGTTTCAATCCAAAGAATGAGAATTGTATCTTGACTCATAATGTCAAGTATTGACTTCCTATTGGTTAGATGATTCTTATCCCTAGCTATTACCTTATACTTTAGAATAGTTTCTTCTTCTTCTCCCATCTTCTTTAATTTCAAAAATCTCCTTCCCCCTTTTGAAAACTCTTCTTGTTTTTAAACTTGAACCACTTTCATAATAAACTTGGACTTATGTCCATGCATTTTCAAAACATTTTCATGAATAAACTTCAATCAACTTAATAATACCTTGACATTTTTTTGTGAAAAGACTATAAGTCAATCAATCTCATTTCAAACCATTTTTGCCACTTTGGCTTTTTTATTTTAAAACATTTCTCAAAATATTAGACTCTTGTCAATCCTTGTAGTGATGCAAATAACTATACTTCTATAATATGAAGTGAAGTGAGATATTTTTCACTTGGGTGTTGAGTGAGGCATTGTTGATTTTAAAATCAAAGCCATATCCTCCACTTTGAGATGATGCAAATTCTCCTTTCTCATGATTGTGGGTAGTAAGTATGTTTTCCATACGGACAATGACGATGATGTCTTATCTCATAAAATTAACCAACACACTTGTATTTTAAAAATATTTAAAAGATGAACTACGTGTATCCTGATCCCCTATTGCACGAAATGTGGTACGTAGGCACTAAAGGTTCACAACCGCGGCAGGTGCAAAAATCATTTAAAAAAATACTTCTTTTCTCACCTCTACCATCTATTTTATATACCACATATTATAGCCAAAATATACAAATTTTTCAAAGAGGTTCCTGCGGAGTACCGTAGATGTTTAGGGTGCTAATACCTTCCCTTTACATAACCAACCCCCTTACCTTGAATCTTTCCCCCTCTTTTTTGGGTTATTCGCTCTTTTCCCATTCCTTTGGAAACAATAAAGTACGGTGGCGATTTTTATTTTGATATGTACAAGTCTAGTCAATCCAATGGCTTAGACTTAAACATTTCTACCGCTACAGGTTCGAGTTACCATAAAGTGATGGTAAAAACCGAGATAGAGAGAGATATCTTTTTGTTATATCTTTTTAGAAAGGACAGAATGCATGAAAAAATAACCTTCTTAAGGAGTTAATATAGCGAATGAAAACACACAAGAAGATAAAAGATTCAGAGACGGGGCTATTTATGGTCAAGGAATTTATTGAACGACAATTTTCAAGATAAATGACTGTGCATATTTTTCTTGGTACAAAAAATATTTAGGATATGCGGTTAAGACATAGAAGATAAAAGTATTTAGAAAATGATAGAGAAATGTTAGAAGGTCTGACCAAATTTAAAGAAGATATGATTGTCTTCTTTATTTCTTAGACAATATTTTTGAGTGTTTATTTTCTTTATGAATCTGGTGATCCTCAAACTAATTTTTAATCCAGAGCATTTGAGTGCTAAGAGTGATGCTGAGATATATGCAGTTGAGAGTGTAATGGTTGAATGTCTCTTACATGACCAAGAAATGAGGTTTCTTCCTAGAAACTGATAGTTTCCAGTAGTATTCTTACGTTCTATCATGTCACCTTTCTCATTTAGCTTGTTTATGAGAACCCACTTTGTGCCTATAACATGAACTCCTTTGGGTTTGGGTACCAGATCTCAGACATCATTTATGGAGAGTTGATTAAGTTCTTCTTGAATTGCCTGATTCCACTCATTATCCTGGAGTGCTTCTGTAATTGATATTTGTTTAATTTGAGAGACTAATCCTAGAATGGTTTCCTCAGGTTTGCTTGAAGGTGGATCTTGTCTTCACAGGTTTTGTCTTTGTTTTTCAGAATGAGTTCTTTATAGTGATTTTGTTACAGTTTATGTCGTTTTGAATAGTTAAGTTTTCAGATGGATCTGGTTGTTCATCATCCTTGTTACTTGTATTTCTTTAGAACCCGCAAGTCTTATTTCTACATCTGGAGTTTGTTTACTTTGCTTTGACTTTGTAGAGTCAAGCTTATTGTAAACATGTATAAATTCCTTTATTATATGTGTTTTAGTAATGTACACTCTATACCTTTTTTAGCGTATTTAGAGTGTTCTGACATAGTAAACTTTAGAGCTTTGGAATAAATATAAAAGTATTATAATAAATTAATAAATTTTCATTTGATGATAGTTAAAGGGATACAGACGGACAATAGAAAAAAAATTGATCACATGGATCAAGAAAAGCAACAGGGACAATAATCTAGAATCAATAAAACAAGGCAAATTGACACCAAGAATGACACATTAATTAAACCAATGATCATCAAATGTTTCACAACTAACGGTATCCAAGGAAACTTCAGGACCGACACAAATTCTTCTAATAATGTGAGCATTATGGAGAATTTCTGAAAGGACCCTTCCATAAGGAATAAAGGATTTATTTATGTCCCGGGAGATGATGATGGATTCCTTGAGGTAGTTGAAGATGATCTAAGGCAGGTTTAACTGAGTATGATTGAGAAGACACATAATCACGAGCTTATCATCATGATACAGGAAGTTTCTTCCCACTCCTCGAGGATGGAGATTTGACAGAATGAAGCGAAATCAGCTTTTGGCAACATGAGTTAGTGTTTTTGGATTTGTGGGTTGATAGGCAGAGTTAGAGTCAAACAAAATGAGCACCTTGACATCAGGAGTGAACCTAATGGATTTATCAGTGGTAGTAATACCTTTCTGAGGATAACCAGTGGCTTGAGCAATGTTGTCAACAGTTACGGAGACTGGGAATCCATATACTTTGGATGAAATAGAGAGACCATCAACATGGACGAAGGCATTTATCTAGAACTCTGTTACAATATTTGGATAAACATACCCATGCAACATAGATAATTACCTATTCCACCCTTGAAAGTGGATACCAATATGGAACTTTTGCCTAGCACCCATGATTTTTGGTTGCTTCTCTATGATGACTTCTAGAAGGTTATCATTTCCATGATAGGTTCTTGGGGTTAGGAATAACATTGCCATGTTGATAAAGAGACGGAGATGAGGTGAGATAAAAATAAAGAATATGTGAGGGAACGACTTAGGTGAAGAAGTGGAATGAATTGAGGAAGGTATAAACAGAAACAAGAGACATGAAGGAGTGAAAAAAAACTTAAACACTTAATGTTTGGTCAAGAAAAGATGGAGGAATTTGCATGCAGCTTCGTTAAAGTAAAAGGACATGAAGACTTATATTTTCAAGGTGATTTAGGATGGAGAAGGAGCAGACAGATGAATAAAATGAGTGAAGGGAGTTAGAAATACCTGGAGACGCATGCGTGACTGTTTCATTTCAGACTAATGAATTTATAATACCTTTGAGATTTTAAAATTGTTACATTCATTCTTTTATCTGAATTCTCTCCATTCTGGTTTTGAATTTAGCTTATCCTTGATAGAACTTTTGATCAGCTTATCATGTCTTTGAAGATTTTCACCTGTATTTAATTTTAGCTTTCTCTCAAAACCAGCTTCTGAACAATTTCTTTCGTCTTACGCTTTCTATAGAGCTATCTTTCAGAGATTCTGAATAATCTGGCCAGTTTCAAAAAAAAATTGACTTCTAACTTTTTCTTTCTTCAGATACATTCTGTTGCACTGTAGCGAAGAATGTTGCTTCCTTGAGAACCATTCTTAGATTTTTCTGGAGTTGCCTTATAGATAATTTTCTTTTCTCCAAAAACATAGCTAGCTCAAGTATGTAGAGTTTCTAATGCTTACTTTAGAAAATTTCTTTTCTCAAGATGTTTGTGGTTTTCTCTAACTAGATCTCTCTACACGGTTAAGTGTTTGATTCGAGAATCAATAATAGAGCCTAACTCTGATACCAATTGAAGGTGGAGAAAAACACAAGAAAGAGGAGTTTGAATTGTATTTATAGAAACTTTTATCCCTTTTTATAGAGTTTGTAGAAGTCTTTGAGCAAGTAGAAATTAATATTAGTAAAGAACACATTCATTTTTATACAAGTTCACTTTCTCAACTAAGGCTACATATTGTCCACCCTCCTCAGGTGATTTTTCCTTAGAAAAGGACTTAACCCACTAATCTTGAAAGAATATAACAACCTCTAAGAGTTTAGAAATGCCTCTTAGCCCTCTCAAGTATACAAACTAGAAAGTCACTTGAGGAAACACCAATTCTAGAAAGAATTATTTTTTTGGAGATTTACAAGAGTGCTTCTTATCAAGCAGATTTATCCTACTTAGAATACATATTGTTTTGACAAGCTTTTGAGTAACAACTCCTTGTCTAAAACAATTTACATGAAGGTTTATAAGAGATAACACAATAAGAGCAACAACTCTTGTGTTTTGCATGTTTCTACAAGATTGAATGTTATGGAAATTAAGTGCAAAACATCTTGTAGTCTCCTTATCTTCATCTCCTTTGTTAATCAATCTGAACAAGATAGCTTTTATCTTCTTTTCTGGTTTCTCTTGAGATGTGTTTTGATTTATATTTTGAATGACATCTTGTTGAGATCTTCAGCTTCTTTTCTTCAATGATCAAGACACGGGTATCGACTCATGTTTATTATTGCTTGTTGATCCTTCATTCTTTTTGTTGTTGTGATTTTTTTCTTGTATGATTGACAACCTTTTTAGAACTAAGTTATGATGAACATGTTGCTTCTTAGTAAGTTGTTAATACTTTCATATGCTTAATGAATTATTACACTATAGAGCAACAACTCAGTGTAAATATTACATTTCAAAGTGATACTATTTTGTGCTTGTGAAATTCTTGGTGATGTTTATCCACACACCACATGTCCATATTTTCACACATATTCAAAGTTGCTTTATATAGGCTTGAGATAATAGTACCGTTGGAGCACATAATGTGTGGTAACGTGTAATTTTCAACATGATATATTTTTCAATGCAAATATATCTTTTGTAATGATTACTGTGTAGGAGGCATGATTTTTTCTTATTTTTATCTATCCAAGATATAGCTGAGAATTACCATAATTATTTTCCTTGAAAACTGTGATCACGTGTCAGTTTTGATTAGAGCATTACTGAAGAGGTATCTGGACTTCTCTGATCTTTGTTTAACTTTTTTCTGTAGAACTTGATTTCTCCAGAAGATGTTGTTTCTGTTTTTGAAGTGCTGAGCTTGAGACTTATTGCTTGTCTTGTTCTTATAATGAGTAGTTCAGAACTACTAATTTGATGTAGCGTAGAAACACTGGATTAAACTTTAGGAACACGTCTTGTTTTCAGACTATAGGCATCAGTTTATTTGAAAGACAACTTCAATTATAGAAGCTTTATGATTCTTGTATCTTCAACTATCTGAATTATATTTGAGCAAGCTCTTAGAATCTTTCTGATGGACGATCACGTCTTTAGATGTATAGACAACAACTTATCTTGAGATACAACTTCAGTTTTAGAAGCTTTTTGATTCTTGTGTCTTCAACTTTCTGAGTTGTATTTGTGCAATCTCTTTTATAGAATGTTTCTTGTTATTAGATCTGCACACTCAATAAAAACCATTAGTAGCACTAAAATTGTTACTCACAAAATATATAGTTGTTATCATCTAAACAAAGAATTGCTTAGAAGCTTTCTTGCTCTAACAACAGGCACGGCTGCTCGTTTTGACCAAGTTTTGATAGTTACCTATTTTTGGGGAACCTAATATCTAGGCCCAAAAATAGGAACCAATGGCCAAGTACTGGGGGCATTATATAAACCCTCACACTAGTGAGGGTCAGGTATCTAATATTCACTCTAAAAAACCCTAATCTCTTTCTTGTATCTCATTGCACCCATACTTATTTTATCGTCGGAGTGCCTTGTAGGTACCGCCCCTTCCTCTCCTCAGTTTTCTAGCCTAACAGATGTCATACTTCGACCCACTTTTAGGTTCTAATCAACCATTAAGATCAATTTCCAATGAGTAATCCTTCTAGTGAGAGTGGGTTTCTTGAAGATATACTTGATAGGATCCATCTTTGATATCAACTACATGGTGTTGGTCAACATGTACTGCCTTAGGCATCGGGCACCCATGTTGTTGCGCAATAAGTCTTCTCAAGTAATGAGTATTTGGATTCACAGTCTGTAAACTTCTTGCTCAAGTAATAAATATCATGCTCTTTTCGGCATGTCTCGTCATGTTTCCCCAACACACAACCCATTGACTCATCAAGTACTGTTAGATACATAATGAGAGGTCTCCTCAGAATAGGAGGTATCAAGATCGGTGGCTCTTTTTAGTATTCTTTGATTTTATCGAAAGCCCTTTGACAATTTTCATTCCCTTCAATGATTTGACCTTTCCTCAATAACTTGAATTTCAGTTCACAAATGGCTATAAGGTGCGAGATGAATCTAGCGTTGTAGTTCAATCTTCTCAAGAAACTAGGAACCTCTTTTTCAGTACTCAGCGCCAATATATTTTGTATGGTTTTCACTTTGTCGGGATTGACTTCTATTCCTTGTTGGCTAACGATAAACCCTAGCAGTTTTCCATATCTGGCGCCAAAAGTGCATTTGTTAGGATTCAGATGTAACTTCAAATTTCTCATACGATTGAATAACTTTTGCCAATGGACCAAGTGATCTTCCTCTGTTTAGGATTTTAGTCATGTCATCAATGTAGACTTCTATTTATTTATGGATCATGTCGTGAAAGAGAGCCAACGTCGCTCTTTAATATATTGCCCTCATCATTTTTTTAATCTGAAAGGTATTACCTTGTAGTCGAAGGTGCCTTATGGGGTAATGAAACTGGTTTTCTCCATGTCTTTGGGAGACATCTTGATCTTATTGTAGCGTGAGAAACTATCCATGAAGAATAGGATCGAGAACTAAGCCATATATCAACCAATACATCAATGTGAGGTAAAGGAAAATCGTCTTTCAGACTGACTCTATTTAGGTCTTGGTAATCAACGAAAATCCTCACTTTTCCATTTTTCTTTAGAACTAGTACAATATTGAAAACCCACTGAGGGTATTTTGAAATGCCTAAGAAACATGTGACAAGTTGTTTTCTAACTTCATATATGATCTTAAGAGCCATGTCAGGTTTAGTTTTTCTCAATTTCTGCTTCACTAACTGGCATTCTCGCTTGAGTGATAGCTTGTGCATGACTATGTCGGTGTCTAGTCCTAACAGATCTTGGTATGACCAAACCAACACGTACACATACTCTTGCAGTAGTTCGACCAACTTTCTCTTCACATTCTCATTTAAAGAAGCACCAACTTTAACCTCTTTCATGTCTTCTTTAGTTTTCAGATTGATCACATCCATTGCTTCTTGATGAGGTTGGGTTGCATTATCCTCTTGTTTCAACAGTCTGATTGACTTTTTAGAGAGTTCACAATCGTCTTCTTTTGCTTGATTAATCGAGAATTCAAAGTCGTAAGAAATTGTAGTGATGTTATTTTCAATGGGTTCAATTATTAATATGAATAAGGATGATTTTTGTCTTTTGGAAATGATGGAAAAAACTAAAAAGTAGAAGAAAAATTGCCATTTTGAAAAGTAGAAAATTAAAGAAAAGGAACTAAATTGAAAACAAGTTTGTAGAATAAAATATTATGGCTCAGTTGAAAGAAAAAGAACTCAATTGAAAACAAGTTTGCATGAGATGATTAAGTTAAGATATTATGCTTTAATTAATAAAATATTAAGCAGACTAAGTTTTAAAAGAAAATAAGTTTGTAGAATAAAATATTTTTGCTTTCTTATAGAAAAAATATGTTTTAAAAAATAAATAAATAAGTTAGTTAGTTAGTAAAATAAATTAGAAAAATAAAATAGTTTTAAGTTTGTTAGTAAAATATGTTATTAATTAGTAAATTAGTATTTAAGTTTGTTGGTAATAATAGTAGAAAAATAAATTAATTTTAAAAATAATTAGTTAAAATATTAATTTAAAATATGTTAATAATGATTTCAATATTTAAATAGTAAAAAATTAGATAAATCCTTAGTTGATAATTTATCAAGTAATTAGTAAAATATTTTGTTAGTTAATAGATAAATGATTTAATATGTTTTAATAAATTAGTAATTAAGTTTATAGTTTAATAAAATGGGTCATTAGTATATATATATATATATATATATATATATATATATATATATATATATATATATATATATATATATATATATATATATATATATATATATATATATATATATATATATATATATATATATATATATATATATATATATATATATATATATATATATATATATATATATATATATATATATATATATATATATATATATATATATATATATATATATATATATATATATATATATATATATACTAAAATAAAAAATGTTATAATAAATAAAAAAATTGTAATATATTTTAAAACTAAAATAAGTTAGTAAAACTAGTAGCAAATTAAATTAGTTGTCGCTACAACAAATAATATATTTCATGACGGAACATTTCACCTCATCCAATAAAAATTCGAAGTGTAAACCATAGACACGTTACATTTTAATTTTTTTTTTTAAAATACTATATATTTTCTCGATTTTGCTGGAAATCGAGGGGAAAAGAATTTGGATGACGCATTTTCGAATTCCAGTAACTACACTTTATCATTTTTTTTTAATTTTTAACAGGACTTTACCCTTCGATTTTTGTTAAAAACCGAGGTAAAAAGTAGCGCAGTTCTGGAAAAAAAATCCAGTTGTTGGGGATCGAAACCATGATCAATATTACCTTGTAATTTTTTTGTATAACCTATTACCTCGGTTTTGCTAAAAGCCGAGGGGTAAAGTAGCGTATTTAATTTTTAAATTTTTATTTATTTATGATCAATTTGATGAAAAAATTAAGTAACGAATATTTGTCTGTTTATAAAGTAACAATCGTTAAGACATTGTCAACTCATCAATTCACATGTAAAATTTATAATGTTAGATGTAGTTGTATCAAGTTAAATGTTTAATATTATTGTTGTTGTAGAAATTTAGCGTTTAACGATTATATTGATTTTTTTTATTTATCGTTGTTGAGATTTAATGTTTAAAGATTCCATGATTTTGTTGGTGTTATTGTTGTTGTTGTTACTTCTGTTGTTGAGATTTAATGTTTAAGTACTGTATTGATTTTGTTTATTTGTTGTTGTTCTTGTTGATGATGATGAGGAAGATATAAAATTTGTCAAAAAAATAAGTGTTTTGCAGATTAAAATATAAAACAACAGGTTAGAATTAAAATTTTGTAAACAAGACTTTACTCCTCGGTTATTGTTAACAATCGAGGTAAAAAGTAGCGCAGTTTTGAAAATCTAAAAAATGTAGTTGCTAGGGATCGAACCTGTGACAAATTCCACTTTTCTCCCTCGACTTTTAAATCACTGAGGTGATAAGTGACAGTTTTTCATGTCGCCCTCATTAACCTCGTCTGGGTTACCGAGATAAAACGCATTTCACGATCGATGTTGCAAGTGTTATTTGTAATAGTGTGTAAGTTTGTTAAGAAAATTGCTAAAAATCATCGACTGAAATGAGACATTAATAGGTTAAAAGCGAACACTGTAATGTTATTAGCGTCGATCTAGTGTCGATGTTGGGGTGGACTCTTCCAATCTTGTAACTAACAATAACGTCTAGATGACGCTAAGAAGCATCGGCTATATGAGACACTATATCGAAGCTAAGACATGGTTGAAAAGCCGACATTATAGCATCAATTTACTATAGCATTACGTTGTTGATGTGTTTATTCTTTAGCGTCGACTTAATTAGACGCTAAATATTAATGTCTCACCACGGAGACTTTTATTATTTCTTTGACGTGTAGAATAATTAGCTTCGACTGTGACCGACGTTGATTCTCTATTGCACAAAATAGTTAACTTCGACTTTGGCCGATGCTAATGGTGTGTTTGATTGTGAGGAGAGATTGAAAAAGTCAGAGAAAGATAAGTAAAAGATAAGATAGAGAGAAGTATGAGAGAAATTAGATAGATCTAATATATTGATTAGTATAAGAGAGATATAAGAGAAATAGAAAAGAGAGAACTTGAATGATTTAATAAATTAACATAAAAACCCCTAAATAAAAATATAATTTTCGTAATAATTTTTTCCAAAAAAAAAAACTAATAAAAGAATTGTCAAAATTTTACTTGATAATTTAGTTATTATTTTGATTATCTAATAAACGTTTTGCAACATTTGTTTTGAAAATAATTTTGCTGAGTCTTGTTTATCAGTTTATTGTTATAGTTTTATTATATTGTTATAGTGGTACTTATTATAGAGAGAAAACGAGGATATAAATGAAAAGATAAAAAAATAGCATGCATCTCTTCCATTTCTCCTCTAAATAAACAGAGGAGATTGCAAAAAGTTGTGGGACCTATATATTTTTTTACTTCTCTCTTCTATTTCTTTATTCTCCAAGCAAGAGAAATATAATATTTATCTCCCACTTTTCTTTTTGGTAATTCTCTCTTCACAACTTCTCTCAAATGAAACATACTCTAAGAAATTTTTTTAAACCTGAATTTCCTCGAAAAAGTGAAATGTGAACTCTATCTTCGAAAGAGTAATCCAAAATTTCCTCTTTCCTTCTTTTCAGCATTGCTTGTATTAGTAAAACCTTAATTCGAAGAGATTTTGACGTCGAATTCTCCCTATCTTTGTTAATTGGTAAAATTCTGGTATTCATATCACAAATATTCTAAAAGATGTCGAGACACCTTTTTCTGAATAAACAAGCAATGACAAGATAAACGATAATCAAAGTGCAGAAAAGTAAAGAACACACAGGATTGTTAATCCAGTTCAGTGCAAACTAACACCTACTTTGGGGGTTACAAAGTCAGGGACCAAGTTAACTACTAATAATATCAATTCAAAGCTAAACTCTCTCGTTTACAACTTCTCACTTAATCACTACCCTCGCCTAACTTCTACCTAAGACTCGCATATGTATGAGACCCTTCTCAAATTCATTCTAATCACAAACCAGTAGTTGAACAGTTCTAAACACTTAGAAAATCACAGAAGTCACACTTCAAAGACACACAATCATTCACTGCTTACAAGCTTTAGAATGATTGACATAACTTACAACAAAAATAAAGTCCTTCTCTTTTATCAACATGATAATCGAGAGGCTCACAATAAGCCCATAAACCCTAATCAAAATACAATGTAAGTTTATAAAAAGCAACTAGGGTTGAAGCCTTCTATTTATAATCTTCATATAGCTGGATTTGGGCTTCACAAATCCCAGCTGGATGAGTCACAGGCACTGCAGCATCATCTCCTCAAAGATAGGACATCAATCATTAATTTCCTAAAATATCTCCATAATTAGTAACTAACAATTCTCCTTGAAATCAACTTGAATCTTCTTCAATCTTCAAACTGAGCACCACATAGGATAGCACAATCTTCACAGAATATTCTGCACTTATAACAGATCAGAATATCCAAAAATCCAGTTGTTCACAGACACGATGTCGAAAGGGCGTGTAAAGGACATCGCATAGGAGATGTTGCTTCAGTACATATAACATCTTTATTCAACATGTAAAAGCTAAGTTAGTTTTACCAAACATAATGTAAAACACAGTAAAACAAAGAAATAACAATCTCTCCCTTTGGCTTATTTTGTCTAAAATAACTTAGCACGTCTTCCACACATAACCAGCTAAAACATTAACTAAAACTCAAGCATAACTTGAGCATTCAAAAAATCAGAAGCACAACAGCTGAAAGTAGAACAACAAATATCAGAGTTATAGCTGGTGGAAAATTTTCAACACAAGGAACCAGAGAATACTAGGTTCTCAACATGTTAGAACATCACGTCTGACAACTTAGCACGACCTACTTATGCTCCCCCTCAAAAGTAGCACACACACCATGCAATTACTCCCCCTTTTATCCATAATATGACAAAGGTGAGTAATTATCCAACCCAACTAAACAGATCCTGGGAACTCAATCCTTACAAAATCATACAGCAACAGATACAAGAACACAAAGAAAAGCCAAAAAGGTTTACACAACCAATAGTCATGCCTCAATATCAGAATATATAACAACAACATTATCATTACTCTTAATAGCAGAGGCTTCTCTTTGGAGGATGTCATAACAATATCTGGAGCATGTGTCCCATCAAACAAATCATAAAACAGAGAGAATTTCTCTCTTTTCATAGCTAAAAAAATACTAGAATGCAAGTGGTTAAATGTATTGGCCCACTCTAATAATAGTAATTGCTATAGATCTTCATAGATACAAATTCTTAGTCTCCTTCTTAGTTTTTCAAACTGAATCGCATCTAACACTTTAGTGAAGATATCAGCGAGCTGATTTTAAGTACTCACATGTTCAAGAGTTATTACTTTGTCTTTAACAAGATCCCTTATAAAGTGATGTCTGATATCAATGTGCTTAGTCCTATTATGTTGAATAGGTTTTTGGAAATGTTAATTGCACCCAGGTTGTCACAAAATAATGTCATGATATCTTGTGTAATATTATACTCAATTAACATTTGCTTCATCCACACCAGTTGAGAGCAGCTACTGCCTGCTACTATATATTCAGCTTCGGTATTAGATAGAGATACACAATTTTGTTTCTTGTTGAAACATGAAATTAAGTTGTTTCCTAAGAAGAAACATCCACCTGACGTACTCTTCCTATCATCAACAGTGTCAACCCAATCAACATCACAATATCCCACTAGCACAAAGCTTGTATCATGAGAGTACATTATTCCATACTCACATGTACCATTCACATATTTCATGATTCTTTTGACTTTAGTGATATGACTCATTTTGGGATCAGCCTTATATCTCGCACACACACCAACAACAAAGGCTATATCTGGCCTGCTTGTTGTAAGATACAGTAGACTTTCAATCATGCTTCTATATAAACTTTGACCAACATTGACTCCATTCTCATATTTTGATAGCTTTAAGTGTGTAGGAGCAGGAGTTCTCTTATGGTTGGCATTCTCCAGTCCAAATTTCTTCACAATATTTTTTGCATATTTGCTTTGACAAATGAAAATGGAGTCTTCCATCTGCTTTATTTGCAACCCCTAGAAGAATGTTAATTCACCCATTAGACTCATCTCAAACTCGGATTGCATCTGTTTGACAAAATGTTGGACCATCTCATCCGACACCCCTCCAAAAACAATATCATCCACATAGATTTAGGAGATCATGAGATTTCCATCTTTCTCTTTCACAAAGAGATTTTTGTCAATTCCTCCCTTTCTATAACCATTTCTCACGAGAAGTCCAGTCAACCTCTCATACTAAGCTCTTGGAGCCTGCTTCAAACCATATAATGCCTTCTTTAGTCTGAACACATGATCTGGTAAGAAGGATCAACAAATCCTTTTGGTTTTTCAACATATACTTCTTCATTTAAATAGCCATTTAAGAAGGCACTCTTGACATCCATTTGGAACAGCTTGAACCTTAAGTGACATGCTACTCCAAGTAAAAGTCTGACAGATTTCGGACGAGCTACAGGAGCAAATGTTTCATCAAAGTCCATTCTTTCAATCTGAGTGTATCCTTGAGCAATAAGTCTTGCCTTATTTTAGGTGACAATGCCTTGTTCACCTGGCTTGTTTTTATACACCCATTTGGTACCAATAACATTTACCCCTTCAGGTCTTGGTAATAAGTCCCAAACTTCATTTCTTCTGAATTTACCAATTTCATCTTGCATAGCCTGAATCCATAATTCATTTGTCAAGGCCTCTTTGACATTATTTGTCTTGACCTTTGAGACAAAGTAGAAGTTTGATACAACTTCCCTTGATCTGGTTTTTACTCCTTCATTAAAATTTCCTATAATAAGTTCCTTAGGATGATCTTTCTGAATTCTAATGGAGGGAACTTTGTTGGCTGCAACGGTTTCTTTAGCTTCCGCATTGACACTTGAATATGTAACATCTCCAATTTCAGTGTTGACATTTGGATCTGCACCATCTTCAGTTTCAGTGTTGATATTTGAATCTGCAACATCTTCAGTTTCAGAGTTATCCATAGGAAAAAATGCTCCAACATCATTTGAGACATCAACTTCTTTTACTAAGTCATCAATTACCATATTTATAGACTTCATCACTATCTTAGTTCTGGAATTGAATACTCTATATACTCTACTGTTTGTAGAGTATCCCAAAAAAATTCCCTCATAACTCTTAGGATCCATGTTCCTCCTCTGCCCATGATCTGCCAAAATGTAGCACTTGCTTCCAAACACATGAAAATATTTCATTGTTGGCTTTCTTCCTTTCCACATTTCATAAAGAGTTACAGATGTTCCAGATCTGATAGTCACTTATTATGGATATTGCAGGCGATGTTCATGGCTTCAGCCCAAAAATGGTATGGAACTTTTTTAACATGAAGCACGACCCTTGCACATTATTGAATGGTCCTATTCTTGCATTCCACAACCCCATTCTATTGAGGAGTAATAGTAGAGGAGAACTCATGGTTGATCCCTTCATAGGTGTAGAATTCCTCAAACTTGTTGTTTTCAAATTCTCTTCCATGGTTACTTCGAATCCTGACTATACCACAATCCTTTTCTCTTTAGATCCTTTGGCATAATTCTTTAAAGACTTCAAACACTTCAAATTTCTCTTTTATGCAGCTCACCCAGGTGAACCTTGAGAAGTCATCAACAACAACATAAGCATAGTTTTTTTCTCCCAGACTTTCAACCTACATAGGTCCCATCAAGTCCATACGCAGCAGCTTTAGAACTCTTGATGTGGTTAGATGTTGAATCTTTTTATGGAATATCCTACTTTTCTTCCCAATTTGACACTCACCACATATTTTTTTCTTCATCAATCTTTAGCTTGGGAATACCTATAACTGCTTCCTTTGACTAAATTTTCTTCATGTCTTTCAAGTGAAGATGACCAAGCTTTTGATGACATAATTTAGCTTCATCTTCAAGGGACATTAGACAAGATGAGAGACATTATGTTTCTTCAGAGTTCCACAAATATCAATTGTATTTTGACCTGGACCCCTTCATGATGACTTCATCTTTCACATTTTTAACTAGTCATTCAGACTTAGTAAAGATAACTTTGAGATCTTGATCACATAGTTGACTGATACTGATCAAGTTAGCAGTAAAACCCTTAACAAATAACACATTATCAAGATTAGGTTGTCCTGTATAGTCCAGCTTTCCAACACCTTTGATTTCGCCTTTTGATTCATCTCGAAATGTGACATAGCTAGTGAAGTGTGGTTTGATATCTACTAGAAACTTCTTGACACCCGTCATGTGTCTCGAACAACTACTATAAAAATACCAGTCCTCTTTAGCATAATCCCTGAGACAAATGTGAGCTATGAGACCCAAAGTACCCTTTCTAGAGAGCCATGTCTTCTTTCCTTCAATGGACACTTGTTCTCTTCTGGGTCGTGCTACATACTTTGGATAGCCATGTAACTTGTAGCAGAAAACTCTTATATGACCAATCCTTCCACAGTAATAGCATATCCTTCGTTCAGCCTTGGACCTTGTGAAATTTTTCTAGTGTCCATGTTGATGTTGAAACATTTTTATTTGACATCTTCTATTACAGTTCTTTCTTAGGACGAATAAATTTCACCTCAGTATCTTTTCCTTTGTCCCTAGTTGCTTGATTATTATGGGCAATACTTTTAACACCTTCAGCATACTCTCTAGATTAAGGAATCCTATTGTGCATATTAGAACTATTGTTAAGCATTCTCATAGACTTGGACAGGTTGTCAATCTGAGAGTTGAGCAGGAGAGCTTCACTCTTCAGTTCAGAGATGGTGGTCAAATGATTCATTGTTTCAGCCTTCATATTAGAGATAATAGACAGGTGTTCAAATTTTTCAGACTGCAACTGAGCAATCATTTTCTTTTGCTTTTCTTCAACTTGGCTCACCTTCTGACTTTTAATGCTTAATTCTTGATGTGAATTAGCAAGTTCTTCAAGGATTAATTCTTCATAGTATGATCCTTCATCAGAGTTACAAACTCCAACTAAGGCACTGACCGGTTTGTCACCTTCTTTCTCATGGTCACTATCAGTGTCGTCCTCCGACCAAGACACACAAAGGCTCTTCTTCTACTTCTTGAGGTAGGTTGGACATTCAACTTTTATGTGTCCAAACCCTTCACATTCCTGACACTGGTCTCCCCTCACTTGGCTGGACTTGTCATTGACATTTGGTATTGACTTCTTCAATATCTTGTTAAATTGTCTTCCAAGTAACACAATGGCATTGGATATACCTTCCCTTGTATTCAATTTACGCTTAACTTTTAAATCAGCAACATTGGAGACAAAAGAAATGCCTTTCTTCTGTTCATTTTTTTCACTAATCCCTAACTCAAAGGTTTGTAAGGATCCCATGAGTCCATCAACCTTCGTGTTGTTTATGTCCTGAGCTTCTTCAATGGAAGTCACCTTCATGTCAAACCTCTTTGGAAGAGATATGGGAATCTTTCTCACCAGCTTTGCTTCATACATCTTCTCCCCCAGGGCACTTGAGACATTGGCTATCTCAATGATATTCATGTGAAAATCATGAATACTTTCATCCTTAAGTTCTCAAACTGAGAGGTGAGCAGTTAAAGAACTTAAGGATGAAAGTATTCAAGGCTTCTTCGGCAATAGTGCAATTACTGGTCATCCTGAAGATATTATTGTCCACACCATTGAATAGGGCATTCAAGGCTTTGTAGTTTCCTTGAGCTGCTTCATCATCCTTATCATTACAATTATCTTCAGCTTTGTTAACATCAATATCTTTTCCATTAAGTCCAACAACCTTTGGAGGATCTCATCCCTTAATAACAGCTTTACACGCCTTGCTGACCATGGACTTAATGAAAGCCACCATACGGACTTTTCAATAGTCATAATTGGTTCCGTCAAGGATGGGTGGCTTGTTCATAAATCCCTCTTCCTTGTTCATTGCACCAGAAAGTATCTTCTCTGAACCTCACCCAGAGACAGAGCAGGATGTCTTCTCTGATACCAATTGAAATTCTAGTATTCAGATCACATATGTCCTAAAAGATGTTGAGACACCTTTTTCTTAACAAACAAGCAATGACAAGATAAACGATAATCAAAGTGTAGAAAAGAAAAGAACACACAGGATTTTTAATCCAATTTGGTGCAAACCAACACCTACTTTAAGGGCTACCAAGCCAGGGACCAAGTTAACTACCAATGGTATCAATTCAAAGCTAAACTCCCCTATTTATAACTTCTCACTTAATCACTACCCTCGTCTAACTTCTACCTAAGACTCGCATAGGTATGAGACCCTTCTCAAATCCCTTCCAATCATAAACCAGTGACTGAACAATTATAAACACTTATAAAATTACAAAAGTCACACTTCAAAGACACACAACCATTCATTGCTTACAAGCTTTGGAATGATTGACAGAACTTACAGCAAAAATAAAGTCCTACTATTTTAACAATGTGATAATTGAGAGGCTCACAATAAGCACATAAACCCTAATCAAAATACAGTGTAAGTTCGTAAAAAAACAACTAGGGTTGAAGTCTTCTATTTATAATCTTCATAGAACTGGATTTGGGCTTCAAAAATCCCAATTGGATGAGTAACAGGCGCTGCAGAATTATCTCCTCAAAGATATGACATCAATCATTAGTTTCCTAAAATATCTCCATAATTAGTAACTAATAATTCTCCTTGAAATCAACTTGAATCTTCTTCAATATTCAAAATGGGTGCCACATAGGATAGCACAATCTTTACAGAATATTCTGCACTTGTAACAGATCAGAATATCTAAAAATCCAGTTGTTCATAAACACGATGTCGAAAGAGCATATATACGACATCACATATGACATGTTGCTTAAGTATATAGAACATCTTTATTCAACATGTCAAATCTAAGTTAGTTTTACCAAACATAATGCCAAACACAACATTTTATCATCGAAGGCGCCTCATGGAATCATACCTTTAGATCATCCTTTTCTTTTGCAAAACATAGTCTAACATCAAGTTTGATTTATAAACTTTTATAAAATCATCAAGAAAGAAGAGAGTGGAGAATAACATTGATTGAAACAACATTTAACTTGTTTCACTTGGAAAAATAACTTTTCTTCTCTTATAACAATATATCAATTTCATATTTACAAAAGGAGTTTAGGGTTTTTGTATGAGTTTAATAAAATGAGTTTAGGTTTTGACAAGTAATCGAAAAAGAGGAATGATAAAAAAAGATGAGTGAAAGGGAGAACACGGTGAACAATTGATTGAAAGCAAAATGATATTTCTGGGTGAAAGGGAGAAATGGAGAACAATGAAACGAAAAATGAAAAAGAGAGAAAGAATTCTGGAGTATCTTCCACACGGCCGACAGCAGAGTCGAGCGGCAGTTAGTCATTTCAGGTTTTTCGGACTTTTTTGGCATGTTCTCGTTTTGCGTGATTCAGGCTCTTTTAGTTCGATCTATGGATTTATGTGTAATTGACTTGTAGTTTTGGGCTTTAGTTATTAGGTATTTTCTATTATAAATATGCATCTCTTATATGCTTATATGTGTTATAATCTTAGGGCTTACATCAACAAGGGAGAGCAAGGGTTTAAAGTTATATCATAGGATTTTGGCTATTCTCAAGGGAAACCTTAGATAGGCAAGGGTTTTGGGAAACCTTTGGAGTTATCTAAGGGAATTGGGAAACATTTTTTACACATTGGGTTTGAGTTATTCATATATTTAAAGTTGAAGAGGTTGAGAAACACTTGGTTAGAAAATAGGGTTGTTCTTGGGCGTTTTCAGAGTTGTTCTTGGGAACCTGAAGGCGATAGCTATTTTCTTGTAACTCATATGTAATCTCTTGTAACAATTTTCTGAGTATAGTGAATTGAAGAGTTGCTCTCTCCCTCAGAGTAGATTGTTTGATCGAACTGGGTAAACAAACCTTTGTCTTTTTCTCGCCTTATTTTGTTATATTATCTGTGTACAAATTATTATTATTGTAGACCATTTATTTTGGTTTCTAATATTTTTTGCCTCACAAATTTATATTGAACATTGTCGTTAATTCACAACAAGTGGTATGGTGAACGTGGAGAAAAGGGGTAATATTACAAGTGAGCACCATGGTTAGAAGGGAGATCGAGAAATTTTCCAGTAACAACGACTTCGGGTTAGGGAAAATAAAGATGCAAGAAATTTTAATTCAAGAGAAGTGTATTGATGCTTTGAAGAGTGAAACATTGATGTCTGCAGGGCTTACATATGTACAAAAGACCTAGATGTTGGATAAGTCCATGAGTGACATTATCTTATGCCTTGTGGATAAAGTTCTAAGAGAAGTCGCCAGGGAGTAAACTATGATTTTTATGTGGAAAAAACTGGAATCATTATATATGACAAAGTTTTTAGCTCACATGTTGTGTTTGAAACAACAACTCTATTCATTCTGAATGGTGGAAAACAAATTCATAGTTGAGCAACTTACAGAATTTCACAGGATTATTGATGATCTTGAGAATATTGAAGTTAAGATTGAATATGAGGACAAGAACTTACTCTTGTAGAGTTCATTACCTAAATATTTAAGTGTGATACGGTGGGAAGAACTGACTATTTTTGGAATGCTGGTTTGCGTTTTGCGTTTGTTTTTGCAAAATGTCGCGGTAAGCAAGAGTCGCCACCGACTTTTATTTTATCCAACAAGGAAAGGAAAAAAACACAGAAAAATTCCTTTTTCGAGATATTTCTCGGGTTCGGGGGGTAGATTATAGAAAGGGAAGGTATTAGCACCCTTTATATCCGTGGTTATCCACGGGCTCTTAGGTACTTGCTCAATTGTTTTCAAAATTGTTTTCTTTGTGCTTGTGGGTTTGAAAAAAAGTTTTTTGTTTGAAAACTTCGATTTAACTCTTGCTTATGTCCTCAAGAGTGTAATGAAGTGTTTTGAAAACTTTGTTCGAAAATTGTAAGTGTGAAAAGTTTTGTTTTGAAAGAGCAAGTATCTAAGAGCTATCTACCTACTCGAAAAAGGAATCGTTCTATGCTAATGTCCTTTAGACAATGCTATCCCACTATTAGTGAGTAGGTAGCACCTTCGTTGGAGTTTGAGGGTCAATTCGAATTAGGGACTTACGGTCACCAAAGCAATGTTACGATGCCTTAGCAGTAACCCTTATGTCTTAGATCATTTGTTTGAGGCAACAATATCCGAGGCAACCGTTTTTAGGAAACTATGATCTTTTAGACAAGAAGACGACCTCTAAAACGACCTATACTCGATGACCGTGTACAAAGGCAACCAAGTGGGGTGTACCCTAAGAGTGCGCATGTGCGAATATGTCATTTTCAGTTATTTTTATCTTTGCACATGTTAAGGGTGGTCTAATTTGATGTTAAGATTTAACATTCAGTCTTGTCATGCAAACCCTATTATCAAACATCTAACAATTATAATTTGCGGAATTAAAAGTGAGGAAATTAAATTACAAGGCGTCGGGTATTTACATCGCCAAAGACAAACCCTTTGAAAAATAAAGTAAAGCGGTAAAAATAATTAAATGCCCTATTTAACTATTACAATCCAGAAGCAGGTACATTATTGGATAAGGAAAAGTAAATCGCGACGCAAAATTAAATCGGACGCATGATTAGGGTTTTGACCCTTTTGAAAGCAAATACTTTTTTTTGTTTTTATTTTAAGAGAAGAAACCAATCCTAAATTAAATAACCAAATTAAATTAAATTAATTAATTAAATGAAAAAATAAATTATTTTTGGAGTTTTTGATTATTTAGGAAAGAAATTAAAAATGATTAAATTAGTGGTTAATATCTAATTAAATCTAATTAATTAAAATTATTTACAAAAATGAATTAAAGTTTTCTAATTAAAAACCTAATCAATTAATAAATTTATTAAGAAAAATAAAAGTTTAAAATTTGATTGTAATAAAAAAAAATTGCGATTTTATTTAATAAAAACAGAATTTTGTGATTGGTTAGAAAATTAAATAAAACAATTAAAGTATTTAAACAAAAACAAATAAAAGAGAATAGAAGAAATGGGCCTGCTTTTGGAGGGTGTTGGTAGCAATTTTGTAGGCCCAACAATGCTGATCTGTTTGACTTTCTCTGATCCAATATGCATGCATTGACCTGGACTATGGTGGACTTTCAACGTGGACCACCAGATCTGGCTCCTTGGCCATCTGGCGCTTGGATCATGAGGGAGCATGGTGGATTGCAAGCCAGCGTATGCATACAATCACCTGAAAACAAAAATTATTGAGAAAGTGGGGGACCTGGGATTCGAACCCAGGTCCTGAAGGAGAGTGCATTGCCAAGATTACCACTGAGCCACGCTGCTTGGTTTGTTATAATAATGCAAAGGAATAATAATATAATAAAACAAAATCAATTGGTCAGAAAATAAAAAAAAGGGCGCCAAGATTTGAAATAGCCAATGGACGGAGGACACCTCATCGTCCCTGTCCTCAAAACTCTGTAAAAAAATACCTGCGGATTTGAATCTGCAGCTAAAAGCGCAGCCCGGTTCTAAAATTCTCTACAGGCCATATAAATGCATTCCAAGGACATGGTTCAATTCGTCATGACCTCCTGATCACAACCATGTTCTTCTTATGTCTCAATTTTACCTGAAACAGAAAACCCTAAAAGCAAACGAAGAACCCTAGCTATGGTGATTTTCTATAAAGGGCACATAAATGAAATTGGCTATTAGCATTAGTTTGCAAATGATATGAGGGTTACAAATATGCTATTAGTTTGTTCAATAGATGCTAGAATGATTCAAATCGAAATCAAGAACAAGGGTGAATAGCATGAGACTTACAACGCATTTGGAGGCTTGAGGATGTGTGGTTTTGATCGAGTTAGCTTGTGTGAATGGCCAGGAATCGATTGAGACCACTCCCGCGTCCTGAAACTGCCTCTAACCTGGATTTTGATCTCCAACTTTTTTGTGATTTTTCTCACTTTTGATCTGCCTCTTCCAACACTTGCCAACCCTTATTTCGTGTGCTTTAGCCTCCTTATGTAATGTGTACTGCATTAGGGTAAGAAACTTGGTACAAATCTCTCCATATCAATGCTCATGAATTGGATTTGATTCCACCATTAAAACCTTCCAAATTTGATTTGATTTGGATCTTTTTATGCATACAAGCCTTGATTCGAATTTGATTGTGATTCTAGTTGTGAACAAAGCCTAAAACAACCAGAAAATCATGAGTTATCAATGCCTTGGATTTTATATGATTTTATTTGATCTAAAATGAATAAATTCAGCTAAAAATCAAATTAAATAATAAAAATGAGATATGGGCACATGTCTGGAGCTAGGGAACGTGGACAATAATGCAAACTCAAATCAAGTGGAAAAGAATGGGCCCATTTGGAAAAATTTGAAGTTTTGGGGATAGTTGACTTTTGGTAATTTTGCAAAAAGGTCCAACTTCAACAATGCATAACTTCTTCAATTTTGAACTGTTGGAAGTGTTCTTAGACTTTTTAGAAAGCTTGAGATGTCCTATAACCAACCCTTTTGGTCCCATCTCATTTTGATATTCCATGCTCAAGTTATAAGCTTTGACAAAAAAAGTGTTTTTGTTGACTTTCAAAAATGACCTATAATGTCCAAATTCATAACTTCTTATGAGTGAATTTTTTGAACTTGGGGTGTGAATATGTATTGTAGGGAATTGCATCCTCTTCAAAATGAGCTTTGGATGGGTCATTTCTCATAAAGTATGAGAAAGTTATGCTTGGTCAAAGTTGAGTTGACTTTTCCTACAAAACCCTAATTTAGCAACTTTTGAGTCTTGATGAATTTTGAGAAATCCTTGATGAATCATGATCAACCCTTGATCAAATGATGAAATATAATTCAAAATGAGAATGTTGACAAAAAATCTTGAGGTTTGACTGTATGTAGGTCACAGTTGACTTTTGCCCTAACATAGTCGATTTTTGGACCTTTGAGCAATTGACTGAGCAAACTTCCTCTGCAAGGCTTGAAACATGACATGGATGATCTTGAGAACATATTAGGACATTTGTGAGCATTTGAGGTCATTTGGACTCAAGGATCTTGATGCAACACAAAACCCTAATTTGGGATAGACTGCCTTAGGAGAGAGCTTGTCTGACCAACTCTTGAGCTACCTTGAGCCACTTGGAGATTTTTCTTGCAATGTTTTGAGAAATATGGGAGGGAAAATTTTGGGGTACAATATTAAGAAATTTAAGGATTCCCTTCTTTATGGTAAGGAAGATACTATTAATTTGGATGAAGTACAAAAGGTGGTGAAATCTAAAGAATTTTCAAAGTCGAAGATTTGAAGATTGAAGATAATGGTGAAGGCTTAAATGTGTCAAGAGGAGGAGGTGAGCGTAAATAGGTGTCCAATTCAAATAGGTTTTACAAGTAAAAGTTAAAATGTTTTAATTGTCAAAAAATATGTCACTTTAAAAGGGATTGTCCTGAGAGAAAGGTCATTGAAGATTCTGTTCAAGCTGCAGTTGCCTTGGGTGAGGAAAGTTATGAGGATGTCGGTGCACTAGTAGTATCGAGTTTAGAAACTAAAGATAGTTGGGTCATTGACTTAGGTTTCTCTTATCACATGTGTCCAAGAATAGAATACTTTGAAATTTTAAAGATGGTGCAAGGTGGAGTAGTTCACCTTGGTGATAATAAGGCATGCAAGGTTCGTGGTATTGGTATAGTCAGATTTAAAATATTTGATGATCGTAAACTTCTTATTCACAATGTGATGTATGTTCCAGAACTCAAGCAAAAAATTTCATCTATAAATATGTTTGATGATCTAGGCTATTGTACTAGATTTGAATATGAAGTGTTGAAGATTTCGCGTGATGAATTGATTATTGCTAAAGAATCTAAAGTATATGGTCTATATATTTTAGAAGGTTCAAATGTTATTATTTATCAAGCGTTAACTAGAGGAGGCTTTCATGACAAGGAAGAACTATAGGATTTGAGTTTAAGGCATTATAAATGCCTTGAGAAAGTTTTAGAGGAGTATAATCAATTTTTCAAAAATCAAGGAATAAAAATGCATGTTACCAATGAGTTGTTATTGAGTTTTTGGAGAAGAGTTAGGGTTAAAATAACTTACTTGGTTGGAAGATAATTCTTCAGAGGGCCGGCAGGTTTTGAGCGGTGACGGACGACTGATCAATGACAGTGAACAATATCATTTGTACAGCCGACAGTAGAGTCGAGCGGCGGTCGTTCGCTTCGGGTTTTTTGGCAGTTTCTTGTTTTGCATGATTCGAGATCTTTCAATTCGGTCCATGGATTCATGTGTGATTGAATTGTGATTTTGGACTTTAGTTGTTGAGTATTTGTTATTATAAATATGTATCTCTTATATGTTTGCAGGTGTGACAATCTTAGAGCTTACAACAACAAGGGAGAGCAAGGGTTTAAAAGTATAACATAGGATTTTGGCTATTCTCAAGTAAAACCTTAGAAATGCAAGGGTTTTTGGAAACCTTTGGAGTTATATAAGAGAATTTAGAAACTCGTTTTACACCTCGGATTTGAGTTATTCATATATTGAAAGTTGAAGAGGTTGAAAAAAACTTGGGTAGAAAATAGGGTTGTTCTTGAGCACCTTCAGGGTTGTTCTTGAGCACCTTCAGGGTTGTTCTTGGGAACCTAAATGCGAAGACTATTTTCTGAAAATTCATTTGTAATCTCTTGTAACAACTTTCTGAGTATAGTAAATTAGAGAATTGCTCTCTCTTCTAGAGTAGATCGTTTGATCGAACTAGGTAAACAAACCTTCGTCTTTTTCTCTTCTTATTTTGTTATATTATCTGTGTACGAATTATTATTAATGTAGACCATTTATTTTGGTTGATAATGTTCTTTGCCTCGCAAATTTATATTGATCATTGTCGTTAATTCACAACATATTTGATTTTATTTTTCGTTTCCTAAAAAAATTAAAAGGTGGAGAAACAAAAATTTAGGGGGGAGGGGGCAGTGAAAATTTCTTCGTGATATCTTAGTTTATGAGAGAATGAAATAGCATTGGCTCAAACAGACGCTAATATTTTTATAAATAATATAAAATTTTAAAAATGAGTTGAATCAGCTATAGTTAGACGCTAATAGATTTTGTTATTTTTTATATTTTATGATTTTTTTTAGCGTCTGTGTAAGTAGACGCTAATGTTAAAGTCATTTTAAAAAATTAAAATTAAATGAATAAGTTAATTAGAGTTGACATGTGTGACATAAAACCGATGCTACTAGCGTTAGAGTCAGGGCTGATGCAAAATATTTGAAGCTAAAATTTATTTATCTTGTTGTGTTAGTAAAGATATGTCACGAGTTAGTAAATTAATAATTGTTAAAAATATTTAAAATATAAATTAATTTTTAAAAAAATTAGTTAGTAATATATGTCACATTATTTTTACCCCTCGCAAAATATGTCACATTATATTTATAATAAGGTAAACATACATAGTGTAGGAATAAGCACCTTTGTGAGAGGCACACCGCTTATCCACCTAAAATCTTAAGGTGATAGGTGAGCGGATTCTCCCACTTATATATGTTTAAGTCTCCACATTCCTATCCAATGTGTGACTATTTTCCCACTTACTCACACTTGTTATATTATTCCAACACCCTCCTCAAGTGTGAATCCACAATGCTCTCCCACTTGTACCGCCATTGACATCTTGCAACGGAACACCACTTCCTAGGCGCATTTCGATACAAGTCACTTTCGGTCCCTTTCTCGAATCAAAGGCTCATGATACCATGTTGGGGGGAGATACTAGGAGCATTAATATATAGTGTAGGAATAAGTACCTTTGTGAGAGGCACACCACTTATCCACCTAAAACCTTAAGGTGATAGGTGAGTGGATTCTCCCACTTATATATGTTTAAGTCTCCACATTCCTACCCAATGTGAGACTATTTCCCCACTTACTCACACTTGCTATATTATTCCAAAAACTTCGTAAAAAGTTGTTAGGATTTCATCTCTAACATAAAAGTTGTGATGGCCATTTTGACGAGGGATCTTTGCCCCCTTAGATATGCTTGTGTTGCAAGTTTATTTAACATTGCAGAGAGTTTTACTCTTGGGAACTTTATTTTATTTTTATGTAGTGCTATATTTAATGTCTTAAAGTTTTAGGTGAAGATATAGTATTTCAAACTCACTTGTGTGGTTGCCTTTTGTTTCAATAGTATAATCAAATTCAATGATTCAACTAAAGAAAACGATTCATTGTGTTGAAAGTTTTTTTGGTAGTGATGGTTAGATAGTGTCTCATTGATGCAGTAACGATGGTGCAAGTGTACGTGAGTTAAACATCTTTTGCTTAAGTGAAAGTAAATTGAGATAAAACTAATAGACTCACATGTGAGGAAGAGATTTTTTTTGACATTTTGGTATTCGATCTTACGACCGACTAATTTAAGAGGACTAATCCTACCGTCCACTAGTAGAAATCTCGTTTAAAACTTGAGTAAATCTCTGTATAAACTGGCCCAACACAAAAACTATTAACATTTAACCGATTTCAAATCTGAAATTTTAATAGGAGCACACTCTATAAACCTAAAAGTTACTAGATCAACCCTTGAGAAAGAAATTGTTATGATACGTGTGAATTAAATGTCTTACATTAATTATAAAAGAAAAAGTTGAACAATATATAAGTGAAATAATGTCTTAATGTTTTTGATTAAGAAGTGATCCAACTTGGGAAGGATATTAAATAATCCATACATGTATTAGTTTGACGTAGTTTTAAGTCTTATCCATTAGTTAAGCTTGTTCCAGTGTAATCACTTAGGTGTATTTTCTCTATCTATATAAACCTGTATTATAGTCATCAGTTTCATTAATAACTCAAGTTATATTCACTCATATATTTTTCTACTATTGAATTAACATAACCACATAACATCTAGAACCTTATCTGATTTCGTGGCTCCAATACAAACACACAATTGATAGGAGTTGCATTCACAATAGCCCTTCTATTGTGTAAGGTCTTTACTGCAATAAATTCAAATTGAATTTGACAAATATCCCCTCATTTTACATATTGAATTATAAGAATCAGATGCGTCATCTAACCAGCTTTATGGGAGAAAATAATTGATGTAAAGTATGACACTAATCTGTAAAGAATAAAAATAATTTTGGTTGTAAAAATCTTTTAATTATCCCATTTACTTCTAACAACATGTGTAATTATGGTTTTAAAGTATCTGTTATTTTTTTGTCGAAAAAAAAACTATTTATTATTTTTTATTAGAAACTCATTTATTTATTTTTATAATACAAAGTTTATAGTCATTTAAAAGTATATTTCTACTAATAAATATATCTTTTTTAATAAATAAAATTTGTATTCAGTAGCAGATCTAATACTATTTAGTAGCCAATTATGACAATGAAATGAAGAGAGACTAACCTATAACTGCTATAGAGACAATAGGAAGATGATAGAATTTAGAGTTGTGTTTGAGTCATTTTGAATTTAGAGTTGTGTTTGAGTCATTTTTAACAAAATTACGTGATTCTGTTTAATTTATTGTTTGTATTTTACAAATTGAATCAAATCGTATTATGTTATAATCTAAAGTTCATTTAACTTACATTCAATCCAAACTCAAATCTATTATGTCTTAACCTTACGATTACAAATGATTTTTTCTTTATCTCACTTAAGGTTTCAGTTTAAGTCTTTGCAAATCTCTCATGACGATATTACACCTTGTTTTCATCTTCTTTTTCAAGTATATCTTGTTTTTTATTCTCTAGTATCTAATCTCTTATTTTCTTTGTTTTTTTATCTTATCATTTTTATTTTATTGTTCTTTTTCAATTACATTTTAGATGCACCTTTTCTTTTCTAATTTCTCCTCTCTCACTAATAGAAAAACACTTGTTAAGTCGGTTAAAAACGATTTCTTAAAACGGTTCCGAAACTGACCTAAAAGCTTCTGACATAAGAAGTTACTTGTATCGAAAGTATCTATACATGGTCTTGGGTAAGAGTCCCACATGTGAGTAGAGTGTCTCGTTGAAGAGTATCCAACGGTGGTACAAGTGTGTGGAAGAAAGAAGCTTCCACTTGAGGGGGAGCATTGCAGACTCACACTTGAGGGGAAGTGTTGAGAATATAACAAGTGTGAGTGAGGGGAAATAGTCCACCTTGAATAGGAATGTGGTGACTTGAGCATTTATAAGTGGGAGAATTCACTCATTAGTATCTAGAGCTCCGGTTCGAAATCTACGGGAAAACACGGAAAACACAAGTGAACAATGAGGTGTTGTGTGATTGAGAATCACATTTTTCTGATTCTGTGGGATTTGGAAAATACTAATTTTTAGTGAGTTTTTTTAGTGAATTTCACAAGGTTGAAGATGAACAGAAATGGTGATATCAATTCCAAGTTTTCAGTGTTTGATGGTAAAAACTGGAATCGTTGGAAGATCCAGATGCGTGTGTTGTTCAGTTCTCAAGATGTGTTAGATCTTGTCACTGATGGCTATGCTCTGTTAGCAGCAGACCCGACAGAAGCATAGAAGACAACACAGAAGGCGATAAGGAAGAAAGATCAGAAGACATTATTCTACATCCATCAGTGTATGGATACAAATGCGTTTAAGAAGATTGCTGACTTAAAACAACAAAGGCTGCGTGGGACACATTGGTCAGGTGTTACGGTGGTGACGCATTAGTGAAGAAGGTAAAGCTTCAGTCACTGATAAAATATTGTACATTACTTACACATGTTTAAGTAACTGAAGAACTGAGGTTGGAACATCAGGATCAACCACATTCAAACAATAATAGAAATATCTAAGAAGCAATACATATTGGTTGTACAAAGGACATACAAAAGTAAGATTACCAACAAAACAATATATAGCCTTACAATCAGAATCAATTACAAATCATGTAACATACCATCTCCTAAGAGCTTCTGATGATTCGTTTCTAAGAATTGACATGCCATGCATGAGACCACAATGAGCTCAAGGCATATTATACTATCAGAACTTAGACTTCCCAGAAATATTTACCTTTCAATTCACCTTTCATCTCACAGCTTAGTCATGCCTGTCAATGCTACCTGAGGAACACTCCCCGAATGGATAATTAAATCATAACTAGAAATAGTAAATATAAAACAGAATAACTTGCACACAAAAAAACTACAAATAACAAAGAATTTTATGAATACTCGACCCGTTTCACCACCTTTGATCAAAAGGGATAACTGCATAATGAGAAATTAAAAAGGAATAAGAAGGACCCATTTCAACCACCAACCAACGTATTGTTACAAATTATCAATCTTGACTTCTTTATTGATTCTTTTGAGAAAGAAAGGAACATGTTTTTTTCAAAACCGTTACGTTAATGTTGTTCCAAACATCAGATAAGGTGAGGAATGCAACAATTTTCTCAGTAATATTCATGTCTTCTGGAAGAACAGAGCCAAAGACAGTGTATTCTTGTCGCAATATTCATGTATTCCAAAAGAACAGAGCCAAAGGCAGTGTATTCTTGTTGCAATATTCATGTATTTCGGAAGAACAAAGCCAAAGACAGTGTATTCTTGTTTCCATTCGGGAAGATCAACTAAGCTAATAAAGAATTTTGGACCAGAGCCAATCAAAGCAATGGAGCATCTTCTTAAGAGTGGACAATCTTCTAAAGAAAGTTTATGGAATAGTGTGTCTTGTGCGTCTAATGTCCCTTGAATTAATGCATATGGAGGATCAAAACCAACCTGTAAAATACGAACTCATTTATTATCATCCAACACTACCTAGCAATTAAACACTTGTATAAGACACAAACACTAAATATGACACTGGCGCGTAGGCACCGATGATAATTTAAGAAATTGAGTGATTGAATGTAAATACGCGTGTTAGTATCGCGTAGGTCACCAACGCAATAAAATTGTATTGATAGTGATATAATGTATCTTATATATATTTTTAAGTTAAGATTTTTTCTTAAAAGATAGCGGGTTCGATTCTCTCATGATACACATTGAAATTTAATTTATTAAAAATAAATCTAATTTTTTAGGTCAGATGGACGACACGTGACTAATAAATAGATTTCTCAAGTGAGTTAGTGAACACATGCGATTTAAGAAATTTAATGCGAATTAAATATTTTTTATTTAAGGTTTGTTAAGTCCGTTTTAAATGCATCCGACTTAACAAAGTTATAAATATTTACGAAATTGTCACCGCTTTACTTCTTAAGTCAGGTGACAGGTCAACTGACTTAACAACCTCTGCTAAAAAGATATTTTTGTACTAGTGTCTTCTTCTCTTTCTTTTTCATCTTCTCTAATCTTTCATTTCTCTGTTTTTTTCTTCTATTTCAATATAATTTTTTTATATTGTTTTATACTATTATTTTATGTTTTTTATTTCACTTTTTTTAATCTTATTTTTGTATGTTAAATGAAAATTATTGTTCAAATATGATAAAATTTATTATTATTTGATAACGCATAAATAACTAAATACAAAGTTATGTTATCATTTATATATGTATGTAGGATTCAATAATTTCTTCCGTAAGAAATCAAACCAACCCAATTCATATTAATTTAGTTTGATTTTATTTCTAAAAATCAACTGAAACAAATATGTATCGTACATTTTTTTGTCTTGCGCTCGAATGACTTTTTATGTGAAAATCAAACATTTGATTGTAAAATTTTTAATATTATCATTTACCAGCGTGTGTAGTTATGGTTTTAAACTATTTGTTATTTTATATTAAAATTTTTTTTTATTATTTTTATAATTACAAAATTTATAGTCATTTAAAAATATATTTCTACTAATAAATATATCTTTTTTTAAATAAATTTTTGTACTAGTAGTAGACCTAATACTATTTAGTATTTGTCATAAATCACTACCAATTATGACAATGAAATGAAGAGAGAGTAAGAAAAGGAAGATGATAGGATCTCCATAATCTAGAGGATGATAGAGAATGGTGGTGAGTATAGCTAGTGACAATAGAATAGTTCGTTTGTCTTGTATGGGTGCAACATAAGTTTTACATTGAATGGGGAAATAAGCTGACGAAAAATGGGTATCAATTTAATTTAATGAACAAGAGTCCAGTACTGCTGCCATCAATATTGAGCATGCAATAGGGCAACTTGAGTTGGGTCCACCATATTTGCGTTGTCACAGAACAGGTATCCCTCGATCTGATCCCAATGTTTGGGTCCCCAAAAGATAATCACTTCAATTTTTGATGATTCTCTCAAATATCTGTATTATTTTTACTTTGTTTTATTCAATTTTCTATTATATTAGTGATGAGAACTGGATTCAGATGATTGGCTCCTAAGAAACGGAGGTGAATAAACAAACTCGATCCATGGGATAATGAGACGACACTGAGATATTTGGAGGAGACCAAAGTCGTGACTGAAATCATAATGGTTGAGTGTTTCCATGATCATTGTCTTTTGTTTGTTCCTTTGTTTTTGTCCTTGCATTTTCCTCATTCTTAGGGGCGATGAGGGAGGATGGTATTTGGTTTTTATGTAATGAGTAAGGCTCTTAAAAGTAGATTATTTTCAAAAATAATTTGAAATTCGATTTGATAATTTAATTATATAATTAGTATTATGAATTGAATGAGTTTAATATGAGATAAAAACTAAGTTTGTTAATTAAATGATATGAATTTAAATTATATATAATTCGATTCGTTAGGTTTATGAGTCAACTTGATTATATATGAGATGAATTATATTGATTAAGTTTAAAGATTTGCTTCAAATCTTAACAATATCTATTCTTTTAATCTAATGATTTTATTGATAATTTATATTCTTAAGAGAGCAAAATATTTTTAAAAATAATCTATTTTTAATATAATAAAGTAATATACATAACTGTCTTACACTAACTAAATCAATTTAGAGAGCAAATTTCATAGCCCTAATGATAATTTTACATCCTTAATTATTATTTTTCAACTAATTAAATCTAACAATATTAAATGCTTTGTTGCAACGATATAATTTCATCGAATTATCACATTTGAACGCAACATCTACTATCATATCTACATTATAAATGCTTTTGAAATTTTTTATATTTTCTCTATCCATCGTCTATATGATATATTAAATTCAATGTATCAAATATTGTAGCAATACATCATCAATTTTAACTCTAATTTTAATTTTAAAATTTGTCACATCATCTATATGATATATTAAATTCAATGTATCAAATATTGTACCAACACATCATCAATTTTAACTCTAATTATAATTTTAAAATTTATCACATCATTCTATAGTCTTATGTAGCATATCTTAAAACTTATTTTTACTTTTTAAAATTATAAATTAGAGGTCACGTGTTCGAATTCTCGCAAAGACGAAGTACCATCTCATTTTAAACAAATTGGTCTAATAAATCAATCATTATTCCAATTATGTATATTTTCTTAAATTAAAAATATTCTCTCATATTTCAAAAATAAAAGAGATGTGGAAATCCAAACACATTAAAATATTTTTTGTAACTATAACAATAAAAGCTACAGCTGAAACAAATGTTTTTAATCTTAAAGTAGTTTTTACACAATTTTCAAATATAAGTCACTTTAAGCTGATATTTAAATATAATATAGTATGCAATAATCTTTTACAATGTCTTTATACTTTACTATTATATTTTTCATATATAATATCAAATAACAAACTAATGACAAACAACATGATACCATACAAAAGAGATGTGAGAATCCAAACACAATAAAATGTTTTTTATTTTCTTGAAATTATAACAATAAAAGTAAACTTGAAATAAATTTATTAAATTTTAAAGTGATTTTTGAACAATTTAGAAGATAAGTCATTATTCGTTGATCTTAAAATATAATATAATATGCAATAATTTTTTACCATGTCTATATACTTAACTATTATATTTTTCATATAATACAAAATAATAAACTAAAGACAAACAATAATATTTATGATTTCTCGCATTTGATAATATAGAATTTTTCAAAGTAGTTTATATTGGAAGTCCTTAATAACTCAAATGCATTGAGGAAATTTCTGAGAATGTTTCGTTGAAAACAACTTATTGAAAAGTAACTTCTAAAAATCTAAAATTTAAAATTTTCGCAGAGGAAATCAATTATCTAGTTTGGAGAAATCGGTTTCCATAGTCCAGTTCAGTTTTGGATTTCTGTTTTCAGTTGAGAAAAATCGATTACGCCCTTTTGGAAAATCAATTTCTAATTGATTTCTTACTCGTAATTTTGCTTTTTTAACTGTCTTTTGTGTTTGTTTGGTTCAAATGTATTTTATTGTATTCTATAAATACTCTCACATGTAATGTTTTGAAATTAATATCATTTTTATTATTCTCTCTCTCCAAAATTCGCTTTGAATTTTCTCTTCTCCAATTAACCATATTTCACAATTGATCCACCGTACAAACTTTATGCTTGTTTCAACATTTTACTCTTTTGTTTTTTAATTGTGATCATAGAAAGTATAGTAAAAACAACCATGATAAAGACTAAAAAAGAACACTCGTATTTCAATCGATATCAACACCAAAATCAATTAATTTCTTTACAATCTCAATAATGAAAATTAAAATAATAAATAAAAAAATAATTAAGTTAATATAACAACTAACATTTTCAATCTTTTATTCATCAGATAACTAATGACAAAATAGAGATAAACTTTATAATGTTATGGAAAGTTTTATTTGATAATAATTATAAATAAATTTTATAAACTGTAATATAAATTTACTAATCATATTTTTTCAAACCAAATTCTTAATATATTTAATATTCAATAAAAAAAGAACAAGTTAATTTACATCAATACATCGCGCGAGTATTAATCAGTTACTATTATTACTGCTTATCTCTATTATTTAGGCTGATTAAAATCAATTCTCTCAATTTTACTTCTCTCCATGTAAAACGTGAAGAAACCAAGAGACAAATTATATTTCCTCTTACAATGTTTTGCATTTAATTATCACAATACACAATACATTTCTGCCACCAAAATTATGTCTTTTTTTAAACACACCATATATCTCTCTCAGGCTCAACTTTATAACACACTATTTGTTTCCCTCTTCTATTGTCCGTGTTCACCTTAGCCGCTGCCAATAACAACCTTTGACTCTGAATGGTGATGCAGGGTAAAATTGGAAACCATTTGAAACCTAGGTTTGTTCCGCCACTGTATTTTTGCAATGTATTGTTTCGAACAGGTGGAAATTTTTTTCCTTATTAATGTGTGAAAATATTTGTTATATTGATAATATATTTTAGGATTTCTTCATCATCTCCAATAATAACTTATATTTCTCCATTCACTTTTTAGTTGTTTGTTTTTTTATTACAGTTGCATATATATCTACTATGTGTTTGATAAAATTCTGAAATGAACTTTCACTAAATTTTGTAGTGAAAATTTATTAGTATGTGATTGTTGATTTTCTCTGAATGAACATAAATATCTCAATAATTTGATTTTGATTATTCTTTTGAAAATTTGATTTATTTGTTGCAGAAGAATTTAAAATACTTAATAATTTTATTCATGGTGACGAAACAAGAGATGCAGCAACACTAATCAACATATTGTATTAGAACTGGTTAAATTATATTTTTGTTTCATAATCATAACTATGTTCTCTTAATTAAAAAGTCTTATAGAGAAACTCATTGATTATAAGTTGCATATATAAGTGGAAGAAGAATGGAAAAGGGAATGACACTTATATATTAAAACAAAACATATATGAAGATACGTTTTTTGGTTCAAAGAATAGTTGCAGTATTAAAACAGAGAAATTAAAGGTCAGATGTTTAGTGAATATAGCTTACATGAATATAGCTGAAATTCATGCCTTTTGATCTGAAAATATCAACTTAATTAATTTTGTGTTTTTGATAGGGTAATCCTCAAAAAGAAATATGATGATGGGTAAAAATTGATTGATATAGAAATATTAGATTGAAATGCTTTTAATTGCATTACAATATATATTTATATGTTGCCAACATGAGTTTAAATTGAGAAATAAATTGTCATTATACTATAATATTTGAACATTTTTAAGATGGCAAAATTATATATAAGTTAATATTCTTTCCTTATATATTTATCATATTATTATATTAAAGTAATGAAAAATATTATTGAAAGATTAATAATAAATAAATCTATTAAATTTATTATTTTTTTTTAATATGTGAAATTAATTACGGATAGTGGTTATTAATTTTGACAAATATTTTATTTAATTACATAAATATTTTTCCTTAAAATAGGATAGACATCGATTATGAAACTACATGATTTGACTCATATCATAATATAGACATTTTAAAGAAAAATAATCAACAATTAATGATTTTAAACTATTTATTAGAAAATTACTTATTTTTTAAAATTATTTATTCAACTTTTTAATATTAGTGTAATCAGTTCTAATTAATGCACATTAAAATAATTATATTAATTATACTTAATTATTGATTTTATTCTATTATTTTTATATGAATTTTCTATTATTTATTGATTTTAAAAAGTGAATTATTATGAAATCTAAATCCTTATAGAGAAACTATTGGAGCATTAGATAGAGGGATTATGAAATATCTCAAGAAAGTGACTTGAAGTTCATGGTATTACACTTTTTGTATTCACCACTAAGAAATGGTATCAAGGGTCCTTCTTTTCAATAATAATCAATTGATGTTGTGAGCTGCTCTCTTTAAAAGAATAAACCCATTGATGATGTGAGCTCCTGATATATATATATATATATATATATATATATATATATATATATATATATATATATATATATATATATATATATATATATATATATATATATATATATATATATATATATATATATATATATATATATATATATATATATATATATATATATATATATATATATATATATATATATATATATATATAAAGCCTCTTTGTTCTAATACAAATTTAATGAAATTTTTTCTACATTCCTCTTTGTTCTTTTCACGTGATTGATTCAAATGGATGAATCAATTTTATTTGGTTCCATTTTTAATAATAACAATTAATAATAATGTTATATAATTAAGTCATATAGTTTTTACCAATCAATTAATAATAATGTTATATAATTAAGTCATATAGTTTTTACCAATCAATTAATAATAATAATAATAATAATAATAATAATAATAATAATAATAATAATAATAATAATAATAAATACTACTATGGTGATAATAGTCTTTATTCATAACCCATTTTATGATTTTGTATCTATAATTATTAAATTCCTACCTAATTAATAATAATAATCTTTATCAATTCTCCCAACCCTATTGACTTTTTCGATTTCCAATATAATAAACGTAAATGCAGTTATAGGCGGTTCTATCTTACGGTCAGTTTGGTCAAATGCCCAGACTCGGTCCTGTCTAAATTTTTTTTAATATTCATGTTTTTTTTAAATAAATAAAATTAAAAGAAAAAAAAATAGTGGAATTTAGAATTGAAAAAACCTAAAGAAGAAAATGATTATTGAATAATAGTCGTCACCGTTCTTTTTTCCTTCTTTGTTCAATCTACCGTCGCCAACTTCTCTTACAGTTCTATATCATTCCTACAACAGGTAATGTAAAACTCTAACTTGATTATTAAATAGCAGATGTGTGTTTCTCTTTTTATATAATACAAATATATTACATGTGTTTGACTTGGTCTATTAATCTATTTGATACATTTGTCACAACAAAAAATAAGGATCTAGAGGTTACTAATAATATTCTGGTAATGAATTAGATAAGCATGTATATAATTTTTCTCTTTTTGTATCTTTTATTTCACTGGAAAGTTGACAAATGTTCAATGTAAGAAGTTTAATTTGAGCCAGCAAACTAGTACAAAATTGAATTGACATATTTACAATTACAAATCAATTAGTGATTATGCTAGTTGCTATTTTTCAAATGAAACTTGTAGTAATAAGTCTATATATTATACTTGTTTAATTCCATGTTTGATTCTAATTTATTGATTAGAGTTTAGGTTGTTTGATTAACCATGTACTCATTTATTTATTTATTTATTAGAGTTTAGGTTGTTTGATTAACCGTGTACAATTACAAATACTAATTTATTTATTAGAGTTTTAAATTTTGTTTTATTTGTTTGAAGAGCATTGTTTATTATTATTTGTTTTATTTGACTATTATTCTTTTAAATTTTGAAACTACAATTTTGTAATTATTTTATCTTTTGTTCAGAGATGAGGAGATTTTTGATTGTTAGAGAAAATATTGAGAATATGAATGTTGTGCAACACGAAGCCGAATTAGAGCCATTGTCTAATGTGGTTAATGAGTTTAATCCAAATGAGATTGTGTGTGGTCCAGGTCGTAGGAAATAAATTAATGAGTATGTTCTAGATATTCAAGACCGAGTGAGGAGGGTATATATATTGAAGGGTCCAATGCAATCAGATTTGTCAAGTTTTCCTCGTACTCCATTTGGGAGTATTAAAAGATTATTTAGTAAATCATGGTATAAGGATTATACATGGTTAGAGTACAATGAGATGAAGAATACAACTTATTTTTTTCATTGCTTTCTCTTTAAGTAACCCGGGAGGGCCGAGCACTTTAGTTTTGAAGTCTTCACTAAAAGCGGATATAGAAATTGGAAGCATGCATCTCAAGACTCCGCCGATGAATACAATGCATTGCTTAATAGAAAAGTCGAGAAAAGATTCTAATACTTTTATTTCATACTTCTATTAATTCTCAACTATCTTTCACGATTCCAATATTTAGGAATTCTAAATTATAATATTCACTTTAATGACAATAATAAATATTTTATATATTTTATAATAAGAAACACTTATTAATAGTAAATTATTTCAAAGATTTTTGTTTTTTAACTATTATTTTAATATATTACTTAAATGCATTAACTTTTTGAATATTATACAATCTAAAATATAATGATAAATCATAAAACTCCATTATATTTATTATTTAATTTCTAAAATATACAAAAATATAATAAAAAATTAATTATTTTAGAATTATTTCTTATATGAAATTCTTAGTATTAGTATTTAATAATTTAACACTGCCGAGTATATTCAAAGACGGAATCTACTACGATTTTGTTAAAAAAAGGCTATATTATCTAAAAATATTTAATTTATAAATGTATTAATATAAATAAATTTATACTTCACACAATTTCTAACAAATATTTTACACTTAATATTATATTTTTAAAATCATATATAATATTATGATATGTTACAAGAAAATTAACTTAACATGTATCAATAAAAATTTAAGGTAATTTATTTTTATTTCAAACTTAATAAATAATAAAAAATATTTCTTTAATTTTTAAATTTAGTTTTTTATAAATAACAAATACTTTTTTAAATATTTCATCTTATTAGTAGCATTATTATCGATATAAATGGCATAAGAAATTATATTTCATATAAATATCATTATCATTTTTTTAATGATAAAATGTTAGCATTTATAAAAAAAAATAATATAAACATGTGAATTTATAAAAAAACATGAGATAATTATAATGGATGAATAAATAATTTTTTTTATGAAATACACAATTTTTTTTTATATTTAAAACAAAAGACCAACGTGGAAAATCAACGTTATAATAATAAAAAATTTAAAAATCAAACGTAAGTGTCATGTCACATATCACATAATCCACTAAGATAGATTTTTTATATTTTATATTTTATGTATATTTTTTAACCATCAATATATTATATTTATTTAATATATATAATGTCATTGTGTGACTCTTACGATTGTCAAGCAGATAACTACTTGATTATTTCTTTTATTTTTGTATTAATTTACATCTTCTTACGGAACGATACTATTTAATTTGTATGTCTTATATATATATATATATATATATATATATATATATATATATATATATATATATATATATATATATATATATATATATATATATATATATATATATATATATATATATATATATATATATATATATATATATATATATATATATATATATATATATATATATATATATATATTTATCATCATTAAATTATATTTATTTACTATTTTTAACGATATTGCGCGATCTATCCGAACGCACGGGTAGATGACTACTTAATTATTTCATATATTTTTCTACTAAAATATACATTTTTGAGGAGGCTGACACTATTTAATTTGTATATCTTTCATATACATTTCTTAACAATCACTATATTATTTGTATAAACAAGAATAAACTACAAATATGGCATTAAACATGAGAAAGTAAATTATTGATACAATTATTTTTATAAAGAGAAATAAGTTACAAATATTTTTATAAATCGAAAATATCTACCGTTGATACAATTATTTTTATAAACGAGAATAAGTTACAAATATTTTTTTAAACGAAACAAAATCAACAGTTGATACAATCATAATTTAAGATATTTTTTCTCTTACTTCGTACGTATTTTTAAATACATTTTTAAATCATAATTATATAATATTTATTTAATATTTATATAGACTTTACACGACTCGTGCGAACGCACAAGTCCTTTACTAGTTTTACAAATAAAATCAACATCGTATAAATTCAAATCTTATAACTTTTATTGTATTTCTATATTTTTTTATTTAAAAAATATTAATTTAAAATGTCAAATATATAAAAAATAGAATTTAAAAAATTACTTTTTTAAGTTCGTGAAGCAAGCGAATTGAACCTAATGAGTTGAGTTGAGTTGTTCGTGAACTTCTAACGAGTCGAGTTTAAGCTGGAAAAAATTTGTGACGAACTCGAACTGGTATTTGAGCTGAGCCAATTCTTAACGAGTCGAGTCAAGCTGAGGCGAGTATGACTCGACTCTACTTATTTTCAGCCCTAATAATGAGTGATATGTTTCTAAAGGCTTCGGCTTAGGTTATTACAACAAATAGTATGTTTCTTAATAGTAATTTACATCAGATAACTAAATAATCGAGATAATAAAACGTAATCAAAAGGCGCCTTTATTTTATTTTAATTTTTAATTAAAAAATTCATATATTTTCTCGGTTGTCATAAAAATTGAGGAGAAAAGTACATCATGAACAACCTTTGATTTTTAGCACTATCAATTTTGTATTTTATTTGTAATTAAAATTATGTATTTCTTTTTTAAAAATTAAAAAGAAATAACTTTTTACCTCGTTTACTTGGTAAAATAAACAGGAAAGTCACCTCAGTTTTATATATATAACACCATGTTCTTTTATTCTTTTACAAAATGTATCTTTGATAACACCATATTTCTAAGGCTGTTTGAATAATTGTAGTAATAACTCATTTTTGTGGGCTTGAATTTTTTATTAAAATACATTTCATCATGGTCCTTAATAACAATTATTGTGATAGATGAAAGGTTACTTGCTTCGACTCTCAGCACCAATAATTTTTTATTTTTTCGTTACAAAAAACGCTTGTCTTTATAGCCTTATAAATATATTAATATTAAAATACTTACTACCACAATTATTACGAGAAACCATTGTGAATAATACTTATATTTTATCACAGTTTTTGTTAACAGCCGTGGTGATAAGTTTTACATATATATATAAGCGAAGTTATCAAGTTTCAACGGAGAATAGTCGTCAATCTCAAAACAAAACCCTAACACCTCTCTCTTTCACATGCAGAAAACTCGTCCTCATAAGCTTCTTCATACTAAAAGGTAATCAAGTTCATACGCTTTATATTTCTTCTTCTTCTTGATAAGCTTTCTTCCATGTTATTCATATGCTTTCTTCTATTTTTCTGTGTATAGTTCTTCTATTTTTCTTTGTTTTTCATACGCTTTCTTCTTTATCGTTCCATTTCGTATTACAAAGAGTTTTCACCTAGCATTTATGTTTTTTGGGTTATCTCTACTGGGATCGCTGTTTTTGAAATAAATCTCAATTACTATATCATTTTCATGTATGACACTGGTTCTTCTTAAAAAGGGTTTTCATTTGGTATGATTTCTTATTTTTTGGTTTATCTCTACTTGGGTTTTGTTTTCGTTTATGTTAACATGTTGTTAATATCATGCTAGTTTATGTTTCTAAATCAGGTTAACATTCATAAAACTATTTATATTTTGAAATCTGATTCACGAGTTTATGTTTCCAAATCTAATTGAGTTTATGTTTCCAAACCTGTTTACATTTGGCATGGTACTTTTTGACTTGTAAGAAAAGTGAGTGAAAAAATTAACTAAAGTGCATACTATGGGTGTGGTTCACAAATGATTTATGTTGCTATAGAGAACCAATACAAGAATTATGAAGCTATTGTGGAAGCTTCATCTGCTTTGTATTTTTTCTTCATACCAACACAAAGTATATCAACTTTAGTTCATTCCACGAATCTTTTCAATAAAAGGTACATTCGTGAAACATTTTTATGAGTTGATATTTTGTGGTATAGTGTTGTTGTTTTGTTGATAAATGTTGTTGTATGTTTTTTTGTTGATAAATGTTTCTCAAAACAAAAACAAAACATTGTTAAGTCAAAAGAAAAAGCCTTCTTGCGACTTAGCAAAGTTTTATTTTTGTGAATCTTGCAGCATTAATTTCTTATGTAGATTGACATAAGATCTAGTTGAATTTGTTATATCGTATGAAGATTGCTTATTTCACTAACCTTTCACTGAACATGCATTCATTTAAATTGATTTAGAAAATAATAATCTGAAAATTAAGTTATATTTGAAAACTAACTTAGATCAATGAATATTTTTTAAATTGAATGTGTCTCGTAATTCATCAATCACTCTTTAACAAGTAGAACTTGGTTCAATGTCCTAAGTTATTCAAAGCAACAATTCATTCTCTTTATTTTATAAGGAAAAATATCATATTTGTCGAGAATTTATGACTCATCATCATCGCTCTCATCATTATAATCATCATTATCAATTAAAATAATGATGATGATAGTGATGATGATGACTCTGGTTTAATCAACATATTGATGTTTTGCAAAATAAACTAGAAGAGAACGAACCATTGTTTTGAAAAACTCAGGCCACTGAACCAAATTATATATATATATATATATATATATATATATATATATATATATATATATATATATATATATATATATATATATATATATATATATATATATATATATATATATATATATATATATATATATATATTGATCTGGACTGGGCCGGCGCTTGCCCCACTATTAGGGAGGTCCAATCCAACACCCTGGCATAAGGCCCAAAGGCAAGCAGCCCAAGTTGGGGACTGTTGGGAAACTCCCCACGTGTCTGTTAGGGAACGTGGCCCACGTGTCCATATCATCATCATCCCGCCCTCCAAGAATAACAGGTCCAGCTCCTGCTTTCTCGGGGAAGTTGACCAAGAGGGAGGCCACATGCTGGACTCCATACACACGTAAGCCCTGACAGTCTTCATTTTTGGGCCTCATCGTGGCCCAACATTGGAGACCTTGGCCCAGTGCTGGAGGCTATAAATACCCTCTCACTTGATAGAGTTAGGTATTGAATTATTCACACTCTCATACTCTCTTACTTGCATTAAGCTCTAAACCTCACTTTGAAATCAGAGTGTCTTACAGGTACCCTCCCCCCATTTCACCTTCAACTACTGCTTAACTCATAGCTTGTGGGCTTTGACAATCCATTCTGGTCAGGTACGATCAGTGGCTCCATCTGTGGGAAAATCTGCTTCCTCGTCTTTATTTACCTAAGACTAAAGAAATTATCAAACTCTGTGATTATCATGGCCAACCCAGCTGCCAACAACAACCTAAACGCCCATCCCGACGACCTCAACAATAATGTCGGCAACGACATTGGTAACAACAACACCGGGAACGACATTGACATGTCCGGTCTCAAGCAGAATTATAGAGACGGGATGACCGCCTCTTCATCATCCCACTCTTGGCCGCACAAGGATTCCCATCCTCCCCAGAGCTACGAGCCGAATGTTTTCCAGGAGGTCCCCGTCCTCGCAAACGTTGATGCCATGACAAGGGCTCTGTTCGCGGTCATTAACCAAACGAAATACTTAATCTTCTCACAAGGTGAGCGGTTAAGGGTTCTCGAGGATACTCGCTGAGCCTCCAGAACACATAGGAGACCTGACACGCCACCTCCCTATCAGAACTAAGATCGTCCTCAGTCTCCCCCACGGAGACACAGACGAGACAGATCGCGAAGACGCTCTCCTCGACGGACTGGGAGACGCCTCGCTTTGGAGAGACCACTACCCAAAGCTACCGGGAGACGCGGCCTCACCCCCTGCACAGGGAACAACGATCCCCTAAAAGTAGAAACAAGGGAAATGAAGAAACACAACCTCGACCAAGGGACCCTCCCCGAGGCTAAGGCCATCACTACGACCGCCATTACAACCGGTACCCTTTGCACTCTCCTTACAGGAGCGACGAAGACGAACCCTGCAGTCCCCTATCACAAGCAATCATGGAGGCTCCCATTCCCAGGGGAATGGAGAAACCTCCCTAACTGAAGGAATATGACGGCATTGCAGACTATGTAGACCATATCGACGAGTTCGAGGCAATGCTTCACTATCACAACATCGGGGGACCGATCAAATGCCGGTTGTTCCCTATGACCTTGAGGAAACTGCAATGGACTGGTACAAGAATATCTCCCCAGGGTCGATCACCTCTTGGAGAAACCTCAAGAACCAGTTCATTAGCTCTTTCATAATGTCTTATTGGCATTCCAAGATGGAGGCCGCCCTTGAGGCTATCGTTCAAAGAAGCGACGAAACCCTCAGGGAGTACATTGATCAGTTCAACCGCAAGGCCATTCAAGTCATGTGTACTGATCACATGAAAAGATATTTTCTGGAGAGAGGACTTCTCTCGGGCACTGAGTTTAGGAATACCGTCGACAACGAACCACCCCAAACTTTTGATGCTCTCCTAAAAAAATCTAGGGCCTATATGGACTACGAGGAGAGGGAAGCAACCAATAAAGCCCGCGACCCGAGGAATCATGGACCGACCAACACCCTATGACACCAGGACGCAGACCCTCCTCGATGAATGGGCGAGAAGCGAAGGGATGATAAACCACGTGATCCCTGCAAGAACAGGGGACCCGTATGATGATTCACCGAATACACTTGGATGACCGCTTTCCGCGAGCGCATCATGGTGGAGTACTCCAGTACCGACTTCAAGGACGGCGGTGTAATACGTCCTCGATCTACTCCTGCAAAGCCCAGGGCTAACAGGAGCAAATATTGTCAGTACCATCAGAGTCATAGGAACCTGACTGAAGACTGCGTCAACCTTAAAGACGCCATCAAAACCCTCATCAAGGGTGGCAGACTCAGGCAGTACCGACGCAATGACGCCCCTCATCGGGATACCCGCGAGATAAAAGAGGCCGGGGAAGAAACCCGAACATCAGATGAGGAGGCCCTCAAACAGATAACTTTCTCCGTGACAAGGCGGAGGACTTCTACGTCCCCGACAGATACGAGGAAAAACCTCTGTCCATGTACAACAAGTGGGATAAACTCCCCTCTACCATGGTTATAACCGGCGGAAGATTCAACGACCCCTCCATAAACTCCACAAAAAAGAAGCTCAGAGAGTTGGTCGATGCAACCCCGACTCAAGCGGTGACACTCAAGAGGGTCAAGGGAAAATTAGAATTGTCGTACCCCATAACTTGCCCTGCCATTTTTACTCAAAGCATGCTCCTAGAGATCCTCAATTGCTCAAGGTTGACCAATAATTGACCAGACAAATTCTCCTCCTAAGACAATGAACCTCTAGCTAGGGTTTCACATTTCACCAGGATGTGTGGGCTCCAAAGGTCCCAAATGTTTTACATGGTACTATTATGTATTCAAGATTTTCCATGACAAATTTCATGCCTTCCACTACAAGTTTGCTCAATCAATTTCTCAAATGCTTGGAAATCAACTGTACTAGGTCAAAAGTCAATTGTGGCCCATGTACAGTCAAACTTCAAGACTTTTGGCCAACATAAATTTTTTTAAGTGATATACATAATTTTATCAAGGTTTGATCATGATTCCTCAAGAAATGCTCTCAATTTATCAAAAGTCAAGAATTGCTAAATTAGGGTTTCTATAGGAAAAGTCAACCAAACTTTGACCAGGCATAACTTTCACACACTTCATCTATTTTTCCCCAACCAAAGCTCATATAGAATAGAATCTCATTCCCTACAACTTCTCTTCATCCCTCAAGTCCAAGAAATACACCATTTGAAATATACAAGCTCAAACATTACATGTCATTTTCAGAAAGTCAACAAAAGTCACTTTTTGCCAAGACCTTTTAAATCAAGATAAAATCTTCAAATTCAAAATTGATCAAAAGAGGGATTGAATTAGGCATATTGGGATTTCCAAAAAGTCTAAGATCATCATCATGAGTTAAAAATTGAGCAAGTTATGGCTTGCACAAGTTGGGAAATTTTCAAGAAAATGTATGGAGTCAACTTTGGGCAAAATCATTTTTCAAGCTAATGAGCCTAATTTTTAGGGACTAAAAATGTTCATGACATGTCTAAGGACCCCTAAAACCATTTTTGCATTGTTTTGATCTTATTTGCATTTTATATTAATTTTATTTAATTAAAAATCAAATAAATCAAAATTAATGCAAATTATATGGGCCATTATTGATTGGACTTGGTTTGATGGATGGAGGGGCCCTATATTTCGTGTACAACAAGGCCAGCATGTTCAAATTCATTCAAATTCAAAAAAAAGAGACAAGTTTCCCTGACTTTGGCAAAGTTACAAAATTTTCATTCATGGCCTTGAAGAACATGATTAAGGTTGTTTAATCCTTTGTTATCTTGTCTCCTCCATCTCCACTATATAAGCAGCATACTTGCAAGTCAAATGAACACGAAAAAACAGTCTAGAGACCATGTTCAAACTTCAAATTTTCAAGAGAAAAACTCCAATCAGTTTTGGATTTTGAGGCAAATTCAAAGGCTATTGAAGATCAATAAACAATCCTTGAAGGTCACTGAAGGTATTCCAACCAATTCCAGGGCTTGTATCTTTGTGAAACACTCCCTTTAAGTCACGGTTTGCACTTAGTTTTCACAAATTCGTTTTCCTCCATTCACTCATTATTAATTCAATTTGCTTGCATATTTTGATTTATGGTGATGCATAGAACGTTTCTGGATGTTTTACTTTGAGTTTGAGTGCAAGTATAAGGATCCACCATTGTTAGGGTTCTGAGCTCCCAATTTGGGAAACCCGATTTAAAGGCCAAATTGGATGAAATTGATGGTGCCAATGAATTCAGGAGGAAGATTGCAAGCGATCCATGGCCTTAGTGGATATTTTTTGTGCGTGTATAATGATTTTGAATTGTGTAGGGCTATAGCTACAAACAAAAACTGTCACTATAGGTCTTAAACACCTAAGACGATGGAGAGAGGAAGAAGATGATGTGTGGCAGCCCCCCATTAGCCAATTCAAATAAGCGCACGTTTATTTTTATTTTTCAGATATTGGCATTTGGTTGTATATAATATTCTTGTTTCATTTTATATAACAAATGATAAAATGGCTCAACTGGAAAAAAAGTGTGGATGTGAGGGAGAGAACCTGAGTTCGAGTCCCAAGTCCAGCATTTTCTTATTTCTTAATATTTTCATGCAGATCTGGTATTCCTATTGGCTTGACGTATACCATGCACCATCAAATCTGACCATCCAAATCATGTTGGCTTTGGATCTAAGGGTTTTAATTTGAGATCTACCATGCACCCTCAGAGTTTCACCTCACATAATCCAGCGTGGCTTGGGCTTAACATTTAATTGGGCCCAGTAAATTCAACATCACACCCCCCTTTATTTATTCTGCATACCTAAGCCTATTTGGCATTTTTCTTTTTGTATTATTTCTTATATTTGTTTTTATTATTGTTTTCTTTTGTTTAATTAACCAAATATAAAAAAAGCTCACTAAAAAAATTAGGTTTGGATTTCTTAATTAAATAATTAATTTCTTTAGTTAATTAATTAATTAAAACTTTAACCTTTTCTTAATTAAAAATGAATTAGAATTTAGGACAAATTATTTTCTTTTCATAATAATAAAAAAAACTAAAAAGAAATTAGTTTATTTTTCTTAATTTAATTTTATTATGTAGACTTTTAGGATAATTGACTATTTTTCTTAAATCAAAAACAAACAAAAAATTCTTATTAGGTTTTTTTTAGACGAACTTTCAATCTTTCGCGCGTTATTTATTTTTCGCATTTTTACATTATTGTAACTGCATACTGGTATGTAATAACTAATTAGGACTTTTATCCGCTTTCTTTATTTTTCTTCTCCCAATTTTTGTACACTGTAAATCCCCTCCCCGAAACCATGTAATAGCGTAAGGGTTTATTTTCGCACTTTACATTTTTCTGTACATATTAACTGGTAGTAATTAGGATTGCATGATAAGACTGAAAAACAAAAATGTTAGCAAACCTAACACAAAAGATAAAAAATAACTGAATATAACACATCTTGCACATATGCACCTCTAAGGTACGCCCACTTTGGTTGCCTTCGGAAATAAAATAGTCATGTCCCTCGAGACAAGGACGCTTTAGCAAAGACCCCTAAATCAAAAGATCATAGTCCCTCGATGATCCTGCAGTTGTCTTTCTGTAAATGATCTAGTCCCTAAACAAAATTGCTAAAACGTCTCCACAAGTTGCCTTCGTGACTGTAACGTCCCTTCGAATGTCCCTTATACATCCAAAGACAAGGCTACCTACTCACTAATAGTAGGATAGTATTGTATAAAGGAAAGTAGGAAAAGAATAACCTTTTTTTGAGTACAAAGTAGATAGCTGTTAGAAGTTTGCTTAAAACATTTTGCACTTACACAAATACTACTTTTCAAAAAAAAAATTCAAAACACTTTGTATACTTTCTCCACTATCCCGAGAAACATTACAAAGTTCGCCATACTAAGGTATTCTCAAAACATTTTCAAACACGCAAAGCACAAAGGTATTTCAAAATGAGTAAACATCTAAGAGCCCGTAGATAACTACGGATGGAAAGGGTGCTAACACCTTTCCTTTCCATAATCTACCCCCTTACTCAGAATAATCTCGAAAAGGTATTTTTCTGTTCTTTTCATCCTTTCCTTAATTTGGATAAAATAAAAGTCGGTGGCGACTCTTGCTTACCGCAACATTTGCAAACCCAAACGTAAAACCAGTATTAAACAATCGATTCTTCCACTGTATCACAAGAACCAATCACCTTCTACCTCGAGGAGTTGCCCGGAGGGTCCCCTAACTCGAGCATCCCTCTGTTGGTGAGGGAAAGAATGGCTAATTTCTACGTACACCACGTCTTGGTCGATGAGGGGGAGTTTCGTCGATGTCATGTACAACCATATGTTCTGAACCTTATAGCTCGACGACACCCACCTTTCACCATATGTGGGGTATGACCTGCAAGGCTTCAATGGCTCGACCTCCAAACCATGGGGGATACGTTGAGCTTTTCGTCACCTCCGGGGAAGAAACCGCCTCTCGACAGATCAAGGTGCGATTTCAGGTTATCGACTGCCCGTCTCTCTACAACTACATCCTAGGGAGACCAACGCTGGCCGAATTGACCGTCGTGCCCTCCACTGTCCATCTGAAGATAAAATTCTACACAATGAAGGGACGCGTCACTACCATCTACGGGGACATCTCAGTTGCCAGAAGATGTTTCCACACGACTTCCAAAGGACAGAGTACGGTCGACACTGGGGCGTGACCTCCCAAAAAGAGATGCTACTGCTCGACCTAAACTGCAGCTTGCTCCGGCGGAAGAATAAAGGGCTCCGCCAAAGGTAGACTCCATCTTGCTCGACGCTTGCTTCGACAAGGATAAAGCCCCCAACGATGAATAGGAACTCGTACGACCCATTCCAAACGGAGACTTCGAGTTCGTCCCCCTCGGTGAAGACCCTCACAAAGGCGTGAAGGTTGGCACCAGACTCCTTGACTTGGCGAGGAAGCAAATCAAAGCTTGCTTGAGGGAAAACGCGAACATGTTCGCATGGAGCGCCGCAGAGATACCCAGACTCGACCCAGAGGTCGCCTGTCACCAACTGACCATTGATCTAGCCGCTAGGGCTGTAGTGCAACATAGACGTAGGCAGTCTCCCGAGAAAGCGGAGGCTACTGAAAATGCTGTAAAAGACCTCCTTGAGGCTAATTTTATTTCCGAGGCCCGATATTCAACCTGGCTCTCAAACAATGTACTAGTTAAAAAGAATAAGGGAAAATGGAGAATGTGTGTTGATTATACTGATCTTAACCGAGCATGTCCCAAAGATGATTTTCCTTTACCAAACATTGATATGTTGGTCGACAACTCAGATGACTATAAAACTTCATTGTTCATGGACGCCTACTCGGGCTATAACCAAATCTCGATGGCGATGGGCGACAAGCATTACATCGCTTTCATGACCAATTCAGGCAACTACTACTACAATGTAATTCCCTTCTGCCTAAAAAATGCAGGGGCAACATATCAACGAATGATGAACAAAGTCTTTTGTAACGAGATCAGTGAAATGCTCTAGGTATACATGGATGACATGATCGCCAAATCTAGGACAGATATCGACCATGCTGCCCATCACAAAAGAGTCTTTGCCCAAGCAAGACAATGCAAAATGAGATCCAACCCTGAGAAGTGCACCTTCGGGGTTAAGGCGGGCAACTTCCTTGGTTTCTATCTGACTGAACGGGGAATTGAAGCCAACCCTGATAAGTGACAGGCATTCTCCGAGCTTCCTACGCCTAGCTCGAAAAAATCCATACAAGTCCTAAATAATACGCTCACCTTGCTCTTCTGTTTCGTGGCAAAATCCGTGCAACACGCTCTACCATTTTTAAAACTTCTGCGCAAAGAGGCAGCTTTCGAGTGGACCGAGGAATGCGGGCAAGCCCACCTCCACCTCAAGCAAAGCCTCTCTCAATTGTTCGTGCGGTCACGACCTGAGAATGGGGAAACCTTGTTCCTTTACCTGGTCATCTCCGTCGAGGCCGTAAGCGCAACCCTCGTTCGTGAGACTCCAGACGGGAAAAAACCAGTGTATTTTACGAGCAAAACGCTATAAGGGCCCGAGGTTAGATATCAGAAAATTGAAAAAGTAGCCTTGGACCTGATCAATGCAATGAGGAGACTTAAACATTACTTCCTGGCACACATGATCATCGTACGAACACATCACTCTATAAGACAACTCCTATACCGACTCGACATGGCCAGTCAAATGCTAAAATGGTCATTGGAGTTCTCGGAGTTCGACGTCCAGTACGAAAGCAGGAAGGCCCTCAAGGCCCAAGCGATGGCCGACTTCATCACAGAGATGACCGCTCACAATCCCCCATAGGGAAAAAGCATAAGTGGGCCATCTTTATGGGCGGAGCTTCTAGCTCAATAGGTAACAGAGCGGGAAACCTCCTCGAGAACGAGGAAGGCGTCGTGATTGAACACTCCCTCACTATTTCTTTTCTAACATTGAACAATCAGGCTGAATACGAGGCCTTACTCACAGGATTAAGTCTGGCCGAGGATTTGGGTGCCCGAGAAATAAAAAATTTCATAGACTCCCAACTCGTCACATCTCAAGTACAAAGGAGTACCATGCAAACAGAACACACGGGTAGACATACTTTCAAAGCTCGCGAGCAAAAAGATGAAAGGCGGGAACAAATTTGTCATCCAAGAATCCTTTTCTCGCTCGAGTATTGAAAAGTCCACTATGCCACCCGAGGTAAATGCCACAGAGGACAGCTTATGTTGGATGACCCCGGTGTTCAACTTTTTGATAAAGGGGAAACCACCCATTGACCAAAGGGAGGCAGTTGTGACCAAACAACGAGCATGTTCGTATGTGGTACTTGAACATAAACTTTACTGGCAAGGATTCTCCATCCCGCTCCTAAAATGTGTCGAGGATTCCATAATCCATGAGATATTGCGAGAAATCCACGAAGGAATCAACGCCTAACACATGGGCGGAAGGACCCTGGCACGAAAGGCGTAGCGAGTAGGCTATTATTGGCCGACCATACAGCAAGATGCAAAGAAGCACGTAAAGAAATGAGACAAGTGTCAGAGACACACTGACATGTACATCACCCCCCCGCATGAGCTCAAAACATTGTACTCCCCGTGGCCATTCTCCAGGTGGGGAATGGACATCCTCAGACCATTTGTGCAAGGTTTGTATCAAAATAAATTCCTGATCGTGGTCGTTGACTATTTCAAGAAATGGATAGCAGTTGAAGCTCTAGCCAGAATCACTTTGCATAACATCCTTTGTTTCTACAAGCGAAACATTCTTTCCCGTTTCAGGATACCACAAGCACTCGTCACTGACAAAGGGACGCAACTCACCGATCAAGGTTTCTAGAACTTCGTCGCTAAACTCGACATCAAACAACACTTCACCTCAGTCGAACACCCCTAAACTAACGGGAAAGCCGAGGATGAAAATAGAGTCATCTTGCAGGGACTCAAGCCCAAGTTTGGTGAAGCCAAAAGAGGATGGGTCAAAGAACTGCACAATATCCTATGGGCATACCGAACAACTCCATACTCGATAACCAGCGAGACCTTATTTTGGATGACCTATGGCACCTAGGCGGTCATCCCCGTAGAAATTATGGAGCCATCCAGGTGAACTGAAGTTCCTATAGATGAGGAACTAAACAACAAGGCCCTAAGAGGAGAGCTCAACCTAGTTGAGGAAATCTGATCATGAGCAGCTCTTCGCGAGGCCATGCTAAAATAACAGATAGCCCTTCGCCATGACAACAAAGTCATAAAGCGCGAGTTCCAGGTCGGCAGCCTAGTCCTGTAGAGAAATCAGAAAGATTCTCACGAAGGGAAGTTGGCCGCAAACTGGGAAGGACCATACTGCATCCACGGAGCTATGGGAACTGGGGAATACTACCTCGAACACTTAAATGGAGAACCGCTACCTCGACCATGGAATTCTACAAAACTGAAACAATATTATAGCTAAGTCCTTAGCATACTATGATCATTAGTAGTCGACCAGTTCCTCTCCAACCAACGACGAGACGAGCTCGACCATGTAGGCATGTCAAGGTACAGACATGGCCTTTAAACATTAATGAAAGGAGGGTTGTTGTTCATTTCTCGAGCAGTACCTTAACCCGACAGGGACACCTCAATCGAGCTCTGCTTTCGAAGTACCAAATAGGCAGAACACCCAGCTCGTGATGGGAAGTTCACACCACAAGCTCAAGACCCCGACTGGAATCTTTAGCTGGTTTGTCAGATCCCTACTCCATCCCCTAGACATATCCCAACATGTGTCGACCACAACCAAGGTCAAGCACAAATCTCCACTCATGGAAAATACTAAACTTTCATGGAACAAACAGGTCAAGCACAACGACAAGCAAGTATTTGTAAATAAAGACATAAGGCAAAATAAAAGCATTCATAAATGCCGAGTACGAAGGCCAATGCTTTTTAAATAATTACAAATAAAGGCACGAAGGCCACAAATCCAAACTAAACAAAAACAGGCACACAAGCCCGAAACATTTCAGATATCATCCTCCCTGTTGCTATCCTCCACAGGACTATCATCGGAAGCATAAAATATTTTTCCATCAACCACTTGATTAAACGGCCTTGTGCCTTCGACCACCAACTCAAGCCCTAGTTTCAATATTTTTAGCTACTCCACGACTGTGTTGAAACCATAAGTGAGGGTATCTATGACGTCTTGTTCGAGCACCTTGATACACGCGATTAGATCTCCCCTGTTCGCCATGGCTTTCTCCGCATCAGTCTCTTTGTCAGTCGGGGCCATGATCCCTTCCAACTCCTTTATTCTCATGACGAGGAGTTCGTTCTCTTTAGTCACAACATCCAATTGGGGCCGCAGCTCATTCAGATCCTTGAGAAGTTGAACCTGAGCCTCAAACTTTGTCTCATGGTTAAGGATGTCGCCCTTCAGCTTCTCATTTATTCCCTTCAGCTTATGAATCTTAACATGCACCTTGTCGAGGGCGGCCTGAGAGCCCATAACCTCATCATTCAGCGTCAAGGCCGTCTCGAGCACCCTCATCACAGCGGCCACGTCCTCCGACAAGTTCTTCCGTCGGGTTTCCTTATCTTCGGACATGGTCACCTCCTTCTCTTCCTCGTGAACACCTAAAGATCTCTCCCCGCTAAAGATATCACGATTTAGGTAACAGGGTGGCAGCACAAAGACTCCCCCGGACCCCTTATCACTTTCGGTCACAATGCGCTCAGTATCCTCCACACGCTTCCTCTTTAATACGGGCTCAATAGAGGGAACCTGGATCTTTGAGGAAGAAGGGGAACCGCTTGCACGGGCTGCAGATTTGGCCTGCTCTTGGAGTTGGGTGACCCTGTTCTTTGGCCCTGAGGTGGAAGCGTTCTTGGGCCTCATCTTTAATAGACGCTCAGAGAGGGACGCCATTCGACCTGCAATCAAAAGGAAACTGTCAATCACTGGTTAAACAAAGACAATATTACGGGCATGTACCCGCATAAAAGACAAACAAAAATGAGATCACGACCATATCCCCTAACTAAATGCCTCATGGCTTCCTCGTCTGAATAAAATTCGAGTAAAGCCTTCGTATTGATAAACCTATTAACAAGGAGATACTACCATTTATCATCAAAGAGAACGTTGTTGTTCACATCCACACACCTCACCGGTGAGAAACTCTTAACATAGGACGCCAGCTTCTCATAGGAGAGCTAATGCTGGGCATCTAAATCCTCAGGTTTTACTGCATAGTATTCGGGCTTTTGCTCAAAATGTTTCCATTTCCATTCAAGCGGAAATCTCCCCACTAACTGGGCTACTGGTCGGACATCCTCCATCTCTTCCGAGCGCTCATACAGGGAATCTACGGACACATTCATCAAGGGCTTCACGATAAAGTACCTCTTTTTGAAATGGAGAACATATTCCAAATAAGGCCAGAAGAGTTTCCCAAATTGTTTGAAAGACATCCAGGCTTGCCCCCATCCCATGGACTTCCTTATCAAGTGGAAGATATGGAAAATGATGGGAAACGTAGCCCCTATTTGTAGATATTGGCAGATGAGCTCGAACGCCCGTATGAACACAAGCGCGTTCGAGCGAAGCTGGAAGGGTTCCAATTGTAGCCACTGAAAAAACCCCACTTGGAAGTCATTGAAGGGAAAATGCATCCTCACATCCTTGAAAGCAAATTCATACATAGGGAAGCGCTTGCCCGGATATAACGAGCATATCCTCCTATTTTGATGTGGGATTTGTAGAATCCAATTGGCGGGGGCCCCCTCAGCTCGAACCTTGGGACAGTTAAACCCGTATGATGTGTCGTACGAAAAGCACGACCTCTTATTTCTAAGTTCAAGTGCGACCCATCCCAAAGGGTCCTCCTCGACATTGGTTTCATCTTCATGACTGGAGGGCACGGCGGCCTCCTCGACTGGATATGCCATTATACCTGAAAAGCAGGGAAAACAGTGAATTCAACATCATCAAATTCACCCTTCCACCACAAATCAAGTGAAAGGGCGATGAATTCGTCGAGGAATGGACTTAGACCCAAGCCCTCGACTACTACACTGAAACAAGCTCGGGGACATTTAGTCAAACAGGCACGCTGCCCAGATCAGCCCCACTACCCGGGGAAAACGTCTCCGACACCATGAACTTCATCCACTACCATGAACTTCAATGAACATTCATGGATGTTCATCGCAGAACCCATGAATTTTCATCCAAGATTCTTCCAATCAAGACTAAAACTAAGAGTTTAATCTAAAAGTTCCAAAGAAAAGATGTTGTTAGGAGGATATGACTTACTTGAATAAGAATGCCTTGAAGAACTCTAAGGAAAAGCTAAGAGAAAGGAATCCACGCGCGAATGAGGAAGATTGCAGAAAGTTTGAGAATAACAAATGAAACCCTGGGGTCCCCTTTTTATAGATGGCTCACTCCCCACGAGGTGCACATGAAAAGTCATCATTAGTTTGGGCCTTTGGGACTCCCCATGAATAGATGGCACCCCAAAATAACAGCCACGTGGCGTAACAAGCAGCCACGTGCCCATTCTCAAAAGACGAACATGTCCTCGACTTCCACACGATACGTTGAAGTCGAGCACGTCGAAGACGTATCGCACGAAGAAATGCTTGACACGATGACTAAAACATGCATACAAGCATATTCATCATGTGCCCCTTGTTGTACCCCAAAATTTGCCCTCCCATATTCTTCAAGATTTGGCAAAATCATGCTTCAAAATCTCCCAAGGGTTGCACAGTCCAGTTGCCTCCTAACAGTCAAAATTAGGGTTTTGGTTATGGCAAAGAAGTTGAAGTTTCCAAGGGCCCAAACAAAGTCCCACATGCCTATAAACATTGTCAAGCATCCATATGCCAAGTTTCAAGACTCACAGCATCAAATTGCATAGTCAAAAACCCTAATTGCTTCACAGTCAACTGTAGGGGCAAAATGGTCATTTGACAGTCAAAAGTCCAAATTTTTGGTCAACATCTTATTTTGAAGCCACAAACATCATTTGATCAATTCTTGATCATGATTCTCAAGGCATGGCTCAAAAAGTCTCAAGATGCAAAAGTTTCTATTTTTGGACAGCTGAAAAAGTCAACTGCAAATTGACCAAGGCATAACTTCCACATGGTTTATCAGAAAAATTCCATCCAAAGCTCATTTTGAAGAGAATGACATTTCCTACAACTCATCTTCACACTTCAAGTCCAAGAAATGCTCTCACAAAAAGTTATCAATCTCAACATTATAGGTCATTTTCAAAAGTCAACAAAAAGGCACTTTAAGTCAAAGACCATAAATTGAGATTGGTAAATCAAAATGACATGGGACCAAAGGAATTGGTTATAGGACTTCAAGACATTTCCAAAATGTCAAAGAACATGATCAAAGCTTAAAAATTGAGCAAGATATGCCTTGTGGAAGTTGGGAAATTTTTGGGAATTTTGAAAAGTCAACTTTGCTTCAAATGCCTCAAAATTGCTAATGGGCCTCAATTTCTTCCATGAATCATTACCCAAAGGCCATGCACGACCCATTAAGCTAAAAGGGAGTTATTTTCTTATTTTTAATTAATTAATTGAATTTTTTAATCCTATTAATTCATTTAATTAAAATTAATTATGAGAAAAATACTAAAGCATGTGTTTTGAATCTTTTTATGCAGCTAATATGTCCATTATGAGCTCAAGATTTTGTGCATATTCTAAAAGGAAAGAATCTTCCATGATTTGGCATAATTAGCATGAAAAAGATTGAAAAAAGATCATGGAAAATCAAATATTCAAAGTCATCAATGCATGGATTATGGGCTTGTTTTTCTTAACCTAATCATGCTCAGATACATATAGAACAAAAACCTAATGCATTAGAACAGAGAAGCTGCGCCCAAGACAAAGAACAAGATTGCATTTTTTGACAAAAAAGTGGAAAACTGTTTTGATACCTAGAGTTTGTTTCAAAGATCAAAAAGCATTCCAATATAATCCTGACACTACCAGGAAGCTTTTTCAATCGAAACCAACCCTCCATACTCAAGGAATTGGTAGAATACAGTCTGACTTTTCATCAAAATTTTCATAATCGTATTCCATTTTCCATGCATTATTTGTGACTTTTAATGTTTGATTTATACTAACATGAACTCTCTGAAGCTAATGGTACCATTCAATTGAAGAATGGTTGCCTAAACAGAAATCCACCATGAATGCATATTAGGGTTTCAGAAGTTTGAAATTAGGGTTTCTTTCATGTGGAAAAATCAGGCCATGAAACTGGTACCAGTGGACTCGTGACATTCAAACAAAGCTAACTCACATATCGCGCCCAATTTATATTGTCCTATACTCTATTCGCTATTTTTCAGGTTTGAGTTTAGTGGGGGTTTAAAACCCCCGCTATCTATTTGATAATTGCAGGAAAGGTGAGGAAGAAGGAGGACATGTCTCCTGATGACTGGTGCATTTGAATTTTGGCGCGGTGGATATCACTAAGTGTTATTTTGTGTTATATTATTTGCTTGCCAATTCCAATACAACGCGCGCGCATAGCTCAGATGGTTGGACGTGCATTGGGTAAACGCTGGGACCTGGGTTCGATTCCCAGGTCCCCCTCTCATATTTCATATTTTTCTTCATAACATGTTTCTACGCAGCACTTCATCAAAAGACCACCATACAACTCCATCTCCTTGCTTGCCAAGTGTCCCAGGGGATCAATCCAATGGCCAGAACCTGGAGTCCATCATGCACGCTAGTCAACCATGCCATACGCAAACGCTGGAAAGTCCAAAAAGGCCTGAATCAATGGGCCAAATTGCTCACAATACACCTCTCAATTGGGTCAGACACCCCATGGTTTGCATTATATTTCTTAATTTCTTTTTCTTTTCTTCTTTTTATTTTAATTGCTTTTTTTGTTTTATTTAATTCACAAATTTAATTTTCATAATACAAAACCAGAAAAAAATCAAAACTAAAAAAATATGTTTTATTTAATATTTAATTCATTAATACTTTTGTAAATAAATTATTAATAATTAACTTAGTAACATTAGGTTAAAATTTTATTGTTTTTTCTTAAATAATTAAAAAAGGGTAGAAATTAGGTTTTTAGCATTTTTATTCTTTTCTCTCAATAAATAATTTCCTCTTATTGTTATTATTATTAATTACTAACTAATTTTGTAAATAAATATGTAATTAATTAATTAGAGTAAATTAGGTTTAAACTTAAATATTTTTCTTTAACAAATTAAAAATAATTTAGAATTAGGGTTTCTAATAATAATTAATTATCTTTCTTTATTTTCATTAAATACAAAAAAAACATAAAAAACAATTTCTTTTCTCATTAAATAATTAATTAACTTTCAATTCCAATTTAATTTCTTTAAAGGGTCCAACGCCCTCGAACACTCGATTCCAATTTCTTTGCGCACGCGTATTCTTATGTTTCTTTTAAATCTTATGTAATTGCCCCAAAGCCTTGTAATAGTAATTAGGAAATTTATTTATTTTCTGCATTTTATTAAAAAAACGGGTCTTTGTTAATTTGGCGATGTATAGACCCGTGCCTTGTAATAGCGTAGGACTTTTATTTCCCGCACTTTAATTTCCGCACCCCTTAACTGCTAACTATTGCATGAAAGAATGAATGGCCCAAATAAAATCAAAGCGTAGCTCACCCAATGCACGATCAAGATAAAACATAACTGAAAACGATACACAAATTCACAAACCACTCTTAGGGTACGCCTCACTGTTGCCTTGCCCCTCGAAACGTGGTCGTCGAGTATAGGACGTTTTAGTAAGTCCTCATGTCCTTGAACATGGCATGGGGGTAGCTTCTAAGGTGTCCTACTATTGCTCTGGTGACCACACTGTCCCTAACAAACGAATTGACCTGAACACCTCCAACGGTGGTGCTACCTACCTCTCAATGATGGGATGGCACTACTTTAAGGACATTTACACAGCCTAATTCCTTAGGGTAGGTAGACGACTCGTAGATACTTGCTCCAATTCAAAACAAATCAAATCAAAAACTCTTTTCACACCGACACTTTTCAAAAAAAGCTTTCAAAAACAACTTTTCAAACACTCTTGAGGACTGATACAAGAGTCGATCTGAAACTTTAAACGAAACTTTTTCAAACCCACTCACACTTGAAAAGCAAACAAACATTTTGAAAACACAAATGAGCAAGTATCTAAGAGCCCATGGATAACCATGGATAGAAAGGGTGCTAACACCTTCCCTTTCTATAAATCTACCTCCCGAACCGAGAAACAATCTCATAAGGAATTTTTCTGTGCTTTTGTCCTTTCCATATTGGAGAAAATAAAAGACGGTGGCGACTCTTGCTTCCGCGACATTTCGCGAACCAGCGTTAAACAGTAAGTTCCAGATCCACCGATCACAGAACTGGCGACTCTGTTGGGGATCCTTTAAAAGTGAGGTGTACCTTAGGACTAAGATCACTTGTGTTTTCAATTGTCTGAATTGTTTGCTTTAAATTGTGGGACTGTCTCGGGAGTTCTATAGATCCTAACCCGGATCTGGGGGATACCTTCTTAGAAAGTAGCAACAAGACTGTGAGGGAACTGTGCGGGGTATACCGACATGGTTGAAGCAGTCTGCTACGTTGATGTGGCACTTTGGTGAGTACCGGTAACCCTTGAGTTCAGTCAAGGAGAGTACGGGGCCGCCGCGTGGTGTCGTGAAGCATCAACTGACCTTAGGAACCTTAATTGAACCATCTTGGCCTCTTTAGGGTAGTGAGATAACTGACTTTGGTGCAGTCCGAGGTTGGTTGATACTCGATACTACACTCAATTGAGGGTTGTTTTCTTGGAATATTTCGGTCGCCAGTTCAGTGGCTAAATCGAAATGATGAACAATGAAAGAAATCCAATGATATTGGGACCCTTAGAACCCGGTTACTTCTGATAGGACAGGTTGAGCCCACCAACTTCAAGAGGGTAATACCTAGACCCCATGCTGGCCTAAACTCTAAGGGCTTTTCTGTGTGACTTGTGTGCCTTCCAACTTGACTATTTGCATGCTTGTTATCTGACACTTGAGTTCCTTGCAGGTTTTGTTTATAGTCCTTAATCTGGACTCATAACAGGGTTTACCTACATTAACCCATGCATAGCATAACATCATACCATTGCATGCATCCCGCATAAGGACTAACCCATTTCAAGGATCTCAAGGGCTTGTGATGCAGGTCATGACGAACCAACATGTCTGGCAAGGGGCAAAGGGGATTCATTTTCCTCTAGCCAAGGTTGTCAGGGGCTATGACCCACTCGATATGGTGAGCCTTGACCCTTGAAGAAGGACTCTCAACAATATGCAGTGCCTTCAATCAAGCTACAAGTTCAAATGCTAACAATTTTCTTGTTTACCCCGCGAGATCCTTGAAAACATTACATGCATATCATACCTATCATTGCATTACAGGTACCCTTGTTACAGGTCACTTACCATCTGCGCTGTTTATTTCAGCAATGACTTCCCAACAATACAACCAGGACCTTCATGCTCAAGAGACTCGGTTCGGGGAAATCCTCCTGAATCTATCCAAAGGGCAGGAAGAGCTGAGAACACTTCTCATGGGGACTTTGGTCAGGAACAGTGCTGAGGATGAACGGCTGAAACATCTGCAAGCTGAGGTGGATGCAATGAGAGCCCAGATGCTGGGGCAGGTGACTATCATTCAAGGCTTAGCTCAAAGACAAGAAGAGCTCGGGGTTCTTGTCAACCAACTGCTTCGGGGAAACCAACTAGGGCAAACATCTAAGGGTGAAGAGCCAGTCATCATTCAACCATCTTTGAGACAAGAAGATAAGGGGAGAGCTCCTCAAGTGGCTTCAGTGTCACAAATTCAGCATCAACCTCACCAGCTTCAGCCAGACAAGCCCAAAAGGCAATTCACCAAGCTCAACGTGTCGCTGCCTCAAGCTTTACAAGAACTGTTGAGGTTGAACTTGGTAACTCTAAGGGATCCTCCTAAGAATCCCAACAGGACACCTTCAAGGTATAACCCCAACGCCCGCTGTGCTTATCATTCTGACAGCCCGGGGCATGCTACAGATGATTGTTGGACCTTGAAGAACAAGATCCAGGACCTGATTGATGAAGGAGCTGTGGAATTCACCCAAGATGGCCAGGATGAGTGCTTCTATCATCCCTACAGGATTCACCAGTTGAAGTAACAAGCCCTAAGATGAAAAGACTTTTTGTTCATTAGGATTTTCAAGTTGTAATTTTCTTTTGTTCAAACATTTACTCATGTTAAATGTTGTTATTAATGCATCGCATATGTCTGTTTTGAATCAATATATTCGCATTCGCTATAGTCAAGCTGATTTCATTTTTTGGATGTCAACTCTAAATTAATAATGCTAAGCCTCTTGAGGGGGGATGATGAAAACGATACCACGATCCTTACAGTATGCTTTTGAACAGACCCCGCTGATGAGGTACAGGCATTGTTTCAATTCCTAAACACTGGAGTAATAAGGAAGATAATCCCTCGTCAACCCCTTTGAGCCAAAGAAGTAGGAGTTTTTCTTTTCGAAAATTAAAACCCTTTATCATAACCTGGGGCAGGGTAGTTTTCTCAGTTGATCCAAGTGCATAACAAATGGCACCAAAGAGGTCCTTACAAAAAAAAAGAGAAGACAGTGATGATTCCGAATAATCATAAGGATAGGCAGTCATTATATCTCAAAAATAAAAACCCAATAAGTCAAAACCTATGAAGGAGACTTACAAAACTGGGGCATCCCGCTGACTGTAATCACAAAAGAAACAGTTCAGGCAAAATTTAGGGATAGCGAAATCAAAAAGAAAGAGGTCATACAAACCCTCAACAAAAACGAAAATGACTGCCTATTCAGAATAAATCATCAATATCTGAACCATCATTGGAACGTCAGGACAAAGACTCAAACAAGGTCTAACGCTCGATCAACTGAGCTTAGGTTTGAAGAACATCACGAAGAGTGGGTGGGTACAAATAATTTGAGCCTTTATCCTTTGTTTCTTAAACCATGAACCAGGCCACGTTACAACCCTTAAAAGTCCTAGCTGAAGCATGGGTTAGTTCGAAAGCATACTGTTACAAAAGGTATCCTGACTCCTTAAGGCTTGCGGTAAAATAACGAGTTGACATCACTGTTTACAAAAAAATCACTTATGAAAAAGAATGCATTTTCGAAATCTTCAAGACAGACATAAGCTTTGCATTTTGATATAACAGTGTTTGCATATGACTTCTTGTTTGAGCAGCAGAGAAATTCACACGACGAATATCCAGTGAATAAAATCTTCTCAACGAAAGCTCAAATAGAAGAAGCACTCCCAATCAAGGGGCAGACATGATCATGGTCTATTATCTGGGGCAGTCCAATCAAGATTCGGAGAATCTCTCAAAGACCAAATAGCCTGGGGCAAATCTCCGCCTGAGTCACTTGGGGGCATTCCAGCAACGAATCTTGCCTGATCAAACATCTTCTGGTGGCATGGCAAAACACTTCTAACAGGGCCAACTCCCTACATTCTGAGAGCATGGACATAGTCGAAAAAATACTACGCGTAATCAAAGACCCGCTAGGTTGACACACCTAGGCAAAAATAAGGGCTTCCCGGCGAACCAAAGGGGTTCGGGCAAAAATAAGGGATAAAATGAAAAAATCTGTACACCCGGCAAGTCGAAAACCTGAAAAGGCGGCTTGGGCAAAAATGGGTATCCCGGTGGACTGAAAACCCGAAAGGGCGGTCCAGGCAAAAGTTATGGATCAAAGCGTACGGCTGTGTCCCACCATCTCGTCACTTGCCTATCATAAAAAGGTTTGTCAAACGGCAGTCATCAAGCACCTCCACCAGTACCCTCTCCTCTCACCTCAGAAACTGGGGCAATAAGAGTTGTCTAAAGCGATCTAGTTACTCTGTCCACCAAGGTACCAAGGTAGGTTCAGCTGAAGAACATAACCAAGATCTTTTAACTCCCCAGAGAGTGAGCCAGCAAGTCAATACACTCTCCCCAAGCAGAGTTATCCCGTCAGCCTTAAGGAAGTTGGGCATCCTCCAGCAAATATCAAACATTCCTCAGCAGAGTACACAGACATTCCTAACAAGCATCCCCGGCAGTCTTGATCTAAGATTGTTCCCCGGCGGTATACCAGACATTCAGCGGAGCCACTTCCCCAATATATCTCAAAGATTTCCCCAGGAGAGTCCAGTCTGAAGATTTCCCCAGGAAAGCTGAATCATCTCCCCAGCAGTAAGCTTATCCCCAGTAGATTCTGGAAGCTTCCCCCCCTGCAGAGCACTAACGCGTCTCCCGGCTTTATTCAAAGGTTATTTCCCTACCAGGATATAACTGGGTTATCCTCATCCAAAAGCCACGGAAAGATCGTCTTCGGCGAAGTCTCCTTATCCCCAGCGGAGTCTATCAAAACTTCCAACATAACAACGGTATCCCTAGTGGAGTTATCATCAACATCTCAACAGAGTACCTCTCTTCCCACAGAGTATTATTCCCCAGCAAGATCGCTAGAGTAATTTTCTCCCCGCAGAGTAATCCATTCTCCAAGTTTATTCCCTAATGGAGTTATCTTCTCCTACCGGTATTCTTGCGACCATCATCCCCAGCAGAAACAACAAAGCACTATTCTTCAACATCAACCCAGGATGCGACTTCCCGGCACCCGTCAAGGATTTACTTTCCTAGACGAAAACATACATTCATAAACATCGTATCTTCATATATTATAGCATGCACATACGCATCATGAACATACAATCTCACTTATCACATCTCGCATATCATACACCATGACATCACATACAACTAACGTTTTGTCTTTTCAGGACAAAGGTTAATACAAGATAGTTACTATCAACGGTCGCAACTAAAGATCCGATTCCTGTATCTCGCCAGGGTGTATCTATTGACGATCGATTCCAGACCCGATTCCTGTATCTTGCCAGGGTGCGTCTGAAGAGTTCGAGGATCTGATTCCTGTATCTTGCCAGGGTGTATCTGTTGACGACTAGCATTACCATACCCGATTCCTGTATCTTGCTAGGGTGCATCTGAAGAGTTTGAGGATCTGATTCCTGTATCTTGCCAGGGTGTATCTGTTGACGACTAGCATTACCAGACCCGATTCCTGTATCTTGCCAGGGTGCGTCTGAAGAGTTCGAGGATCTGATTCCTGTATCTTGCCATGGTGTATCTGTTGACGACTAGCATTACCAGACCCGATTCCTGTATCTTGCCAGGGTGCGTCTGAAGAGTTTGAGGATCCGATTCCTGTATCTTGCCAGGTTGTATCTGTTGACGACTAGCATTACCAGACCCGATTCCTATATCTTGCCAGGGTGCATCTGAAGAGTTTGAGGATCCGATTCCTGTATCTTGCCAGGGTGTATCTGTTGACGACTAGCATTACCAGACCCGATTCCTGTATCTTGCCAGGGTGCGTCTGAAGAGTTCGAGGATCTGATTCCTGTATCTTGCCAGGGTGTATCTGTTGACGACTAGCATTACCAGACCCGATTCCTGTATCTTGCCAGGGTGCGTCTGAAGAGTTCGAGGATCCGATTCTTGTATCTTGCCAGGGTGTATCTGTTGACGACTAGCATTACCAGACCCGATTCCTGTATCTTGCCAGGATGCGTCTGAAGAGTTTGAGGATCCGATTCCTGTATCCTGCCAGGGTGTATCTGTTGACGACTAGCATTACCAGACCCGATTCCTGTATCTTGCCAGGGTGCGTCTGAAGAGTTCGAGGATCCGATTCCTGTATCTTACCAGGGTGTATCTGTTGATGACTAGCATTACCAGACCCGATTCCTGTATCTTGCCAGGGTGCGTTTGAAGAGTTTGAGGATCCGATTCATGTATCTTGCCAGGGTGTATATGTTGACGACTAGGATTACCAGACCCGATTCCTGTATCTTGCCAGGGTGCGTCTGAAGAGTTTGAGGATTCGATTCCTGTATCTTTTCAGGGTGTATCTGTTGACGACTAGCATTACCAGACCCGATTCCTGCATCTTGCCAAGGTGTGTCTGAAGAGTTTGAGGATCCGATTCCTGTATCTGGTCAGGGTGTATCTATTGACGACTGTATTCTCCGGACTCGATTCCTGAATCTCGCCAGGGCACGTCTGAAGAGTTTAAAGATCTGATTCCTGTATCCAGCCAGGGCGCATCTACACAAAGAGTTTGAAGACCAACTCCTGTAACAGGCCAGGTAATCATTTTCTTTCTCAGGTACGCAAGTTCTCGCTAAGGAATCTCTTACGCGATCGACAACCTCCCGATGGCATCTATAAGCCCATCTTCCTATCCATCAACCCCCCGATGGCATCTATAAGCCCATCTCTCCCATCCATCAGTCTCCAAATGGCATCTATAAGCCCATTCCCACCATCGTACTGCCGACACTCTACCATGTGAGTGCAAATTTCTGGGCACTCTAGTGTTCAATCATCTTCCACCTTCGGATTACGAAAGGCACGCCAGCCAATCTACATCCTCAGGTCTAAGAAGATTGAACAGGGGCAACTGTTGTACCCCAAAATTTGCCCTCCCATATTCTTCAATATTTGGAAAAATCATGCTTCAAAATCTCCCAAGGGTTGCACGGTCCAGTTGCCTCCTAACAGTCAAAATTAGGGTTTTGGTTCTGGCAAAGAAGTTGAAGTTTCCAAGGGCCCAAACAAAGTCCCACATGCCTATAAACATTGTCAAGCATCCATATGCCAAGTTTCAATACTCACAGCATCAAATTGCACAGTCAAAAACCCTAATTGCTTCACAGTCAACTGCAGGGGCAAAATGGTCATTTGACAGTCAAAAGTCCAAATTTTTGGTCAACATCTTATTTTGAAGCCACAAACATCATTTGATCAATTCTTTATCATGATTCTCAAGGCATGGCTCAAAAAGTCTCAAGATGCAAAAGTTTCTATTTTTGGACAGCTGAAAAAGTCAACTGCAAATTGACCAAGGCATAACTTCCACATGGTTTATCAGAAAAATTCCATCCAAAGCTCATTTTGAATAGAATTACATTTCCTACAACTCATCTTCACACTTCAAGTCCAATAAATGCTCTCACAAAAAGTTATCAATCTCAACATTATAGGTCATTTTCAAAAGTCAACAAAAAGGCACTTTAAGTCAAAGACCATAACTTGAGATTGGTAAATCAAAATGACATGGGACCAAAGGCATTGGTTAGAGGACTTCAATACATTTCCAAAATGTCCAAGAACATGATCAAAGCTTAAAAATTGAGAAAGATATGCCTTGTGGAAGTTGGGAAATTTTTGGGAATTTTGAAAAGTCAACTTTGCTTCAAATGCCTCAAAATTGCTAATGGGCCTCAATTTCTTCCATGAATCATTACCCAAAGGCCATGCACGACCCATTAAGCTAAAAGGGAGTTATTTTCTTATTTTTAATTAATTAATTGAATTTTTTAATCCTATTAATTCATTTAATTAAAATTAATTATGAGAAAAATACTAAAGCATGTGTTTTGAATCTTTTTATGCAGCCAATATGTCCATTATGAGCTCAAGATTTCGTGCATATTCTAAAAGGAAAGAATCTTCCATGATTTGGCATAATTAGCATGAAAAAGATTGAAAAAAGATCATGGAAAATCAAATATTCAAAGTCATCAATGCATGGATTATGGGCTTGTTTTTCTTAACCTAATCATGCTCAGATACATATAGAACAAAAACCTAATGCATTAGAACAGAGAAGCTGCGCCCAAGACAAAGAACAAGATTGCATTTTTTGATAAAAAAGTGGAAAACTGTTTTGATACCTAGAGCTTGTTTCAAAGATCAAAAAGCATTCCAATATAATCCTGACACTACGAGGAAGCTTTTTCAATCGAAACCAACCCTCCATACTCAAGGAATTGGTAGAATACAGTCTGACTTTTCATCAAAATTTTCATAATCGTATTCCATTTTCCATGCATTATTTGTGACTTTTAATGTTTGATTTATACTAACATGAACTCTCTGAAGCTAATGGTACCATTCAATTGAAGAATGGTTGCCTAAACAGAAATCCACCATGAATGCATATTAGGGTTTCAGAAGTTTGAAATTAGGGTTTCTTTCATGTGGAAAAATCAGGCCATGAAACTGGTACCAGTGGACTCGTGACATTCAAACAAAGCTAACTCACATATCGCGCCCAATTTATATTGTCCTATACTCTATTCTCTATTTTTCAGGTTTGAGTTTAGTGGGGGTTTAAAACCCCCGCTATCTATTTGATAATTGCAGGAAAGGTGAGGAAGAAGGAGGACGTGTCTCCTGATGACTGGTGCATTTGAATTTTGGCGCGGTGGATATCACTAAGTGTTGTTTTGTGTTATATTATTTGCTTGCCAATTCCAATACAACGCGCGCGCATAGCTCAGATGGTTGGACGTGCATTGGGTAAACGCTGGGACCTGGGTTCGATTCCCAGGTCCCCCTCTCATATTTCATATTTTTCTTCATAACATGTTTCTACGCAGCACTTCATCAAAAGACCACCATACAACTCCATCTCCTTGCTCGTCAAGTGTCCCAGGGGATCAATCCAATGGCCAGAACCTGGAGTCCATCATGCACGCTAGTCAACCATGCCATACGCAAACGCTGGAAAGTCCAAAAAGGCCTGAATCAATGGGCCAAATTGCTCACAATACACCTCTCAATTGGGTCAGACACCCCATGGTTTGCATTATATTTCTTAATTTCTTTTTCTTTTCTTCTTTTTATTTTAATTGCTTTTTTTGTTTTTTTTAATTCACAAATTTAATTTTCATAATACAAAACCAGAAAAAAATCAAAACTAAAAAAATATGTTTTATTTAATATTTAATTCATTAATACTTTTGTAAATAAATTATTAATAATTAACTTAGTAACATTAGGTTAAAATTTTAATGTTTTTTCTTAAATAATTAAAAAAGGGTAGAAATTAGGTTTTTAGCATTTTTATTCTTTTCTCTCAATAAATAATTTCCTCTTATTGTTATTATTATTAATTACTAACTAATTTTGTAAATAAATATGTAATTAATTAATTAGAGTAAATTAGGTTTAAACTTAAATATTTTTCTTTAACAAATTAAAAATAATTTAGAAATAGGGTTTCTAATAATAATTAATTTTCTTTCTTTATTTTCATTAAATACAAAAAAAAACATAAAAAACAATTTCTTTTCTCATTAAATAATTAATTAACTTTCAATTCCAATTTAATTTCTTTAAAGGGTCCAACGCCCTCGAACACTCGATTCCAATTTCTTTGCGCACGCGTATTCTTATGTTTCTTTTAAATCTTATGTAATTGCCCCAAAGCCTTGTAATAGTAATTAGGAAATTTATTTATTTTCTGCATTTTATTAAAAAAACGAGTCTTTGTTAATTTGGCGATGTATAGACCCGCGCCTTGTAATAGCGTAGGACTTTTATTTCCCGCACTTTAATTTCCGCATCCCTTAACTGCTAACTATTGCATGAAAGAATGAATGGCCCAAATAAAATCAAAGCGTAGCTCACCCAATGCATGATCAAGATAAAACATAACTGGAAACGATACACAAATTCACACACCACTCTTAGGGTACGCCTCACTGTTGCCTTGCCCCTCGAAACGTGGTCGTCGAGTATAGGACGTTTTAGTAAGTCCTCATGTCCATGAACATGGCATGGGGGTAGCTTCTAAGGTGTCCTACTATTGCTCTGGTGACCACACTGTCCCTAACAAACGAATTGACCCGAACACCTCCAATGGTGGTGCTACCTACCTCTCAATGGTGGGATGGCACTACTTTAAGGACATTTACACAGCCTAATTCCTTAGGGTAGGTAGACGACTCGTAGATACTTGCTCCAATTCAAAACAAATCAAATCAAAAACTCTTTTCACACCGACACTTTTCAAAAAAAGCTTTCAAAAACAACTTTTCAAACAATCTTGAGGACTGATACAAGAGTCGATCTGAAACTTTAAACAAAACTTTTTCAAACCCACTCACACTTGAAAAGCAAACAAACATTTTGAAAACACAAATGAGCAAGTATCTAAGAGCCCATGGATAACCATGGATAGAAAGGGTGCTAACACCTTCCATTTCTATAAATCTACCTCCCGAACCGAGAAACAATCTCATAAGCAATTTTTCTGTGCTTTTGTCCTTTCCATATTGGAGAAAATAAAAGACGGTGGCGACTCTTGCTTCCGCGACATTTCGCGAACCAGTGTTAAACAGTCAGTTCCAGATCCACCGATCACACCCCTCATGAGTACGAAATAATGCTCGACAACATAGCTACACCTTGAGGACGGGCACATCGAAAAAGGATCCGGGGAAGCTCCCTGCAACCTGTGTATTCCCTGGAGGGCGCCAGGCGAACACCTGACCTAGTTGACCGTACAGCTCACCCATGTACGAGATCCCCGACACGTTTAAATAGGTTGTCCCTGACGTGGGTGAACAACTTATCCCCGGTAGAGGGTTACTATCTCTTTCCTCAAGCAGATTCTCCATGATCGTGAGGCTGAACTTAAGTCATCGCCTTTTCACCTAAGGGCAATAACTTGGAGGGCTCCTGATCTGAACTGGGCAAGCACTTGCCCCACTGTTGGGGAGGCCCAATCCAACACCCTGGCATAAGGCCCAAAGGCAAGCAGTCCAAGTTAGGGACCGTTGGGAAACTCCCCACGTGTCTGTTAGGGAACATGGCCCACGTGCCCATATCATCATCATCATCCTTCCCTCCGAGAATAACGGGTCCAACTCCTGCTGTCTCTGGGCAGTTGACTAGAGGAAGGCCACGTGCTGGACTCCATACACACGTAAGCCCTGACAGTCTTCTTTGTTGGGCCTCATCGTGGCCCAACATTGGAGACCTTGGCCCGACGTTGGGGGCTATAAATACCCTCTCATTTGAGAGAGTTAGGTATTGAATCATTCACACTCTCATACTCTCTTACTTTCATTAAGCTCTAAACCTCATTTTGGCATAAGAGTATCTTGCAGGTATCCCCCCCACTTCACATTCAACTGCTGCTCAACTCATAGCTTGTGGGCTTTGACAATCTTTTCTGGTCAAGTAAGATTATATATATATATATATATATATATATATATATATATATATATATATATATATATATATATATATATATATATATATATATATATATATATATATATATATATATATATATATATATATAACAATAGTTGTTTAAGATAATCGTTGTCATATGTAGCGTGCTACCTAGTTTATCACCACGACCACACGTCTGTGGTAGAAAGTGAAGGTGAGAAAACACTTAGGAGGGGGGGGGGGGGGGGGGGTTGAATAATTTTCTCTTTTTCTTTTTCTTAAATGCTCAACAATAATGGAAAGACACAGTTATTTTTATCCTGGTTCGTTTGAACTTAAACTACTCTAGTCCACCCGCCAAGGTGATTTCGCCTTTCTCAAAAGGACTTAATTCACTATAATCAAACTGATTACAATCACACAACCAAACTGTTGTGACTAACAATTAAAAGCATAAGTAAACTTACAAGTGACTAACACCACTAAGACTCAAACTAGTCCTAGCCTTCTTGAGAAATCTGACCAAACTTTGTCTCTCAAGGAATAATTACAAGAATTAAATCTTTACAGATAGTGAAACAAATTGCTTCTTAGAAAGTTATATCACAAACTGTGATTTTTCACTAAGTTTACTTTTGCACAAAGTGTTTGTAAAATGATTTGTGAGCAGCAGAATATTTTCACGTCATTAGAGTGTTAGCTTGCAATAAATGATCTTCTATATATAGCATGAAGAAAACGACTATTGCTGCCTTCAAAAGTGGAGAGCAATTAATGTTTGCGTGTTTGCTTGCAATATTGCATTTTCCAATGAACTAGGGTAGACACTTGAGTGCATGTAGTTGTCTTTGCATTTAATGAACAAACAGAACTTTTTCAGAGCATGTTTCCTGAAACTTGACAAAACTTGTTAGCTTCTTTATTATATCAGAACTAGCTTCATGTCTTGCTTCAGAGTATGCTTGCAAATAACTTCTTATCAGCGCTTACTTTCAAAGTACTTTTGATCAGCGCTTGCTTTGTAGAAAACTTCTGAACATAGTTTACATGGAAACTTGCTAAGCTTTAGAAGATGCATTAAATAGTTTCTTATCAGAGTCAGCATCAGAACTTGCGCTAAAACAAATAGTTCTTTCATCAAAGAACTTCTTCATTTATTTTCAGCTCAGCACGTCAAAATGATTTTCATCTAGGAAAATACTTCAGTTAGAACATTATCTGAAACAAATAAATATACTCATCAGAGTATCAATTATATAAAATATATTTTATTGTTATCATCAAAACTTTGATATATGATCAGAACCAATCTTGTTCTAACAATCTCCCCCTTTTTGATGATGACAAAAATATTCAGATTTAGAAATAAAATTGAATAAGAGATAAGAATCTCCCCCTAAAATAAATATTTCTATAAGAAAAACTTCCTGAGAATTTTTATCAGAGCTTTGAGATTTTTCTTTTAGGATTTCTTCAGCAAGTCTTTTGAAGATAATATTCAGATGATTAAACTTCCAGAGTTTAGTGATACCTGCAAAAATCTTTAAACAGAGAAAGAAATCTTTGTATTTTGTTAGTAATGTTTGAGACTTAGTCCCATAACTGTTAATCAGAGATTAGATCAAAATACTCATTTTCTCCCCCTTTTTGGCATAATCAAAAAGTATATAAAATTAATTGAAGAGCGTAAAGGTTTTAATAAAAAAGATTCAGAGGTACAAAACAACAAACAAAAACAAGAAACAGAACGACACTAAGGTTTTTTAGAAACAATAGCCATAAGAAGATTCTTTATCTCAGATGCAGATTCCTCTTATTTCATCATCCAGTTTATGATTTCTTTGTTAGTCTTATCTTGCTTCTCCAAGCGCTCATGAATAGCTTCATTTTCCCTCTTAAGCTCATTCAAAGTATCCATAACAAGTGAAGTAGGAGCAGAGGATGAAGAAGCTTCAGCAGATATAGCCTTTGGAGTAGATGCATCTGAGTCAGAATGAACAAAATTTGAAAGTAGAGTGCCCAGATCCACCATAAGAGTTGGCACAGGTTCAGGTGCAGCATTAGTAGAAGGTTGATTACACAAAGTTATTGCCAGAGGATTTGAATCTTCAGAGGCATCTTCAGAATCATCTTCTGGAATATCCATATGATCAGCAGGAGCATTAGCAATCATCAGAGTAGACTTCTTGTCCCAAATATCAGCAGCTTCTGAATGGAAAGCATGCAGATGTTTGGAGAAGTTCTCAAGTACCTGAGAATGACATAAGTCTTGCAACTTCAGTGAATCAGCATCTAAGGTTCTTTTGAATGTTTCCCACAGAAGATCTGTTGCTGTTGGGTTCACATTTTTGGTGCAGTATGCCTTCAGCAGGTCCAACCAAGCTTGTACTTCTGTTAAAGAATTCTAAAAACATACATTTACATCTGGCTGAACAGGTTTAGGAACAACCTTTTTGTAGGTTTTGTTTTTCAAAAATTGTAGAGATTCAAAATCAACTACAGTTTTCAGAAAGTCAGCTGGTTCAGGATTTTCTGATTGTTCAGGTGTTTCAGTTTGGTCAGGTTGTTCAAAAGGTTCAGGTGTTTCTGATGTATTGAGAGTTTCAGAGGTTTCATGTGTTGTTGAAGGTTCAAGAGTTAGATTGAGGGTATGTTCTGGAGATTGAGGAGGTGAAAGCATTGGTAAGTTATGTGTTGGAAGTTCTGGAGATATGGGTGGTGTGACGTTAGGAGAAATGATGATTGTGTTTTCAGTAGTGGGGGTAGGATTTTGTGGTTGAGTTTTGTTTATAGAAAAGATATTCTCATAGGGTAGGGTGAAAGGTGGCTTTTCCGAGGCCAGAGGTACGTTTATTCCAAGTATTCTCCAAGAGCCAGCATCATACCATTCAGTAGGTCTTGGTGATAAAGGTCTGAGAGGTGTTTGAGAAAAGTTTTTAGCAGGGTTATTTTGAGAGATAGGTGTTTGAGATGGTTGTGTTTGGGTTTTAAGAGAGTCATCAGAATCAAAATCACTTATGTCTGATAAAACTTGATCTATTATAGGGTTTTTAGAAAGAGGTTCAGAGGGAATGGTTAAATCTATGTCAACATCTATGTCACCTAAGGTTTGAGGTTCAGTAGATGTAGATATATGTACAGAATCATAAACAGAAATAGTCTCAGCAGGTGCCTGATTTCTTCTTCTTCTTCTGAGGTCTAGCAGATGGTCCTTCAACTTCTTTCCTCTTCATTGGTTGCTGGAAGACAACATTTGGAGCTGCTTCATGTCTACCTTGAAGCCAAGCAGGATCAATTGGAGTTCCACTTTCTTTGCAAATCTGAATGTAATACAGGATGATACGAGGGTGATCTCCTGAGTTGAACAGTGGAAAGTCAGCAATTGAAATCCTTCTTCTGGTAACAGTTGCTGAAACATAAGGAGTTGGTTCTATCAGCAGTTTGTCAATGATCTTTCTCTTCACCAGATTCTTTCCTGTCAGAGCTTTCCCACATGTAGGCTCTAACTCCCCCAGCAGGTTTGCTTCGTCCAAGTGAGCAATCAGACCATTCTTAGTCAGAATGTCTGAAATCAATCTTCCCATTGGAATCCAGTTCCTCTTGGATTTAGGGTTCTTCACTCTTTCTGCTTCTCTAGTTTCTTTGACATGAGTCCAAAGGTGATCAAACAGAAGATACGGTAAATCAATCTTAACATTTTTTCCTAGACAGAACAATAGGTATTGTTGGTCAGCATTTATATAGTCAGAAGAACTTGTTTCCTTTCTATGATGAATGCAACCATGAATGATTCTAGCCCAGATCTTGTACTTATTCTTTAAATCTCTGACTTTTGAAGAAGCTTGCCCAGTTGTAAAAATTTCAGCATGAACTTTTGACATGTCCATTCTGCCACTTGAAATTCCAGTCACTCCATTTCCTTCAAAACCCAGTAGTTTTCTGATGAGATTTTTAGTTATAGAGATTTCCTTACCCATTACAAACGAGATGATGACTTTTGGTGATGCAATAGCGTGTATCCAAAATTCCTTAATAAGGTGTGGAAAAACAGGACCAACAAGACGGTCAAAGAAGTTTCCCCATCCTTGAAACTCCACAGAAGAAAGAAGGCCAAACCCATTTGCTTTTAGGTTATCAAAATCCACCATCAATTCACTTATAACTTCTAGACTATCCACTGGAATGAGAGTGGTTCTCTCAGGAATGATGTACTATTCAGATTGGGTGTTTCCAGAATGAGTAGAGGAGGAAGCCATTTGAGCACTTAGGTTGAAAGAAAAAAATGTTGCATAGAAAAATACACAGAGACGGTTGAATTTTGAAAGAGAAGGTAAAAGTGAGAAATGGGTTTTACAAAAGTATTTAAAGGTAAACTTTTGAGAAAAAGGGTTTTGAAAATGAAACTGTAAAAAGAGTTTAAGAAAAAATTAATCAAAAAGAATTTAATCATTACTAGCATTTAATGATAATGAAAATTGAGGTGAAAGCGTGAGATTTGAGCAAATCATAACAGTTACCTAGGAATAGTGTCAATAGCTTAGCACGCGTGTGTGATCGGTGGGAACGAGAACTGACTGTTTTTGGAATGCTGGTTCGCGTTTGCGTTTGTTTTTGCAAAGTGTCGCGGTAAGCAAGAGTCGCCACCGTCTTTTATTTTATCCAACAAGGGAAAGGACAAAAGCACAGAAAAATTCCTTTTCGAGATGTTTCTCGGGTTCGGGAGGTAGATTATAAAAAGGGAAGGTGTTAGCACCCTTTCTATCCGTGGTTATCCACGGGCTCTTAGGTACTTGCTCACTATGTTTTCAAAAGGTTTGCTTTTCTTTGTGATTGTGGGTTTTGAAAAGAATTTTGTTTTTGAAGAAAGTGTAAGTGCAAAAAGTTTTTGTTTTGTTTTTAAAAGAGAGCAAGTACTTAAGAACCTCTACCTACTCAAAAAGGAATTTAATTGTGCAAATATCCTTTAGACAGTACTATCCTACTATTGAGGAGTAGGTAGCACCGTCGTTGGAGTTTTCGGGTCAATTCGATTTTAGGGACGTCTGGTCACTAAAGCAACATTAGGACGCTTTAGTGGTAATCCTAATGTCTTAGATCATTTTTATCGAGGCGACCATTTCGAGGCAACTTATGATCTTGGGATAAAGGACGACCTCTAAAACATCCTATACTTAATGACCACGTTCGAGGCAACCAAGTGACGTGTACCCTAAGAGTGGCATGTGCAAGTGTGTCAATTTTCAGTTATATTATCTTTGCATGTCATGGTGAGCTACTGTTGATTTTAAGTTAAGAGTTAATCTTGTCATGCAATCCTAGCTAGCATACATCTAAACCGTTAATATATGTACAAGAATTTAAAGTGCGGGAATTGTAAATTTTACGCTATTACAAGGCTTTCGGGGAGGGGGATTATTTATATGTCCAAAATTGGGGAAATAAAAGCAGTAAAGGTCTTAGTTTAAGCTATTACATCCCAGTAAAATAAACGCGCGTGAATCTAAAAAAAATCCTAAGAATAAGAACTCTTTTTGTTGTTTTATTTTATTTTGGGAAAATAATCTAAATCTATTTAATTTTAGTTTTTTTTGGAAAAATGTTAAGATAATTAAAAGGTTAATTAACGAGATTAATTTAATAGAAAAAGAACTAGCCTAATGTTTTTGTGGTTTTTGATTTTAAGGTTAATTAAAAAGATAAAAAAAGAAGTCTATGGAAAACAAAAATAAAATGCAAGAGGGATCCTTCGATCCAAGGAAAAAAGGAGCTTCGACCCAGGGAGGGAATGGACTGCTTCGATCCAGAGAGGGTCCTGGTCCTTTCGATTGGGCCAGACAGTAAGGCGTGAGTGGCCTTCGATCCAGGGAAGAGGAATGCCCTTCGAACATGGAGGTCATGGCTTTCGATCCAGGAATGAAATGCCTCCTTCGATCCAGCATGCTGATGGGTTCGATCCAGAGAAGGTGTCTCCTTCGATCCTGCACTTGTTGGGGTCTCTTCAGGCTAAATCTGCAGTAAATGTTAGCACACGAAAAACATGACCTGGGTGCCAAACCCAGGCCCTTTAATCCTGTCTAGGATGGCAAATCGAAAGTAACAACAAGTATGAATGTGTTATGCAAAATGAAAAGTTTTTTGACAATTTACCCTCTCTTACAGTAGTTGGGACCTTCGATTTGGAACTGGTTGGATGGGAGCACTTTCAATCTGGGGGCTTCTGGGCATGGGCACCTTCGATCTGAGGGGACTGCTTTGGCTTGGAAAATTCTGGGCAGCGTCTCTCCAATGTTTTGTTCTCCTGCAGATTTTTTGTGTGTGTATAATTTTCGTTCTATGATTTTCGTCTGATCTTCGTCCCCCTTTGCACTGCATACATGCCTCTGTATTTATAGGGGTGTGAGGGTGCAGTAATGGCAAGAGACAGCCATTAAACAGGCCATTAAATGCCATGAGACAAGAAACTGACACATTAAATAATTTCCTTTTCTGAAATATTGTGTCTCTTGAATGAACCTGGACGCTTTTGACTTGAGTGCCCTTTGGATGACCTCCTTCGAATGGGCTGATGGCACCCTTCGAATGCTCCCTTTAGAATGGGCTGATGACCTCCTTCGAATGCTTTTCGAAAGCTTCTTCGAATGGACCCTTTGAATGCCTCTTTGAATGGACCTTTTGGAATCCCAATCGAAGGACACTGTTATAATGCCAATCGAAATACTTGTCCATAATGCCAATCGAAAGGCTCCTTCATAATGCCAATCGAAATGCTTCTTCAGAGTGCCAATCGAAATGCTTCTTCAGAGTGCCAATCGAAATGCTCCTTCAGAATGCAAATCGAAGGGTCTTTCAGAATGCCCATCGAAATGCTCCTTCAGAATGCCAATCGAAGGGTCTTTCAGAATGCCAATCGAAGCGCTTCTTCAAAATGCCAATCGAAATACTTAAAGCACCACTCTAAAATTTTCTTTTTCCTTAGGCAAGGGTTTGTGATCAACCATGCAGGGGGAGACTTTGGAAAACATGAGAGGGCAAATTTTGGGGTGCAACAGTTTCCCCTGTTCAATTTTATTAAACCTGAAGATATAGATTGGCTTTCAAGCCTTTCGTGATCCGAGGGCGGAAGATAATTGAACACTAGAGTGCCCAGAAATTTGCACTCGCATGGTGTAGTATCAGCATTGTGATGTCGGGAATGGGCTTACAGATGCCATTTGGGGATTGTTGGTAAGAGGATGGGCTTATAGATGCCATATGCAAGAGTGTCGATCGCATAAGAGATTCCTTAGCGAGAATTTGCATACCTGTTGGTGTAGAAGATTCCGCTGGGGAAGTCTAACTTTGGAGGTGAACTGCATATCTGGACTGAGAGGGAACCTGGGTAAGGTTACTTCATGATGAGTCCATGTAAGAATTCATCCGGAAAGGAGGAACCTGTGTAGGGTTGCTTGATGATGAGTCCGTGTGAGACTTCCTCTTGGAAAGAGAGGGAACCAGTGTAGGGTTGCCTGATGACGAGTCCGTGTAAAACTTCATCTTTGGAAAGAGAGAACCTGTGTAGGGTTTCTTGATGACGACTCCATGTAAAACTGCATGAGAGGGAACCGGTGTAGGGTTGCCTGATGAGGATTCCATGTAAAACTTCATCTTTGGAAAGAGAGAACCTGTGTAGGGTTTCTTGATGACGAGTCCGTGTAAAACTACATCTTGAAGAGAGGGAACCGGTGTAGGGTTGCCTGATGAGGAGTCCGTGTAAAACTTCATCTTTGGAAAGAGAGAACCTGTGTAGGGTTTCTTGACGACGAGTCCGTGTAAAACTACATCTTGAAGAGAGGGAACCGGTGTAGGGTTGCCTGATGAGGAGTCCATGTAAAACTTCATCTTTGGAAAGAGAGAACCTGTGTAGGGTTTCTTGACGACGAGTCCGTGTAAAACTACATCTTGAAGAGAGGGAACCGGTGTAGGGTTGCCTGATGAGGAGTCCATGTAAAACTTCATCTTTGGAAAGAGAGAACCTGTGTAGGGTTTCTTGACGACGAGTCCGTGTAAAACTACATCTTGAAGAGAGGGAACCGGTGTAGGGTTTCCTGATGAAGAGTCCGTGTAAAACTTCATCTTTGGAAAGAGAGAACCTGTGTAGGGTTTCTTGACGATGAGTCCGTGTAAAACTACATCTTGAAGAGAGGGAACCGGTGTAGGGTTGCTTGATGAGGAGTCCGTGTAAAACTTCATCTTTGGAAAGAGAGAACATGTGTAGGGTTTCTTGACGACGAGTTCGTGTAAAACTACATCTTGAAGAGAGGGAACTGGTGTAGGGTTGCCTGATGAGGAGTCCGTGTAAAACTTCATCTTTGGAAAGAGGGAACCTGTGTAGGGTTTCTTGACGACGAGTCCGTCTAAAACTACATCTTGAAGAGAGGGAACCAGTGTAGGGTTGCCTGATGAGGAGTCCGTGTAAAACTTCATCTTTGGAAAGAAAGAACCTGTGTAGGGTTTCTTGACGACGAGTCCGTGTAAAACTACATCTTGAAGAGAGGGAACCGGTGTAGGGTTGCCTCGGGATAAGTTCGTGTGAAACTTCTGGAGGAACCTGGGTAAGGTTACTTTGTGATAAGTTTGTGTGAAACTTCAGGATGAATTGGGGTAAGGTTACTGTGAGATAAGTTCGTGTGAAACTTCAGGAGGAACCAGGGTAAGGTTACTTCGGGATAAGTTCGTGTAAAACATCAGGATAAACCGGGGTAAGGTTACTTCGGGATAAGTTCGTGTGAAACTTCTGGATGAACCGGGGTAAGGTTATTGTGAGATAAGTTCGTGTAAAACTTCAGGAGGAACCCGGGTAAGGTTACTTCGGGATAAGTTCGTGTGAAACTTCTGGAGGAACCTGGGTAAGGTTACTTTGTGATAAGTTCGTGTAAAACTTCATTCAGAAATGTATGAGAAAGGACCCGTGTAGGATTTTTTAGGATAAACCCGTGTGAAGATGCATTTAGGAGAAACCCGTGTAAGATTTCTTCATGACGAACCCGTGTAAAGCTGAATTTGATCGTGCAGATAATTACTCTGTTTAGTTTCCAGAGTAAATCTTGAACTTGCTGGAAGTTGTTGATGATAACCATCTTTCCTGAAAAGGCACATGATTAATCTTATATGATGCATGACATGCATTGTATGATGATGTTCTCAAAATAAATGAGATTATGCTGTATGCAATATGTATGCGCACGTCATGATGTATGAACATGAAATGCTATTGTGGTACGTCCGAGTTTGGGAAAATAAATCCCTGACTGTTGTTGGAGAATAAAGAGTTTCACTCGCTGGAGATAACGTCTGAAGATGATTGGGAGAATAATCCTGCAGGAGAGAATAACTCCGCTGGGGAATGGACTGACGAGGAAATGACTCTGTGGGGAGTATATACTCTGCTAGAAGATCAGCTGATTTGGAGAAGTAAAACTCAGGTGGGGATGAATTACTGTTGCTGGCGACAGCGAACCCTGTTGGGGATTGAATTTCTGTCTATGAGAGGAATGAACTCTGTTGGGGATAGAAAGAACTTCGCTGGGATGATCTTTCAGTTGCAACTTGCTAAGGATAACCCAGTTAGACTCTTGTGAGGATAACCTCTGAATTTGGCTGAGGAGACTTGTTTATGCTTCGCAGGGGACAAGCTTCCAGAGTCTACTGGGGAAGAGGAGTTGTGGTCCTTTGATTTGTAGTAGTCGGAGAGGCAAACTCAAGCTGGGGAATCCTGGTGTTGTTGGGGAAATAAACCTTGTCGTCAGTCCGCTAGAGAGGTGACATCTTCGTTGGGGGATGTCCTCGAGGATTCTTGAGGTTGATTCAGTTGGGGAAAGGTTTTCAGAGATTAAACCCTTGTTGGGATTCATCCTATGAGAAGGATTTTGGGGGGATTTGCCATTGCCCCTAGTATCAAGTGTTTGTGGCACTGCCTGGAAATGTTTGACTGTATGTAACCCTTCACTGAGGTTGATGTTCAATGCCCCAAGCGACGGAGATGGAGACTTGCCCCTGGTTACTCTGGACTTCTTTGAGAGATTTCCTGGAATCTTGACTGAGTTGTCCCAGGTGTGCTGGATAGTGACATGTCATGCCCCCTTGTTGATAGGGGATTTGTCAATGGAAGTGTCATCCTTTTTGAAGTGATTTTGTTCACTGAGAGTTCTTTCGTTCATCGGATACTCGTTGTGTGAATTTCTCCGCTGTCAAACAAATAGCCAAATGCAAACAGTGATATCCAAATAATGCAAAGTTTATGCTTGTCTCAAAGTTTTGAAAAATGCGTTTTTTAGCAGAAAACTTTTTATAAGACCAATTCAACACAAGATTTAGGACAAAGCCTTACAGGAGTCAGGATACCTTTTGTAACAGTATGCTTTCGAACTAACCCATGCTTCAGTTAGGACTTTGAAGGGTTGTAATGTGGATTGGTTCACGGTTTAAGAAACAAAGGATAAAGGCTCAAAGTATATTTGTACCCACCCGCTCTTCGTGATGTTCTTCAATCCTAAACTCAGTTAATTATGCATTTGAACTCCAAATGAGTCTGGAACGACGTTTTTGGTGATGGTTCACACAAGTTGAATTTTTGAAGGCAGTCATCATTTTTTGCAACATTTTTCATGTTGTCGAGGATTTGTAGCGACATCGTTCTTTTGATTTGTTATCCCTAACTTTTTCCTGACTGTTCCTGTTTTCGAGATTACAGTCAGCGGGATGCCCCAACTTTCTCAAGCCTCCTTTATAGATTTTGGCTCAGTGGGCTTTTTCTCTTTTTTTGAGAGATTGACTGCCTATGAAATAAGGAACCACCATTGTCTTTTGATTCCAGAGGAACGCTTTTGATTTCGTTCGTTGTATTATGAACTGAGAGTTTTGCGACTTCAATGCGCATTCGAATTAACTGAGAGACTACCCTGCCCCAGGTTTTGATTAAAGGTTTCAATTTGTGTTTAAAACAGAAAACTCCTACTTCTTTGGCTCGAAGGGGTTGACTAGGGATTATCTTCCTTATAACTCCAGTGTTTAGGATTTGAAAGAAATGCATGTACATCGTCAGCAAGGTCTGTCCAAAAGCATATTGTATGAGATTATGGCATTGTTTCGTCATCCTCCCTCTAAAAGCTTGTAACTTTTAGCAAGAGTTGAATGTCATAAAGTGAGTGTTGTACCCCAAAATTTTCCCTCCCATATTCTTCAAGATTTGCAAAGAGCAAGCTTCAAAATTCCCCAAGGGTTGCACAGTTCAAAGGCCTCCTAACAGTCAAAAATTAGGGTTTTGGTTCTGACAAAGAAAATGAAGTTTCCAAAGGCCCAATCAAGTCTCACATGCCTATAAACATTGTCAAGCATCCTCAAGTCAAGTTTCAAGACTCACAGCACAAAATTGCACAGTCAAAAACCCTAATTGCACTACAGTCAACTGTAGGGGCAAAATGGTCATTTGACAGTCAAAAGTTCAAATTTTTGGTCAACATCTCATTTTGAAGCCACAAACATCATTTGATCAATGCTTGATCATGATTCTCAAAGCTTGGCTCAAAAAGTCTCAAGATGTAAAAGTTTCCATATTTGGACAGTTGAAAAAGTCAACTGTAACTTGACCAAGGCATAACTTTCACATGGATTATCAGAAAAATTCCATCCAAAGCTCATTTTGAAGAGAAAGACATTTCCTACAACTCCTCTTCATACTTCAAGTCCAAGAAATGCTCTCACAAAAAGTTATCAATTTCAACATTATAGGTCATTTTCAAAAGTCAACAAAAAGGGACTTTAAGTCAAAGGCCATAACTTGAGATTGGTAAATCAAAATGACATGGGACCAAAGACATTGGTTAGAGGACCCAAAGACCTTTCCCAAATGTCCAAGAACATGAGCAAAGCTTAAAAATTGAGCAAGTTATGCCTTGTGGAAATTGGGAAATTTTTGGATATTTTGAAAAGTCAACATTGCTTCAAAGGTCTTAAAAATGCTAATGGGCCTCTTTTTCTTCCACAATTCATCATCCAAGGCATGTGCACGACTATTTGGCCCAAAGGGAAGTTTTTTATCATTTTTATTTATTTATTTGGATTTTTAATTATTAATAATTCATTTAATTAAATTAAATAGGTGAAAAATGCTAAACCTAATGTTTTAAATCTTTTTGTGCATGGAATAGGCTCAATATTTCGTGCATAAGCAGATATGGAAGGAATTATGGTGATTGGATATGATTGAGACCAAATATGCTTGAAAAAGATTTGAAAACTTATGCATGGAAAATCAAATATCTTATCATCAATTCAAGGATTCTTTGGCTCAATTTCTTAACCCTAATCATTCACATGTATATATGGATGCAAACCCTCGTGCCCATAACCTCCCAGCTGCGCCATAGACCAAGAACAAAACTTGAGTTTTTTGCCAAAAAGTTAAATACTGAAAACTAGGTTACAGGTTGATTCAAGCCAAAAGACTTGTTCCATTACCTTCCTGAGGCTTCAAGGAAGGTTTTCAAATCAAAACCATCCATCCTAACACCAAGAAACGTGAGAATGATGGTGTCCTGTACAGAAATTTTTTTACATTCTTGCATCACGATTCATGCATCTTTAGTAATTTTTGATGTTTGATTTATGTTCCTTGACTCATTATGAAGCTAACCACATGATCTAATTGAGTTTTTAGGCATTATGCGCGATTTCACCATGGATACGTGCTAGGGTTTTCAGAATCTTGAATTAGGGTTTCTTAGTTAAAGAAAAATTAGCACGTGAGACCTAGGCCATTCAACTCAGCGTGCTTGGACGATTCTGAAGCGACCCTCGCGCTCAATTTATGAGCTACCACGAGCTAATCGCTATTTTGAAATATGGTATAGTTGGGGACGGTTGAAAACCGTTGCTAATGATCTTTTGTTTCAGGAAAAAAACAAAGCCAAGGAAGAAGAAGGGTATGTGGCCAGCGTTGATTGGTTCATTTAAATTCGCGCGCGGAAATCCCACTAACCCTTGTTTTCTCTTATAATATTTGTTTGCTATTACATAATCAAAACGCGCAGTTGGAGAAATTGGCAAGGCATAACATTGGTGATCTCCAGGACCTGGGTTCGATCCCAGGTCCCCCTCCCTTTCCTTATATTTTTCCTTTAATTGTATTCTCATGCAGTGCAAGGTCTAAGGCTCCACCATATGCTCCCCACTCAAACGTGCCACATGTCCCACTGCACTCAATCAAGGGCCATGATTCAGAGACTAGGATGTGCCTCAGTCAACACACATGTATGCCAGCGCAAAAGTCAAACAGGCCAAAGGCTTAATGGGCCTGATTACTAAGATCTCACCTCCCAATTTGGGGATAGACCCCCCTAGGTTTGCAATTTCTTTTATATATTTTCCATTTTTTTATTTGATTCAACTATTTCTTTTTTAATCAATTTCTTTAATTAATTATTTTCATAATAATATATAAAAACACAAAAAATTCAGAAAGGTCATAAAAATAAAAAATATATTTTATTTTAATATTTTATAAATAAACATCATTAATTGATTTTAGTCTTAATTTAGGTTTAAATCTTAATATTTTTCTAATAAACTTAAAATTGGTAGAATTAGGGTTTTAATTAGATTTTATCCTTTTTCTTTTCTTTTCACTAATAATTAAATATTATTTATTTTTATAAATCAAATTGCATGTAAATAATTAATTTAATTTTAGGTTTAAATTTTAACATGTTTTCTTAATAAATAAGAGTTATAGAATTAGGGTTAATTTAATTTTTAATTTCAGCTAATCTTCTCATTAAAAAATCATAAATACAAAAAACCTCAAAAAATAATTTCTTTTTCACTTTAATTTCATTAAATTAATAATCATAATTTAATTTCATTAAAAAGGGTTCAACGCCCTCGCGTGCGATTTCTTTATTCTCTTTGCGCATTTTATTTATTTCCTTCTTGTAAATATTAATGTAATTCTCCCAAAGCCGTGTAAACTTAATTTCTCGCACTTTACTTTATTTCTTTATTTTCTGTCAAATCGGGTCCCGGATTAATTTTGGCGATGTGGACCCGCGCTGTTGTAATAGTTTAGGAATTTTATCTTTCCGCACTTTTTTAACTGTTGATAAATGCATGCAAGAATGAATGACAAAAATAAAAACGAACGCATAGATCACCAATTACATGACAAGACAAAATAAATGAACATGACACACAAATCACACACCACCCCTAGGGTACGCCTCACTGTTGCCTTGCCTCGAAAGGTGATCGTCGAGTAGAGGACGTCTTAGTAAGTCCTCATGATCCGGGAACCTGGCATGAGGGTAGCTTCTAAGGTGTCTTCCCATTGCTCTGGTGATCACCATGTCCCTAACAATCGAATTGACCCGAACACCTCCAACGGTGGTGCTACCTACCTCTCAATGGTGGGATGGCACTACTTTAAAGGACATTTACACAGACGAATTCCTTAGGGTAGGTAGACGACTCTAGATACTTGCTCTAATTTCAAAACAAATTCAAAAATACTTTTCACACCGACACCTTTTCAAAAAGCTTTCGAAAGCAATTTTTCAAACACTCTTGAGGACCGATACAAGAGTCGAACTGGAATTTTCAAAGAAACTTTTTAAAACCCACAATTGAAAAGCAAACAAACCATTTTTGAAAACACAAGTGAGCAAGTATCTGAGAGCCCATGGATAACCATGGATAGAAAGGGTGCTAACACCTTCCCTTTCTATAATCTACCTCTCGAACCGAGAGCAATCTCTTTAAGGAATTTTTCTGTGCTTTTGTCCTTTCCATTTGGAGAAAATAAAAGACGGTGGCGACTCTTGCTTCCGCGACATTTCGCGAACCAGCGTTAAACAGTCAGTTCCAGATCCACCGATCACAGAACTGGCGACTCTGCTGGGGACTCTTATAAAGTGAGGTGTACCTTAGGACTAAGATCACTTGTGTTTTCAATTGTCTGAATTGTTTGCTTTATTATTGTGGGTACTGCCTTGGGAGTTCTATAGATCCTAAGCCCGGATCTGAGGGATACCTTCTTAGAAAGTAGCAACAAGGTTGTGAGGGAACTGTGCGGGGTATACCGACATGGTTGAAACAGTCTGCTACGTTGATGTGACACTTTGGTGTGTACCAGTAACCCTTGAGTTCAGTCAAGGAGAGTACGGGGCCTCCTCGTGGTGTCGTGAAGCATCAACAGACCTTAGGAACCTTAATTGAACTATCTTGGCCTCTTTAGGGTAGTGAGATAACTGACTTTGGCGCAGTCTGTAACACCCTCTAAAATCCCGAATAAAATTTCGCAAATAATTAAGATCATATTTTCAGAGTACATGTATTAACGAGGATGTCACAATTCTCTTTTAATAAAAACAAGTTCCTGTCATGCATAACATAGAAGCAACTCATACATGTTTACACAGCGGAATAATTTAATTAACAAAACCAATGTTATAATATTTTCAAAATTATCAGGGACTAACACCTGGAAAATATCAACATCATATTATAACAACATAAGGAATAAACGAGTCTGACTAAAGCAGCTCGACAAACAAACGTTCCCGGAGTTACAACTATCAGAGCATGACCCGGACAATACTTAAACGGAAATAAACTAGAAGCAACAAGCCTTCGCCAAGCACCTGAACGAAGCTCCTCAATCTGAAATGTTCAACAGTAAGGGTGAGCATCTCAACTATACATTTGATTATACGTTCATAACAATCAATTCAGATAAACCATAAGCATCACCCAACCGTTAGCACGTTTCATAGTTTACGAAAACCTTTACAATTCATATACTCATAATATATTACTTTTCATACTTATAATTAACATCAAACATCATTAACAATTCAGCAACAATACATGCATACAATCAATTAAATACAACATTGGAAAATCATCCATTCATGTCATATTCAATATAATGCAACACACCCATGCATGTGGTACCATTTTACCGCCCCATTAAATCTCGGGTCACGGATAACTCACCGTTCCATTATATCGCGGACACGGCTACCACCTCAACGTTCCATTAAATCGCGGACACGTATATTGGCCACCATGTTAATTCCACACAATAGGAATTAACAAATGCAACATGATATGTAAAGTATGTAACACTCAGCATACTATTCACATCAATAAAACATATCATGCAACATCAACATTATCAATCTCAACAGGATATGGATAGCATGTAATCACTCAGCATACTATTAAACATCAACCAACCATATCAAATTATATCATAATTCATGCTTGATAACATCATCTAAAAGCATGACAATAAATCTACGTAGTGTTGGTATCATAACATACAAACGTTATTCGATACAAGCATCAATCAACACTAGGAAATCAATAAACAGCATATTCAAAACATATCAAACATTGCACATCAAAACAGGATCAATCCCGTACATAACAGCATGCACAGAAAACAAAATTCAGAAACCAACACAGGAGGTTTAACACGGGTGCCCGTGTAAATCAACACTGCCCTTGTGGAAATGTGTCCAGAAACACGTTATTTTGCCAATACAGGGAATCAACACGGGTGCCCGTGTGAATCAACACGGCCCGTGTTGAAATGTGTCTGGAAACACATTTTTTTGCCAATACAGTGGATCAACACGGGTGCCCGTGTGAATCAACACGGCCCGTGTTGATGAGCCCGTACACATTTTTCCTGTACCTGCAGCAGGCTCAGAACAGCAACCAAACGCGAAAATACCGGCCAAAACGTGCATTGCGGTACATACCAACATCAATTTTTCATAATTCAAAGCAACACATCAATTGAAACACAATTCCCTTCTAAGTTAGTCAATTTCCAATCTTAAGGACAGCATCAATTCACTTAAGGTCTCATTTTCCAAAATCAATCAAAACTCAGAGTTTTCATTTTTAAAACATCCCATTTTATCAACGATTCTTTCATCAACAATAAGTTTTATAAAATTGACCTTAAGTGACATATTACCCGTCCTTTAGGGAAATTCTAACAACATTGGGGTTATCCCTAGAACACCTAAGGTAAACTCACGATCATACAATTTCGATCTAAATCAACAATGGGGATTAATTTTCTTAATCGATTCACCACCTTTAGGGAACCTAATCTTTTCTAACGAAATTCGACCCTAAAGTTATCGATCATTAAGAACATCAGAGAAAATGGGGTTATCCTACGATTACCCAACCAATTGCATCTAAACCCATAAGCAAATATAAATTGAGTAGTAGCCCCCCTTACCTTATCAAATTGCAGCTTTGAACTTTGAGCGATGTTCTTCGTTCTTCGCACCTTCAGAGCTCAGTTTCCCAAATTTCCCAAATTCTGTGTTATCGTGAATAATGAGAAAATAACTTGAGTTCCAAAATATATCCTTATTTCTTTTGCACCCCCACTCTTTACTAACGACATCCAAGCCCAATAACTTAAAAACCCCATGTTTTTCTTATTTCTTTTATTTTCTTCAAATACTCCAAAATAGATAATTCCTTTTTATTTTATTAATTCTAATAAAATAATTTCCCAATTTAAATAAATCAAATAATTGAAACTGGGGTGTTACAACTCTCCCCCACTAAAAGAGTTTTCGTCCTCGAAAACATACCTTAGACGAACAGTTCCGGATAAGCCTCTTTCATCTGGCTCTCCAGTTCCCAAGTGATATTTCCACCTGTTGGACCTCTCCAAGCAACCTTCACTAATGCTATCTCTTTACCCCTTAACTGTTTCACTTTCCGATCTTCTATCCTCATAGGCAATGTTTCTACCGTCAGGTTATCTCTCACCTGTACATCATCTACTTGGATTACATGAGATGGGTCTGGAATGTATCTCCTCAACTGAGAAACATGGAAAACATCGTGCAAATTCACAAGTCTCGGAGGTAAAGCAATACGATAAGCAACTTCTCCAATTCTCTCCGTAATCTGAAACGGACCAATAAAACGCGGAGTCAACTTCTTAGATTTCAACGCTCGACCAATACCCGTCATCGGAGTAACTCTCATAAACACATGATCTCCAGCACTGAATTCTAAATTCTTCCTCCTCTTATCATGATAACTTTTCTGACGACTCTGAGAAGCTCTCATCTTCTCTTGAATCAATTTGATCTTTTCAGTAGTCTGCTGAACAATCTCTGGCCCAATTACTGAACTCTCTCCAGATTCATACCAACACAAAGGCGTTCTACACCGTCTACCATACAATGCCTCAAACGGAGCCATACCAATACTCGAATGGTAACTATTGTTATAAGTAAATTCAATCAATGGCAAATAGCTATCCCAAGCTCCACCCTTCTCTAAAACACAAGCACGCAATAAATCTTCTAACGATTGAATCGTCCTCTCCGTCTGTCCATCAGTCTGAGGATGGTAAGCTGAACTCAACCTCAATTTAGTACCTAAAGCCTTCTGCAATCCTTCCCAAAATTTCGAAGTGAACCTCGGATCTCTATCTGACACAATACTAGAAGGAACTCCATGCAAACTCACTATTTTCTCAATATATAACTGTGCCAATCTCTCCATTGAGTAATCCATTCGCACCGGTATAAAATGAGCAGACTTAGTCAGTCTATCCACAACAACCCATATCGCTTCACAATTCTTAGGAGTCCTCGGCAACCCGGATACAAAATCCATAGAAATACTATCCCACTTCCATTCTGGAATAAACATCGGTTGCATAAATCCAGACGGCTTCTGATGCTCAATCTTCGATTTCTGACAGATTAAACATGCATACACAAATTCAGCTATTTCCTTTTTCATTCCCGGCCACCAAAACAATTTCTTCAAATCATGATACATTTTCGTGGCACCCGGATGAATACTCATCCCACTGCGATGTCCTTCCTCTAATATACTCTTCTTGATTTCTGCAACATCAGGAACACAAACTCTATCGCCAAATATCATAACATCATTTTCATCAATACTAAACTCACCACCTTGACCTTGGTTGATCAATGTCAATTTATCAACTAAATTAACATCAGATTTCTGCCCGATCCTGATCTCTTCTAGAATACCACTAGTAAGTTTCAACATACCCAAACGAACACACTTCGGAGTACTTTCACAAAGTAAACTCAAATCTCGGAATTGTTCAATTAAATCCAATTCACGAACCATCATCATAGACATATGCAAGGATTTCCTACTCAAAGCATCTGCAACCACATTTGCCTTACCAAGATGGTAATTCAAACCAAAATCATAATCTTTGAGAAATTCCAGCCACCTTCTTTGCCTCATATTGAGCTCTTTCTGATCGAAAAGATACTTCAAACTCTTATGATCACTATACACTTCAAATCTCGAACCATACAGATAATGTCTCCATAATTTCAAGACAAACACAACTGCTGCTAACTCTAAGTCATGAGTAGGATAGTTCATTTCATGAACCCTTCAACTGTCTCGAAGCATACGCAACTACCTGTTGATTCTGCATTAAAACACCACCTAATCCCATCAGAGATGCATCACAATAAACCACAAAAGATTCCACCGGATTCGGCAAAATCAGAATAGGAGCACTAGTCAATCTCCGCTTCAATTCTTGGAAACCTTTCTCACAATCAGAATCCCAAATAAACGCTTGTCCTTTACGAGTCAACTTCGTCAACAGCAATGCTAACTTTGAGAATCCTTCGATAAACTTTCTGTAATAACCTGCAAGACCAAGAAAACTTCTGATTTCAGAAACAGTCTTCGGCGCTTCCCACTGAGATACTGCTTCTACTTTTGTAGGATCCACTGCAATACCATTCTTAGAAATCACATGTCCAAGAAAACTAACTTCATTCAGCCAGAACTCACATTTGGACAACTTTGCATACAACTTCTTATCTTTCAACAACTCTAACACAATTCTGAGATGTTCCGCATGCTCTTCGTCATTCTTGGAATAAATCAGAATGTCATCAATAAAAACCACAACAAACTTATCCAGATACGGATGAAAAATCATGTTCATATATTCCATGAAAACACCAGGTGCATTAGTAACTTCGAACGGCATAACAAAATATTCATAATGCCCATACCTCGTTCGAAAAGCAGTCTTTTGAATATCTTCCGCTTTCACATGAATCTGATGATATCCAGATCTCAAGTCAATCTTACTGAATACACTGGCTCCAATTAGCTGATCCATTAAATCATCAATCCTCGGTAATGGATACCGATTCTTAATGGTTACCTTGTTCAATTGCCTGTAATCAACACACAGTCTCATAGAACCTTCTTTCTTCTTGACCAACAATACCGGAGCACCCCAAGGCGAAACACTTGGACGAATAAACTTCTTCTCCAGTAAATCTTCCAACTGACTCTTCAATTCAGCCAACTCAGATGCAGACATACGATATGGTGCCATCGACACCGGTCTCGTACCAGGAATCAAATCTATAGAAAATTCCACTTCTCTCTCAGGAGGTAACTCACCAACATCATCAGGAAAGACTTCTGGAAAATCACACACCACTGGCAATTCGCCACTCCTGACCTTTCCTGTTGCATCTAACGAAGCAAGTAACATAAACACATTAGCACCGTCTTCCATTGCTTCTTGTACCTGCCTAGCAGTCATAGTCAAATTCTCGACACCAACTGCTTCTGGAAAAATCACCGTCTTAGCGAAACAGTTCAGATGAACCCGGTTGAATTCCAACCAGTTCATCCCAAGGATAATATCAATTTGTTCAAGCGGTAGGCACACTAAATCTATACCGAAACCTCTACCAAAAATCTCAATAGGATAATTCCTACATACTAGTGAAGTTGTCACTGAACCCGATGCAGGAGTATCAATAACCATGCTACCTCGCATACCAGATATGTCCAGTTTCAACCTCTCAGTACAATCCAAGGAAATGAAAGAATGAGTTGCACCAGTATCAATAATTGCAACTAAAGGTGTGCCATGAATAAAACACGTACCTTTAATCAATCGATCCTCTGGAGTAGTCTCAGATCCAGACAAAGCAAACACTTTTCCACCTGACTGATCCTTCTTAGGCTTAGGACACTGCAGACGAATGTGACCTTCTTCGCCACAATTGTAACAAGTAACAGACTTCCCTTTGCAATCAATAGACAAATGACCAGTCTTTCCACATTTATAGCACTTCTTCTCATCGCTCTTGCAATCTCGAATATGATGACCAAACTCACCACACTTGTAGCATCTGATAGGAGCCTTAGAATCTCCCCCACTAGGCCTTTTCCATCCACCTGATTTCTGGTTACCTCTACCATATGGCTTGCCACGGTCCATATGTTGCTTTCCTCTTTTATCAACAGCCCCACGAGAGTGAGACGACCTAGTCTTGGTAATATCTTCTTCCAAGATCCTGCTACAATCCACCAGATCAGAAAATCTACGAATACGCTGGTACCTGATTCCCTGCTTAATCTCGTCTCGGAGACCATTCCCAAATTTGATACATTTAGAGAATTCTCCGGCCTCATCATTGTTGTAGTGCGCATAATACTTTGCCAACTCCGGGAACTTAGTAGCATACTCACTAACAGTCAGATTGCCCTGCTTAAGCTCCAAAAATTCAATTTCCTTTCTTCCCCGAACATCTTCAGGAAAGTACCTCCTCAGAAAAGCCCTTCTGAAGTTAGCCCAAGTCAGTGCTTCTCCATCCTGAACCATTTCAGTCCTTGTGGCAATCCACCAGTCGTCGGCCTCTTCTGCCAACATATGCGTACCATATATGACTTTCAGATCTTCAGCACAATCAATCACACGAAAGATCCTTTCGATTTCCTTCAGCCACTTCTGAGCACCTTCAGGGTCATGTGTACCTTTGAAAAACGGAGGATTGTTCCTTTGGAAGTTCCCCAATTGCCTATCAGCACCAATCACGCCTCCATTTGGATTTCCAGCAAGTACACCAGCTAACATCCCCAAAGCCTCAGCGAGTGCAGCATCATTTCGTCCGTTACCTCTTCCAGCTATATTCCTGAGAATTAAAACATACTCCTCATCAGAATACAGTATCGACAGTGTTGCCTTACACTAGCCGTATACAAAAGAAATGACTGACTCAAGACTCTGGTCGCAACGACCGACTATGCTCTGATACCACTATTGTAACACCCTCTAAAATCCCGAATAAAATTTCGCAAATAATTAAGATCATATTTTCAGAGTACATGTATTAACGAGGATGTCACAATTCTCTTTTAATAAAAACAAGTTCCTGTCATGCATAACATAGAAGCAACTCATACATGTTTACACAGCGGAATAATTTAATTAACAAAACCAATGTTATAATATTTTCAAAATTATCAGGGACTAACACCTGGAAAATATCAACATCATATTATAACAACATAAGGAATAAACGAGTCTGACTAAAGCAGCTCGACAAACAAACGTTCCCGGAGTTACAACTATCAGAGCATGACCCGGACAATACTTAAACGGAAATAAACTAGAAGCAACAAGCCTTCGCCAAGCACCTGAACGAAGCTCCTCAATCTGAAATGTTCAACAGTAAGGGTGAGCATCTCAACTATACATTTGATTATACGTTCATAACAATTAATTCAGATAAACCATAAGCATCACCCAACCGTTAGCACGTTTCATAGTTTACGAAAACCTTTACAATTCATATACTCATAATATATTACTTTTCATACTTATAATTAACATCAAACATCATTAACAATTCAGCAACAATACATGCATACAATCAATTAAATACAACATTGGAAAATCATCCATTCATGTCATATTCAATATAATGCAACACACCCATGCATGTGGTACCATTTTACCGCCCCATTAAATCTCGGGTCACGGATAACTCACCGTTCCATTATATCGCGGACACGGCTACCACCTCAACGTTCCATTAAATCGCGGACACGTATATTGGCCACCATGTTAATTCCACACAATAGGAATTAACAAATGCAACATGATATGTAAAGTATGTAACACTCAGCATACTATTCACATCAATAAAACATATCATGCAACATCAACATTATCAATCTCAACAGGATATGGATAGCATGTAATCACTCAGCATACTATTAAACATCAACCAACCATATCAAATTATATCATAATTCATGCTTGATAACATCATCTAAAAGCATGACAATAAATCTATGTAGTGTTGGTATCATAACATACAAACGTTATTCGATACAAGCATCAATCAACACTAGGAAATCAATAAACAGCATATTCAAAACATATCAAACATTGCACATCAAAACAGGATCAATCCCGTACATAACAGCATGCACATAAAACAAAATTCAGAAACCAACACAGGAGGTTTAACACGGGTGCCCGTGTAAATCAACACTGCCCGTGTGGAAATGTGTCCAGAAACACGTTATTTTGCCAATACAGGGAATCAACACGGGTGCCCGTGTGAATCAACACGGCCCGTGTTGAAATGTGTCTGGAAACACATTTTTTTGCCAATACAGTGGATCAACACGGGTGCCCGTGTGAATCAACACGGCCCGTGTTGATGAGCGCGTACACATTTTTCCTGTACCTGCAGCAGGCTCAGAACAACAACCAAACGCGAAAATACCGGCCAAAACGTGCATTGCGGTACATACCAACATCAATTTTGCATAATTCAAAGCAACACATCAATTGAAACACAATTCCCTTCTAAGTTAGTCAATTTCCAATCTTAAGGACAGCATCAATTCACTTAAGGTCTCATTTTCCAAAATCAATCAAAACTCAGTTTTCATTTTTAAAACATCCCATTTTATCAACGATTCTTTCATCAACAATAAGTTTTATAAAATTGACCTTAAGTGACATATTACCCGTCCTTTAGGGAAATTCTAACAACATTGGGGTTATCCCTAGAACACCTAAGGTAAACTCACGATCATACAATTTCGATCTAAATCAACAATGGGGATTAATTTTCTTAATCGATTCACCACCTTTAGGGAACCTAATCTTTTCTAACGAAATTCGACCCTAAAGTTATCGATCACTAAGAACATCAGAGAAAATGGGGTTATCCTACGATTACCCAACCAATTGCATCTAAACCCATAAACAAATATAAATTGAGTAGTAGCCCCCCTACGTTATCAAATTGCAGCTTTGAACTTTGAGCGAAGTTCTTCGTTCTTCGCACCTTCAGAGCTCAGCTTCCCAAATTTCCCAAATTCGGTGTTATCGTGAATAATGAGAAAATAACTTGAGTTCCAAAATATATCCTTATTTCTTTTGCACCCCCACTCTTTACTAACGACATCCAAGCCCAATAACTTAAAAACCCCATGTTTTTCTTATTTCTTTTATTTTCTTCAAATACTCCAAAATAGATAATTCCTTTTTATTTTATTAATTCTAATAAAATAATTTCCCAATTTAAATAAATCAAATAATTGAAACTGGGGTGTTACACAGTCCGAGGTTGGTTGATACTCGATACTACACTCAATTGAGGGTTGCTTTCCTGGAATATTTCGGTCGCCAGTTCAGTGGCTAAATCGAAACGATGAACAATGAAAGCAATCCCGTGATATTGGGACCCTTAGAACCCGGTTACTTTTAATAGGACAGGTTGAACCCACCAACTTCAAGAGGGTACTACCCAGACCCCATGCTGGCCTTAAACCCTAAGGGCTTGTCTTGTGTGCCTTGTGTGCCTTACATGTTTGTCCTTGTATATATCTGTGGTGTGTTTAATCATAGCATCATGACATCATCCAGCATCATATGCATTGACTAACCTATTCAGGGGTTCGAATCTTCATCTTTGTTCTTTGTTTTGTAGGACATGGAAACTGTTCGCAGAAAGACAATTCAAATCAGTCTTGTAAGGATCCCTCCTAAGCTTAAGGAGCTTATATCCAGGATTCTCGAGAGCTCTTCATTCAGTGAAAGACATGGAAGACTCATTAGCTTGGTCAACACCAACATTGAGGAAGATATGATAAAGGTCCTGTTCCAGTTCTTTGACCCTCTGCATCACTGTTTCACCTTCTTGGATTATCAGCTGGTACCTACATTGGAGGAGTTCTCCCGGCTCCTGAAGATCCCTATCCTTGATCAACTACCCTACAACGGTACGGAAAAGGAACCCAAGCTTGAAGAGATTGCTAAAGCCTTACACCTACAATCATCTGACCTCAAGGGACATTGGGAAGTTAGAAGTGGTATCAAAGGGTTCTTAGCCAGGTTTCTGTTTGAAAAGGCCCATGAATGTTGGAACTCCCTTGACTTACAAGCTTTTGAAGAAGTTGTGGCCCTCCTTGTCTATGGTTTGGTGTTGTTCCCTAACCCAGATCAGCTTATAGATATCAGTGCTATCCAGATCTTCATGTCCAGGAATCCTATACCTACGTTGCTGGGGGACATCCTTCACTCATGTTACACTCGAACCATGAGAAAAAGAGGTGTCCTTATGTGTTGCACTCCTCTCCTGGGAAGGTGGTTTATTTCGCACCTTCCACAATCAGTTTTGAAGAATGAGCGAGGTTTGAGATGGTCACAACGGCTGATGACTCTTATGCATGCAGATATACATTGGTGCCCTCGGTCCAGAGAGGATGTCACTATCATTGATCGTTGCGGGGAGTACCCTAATGTTCCTTTACTTGGAATCAGAGGAGGTATTACTTACAACCCATGCCTGGCTTGGAGACAGTTTGGTTATGCTCGGAGGGATGGCCCTCATGATATGTTAATTCCTGACATAGTTTTTGACTTCGACAACGATGCACAAGGACTTCGCCAGAGATTTATCAGAGCTTGGAGGATGCCAAGTAGGATAGACAGCAAGACACTGGGGCACAGGAATTCCATCCCATTGGAACCTTATCTCAAGTGGGTACGCGCCCGCTCCCAGAAGTTAGTGATGCCTTATCCTCATATGCTCCCAGTGATCAAAGAACCAGTCTTGGAAGGAGAAGTGTCCTACACCATTCAGCACCCTGATATGCCCACATCCTGGGAAGAGATGCAGAAGAGCTGGATCCAGCTTAAGGAAGAACGGAATTCTCTTGAGACCAGTCTGCATGCTAGTGAAAAGAAGGTCTTGGAGCTCACCCGCCTATTGCATGAGGAGAGGAATCTCAACACCTACATAGCTCCAAAGAGGATGCGTAGTGTCTTTTGGGATTGATTTGCTTTGTAATTTATGCCCATGAGGCTTTGATGTACTAAACAATTATTTCCTTAATGATAACGTGTGTTCTTTTTGTCTACAACAAATTTGAACTTTCGAACCCTTGAATGCATTGCATAAACACATATCATTCATCATGTGCATAGCAGGTTTTCTTCTTTTCAGGTTGCTTACCACTCTTCGCTGTTTATTTCAGCATCATGAATCCTGACTCATCATCAACTGAGATGTCCATCAAGGCTCTTCAGGTGCAGAATGCGCAATTTCAGGAACTAATCATGGGTTTGGCTCAGGGCCAAGAAGAGCTGAAGGCTCTGCTCCTGAAGAAGGAGAAGAAGAAGAAGAGAAGAACTGTTCTTTTCAACTCGGGCCGAAGGTTTGGCAACACTCTGCAGAATGAAGAGGCTGGTTCTTCCATAGGCAAGGGTACTCCTCAAGAGGGAAAAGGTCCAAGTCCGGTAGTCTCCGACAACGAGACTGATTTTGATGAAGAGCAATATCCTCCGGCTGAAGACCGTTATAAACAGTTGGAGGACAGGTTGAACGCTATGGAGATCCAACAAGTGCCTGGGCTGGATTTCGGAGATTTGGGTTTGTCTACTGGTGTGATCGTTCCTCGTAAGTTCAAAGCACCATCTTTTACCAAGTATGACGGGGCGTCTTGTCCCAAGCTACATCTCAGATCCTACGTGCGGAAGATTCAACCGTACGCAGTGGACAAGAACTTGTGGATCCACTTCTTCCAGGAGAGTCTTTCAGGGACTCATCTCGAATGGTTCTATCAGCTGGATGGGACCAAGGTTCGTAACTGGGAGGAGTTGGCTATTGCTTTCTATAAGCAGTATCAATATAATGCCGACCTTGCCCCTACACGTACCCAACTCCAGGGTATGTCGCTAGGTTCAAGCGAAGGTTTTAAAGAGTACGCTCAGAAGTGGAGGGATCTGGCTGGCAGAGTGCAACCTCCGTTGACTGATCGGGAGTTGGTAGATATGTTCTTGGGGACCCTATCTGGGCCATTTTTCAACCATCTTATTGGGAACTCGTCTGCAGGGTTTACTGATCTTATTCTGACTGGAGAGAGAATTGAGGCTGGGTTGAAGTCTGGTAAAATTCCGAAGGGTGCATCTACAAGTTCAGAAAAGAAACCCTTCAAGAAGGATGCTAGTGCTGTATATGGGTCTAGAAGACAAGAGAAACCTGAGCGCCGCCAATCTGTCAGTGCGGTAATGATTGCTAAGCCTGCTTCCGCCCCTCGGCAAACCAATCCACCAAGGGCTGAAAGACCCCGGAGAGAGTTCACCCGGTTGAGCATGACCCTATCGCAGATCTTGCCACAGTTGTTGTCCACCAACCTAGTGACTGTCAGAGAGGCCCCAAAAGTTGTGAACACTACCTCCCCCAAATACAATCCAAATGCCCGCTGTGCTTATCACTCCGATAGCCCGGGGCATTCCACTGATGACTGTTGGGCCTTGAGGAATAAGGTGCAAGACCTTATTGATGCAAAGGAGATACAGTTTGAAGCACCCGAGAGGCCGAATGTGGTAACTGCTCCTATGCCCCAGCATGGAGTAAATGCGGTTGATGAAGATGTATACGCTGTTTTGGTGGATGATGTAGCTACTCCTTTGAAGACCGTCAAGAGGAACCTACTGCTGGCCGGTTTATTTCCGGGTTGCAGTGAGGGTTGCCTGTTCTGTGCTGTTTCCCCATCTGGTTGTCCTTTGCTGAAGTTGGGCATCCAAAGCCTAATGGATAGCAAGGAGATTCTGTTTAAGAAGTCCGCTGTGCAGTTGGTTCCGGTAGAAGAAGTTGTTGTTGTTACAATCTTCAATAATCCAATCAAGGCTCTCCCGAAGAAGCCCGTCCAAATCATGACTGTCGCACCTGTTGTTATTACTGTTCCGGGGCCTCTCCCCTACGTATCTGATAAAGCTGTCCCCTGGCACTATGGGGCAGATGTGTATGTGAACGGAATTAAACAAGAGTTCAACATTGGCGCCAGTATCTGCGATGTCACTGGTCCAGCCAAGGTTACCCGCAGTGGCAGGCTCTTCTCGCCTGACATTGCACCACCCGCTGCTCGAAGACCCCTCCTTATAACACCTACCAGTGTACCTGTTCCTGTTACTGATCAAGTTGTTTCCCCTGCTGCCGAGTCATCCAATGCTCGGGGTAAAGGGATTGAAGATGAGCCTGCCCGGATGGAGGCACTAATACCTATAACTGCTGAGGCCTCCCAACAAGAGATGGAGGAAATTCTGAAAATAATAAAGAAGAGTGACTTCAATGTTGTGGAGCAGCTGGGGCATACGCCCTCCAAGATCTCCATGCTCTCCTTATTGCTATGCTCCGAGGCCCATGCTAAGGCCTTAATCTCATTTCTCAAGACGGCCCATATGCCACAGGAGACGTCGGCAGTTCAGTTCACTGATTGCGTAGCAAATCTGACAGCGGACAATGGTTTGGGTTTCTCGGATGCTGACCTTACTGCAAAGGGAAGAGACTACAATGATGCCCTGCATGTCTCTATTGAATGCAGGGGCACTACTCTGGCGCATGTGTTGGTAGACACTGGCTCTTCCTTAAATGTGCTACCTAAGAAGGCCTTGGACCGTTTGGATTGTGAAGGTCTGGAACTGAAACCCAGCAATATTATCGTCAGAGCCTTTGACGGTTCAAAGAGGATGGTTCATGGAGAGGTTGACATTCCTATTCGTGTGGGCTCTCAGGTGTTTGACTCTACCTTTTATGTGATGGATATCCGTCATTCGTATTCTTGTCTATTGGGTCGACCTTGGATCCACAAAGCTGGGGCAATGACTTCTACCTTGCACCAGAAGCTAAAATACCCTGTCAGAGGGAAGATCGTCACTGTGCAGGGAGAGGAGGAGTATATGGTGAGCCATTTGAATTCCTTCAGGTATATTGAGATGGACGGGGGGAGTTCATTGAAACCCCCTTTCAGCATTTCGAGGAGGTACTTCCAATTTCAGCAGCAGCAGAAACAGCGGTCGAAGAGGAGGTTCCTTTGAAGATGGCTTCCCTAAAGGATGCCCGGGCTGTGGTTCAGAAAGGTGAATGTACTAACTGGGGCAGGCTTCCCGACTTTACACAGAAAACTGACAAATTTGGACTGGGTTTTACTGCAGAGGGTCAGAAAGCTATGCGGAAGGCGAAGACCAGAAGACCTCCTGTGCTCATTACAAATCCAGGAGTGAATGCTGTTGGGGAGGATAATGAAGTGGATGAAGCAGAGTTCAATAGTTGGATTTACCCGACAACTGATGGCGGATTGACCAATTGGATTGCTAAGGACCACACTCCTGTTACTTTTGTTACGCAGTAATAAACTTCTTTGTTTTGTTATTTGTAATAAACAATAAATTAAACTCTATGGCCCGGTGTCTTACCCGAGGCACCGTGGTTTCATTTGTGAGGGCATATAAATTGTCATTTCATATATCATAAATAAAAATCTTGGACGTTTTCTCGCATTTCAAATCTTATGCTCCTTTTCTGTCTTTTCTTCCTTTATATATATTTCAAAAAGCTGTATTTACACACACTCACTCATACAGGTTTCAATCCACTCTGGATCTCACTGGTAACGACTCTGCTACTGCCAGTTATGACTTCGAAAATCCGATCAACTTAGCCAAAGACGAAGGTGAAGATGATTGTGAAGTGCCTGGCGAGCTTGCAAGACTGTTACTCCAGGAAGAGAGGGCAATTCAACCACACGAAGAGCCAGTGGAGACAATAAATCTGGGTACTGAGGCAGACAGGAAGGAAGTAAAGATTGGTGCCAACCTAGAGCTCAGCATGAAGCAACGGTTGACTCAGATGCTACATGATTATGTGGAGATCTTTGCCTGGTCCTACGAAGACATGCCCGGGTTGGATACCGATATTGTGGTTCATCACTTGCCTACTAAGGAAGACTGCCCTCCGGTTAAGCAAAAGGTCCGTCGTATGCGTCCAGAGATGTCTGAGAAGATCAAAGCCGAGGTTATGAAACAGTTTGATGTTGGGTTCCTTGCAGTGACTTCTTACCCTCAATGGGTTGCTAATGTGGTGCCGATACCAAAGAAGGACGGAAAGGTCAGAATGTGTGTCGACTATAGGGATCTGAACAGGGCCAGCCCCAAAGATGACTTCCCTTTACCTCACATTGATGTCCTTGTTGACAATACAGCTCAGCATAAGGTGTTCTCTTTCATGGATGGTTTTTCAAGCTACAATCAGATCAAGATGGCTCCTGAAGACATGGAAAAAACTACCTTTGTTACTCAGTGGGGCACCTTCTGCTACAAGGTCATGCCTTTTGGGCTAAAAAATGCTGGGGCAACCTACCAACGTGCCATGGTTGCTTTATTCCATGATATGATCCATCATGAGATAGAAGTGTATGTTGACGACATGATCGCAAGGTCCCAGACTGAGGAAGAGCACCTAGATCATCTGCAGAAGTTGTTTGACCGGTTGAAACTGTACAAGCTGAGGTTGAACCCGAGCAAGTGCACCTTCGGGGTAAGATCGGGAAAGTTGCTAGGCTTCGTCGTAAGTGATAAGGGTATTCAAGTGGACCCTGCCAAGGTCAAAGCTATTCAAGAGATGCCAGTTCCTAAGACAGAGAAGGAGGTCAGAGGTTTTTTAGGACGCCTGAATTACATTGCTCGGTTCATCTCACACCTAACTGCTACCTGTGAGCCAATCTTCAAGCTGCTGAAGAAAGATCAGGTAGTACGTTGGAATGATGAATGTCAGGCTGCTTTTGACAGAATCAAAGAGTATCTCCAAGAACCACCCATCCTTATGCCACCGGTGGAAGGAAGACCTCTGATACTATACCTGACAGTACTTGACAACTCAATGGGGTGTGTGCTGGGGCAGCATGACGAGTCTGGCCGAAAAGAGCACGCCATTTATTACCTTAGCAAAAAGTTTACCGACTGTGAGACCCGATACTCACTGCTTGAGAAAACTTGATGCGCTTTGGTATGGGCTGCTCGCCGGCTGAGACAGTATATGCTGACTCACACTACTTTGTTGATCTCAAAGATGGATCCCATAAAGTACATATTTGAAAAGCCTGCTCTGTCTGGGAGAATAGCAAGATGGCAAATGATCTTGACGGAATATGACATTCAATACACGACCCAGAAAGCCATCAAAGGAAGTGTATTGGCAGATCACTTGGCACATCAGGCCGTAGACGACTATCAGTCAATGAACTTCGAGTTTCCAGATGAGAGCATCATGATTGTGACTGATTGTGAAGTACCTGGACCGGATGAAGGACCTGAGGAAGGATCCCGATGGTCTATGCACTTTGACGGAGCCTCCAACGCTTTGGGTAACGGTATCGGCGCCATAATCATATCCCCTCAAGGCACTCATACTCCACTCACTGCCCGACTATGTTTCAACTGTACCAACAACATGGCGAAGTATGAGGCATGCATCATGGGTCTCCAAGCTGCGATCGACTTAAGGATCAAGTTTCTGAGTGTCTTCGGAGATTCCGCTCTCGTGATCAATCAGATCAAAGGAGAGTGGGATACGAAACATCTGAATCTTATTCCTTACAGAGAATGTGTGTTGACTTTGATCCCCCACTTCACGAAGATAACCTTTGAACACTTTCCGAGAGAGGAGAATCAGCTGGCGGACGCGTTAGCTACAATGTCTTCTATGTTCAAGGTCAAATGGGATAATGAGGCTCCCCGGATCATCATCTGGAAACTGGACGAACCGGCATACTGTTGTGATCTCGAGACTGAATTGGTGATTGAGAAGCCTTGGTACCATGAGGTGAAGAGATATCTGGAAGCTCAGGAATACCCTGAAGGCGCATCTGTCAACGATAAGAAGTTTCTGAGGAGGTTCACAGCAAAGTTCTTCCTTAGCAACGGCATCTTGTACAAGCGAAACCATGATTCGACCTTACTGCGTTGTGTGGATAAGACTGAAGCAAGAAGGATCATGGAAGAGCTACATGAAGGGACCTTTGGTACACATTCCAGTGGGCACACTATGGCAAAGAAGATCCTTCGGGCAGGGTATTTCTGGTCCACCATGGAAGCTGACTGCTACCAACACTCTCGGACATGCCATAAATGCCAGATTTATGCAGACAAGGTGCATGTTCCTCCAGTTCCTCTAAATGTTCTGACTGCGCCTTGGCCGTTTGCAATGTGGGGCATAGATATGATCGGTGAGATTAAACCTACGGCATCCAATGGGCATCGCTTCATCCTGGTAGCGATCGATTACTTCACGAAGTGGGTGGAAGCAGCTTCCTACGCTACGGTAACCAAGACTGTTGTGGCACGGTTCATTCGGCATAATCTGATCTGTCGGTACAGCGTCCCAGAAAGAATTATTACAGACAACGGTACCAATCTGAATAACAAGATGATCACTGAGCTCTGCGAGCAGTTCAAGATACAGCACCACAACTCTTCTCCTTACAGACCGAAGATGAATGGGGCTGTAGAAGCAGCAAATAAAAATATCAAGAAAATCGTGCAGAAGATGACAGTGACTTATAAATATTGGCACGAGATGTTACCGTTCGCTCTACATGGGTACCGTACCTCAGCCAGGACGTCAACCGAGGCAACTCCTTTCTCCTTGGTTTATGGTATGGAGGCAGTCTTACCAATCGAAGTGCAAATACCCTCTCTCCGGATAATGAAGGATGCAAATCTGAACGAAGATGATTGGATCCAGACACGACTTGATCAGTTAAACCTTATTGATGAAAAGAGACTTGCTGCTATCTGCCATGGTCAGACGTATCAGAAACGGATGATCAGGGCATTTAACAAAAAGTTCAGACCACAAGAGTATCAAGTTGGGGATCTGGTAATCAAGAGAATCATCCTTCCTCAGAGTGATCCAATGGGCAAATGGACCCCTACGTACGAAGGGCCATTTATGGTTAAGCATGTGTTCTCAGGAGGAGCAATGATATTAACCAACATGGATGGTGACGACCTTCCTCACCCCGCCAATGCAGACATAGTAAAAAGATACTACGCATGAAAAAAGACCCGCTAGGCTGACATGCCTAGGCAAAAATTAGGGCTTCCCAGTGAACCAAAAGGGTTCGGGCAAAATGAAGGGATGAAATAAAAAAAATCTGTACACCCGGCAAGTCGAAAACCTGAAAAGACGGCTTGGGCAAAAATGGGTATCCCGGTGGACTGAAAACCCGAAAGGGGGGTCCAGGCAAAAGTTAGGGATAAAGCGTAATACTATGTCTCATTGGATCACTTTGCACCCAGAATCTGATATCTACATCAAGTTCATACGGCATCAATCAGTCAGCTTCACCTTCAACCAAGGTCATCAAGTGATGAGACGCTCGGAGTTATAAGGGCAATAGCAGAGTTGAAACCCAGTGGGATCATACATTTTACACAGCTGTTTTATTTTCTCTTGTACAAAATTTGTATAAACTCTTTTGTTCGGCGGCGTCCTCTTACTAGGACGTCAGCCTCTTGTACATAAAACGCCTATTTACAGGCAATTTAAAAATCAATACAAATACACTTTTCAGTTAAAATTGCCAATTGTTTTTCCTTTTTCTGTTTTGTTTTGCAAAGAACGTCCAAGGTTCAATTTGTGATATATGCATTGACAATAATTTGCTAACTCATGAATAATTGCATACGAAACAAAGGATTAATTACAGGTAACATTAGAAACGGGGGCAATAAAGAGTTGTCTAAGCAATCTAATTATTCTATCCACTAAGGTACCAAGGTAGGTTCGGCTGAAGAACATAACCAGATATCTTAATTCCCCAGAGAGTGAGCCAGCAAGCAGTATACTCTCCTCAAGCCAAGCTATATTATCAAACCTCAAGGAAGTTGGGTATCCTCCCGCAGAGCTCAACATTCCCCAGCAGTACATATATTCTTAACAAGCATCCCCGGCAGTCTTGGTCTAAAGATTGTTCCCTGGCGGTATACCAAACATTCAACGGAGTCACTTCCCAATGCAGTTCTAAAACTTCCCCAGGAGAGTCCAATCCAGTTTCCCCAGGAAAGTTGGAATCCATCTCCCCAGCGGAAGCAAAAGCTGTTCTCCAACATCAGCCCAGGATATGACTTCCCGGCACCCGTCAAGGATTTACTTTCCTAGACGAAAATATACATTCATAAACATCATATTTTCATACATTATAGCATGCATATACGCATCACATCTTACAAATCTCATTTATGTTGAGAACATCATTGCTTGATCCATATCATGCATAGCATATGACTGACCTTTACCTTTCAGGAAAGATCCAGTTAAATTTTCAACTATATTGCAAGACCTAGTCTGGTTCAGTTAAATCGACTCCAAAGATTTCTCTGTTTCTTATCCAGTCAAAGGCCTTCTCTGGTTCAGTCAGATCGACCCTAAGATCTCCCTGTTTCTTACCCAGTTGAAGACATTTCAAGACCTAGACCGGTTCAGTTAAATCGACTCCAAAGATTTCTCTGTTTCTTATCCAGTCAAAGGCCTTCTCTGGTTCAGTCAGATCGACCCTAAGATCTCCCTGTTTCTTATCCAGTTGAAGATTTCAAGACCTAGACCGGTTCAGTTAATCGACCCTAAGATTTTCTATTTCTTATCCAGTCCAAGGCCTTCTCTAGTCCAGCTAAATCGACCCCTAACAGATTTTCCTGATAAAGACTCAGTAGAAGATATCCAAGATTCTCTCAATGATTGTTGTTGAGGTTGTAGTCGCCTGTGGTTCTCTCCCCGATACTGCGGAGGTAGTAATCATCCCCAGATTCGCTCAGCGTTACTGTTGAGGTTGAATTCGTCCAAGATTCTCTCAATGATACTGTTGAGGTTGTAGTCGCCTATGGTTCTCTCCCCGATACTGCGGAGGTAGTAATCATCCCCAGATTCGCTCAGCGTTACTGTTGAAGTTGAAGTCGTCCAAGATTCTCTCAATGATACTGTTGAAGTTAAAGTCGTCCAAGATTCTCTCAATGATATTGTTGAGGTTGTAGTCGCCTATGGTTCTCTCCCCGATACTGCGGAGGTAGTAATTGTCCCCAGATTCTCTCAGCGATACTGTTGAGGTTGAAGTCATCCAAAGTTCTCTCACCATTCCTGTTGAGATAGTAACCATCCCTGGTTCATTCATCGCCGTTTGAAGCTCCAGATCCAGCTCCTGTAACCAGTCAGGACACATCTATACAAAGAATTTGAAGATCATCCCCTGTAACAGATCAGGTAATCATTTTTTCTTTTTCAGGTACGCAAGCTCTCGCTAAGGAATCTCTTACGCAATCAACATCCAGATGGCATCTATAAGCCCATCCACCTTCCATCATCTCTCAGCATGGCATCTATAAGCCCATCATCCTATCCATGAGTCTCCAAATGGCATCTGTAAGCCCATTCCACCATCACACTGCTACTATGTGAGCGCAAATTTCTGGGCACTCTAGTGTTCAATCATCTTCCACCTTCGGATTACGAAAGGCACGTCAGCCAATCTGCATCCTCAGGTCTAAGAAGATTGAACAGGGGCAACTGTTGTACCCCAAAATTTGCCCTCCCATATTCTTCAAGATTTGCAAAGAGCAAGCTTCAAAATTCCCCAAGGGTTGCACAGTTCAAAGGCCTCCTAACAGTCAAAAATTAGGGTTTTGGTTCTGACAAAGAAAATGAAGTTTCCAAAGGCCCAATCAAGTCTCACATGCCTATAAACATTGTCAAGCATCCTCAAGTCAAGTTTCAAGACTCACAGCACAAAATTGCACAGTCAAAAACCCTAATTGCACTACAGTCAACTGTAGGGGCAAAATGGTCATTTGACAGTCAAAAGTTCAAATTTTTGGTCAACATCTCATTTTGAAGCCACAAACATCATTTGATCAATGCTTGATCATGATTCTCAAAGCTTGGCTCAAAAAGTCTCAAGATGTAAAAGTTTCCATATTTGGACAGTTGAAAAAGTCAACTGTAACTTGACCAAGGCATAACTTTCACATGGATTATCAGAAAAATTCCATCCAAAGCTCATTTTGAAGAGAAAGACATTTCCTACAACTCCTCTTCATACTTCAAGTCCAAGAAATGCTCTCACAAAAAGTTATCAATTTCAACATTATAGGTCATTTTCAAAAGTCAACAAAAAGGGACTTTAAGTCAAAGGCCATAACTTGAGATTGGTAAATCAAAATGACATGGGACCAAAGACATTGGTTAGAGGACCCAAAGACCTTTCCAAAATGTCCAAGAAAATGAGCAAAGCTTAAAAATTGAGCAAGTTATGCCTTGTGGAAATTGGGAAACTTTTGGATATTTTGAAAAGTCAACATTGCTTCAAAGGTCTTAAAAATGCTAATGGGCCTCTTTTTCTTCCACAATTCATCATCCAAGGCATGTGCACGACTATTTGGCCCAAAGGGAAGTTTTTTATCATTTTTATTTATTTATTTGGATTTTTAATTATTAATAATTCATTTAATTAAATTAAATAGGTGAAAAATGCTAAACCTAATGTTTTAAATCTTTGTGCATGGAATAGGCTCAATATTTCGTGCATAATCAGATATGGAAGGAATTATGGTGATTGGATATGATTGAGACCAAATATGCTTGAAAAAGATTTGAAAACTTATGCATGGAAAATCAAATATCTTATCATCAATTCAAGGATTCTTTGGCTCAATTTCTTAACCCTAATCATTCACATGTATATATGGATGCAAACCCTCGTGCCCATAACCTCCCAGCTGCGCCATAGACCAAGAACAAAACTTGAGTTTTTTGCCAAAAAGTTAAATACTGAAAACTAGGTTACAGGTTGATTCAAGCCAAAAGACTTGTTCCATTACCTTCCTGAGGCTTCAAGGAAGGTTTTCAAATCAAAACCATCCATCCTAACACCAAGAAACGTGAGAATGATGGTGTCCTGTACAAAAAAAATTTTACATTCTTGCATCACGATTCATGCATCTTTAGTAATTTTTGATGTTTGATTTATGTTCCTTGACTCATTATGAAGCTAACCACATGATCTAATTGAGTTTTTAGGCATTATGCGCGATTTCACCATGGATACGTGCTAGGGTTTTCAGAATCTTGAATTAGGGTTTCTTAGTTAAAGAAAAATTAGCACGTGAGACCTAGGCCATTCAACTCAACGTGCTTGGACGATTCTGAAGCGACCCCGCGCTCAATTTATGAGCTACCACGAGCTAATCGCTATTTTGAAATATGGTATAGTTAGGGACAGTTGAAAACCGTTGCTAATGATCTTTTGTTTCAGGAAAAAAACAAAGCCAAGGAAGAAGAAGGGTATGTGGCCAGCGTTGATTGGTTCATTTAAATTCGCGCGCGGAAATCCCACTAACCCTTGTTTTCTCTTATAATATTTGTTTGCTATTACATAATCAAAATGCGCAGTTGGAGCAATTGGCAAGGCATAACATTGGTGATCTCCAGGACCTGGGTTCGATCCCAGGTCCCCCTCCCTTTCCTTATATTTTTCCTTTAATTGTATTCTCATGCAGTGCAAGGTCTAAGGCTCCACCATATGCTCCCCACTCAAACGTGCCACATGTCCCACTGCACTCAATCAAGGGCCATGATTCAGAGACTAGGATGTGCCTCAGTCAACACACATGCATGCCAGCGCAAAAGTCAAACAGGCCAAAGGCTTAATGGGCCTGATTACTAAGATCTCACCTCCCAATTTGGGGACAGACCCCCCTAGGTTTGCAATTTCTTTTATATATTTTCCATTTTTTTATTTGATTCAACTATTTCTTTTTTAATCAATTTCTTTAATTAATTATTTTCATAATAATATATAAAAACACAAAAAATTCAGAAAGGTCATAAAAATAAAAAATATATTTTATTTTAATATTTTATAAATAAACATCATTAATTGATTTTAGTCTTAATTTAGGTTTAAATCTTAATATTTTTCTAATAAACTTAAAATTGGTAGAATTAGGGTTTTAATTAGATTTTATCCTTTTTCTTTTCTTTTCACTAATAATTAAATATTATTTATTTTTATAAATCAAATTGCATGTAAATAATTAATTTAATTTTAGGTTTAAATTTTAACATGTTTTCTTAATAAATAAGAGTTATAGAATTAGGGTTAATTTAATTTTTAATTTCAGCTAATCTTCTCATTAAAAAATCATAAATACAAAAAAGCTCAAAAAATAATTTCTTTTTCACTTTAATTTCATTAATTTAATAATCATAATTTAATTTCATTAAAAAGGGTCCAACGCCCTCGCGTGCGATTTCTTTATTCTCTTTGCGCATTTTATTTATTTCCTTCTTGTAAATATTAATGTAATTCTCCCAAAGCCGTGTAAACTTAATTTCTCGCACTTTACTTTATTTCTTTATTTTCTGTCAAATCGGGTCCCGGATTAATTTTGGCGATGTGGACCCGCGCTGTTGTAATAGTTTAGGAATTTTATCTTTCCGCACTTTTTTAACTGTTGATAAATGCATGCAAGAATGAATGACAAAAATAAAAACGAACGCATAGATCACCAATTACATGACAAGACAAAATAAATGAACATGACACACAAATCACACACCACCCCTAGGGTACGCCTCACTGTTGCCTTGCCTCGAAAGGTGATCGTCGAGTAGAGGACGTCTTAGTAAGTCCTCATGATCCGGGAACCTGGCATGAGGGTAGCTTCTAAGGTGTCTTCCCATTGCTCTGGTGATCACCATGTCCCTAACAATCGAATTGACCCGAACACCTCCAACGGTGGTGCTACCTACCTCTCAATGGTGGGATGGTACTACTTTAAAGGACATTTACACAGACGAATTCCTTAGGGTAGGTAGACGACTCTAGATACTTGCTCTAATTTCAAAACAAATTCAAAAATACTTTTCACACCGACACCTTTTCAAAAAGCTTTCGAAAGCAATTTTTCAAACACTCTTGAGGACCGATACAAGAGTCGAACTGGAATTTTCAAAGAAACTTTTTAAAACCCACAATTGAAAAGCAAACAAACCATTTTTGAAAACACAAGTGAGCAAGTATCTGAGAGCCCATGGATAACCATGGATAGAGGGTGCTAACACCTTCCCTTTCTATAATCTACCTCCCGAACCGAGAGCAATCTCTTTAAGGAATTTTTCTGTGCTTTTGTCCTTTCCATTTGGAGAAAATAAAAGACGGTGGCGACTCTTGCTTCCGCGACATTTCGCGAACCAGCGTTAAACAGTCAGTTCCAGATCCACCGATCACAGTGAGTAAAAAGCATAGTTTAAATGTAATTAAAATGATTGGATCAAATCAAGACAAACATATGCAATGCACTAATGAAACAAAGTTTGGCATTAATAGATAATTGTTTGAATAACAAAGAGATTACAACTTGAAAATTCAAATGAACAAAAGTCTGAGTTTGAACTAGTCATCTCAGATGGAGAATTCTCAGTGGAAGATTTTCATCTCGCCATCCGGCATGAACTCCAGAACCCTTCCTTCAATCAAGTCTTGGATCTTGTTCTTCAGAGTCCAACAGTCGTCGGTGTCATGTCCCGGACTGTCAGAGTGGTATGCACACCTTTTATTGGGATGATAGGTAGGAGCAGAGGTGTTGGGATTCCGGGGAGGATCCTTTAAAGTAATCAGATTGACCTCCAACAAGCGTTTCAGTATGAGAGATGATGGTATATCAGTCTCAGAGAAATGTCTTCCAGACGTATTTCGCTTACGCCGATTACCCTGCTGATGCTGGCGAGGTTGATGCTGGGCTTGTGACCCTGAAGCAAGCTGAGGGGATTTTCCCTTGTCTTCTTGCCCGAAAGGTGGTTGAATGATGACTTGATCTTCAACCCTAGTTGTTTTCCCCACTTGGTTATTTTGAAGCAGCTTGTTGACGAAGACCCTGAGCTCTTCTTGTCTTTGAGCTAAGTCTTGAATGAGAGCCATCTGGCCCACCAACTGTCCCATCACCTGGATCTTCATTGTTGCCAACTCAATTTGTAGCCCTTCCAAATGATCATTCCTGATGCCTCCTTGATTAACTAGGACCAAGCCCCTTGTGAGGAGAGCTTTTATTTCTTCTTGCCCCTGGGATAGGTTCAAGAACATTTCTTGAAGTTGGGCATTTTGAGCTCGGAGATCTTGGTTGTCTGGTTGGAAAGCCATTGCTGAAATAAACAGCGAGAACATGAGAGACCTGTACTGGAAGACCTGTTATGAAATGTTATGTGTTATACCCCAAAATTTTCCCTCCCATATTCTTCAAGATTTGGCAAGATCAACCTCCAGATGGTTCAAAATCTCTCAAGGATTGCACAGTCCAATTGCCTCCTAACACAGTCAAAATTAGGGTTTTGGTTCTGGCAAAGAAAATGAGGTTCTCAAAGGTCCAATCAAGTCCCATAGGCCTATATACATTTTCAAGCATCTATATGTCAAGTTTCAAGACTCACAGCACCAAGTTGTACAGTCAAAAGCCCTAATTGCTTCACAGTCAACTACAGGGGCAAAATGGTCATTTGACAGTCAAAAGTCAAAAATTTTGGTCAACATCTTATTTTGAAGCCACAATCATCATTTGATCAATTCTTGATCATGATTCCACAAGCATGGCTCAAAAATCATCAAGGTGTCAAAAGTTTCTATTTTTGGACAGCTGAAAAGTCAACTGCAATTTGACCAAGGCATAACTTTTTCATGGTTCGTCATAAAAATCCAATCCAATGCTCATTTTTAAGGGGATGACATTTCCTACAACTCATCTTCACATTCCAAGTCCAAGAAATGCTCTCACAAAAAGTTATCAATTTCTACATTATAGGTCATTTTCAAAAGTCAACAGAAAGGCACTTTAAGTCAAAGACCATAACTTGAGATTGGTGAATCAAAATGACATGGGACCAAAGGCATTGGTTAGAGGACTTCAAGACCTTTCCAAGATGTCCAAGAACATGTTCATAGCTTCAAAATTGAGCAAGATATGCATTGGAGAAGTTGGGAAATTTTTGGGAACTTTCAAAAGTCAACTTTGCCTAAAACACATCATTTTTGCTAATGGGCCTCAAATTCTTTCTTGAATCTTTACCCAAAGCCTATGCACGGCCCATTGAACTTAAAATGATTTATTTTCTTATTTTTAATTAATTAATTGAATTTATATTAATATTAATTCATTTAATTGGTTTTAATTATAGGAAAATTAAAAAGATATGGTTTTTGGATCTTTTGTGAAGCAAATCAGATCAGGGCAAGCTGGAAAACTCGTTTCTCAATCAAAAAGGAAAAATCATCCATGTTTGGCAAGTTTTGGCAATCAAAAAAGTTGGAAAAGATTTGATAAAAATCAAATATTGAAAACATAAATTCATGGACTTTTGGGCCAACGAAGCTCCCCGGATCTTTATCTGGAAACTGGATGAACCGGCATATTGCTGTGATCTCGAGGCTGAAGAGGTAACTAAAAAACCCTGGTATCATGAGGTGAAGAGGTACCTGGAAGCTCAAGAATACCCTGAGGGTGCATCTGTCAATGACAAGAAGTTTCTGAGAAGGTTCACAGCAAAGTTCTTCCTCAGCAACGGCATTCTCTACAAGCGAAACCATGATTCAACCTTACTGCGTTTGTGTGGATAAGACTGAAGCAGAAAAGATCATGGCCGAACTGCACGAAGGTACCTTCGGAATGCATTCCAGTGGACACACCATGGCAAAGAAAATCCTTTGGGCAGGATATTTCTGGTCCACAATGGAAGCCGACTGTTACCAACATTCTCGGATATGTCATAAGTGCCAGATCTATGCTGATAAGGTGCACGTTCCTCCAGTCCCTCTGAACGTCTTGACAGCACCTTGGCCTTTTGCAATGTGGGGCATTGATATGATCGGCGAGATCAAACCTACGGCATCCAACGGGAATCGCTTCATCCTGGTGGCGATCGATTACTTTACAAAGTGGGTTGAAGCAGCTTCCTACGCTACCGTAACCAAGAACGTCGTGGCACGGTTCATTCGACATAACCTGATCTGTCGGTACAGCGTCCCGGAAAGGATCATTACGGACAATGGTACCAATCTCAACAACAAAATGATCACTGAGCTCTGCGAGCAATTCAAGATACAGCACCACAACTCTTCTCCTTATCGACCGAAGATGAATGGGGCTGTAGAAGTAGCTAATAAGAATATCAAGAAGATTGTGCAGAAGATGACAGTGACCTATAAAGATTGGCACGAGATGTTACCGTTTGCTCTTCATGGGTACCGTACCTCAGCAAGGACGTCAACCGGGGCAACTCCCTTTTCCTTGGTCTATGGCATGGAGGCAGTCTTGCCGATTGAAGTCCAGATACCCTCTCTCCGGATAATGAAGGATGCAGGCTTAAGCGAAGATGACTGGATCCAGACTTGGCTTGATCAATTAAACCTAATCGACGAAAAGAGACTCACCGCTATTTGTCATGGTCAGACGTACCAAAAATGGATGATCAGGGCATTTAACAAGAAAGTCAGACCACAAGAGTATCAAGTTGGGGACCTGGTAATCAAGCGCATCATTCTTCCTCAAAGTGATCCCAGAGGCAAATGGACCCCTACGTACGAAGGGCCATTTGTGGTTAAACATGTCTTCTCAGGAGGAGCCATGATTCTAACCACCATGGATGGTGACGACCTTCCTCACCCCGCCAATGCAGACATAGTAAAAAGATACTACGCATGAATAAAAGACTCGCTAGGTTGACACACCTAGGCAAAAGTAAGGGCTTCCCGGCGAACCAAAAGGGTTCGGGCAAAAATAAGGGATGAAATGAAAAAAATCTGTACACCCGGCAAGTCGAAAACCTGAAAAGGCGGCTTGGGCAAAAATGGGTATCCTGGTGGACCGAAAACCCGAAAGGGCGGTCCAGGCAAAAGTTAGGGATTAAAGCGTAATACTATGTCTCATTGAATCACCTTGCATCCAGAATCCGGTATCTAACATCAGGTTCAGACGGCATCGATCAATCAACTTCATCTTCAACTAAGCAGCCAAGTGATGAGACGCTCGAAGATATAAAGGCGATAGCAGAGTTGGAACCCAGTGGGATTATTCTTTTCACATAGTTGTTTTGTTTTCCTTTTCACAAAATTGTATAAACTCTGTTGTTTGGCGGCGTTCTCTTACTAGGACGTCAGCCTCTTGTACATAAACGCCTATTCACAGGCAAATTCCAAAATCAATACAAATTCACTATTCAGATAAATTGCCAATTATTTTCCCTTTTCTGTTTTGTTTTGCAAAGAACGTCCAATGTTCAATTTTTGATATATGCATTTGACACTAATTGCTAACTCATAAATATTTGCATACGAAACAAAGGATTAATTACAGGTGACATTAGAAACAGGGGCAATAATGAGTTGTCTAAGCAATCTAGTTGCTCTATCCACCAAGGTACCAAGGTAAGTTCAGCTGAAAAACATGACCAAGTTACCTCCACTCCCTGTAGAGTAAGGACAAGTTTCAACAGTACTCCCCTCCGAGCAGAGTTGGTCTCCCAATCAGCCCTGAAAAGGCACAATATCTCCAGCAAGTCAGCGACACTCTCCCCAAGCAGAGTTAGCCTACAGTCAGCCTTATGGAAGTTGGGTATCCCCAGAAGATCTCAATATTCCCCGTCGGAGTATACAGACATTCCTAACAAGCATCCCCGGCAATCTTGATCTAAGATTGTTCCCCAGCGGAATACCGGACATCCAGTGGAGCTACTTCCCCAGTACAGTCTCAGAAGTCTCCCCAGGAGAGTTGAACCACTTCCCCAGTACAGTCTCAAGAAGTCTCCCCAGGAGAGCTGAATCTATCTCCCCAGTAGGAAGCTTATCCCCTACAGAGTACGAACACTCTCCCCGGCCTTATTTCAAAGGTTATTCCTCACCAGAGCTTATAACTGGGTTATCCTCAGCTAAAAACCACGGAAAGATCTTCCTCGGTGAAGTTCTTCCTATTCCCCAGCATAGTTCATCAAATTCCTTAACAAAGCTCATCAATGGTATCCCCAGCGGAGTTATCATCAACATCTCAGCAAAGTACCTCTCTTCCCATAGAGTAATTCCTCGCAGAATATTCTCTTCAACACAGTTTATCCCTCAACTGAGTCATTTTCTCCTACAGGTTTATTCTTGCAACCATCAGACCCATCGGAAATGAAGAATTCAACCAGACACTACAACATCAGCCCAGGATTCAACAAGCTCCCGGCATTCGTCAAGGATTTATTTTCCTAGACAAAAAAACATTCATAAACATCACATCTTCATACATTATAGCATGCATATACGCATCATGAACATACAATCTCATTTATTTTGAGAACGTCACGCATTTCATACATCATGACATTGCATACCACTGACGTTTTGCCTTTTCAGGAAAAAGGTCAATACAAAGATGATTACTATCAACAGTCGCAATTCCGGATTCGATACCTGTATCTAGCCAGGGCATATCTGTGAGCGATTACTTGTGGATTCGACACCTGTATCTAGCCAGGGCATATCTGCATGAAAAATTCCAAATTCGATTCCTGTATCCAACCAGGGCACGTCTGAAGAGTTTGAAGATTCGATTCCTGTATACAGCTAGGGCATATCTGTTGACGACTAATTCCAGACTCGATTCCAGTATCCAGCCAGGGCACGTCTGAAGAGTTTGAAGATTCGATTCCTGTATACAGCCGGGGCATATCTGTTGACGACTAATTCCAGATTCGATTCTTGTATCCAGCCAGGGCACGTCTGGAGATTTTGAAGATTCGATTCCTGTATCCAGCCAGGGTATATCTGTTGACGACTAATTCCGGACTCGATTCCTGTATCCAGCCAGGGCACGTCTGAAGAGTTTGAAGATTCGATTCCTGTATCCAGCCATGGCATATATGTTGACGACTAATTCCAGATTCGATACTTGTATCTAGCCAGGGCACATCTGTGAGTAACTGATTGTAGACTCGATACCTGTATCCAGCCAGGGCACCTCTACATGAAGAGTTTAGAGATTCGATACCTGTATCCAGCCAGGGCATATCTACATAAAGAGTTTGAAGATCAACCCCTGTAACAGACCAGGTAATTATCTTTCTTTCTCAGGTATGCAAGTGCTCGCTAAGGAATCTCTTACGCGATCGACACCTAGATGGCATCTATAAGCCCATCCACATACCAACAGTCTCCAAATGGCATCTATAAGCCCATTCCCGACAAGGCTCTGTCACACCTCCAGATGGCATCTATAAGCCCATCCTCCTGACCATCATCTCTCCAAATGGCATCTGTAAGCCCATTCCCTATATCACACTGCTAACATTCTACTATGTGAGTGCAAATTTCTGGGCACTTTGGTGTTCAATCATCTTCCACCTTCGGATCACGAAAGGCACGCAAGCTAATCTACATCCTTAGGTCTAAGAAGATTGAACAGGGGCAACTGTTGTACCCCAAAATTTGTCCTCCCATATTCTTCAAGATTTGGCAAGATCAACCTCCAGATGGTTCAAAATCTCTCAAGGATTGCACAGTCCAATTGCCTCCTAACACAGTCAAAATTAGGGTTTTGGTTCTGGAAAAGAAAATGAGGTTCTCGAAGGTCCAATCAAGTCCCATAGGCCTATATACATTGTCAAGCATCTATATGTCAAGTTTCAAGACTCACAGCACCAAGTTGTACAGTAAAAAGCCCTAATTGCTTCACAGTCAACTGCAGGGGCAAAATGGTCATTTGACAGTCAAAAGTCAAAAATTTTGGTCAACATATTATTTTGAAGCCACAATCATCATTTGATCATTTCTTGATCATGATTCCACAAGCATGGCTCAAATATCATCAAGGTGTCAAAAGTTTCTATTTTTGGACAGCTGAAAAGTCAACTGCAATTTGACCAAGGCATAACTTTTTCATGGTTCATCAGAAAAATCCCATCCAATGCTCATTTTGAAGGGGATGACATTTCCTACAACTCATCTTCACATTCCAAGTCCAATAAATGCTCTCACAAAAAGTTATCAATTTCTACATTATAGGTCATTTTCAAAAGTCAACAAAAAGGCACTTTAAGTCAAAGACCATAACTTGATATTGGTGAATCAAAATGACATGGGACCAAAGGCATTGGTTATAGGACTTCAAGACCTTTCGAAGATGTCCAAGAACATGTTCATATCTTCAAAATTGAGCAAGATATGCATTGGAGAAGTTGGGAAATTTTTGGGAACTTTCAAAAGTCAACTTTGCCTAAAACACTTCATTTTTGCTAATGGGCCTCAAATTCTTTCTTGAATCTTTACCCAAAGCCTATGCACGACCCATTGAACTTAAAATGATTTATTTTCTTATTTTTAATTAATTAATTGAATTTATATAATATTAATTCATTTAATTGGTTTTAATTATAGGAAAATTAAAAAGATATGGTTTTTGGATCTTTTGTGAAGCAAATCAGATCAGGGCAAGCTGGCAAACTCGTTTCTCAATCAAAAAGGCAAAATCATCCATGTTTGGCAAGTTTTGGCAATCAAAAAAGTTGGAAAAGATTTGATAAAAATCAAATATTGAAAACATAAATTCATGGACTTTTGGGCCAAGGTTTTAACCTAATTCTCTTCACATACATATGCTGAAGCAAGCCCTATGCTTGGACACGCACAATTGTTGCTGAAACCATATAACCACATTGCAAAAAACTCAAGAAAAGGGTGAAACTGAATTCCTATTTGTAGCGCAATTCAAAGCTTCTTTTTGATTAAAACATATTGCCTGAGTCTCCAGGAAGCCATTGCCATCAAAAACCAGTCCTAACACGCGAAGAATCAAAGAACACGAGTCCCACGGTTTGAATATATTTCCAAAATTGCATAACATGATTCATGCGCTTTTAATCCATTTTTTTGATTGTTTTGTGTTGTTAGGAACCTTCTGAAGCTAATGAAACAGTTTAATTGAACTAACGCTTCCTGAATCAAAATCCACCATGAACGAAATCTAGGGTTTCTGAAGCTCTCAATTAGGGCTTTATGCATAAGGAAAAATTAGACCACGTCATGACTATGGTTGAATTCGTCAAGGCCAGACGAATTCAACCAAACCCTCGCGCTCAATTTATGTGATATGTGCTGCTAATCGCTATTATTGGGACTTTTGGTTTGTGGGGGTTTAAAACCCCCGCTATCGTGTTCATGTTTGTAGGAAAAACAAAGAAGACAACAGACGTGGAAGCATGCTAGTGGATCATTCAAACCATGGCGCGTTTTTTTAATGTCCCAGCATAATTGTTGCTTTTCACATATTATTTTCGTTGGTTATTATTATTACAAATACAGCGCGATGGTTGAGTGGCTAGTGACGTGTTTGTTCACCACTGGGACCTGGGTTCGATTCCCAGGTCCCCCATATAATTGTTGATTTTTGTTCTAACACGTTCCAATGCAGTGCCTCTCAAATATTCCACCATAGACCTCATGCGTCAGTTTGCCAAGTGGTCTTGATGAACAATCTGAAGGCCAAGAGATAGAGTCCATGGTGTGCTCCAGTCAATGAGTATGCACACAATCATGGAAAGTCAAACGTGGCTTGTGCTTCTTGGGCCTGAATTCCAGAATTTCACCTCCACTTTGGGCCATCACACCCCCTGTGGTTTGCATATTTAATTTTCTTTTCTTTTCTTTTAAATTCTTTTAATTGTTTTAATTATTATTATTGACTCACCAAATTAATTTTCCACAAAATAAAAATCAGAAATCATAAAATTGTAAATTGTTTTAATTATTACTAATTTCATCATTAACCTATTTGTGTAAATAAATAACTAACAATTAACTTAGTTTAATTTAGGTTTAAATTTTAATCCTTTTCTTAATAAATAAAAATTACATAGAATTAGGTTTTTACATTTTAATCATATTTTATTAATCATCATTATTACTATTTATTAATTATTATTTTTTTGTACATATAAATGTAAATTAATTAATTAGCTTAAATTAGGTTAACTTTAACATTTTCTTAATAATTAAAATAAACTTAGAACTAGGGTTTTCTTTTGATTTTAATTTCTTTATTTTCATTAAATACAAAAAACACAAAAAAATATCTTTCTTGTAAATAATTAATTAATAATTAGATTTAATTTTAATTTAATTTCAAGCAAAGGATAAAAAACTCTTAATTTCTCAAAAGGGTTCAAAACCCTCGGACGTTCCAGTTTAATTCTTTTCGCACGTTATTTTTACATCTTGAATATTATGTAACTGCTTTCCAAGGATGTAATAGTAATTAGGTTTACCGCTTTACTTTACTTTCCGCATCTTTATCAAAAATGGGTCTTTGTTTTTTGGTGATGTATAGACCCGCGCCTTGTAATAGTGTAGCTTTTACCTTTCCGTATTTTATTTTTCTGCACTCCTAACTGCTAAATTGCATGAAAGAATGTATGATAATTAAAAACAACTCGTAGCTCACAATTACATGATCCAAGATAAATGTTAACCTGAAAACAACACACAATGTACACACCACTTCTAGGGTACGCCTCACTCGTTGCCTCGAAAGTGGTCGTCAAGTATAGGGTGTTTTAGCGGTCGCCCTTATGTCTAAGATCCAGTTGCCTCGAAACGGTTGCCTCAGATTAAAAAGGATCTAGGACATTAGGGTTACTTCTAAGGTGTCCTACTATTGCTTCAGTGACCCCACTGTCCCTAATAATCGAATTGACCCGAACACCTCCAACGGTGGTGCTACCTACCTTTCAATGGTGGGATGGCACTACCTTAAGGACTTTTACACAGCCTAATTCCTTAGGGTAGGTAGATGACTCATGGGTACTTGCTCTCTAAAAAACAAACCAAAAATCTTTTCACACAGACACTTTCAAAAGTTTTCAAAACAAATTTTTCAAACACTCTTGAGGACAAATACAAGAGTCACTTAGAAATCTTTCAAAGCGAAACTTTTTCAAAACCCACTCACATTTGAAAAGCAAACCATTTTTGAAAACATAAGAGCAAGTACCTAAGAGCCCATGGATAACCATGGATAGAAAGGGTGCTAACACCTTCCCTTTCTATAAATCTACCTCCCGAACCGAGAGACATTCTCAATAAGGAATTTTGCTGTGCTTTTGTCCTTTCCATGTTGGAGAACATAAAAGACGGTGGCGACTCGCTTACCGCGACATACGCGATCCAGTTTAAAAAACAGTCAGTTCTATTTCCACCGATCACAGAACTGGCGACTCTGCTGGGGATAATACTTAAAGTGAGGTGTACCTTAGGATAGATTATACTTATGTTTTCAATTGCCTGTTTTGATTGCTTTAATATTGTGGGCCTGTTTTGGGAGTTCTATAGATCCTAACCCGGATCTGGGGGATACCTCTTAGAAAGTAGCAACAAAACTGTGAGGGAACTGTGCGGGGTATACCGACACGGTTGAAGCAGTTTACTACGTTGATGTGGCACTTTGGTGAGTACCGGTAACCCTTGAGTCAAGTCAAGGAGAGTACGGGGCCTCCGCGTGGTGTCGTGAAGCATCAACTGACCTTAGGAACCTTACTTGACCATCCTCGCCTCTTTAGGGTAGTGAGATGACCGACTTTGGTGCAGTCCGAAGTTGGTTGATACTCGATACTACACTCATTGAGGGTTGTTTTCTTGGAATATTTTGATCGCCAGTTCAGTGGCTAAATCAAAACAATGAACACAGAAAACAACCCTATGATATTGAGCTCCTTAGAACCCGGTTACTTTTGATAGGACAGGTTTTGAGCCCACCAACTTCAAGAGGGTAATACCTAGACCCCATGCTGGCCTAAACTCTAAGGGCTGTCTTGTGTGACTTGTGTGCCTTACCATGTTTGCTTTTTGTGGATACTTGTGGTATGTTTTTATCATAATATCATAACATCATACAACATCATATGCATCCACTAACCACTTCAGGGGTTCGAATCTTCATCTTTGTTCTTGTTTTGTAGGACATGGAAACTATCCGCAGAAAGACAATTCAGATCAACCTTGTAAAGGTCCCTCCTCAGCTTAAGGAGCTTACATCCAGGATTCCCGAGAGCTCTTCTTTCAGTGAGAAACATGGAAGACTCATCATCTTGGTCAACACCAACATTGAGGAAGATATGATAAAGGTCATCTTCCAGTTCTTTGACCCGTTGCACCACTGCTTTACTTTCCCGGATTATCAACTGGTGCCTACCTTGGAAGAGTTCTCCCAGCTTCTGAAGATCCCTATCCTTAGTCAACTACCCTACAACGGTACAGAAAGGGAACCCAAACTTGAAGAGGTTGCTAAAGCATTACGCCTACAACCATCTGACATCAAGGGACATTGGGAAACCAGAAGTGGTATCAAAGGACTCTTGGCAAAGTTCCTGTTTGAGAAGGCCCAAGAATGTTGGAATTCCCTCGACCTACAAGCCTTTGAAGAAGTTGTGGCTCTCCTTGTCTATGGGTTGGTGTTGTTTCCGAATCCCGATCAGCTTATAGATATCAATGCTGTCAAGATCTTCATGTCCAGGAATCCTATACCTACATTGCTTGGGGACATCCTTCACTCATGTTACGCTCGAACCATGAGAAAAAGAGGTGTTCTCATGTGCTGCACTCCTCTCCTGGCAAGGTGGTTTATTTCGCACCTTCCACAATCAGTTTTGAAGAATGAGCGGGGTTTGAGATGGTCACAACGATTAATGACTCTTACGTATGCAGATATACATTGGTGTTCTCGGTCCAGAGAATACGTCACTATCATTGATCATTGCGGGGAGTTTCCTAATGTTCCTTTACTTGGAATCAGAGGAGGTATTACTTACAACCCGTGTCTGGCTTTGAGACAGTTCGGATATGCTCGGAGGGATGGCCCTCATGACATGTTGCTTCCTGACGTAGTTTTTGACTTCGACAATGATGCACAAGGATTTCGCCAGAGATTTATCAGAGCTTGGAGGATGCCCAGCAAGGTAGACAGCAAGACACTGGGGCACAAGAACTCCATCCCGTTGGAGCCTTATCTCAAGTGGGTACGAGCTCGCTCCCAGAAGCTGGTGATGCCATATCCTCATGTTCTCCCTGTGATCAAAGAGCCAGTGTTGGAAGGAGAGGTCTCATACACCATTCAACATCCTGACATGCCTACATCCTGGGAAGAAATGCAGAAGAGCTGGATCTAGCTTAAGGAAGAACAGAATTCTCTTGAAGCCAGTCTACATGCCAATGAGAAGAAGGTCTTGGAGCTCACCCGCCTACTGCACGAGGAAAAGACTCTCAACACTTACATAGCTCCAAAAAGGATGTGCAGTGTCTTTTGGGATTAATTTACTTTGTAATGTTTTACCCATGAGGCCTTGATGTACTGAACAATTATTTCTTAATGATAACGTGTGTTCCTTTTTGTCTACAACAAATTTTAACTTTCGAACCCTTGAATGCATTGCATAAACAGCATATTATGCATCATGTGCATAGCAGGTACTCTTTTTTACAGGTTGCTTAATCTTCTTCGCTGTTTATTTCAGCTCGTCTCATCATGAATCCTGAATCATATACTGAGCAATCCATCAAGGCACTCCAGGCCCAAAACGCCCAGTTCCAAGAGTTGATCATGAGTTTAGCCCAAGGTCAAGAGGAATTGAAGGCTCTGCTGGTCAAGAAGAAGAAGAAGAGAACTGTACTATTCAACACTGGACGGAGGTTTGGTAATACACTGCGTAATGAGGCTGATCAAGCTGGTTCTTCTGTAGGGAAAGGCAGTCCCCAAGGGGGAAGGGTTCCTAGTCCTGTGGTCTCTGACAACAAGACAGATTTCAATGATGAGCAGTACCCTCCCGCTGAAGACAGGTACGAGCAGTTAGAGGATCGTCTGAGTGCCATGGAAATTCAATAGGTGCCTGGGTTGGATTTTGGAGATCTGGGTTTATCTTCTGGGGTGGTAATCCCGCATAAGTTCAAGGCACCCTCTTTTGCGAAGTATGACAGGGCTTCCTGCCCTAAGCTACATCTCAGATATTATGTGCGGAAGATCCAACCGTATACTGTGGACAAGAACCTATGGATCCATTTCTTTCAGGAGAGTCTTTCAGGGACTCATCTCGAATGGTTCTATCAGCTGGATGGAACCAACATTCGTAACTGGGAGGATTTGGCCACTGCTTTTTACAAGCAGTATCAATACAATGCCGACCTCGCTCCTACACGTACCCAACTCCAGGGTATGTCGCTAGGATCGGGAGAAGGTTTTAAAGAGTACGCGTAGAAGTGGAGGGACCTGGCTGGCAGGGTGCAGCCACTGTTGACCGACCGTGAACTCGTGGACATGTTCTTGGGGACCCTATCAGGGCCGTTCTTCAACCACCTGATTGGTAATTCTTCTGCAGGGTTTACAGACCTCATTCTGACTGGTGAGAGGATAGAAGCTGGTATGAAATCAGGGAAGATACAAAAAGGTGCGTCCTCAAGTTCTGAAAAGAAGCCTTTCAAGAAGGAAGTTAGTGCTGTGTATGGTCCCAGAAGACAAAATAAGCCAGAACGCCGCCAAGCTGTCAACGCGGTGGTGATTTCAAAGCCTGCTGCCGCTCCTCGGCAACCTAACCAACCAAGGGTTGAGAGACCCAGAAGAGAATACACTCGGCTTAGTATGACCTTGTCGCAGATCTTGCCGCAACTGCTATCAACCAGCCTGGTAACTGTCAGAGAAGCCCCGAAGGTGGTAAACACAACCTCTCCGAAGTATAATCCCAACGCCCGTTGTGCTTATCACTCTGATAGCCCGGGGCATTCTACTGATGATTGCTGGGCCCTGAGGAATAAGGTTCAAGACCTTATCGATGCTAAAGAGGTACAGTTCGAGGCACCCGAGAATCCTAATGTGGTGACAGCTCCCATGCCCAATCATGGGGTGAATGCTATCAGGGATGGTGACGAAGTAGAAGAATCTGAGTTCAACAGCTGGATCTACCCGACAACCGACGGTGGACTAAGCAACTGGGCTGCAAAAGACTACATACCTGTTACTTTTGTTACTCAGTAATGAATTCCTTTGTTTTTAAATTTGTAACGAACAATAATTTGAAACTTTATGGCCCGGTGTCTTACCCGGGGCACCGTGGCTTCATTTGTGAGGGCTTATTACTTGTCATTTCCATATATCATGAATAAAAACATTGGACGTTTTTCGCATTTCAAATCTTGTGCTCCCTTTCTTTCTTTCTTTATATATTGCAAAATGTGATCGGTGGATCTGGAACTGACTGTTTTAAAGCTGGTTCGCGAAATGTCGTGGAAGCAAGAGTCGCCACCGTCTTTTATTTTCTCCAACATGGACAGGACAAAAGCACAGCAAAATTCCTTATGAGATAGTTTCTCGGTTCGGGAGGTAGATTTATAGAAAGGGAAGGTGTTAGCACCCTTTCTATCCATGGTTATCCATGGGCTCTTAGATACTTGCTCATTTGTGTTTTCAAAATGTTTGTTTGCTTTTCAACTGTGGGTTTTAAAAAGTTTCTTTGAAAATTTCAGTTCGACTCTTGTATCGGTCCTCAAGAGTGTTTGAAAAGTTGCTTTCGAAAGCTTTTTGAAAAGGTGTCGGTGTGAAAAGTATTTTTTTGATTTGTTTTTGAAATTAGAGCAAGTATCTAGAGTCGTCTACCTACCCTAAGGAATTCGTCTGTGTAAATGTCCTTTAAAGTAGTGTCATCTCACCATTGAGAGGTAGGTAGCACCACTATTGAAGTTATTCGGGTCAATTCGAAGGTTCAGGACATGGTGATCACCGGAGCAATAGGAAGACACCTTAGAAGCTACCCTCATGCCAGGTTCCCGGATCATGAGGACTTACTAAGACATCCTCTACTCGACGATCACCTTTCGAAGGCAAGGCAACAGTGAGGCGTACCCTAGGGGTGGTGTGTGATTTGTGTGTCATTTTCAGATATTTTTGTCTTGTCATGTATTGGTGATCTACGCTTTTGTTTTTATTTAATCATTCATTCTTGCATGCAATTATTAACAGTTAAAAAAGTGCAGAAATTAAAGTTCCTAAACTATTACAAAGGCGCGGGTCCACATCGCCAAATTTAATCCAGGACCCGATTTGACAAAAAATAAAGAAATAAAGTGCGAGAAATATAAAATGTGCGAGTTACATGGCTTTGGGAGAATTACATTAATATTTAAAAGAAAAGAAATAAATGCGCGAATTGAATTAAAATCGGAAGCGAGGGCGTTGGACCCTTTTATGAAATTAAATTATATTAACAAATTAATTAAATTAAAAGGAAAAGAAATTATTTTTGAGGATTTTTGGTATTTATGAATTTTTTAATGAGAACTAAATGAAATTAAGTAATTAACCCTAATTCTAGCTATTTTTAATTTATTAAGAAAATATTAAAATTTAACCTAAAATTAAACCTAGTTAATTAATTCAATTTTTATTTACAAAAATAATAATTAATAATTAACAATTAATAAAAGAAAAGAAAAAGGTAAAAGTAATTAAAACCCTAATTCTACAAATTTTAGGTTTATTAAAAAAAGTTAAAGTTAAACCTAAATTTTAAAAAAAGGCTAAATTAATTAATGATTTTTATTTACAAAAAAGGTTTAAATGAAATATATTTTATTTTTTTGTCTTTTCTGATTTTTTGTTATTTTTATATTTTTATGAAAAATAAATTAGTTTAAAGAATTAAAAAAAAGAAATATTTGAAACAAATAAAATAAAAGAAAAAAAAGAATTACAAAACCTTGGGGGAGTTCTGTCCCCAATTGGGAGGTATTATTGTAGCAATTCTGGCCCAATGACCCTTTGGCCTTGTTGACTTTTTGGCTAGCGTGTGTGTGCATTGACTGAGGCCTAGGATGTTCTTCAGATCTGAACCTTTGGATTGGTATCATGGGGCGCGTGGCACGTTTGGATCAGGGGTTGTATGGTGATCATCAGGAGGCATGCTGCATAGGAAGATGTTAGCAAGAAAAATATGGAAATAATATGGGGGACCTGGGGATCGAACCCAGGTCCCGTTGCTTACCAATGCACATGCTTGCCAACTAAGCTACTTCAACGCGCTGTATGTAAAACAAAGCATAAATAATATAAGCGAAAATTGATGTTAGTGGTTAAAAACAAAAAAAAACGCGCGCTAGTTTCAAATCAACCAATCACAACTTGCCACAGGGTCTTCTTCTTCATTGTTCCTGAAATAAAAAAGAATTAACGGGGGTTTTGAACCCCCCCAAAATACACCCTTTTTCAAAATAGCGATTAGGCTATGGTGCTTCATAAATTAGGCGCGATAGGGTAGTTATATTCGTCCAAGCTTCCTGATTTCAACCATGGCACTGAGAAGTCTTAATTTTACAGTATGTGAAAATACCCAATTTGAAAGTTTTGTAACCCTAATAATCGTCCATGGTGAAATCGCGTATGGGTGAGGAAAACTTAATTAAACAACAGGGTTAGCTTCAGAATGATAAGAGCAATACAAAACAAGCATTATATTTGAAAATTATGGCATGAATGATCAGATGCGATTATGCAAAAAAGATGAAACCGTTTGATAGCTAGGTACCAATTCTTGAGGCTATGGACGTGGAAAGGTATTCAGTTAGCTTTAGTAATGTCTTGGCAAGCTAATGGGATCAATCTTTTTCTCTGAATCGTCCTCCAAGGCCACTTTCAGTTTTTTGACTTTTTTGATAAAAACTCCAACTTTGTTCTTGAGAATAGGCGCAGATTAGAGATCCTTTTCATTAGGGTTGGCATTAGGCTTATGTATGGAATGATTAGGGTTGAAAATTGGATCCAAAAAACCTTTGCATTGATGGAAGGATATTTGATTTTCATGGCATATATTTTCCAATCTTTTTCATGAAAATTTGATTCCAATCATGGCAAATCACATTGATTCTTTCTATATCTGATCATGCACGAAATCTTGAGCTTATTCCATGCATAAAAAGATTTAAAAAGTTTGTTTTGGTATTTTCCACATATTTATTTTAATTAAATGAATTATTAGCAATTAAAAATTCAAATAAATAAATAAAAATGATGAATAACTTCCCTTTGGGCCAAATGGTCGTGCACATGCTTTGGATGATGAATTTTGGGAGAAAATGTGGCCCATTAGCAATTTTAAGACATTTGAAGCAAAGTTGACTTTTCAAAATACCCAAAAATTTCCCAACTTCCACAAGCCATATCTTGCTCAATTTTTAAGCTTTGATCATGTTCATGGACATTTTGGAAAGGTCTTGAAGTCCTCTAACCAATGCCTTTGGTCCCATGTCATTTTGATTTACCAATCTCAAGTTATGGCCTTTGACTTAAAGTCCCTTTTTGTTGACTTTTGAAAATGACCTATAATGTTGAAGTTGATAACTTTTTGTGAGAGCATTTCTTGGACTTGAAGTGTGAAGAGGAGTTGTAGGAAATGTCTTTCTCTTCAAAATGAGTTTTGGATGGAATTTTTCTGATAATCCATGTGGAAGTTATGCCTTGGTCAAGTTACAGTTGACTTTTTCAACTGTTCAAATATGGGAACTTTTGCATCTTGAGACTTTTTGAGCCAAGCTTTGAGAATCATGATCAAGCATTGATAAAATGATGTTTGTGGCTTCAAAATGAGATGTTGACCAAAAATTTGAACTTTTGACTGTCAAATGACCATTTTACCCCTACAGTTGACTGTAGGGCAATTAGGGTTTTTGACTGTGCAATTTTGTGCTGTAAGTCTTGAAACTTGGTATGAGGATTCTTGATCATATTTATAGGCATGTGGGACTTGATTGGACCCTTGGAAACTTCATTTTCTCTGCCAGAACCAAAACCCTAATTTTTGACTGTTAGGAGGCCCTTGAACTGTGCAACCCTTGGGGAGATTTTGAAGCATGCTCTTGGCAAATTTTGAAGAATATGGGAGGGCAAATTTTGGGGTACAACACAAAACAACTATATTTACACACACTCACCTATACAGGTTTCAATCCACTCTGGATCTCACTGGTAACGACTCTGCTACTGCCAGTTATGACTTCGAAAATCCGATCAACTTAGCCGAAGACGAAGGTGAAGATGATTGCGAAGTTCCTGGTGAGCTTGCAAGACTGTTACTCCAGGAAGAGAGGGCCATTCAGCCACATGAAGAGCCAGTGGAAACGGTAAATCTGGGTACTGAGACAGACATAAAGGAAGTCAAGATTGGTGCCAATCTAGAGCTCAGCGTAAAACAGCGGTTGATTCAGATGTTGCATGATTATGTGGAAATCTTTGCCTGGTCTTACGAAGACATGCCTGGGTTGGATACTGACATTGTGGTTCATCACCTACCTACCAAGGAAGACTTCCCTCTGGATAAACAAAAGGTCCGCCGCATGCGTCTAGAGATGTCCGAGAAAATCAAAGCTGAGGTTATGAAACAATTTGATGTCGGGTTTCTAGCAGTGACTTCTTACCCTCAGTGGGTTGCCAACGTGGTTCCAGTGCCGAAGAAAGATGGCAAGGTCAGAATGTGTGTTGACTACAGGGATTTGAACAGGGCGAGCCCCAAGGATGACTTCCCTCTGCCTCACATTGACGTTCTGGTTGACAATACTGCTCAGCACAAGGTGTTCTCCTTCATGGATGGTTTCTCAGGTTATAATCAAATCAAAATGGCTCCTGAAGATATGGAAAAGACTACCTTTGTTACTCAGTGGGGCACCTTCTGCTACAAGGTCGTGCCTTTTGGGTTGAAAAATGTTGGGGCAACCTACCAACGTGCCATGGTTGCTTTATTTCATGACATGATCCACCATGAGATTGAAGTATACGTCGATGATATGATTGCAAGGTCCCAAACTGAGGAGGAACACCTTGACCACCTACAGAAGTTGTTTGACCGTCTGAAGTTGTACAAGCTGAGGTTGAATCCGAACAAGTGCACCTTCGGGGTAAGGTCTGGAAAATTTCTAGGCTTCGTCGTGAGCGACAAAGGTTTTCAAGTGGACCCTGCCAAGGTTAAAGCCATACAAGAGATGCCAGTTCCCAAGACAGAGAAAGAAGTCAGAGGCTTTCTAGGACGTCTGAATTATATTGCCCGATTCATCTCACATCTAACTGCTACCTGTGAACCAATCTTCAAGCTGCTGAAGAAAGATCAGGTAGTACGTTGGAATGATGAATGTCAGGCCGCTTTCGACCGAATCAAAGAGTATCTCCAAGAACCACCCATTCTTATGCCACCGGTTGAAGGGAGACCTCTAATACTATACTTGACAGTACTTGACAGCTCAATGGGGTGTGTGCTGGGGCAGCATGACGAGTCTGGCTGAAAAGAGCATGTCATTTATTACCTTAGCAAAAAGTTTACCGACTGTGAGACCCGATACTCACTGCTCGAGAAAACTTGCTGCGCTTTGGTATGGGCTGCTCGCCGGCTGAGACAGTATATGCTGACTCACACTACTTTGTTGATCTCAAAAATGGATCCAATAAAGTACATATTCGAAAAGCCTGCTCTGTCTGGAAGAATAGCGAGATGGCAGATGATCTTGACGGAATACGACATCCAGTACACGACTCAGAAGGCAATCAAGGGAAGTGTATTGGAAGACCATTTGGCACACCAGGCAGTGGATGATTACCAGTCGATGAACTTTGAATTCCCAGATGAGAACATCATGGTAGTGACTAATTGTGAAGTACCTGGACCGGATGAAGGACCTGAGGAAGGATCCCGATGGTCTATGCACTTTGACGGAGCCTCCAACGCTTTGGGTAACGGTATCGGCGCTATGATCATATCCCCAAAAGGCACTCATACTCCACTTACTGCCCGACTATGTTTCAACTGCACCAACAACATGGTAGAGTATGAGGCATGCATCATGGGTCTTCAAGCTGCAATTGACCTAAGGATCAAGTTTCTGAGTGTCTTCAGAGATTCCTCTCTCGTGATCAATCAGATCAAAGGCGAGTGGGATACGAAACACCCAAACCTTATTCCTTACAAAGAATGTGTGTTGACATTGATCCCCCATTTCACGGAGATAATTTTTGAACATTTCCCAAGAGAGGAGAATCAGTTGGCGGACGCGCTGGCTACGATGTCTTCTATGTTCAAGGTCAAATGGGACAATGAAGCTCCCCGGATCATTATCTGGAAACTGGATGAACCGGCATATTGATGTGATCTCGAGGCTGAAGAGGTAACTGAAAAACCCTGGTATCATGAGGTGAAGAGGTACCTAGAAGCTCAAGAATACCCCGAGGGTGCATATGTCAATGACAAGAAGTTCCTGAGAAGGTTCGCAGCAAAGTTCTTCCTCAGCAACGACATTCTCTACAAGTGAAACCATGATTCAACCTTACTGCGTTGTGTGGATAAGACTGAAGCAGAAAAGATCATGGCCGAACTGCACGAAGGTACCTTCGGAACGCATTCCAGTGGACACACCATGGAAAAGAAAATCCTTCGGTCAGGATATTTCTGGTCCACAATGGAAGCCGACTGTTACCAACATTCTCGGACATGTCATAAGTGCCAGATCTATGCTGATAAGGTGCACGTTCCTCCAGTCCCTCTGAACGTCTTGACAGCACCTTGGCCTTTTGCAATGTGGGGCATTGATATGATCGGCGAGATCAAACCTACGGCATCCAACGGGCATCGCTTCATCCTGGTGGCGATCGATTACTTTACAAAGTGGGTTGAAGCAGCTTCCTACGCTACCGTAACCAAGAACGTCGTGGCACCGTTCATTCGACACAACCTGATCTGTCGGTACAGCGTCCCGGAAAGGATCATTACGGACAATGGTACCAATCTCAACAACAAAATGATCACTGAGCTCTGCGAGCAATTCAAGATACAGCACCACAACTCTTCTCCTTATCGGCCGAAGATGAATGGGGCTGTAGAAGCAGCTAATAAGAATATCAAGAAGATTGTGCAGAAGATGACAGCGACCTATAAAGATTGGCACGAGATGTTACTGTTTGCTCTTCATGGGTACCACACCTCAGCAAGGACGTCAACCGGGGAAACTCCCTTTTCCTTGGTCTATGGCATGGAGGCAGTCTTGCCGATTGAAGTCCAGATACCCTCTCTCCAGATAATGAAGGATGCAGGCTTAAGCGAAGATGAATGGATCCAGACTCGGCTTGATCAATTAAACCTAATCGACGAAAAGAGACTCACCGCTATTTGTCATGGTCAGACGTACCAAAAACGGATGATCAGGGCATTTAACAAGAAAGTCAGACCACAAGAGTATCAAGTTGGGGACCTGGTAATCAAGCGCATCATTCTTCCTCAAAGTGATCCCAGGGGCAAATGGACCCCTACGTACGAAGGGCCATTTGTGGTTAAACATGTCTTCTCAGGAGGAGCCATGATTCTAACCACCATGGATGGTGACGACCTTCCTCACCCCGCCAATGCAGACATAGTAAAAAGATACAACGCATGAATAAAAGACCCGCTAGGTTGACACACCTAGGCAAAAGTAAGGGCTTCCCGGCGAACCAAAAGGGTTCGGGCAAAAATAAGGGATGAAATGAAAAAAATCTGTACACCCGGCAAGTCGAAAACCTGAAAAGGCGGCTTGGGCAAAAATGGGTATCCCGGTGGACCGAAAACCCGAAAGGGCGGTCCAGGCAAAAGTTAGGGATTAAAGCGTAATACTATGTCTCATTGAATCACCTTGCATCCAGAATCCGGTATCTAACATCAGGTTCAGACGGCATCGATCAATCAACTTCATCTTCAACTAAGCAGCCAAGTGATGAGACGCTCAAAGATATAAAGGCGATAGCAGAGTTGGAACCCAGTGGGATTATTCTTTTCACATAGTTGTTTTGTTTTCCTTTTCACAAAATTGTATAAACTCTGTTGTTTGGCGGCGTTCTCTTACTAGGACGTCAGCCTCTTGTACATAAACGCCTATTCACAGGCAAATTCCAAAATCAATACAAATTCACTATTCAGATAAATTGCCAATTATTTTCCCTTTTCTGTTTTGTTTTGCAAAGAACGTCCAATATTCAATTTTTGATATATGCATTTGACACTAATTGCTAACTCATAAATATTTGCATACGAAACAAAGGATTAATTACAGGTGACATTAGAAATAGGGGCAATAATGAGTTGTCTAAGCAATCTAGTTGCTCTATCCACCAAGGTACCAAGGTAAGTTCAGCTGAAAAACATGACCAAGTTACCTCCACTCCCTGCAGAGTAAGGACAAGTTTCAACAGTACTCCCCTCCGAGCAGAGTTGGTCTCCCAATCAGCCCTGAAAAGGCACAATATCTCCAGCAAGTCAGCGACACTCTCCCCAAGCAGAGTTAGCCTACAGTCAGCCTTATGGAAGTTGGGTATCCCCATAAGATCTCAATATTCCCCGTCGGAGTATACAGACATTCCTAACAAGCATCCCCGGCAATCTTGATCTAAGATTGTTCCCCAGCGGAATACCGGACATCCAGTGGAGCTACTTCCCCAGTACAGTCTCAGAAGTCTCCCCAGGAGAGTTGAACCACTTCCCCAGTACAGTCTCAAGAAGTCTCCCCAGGAGAGCTGAATCTATCTCCCCAGTAGGAAGCTTATCCCCTACAGAGTACGAACACTCTCCCCGGCCTTATTTCAAAGGTTATTCCTCACCAGAGCTTATAACTGGGTTATCCTCAGCTAAAAACCACGGAAAGATCTTCCTCGGTGAAGTTCTTCCTATTCCCCAGCAGAGTTCATCAAATTCCTTAACAAAGCTCATCAATGGTATCCCCAGCGGAGTTATCATCAACATCTCAGCAAAGTACCTCTCTTCCCATAGAGTAATTCCCCGCAGAATAATCTCTTCAACACAGTTTATCCCTCAACTGAGTCATCTTCTCCTACAGGTTTATTCTTGCAACCATCAGACCCATCGGAAATGAAGAATTCAACCAGACACTACAACATCAGCCCAGGATTCAACAAGCTCCCGGCATTCGTCAAGGATTTATTTTCCTAGACAAAAAAACATTCATAAACATCACATCTTCATACATTATAGCATGCATATACGCATCATGAACATACAATCTCATTTATTTTGAGAACATCACGCGTTTCATACATCATGACATTGCATACCACTGACGTTTTGCCTTTTCAGGAAAAAGGTCAATACAAAGATGATTACTATCAACGGTCGCAATTCCGGATTCGATACCTGTATCTAGCCAGGGCATATCTGTGAGCGATTACTTGTGGATTCGACACCTGTATCTAGCCAGGGCATATCTGTGAGCGATTACTTGTGGATTCGACACCTGTATCTAGCCAGGGCATATCTGCATGAAAAATTCCAAATTCGATTCCTGTATCCAACCAGGGCACGTCTGAAGAGTTTGAAGATTCGATTCCTGTATCCAGCTAGGGCATATCTGTTGACGACTAATTCTAGACTCGATTCCAGTATCCAGCCAGGGCACGTCTGAAGAGTTTGAAGATTTGATTCCTGTATACAGCCGGGGTATATCTGTTGACGACTAATTCCAGATTCGATTCTTGTATCCAGCCAGGGCACGTATGGAGATTTTGAAGATTCGATTCCTGTATCCAGCCAGGGCATATCTGTTGACGACTAATTCCGGACTCGATTCCTGTATCCAGCCAGGGCACGTCTGAAGAGTTTTAAGATTCGATTCCTGTATCCAGCCATGGCATATCTGTTGACGACTAATTCCAGATTCGATACTTGTATCTAGCCAGGGCACATCTGTGAGTAACTGATTATAGACTCGATACCTGTATCCAGCCAGGGCACCTCTACATGAAGAGTTTAGAGATTCGATACCTGTATCCAGCCAGGGCATATCTACATAAAGAGTTTGAAGATCAACCCCTGTAACAGGCCAGGTAATTATCTTTCTTTCTCAGGTATGCAAGTGCTCGCTAAGGAATCTCTTACGCGATCGACACCTAGATGGCATCTATAAGCCCATCCACATACCAACAGTCTCCAAATGGCATCTATAAGCCCATTCCCGACAAGGCTCTGTCACACCTCCAGATGGCATCTATAAGCCCATCCTCCTGACCATCATCTCTCCAAATGGCATCTGTAAGTCCATTCCCTACATCACACTGCTAACATTCTACTATGTGAGTGCAAATTTCTGGGCACTTTGGTGTTCAATCATCTTCCACCTTCGGATCACGAAAGGCACGCAAGCCAATCTACATCCTTAGGTCTAAGAAGATTGAACAGGGGCAACTGTTGTACCCCAAAATTTGCCCTCCCATATTCTTCAAGATTTGGCAAGATCAACCTCCAGATGGTTCAAAATCTCTCAAGGATTGCACAGTCCAATTGCCTCCTAACACAGTCAAAATTAGGGTTTTGGTTCTGGCAAAGAAAATGAGGTTCTCAAAGGTCCAATCAAGTCCCATAGGCCTATATACATTGTCAAGCATCTATATGTCAAGTTTCAAGACTCACAGCATCAAGTTGTACAGTCAAAAGCCATAATTGCTTCATAGTCAACTACAGGGGCAAAATGGTCATTTGACAGTCAAAAGTCAAAAAAATTGGTCAACATCTTATTTTGAAGCCACAATCATCATTTGATCAATTCTTGATCATGATTCCACAAGCATGGCTCAAAAATCATCAAGGTGTCAAAAGTTTCTATTTTTGGACAGCTGAAAAGTCAACTGCAATTTGACCAAGGCATAACTTTTTCATGGTTCGTCAGAAAAATCCCATCCAATGCTCATTTTAAAGGGGATGACATTTCCTACAACTCATCTTCACATTCCAAGTCCAAGAAATTCTCTCACAAAAAGTTATCAATTTCTACATTATAGGTCATTTTCAAAAGTCAACAAAAAGGCACTTTAAGTCAAAGACCATAACTTGAGATTGGTGAATCAAAATGACATGGGACCAAAGGCATTGGTTATAGGACTTCAAGACCTTTCCAAGATGTCCAAGAACATGTTTATAGCTTCAAAATTGAGCAAGATATGCATTAGAGAAGTTGAGAAATTTTTGGGAACTTTCAAAAGTCAACTTTGCCTAAAACACTTCATTTTTGCTAATGGGCCTCAAATTCTTTCTTGAATCTTTACCCAAAGCCTATGCACGACCCATTGAACTTAAAATGATTTATTTTCTTATTTTTAATTAATTAATTGAATTTATATAATATTAATTCATTTAATTGGTTTTAATTATAGGAAAATTAAAAAGATATGGTTTTTGGATCTTTTGTGAAGCAAATCAGATCAGGGCAAGCTGGAAAACTCGTTTCTCAATCAAAAAGGCAAAATCATCCATGTTTGGCAAGTTTTGGCAATCAAAAAAGTTGAAAAGATTTGATAAAAATCAAATATTGAAAACATAAATTCATGGACTTTTGGGCCAAGGTTTTAACCTAATTCTCTTCACATACATATGCTGAAGCAAGCCCTATGCTTGGACACGCACAATTGCTGCTAAAACCATATAACCACATTGCAAAAAACTCAAGAAAAGGGTGAAACTGAATTCCTATTTGCAGCGCAATTCAAAGCTTCTTTTTGATTAAAACATATTGCCTGAGTCTCCAGGAAGCCATTGCCATCAAAAACCAGTCCTAACACGCGAAGAATTAAAGAACACGAGTCCCACGGTTTGAATATATTTCCAAAATTGCATAACATGATTCATGCGCTTTTAATCCATTTTTTTGATTGTTTTGTGTTGTTAGGAACCTTCTGAAGCTAATGAAACAGTTTAATTGAACTAACGCTGCCTGAATCAAAATCCACCATGAACGAAATCTAGGGTTTCTGAAGCTCTCAATTAGGGCTTTATGCATAAGGAAAAATTAGACCACGTCATGACTATGGTTGAATTCGTCAAGGCCAGACGAATTCAACCAAACCCTCGCGCTCAATTTATGTGATATGTGCTGCTAATCGCTATTATTGGGACTTTTGGTTTGTGGGGGTTTAAAACCCCCGCTATCTTGTTCATGTTTGCAGGAAAAACAAAGAAGACAACAGACGTGGAAGCATGCTAGTGGATCATTCAAACCATGGCGCGTTTTTTTAATGTCCCAGCATAATTGTTGCTTTTCACATATTATTTTCGTTGGTTATTATTATTACAAATACAGCGCGATGGTTGAGTGGCTAGTGACGTGTTTGTTCACCACTGGGACCTGGGTTCGATTCCCAGGTCCCCCATATAATTGTTGATTTTTGTTCTAACACGTTCCAATGCAGTGCCTCTCAAATATTCCACCATAGACCTCATGCGTCAGTTTGCCAAGTGGCCTTGATGAACAATCTGAAGGCCAAGAGATAGAGTCCATGGTGTGCTCCAGTTAATGAGTATGCACACAATCATGGAAAGTCAAACGTGGCTTGTGCTTCTTGGGCCTGAATTCCAGAATTTCACCTCCACTTTGGGCCATCACACCCCTTGTGGTTTGCATATTTAATTTTATTTTCTTTTCTTTTAAATTCTTTTAATTGTTTTAATTATTATTATTGACTCACCAAATTAATTTTCCACAAAATAAAAATCAGAAATCATAAAATTGTAAATTGTTTTAATTATTACTAATTTCATCATTAACCTATTTTTGTAAATAAATAACTAACAATTAACTTAGTTTAATTTAGGTTTAAATTTTAATCCTTTTCTTAATAAATAAAAATTGCATAGAATTAGGTTTTTACATTTTAATCATATTTTATTAATCATCATTATTACTATTTATTAATTATTATTTTTTTGTACATATAAATGTAAATTAATTAATTAGCTTAAATTAGGTTAACTTTAACATTTTCTTAATAATTAAAATAAACTTAGAACTAGGGTTTTCTTTTGATTTTAATTTCTTTATTTTCATTAAATACAAAAAACACAAAAAAATATCTTTCTTGTAAATAATTAATTAATAATTAGATTTAATTTTAATTTAATTTCAAGCAAAGGACAAAAAACTCTTAATTTCTCAAAAGGGTCCAAAACCCTCGGACGTTCCAGTTTAATTCTTTTCGCACGTTATTTTTACATCTTGAATATTATGTAACTGCTTTCCAAGGATGTAATAGTAATTAGGTTTACCGCTTTACTTTACTTTCCGCATCTTTATCAAAAATGGGTCTTTGTTTTTTGGCGATGTATAGACCCGCGCCTTGTAATAGCGTAGCTTTTACCTTTCCGTATTTTATTTTTCCGCACTCCTAACTGCTAAATTGTATGAATGAATGTATGATAATTAAAAACAACTCGTAGCTCACAATTACATGATCCAAGATAAATGTTAACCTGAAAACAACACACAATGTACACACCACTTCTAGGGTACGCCTCACTCGTTGCCTCGAAAGTGGTCGTCAAGTATAGGGTGTTTTAGCGGCCGCTTATGTCTAAGATCCAGTTGCCTCAAAACGGTTGCCTCGGATTAAAAAGGATCTAGGACATTAGGGTTACTTCTAAGGTGTCCTACTATTGCTTCGGTGACCCCACTGTCCCTAATAATCGAATTGACCCTAACACCTCCAACGGTGGTGCTACCTACCTTTCAATGGTGGGATGGCACTACCTTAAGGACTTTTACACAGCCTAATTCCTTAGGGTAGGTAGATGACTCATGGGTACTTGCTCTCTAAAAAACAAACCAAAAATCTTTTCACACAGACACTATCAAAAGTTTTCAAAACAAATTTTTCAAACACTCTTGAGGACAGATACAAGAGTCACTTAGAAATCTTTCAAAGCGAAACTTTTTCAAAACCCACTCACATTTGAAAAGCAAACCATTTTTGAAAACATAAGAGCAAGTACCTAAGAGCCCATGGATAACCATGGATAGAAAGGGTGCTAACACCTTCCCTTTCTATAAATCTACCTCCCGAACCGAGAGACATTCTCAATAAGGAATTTTGTTGTGCTTTTGTCCTTTCCATGTTGGAGAACATAAAAGACGGTGGCGACTCTTGCTTACCGCGACATACGCGATCCAGCTTAAAAAACAGTCAGTTTTATTTCCACCGATCACAATATGTATGATATATGTATGCAATGTTTTCAAGGATCTCGCGGGGTAAACAAGAAACTTGTTAGAATTTGAATCTGGTAGCTTGATTGAAGGAACTTCATGTTGCTGAGAGTCCTTCTTCAAGAGTCAAGCTCACCATATCGAGTGGGTCATAGCCCCTGACTCAAGTTATCATGCTTAGATTTCTAGACACCCTTGGCTAGAGGAAAATAAATCCCCTTTGCCCCTTGCTAGCCATTTGATTTACCATAACTTGCATCACAGACCCTTGAGATCCTTGAAATGGTTAAAGAAATGCTAAGGCATGATGTTATGATGTGTATGTTATGCGTTTAAGCATAAATTTGAGGTGATGTAAGTAAGCCCTGTAATAAATCCAAATTGTTGGATAAGGACTGTAAACAAAACCTGCAGGGAACTCATGTTGTCAGATAACAAGTATGTGCAAGTAGTTCAAGTTTGAAGGCACACAAGTCACACATATAGCCTTAAGTTTAGGCTGGCATGGAGTTTAGGCATTACCCTCTTTCAGTTTAGTTGGTTTAAACCTGTCCTAAAAAAATAGTAAACGGGTTCTAGAGGATCTCAATATCACTGACTACCCTCAATCGGTCATAATTCCAGCTTAGCAACCTTTTCTTGCGGCCGGAACCATCGCGAGAGTTTAGTCTTAATGAGTGTAGCATACTGCTACTGTTCTATGGCCAAGTTGGTCAATTTAAGGTTCTAAGGTCAGTTGGTGCTTAATGACTCCTCAGAAGACCCATATTCTCCTCGTTTCAACACAAGGGATATCGGTACAGACCAAGGTGCCACACCAACGTAGCTACTGCTTCATCTGTGTCGGTCTACGCCGGACAGATCCCTCACAGTTTATTGCTACTTACCTAAAAAGGGTACCCCCAGATCTGGGTTAGGATCTATAGAACTTCGATACAAGCCCACAAAATTAAAAGCATACAAAGCAATACAATTGAAAACACAAGTGATCTAATCCCAAGATATACCTCACTTATTAATTAATCCCCAGCAGAGTCGCCAGTTATGTGATCGGTGGGAACGAGAACTGACTGTTTTTGGAATGCTGGTTCGCGTTTGCTTTTGTTTTTGCAAAGTGTCGCGGTAAGCAAGAGTCGCCACCGTCTTTTATTTTATCCAACAAGGGAAAGGACAAAAGCACAGAAAAATTCCTTTTCGAGATGTTTCTCGGGTTCGGGAGGTAGATTATAGAAAGGGAAGGTGTTAGCACCCTTTCTATCCGTGATTATCCACGGGCTCTTAGGTACTTGCTCACTATGTTTTCAAAAGGTTTGCTTTTCTTTGTGATTGTGGGTTTTGAAAAGAATTTTGTTTTTGAAGAAAGTGTAAGTGCGAAAAGTTTTTGTTTTGTTTTTAAAAGAGAGCAAGTACTTAAGAACCTCTACCTACTCAAAAAGGAATTTAATTGTGCAAATGTCCTTTAGACAGTACTATCCTACTATTGAGGAGTAGGTAGCACCGTCGTTGGAGTTTTCGGGTCAATTTGATTTTAGGGACGTGTGGTCACTAAAGCAACATTAGGACGCTTTAGTGGTAATCCTAATGTCTTAGATCATTTTTATCGAGGCGACCATTTCGAGGCAACTTATGATCTTGGGACAAAGGACGACCTCTAAAACATCCTATACTTAATGACCATGTTCGAGGCAACCAAGTGAGGTGTACCCTAAGAGTGGCATGTGCAAGTGTGTCAATTTTCAGTTATATTATCTTTGCATGTCATGGTGAGCTACTGTTGATTTTAAGTTAAGAGTTAATCTTGTCATGCAATCCTAGTTAGCATACATCTAAACCGTTAATATATGTACAAGAATTTAAAGTGCGGGAATTGTAAATCTTACGCTATTACAAGGCTTTCGGGGAGGGGGATTATTTACATGTCCAAAATTGGGGAAATAAAAGCAGTAAAGGTCTTAGTTTAAGCTATTACATCCCAGTAAAATAAACCCGCGTGAATCTAAAAAAAATCCTAAGAATAAGAACTCTTTTTGTTGTTTTATTTTATTTTGGGAAAATAATCTAAATCTATTTAATTTTAGTTTTTTTTGGAAAAATGTTAAGATAATTAAAAGGTTAATTAACGAGATTAATTTAATAGAAAAAGAAATAGCCTAATGTTTTTGTGGTTTTTTATTTTAAGGTTAATTAAAAAGATAAAAAAAAGAAGTCTATGGAAAACAAAAATAAAATGCAAGAGGGATCCTTCGATCCAAGGAAAAAAGGAGCTTCGACCTAGGGAGGGAATGGACTGCTTCGATCCAGAGAGGGTCCTGGTCCTTTCGATTGGGGCAGACAGTAAGGCGTGAGTGGCCTTCGATCCAGGGAAGAGGATTGCCCTTCGATCATGGAGGTCATGGCTTTCGATCCAGGAATGAAATGCCTCCTTCGATCCAGCATGCTGATGGGTTCGATCCAGAGAAGGTGTCTCCTTCGATCTGGGCTGTTATACCTGAAAAAGTATGTGAGCGAAATAAAATACAGGGCCTGGGTATTGAACCCCAGGCCCTTCGATCCTGCACTTGTTGGAATCTCTTCAGGCTAAATCTGCAGTAAATGTTAGCACATGAAAAACATGACCTGGGTGTCAAACCCAGGCCCTTTGATCCTGTCTAGGATGGCAAATCGAAAGTAACAACAAGTATGAATGTGTTATGCAAAATGAAAAGTTTTTTGACAATTTACCCTCTCTTACAGTAGTTGGGACCTTCGATTTGGCACTGGTTGGATGGGAGCACTTTCAATATGGGGGCTTCTGGGCGTGGGCACCTTCGATCTGAGGGGACTGCTTTGGCTTGGAAAATTCTGGGCAGCGTCTCTCCAATGTTTTGTTCTCCTGCAGATTTTTTATGTGTGTATAATTTTCGTTCTATGATTTTTGTCTGTTCTTCGTCCCCCTTTGCACTGCATGCTTGCCTCTGTATTTATAGGGGTGTGAGGGTGCGGTAATGGCAAGAGACAGCCATTAAACAGGCCATTAAATGCCATGAGACAAGAAACGGACACATTAAATAATTTCCTTTTCTGAAACATTTGTGTCTCTTGAATGAACCTGGACGCTTTTGACTTGAGTGCCCTCTGGATGACCTCCTTCGAATGGGCTGATGGCACCCTTTAAATGCTCCCTTTCGAATGGGCTGATGACCTCCTTCGAATGCTTTTCGAAAGCTTCTTCGAATGGACCCTTTGAATGCCTCTTCGAATGGACCTTTTGGAATCCGAATCGAAGGACACTGTTATAATGCCAATCGAAATACTTGTCCATAATGCCAATCGAAAGGCTCCTTCATAATGCCAATCAAAATGCTTCTTCAGAGTGCCAATCGAAATGCTTCTTCAGAGTGCCAATCCAAATGCACCTTCAGAATGCCAATCGAAGGGTCTTTCAGAATGCCCATCGAAATGCTCCTTCAGAATGCCAATCGAAGGGTCTTTCAGAATGCCAATCGAAACGCTTCTTCAGAATGCCAATCTAAATGCTTAAAGCACCACTCTAAAATTTTATTTTTCCTTAGGAAAGGTTTTGTGATCAACCATGCAGGGGGAAGACTTTGGAAAACATGAGAGGGCAAATTTTGGGGTGCAATAGCGTGACCTTTCAGAAACACACCACGTGTTCATCTCCTGAAGGTTACATGGGACAACTGTTTAATATAATGAACTGCTAAATTTCATAAAGATTAAAATCTTCTAGCTGACTTTTCATCCAGAGATTCTTAGATTATCCAGAGCATTGTCAAGAGGAGGATTTTCTGAGTCTTCCTTTGCTTCTGACTTTTCAGTGTTTGAGAGAAGATCTTCAGTACCGTTTCCAATGGTTCCAGAACCAGTAGCTTTTGTTTCTGATTGCCTATGAAATCTGCGAATCCTTTAAATTCCAGGTTTTGGAACATATGCTTTATTTGCTCCATGTGTAGAGAGCATCCAGAGTCCAGGTGTGAATACTGGAGTTTCAACCTCGCTGTTAAAAATATCTGCAACATAGATGATTTTGTCTTTTGGTACCCATATCTTTTTGGGTCCTCTTGGGTTAGAGTATTTAAAGTTTTGTTTGAACTTTGGATTAGCATAAGAGTTTCCAGAATGTGATGTATATTTAATATTATGTGTGTGTCCAAATTTGAATTGCTTGTTCAGAGGTTTATATGTGAAAGTCATCTTAGCAACATGTTTTGGTATATATGTTTCCTTCCCTTTGGGAGTTTCATATCCAATTCCTCTTCTGTTGTTCCCACTAACTCCATAGATCATTGAAGCCATTTTGCTTCTATCTATGTTTTTAGCTAGAAACTTCTGAAAGCTTTGATCATATTCCTTTATGATTTTATCAGCATTACTGGGATCCTCTGAGATTATTTCCTTCTGAGAGTTTTGTAAATTATTTTCTAGTTTTGAAATCTTTTCTTTTAACTCAGAGTTTTCTGATCTCAGAATCTCAGTTTCTTCAGAGTCAGAAGAAAGATCCTTTTTTAGGTTCCTGAATTTGACTCGAAGCTGCTGATATCTTTCCAGAATTTCACTCAGACTTTCTTCCAGTTCAGCTTTAGTAAAATTAATAGTAAAGTCAGGAAATACCTCTTCAGCGTCTGATTCTGATTCTGACCCTGATTCTGATTCATAAGATTCGGAGACATATAATAAGTTGTCTGTTTGAGATATATTGGCTTGTTCATCTTCTGATTTTGTTCCATCTTCAGAAGATTCAGAGTTATCTCCTATTCTTCTGGAGCTTCTAAAATTCTTTTACCTGTGATTCCGCAGCTGATTGATTCTTTTGGATAAAAAGAATAGTTCATCTTCTTCTGACGAGGATTCTCCATAGTTTTATGCTTCTGCTTCTGTCTGCAAAATTTTGGTTTCATATTTGTTAGATTTCAGAGCGAGAGACTTACATTGCTTCTGAGGCTCATCATCTTCTAACTCTATCTCATGGCTTCTGAGGGAGCTGACAAGTTCTTCTAGAGATATTATGTTCAGATCTTTTGCCAGTTTGAGAGTCGTGACCATTGGTCTCCACTGTTTTAGTAAACTTTTGATGATCTTCTTTACATGATCAGCAATTGAGTACCCTTTGTCCAGCACCTTTAGCCCTGCCACCAGAGTTTGGAATCTAGATAACATTGTTTCAATGGTTTCGTATTCTTCCATTCTGAAGGCTTCATACTTCTGAATGAGCGTAAGGGCCTTGGTTTCTTTTACTTGCATGTTGCCTTCATGCATCATTCTCAGAGAATCAAACAAGTTCTTAGCTGTTTCTCCGTTTGTGATTTTCTCATACTCTGAATATGAGATGGCACTCAAGAGAATCGTTCTGGCCTTGTGATGATTTCTGAAGTCTTGCTTTTGATGATCTGTCATCCTTTTTCTGTCAATCTTCTGACCGCTTTCATCAACAGGATGTATGTATCCATCAATTACCACATCCCAGAGGTCAGCGTCATAGGCTAGGAAGAAACTTCTGACCATATCCTTCCAGTAGTTAAAATTTTCACCGTCAAATATTGGAAGGCTGGTGTAGTTATTGTTGTTTTGTTCAGTTGCCATTTTGTTTTCTTTCTGGATCTTTTCCTGACACGGTTAAGTGTTGCGCTCAGAGTCAATTGAAGGTGAGAAAACACTTAAAAGGTGGGTTGAATAAGTTTCTCTTTTTCTTTTTCTTAAATGCTCAACCATAATGGAAAGACATAGTTATATTTATCCTGGTTCGTTTGAACTCAAACTACTCCAGTCCACCCGCCAAGGTGATTTCGCCTTTCTCAACAAGGACTTAATTCACTATAATCAAACTGATTACAATCACACAACCAAACTGTTGTGACTAATAATTCAAAGCACAAGTAAACTTACAAGTGACTAACACCACTAAGACTCAAACTAGTCCTAGCCTTCTTGAGAAATTTGACCAAACTTGGTCTCTCAAGGAACAATTACAAGAATTAAATCTTTACAGATAGTGAAACAAATTGCTTCTTAGAAAGCTATATCACAAACTGTGATTTTTCACTAAGATTAGTTTTGCACAAAGTGTTTGTAAAATGATTTGTGAGCAGCAGAATATTTTCACGTTATTAGAGTGTTGGCTTGCAATAAATAATCTTCTATATATAGCATGAAGAAAACGACCGTTGCTGCCTTCAAAAGTGGAGAGCAATTAATGTTTGTGTGTTTGCTTACAATATTGCATTTTCCAATGAACTAGGGTAGACACTTGAGTGCATGTAGCCGTCTTTGCATTTAATGAACAAACGGAACTTTGTCAGAGCATGTTTCCTGAAACTTGACAAAACTTGTTAGCTTCTTTATTCTATCAGAACTAGCTTCACGTCTTGCTTTAGAGTATGCTTGCAAATAACTTCTTATCAGCGCTTGCTTTCAAAGTATTTCTGATCAGCGCTTGCTTTGTAGAAAACTTCTGAACATAGTTTACATGGAAACTTGCTAAGCTTTAGAATATGCATTAAATAGTTTCTTATCAGAGTCAGCATCAGAACTTGCGCTAAAACAAATAGTTCTTTCATCAAAGAACTTCTTCATTTATTTTCAACTCAGCACGTCAAAATGATTTTCATCTAGGAAAATACTTCAGTCAGAACATTATCTGAAACAAATAAATATGCTCATTAGAGTATCAATTATATAAAATATATTTTATTGTTATCATCAAAACTCTGAGATATGATCAGAACCAATCTTGTTCTAACAGAAAGCAACATACATATTGTTAGTTGTAATTTTGACGCTATAACGAATTGAGGTTTGAGGAAAATTTGAAAGACGAATGTTAGGATGACGAATGCTAAATTCGATATGAAGTGATAGGATATACATTTTCGACCGAGTTTACAAGAACGAAGCAGTACAAGGCGAATGACTTAGCAAATTTTTTGAAGATACTCGAGACGGGTTCAACATATATTCAAATGGAGCTATAAATGATTTTAGCGCTCATCTGATCTTTGAAAAAGGGATACGTGGAAGCCTATGAAAGGCTAGAGACATGCAAACTAGAACGTGTCATCCTCTAAGAAGAAGACTGTTCGTGGTAGTTAGTTTCTAATTATTATATATAGGGGTTTTCATGTTAGAATTTTGTGTGTTCACTTCTTTGTACAAATTACTCAAAATAACTCAAAGTATCAAGTGTTCGAGAAACAAGTTGCTGAGAAAGTACGTATGAAGCACCAATTTTATATTCAATATCATTCCTTTTCAATTGAAGTCTTTTACATTCCTTTAAAGTTTAAATCAATTTTTTTTTACATTCTAGTTTTTACGTTTTATTACTACTTTCGAAATAACAATCTCTATCGAAGATATTAACACCAAGAAAACTTAGAAAACAAAATATACTCTATTGTCCTAGGATCAATCTAGTCGATCCTGTAAGCAACCAGAATCTCTAGAATTCGAAAGACTAGCGTTTATTTATCAAGTTTCATAGTAAACACATACATTCATACGCTACTTAACAATGGAAGTACAACTGTTATTATATGTGTTTCACAATAGTTGTCATATGTGTTTTCCGTAGTACTGACATAATTCATGTTTTGGCCTTCAAACTTCTTTTTTCATTTACGAATCCATATTTCTCCCCTAAACCAAACTCTATTTAATGTTGTTCTTGTTATGGTTGATTTTGTTGTTAATTGTTTTGTAGTTTTGTTGTTGTTTTTAGGAATAATTTTTAGATGTTGTCATCAAAGACAAAAATTCAATGATTTATTGCTTTTCTTGGCTAATAATATTGAGAAACATATTTGTAGTCATATTGAGAAGATATTGCACCCCAAAAATAAAATGGTGAATGGTAAGAAGTTGTAAGTGATATTTTTTAATGTTCACCATTTTTATTAGTCTGTAATAGAAGTCATACATTTTCTCGGTTGGGTTATGAGGGAAAAAGTCTCTCATGGAAACACTTTGAATCCCATCAACTTATGTTTATGATTTTATTTCTTTTAAAATGTTAGCTCTCATTCACTTTTAAAATTCTCATAAACTTATTGTTCCCTAGAGAACAAATCACATTCTTCATCTTCTCCACCTATCGAAGGAAATACCATCTTCCATAAACTCGAAAATACCATTCTTCATCTTTTGCACTAAGCCAAACAAAGTTCTGTCTTCCAAGTTGAACGAAGTAAGGAAAGAAGGAAGGAAACTCGAACGAAACTTGAATAAATAAATTTGAAACTCAAACCAACTCATTTCTTTGACTCTCTCATAATGTTTCTGGAATGTAAATACTTTCTTCATGCTTGTATTAGTGATATTGTTGTTGTTAAGATATTTAAGGTTTAATGTTAATGTTGTTGTTGAGATTAAGGGTTTAATATTGTTGTTGTTGCGGTTGAGGTTGAAGGTTTAATGTTATTGTTGTTGTTGAGATTGAATATTCAATGTTGTTTTTGTTTTTGTTGTTGTGTTAATTTATCAAAGTCTTGACATCTCTCTTAAAGGTTGTTAAAATGTGTAGTTAATGTATATAGTTGTAGAATTATTACAACGTGATTTAGTAGTGTGACTTAGAAAAGTTTTAAACTTAACAAAGTTATCATTCAAAAAATGCATAATTAATTTGTGTAAGATTTTGATTTTATTTTCAAAAAGTATGTAGTTATAAATCATAGTTTGATGAAAGCCAGTAGATTATGTGATGAGTATGAGAACAGAGTGGTTGAATTTCTTGAATTTTCCAAGATAAAAATTCCTAGAAATAAAGGAGTTTCTTATTGTCCTAGTATTATATGTGGGAATACGAAAAAAAACATGAAAAGGAAGAAATATTCAATATCTATGTTTTGATGGAATTTGTTAAAATTATATGATATAAATTGGGTTCGGTGAAGTGAAAAAACCAAACTATGTCACATAAAGATGAAGTTGATGGAAATATAAATAATCCACTAGGAGATATGATTTATGATATTGGAGAAGATTATTTTTGAAGAGCTCATGTGTATGATACTTTACAGAGTGATAAGGAAGAGTCGTTATTTATGAGGTGCAAATTTTGTACATGATTGTTAGTTGTGTTAAGATTGTTTAATATGGAGGCAAAAAGAGGTTGGTTAGACAAAATTTTCACTGAATATTACTTGAATTTTTAAATAAATGTTTCTAGAAGGAAACACGTTGAACTGTAATTATGAGGCGAAGAAGATATTGTGCCCAATAATTTTGGACTATGTTAAAATGCATGTATGTTGTGATTGCATATTATACACAAAAGAGTATGGAAAACTGAATGAGTGTTCGAGGTATGGGAATTCACGTTACAAGCTGAAGGACAATCAAATTAAAGGACAATCAATTTGAAGGACAACCGTTAATTTATGTGCAAAAATATGAGAAATAGACTAAAACTGTTTAAATTTAATTGTAATTAAGATAAATTATTAATAAATAAATTGTAATTTTTATTTGAATAGTAAAAAATCAACTCAAACTAAATTTTATTAAATTGAACGTAATATGTATGTTATTTTTAAATTAGACATTTTAAACTATACTGAATCATGTATATTTTCTTTAGAAGTGATGAGTTTTTTACATCGAAATCAATGCATCTGTTAATATTTTTCAAAGCCAAAATGTATTCTAAAAAGAATTGAACCTAAGACCTTTAACCATCATCCTATGACTTAACAACTAGACCAATCTACATTAGTGATAGTTAATTTTATTATTTGTAATCATATCAAACGTATGATATTTTAACTTACATTTTTATTATAAAGTTCAATAATAGATTTATATATGACGTTGTCATGTTTTACTAGTAACTTGTCATTTAAAAATCAAAAACATCGTTAATTTTAAGTACAAAAGTATGAGAGAGTAACTTAAATTGTTTAAATTTAAAATAGAAGAAGAAAAAATGTTTAAATTTAAAATAGAAAGACCAAAATTGTTTAAGTTTAAAATAAAGGGGCCAATTTTCTGAATCAAGTAAAATAGGGAGAGCTAAACAGTAATTAAGCTTATTTGAAATAAGTAAATATTTATTTGTGTGTTATTTAAAATAACCAAGTAAGTAAATATTTATTATGAATTATTAAGTTAAGTTAAGTATTCATGATTATAAATATTAACAATAATTGGTCTAGTTGTAAAGTGACTATAATTATTTTTATTACAAAGAGGGCCAACGTCTAGGAAAAATAAAACTACATGAGACAATCCTAGGGGTGATAATTCCCTTTTCACCAGCAACTAATAAGTGCTTAAACTCATTCAGACAATCCTTAAATAGACAAAACATCCCCGTCAAAGAGTAATTATGTATGGCTAGAGCATCCGCTAATTGATTAGCTTCATGATAAGAGTATTTGACAACCATTTTTCAGTCAACCAATTGACAACCATTTCCACCTTTCATTCTCGTTTACCATATCAACCAATTTCGTATTCATCATCTTCTTCAGAATTTGAAAATTATAGTCCACGAAATGCAACCGTTCCTCAACCCACGCATCATTACAAACCTAAATGATTCGAACATCATCAACTATCCACCAACTATGTGCAAAGTGACTACCATTTAACTTGAAGGACTTGGATTCATGATGTCATGGGTACAAATTTTGTATTTTTTATTTTAAGTCCAGAATTATTTAATATTACTATAAATCCTAAAAATTATTTATCGGCAAAGTCCATTGGCCTAGAGCTAAAGCCATAAGATGTGACTTAAAGGTCCTAGATTTATTTATTTTTATTTAAAGTTTCATTTTGATTATTAATTTGAAATATAAAATAGAATTAAAAGTAAGAAAATTTGAAGCATTTTGTAGAATTTGAGATTAAGGTTTTAAGATAAGAAATTTGAGATTTTTTTAGTTAAATTTATCAATTTAATTGGTAAATTTTAAGTATAAATGTTTTTATTAGTTAATAAATTAAAATTGTAATTTCCTTTTAAAGGATTGTAAGAAATTGAGAATTTTAAACAAGTTAAAAGAGTGAAGTGAGTTATTATTTTATCTTGGCAAAATATTCATTTTGGTCCCTTAACTATAGGTCATGGTACAATTTGGTCCCTTATCTTTTTTTCGTGCCAAATTAGTTGCTTAAGTTTCAAAACGTAACCACATTAGTCCTTCCATTAGTGAAACGTTAGTTAAATACAAAAACCAGGCTCTTGGTGGCATTTGTCATGCTGAAGTGGCTTGTTGGAGGAAACGTGACAAAGAATAAGGACATGCAATCTCCAAAAGCACAATATGCATGTTCATTTTGTCCAAAACGAAAACCAAAGGAAAGAGTAAGAACGAGGATCTGCAGAGGCGAGTTTGAAGAGGCTTGTGAAGCTTGAGAAGGTGATTGTGTAGGTGATTGCGTTCCAGGTAACTATTCTCATACTCGTTGGTAACTGGTATTTAGGTATTCCATTCAATTTTTGTTCTAGGATTTGGGGATTTAGGTATCTTATTCAATTTTTGTTATGGGATTTAGGTTTAATGGATGAATTTCTGAAACTCGTAATTCACCACAGTGGTGAGTTCGTTGATCCAAAGCTTAGTGTCTATGAAAGAGGCCTAGTATCTGAATTGTCAGTTGATGTTGATAGGTGAAGTTACTTCGAGTTAGTTGGTGTATTGAAAGACTTAGGTTATACAGAAAATATAGAGAAAATGTATTACAAAGACCCACAATTTGGGATGAAGGAACTAGTTGATGACAAATGTGCTCTAGAAATTGCAGACCTATACAAGGTGCACCATAATGTTTATGTTTACATTCAACACAGTTTATCTTAACCTGAGTATTGTGATGGTCCTGTTGAGGAGTTTGAGAACATTGAGGAGTTTGTAGATGAGAAGTTTATCTCAAAAGTCAAGCACATACAAGTGCCAAAAAGAAACAAAGAGGTCAAATAAATAAGCAGCAAATAGTCTAACTGTCTTCAGGACCAGTAGACTTGTCAGATCCAGAACTTCCTTCCTCACTAGAATCTCCTTCTTCAGAGCTCACCCTATCATCATAGTTGTTGTTCTTCTGCAGTTCCTTGATCATCTTTTCAAAAGTTAGATTTCTTGCTGAGCTAAATCTGATCACATCATCTAATTCTTTGCAGGCTTCCCTTAATTCAGTGATCATGTCATCCTTGGTAGAGGTCTTGTTTTCAGCAGGTGCAGATGTCAAAACAATGTCTGGGACATGTTTTCCCGAAAAAATCTTGAAGTGAAGGGTCAAAGCAGACTCCCTCTTGCATACTACATCATTACCACATAGAATTCCATGATGTTGATTAAGAATAATTCCACAGATAAGGGAAGGAAATGCAATAGGCATCTTAATGGCACATGTTACTGCATGTTTAATAGTCTGATAAAAAATGTAAGTACCATAATCAAACAGTTTCTTGTTTCCAACAACATAAATAAACTTTCCTAAGCCAATAGTGATGGTTGAAGTATGATTAGTAGGAACCCAGTTAGCATCTCCAATTCTATGCAAGATAGCATATTTCACACTTAGCTTTCTAACAGGAAGTTTATTCTTCATGGGCCACTTACTCACTTGGTTAGTAGTGATGGCTTTGCACACTTGATTATATGTTACTTCCAGCTCATAATAGTCATCTTCAGACCTATTCAGAAAATATTTATGATAGCAGGCGAAAATTATACACACCCACCTCTAACAAACACCTTTCTATACTTCTTACTTTTATGATTAGCACAGTCAATAAGAATATTAACAATAAATTCCTTAACAAGAGTCTCATAGAATTTGGCAAACCTGGTAATAATTTTCATTAATCCATCAGAAGATATCTGCTACATAATTTCTTTGCACTCCAGTGCATCAACTCAAAATTCTCTTTCAAGGTCAATTCTTCTTTGAAATACATACTTCCACTTTTCAGCATTCCCAACATAATGGAAGGAAATGTTGTCAAGTGGAGCATCAGAACCTTAACACAAATCTTCTTTCTTGCAGACTTTTTGATAGGAGAGATGTCCTAGACATCTTGCTCGACATCATAATCATAGTCATCTTCTTCAACTAATACAACTTTCTTCTTACTTTTAGATCTCTTTACAGCATCATCATCATCATCATCATTTGTGGAGCTATCAGGTCTAGCTTTTCTTTTGCTAGAGGGAGGAACCACTTTACTTCCGGGATTTGGGGGACCATACATGGTTTTCTTCTTGATTATCTTGGCAGGGGGTGTGATATTCACATCCTTCACTTTCCTGGATTTGAGCCTTTTTGCAATTCCAGACACCACATTAGAGATGAGCTCATTGTCAGACAGCTCATCTACATTAACCACATTCACATCATTTGGATTTTCTGCAGCTTTGGAGCCAACAACATCTTCCTTGGTAGGAGAGTTCTTCTCAACATCTTGTTCAAGATTATCTTCCACCTCATTTAGAGCAGAAGTAGCAAGCTTATCAAGTTTGCTTTCAGCAGCATCTTTCTTGGAGATGGATGATTCAACAACACTTTTAGGATCATTTCTTTTGTCAGCCGGAGCAAGTATACGAGCAAGAGGGGTAGAAATTTCAGGCATAGAAAAACCTTCATTGAACACTCTATCTACTAGCTTTCTAACGCTTCTATCAACATTAACACTCTCTTCTTCTGTCCTATCATCAGTAGCAGTAGAAGTATTACCTTTATCGTCTTTGTATTTATTTGTAGGTGATGATCTGGGTTTCTTGACCTTCTTCTTAAGAGGTGGGATAGTTGTTAGAGGAGTAACGTCAAGTACTCTGTCAAGAGTGAGCTTCTCAGGGAGGTTAATAGATTTTGAGGAAGACGATGTATGATGTTGAGACATCTTTGAAGATTTTTGAGAAAGAGATGAAGAATGACAAGGGTTCTTTTTCTATAGAGTAGAATGAAGAGTTTGTGAAAGTAGAAAGATGTGATTTTGTAGCGTGTGGAAAGCAATTTGAGACAATCTTGTAATGATTACTTTCGAAATTTGATATTTTGGAAACATAAATAATATAATATCACTTTAGTGATATTCCCACACGGCCTTAATTGCTACAAACCCTCATATAAGCAAATCCCTAATTTTCTTCTTAAGTTCTGAAACTGATTAGCATCCAAAGCCTTAGTGAAAATGTCAGCCAATTGCAATTTAGTGGCTACATGTTCTAAGGTAACAATCTTTTCTTCAACAAGCTCTCTTATGAAGTGATGACAAATATCAATGTGTTTGGTCCTACTGTGTTGAATATGATTTTTTGATATGTTTACGGCACTTAGATTGTCACAAAATAATATCATGACATCTTGTTTGACATTATATTCTGTTAACATTTGTTTCATCCAAACCAATTGAGAATAACTGCTTCCTGCAGCAATACACTCAGCCTCAGCAGTGGACAGAGACACACAATTTTGCTTCTTACTGAACCAAGATATGAGATTATTTCCTAGAAAGAAGCATCCTCCTGATGTACTTTTCTATCATCGGTACTTCCTGCCCAATCAGCATCACAATAACCAATTAAGGCAGAACTAGATCCATGAGAGTATATCATACCATAGTCACTTGTCTTATTCACATATTTAAGAATTCTCTTCACATGGTTGGCATGGCTAACTTTAGGTCAACTTGATATCTAGCACACACCCCTACAGCAAAGCAATGTCAGGTCTTCTAGCTGTGAGATATAGAAGACTGCCTATCATACTCCTGTAAAGAATTTGATCCACACTTACTCCTTTTTCATCTTTAGACAACTTCAGATGTGTGGGAGCAGGAGTTCTTTTGCGACTGGAATTTTCCATCCCATCTTTACTATGTTATTAGCATACTTTCTCTGAGATAAGAATATGGAATCTTCCACTTGTTTAACTTGCAGACCAAGAAAATAGGTTAATACATCAACAAGGCTCATCTCAAATTCTGACTGCATTTGCTTGACAAAATGTTGAACCATCTCATTTGACATCCCACCAAACATAATACCATCAACATAAATCTGTACAATCATGACCTTCCCTTCTTCTTCCTTGATAAAAATAGTTTTGTCTATTCCACCTTTCTATATCCATTCTCATCAAGAAATTATGTCAATCTCTCATACCAAGCTCTTGGGGCCTGCTTTAATCCATACAGAGCTTTCTTTAGTTTGTACACATGTTTAGAAAAACTTGGATTGACAAATACCTTAGGTTGTTCCACATAAACTTCTTCATTCAGATAGCCATTTAAGAATGCACTCTTTACATCCATTTGAAATAATTTAAATTTTAGTATGCATGCAATCCCCAAGAGTAGTCTGATTGATTCAAGTCTATCCACAAGAGAAAATGTTTCACCAAAGTCAACTCCTTCAATTTGAGTGTATCCTTTGCAACTAACTTTGAGTTATTTCTAGTGACCACCCCTTTTTCATCAGATTTATTCTTGTATACCCATTTAGTGCCAATCACATTTGTCCCTTCAGTCTTGGAACTAGATCTCAAACTTCATTTCTACTGAATTGTTCTAGCTCTTCCTGCATAGCATTAATCCGAAACTCATCAGTTAGGGCCTCTTTGACATTCTTAGGCTCAATTTTTGACACAAAGCAAGAGTTTGATATCCCTTCTCTTGATCTGGTAGTAACTCCTTTATTTAGATCTCCTATGATGAGCTCCTTAGGATGATCTCTCTGGGTTCTAATTGAAGGCCCATTATTGAGATGACTAGGCTCATGATCTTCTTGAGGTGGATTAGAATCAATACTTATGTCATTTGATTCTATTGGAATATCAGACAAAGATGTTCCAACATCTTCTAAGACATCTTCTTCATCATTCCATCCTCTATCATCAATAATAACATTTATAGACTTCATCTTAACTTTGGTTCTGGAGTTAAAGACTCTGTAAGCTCTGCTATTTGTAGAGTAACCCAGGAATATTCCTTTATCACTCTTAAGATCCATCTTCCTCCTTTGTTCACGATCAACTAAGATGTAACATTTACTTCCAAAAACATGAAAGTATTTGACAGTTGGTTTTCTTCCCCTCCATATTTCATACAAGGTGGCTGAAGAGCATTTCCTTAGAGTGCTCTGATACCAATTGAAATTCTGGTATTAGATATGAGATGTCGAAGGAGATGTCACGACACAAATATCTGAGGACAATGTAAAGTGCAACAATTATAAAAGCAGTAAAAACACAAAAGATTGTTAACCCAGTTTAGTGTACAACAACACCTACTCTAGGGGCTACCAAACCAGGGACAAGTCCACTAAATAGTATCAATTCATAGACCCTCATTAAACAACCAGTTTACGATCTAATCACTTAATCACTACCCGTGCTATACTTCTATCTAAGACACACCTAGGTATGATGCCCTCCTCAAATTCCTTCAATCACTTACAGTGAAGAACAACTGAAATAATAAGTTTTAAAGACTTCAATCATTCAATGTTTAAAAGCTTATGAATGATCCATAATTAACAACTCAATTAACAACTCAAATATTAAATCAATACTAGAGTGTATGACAATTAAAATACTTAGGCTTCTAAAATAGAAAGAAAGTATTCTTCTTTAAAAGTTGCGGTTAAATGGATAAGAAGTAAGTCTTTATAAAGGTGCATCAGTGGGCTTGGGCTGGAAAAAAAAAATTTCAATCTTTTGAATATTTACATGAAAACAAGCTAAGATATAATTCATAAGGATAATTCAAATAGAAATATATTCCTCCATATTTTTCGCAGCCTATGAGTCATAAATCCTGAATTATGGCATGCATGAAAATATGAAACAAAAAACTTAAATTGATGTGAGTTGCGTTCATCTCAGGAGGAAGATGTCAAGACATCTTCTTTGACATCATTCAAAACAATTTGCTTCAAATGTCAAGACATTTAGCAAAACATTATCTAAGCATTGTTTTACTAAAATTGCTGCCAACAAACACTTACAAGTTTTATTGTAAAGTGCTCTAGTTGCAAGAAAACTGGACATAACAAGAAAACCTGCAAGGTCACTGCAATACAAGGAACTGTAAATCAAATCACTGCAACTCAAGGAACTGCAGCTCAAGAAAATGCAACTCAAAGCAATGCAACTCAAGGCAATGCAAGGCAAGGAACTGCAACTCAAACCACTGCAACTCAAGGGACTACAACTCAAGGAAATGCAACTCAAGGCAATGCAACTCAAGACAATGCAAGGCAAGGCACTGCAACTCAAACCACTGCAACTCAAGGGACTGCAGCTCAAGGAAATGCAACTCAAGGAAATGCAACTCAAGGCAATGCAAGGCAAGGAACTGCAACTCAAGGCACTGCAACTCAAGGCACTGCAACACAAGGTAATGCAAGTCATGTCTGGACTAATGCAAGTCATATTGGGACAAGACAAGTTTTTGCATCTCAAATCACTGCAAGTCAGGTTGCAGCAACACAAGCATCCGTTACACAGGGATACATGAATGCAACTCAGTCTTCACAAGGAAAGGAAGTACCAGGGCAAGGCATAAAGGAGAAAGCTAGAGAAACTGGGAAGCTACAAAAACTAGGTATGAGAAGGCCCTTTGTACCCCCAGGACCAACAACAAGACTCTCAGCAGTCAAGAATGCAACTGGTCTTGCCACCAGGCAATCTACTCCAACCAAGAGAAGCACATCAAAGAGGACCATCTAGTTATAATTTTAGAGTTTATGTATTTTGGAACATGTCTATGTAACGTGTCATTCTGTCAACTTTTTGGAACATGTCTATGTAACATGTATGTATTTTGGAACATATCTATGTAACATGCCAACTTCGTATTTTCAGTTTAAGTAATATGATGTGTTCATTCAGTAGTAATGCCCAAAATTATGTTGCTACAATTAATGATATGCCAAACTGATATGCTTTGATTAATGATATGCCAAACAAAATAAGTCTTATTAAACTGATAACATGTGTTAAAATTACACATAACCTTGCACATAAATTTCCTAAACTAACATGTCCACGTCCTCTTTGCAAGGATCCTTGATAATTTCAAAAATTGATCACACTCTACTTACCATCTTTTAACATACCCAAACCAAAATTAGGGCTTACCTTGTATTGTGACAACCCCAAAATTTCTTTCCATAATTCTTCTCAGTGGTTACCCTACGAAGAACAACGTTGTCTCCACAACAACAAAGTGGTGCAAATTACGAGCTACTGTATACACATGAGTTAACACTTTCAAATTTCTCCAGGTTCGTTGGGGAAGATGAATGCTTCGTATTTATGGAGAAAGGGCCGAAGATGAAGAACGTAAAGAAAATTTTGGGAAGGAGAACGTAAAGATGAAGATGATGGGTATGTAAGAAGATGATGAGTACAAAGATGAAGAACGTAAAGTAAATTTTGGGAAGGAGATTTTACAGCAAGGTGAAGAACGCATACTGCATATAAAGAAGATGAAGAAATCTTCCAGCTCACCTGCCACGTCACGCAAATAAACGGACGTTGGAACCAATTGACGGAATGGACTTGTTTGAATCTTTTAGAAAATTAAAGGACCAATTTGACACAAAGAAAAGATAAGGGACCAAAGTGAACCATGACCAATAGTTAAAGGAGCAAAATGAATATTTTGCCTTTTATCTTTACTGTTTAAAATGTTTTAGATATGAGTTAGAATCTATTGACACAAATATAAGTTTAAAAAACTTACGTCAAATCTCAACCATTAAAAGGGTTGATTAAACGATTATATTAAATTATAAAAGTTTTTAAAAAAAATATGGTCTATTTTTTTCTTAAAAAATAAATTATTTATATGACCATTTGGTCGAGTGCTATTACCGATTGATATTTGAGAAAAAAAATCTATTAAATTTACCGTTGGTGTCAATTAATATTATCTCTTTAAATATTAACTAATGATATAATTTAATTGGTTGATTAAATTCTCTTTACAATTGTATGCGCCGGAAAAGTATTAAATTTCAAATGTATAAAAAGATATCTCTTTGGTATTATATAAAATCATAAACTAAAACATCGAGCTTTCAATCAAATTTCCAACTAAACCCTATAGGACTTCTAACAACAGTTTTTTCATGAGACCATTCTAAACTTCCAAAACTTCGAGTATTATTTTGTTCAGAACGCGATGTAGTAAATGTAACTGTGTATGATTTTTTCTCATTTTTCTTAAAACTTAACACTTCTGGTTCAACTGAGATCTTGACAGATGCAACATTTGACTTAACAGATACCTTGTATGTTCCTGCGGCACCCACATTAGTAAGAGTCCGGGTGTGTTTAATCTCATCATGCTCACTCTTAAAGACCACGGCAAAGGAAGGGTAATTAAGGTTTGTTACACTGTATTGTTTCTTTGGATCGCATGTGTAGTTTCTCCTCGCTACAATTTCGATATTAAGAGATGAGTAGTTCAATGCACAGAGGAAGCTCAAATAGTCATCCGTTGTTAAATCATAGACAAGTCCGGGATTTAGGGCGGAAATAGGGTTAACATGTCCAGCACCAAACTCGAATGGAGTTGCTGGCTTGTTGGTTGCACTGTCTAATAATGTTTGATTGTTTTTGTAAGTTGTATAAGCGGTTGTCATCAATGCGGATCGAATCATGGCTGGGCTCCAATCTGGATGAACGGACTTGATTAGAGCTGCTAGTCCACTTACGTGTGGGCACGCCATGGATGTGCCTGATAGAATGTTGAAATCTACGCGCCTAGGATCGGAAGCCAAAAATGTAGGACTCACACTTTTTGAATAAGCTGCTATAATGTTAACACCGGGAGCAATAATATCAGGTTTCAATATCAGAGGGGTTACTGAATTCGGGCCTCGTGAGCTGAAATCTGCAACAACAGGAGATGGATCAACCTTTAGCTTGGTTCCCTGAAACACAATTGTAGCTGTCGAGTTTGGATCAGAAAACAAGTAATTCTTGATAGCTTCGCCATCTGTGAAGCTAACGGAAGTTGCTGGCAAAATATGGGCATATGCTAGTGGTATTTCTCCATCTATCTTACTGTTGGCTAACACCATGCCCAAACCACCAGCAGATTTCACAGTATCTCCTTGGAATATCGGAGCCAACACTCCACGGTCACACAACACAATCTTTCCTGCAACTTTTTCCGGAGCCAAGCTACCTGAATCACATATCTCAGCACTTTTTCCTTCACCGTTGCTTGCATTCCCTGCATATATGATTGGCACAAGAGTATCGGGCAAATCATTGCCTTTATAAAGGGATGCACCTGAATAATTTTTTCCATTTCCTAAACTGATGTATGCAGGGAAATCTCGATCGATTGTTCCAGCTCCCACAGTGGTAATCCATGGCGCCACATTACCTACTCTGAAAGGAGTAGGGCCAGAATTTCCTGCCGAGCATGAGACTAGAATGCCATGTTCCATTGCTGCAAAGGCTCCAATTGCGATGTGATTCTTAAAGTAATCATCTGCTGAACCTCCGAGCGACACCGAAACAATGTTGACGTTGTCAGCAATGGCTTGATCTATCCCAGCCAATATATCAGAACTTGAACAGAAAATTTTCCAACAAACCTTATAGACAGCAACTCTAGCACCAATTGCCATCCCACGTGCAGTTCCATCAGCATAGCCAAAAAGACTTGCATTTTCCACCGCAGATCCTGCAACTGTGCTAGCGGTGTGGGTTCCATGGCCTAGATCATCTCGAGGTGATCTATACAGAATGGTTTCATTAATTGGACCCAAAAATGCCTCGAAACCCTTTGAAAAGAATCTAGCACCAATCAATTTCTTATTACAATTAGATGTTGTAAAATTTGTACCGGTTTCACATTCTCCTTTCCAGTTGCGCGGGATGGGCCCAAATCCAGTATCATCAAAGCTCTTGCTTTCAGGCCATACACCTGAGTCTATGAGTCCCACAATTACATCATTACTTTTTTTTGTCGTGGGGAACAAACTAGCAATTTTATCAAGCCCGAGAAACTCCGGTGTTCGAGTTGTGTGAAGTTTGTACTTTTTATCTGGTGTCACCTTTAGAATCCCATGTTGTCTCTTTAGTAACTGAAGTTCTTCATCACTCAAACTTGTTGAGAATCCATGCATTGCCTTATCATAGGTATAGAGTACTTCAGCTGACTGGGATACCGACTTCAGAATTGATTTGTACCAGATTGAATGGTGGCTGAAGCTTGTTGGCATTGTGGATTTCGCAACATGAACAATGTAAGTAATCTTATTCTCACTCTTTTGTGTTCTTGCCAGAGACACTTCATGCACACTCAAAAACACAAAAAGAATTACTAGCACATCTTTCATAAATTTTTCCATGATAGATAACTTTGTTTGTATGTATTCAAAATTTGAGATGAGATTGTGAGAAAAATGTAGTAGAGAACCTTACCTTATAAAGTGGTGAGAACATGCATCGGAATTTGAAATCAATGAAAAAGGACAGTAGAATAAGGAGAAATTGTAACAAGAAAATGGTATTCATTTAAGAAAAACATTAAATTTTATATTAAGTAATTGTAATTTTTGACTTATGACATCATATTATTCAAGTTTTTTTTACTATATATCATTGAAGTTATTGAAACAAAAATAAATACTTTCTTACTCATTAAGAAAATGAGTTAGTATTTTTTTTAATCTTTTAAATACAATATTTTAAAATATATCAACATTATAAATAAAAATAGGAATTTCTTACCTATAAAGTGGTGAGAACATGCATTGGAATTTGAAATCAATGAAAAAGGCAGTAGAATGAGGAGAAATTGCACCCAAATAATGGCCTTCACTCAAGAAAAATTCTATATTTAGTAATTGTAATTTTTTACTTATGCCATCATATTATTCGTGTTTTTTTTACTATATATCATTGAAGTTATTGAAACAAAAATAATTACTTTCTTACTCATTAAGAAAATGAGTTAGTATTTTTTTAATCTTTTAAAATATAATATTTTAAAATATATCAACATTATAAATAAAAATAGGAATTTCTTACGTATAAAGTGGTGAGAACATGCATTGGAATTTGAAATCAATGAAAAAGGCAATAGAATAAGGAGAAATTGCACCCAAAAAATGGCCTTCACTCAAGAAAAATATTAAATTCTATACTAAGTAATTGTAATTTTTTACTTATGCACTGGTGTAGAAATGACTTTTTATATTGGGTGAAACTGACTTTTTATATCGGTTCTGGGTCCGATGTGAAGTCAGGCGATATAGTAAATCAGGTACTTTTTACATTGGTTCTGGGTCCGATGTAAAAAGTCCTTTTTTTACATCGGTTGTGATCTAAGACTGATGTAAAAAACAATTATAACATTATTTTAAAAAAATTTACGTAACTTTTTACATCGGTTAAACGTGTGGACCGATGTAAAAAGTCTCTTTTTTACATCGGTTGTGATCTAAGAATGATGTAAAAAACAATTATAATATTATTTTAAAAAAATTAACGCAACTTTTTACATCGGTTAAACATGTGGACCGATGTAAAAAGTCCCTTTTTTACATCGTTATAATCTAAGCCCGATGTAATATATACAGTTTTGAAAGTTTTTACATCAGTTGGGAGTAATAATCGATGTAAAATGTAAGAAATTTTTTTAGAATAAATTATTTATTTTCTGGATGTTTCCCTGTACAAAAATAATTTGTACCCATTTTTTCATATTTTTCCAATATCACACCGACTATATTTATGTCGCTATATAGATTTCATAGCTTTCCAACATTACATAGACCACATCTAGGTCGATATTTTCATATTTTTCACAACAAACTTACAAATTGAACAATTGTATTGCAAACTTGTATTGTATCACAACAAACAAACTCACAACAAACTTACAATTACATATTCTTCACAAAACATACAAAAATATTCAACTATTTATAAGTCTTTTTCCAAACTTGAATTACCAATATAAAATCCACAAGTAGATGAGTTATAGTTTCGGTAGACAACACCAAAATCACATTGCCTGACAATAAATAATAACAATTAACATCAAGAAAAAAATCAAGAAACTCAATACATGTGCAAAAACCACATGTAATGTGCAAAATCTCAATAATAACAATTATGTGCAAAAACCACAACTTAGACAATTCTATAAAACTCACCAAGATAAACTTAATTTTTATATAACTCAAAGAAACATTTTGCCCAACGGAATCGCAAATCATACAAATCATCTTGTGTTAATTCTGTTGGGTCATCAAATACCTATAATACATAAATATAACAATATAGAGTTATTTTTAAAAAATTCATATTAAGTCGAAAAACAAAAAGTAAATAACAAAGTAAAGTTATTTTTAGTACCTGCATCCAATTCTCAGTTATATTAGCAGAGACAATATCCAACATATTTTTCATCACATGGTATCCACAATCATTAGAGTTATGTTGTTGCCTTGTCTACAATTGAATGACATAATTAGTGAATATTTATCATAAATTTAACTATAATTACAATTTACGTCACACTTACATTGGGATGAAGCCATGTAGCCTTTTTTCTATTTTCATTTGCCATTTGATGAATCCCAAAAGAACTAATACATAAAGATAAACATCACATAACTAAATTTATTCGCCAATGAAAAATCACATAACTATTAGTTGCCAATGAAAGTCACATGAAAGATAAACTTACTTTGTAATAATTTTCTTCGTGTTCTGGTCAATTTCCCAATGAAGTGAACAAAATACGACAACTAAATTATCTCTTGGACACATGATTATTAATTACCAATGTCTCCTGTACGTGTGTGTGGAAACAGAAAAGTCACATAAAATATATATGTTATCAAAATTAAATAATATAAAATACAATTTCATAAAAATTCTTACCCATGAATTAATGGTAGTAAGTGGCACACTCTGTTTTCATCACGTAACTTTTCTAGTACGTAATTTTTAACATCCTCTTGAGATTTCACTCCATTATCATTATAAATACACCTAGCAGGGTCCATAAATCCATATAATTCTGAAATGGAATTCTCAAGACTTACACGATGAATATACCTGAATAATTTTAAAATAAACATTAGAATCAAAGTGATGAGAGATATAATATATTAATAGAGATTGACTTTAATAAAACAATAAAATGTACTTACGTGCACCAAATTTGTAGAATAGACACGTCAAGCCAATGACCTAAATCGACCAATAACTCTCTGATACACTTAGCTGAAATATAAAAATTAGAGACACTCGCACAATGATTTAATTGTATTGCCAAATGGTTATCATCCATTTTCAAAACCATGAGTAACAATCTCTGAACATCATCAACTTCCATGTCTTTTGTGCTTCCTTTTGCAGCTGAACAACTTCCTTTTCCGCTTCCATCGATAATTTCCATTTTTTCAATGCATTTAATATTATCTGTGCTTTGTGATAAACCCATAGACTTAAGTGTCTCTATTAATGATTGTTGAAACATCTTACGCTCTTCAACCAACTTTTCTTCAAGTTCAGCTCTAAGTTTTGTTTCTAATGTTGCAAGTTGTTCATTTACATTAATATGTTGACGTTACCTTCCAAAGTAAGTGCTTTGTTTATGGCGTTTTCCAACACCACGAACACGACCTCCATGCTCAGATGTTCCAATGGCTAATGTTAAGATATCGTTACGTCCATCCGGAACAATTGCACCTTTTTCAGCTTCTTGAACTAGAGAATCCTACAAAATGCAAAAACAACAATTAATCAATCACAAATATAATGATACTTGAATAATTTTTCATTATTTACTTACAATTTTTTCAGCAACCTCTTGTGTAGATTTTGATGTGTATTCTCCTCCTTTCTTTTGTCGTGCTCTCTTTCATAACTCATGGCGTGATGGTGGAGATGGACTACCATTATCATCTAATGTGGAATTATCTCTCGATGATGACTTTTCTTTCATAATTTTCTCCTCAAGCAAGCGATACCCACCATGAGACAATAAGTGTGGGTATACATTCTTAGCCACATTATCCTTACCCTTTTGACTTTTTTCCTATTATAAACTCAAAAATTAATTAATCACTAAATATAATAAAAAAATTATGCACACAAAAACATATAACTCCTACTAACCTTAAATTTAGGGGTATCTCGAATCTTGAGAAACTCTTTTCATGCGTCTTCCGTAATAAAGTTATACTTGACATATGGAGGAGGATCATTTTCTATGGGATGATTAATATATCTGTCTGTAAGTTGTGTCTTAAAACCTCTCCATCGCTCTCCCGCATATTTAATCTATTCTTTATTCAACCTATCCTTCTTTGGATCTTTACATTCTGGAATAGTAAAATGAGCCTACAAATATAGTATATGTCATATGTTGTTAATTAGTATATGATTATAAAATATAATAAAGTATTGTATTTAAAATACCTGAATATCAGTCCAAATAACATCTTTTACGCCTTCATCTACTTCTTTCCAATCATTTTTCACAATACTACAGTACTGCCGAGCAAGACATGCTATATAACTCTTAAAATGTGTAGCATTTTTACCAACGCCAATACATTCATAGGTTCTTGCATTAAACTCGACCTTTATCTTTTCACCTGTTTGATGAACTTTGTCAATTTGTGTCATGAAAGTGGAACCTCTAACTCTTCTTTTATTGGGGTTACTAGATGAAGAAGGGTTGTCGTTTGAATCACCCATGTATCTGTTTACACAAAATAAAAATAATTATAAATAATATTAAGCACAAAATAAAAACAATTAGAAATAAAATTAAGCACAAAATAAAAACAATTAGAAAATAAAGTAACGTGGAATTAACTTATAAAAAAAATCTTACTAGTCCTCCCATATCCCTTCTTCATGGTCTATGCGAATAGCATGCACATCATCCCCTTCATTTTCTTCAATGAATGTAGTCACATTTATTGAGAAAGGATGAGTTTCAGAAATATCAAGATTCTCATCATTATTTTCATCACTATCATGGACATTTCCTTGTAAAACCACTGACCACTTTTTATTAGAAGGATATGTGACATAAAACACTTGTTTTGCTTGAGATACCATGATGAATGGTTCGTTCGCATAAGCTAACTTGCTAAGATCAACCAGTGTAACTCTAAATTCATTGATTCTTACACCACTGTTGATATCAATTCATTTGCATTTAAATACATGAAATTTAAACACAACATAATTAACTTTCCAAATCTCTTCAATCACCCCAAAGTACGGTGTAGATGCCATAACCGGGTTTTTATCTTTAGCACTAGAGAAGTGCATGGACTCGGCCATAATCATTATCCCACTATTTTGCGTGGTACTATGGTCATCCTTTGACTTTGTATAAAAAGAGGTTTTATTAATATCATATCCACTCCAAGTTATTATGTTACATTTAGGCTCATAAGACAACCACTTAATTGTATTAGAAACACTATCTTCATTAGCAATTCTTTCTTTAAACCACTCAGAGAAACTCTTATTATGCTCTTTTAACAACCCTCTTTCATTCATCTTGGGGTACTTTTTCTTTATGATGCTTTTGTGAGTAGATAAGTAAGGTTGAACTTCATCTATGTTATTCAATATATACAAATGTGCTTGAACAAACACATCAATACTTAAGCTCTTGACTTTTAAACCTTGTGTACCCACACCCTCATATCTTCCATCATGGCGAGACTTGGGAACCCCTACAACATCCACTCCTGACAAATAGTTAGAACAAAACTCAATTGCTTCTTCTGCAATGTACCTCTCAATAATCGATGCTTCCGGACGGTGTGGGTTTTTTGTATACCCTTTTAGAATCTTCATGTATCGCTCTATTGGATACATCCACCGTAAAAAAATTGGACCACATAATCTAATCTCCCTTACTAGATGAACAATCAAGTGAACCATAATGTCAAAAAATGAAGGAGGAAAATACATCTCTAATTGGCACAAGATAACTGCAGTCTCATTTTTCAAATCGTTTAACTTTAGTGGATCAATGGCTTTACAACAAATTGCATTGAAAAATAAGCACAACCTAGTTATAGTCTTCCTAACGTTGTTAGGCAATATCCCATGAATAGCCAATGATAGTAGTTGTTGCATTAAGACATGACAATCGTGAGATTTTAAGCCAACTAATTTAAGATCTTTAAATGATACAAGCCTCTTGACATTTTATGAGTAACCATGCGGCACTTTGATACTTTGTAAACACTCAAAAAAACTTGTTTTCTCTTTTTTAAACAAAGTGTAGCAGGCAGGAGGCAAATATGTCTTGTTACCTATATATTGTGGAGTTAACTCTTCTCGTATACCCATCAAACCCAAATCTAGACGAGCATTAATACCATCTTTTGTCTTGCCTTGAATGTTGAGAAGTGTTTCGATTATACTATCGCATATATTTTTCTCCATGTGCATCATATCAATACAATGTCTTACATCAAGACTAGACCAATATGGAAGATCGAAGAAAATCGATCTCTTTTTCCATACATTTTTCACAGTAGATCGTTTTTGGTACTTTCCAAAGACAACATCAAGTCCCTGTTGTCGCTGATAAACTTCCTCTCCAGACAAGGGCTTTGGAGTAACACCTGGCTCTTGTTCCCCATTGAAAGCTTTCCGCAATCTACGATATGGATGATAACGTTTTAGAAATTTTTGATGCCCGAGATAAACGGTCTTCTTTCCTTTTTCAAGATGATGGTAACATGTGTCTTTTTCACATATAGGACACGCCTTATGCCCTTTAACTTTATACCCAGACAAATTACCATATGCCGAAAAATCGTTGATGGTGCAAAACAACATGGCATGCATATTGAACTGTTCGCCATAATACGCATCAAAAACATCCACCCCTTCCTCCCACAACACTCTTAAATCATCAATCAGCGGACTTAGATAAACGTCTATGTCATTTCCTGGTTGTTTTGGGCCCGATATCATCATCGATAACATAATATATTTACGCTTCATGCATAACCTAGGAGATAGGTTGTAAATCATCAGGAGAACAGGCCAAGAACTATGGTTAGTACTCAGATTACCAAACAGATTCATTCCATCAGTAGCAAGTCCAAGTCTAAGGTTTCTCGACTCTTTGCCAAAATTTGGAAACAAAGAATCTATTTTCTTCCATTGCAAAGAATCAGCTACATGACAAATTTGTCCATCATATTTTCTTTCTTCTGCATGCCATCTAAGATTCTTTGCATCATCTGCATTGGCGAATAATCTCTTGAACCTTGAAATTATTGGTAGGTACCATACCACTTTCGCAGGAGGACCATTTTTGACCACCTCATCATCAATTGATTCACCATCTTTTTTTTGTAGCGTGAAGCCTTGCACTTCGGACAATGATTATAGTTTACATACTCTTTTTTGTATAATATGCAGTCATTAGGGTATGCATGTATCTTTTCATACTCCAAACCCATCGGACACAATATTTTCTTCGCCTCGTAATAACGACTTGGCATTACATTACCTTCTGGAAGCATTTCGGTCAACAATTCAAGCAACTCTGTAAAACTTTTGTCAGTCCACCCATTCTTTGCCTTCAGATTAAATAATTTTAACACGGCTGACAGACGTGTAAATTTTTTGCATCCCGGGTACAATGGTTTATCCTTGTCACTGCACATAGTATCATACGTATGTGCCCTCTTAAACGAATCTTGTCCAATATCACGCATCATGTCTTCTAAACGATCATCCATTTCTACACTAATACCATCTCTTTGAGACACGATTGACTTTGCTACTACTTCACCGTGCCATATCCATTCTGTATAACTTTGACAAATCCCTACACAAATTAGATGATCCATGATTTCTTTCTTACTACGTTTTGGTTCTTTATTTGCACAACGAACACATGGACAGAGAGGAAGACTTTTTTCAGCATTACTTTCAGCAAACTGTAGAAATTCCATCACTCTATGTTCGTACTCGTCACTTAATCGATTATCTCTCATCAAACTATGATCCATAACTATGTTCACACGGAGGAAGTTCTGACAAAGGGTGTGCCCGCGGTTGCAAGTTGCGCTGCTTCGCAGAGAAAGAAAAATAGAATCAAATAATGCATCAAAGATAAACTGTGTGCTTCTGAGAGGACCATTAACGCTTTTTTCGGAGGTTTCTAAATAGGCAATTTCTCTAATGAAAAAGAATGACTAATTATACACAACATGTACTATATTCTTAACTTTATACAAAATATATACTATTTATAACTAATTAGACTTAATTAGCCTCTCTAATAATAATAAACTGCTTAGTAATTAAAAAACATATATGAACAACGTAATGGATTCATAGTATAATCTTCTGATTATTTTTCTATGTATTTCTAATTTTTTATAATTCATCTCAGTAACAAACAAAGAAACAAGAATATCTTAAAAACTTTTTTGTATATATAACTCTTAGAAACTAAAACACCAATGTTTGTCTTTAGAATACAAAAGTTACTTGACATTGAGATATCAACTTACCCATGACCCTCTTCAACCTAGAAGCCAACATCTTAGAAATAATTCTATATAAACTTTCAACCAACCTAGATATACAATGAAGTTGAACAAAATAGAAAGTTTCGTACCGAAATCGTAGTTGGACGGTGGAGGATGTTTCGAAGACGGTGAATGGACGGTGAAACGCCTTCGTCTTCATGCAGCCGGCGGCGGATCTGTGAGGAGCAGCGTAGGCGAGACGGGCGAAACGGCGTAGGCGAGACGGGCGGAATGGCGAACGGCGTAGACGGGCGGAGTGCGTTCGTGGGACGGAGAAGTTGAACAGTGACGAAATAATTCGCATTTAGGGGTTATTTCAACATTATATATATATAAGGGTTCGGGCGGTTAGGTTTTTTACATCGGTGCAAGCAGTGGCCCGATGTAAGGGTTCGGGCGCTGATGTTTTTTACATCGGTTTAGAGAATGGCCCAATGTAAGGTTTTTGATGTTTTTTACATCGGTGGAATAAATGGCCCGATGTAAGGGTAGCCTATTTTTTATATTACAAATTTGCCACGAACTTTTTTACATCGGTGGATTGCAAGAACCGATGTAATATCTGGCCAATTTTTTATTTACAATTCTGCCACCTGGTTTGTTATTTACAAAACTACCACCGTATTTTTTTCACGAAACCTTTTACATCGGTGGATTAAATGGCCCAATGTAATAGATAGCGAAAAATATTATTTTTAATATTATTTATATCATTACAAATAAATAACTGATGTAAAATGTTTTTAATTTTATTTTTTACATCGTATATTTTTATACCTAATGTAAAAACCTTATCTCAAATGTCATTTTTTTAATAGTGATGCCATAATATTATTATTGAAGTTTTTTTTACCATATATTGCTGAATTTATTGAAACAAAAATAATTACTTTCTTACTCATTAAGAAAAAGAATCAGTGTTTTTTAATGTTTTAAAAATATAATACTTTTAATTATATCATAAATAAATAAAAAACTGTTGAGTGAATGAAAAAGATCATCACGTATGTATCAATTATACTAAATGGATCTGAGCAATTATAAATAAATTGCTGATAAATGATGAGAATTACTGTAAATAAGTTTTTAATACTTATAGATCAATAATTTTTAAAATAAAAGAATTAAATAAATAAATAATGTTATGATTTTTTAAGGTTTAAACTTTAAAGAAATGTTGATAATAAATACTTTTTTAAGCCATATTTTTTAAATTTTATATTGTCATAAATTTTTGAGAATATGACGAGGGTTACAAATACCTTCTCTAAGTCACACTTTTAAACTTATTCTTTCATTCCCTAAAATTTAAATGGATTCCAAGAGAGAATTCGCCACGTTACACAACTTATAAGTATTACTCTCTGGATAAATTTTTTTGTAGAACTAAATTTATTTTCTAAAATTTATTAAAACTTTGGTAAAATTTTGAGTTTCTCTAAACTAATACAAATATTCACAAGTATGGTTTTTTACTTGTTTTTCTTGCATTTATACTAAATATTTAAAAATTACAATTATACTGGATGTATAATAAAATCAGCATGAAAATATAATTTTCACCCGATATTTGGTAAAATCCAGTGTCTTATTTAGGGGTAACACCAAGTTTTTAGCAAATTTGATAGAAATGTATGGATTTCTAACAAATTGTTTGTACAAGCTAATTTAAAAGCAAAGAGAATACCAATTTTTCAACGGTTGGTATAATATTTTCATTGCCATCAAACTTAGCAAATAATTTGTATGGGAGGGGGTAGCATTGGATTTGTACAAAATTTGGTATGATTTTTTAATTTTTATTAATTTTATTTACTTGTTTATTAGTGAGATAAAGAGAACGAGACAATCATATAAGTTGAGTGACAGATTAGTCAGTATTGATGCTAAGAGACCTATCGACGATGCAATTGATCCTAGTTACGACCTTATACATACTAAGGCAAGTATAGTTTCCATTGATTCTCATCGTAGGTGGACTAAAGAGATTAATGGATCATAGATTGTCTGGAACCGATGAGATATAAGTTGACGTTCTAGAGACGATGATGATGACACGTATTTTGAGGTGCGTGATTTTGATCATGTCGATACAAAGGCACATAATGAGAGGTGTTTGATCCTGTTCATGTTCATACAAAGTGTCATACCCTATATTTTATCCCAAATCAATTCGTATGTGGTTGTACGGTGTTTTCGTTAGAATAGTATAAGCTCAATATCAACACCAAAAATATAGTAATGACACTAGATAACCCTCCTTATGCAGACCAGTTCCAGTCATGCTATTATAGTTCAACCTAATTCTTTTTGCTTTGTTTCACCCGTTTTGTTCGAGTGCAATCACATTAAGTCCTTTATCTTATTGTACGCACATGGTAGAGTAGCCAGTTGGTAATGGTCATTTTAAGCACGGGTTTCTGGTACATAAATTTGGTAACCCCTTTATTAATCCGTTTGCAAGATGCGGGGGGATCGAACTGTAATCCTCCCTACCAAGTTCAGCACCAGAAACCTGTGAACCAACTTACACCGGGTAGTTATAACATATTTTTGTAGGTTCCGCAACTGTTGGATTAAGTAACCGGGTGAGGGTCACCTAACTTAATTAGCGCATTCCCGGTTTTCAATTCATCATTACAAGATGTATTTGGAAAATGTTTTAAGACCATTCACTTATACTCATCGACTCTCTAAGTAGTTTGTTTTAAGTCCATTCACTTATATTCATCGACTCTCTACGTAGTTTGTTTTAAGATGGTGTTGACTACTTATATAAACTACTCGGGGTTACTTTAAAGATTGAGGTTTCGGTATAATAGGTACTCAAACCGGTCTCACGTAAGTGGGGGTTTTAGAGTGTTAAAACGGTATCAATTATGTTTAAATCTTACTCATGGTTTCTAACATATCTTAAGAGTGAGCAACCTATATACTCTTCAAATGTGTCAAGTAAAAATTTTTGTTATGGCTCAAGAAAGTGAAGTAGTCAAATGACAAACAAAAATTTGCATATAAAGACTTGATAGTACATAAAAAAAATTTATTGAAGGGAAATTTGCGATAATGTAAATCTACTTAGAAAATGGTAAATGGAAGTGGCAAAGCTTCCTCCCCCAAACTTAGACTGAGCATTGTACCCAATGCAACGAAGTAATGTGAGAAAGGAAGGAAGAAAACAAGATGAATAACTACTCTTCACCTCGGCCACGCGCTCCGTGACGTGCATGTGCTCATCCATGTGCATCATCTCTGCCTTGTAAAGGCTCTACACCATATCCATGTAGACCGACATGATTAACAAAATCATGCAGGCCGTCAACCCGATAAGTTAATACTTGCATCTCTTCAGTAAGCTCCGACATACTACGACCATGCCAGAAGGTGTAGTCGTTCTGATCTCTCTGAAGTTGTCGGACCTCTTGCATCATCTCGTTATGATGCGCTTCCATTCTTTGATAGTGTTGAGCTTCAACTTCATTATGTCGCAGCATTTCAGCATAAATGTCATCAAGAGTAGCTGACTGCCCCTGGTTTCTTCTTCTATGGGGCTGATGCCCGGATGATGAACCTGCAAGATTCTCGGTAGGAACTTGTGCAGCATGTGGGTGGGTGTCAAGTTATGGAGCATCTTGCTTCAACACTTGCTCCATTTCATTGGGCTCGACATTGCTCGGGCTACCTTGATCATCTTGGACATTTTCACCAAGAGCAGGAGCACTTAGATCATAACACCACCTTTCCATATTTGTTACATTGGTGAGCTGGGGATTAGGCAAAATGATACTTGGAACTACTTTGTTCCGCACCATAAGATTGTATCTTCCATCATCTCTAGCCTTGATTAGGTGTCCAGCACGATAGTTGTCAACATCGATAAATAGAGCTGGCAGTGAAGGAAAATTCGCTAGTTTGTCCCCCAAGTTCAAAGCAAGTGCTATAGAGGTGACTATCCCTCCAATACAGAAAGTGGTAGTACCTTTTGCACAGACGGATTGGATGTGTGACAAGAGGGACACACTAGCATTGATCTTCCAACCAGGCATGAAGATGCAGTGCAGGAAAAATAATTCTTTGGAATTAACTTTGTTTTTGTTTGCCTTCCTGAAAATGGTGTTGGAAAGGATGCGATGAAAGTAACGGATGGAAGGATTATGGATAGATGAAGCAAAAAGACCCTCCCAAATAGAAGGTCGCACACCAGTTAAAACGTGCCATAGACTGAGTGTTGTTGATGCCCAATCTACTTCTGGAGGGATTAGGTAGTACACTTATCCTCCACGAGGGAAATGTAACAAATCACTCAGAGCGTCTTGATTTATAGAATATTCGTCGTTAAAAAAATATAAAGTTTGCAGTGTCAGTGAGGTACATGTTGTCATGTGCTGGAGTGTTGTAGGAGAAGGAGCTCAAAAATTCCAAGGTCAAAGATTCATAAGTCGGGTGGTTCAGTGTGCAAACATAAGATATGTCAGAATTTTGAAGTAGCCATTGCACACTGTCTAACAATCCTAACTCATGTAGACAGTTAACGTCAACATACCTTGTAGTGGTAACCGAATATTGATAAAACTTTCGGTACTGAGCTTCTTGATGTACCCTAGCTTTGTCGTTTTTGGACATGATTTCGGAAAGGTCAGGCTCTCCTCTTGGGTGTTTAACTCTTATAGACATAATTAGATGCAAGGAAGGTGAATGGGTTCGGTTACAAAATTGACAAAAGGTTATGGGTTTTGATATTTGTTTCTCAAGTGCTTAAATAACAGAACAATATAGAATGCAGACATTGGATTTTAATGCTGTTCAATAATAATTTTGGAAATAGAGAATGTGGGACGGTCAGGGGTGAAGAATATGGAGAAAGGGTTTTAATTGGGTTTAATGATAGTTGAAGAGGATGACAGAAAAGAATGAGTCTGGCATCTGTTAGAAACAAATACACGTGTTGGTTTTTATTTCGTCCCGAGGGGCACAAAATGGGTGCCGAGCGGCACACTTTAAAAGGGTCTGGCGATCGTCACAGAATGTGTGGCCAACGACACAATACAAAAACTCATAATTTTCAGACTGTTAATAATAAACTCTACAGAGCGATACATCCAGGTACACAGAGATATTTTATATCAGTACGAAATAGAGTTATAGTGTAACATTAAAGCATAGTGTAAATGTAAATATCAGATATAGTGCCAAACATTTTAATATAATCCAGAAATTTTGAATTTTTCAATCCATAGTCTGAGAAGCAAAAATAGAAAGTAAACATAGAGTAAACAGAAAGAAATAAAATCTAGAAATGAATAATGTCTAGCAATGTCAGCAACAATTGTTAGTATTGATAGCAAGGGAGTAGATATGCTGAAAAATGTGATCCACCTACTTTGTCACTAAGTCCATAAAACCATGAAACTCGATGCGCAATCTAGAGAATTCCTCTCTCAAGCAATTTAACTCAGTTTGCACAGCAAGTAAGGCAGTATCTTGATTAGCAGAGGGAGGTGCAGAGGCAACTGGAGCAACAGAAGCACGTGAAGGGGTAGGTGGGTCGGTGGATGGAAAATGGTGATAAAATGGAGGTATTTTGGGATCTGTTTCAGTATCAGAAAGAAAAACATCATTGTGGTCATAGATTTATGGTGTCTCGTGAGAAATTGGAGGTGAAGCTTGCTGAATTTCCAATTCATATAGCTAGTTATTTCGGTTATGAATACTAGTTCTTGGATTTGGAAAGGTGTAGAGTTGCATAACCTGGTTGTCAATGAGGAGTTTAAATTCGCTAGGGCCAAGGTTTCTAATTATGCCAGTGTTGAAACAGAACCGTATATCCATGGGTCGGATTTTACCTAGAGGGTGGAGTCTTAGAAGTGGTTGTCGCATTCCAATAGCATTGGCTATCATGGTCACCAAACCTCCCACCAATATAGGCGTATGATCGGTTTGTGAAATACTGTCAAAGTTAGCTATCATAACGGTAGCGGCATTAACGGGGTGGTTTCTGGAGGCACAATACATGATGAAGAGCTCATCTTTGGACACAGAAGTAATGTTTTGTTCTTTCCCGAAAAAAGTGTGAGCAAGGAACTTATGGAAGTAGAGAATATCAGGGTTATGGACACTTTCAGAAAACATGTTATCAGGCTCAGGGTTACTATCTCCGGTTATACTATCCCAGAAGTATCCAAGTTCACGGTCCATAAGAAGGTCCTCTTGGATACAAGTAAAAACATGTGGGCCACTAGGAAATCCTAACAGATTTGCAAGTTCTCGGTAATTATAACGGTATTCAATATCGAACATTCTAAAGGTGGTTAGGCCTCGATGGAGTCTTAATCTATGGTCAGGAAAAAAGATGAGTGAGCTTAGGAATTCTATGGTCAACTTTTTATAAGAACTAAATCTTCTTCTCAAAGGATAAGTATCCCAACCTACCTGGTTCAGCAAATATATTACACTATCTCTAATACCTAAAGTGGTCATGGCAGGGTCGTCAGGGTAGAAAGTTAGTGTAATTCCTCTTGTAGCTAGTGCCTCAAAACGCCTCATCTGGGCTCTTCCTCTGAAAGCTATTTCCATTGTGTCAACTTCTTGCATCGTTAGTTAGTATGGTTAGCTAAAAAATAAGTTTGCATGTAAGTAAGTTGACAATTAGAATTAAGTTAGTAGTGGTTAACATTAAAGAACAATACTGCAAAACTATTATGAAAACAAAAAGAAAGAAAAGTAAGAAAATGAAAAGATAAAAATTAGTAAATCAAAATAAGAGACTAGAAAGTGAGGTGTCTCCCACCAAGCGCTTTGTTTTATGTCGTAAGCTCAACATAATTTTAGTAAGTGATTAAATCTGGGAGTGAGCGGGTAGCACTGCAAGATGGAAACTAGCGGAATAGTCTCTATTTTCTATACAATGGTAGTGCTTCAAGTGCTGCCCATTTACGATAAACGGTTCGCTATATTTTCCTTTAATTTCAATAGCTCCACTTGGAAAAAACTTAGTTATTTCAAACGGAACGGACCACCTAGAACGAAGTTTTCCTGGGAACAATTTAAGTCTAGAATTAAACAGGAGCACTATGTCGCCCTCATTGAACTTTTTCTTAGATATGCGCTCGTCGTGCCAATTTTTTGTTCTTTCTTTATAGATCCTGACATTTTCATATGCATCTAGTCTAAGTTCTTCTAACTCATGCATATCTAGGATTTGCTTTTCGCCTGCGGTAGTGTAACTTAAGTTGAGAGTTTTGATTGCCCAATAGGCTCTATGCTCGATTTCTACCAGCAGATGACATGATTTTCCATAAACTAGTTTGAATGGTGTTGTTCCTATGGGTGTCTTATAGGTTGTTATATATGCCCACAGTGCCTCGTGTAATTTGGACGACCAATCTTTCCTAGAAGTGGCAACTGTTTTTTCTAAGATTTTCTTAATCTCCCTGTTGGAGACTTCTACTTGTCCACTTATTTGGGGGTGATGAAGTGTTGCTACACGGTGTTGGACTCCGTATTTCACTAATAGTTTTTCAAAGATTTTTGAAATGAAATGAGAACCACCATCACTGATGACAAGTCTTGGCACACTGAATCTAGGAAAAATTATATTTTTGAAGAGCCTAATTACTACTCGTGCGTCATTTGTTGGAGAAGCTACAACCTCGGTCCATTTTGATATGTAATCGACATTAATGAGTATGTATTTATTTCCAAAAGATGATGGAAAATGTCCCATGAAATCAATTTCCCACACATCAAATACTTCTACTTCTAGAGTTCCTTTTTGAGAAATTTTGCCGCGTCTGGAGATGTTGCCAGTGTGTTGGCATCGGTCATAATTTATGATTGTAATGTGGACCTCTTTCCATAAGTTAGGACAATAGAGGCCAGTTTGTAAAATTTTAGCGCAATTCTTTGAAGTGCTTGCATGTCCACCATAGGGAGCAGCATGACAATGGGAAATTATGTTTTCTATTTCATCTTCGAAGACACATCGATGGAAAAATACCATCGGCGCATCTTTTGAATAGCAGAGGCTCATCCCAATAATATTGTTTAAGATCGTGGAATAACTTCTTCTTTTGTTGATAGGTTAGATCTGGAGGAAGCACTTTGTTGTACCCCAAAATTTGCCCTCTTATTTTATCAAGATTTCCCCTCACAAGACTCTTTGGACTCCAGACAGAATTAGGGTTTGCTCTGCTCAAGATATCTCCTTGCACTGTTGACCTGAAATTAGGGTTTGAGTTTGCACATGGATTTTTGGACTTCCAATGCTCAAAGTGACTTTCATGCTTCATGTTGGACTTATAATATTTCCCATACCAAGTTTCAAGCCTTGAATTAAATTTTTGCCCAGTCAATTGGACAGTTGACCTAGAAATCAATTGTATTGGGGAAAAAGTCAACTGTGGCCAATTTACAGTCAAATCTCATAATTTTTTATCCACATCAACATTATAGACTCATATGAACCATTTGATCAAGTTTGGACCACAACTCCTCAAGAAATTTGATCATATCATCAAAAGGGTAAAATGGTCATTTTTAGGGTTTTGATTGCAGAAGGGCAATTTCTGATTTTTTTTACCAAGCCAATGGCAAATTGGGTTCAAGCATGGATTCAAGGACTCAATGGCATCATATTGACCTAATCACAAGGTTCAAAAGATCTCAAAAGCATTGGATTGACAGATGAATTTTCCAATCAACTGATCAAAAATCAACTATACACTGAAAAGTCAAACTTTGACTTTTTGGTCAAAATCAAGTGCCAAGGGTCATTTTTAATCAATATATGTCAAAACATGAAACTTGTTCATCAATAAACCTAATTTTGCAAATTAGAGTTTAAGATTGAAAAATTTCATAACTTGGAAATTTTCTAAGTTATGAAATTTTCTTATTTTTTCCCAACTTTGCCCAATATTTTCACCATGATGCAATTGGATTAAAACAAAACTTCCAACATGAAATTTGTAGGCCTCCACAAAATCTACAACTTTTATTCACAAAGTTTTCCCAAAAGATGCTTGGATCTGAAGTTATGATTTTTGGAACAAGGGTCAATGAAACTTTTAACTTAGTGAAATTTTGCCCTAGTTTAGGCAGGATTTTGACCTATCTTCATGGCAATTTTTCACCTAGTTACAATTGGAATTTAAAATTGAATTTCAAAGATATATTGTAGAGCATGTTACAAGCTTTCCAAAATGTCCAAGAACTCTCCAAAATCATTTATGGTTAGGGAGAATTGAAGGTTTGAATTTGGGAAATTATCACTTTGATCCGTGGCATTTTCATGTTGACACAAGTTGCAAAATCTGTCCAACTTTGCTTTGTACTTGAATACAGGTATCTAAACCCTTCCACACTCAAAAATTGAATGCAAACTCAATGGTCTAAGGCATTATTATGATCAATGGAAGATTACACATTGAATTAATCTAAAAATGGCAAAAAGCTAACTATGCCATTTTGATAAAGGTGGCTTTATGTCAACTTGTTTCCCTTGAGCCTTGAACCAAGCTTTTTTGCAGCATACCAACTCCACAAACTCAGGGAAAAGTACAACAATCTTGTGCATGCTTGAATCTAGCCTGTACAGGCCTGCCCTTGGTCACTTCATACTTTTCTTAAAAAACAAGTCAACTTGCCAAAATCACATAACTCTTGTTTCTATTAAAACCAAGTGTTGTAACCATTCCAAACAACTTTTGCATATTGCCTTGAGCCAGAAACACGAGCTACCCAATCCTCAAACACCCTTGAACATCAAAACACCATCCTCTTGCAAAACAGGGCAGCTTCTGCAGTTGCACCTCCATCTCACAAACCACTCGTGTGTTTTTCCCCAAACCTCTTCCAACACACTCTATACAACCCACCTAAACTATCCTAACCATTGGCCAGTGACTGTAACTCCATTCACACCTTTCACCATTCTTGATTTCTACTTGTGCAGGTTGACTTCTACAGGCTTATTCAAGCAAGCTCAAAGCAAACAAGGCATTAGGGAAGGTCAAAGGAAGTTTAAGCAAGCTCCCAAACATCTCAGGCCTCATTGAAAACCTCCACATTGCCGTACTCGAGTTCAACTGAAGCAGGTATTTTCCAACTTTCTATCTCTCTATTTAGGAATCATTAGGCTTAGGTTTGTGAATAAAAAATGTAGTACTCATTGCCCTTAAGCTGTACATATGCATAGATTTCATTTAAGTTAACTGTGTTGAGAGAATTTGATTGATGAACTTTCTAAAAAAGTTAGGTTAGAAATTAGGGCCAGAGAAATTCTCTCTGGTCTTTGAGAGTTAGATTAAGTTCTTTATATGGTTGGAATCGTGTTAAAAAATGTTATGACTTTTGTGTTGTGAGTTTTTGCTTTAGAGTACGTATGCAGGAGTTAGCCATTTGTACATGAACGCGCGTTTTTTGTTTGGTCAGAGGTTGAAGACGAAGTAGCTGGGCTGGGCCTGGCTATTTCTCACTTTTGGCGCCCCCCCAGCTTGCTGATTGCACCCCCTGGCCCATTTCATCATTTTTTTAAATATTTTTTCTATTTTATTTACATTTCTGATTTTATTTTATTTTTCTAAACTTTAAAAATTACCAAAAACATTTTCATAAATTTTCATATTTTATTTTGTATTTTTTATTATTTTTTCTAACATAAAAAATAGTTTTCTTAAATAATATACTTTTATTTTTCTAAATAAACTTGTAAATACTACAAAAAATATTATACTTTTATTTTTATTATTTATATACTCAAATAATATTTTTTCTAACATATTTTTATTTTTTTGACATTTATATATATTTTTATTTTATTGTACATAAATAAATAATACATAATATATATACTTTCTTAAAACAAATTAGGGTTTCTACCCCTTAACAAAAATAATAAATTTTTTTTATTGTTAATACATTAAATATTTTATTTTTACATACATAAAAATAAACAAAAACATTTCTTTTTGCATATTTATAATATATTGCATATTTATTTAATTGTCCATTTAAACATTTGCTTATTTATCATTTGAACAAAGAATTCAATTTGGTTGTAATAATCTTAGAGTTTTAATTTCTTGCAAATAATCCCTTATTCAAAATTGTATCCCCCTCCCCATATCAATGTTGTAATAGCTTAGATTACTTTTACGCATTTATTGTTGTCAAATATGCCATGATAGAGATTTGGGATTGTATGCAATATCCAAAATCAAAACAAATAACTAGACCTAATACAAGACATAAAAGCATGTAAATTGACAACACAATGCACACATGCACCCCTAGGGTTTCATCCACTTGTTGCCTTTAAAATGGTCATGGTATGCATGTTGAGTATCTTGGCAAAACAAAAACAAAATAAAATATCATAGTCCCTCGATGACGCTATCTTGGTTTCCTATACAAAAATGATCTAAGTCCCTCAAAAAACTTGCTAAGATACTTGGCACAATTGCTATCATGGTTAATACGATGGCCTGCGCCTGTCCCGTTTAACATCCAAATACAAGGTTGTTTACCAAATGCAATGGTAAAACAACACTGTCAAAAGGGTTAAAAATGTGTAAGAAAGATCTTTGAGTAGATAGGGTAGATGCTCTTAGTTACTTGATCAAACTTGCAAACATCCTTGCTATTTTCAAAAACACATCACAACACAATTCCCAAAATAAACTTTCAAACATTGAAACATTTTTCAAAAGACAATACACCTTTGTATATATTCAAACAAGAATCATTACAAAGGTTGCCACAACGATGGCCTCTTTTCAAAATATTTTCAAAACCACACACACAAAGCACCATTTCAAACAATTGAAAAGCAAAAGCAAGTGATCTAAACAAGTAACTAAGAGCCCATGGAAAACCATGGATGAAAAGGGTGCTTGCACCTTCCCTTTTCATAATCTACCCCTGAACCCAAGAAAACATCTCAAAGGTCTTTCCTGTGCTTTTTGACCTTTCCTTTGGATAAAATAAAAAGTCGGTGGCGACTCTTGCTAAACCGAAACATTTGCAAACACAAACGCAAAACCTCAAGTCAGTTCTCCAACCGTATCACAAAACTGGAGACTCTGCTGGGGACTCAAAATTAAAATGGGGTTACCTTAGAGTTTTAGACCACCTTTACATTCTTACTTTGTTTGCTTTGATTGCTTTACATTTTGGTTCTATTGTTTGGGTTTGAAATCCTCTACCCGGATTTGGGAAACATTCATAGGTAAATAGCAATACGTTATGGAAACTGTGCGAGGTATACCGACATGGTTGAAGCAATAACTATATTAGTGCGACATATTTGTGGGTATCGGTAGCCTTTGAGTCAATCAAGGAGAATATGGGGCCGCTGAGTGATGTCATGAAGCACTAATGGACTTTTAGAAGCTTTACTTGACCATCTTGGCCTTTTTAGGGGTAGTGAGATGACCGACTTTGGTGCAGTCCGAAGTTGGTAGATACTCGATACTACACTCATTGAGGGTTGTCTTCTTGGAATATTTCGATCGCCAGTTAAGTGGCTAAACTGAAACAATGAACATAGAAAATAACCCAGTGATATTGAGCTCCTTAGAACCCGGTTACTATTTATAGGACAGGTTGAGCCAACTAAACTTCAAGAGGGTGCTTACCTATGAAACCCCATGCAAGCCTGAAACTAGGATCTTGTGTGATTTGTTTGTACATATACTTGTGCATACATCATGAACATCATGAAGCATCATATGCATCCACTAACCATTTTAAGGGTTTGGATCTTCATCTTTGTTCCTGTTTTATAGGTTATGGAATCACTCCGCATGAAAACAATCCAGGTCAACCTTGTGAGAATCCCTCCTCTACTCAAGGAGCTTTCTTCCAAGATTCCAGAGAATTCTCCCTTCACTGAAAGACATGGTAGACTTCTCAACTTGGTCAACTCTAACATAGAGGAAGACATGGTGAAAGTTCTCTTCCAGTTCTTTGACCCCCTACACCACTGCTTTACATTTCCTGATTACCAACTAGTGCCTACTTTGGAGGAATTTTCTCAACTCCTGAGGATTCCTATTCTCCATCAACTACCCTACAACGGTACAGAAAGAGAGTCAAAGCCTGAAGATGTTGCTCAATCCTTACACTTGCAACCATCTGATATCAAAGGTCATTGGGAAACCAGAAGTGGTGTCAAGGGTTTCTTGGCAAAGTTTCTATTTGAGAAGGCACAAGACTGCTGGAATTCTCTAGATCTGCAAGCTTTTGAGGAGATTGTAGCACTTCTCATCTATGGGTTGGTCTTGTTCCCAAACCCTGATCAGCTTATAGATGTGAATGCTGTCAAGATTTTCATATCTCGGAATCCTATGCCTACATTGCTTGGGGATATCCTCCACTCATTTCACACGCGAACAATGAGGAAAAGAGGTGTTCTCATGTGTTGTACCCCTCTTCTAGCAAGGTGGTTTATTTCTCACTTTCCACAATCATTCTTGAAGAATGAGCAGGGCTTGAGGTAGCCACAACGGTTGATGACTCTTACATATTCTGATGTTCATTGGTGTTCTCAGTCCAGAGAAAATGTCATCATCATTGATCGTTGTGGGGAATTCCCTAATGTCCCATTACTTGGAATTAGGGGAGGTATTACCTACAACCCCTGCTTGGCTCTGAGACAATTCGGGTATGCCCGAAGGGATGGCCCATATGACATGCTGATTCCAGACTTGGTTTTTGACTTCGACAATGACGCTTAAGGACTTCGATAAAGGTTTATCCGAGCTTGGAGGATGCCCAACAAAGTGGACAGTAAGACACTGGGACACAAGAATTCCATCCCCCTTGAGCCTTACCTCAAGTGGGTACGAACCCGCGCCCAGAGTCTTATGATGCCTTACCCCTACATTCTCCCTGTGATCAAAGAGCCTGTTATGGAAGGAGAGGTTCCATACACCCTCCCACATCCTGACATGCCAACATCACTTGAAGATTTGCAAAAGAGTTGGATACAGCTCAAGGAAGAACGAAACACTTTTGAAGCCAGCTTCTACGCCAGTGAGAAGAAGGTTTTGGAACTTACTCGTCGACTCCATGAAGAGAAGACTCTCAACACCTACATTGCACCAAAGAGGATGCGCAACGTCTTTTTACCTTATAATTTTGTATTACTTTGCCCATGGGGCATTTATGTACTAACAAATTCTATCTTATTAATATGACGTGTGTTCCTTTTTGTTTACAACAAATTTGAATTTATGAATCCTTGAATGCATTACATGAATACATATCATTCATCATATGCATAAGCAGGTTTTCACACCAGGTTTCCTTATCTCTCTGCTATTTATTTCAGCAAGATGGATATAGAGCAGGCGGTCAAAGACCTACAAGCACATAATTCACAGTTCCAACAACTATTCATGACCTTGGCAAAGGGTCAGGAGGATCTTAAAGCACTGTTAGAGAAGGAAAAGGAAAAGGAGAAAAAGAAAAGAGTTGGTGTGGCTACTATGGGAAGAAGATTTGAGAACCAAGCTAGAAGGGTCCTGGATTTCCCCTCAATATCTGATGAAGGGGTAGGAAAGGGAAAGGGAGTTGCAGTGTCCTCCGAGTCCGAGGAAGATGAAGAAGAAGAAGAAGAGGGTGAAGACTACTCTGAGCAGCAGTACCCTCTTGCAGGTGACAAGTACAAGAATCTGGAAGAGCGTCTGGCTGCCATGGAGGTACAAAGAGTTACTGGGCTGGACTTCGAAGAGCTAGGGTTGGTTGCTAGGATTGTGATTCCCCCTAAATTTAAGGTGCCTACATTTGCTAAATACGATGATTTGTCTTGTCCGAAGATGCACCTACGGTCTTACGTCAGAAAGATCCAACCTCATTCTTCTGATAAGGATCTATGGGTCCACTTTTTTCAAGATAGTTTGTCGGGTACACAATTAGATTGGTTCTACCAGCTTGGGAGATCTGATGTGCACAATTGGGAGGATTTGGCGGCTGCCTTCTACAGACAATATCAATATAATGCGGACTTAGCCCCTACTCGTACTCAATTACATAGTGTGGGTATGGTCTCTAATGAAGGCTTTAAAGAGTATGCCCAAAAATGAAGGGACTTGGCTGGAAGGGTGCAACCACCATTGTCTAAGAGAGAGCTTGTGGATATGTTTTTGGGGACCCTGTCAGGTCCATTCTTTAATCACTTGATCGGGAGTTCGTCTGCGGGTGTGATACGGTGGGAAGAACTGACTGTTTTTGGAATGCTGGTTTGCGTTTTGCGTTTGTTTTTGCAAAATGTCGCGGTAAGCAAGAGTCGCCACCGACTTTTATTTTATCCAACAAGGAAAGGAAAAAAGCACATAAAAATTCCTTTTTCGAGATATTTCTGAGTACGAGGGTAGATTATAGAAAGGGAAGCTATTAGCACCCTTTCTATCTGTGGTTATCCATGGGATCTTAGGTACTTGCTCAATTGTTTTCAAAATATTGCTTTCTTTGTGCTTGTGGGTTTGAAAAAAAAATTTGTTTGAAACTTCGATTTAACTCTTGCTTATGTCCTCAAGAGCGTATGAAGTGTTTTTTGAAAACTTCGAAAAGTGTAAGTGTAAGAGTGAAAAGTTTTTGTTTTTTGAAAGAGAAAGTATCTAAGAACCATCTACCTACTCGAATAAAGAATCATTCTATGCTAATTTCCTTTAGACAATGCTATCCTACTATTGATGAGTAGGTAGAACCGTCGTTGGAGTTTAAGGGTCAATTCGAATGAGGGACATACGGTCACTAAAGCAACGTTAGGACGCCTTAGCGGTAACCCTAATGTCTTAGAACATTTGTTTTGAGGCAACACTATCTGAGGCAACCGTTTCGAGGCGACTATGATCTTTTAGACAAGAGAGCGACCTCTAAAATGACCTATACTCAATGACCGTGTACAAAGGCAACCAAGTGGGGTGTACCCTAAGAGTGTGCATGTGCGAGTGTGTCGTTTTCAGTTTATTTTTGTCTTTGTACATGTTAAGGGTGATCTAATTTGATTTTAAGATTAGGCATTCATTCTTGTCATGCAAACCCTATTATCAAACATATAACAATTATAATTTGCGGAAATAAAATGCGGAATTTAAATTACAAGGCGTCGAGTATTTACATCGCTAAAGACAAACCCTTTGAAAAAATAAAATAAAGCGATAAAAATAATTAAAAGTCCTATTTAACTATTACAATTCGTAAGCAGATACATTATTGGATAAGGAAAAGTAAATCGCGGTGCAAAATTAAATCGGACGCATGATTAGGGTTTTTACCCTTTTGGTTAAAGAAAACATTTTTTGTTGTTTTTATTTTAAGGAAAAGAAATAAATCCTAAATTAGTTGCTAAATTAAATAAAATAAATTAGTTAATAAAAATAAATTATTTTTGGAGTTTTTGATTATTTAGGAAAGAAATAATAATAATTAAATTAATGGTTAAAAAACTAATTAAGTCTAATTAATTTTATTTATTTTACAAAAGGAATTAAAGTTTTCTAATTAAAACCTAATTAATTAATAAATTTATTAGGAAAAATAAAAGTTTAAAATTTGATTTGAAATTAAAAAAAAACATTTTTTGTGATTTTGTTTAAAAGAGAATTTTATGATTGGTTAGAAATTAGTAAAAATAAAATAAAACAATTAAAATAAATAAACAAAAATAAGTAAGAAGATAGGAGTATTGGGCCTGAATTAAGGGGTACTGGTAGAAATTTCGTGGCCCAATATTGTTGGCCCTCTTTTGACTTTCTCTGATCTGGTACATGTGCATTGACCAATGCTTCTATGGACCTTCAGACCCTGGCCACCAGATCTGGCCAATGGCCATCTGGCTATTGAATCGACGAGGATGCATGGTAGGCTGCAAGCTAACGCGCGCATGGGAATACCTGAAAGACAAAATTATTAAGAAAGTGGGGGACCTGGGATTCGAACCCAGGTCCTGAAGAAGCTTGCACGCTTTCTTTGCCACTACACCATGTTGATCTATTTGTTATATTAATACAAAACAATAATAATATAATAAAACAAAAATTATTGGTCAGAACAAAATATAAAACACGCTAAATTTGAAAGAACCAATGGACGGGGGACACATCATCGTCCCTGTCCTGAAACCTGTAAAAGAATACCTGCGGATTTGAATCCGCAGCTAAAAACACATGCCTATGCTAAAATCTTCTCTAGGCCATATAAATCCATTCCAAGAACATGGTTTGACTCGTCCTGGCTTCCTGATCAAAACCATGCCCTTCTTGAGTCTCAATTGTGCCTGAAACAAGAAACCCTAAAAACAAAACGAAGAACCCTAGTGTGATCGGTGGATCTGGAACTGACTGTTTAACGCTGGTTCGCGAAATGTCGCGGAAGCAAGAGTCGCCACCGTCTTTTATTTTCTCCAACATGGAAAGGACAAAAGCACAGCAAAATTCCTTATGAGATTAGTTTCTCGATTCGGGAGGTAGATTTATAGAAAGGGAAGGTGTTAGCACCCTTTCTATCCATGGTTATCCATGGGCTCTTAGATACTTGCTCATTTGTGTTTTCAAAATGTTTGCTTTTCAAAATGTGAGTGGGCTTTGAAAAAGTTTCTTTGAAAGATTTCTGAATAACTCTTGTATCTGTCCTCAAGAGTGTTTGAAAAATTTGTTTTGAAAGCTTTTGAAAGTGTAAGGTGTGAAAAGTATTTTTGTTTGTTTTTGAAAAGAGCAAGTATCCATGAGTCATCTACCTACCCTAAGGAATTAAGCTGTGTAAGTGTTCTTTAGGTAGTGCCATCCCACCATTGAGGGGTAGGTAGCACCAGCGTTGGAGGTGTTCGGGTCAATTCGATTTTAGGGACAGTGTGGTCACTGAAGCAACAGTTAGGACACCTTAGAAGCTACCCTTATGTCCTTGATCCTTTTTTAATCCGAGGCAACCGTTTCGAGGCAACTGTTTCGAGGTAACTGTTTCGAGGCAACTGTTTCGAGGCAACTGGATCATGGACATAAGGATCGCTAAGACGTCCTATACTTGACGACCACAATTCGAGCTTGTAGGGACAGTGTGGTCACCAGAGCAACAATAGGACACCTTAGAAGCTACCCTTATGCCATGTTCATGGACATAAGGACTTACTAAAACGTCCTGTACTCGACGACCACGTTTCGAGGGGCAAGACAACAGTGAGGCGTACCCTAGAAGTGGTGTGTGAATTCTTGTGTTATTTTCAGTTTATGTTATATCTTGTCATGCATTTGGTGAGCTACGCTTTGTTTTTAATTGTCATGCATTCTTTCATACAAGTTAACAGTTAAAGGGGGTGCGGAAAATAAATTGCGGAAACGTAAATCCTACGCTATTACAAGGCGCGGGTCTATACATCGCCAAATTTTTACAAAGACCCGTTTTAAGTAAATAAGTGCGGAAAATAAAAAAAAACAGTAAAATGTCCTATTTACTATTACATATCCGGAGCAATTACATAATAATCGGACAAATTAAATACGCATGAATAAAGAAAAGGGAATTAACTTTTTTTTTCTTTTTTTTGGTAATTAAATGAAATTGAAAACTAATTAATTATTTTAATTACAAGAAAATATTTTTTGATTTTTTTTATATTTTTTATGAAATAAAATAGAAATAAAAAGAAACAAAGTTAAAGATTAACCTAAATCTAAATCTATTTTAATTATTAAAATGTTCAAATGGCCTAATTAAAAACTAGTTCAATTATGATTTACTTACAAAATAAAAATAATAATAAAAGTGTTAATTATATTTTTTGTTTTTTATGAAAATGATTAATTAAATTAATTACTAATAACCAATAAAATAAAAGGGGTTAGAAATTAAATTAAAGAAATAAAATGAAAAGAAAGAAAAATGAACCCAAATGGAGGGGGTATTGGGCCAAGAATGGGGGTGTGTTGTTGAAACTGGAATCAAGTGTGCAAGCATTGACTGGGAACACCATGGTCCACGCCTCATGGCCATCAGATTGGCGTTAGTGGTCACTTGGCAGGATGATCACTTGAGATGCATGATGGATGCTGTTTGGAAGCCTGCATAGGAATACCTTAGAAAAAATAATATTGAGTTTTGGGGCATCTCAAAGCAATTGAACCATACCATTAGTTTCTTGTGGACTCATACAACACAAAACAAGCAACAAATTATGTTAATGATGCATGAACAAATGAATTTCGATTCCAAGAAAATTGTGCAAACCGTGAGTTCGTGTGGGGCGATTCCTTAGGCCTGAGCGCTTGGTTTTGATTCCAAAAGACTCCTGAGAGTTCCTGCAAAGTGTTAGAAACGAGAAAAGGCTTTGAATTGTCTTGGAAGGTGGATTTCAGTTTTGACTTTTTGCTTGATTTTTTTTAATATGGTTTTTTTCGTTTTAGAGATGCTTAGCCCTTGTAAATGGTATGAGAGGCTTGCATATATGTCTTTGAATGAGAATCAAGCAATAATGTGAGCCATTAACCCTTGCAATGAAGTTTGAGATTATGCCATGAACACCATTTAAACAACTTGCCATTCTTGTGAAAATTTGAATTTTTATGCCCATAATAGGTCTTGAACGAATTTGGTATATGTTTTATGGTGTATCAAAGCTATTCAAACCACAAAATATCCCTCCATTAATTTCTTTGATTTTTATTTGAATTTTAAAGATTTAAAATGCATTAAATCAAATAAAATTAAATAAAAATGGGAAAATTAATTTTTAATCTTGAAATAAATTGTGGGACACGTGGGAGGCATGGCCAAGCTGAATCAAGTGGAAAAAGTGGGGCCCTTTTGTCAAAAATGAAATTTCAAGGATAATTGACTTTGGCCATTTCACAAAAATTTCCCAACTTCTCCAATGCATATCTTGCTCAATTTTGAAGCTATGAACATGTTCTTGGACATTTTGGAAAGGTCTTGAAGTCCTCTAACCAATGTCTTTGGTCCCATGTCATTTTGATTTACCAATCGCAAGTTATGGTCTTTGACTTAAAGTGCCTTTTTGTTGACTTTTGAAAATGACCTATAATGTTGAAATTGATAACTTTTTGTGAGAGCATTTCTTGGACTTGGAATGTGAAGATGAGTTGTAGGAAATGTCTTCCCCTTCAAGATGAGCACTGGATGGGATTTTTCTGATGAACCATGAAAAAGTTATGCCTTAGTCAAGTTACAATTGACTTTTCAACTGTCCAAAAATAGAAACTTTTGACACCTTGATGATTTTTGAGCCATTCTTGAGGAATCATGATCAAGAATTGATCAAATGATGATTGTGGCTTCAAAATAAGATGTTGACAAAAAAATTTGACTTTTGACTGCCAAATGACCATTTTGCCCCTGCAATTGACTGTGGAGCAATTAAGGTTTTTGACTGTGCAACTTGACCTTGTGAGCCTTGAAACTTGACATGTAGGTGCTTGACAAAGTGTATGAGCATGTGGGACTTGATTGAGCCCTTGAAAACCTCAACTTTCTTTGCAAGAACCAAAACCCTAGTTTGACTGGCTTAGGAGAGTGGTTGACTGTGTAGCCCTTGAGAAGACTTGAGCAAATTGAGATGATGCTTGTCAAAACTTTGAAGAATATGGGAGGGCAAATTTTGGGGTACAACAGTTGCCCCTGTTCAATCTTCTTAGACCTGAGGATGTAGATTGGCGTGTGTGCCTTTCGTGATCCGAAGGTGGAAGATGATTGAACACTAGAGTGCCCAGAAATTTGCACTCACATAGTTGAGTATCAGCAGTGTGACAGCGGGAATGGGCTTACAGATGCCATTTGAAGAGATGGTGGATAGAAGGATGGGCTTGTAGATGCCATCTGGAGATGTGACAGAACCTTGTCGGGAATGGGCTTATAGATGCCATTTGGAACTGTTGGTAAGTGGATGGGCTTATAGATGCCATCTAGGTGTCGATCGCGTAAGAGATTCCTTAGCGAGAACTTGCGTACCTGAGAAAGAAAGATAATTACCTGGCCCGTTACAGGTGTTGATCTTCAAACTCTTTATGTAGATGTGACCTGGCCGGATATAGGTATCGAATCTTTAAACTCTTCAGACGTGCCCTGGCAAGATACAGGAATCGAGTCCGGAGAATAGTTGTCAACAGATACACCCTGGCAAGATACAGGAATCGAATCTGGAACTTCAAAAGGTTTTTGTTGATAATGATGTGATGAATGAATCAGGGACGGTTACTATCTCAACGGGACGATGAGAGAACCTTGAACAATTTCTACCTCAACGGGACGATGAGAGAACCTTGGACGATTACTACCTCAACAGGATGATGAGAGAACCTTGGACGATTACTACCTCAACGGGACGATGAGAGAACCTTGGACGATTACTACCTCAACGGGACGATGAGAGAACCTTGGACGATTACTACCTCAACGGGACGATGAGAGAACCTTGGACGATTACTACCTCAGCGGGACGATGAGAGAACCTTGGGCGATTACTACCTCAACGGGACGATGAGAGAACCTTGGACGATTACTACCTCAACGGGACGATGAGAGAACCTTGGGCGATTACTACCTCAACGGGACGATGAGAGAACCTTGGGCGATTACTACCTCAACGGGACGATGAGAGAACCTTGGGCGATTACTACCTCAACGGGACGATGAGAGAACCTTGAACGATTTCTACCTCAACGGGACGATGAGAGAACCTTGGACGATTACTACCTCAACGGGACGATGAGAGAACCTTGGACGATTACTACCTCAACGGGACGATGAGAGAACCTTGGGCGATTACTACCTCAACGGGACGATGAGATAACCTTAGACGTTTACTACCTCAACGGGACGATGAGAGAACCTTGGGCGATTACTACCTCAACGGGATGATGAGAGAACCTTGGGCGATTACTACCTCAGCAGAATGATGAAGGAATCTTGGACGTCTTCTACCTCAAACGGTAAAGACTTTTATCTGTTGATCGTTCTTTCCTGAAAAAGTAACGAGTTAGTTGTATGCAATGTCATAATGTATGACATGCATGATGTCATGACGTTCTCAAAAATAGATGAGATTGGGGTGATATGATGCGTGTATGCATGTATTATAATGTATGACAATGTGATGTTTATGAATGTATTTTCATCTGGGAAAATGAATCCTTTGACGAATGCCGGGAAGTTTGTTGAATCCTGGGCTGATGTTGAAGAGAGTTCTTCGTTTCCGCTGGGGACGATGATTGCAAGAATAAACCGGTAGGAGAAGATGACTCCGTTGGGGAATAAACTTGTTGGAGAGATTACTCTGCGGGGAATCTACTCTGTAGGAAGAGATACTTTGCTGAGATGTTGAGGATAACTCCGCTGGGGATACCGTTGATAAGCTTTGTTGGAAGTTTTGATGAACTCCGCTAGGGATAGGAAGAATTTCGCCGAGGACGATCTTTCCGTGGTAATTAGCTGAGGATAACCCAGTTATAAGCTCTGGTGAGGAGTAACCTTCTGAATAAAGCCGGGGAGACGCGTTTGCTCGGCAGGGGATAAGCTTCCATAATCTACTGGGGATAAGCTTCAAGAATCTACTGGGGAGACGGTTCAACTCTCCTGGGGAGACTTTTGAGACTGTACTGGGGAATGGCTCCACTGGGGTGTCTGGTATTCCGCCGGGGAACAATCTTATATTAAGACTGTCGGGGATGCTTGCTGAGGAATATCTGTACTCTGCTGAGGAATGTTGATATTTTCTGGGGATACCCAACTTCCTTAAGGCTGACAGTAGATTAACGCTGCTTGGGGAGAGTGTTGATGACTTGCTGGAGATACTGTGCCTTTTCAGGGCTGATGGGAGACCAACTCTGCTCGGGGAGAGTATTGCTGAAACCTGTCTTACTCTGGGGGAGTGGAGGTAACTTGGTCATGTTCTTCAGCTGAACTTACCTTGGTACCTCGGTGGACAGAGCAGCTTGTACCGTTCGGACAATTCCCATTGCCCCAGTTTCTGCGGGAGAAGAAGGTACCTGTAGAGGTGCTTGATGACTGTCGACTTGACAAATCTTCTTCTGGCAGGCAAGTGATGAGATGCCGGGACATAGTCGTACGTTGTGATCCCTAACTTTTGCCTGGACCGCCCTTTCGGGTTTTTAGTCCACCGGGATAACCCTTTTTTACCCAAGCCGCCTTTTCAGGTTTTCGACTTGTCGGGTGTACAGATTTTTTCATTTCATCCCTTACTTTTGCCCGAACCCTTTTGGTTTGCCGGGAAGCCCTTATTTTTGCCTAGGTGTGTCAACCTAGCGGGTCTTTGATTAGGCGTAGTATTTTTTCGACTATGTCCGTGTTCTCAGAGAGCAGGGAGTTGTCACTGTTAGTAGTGTCGTGTCGCCGTACCACTAGAAGATGCCTGATCAGGCAAGATTCGTTGTCGGAATGCCCCAGGTGATCCAGATGGAGATTTTCCCCAAGCTGATTGGCCTTTTGAGAGATTCTCCGAATCTTGACTGAACTGCCCCAGATGATGGACACTGATCATGCCATGCCCCTTGATTGGAAGTGTTTCTTCCACTGGAGGTGACTTTTTTGTTGAGAAGATTTTTGTTCATAGTATATTCGTCATGCGAATTTCTCTGCTGTTCAAATAACTATTCATATGTAAACAATGTTATTTTAAGAATGCAAAAGCTTATGTCTGTCTTGAAATTTTGAAAAATGCATTTTTTGTAAAAGCAAGTGAGTTTTGTAAAGATATGATGTCAACTCAGTATTTTACAGTAAGCCTTAAGGAGTCAGGATACTTTTCGTAACAGTATGCTTTCAAACTAACCCATGCTTCAGCTAGGACTTTTAAGGGTTATAATGTGGCCTGGTTCACGGTTTAAGAAACAAAGGATAAAGGCTCAAATTTTTTTGTACCCACCCGCTCTTCGTGATGTTCTTCGACCCTAAACGCAGCCGATCGTGCGTTAGACCTTGTCTGAGTCTTTGCTCTGATATTCCAGTGATGGTTCAGATATTGACAGTTTATTGGGAATAGGCAGTCATTTCCTTTTTTTGTCGAGGGTTTGTAGGACCTCTTTCTTTTTTGATTTTGTTATCCCTGTTTTTTGCCTGAACTGTTTCCTTTTTTGGAATTACAGTCAGCGGGATGCTTCAGCTTCGTAAGTCTCCTTCATAGGTTTTTTGACTTATTGGGCTTTTTATTTTGAGAGATAATGACTGCCTGTCTTTATGATTATTCAGAACCATCACTGTCTTTTGTTTTGTAAGAACTCTGTTGGTGCTATTTTCGTTGTGCACTTGGATCAACTGAGAGGACTACCCTGCCCCAGGTTATGATTAAAGGGTTTTAATTTTTTTTGAAAAGAGAAACTCCTACTTCTTTGGCTCAAAGGGGTTGACTAGGGATTATCTTCCTTATAACTCCAGTGTTTAGGAATGGAAACAATGCATGTACCTCATCAGCGGGGTCTGTTCAAAAGCATACTGTAGATCGTGGTATCGTTTTCGTCATCCTCCCTCAAGAGGCTTAGAATTATTAATTGAGAGTTGAGCATCAATAAAAGCAATTTTAAGCATAGTAAACACAATTACTTCAAAACAGACACGTCTAATGCATTAATGAAATAATAAAGTTTAACATGAATAAATGTTTGAACAATCAAAAGAAAATTACAAATTGAAAATTCTAATGAACAAAAGACATTCTCGATGATTTGGTGTAGGATCAGTGTTCAAACTTGACCTCCTTGGCATCAATCAAGTCTTGGATCTTGTTCTTCAAGGTCCAACAGTCGTCGGTGTCATGTCCAGGACTGTCAGAATGGTAGGCACATCTCACACCCTGGTTGTACTTGGAAGAGGAAGTATCGGGATTTTGAGGAGGATCCTTTAGTGTGATCAGTTTTGCCTTCAACAATTGTTGTAATGCCTGAGACAAAGACATGTTGATGTCAGTATACTTCCTATCTTGATACTTTATCCTACGCCTATTGCTCTTTCTTAGTTGAACGGGCGTGGGATCAGAGATCTGGATTGCCCCTACATCATAACGACCCTTTTTACCATGTATAGCATTGGACTCTTTCTTCCCACTGTGGGGCTTTTTCTGAGCATCAGCAGGTGCGGTTTCTTGAATCTTCCCCGACTTGATACCAGCTTCAATTCTCTCCCCAGTCAAGATAAGATCTGTGAACCCAGCAGAAGAATTCCCAATCAGATGGTTGTAGAATGGACCAGACAAAGTTCCCAAGAACATGTCAACGAGCTCACGGTCAGTCAGAGGTGGTTGTACCCTTCCAGCAAGGTCTCTCCATTTTTGGGCATACTCCTTAAAACTTTCACCCGTCCCCAGTGACATACCCTGGAGTTGGGTACGCGTAGGAGCGAGGTCGGCATTATACTGATACTGCTTATAAAAATCAGTTGCCAAGTCCTCCCAGTTACGAATACTGGTTCCATCCAGCTGATAGAACCATTCGAGCCGAGTCCCTGAAAGACTCTCCTGGAAGAAATGGATCCATAGATTCTTGTCTGCCGTGTAGGGATGGATCTTCCTTGCGTATGAACGGAGGTGCAACTTAGGACAAGAGGCCCCGTCGTATTTTGCAAAGGCATGTGCCTTGAACTTGTGAGGGATCACCACCCCAGAAGATAAGCCTAGGTCTCCGAAGTCCAACCCGGGCACCTGTTGAATCTCCATGGCATTTAGACGGTCCTCTAGTTGCTTATACCTGTCCTCAGCTGGAGGGTACTGCTCATCATTGTAATCAGTCTCGGTGTCGGAGACCAATGGACTAGGAACCCTTCCCTCTTGGTGACTGCCTTCCCCAACAGATGGAGTAGTCCGCTCAGCTTCATTCTGCAGTGTATTCCCAGATCTGCGTCTAGGGTTGAACAAAACAATCCTCTTCTTCTTCTTTTTCAAGAGCAGAGTCTTCAATTCCTGTTGTCCTTGTGCTAAGCTCATGACCAGCTCCTGGAACTGGGCGTTCTGGGCCTGGAGGGCCTTGATAGCTTGTCCATTGGATGATTCAGGATTCATGATGACTGCTGAAATAAACAGCGAAGAAGGTAAGTGACTTGTACCAAGGGTACCTGTAATGCAATGATATGTATGTATGCATGCGATGTTTTCAAGGATCTCGTGGGGTAAACCAGAAGATGGTTAGAACTTGGGTAGCTTGATTGAGGGAACTTCATGTTGTTGAGAGTCCTTCTTCAAGAGTCAAGGCTCACCATATCCAGTGGGTCATAGCCCCTGACTCGAGTTATCAACCTTGTTTTGATTTCCAGACAACCTTGGCTAGGGGAACCTTCTTCAAGAGTCAAAGCTCACCATATCAAGTGGGTCATAGCCCCTGACTCGGGTCATCAACCTGGCTAGAGGAAAATAAATCCCCTTTTGCCCCTTGCTAGGCATCATGACCTGCATCACAAACCCTTGAGATCCTTGAAATGGATTAGTCCTTATGCAGGATGTATGCAATGGTATGATGGTATGCTATGCATGGAGTAATATGGATAAACCCTATTATGAGTCCAGATTAAGGACTGTAAACAAAACCTGCAAGAAACTCAAGTTTCAGATAACATGTATGCAAATAGTCAAGTTGGAAGGCACACAAGTCACACAAGAGAAGCCCTTAGAGCTTAGGCCAGCATGGGGTCTAGGTATTACCCTCTTTCAGTTTGTTGGTTAGGACCTGTCCTATCAGAAGTAACCGGGTTCTAGAGGATCCCAATATCACTGACTACCCTCAATCGGTCATAACTCCAGCATCGCAACCTTTTCTTGCGGCCAGAACCATCACGAGAGTTTAGCCTCAATAGGCGTAGCATACTGCTACCGTTCTATTGGCCAAGTTGGGTCATTTAAGGTTCTAAGGTCGGTTGGTGCTTAATGACTCCTCAGAAGACCTATATTCTCCTCGTTGCAACACAAGGGATATCGGTACAGACCAAGGTGCCACACCAACGTAGCCACTGTTTCACCCATGTCGGTCTACGCCGGACAGGTCCCTCACAGCTTATGCTACCTAACAGGGTATCCCCAGATCCGGGTTAGGATCTATGTAACTCCGATGCAACCCACAATAATAAAGCAAACAAAGCACAACAATTGAAAACACAGTTATGAACTATCCTAAGGTACACCTCACTTTATAAGAGTCTCCCCAGCAGAGTCGCCAATTCTGTGATCGGTGGATCTGGAACTGGCTGTTTAACGCTGGTTCGCGAAATGTCACGGAAGCAAGAGTCGCCACCGTCTTTTATTTTCTCCAACATGGAAAGGACAAAAGCACAGCAAAATTCCTTATGAGATTAGTTTCTCGGTTCGGGAGGTAGATTTATAGAAAGGGAAGGTGTTAGCACCCTTTCTATCCATGGTTATCCATGGGCTCTTAGATACTTGCTCATTTGTGTTTTCAAAATGTTTGCTTTTCAAAATGTGAGTGGGCTTTGAAAAAGTTTCTTTGAAAGATTTCTGAATAACTCTTGTATCTGTCCTCAAGAGTGTTTGAAAAATTTGTTTTGAAAGCTTTTGAAAGTGTAAGGTGTGAAAAGTATTTTTGTTTGTTTTTGAAAAGAGCAAGTATCCATGAGTCATCTACCTACCCTAAGGAATTAAGCTGTGTAAGTGTCCTTTAGGTAGTGCCATCCCACCATTGAGGGGTAGGTAGCCCCACCGTTGGAGGTGTTCGGGTCAATTCGATTTTAGGGACAGTGTGGTCACCGAAGCAACAGTTAGGACACCTTAGAAGCTACCCTTATGTCCTTGATCCTTTTTTAATCCGAGGCAACCATTTCGAGGCAACTGTTTCGAGGCAACTGTTTCAAGGCAACTGTTTCGAGGCAACTGGATCATGGACATAAGGACCGCTAAGACGTCCTATACTTGACGACCACAATTCGAGCTTGTAGGGACAGTGTGGTCACCAGAGCAACAGTAGGACACCTTAGAAGCTACCCTTATGCCATGTTCATGGACATAAGGACTTACTAAAACGTCCTGTACTCGATGACCACGTTTCGAGGGGCAAGGCAACAGTGAGGCGTACCCTAGAAGTGGTGTGTGAATTCTTGTGTTATTTTCAGTTTATGTTATATCTTGTCATGCATTTGGTGAGCTACGCTTTGTTTTTAATTGTCATGCATTCTTTCATACAAGTTAACAGTTAAAGGGGGTGCGGAAAATAAATTGCGGAAACGTAAATCCTACGCTATTACAAGGCGCGGGTCTATACATCGCCAAATTTTTACAAAGACCCGTTTTAAGTAAATAAGTGCGGAAAATAAAAAAACAGTAAAAGGTCCTATTTACTATTACATATCCGGAGCAATTACATAATAATCGGACAAATTAAATACGCATGAATAAAGAAAAGGGAATTAACTTTTTTTTTGTCTTTTTTTTGGTAATTAAATGAAATTGAAAACTAATTAATTATTTTAATTACAAGAAAATATTTTTTGATTTTTTTATATTTTTATGAAATAAAATAGAAATAAAAAGAAACAAAGTTAAAGATTAACCTAAATCTAAATCTATTTTAATTATTAAAATGTTCAAATGGCCTAATTAAAAACTAGTTCAATTATGATTTATTTACAAAATAAAAATAATAATAAAAGTGTTAATTATATTTTTTGTTTTTTATGAAAATGATTAATTAAATTAATTACTAATAACCAATAAAATAAAAGGGGTTAGAAATTAAATTAAAGAAATAAAATGAAAAGAAAGAAAAATGAACCCAAATGGAGGGGGTATTGGGCCAGGAATGGGGGTGTGTTGTTGAAACTGGAATCAAGTGTGCAAGCATTGACTGGGAACACCATGGTCCACGCCTCATGGCCATCAGATTGGCGTTAGTGGCCACTTGGCAGGATGATCACTTGAGATGCATGATGGATGCTGTTTGGAAGCCTGCATAGGAATACCTTAGAAAAAATAATATTGAGTTTTGGGGCATCTCAAAGCAATTGAACCATACCATTAGTTTCCTGTGGACTCATACAACACAAAACAAGCAACAAATTATGTTAATGATGCATGAACAAATGAATTTCGATTCCAAGAAAATTGTGCAAACCGTGAGTTCGTGTGGGGCGATTCCTTAGGCCTGAGCGCTTGGTTTTGATTCCAAAAGACTCCTGAGAGTTCCTGCAAAGTGTTAGAAACGAGAAAAGGCTTTGAATTGCCTTGGAAGGTGGATTTCAGTTTTGACTTTTTGCTTGATTTTTTTGAATATGGTTTTTTTCGTTTTAGAGATGCTTAGCCCTTGTAAATGGTATGAGAGGCTTGCATATATGTCTTTGAATGAGAATCAAGAAATAATGTGAGCCATTAACCCTTGCAATGAAGTTTGAGATTATGCCATGAACACCATTTAAACAACTTGCCATTCTTGTGAAAATTTGAATTTTTATGCCCATAATAGGTCTTGAAAGAATTTGGTATATGTTTTATGGTGTATCAAAGCTATTCAAACCACAAAATATCCCTCCATTAATTTCTTTGATTTTTATTTGAATTTTAAAGATTTAAAATGCATTAAATCAAATAAAATTAAATAAAAATGGGAAAATTAATTTTTAATCTTGAAATAAATTGTGGGACACGTGGGAGGCATGGCCAAGCTGAATCAAGTGGAAAAAGTGGGCCCCTTTTGTTAAAAATAAAATTTCAAGGATAATTGACTTTGGCCATTTCACAAAAATTTCCCAACTTCTCCAATGCATATCTTGCTCAATTTTGAAGCTATGAACATGTTCTTGGACATTTTGGAAAGGTCTTGAAGTCCTCTAACCAATGTCTTTGGTCCCATGTCATTTTGATTTACCAATCTCAAGTTATGGTCTTTGACTTAAAGTGCCTTTTTGTTGACTTTTGAAAATGACCTATAATGTTGAAATTGATAACTTTTTGTGAGAGCATTTCTTGGACTTGGAATGTGAAGATGAGTTGTAGGAAATGTCTTCCCCTTCAAGATGAGCATTGGATTGGATTTTTCTGATTAACCATGAAAAAGTTATGCCTTGGTCAAGTTACAGTTGACTTTTCAACTGTCCAAAAATAGAAACTTTTGACACCTTGATGATTTTTGAGCCATTCTTGAGGAATCATGATCAAGAATTGATCAAATGATGATTGTGGCTTCAAAATAAGATGTTGACCAAAAAATTTGACTTTTGACTGCCAAATGACCATTTTACCCCTGCAGTTGACTGTGGAGCAATTAGGGTTTTTGACTGTGCAACTTGACCTTGTGAGCCTTGAAACTTGACATGTAGGTGCTTGCAAAGTGTATGAGCATGTGGGACTTGATTGAGCCATTGAAAACCTCAACTTTCTTTGCAAGAACCAAAACCCTAGTTTGACTGGCTTAGGAGAGTGGTTGATTGTGTAGCCCTTGAGAAGACTTGAGCAAATTGAGATGATGCTTGTCAAAACTTTGAAGAATATGGGAGGGCAAATTTTGGGGTACAACACCTAGCTATGGTGGTTCTCCATTCAGGCCAGATAAACACAATTGAATGATATCAATCGCTTGCAAATGTTTTGTAGATTCAAAATATGGTATTAGTTCATGAAAAAGATGCTTAATTTCAGAATTGCGAAATCAAGAACAGGGGTGACTATCGCGCGACTTACAGTGTGTTTGGACGTCCGAAAATGCTTTCTTTGGATCCAGGTAGCTTGTGTGAATGGTCAAGAAGCGATTGAGACCACTCTCGTGTCCTCAAACAGCCTCTAGCTTGGACTTTGATCTCCCACTTTTTGTGAATTTTTTGCACTTTTATTCTGCCTCTCTCCACAGCTTCTAACCCTGATTTTCATCCCTTATGCTTGCTTATGTAATGCTTAGTGTATTAGGGTAACAAATTTGGTTCAAATCTTTCTCTAATAATGATTGCAAATTTGATTTGATTCTCCATGAAAAACCTTCCAAATTTGATTCATTTCAATCTTTTTGCACATGATTTGGCTTGATTCGAATTTGATGATGATAATGATTATATATGGAGCCTGAAATAGCCAAGAGATCATGAATTATCAATGCTTTGGATTTTCTATGATTTTATTTGATTTAAAATAAATAAATTCAATTAAAAATCAAATTAAATAATAAAAATGAAATATGGGCTCATGGATGAAGCTAGGACACGTGGGGAACTATCCAAGCTCAAATCAAGTGGAAAAGAATGGGTTCATTTGACAAAATTTGAAGTTTTGGGGATAGTTGACTTTTGGCAATTTTGCAAAAAAGTCCAACTTCAACAATGCATAACTTCTTCAATTTTGAACTTTTGGAGGTGTTCTTGGACTTTTTAGAAAGCTTGAGATATCCTCTAATCAAAAATTTTGGTCTCATCTCAATTTGATATTCCATGCTAAAGTTATAATATTTGGAAAAAAGGTGTTTTTGTTGACTTTCAAAAATGACCTATAATGTCCAAATTTATAACTTCTTGTGAGTGCATTTTTTGATCTTGGGGTATGAAGATGGATTTTAGGAAATTTCATCCTCTTCAACATGAGTGTTGGATGGGTCATTTCTCATAAAGTATGAGAAAGTTATGCTTGGTCAAAGTTGAGTTGACTTTTCCTACAAAACCCTAATTTAGCAACTTTTGAGTCTTGATGAATTTTGAGCAATCCTTGATAAAATGATGAAATATCCTTCAAAATGAGAATGTTGGCAAAAAATCTTGAAGTTTGACTGTATGTAGGTCACATTTGACTTTTGCCCTAGCACAATCGATTTTTGGACCTTTGAGCAATTGACTGAGCAAACTTCCTCTGCAAGGCTTGAAATTTGACATGGATGACCTTGAGAACATATTAGGACATTGGGGAGAACTTGAGGTCATTTGGAATCAAGGATCTTGATGCAATGTGAAACCCTAGTTTGGGGAAGACTGCCTTAGGAGAGAGTTTGTCTGACCAACTCTTGAGCTATCTTGAGCAACTTGGAGATCTTTCTTGAAATGTTTTGAGAAATATGAGAGGGAAAATTTTGGGGTACAACAGCTGCCCCTGTTCAATCTTCTTAAACCTAAGGATGTAGATTGGCTTTCATGCCTTTCGTGATCCGAAGGTGGAAGATGATTGAACACTAGAGTGCCCAGAAATTTGCACTCGCATGAAGTGGTGCCAGCCTTGTGGTGTCGGGAATGGGCTTACAGATGCCATTTGGAGATTGCTGGCGGGAGGATGGGCTTAAAGATGCCATCTGCAGGAGTGTCGATCGCATAAGAGATTCCTTAGCGAGAGCTTGTATACCTGTTGTTGTAGAAGATTCCGCTAGGGAAGTCTGATTTTTGTTGAGATTTAGGGACTTGTTTGTACCTTAATTGAGAGAACATCTCTGCTGAGTTTTAAGAACTTATCCATAATTCAACTGGGGGGAAACATCTTCATCGAGATTTAAGAACTCATCCGTAATTCAACTGAGAAAAACTCTGCTGAGATTTAAGAATTGTCTGTACTTCGACGGAGGAACTTTGCCGAGATTTAGGACCTTATCTGTAATTCAACCAAGGATAATTTAGTTGAGATTTAAGAACCGGTCAGTACTTCGACTGAGAGAAACATCTTCATCGAGATTTAGGACTTGTCTGTAATTCAACGGAGGATAATTCTGTCGAGATTTAAGAACTCGTCCATACTTCGACGGAGGAAATTTGCCGAGACTTAGAACCTTATCTGTAATTCAACCGAGGATAATTCAGTTGAGATTTAAGAACCGGTCAGTACTTCGACTGAGAGAAACATCTTCATCGAGATTTAGGACTTGTCTATAATTCAACCGAGGATAATTCTATTGAGATTTAAGAACTCGTCCATACTTCGACGGAGGAACTTTGTCGAGATTTAGAACCTTATCTGTAATTCAACCGAGGATAGTTCAGTTGAGATTTAAGAACCGGTCAATACTTCGACTGAGGGAAACATCTTCATCGAGATTTAGTACTTGTATGTAATTCAACCGAGGATAATTCTGTTGAGATTTAAGAACCCGTCCATACTTCGACGGAGGAACTTTGCCGAGATTTAGAACTTTATATGTAGTTCAACCGAGGATAATTCAGTTGAGATTTAAGAACTGGTCAGTACTTCGACTGAGATAAAAGCTTCATAGCTTTGAATGAGATTTTGGCCGCATCTTTCCTGAAAGGTAAAGGTTAGCTGTATGTAATGCATGATATGTTTCAAGCAATGATGTTCTCAAAATAAATGAGATTGTGTTATATGATGTGTATATGCATGTATCATGATGTATGAAAATGTAATGTTTTAGCTGGGGAAAATAAATCCCGGGTAGTTACTGGAGAAAAGAGTTGAATTATTCGTTTCCGCTGGGGATGGCGAACAAAGATGATTGTGAGAATAAACCTGCAGGAGAGAATAACTCCGATGGGGAATAAACTGATGAGGAGATTGCTCTGTGGGGAAGAGATGCTCTGCTGAGGATTCCACCGATAAATTCTGATGGGGATGAATTACCGTTGCTGGTGATACTGAATCCTGTTGGGGATTGAATTCTTGTTTGTGAAAGGAAAGAACTCCGCTGAGGATGATCCTTCAGTTGCGACTTCACTGGGGATAACCTTTTAGACTCTTATGGGGATAATCCTTTGAACTTGTTGGGGACAATCTTCCAAGGTTTACTAGGGATGATTCTCCAAGTTCTACTGGGGAAGCTTCTTCAGTCTGCGCTGGGAAAAATTTCAAACTCCTCTAGGGATATCTTGTATTCTGCCAGGGAATACTCTTATATTCCGTTGGGGAATATTAAGACCTTTCAGCGCTGATGGTAAATAAACTTGGCTTGGGGAGAATATTACTGATTCATTCACAGTTGCAAGTCTCAGCTGGGGAGAGCTATCATTACTGTCTTACTCTTACTCTGCGGGGAGTGAAAGTACCTTGGTCATATTTTCAGTTGAATCTACCTTTGTACCTGGTGGACAGAGCAACTGTAAAGCTTGGACAAATCTTATTTGCCCCTGTTTCTGATATTACAAGTAATTGTCTTTTGTTTCGTATGTAAATATTCATGAGCAACAATTAACGTCAAATGCATATATCAAAAAATGAAACATTGGATGTTCTTTGCAAAACAAAAACAGATAAGAAAAACAACTTGAAATTTCTTTGAAAATGAATTGTATTGCCTTTGAAGTTAGCCTGTAAATATGCGTTTTTGTACAAGAGGCTGACGTCCTAGTAAGAGAACGCCGCCGAATAATAGAATTTACACAATTTGTGAAAAACTTAAACAAAACAGCTATGTGAATAATCCCACTGGGTTCCAACTCTGCTATTGCTTTTATGTCCTCGAGCATCTCATCACTTTGCTACTTGGTTGAAGGTGGATCAGACTGATTAGTGTCATCTGAGCTTGATAGTCGATACCGAAGTTTGGTTGCAAGGTGATCCAATGAGACATAGTGTTACGCTTTGATCCCTAATTTTTGCCTGGACTGCCCTTTCGGGTTTTCAGTCCACCGGGATACCCTTTTTTTCCCAAGCCGCCTTTTCAGGTTTTCGACTTGCCGGGTGTACAGATTTTTTTATTTTCATCCCTTATTTTTGCCCGAACCCTTTTGGTTCGTCGGGAAGCCCTTATTTTTGTCTAGGCCAGTCAACCTAGCGAGTCTTTGATTATGCATAGTATTTTTTTCACTATGTCTGCGTTGACGGGGTGAGGAAGGTCGTCACCATCCATGGTGGTTAGAATCATAGCTCCTCCTGAGAAAATGTTCTTAACCACAAATGTCCCTTCGTAAGTAGGGGTCCATTTTCCCCTTGGATCACCTTGAGGTAACATAATGCGCTTGATCACCAGATCCCCAACTTGATACTCTTGTCGTCTGACTTTCTTATTAAATGCCTTGATCATTCGTTTTTGGTACGTCTGACCATGACAAATAGCAGTAAGTCTCTTTTCGCCGATTAAGTTCAGCTGATCAAGCCGGGTCTGAATCCAGTCATCTTCGCTCAAACCTGCATCCTTCATAATCCAAAGAGAGGGTATCTGAACTTCAATAGGCAAGACTGCCTCCATACCATATACCAAGGAATAGGGTGTTGCCCCTGTTGACGTCCGCGCTGAGGTACGGTATCCATGAAGAGCAAATGGTAACATCTCATGTCAGTCTTTGTATGTCACCGTCATCTTCTGCACAATCTTCTTAATATTCTTATTAGCCGCTTCTACAGCCCCATTCATCTTCGGCCGGTAAGGAGAAGAGTTGTGATGTTGTATCTTGAACTGCTTGCAGAGCTCGGTGATAATCTTGTTATTGAGATTTGTACCATTATCCGTAATGATCCTCACTGGTACACCATATCGACAGATCAGATTGTGCCGAATGAATCGTGCCACGACGTTCTTGGTCACAGTAGCAAATGAAGGTGCTTCAACCCACTTTGTAAAGTAATAAATTGCCACCAGGATGAAACGATGCCCGTTGGATGCCGTAGGTCTGATCTCTCCGATCATATCAATGCCCCACATTGCAAAAGGCCAAGGAGCTGTCAAGACGTTCAGTGGTACTGGAGGTATGTGCACCTTATCAGCATAGACTTGGCACTTGTGACATGTCCGAGAATGCTGATAACAGTCGGCTTCCATAGTGGACCAAAAATATCCTGCCCATAGGATTTTCTTTGCCATGGTGTGTCCACTAGAATGAGTTCTGAAAGTGCCTTCATGTAACTCTGCCATGATCCTTTTTGCTTCGTTCTTATCCACACAACGCAGTAAGGTCGAATCATGGTTACGCTTGTAAAGGATGCCATTGCTGATGAAGAACTTCGCTGCGAACCTCCTCAGAAACTTCTTGTCATTAACAGATGCATCCTCGGGATACTCCTGAGCCTCAAGATACCTCTTCACCTCATGAAACCAGGGCTTTTCTGTTACTTCTTCAGTCTCAATGTCATAGAAATGCGCAGGTTCGTCCAACCTTTCAATGATAATCTGGGGATCTTCGTTGTCCCAATTGACTTTGAACATAGAAGACATCATAGCTAGCGCGTCTGCCAACTGATTTTCCTCTCTTGGGAAGTGTTCAAAGGTTATCTCCTCGTAGTGTGGAAGCAATGTCAACACATACTCCTTGTAAGGAATAAGATTTGGGTGTTTCGTATCCCACTCGCCTTTGATCTGACTGATCACGAGAGAGGAATCTCCGAAAACACTCAAGAACTTAATCCTTAGGTCAATTGCTACTCGAAGACCCATAATGCACGCTTCATACTCCGCCATGTTGTTGGTGCAGTTGAAACATAGTCGTGCGGTAAACGAAGTATGAGAGCATTTAGGAGATATGATTACAGCGCCGATGCCATTACCCAAAGTGTTTGAAGCTCCATCAAAGTACATAGACCATCGGGATCCTTCCTCAGGTCCTTTATCCGGTCCAGGTTCTTCACAGTCGGTCACTATCATGATATTCTCATCCGGAAATTCAAAGTTCATAGACTGGTAATCATCCACTTCCTGATGTGCCAAATGATATGCTAACACACTTCTCTTAATTGCCTTTTGGGTCGTATATTGGATGTCATACTCAGTCAAGATCATCTGCCATCTTGCTATTCGTCCGGACAAGGCAGGCTTCTCGAAGATATACTTGATTGGGTCCATCTTTGATATCAATAGGGTAGTGTGAGTCAACATATACTGTCTCAGCCGGCGAGCAGCCCATGCCAAAGTGCAACAAGTTTTCTCAAGCAACGAGTATCGGGTCTCGCAGTCGGTAAACTTTTTGTTAAGGTAGTAAATAGCATGCTCTTTTCGTCCAGACTCGTCATGCTGCCCCAGCACGCACCCCATCGAGTTGTCGAGTACTGTCAAGTATAAGATCAGAGGTCTCCCTTCATTTGGAGGCATCAGAATGGGTGGCTCTTGGAGATACTCCTTGATTCTTTCGAAAGCGGCCTGACATTCATTGTTCCATTGTACCACTTGATCTTTCTTCAGTAACTTGAAGATTGGCTCACAAGTAGCAGTCAGGTGCGAGATGAATCGAGAAATATATTTCAATCGTCCCAGAAAGCCTCTGACTTCTTTTTATGTTTGTGGAACTGGCATTTCCTGTATAGCCTTCACCTTTGCAGGATCCACCTGAATATCTTTATCGCTTACGATGAAACCTAGCAGCTTACCAGATCTCACCCCGAAGGTGCACTTGTTCGGGTTTAACTCCAGCTTGTACAACTTCAACCTATCAAATAACTTCTGAAGGTGGTCCCGATGCCCTTCTCCAGTCTGGGATCTTGCAATCATATCGTCAACGTATACCTCAATTTCATGATGGATCATGTCATGGAACAAGGCGACCATGGTGCGCTGATACATTGCCCCAACATTCTTCAATCCAAAAGGCATGACCTTGTAGAAAAAGGTACCCCATTGAGTAACAAAGGTTGTCTTCTCCATATCTTCGGGAGCCATTTTAATATGATTATAACCGGAGAAACCATCCATAAAAGAGAAGACCTTTTGCTGTGCGTTGTTGTTAACCAGAACGTCGATATGAGGCAGAGGGAAATCATCCTTGGGGCTAGCCCTGTTCAGATCCCTATAGTCGACACACATATGAACCTTACCATCCTTCTTCGGCACTGGAACCACGTTGGCCACCCACTGTGGGTAAGAAGTAACTGCTAGAAAACTGGCATCAAACTGTTTCATAACTTCAGCCTTGATTTTCTTGGACATCTCTGGGAGCATTCAGCGGACTTTCTGTTTTACTGGAGGATAGTCTTCCTTGGTAGGTAAACGGTGAACCACAATATCGGTATCCAACCCAGGCATATCTTCATAAGACCAGGAGAAGATCTCAACGTAGTCACGCAGTATCTGAATTAGTCGTTGCTTAATATTAGCTTCCAGATTTGCACCAATCTTGACCTCTTTCTTGTCTTCCTCTGTACCCAGATTTACTGTTTCCACGGGCTCCTCATGTGGCTGTATGGCCCTTTCTTCCTGAAGAAACAGTCTAGCAAGTTCACCAGGCACTTCACAATCATCTTCACCTTCGTCTTCGGCTAAGTTGATCGGACTTTCGAAGTCATAACCGGCAGTAGTAGAGTCGTTATCAGTGGGATCCAGAGTGGATGTAGAACTGTATACGTGACTGTGTGTAAAATAATTGTTTTGTAATAAAAGAAAAACAAGGAGCGCAAAATTTGAAATGCAAGAAACGTCCAATGCTTTTATTAATGATATATGTAGATGACACACATAAATCCCTCACAAATGAAGCCACGGTGCCTCGGGTAAGACACCGGGCCGTAAAGTTTAAAAAATTGTCTGTTACAAATTCAAAACAAAAAGTCTCATTACTGGGTAATAAAAGAAATTGGGACGAGGTCCTTTGTTGTCCAATTGCTCAGTCCACCATCAGTAGTAGGATAGACCCAACTGTCGAACTCAGATTCTTCAACATCGTCTTCAATGGCATTTACTCCTGAATTGCTGATAAACAGGGGAGGTCCTCCAATCCGTGCACTTCGAACAACCCTTTGAGCTTCTGTAGTGAAACTGAAACCAAACTTGTTAGTCTTATGTGCAAAATTAGGGAGTTGGCCCCAATTTGCACACCCACCTTTCTCAACAACAGCCCGGGCATCCTTGAAGGAGGCCATCTTCATTGGAGGATCTTCAACAATAGTTTCGGTTGATGCCAGCGTCTGGGGAACCTCTTCAAAATGCTGGAATGGGGTCTCAATGAACTCCCTGTCCATCTCTACATATCGGAAAGAGTTGAGGTGGCTCACCATGTACTCCTCTTCTCCTTGTACTGTCATAATTTTCCCTTTCACTGGGTATTTTAACTTCTGGTGGAGCGTTGAGGTTACTGCCCCAGCTTTGTGGATCAATGGGAGACCCAGCAAACAAGAATAAGATGGCCGAATGTCCATCACATAGAATGTAGATGCGAAAACCTGAGAACCAACCTTAATCGGAATATCCACTTCTCTGTGTACCATTCTCTTGGACCCATCAAAAGCCCTGACTACAATGTTACTCGGCTTCAACTCCAACCCTTCACAGTCTAACCGGTCTAGAGCTTTCTTGGGTAACACATTCAACGATGACCCAGTATCTACCAATACGTAGCAAGAGTAGTGCCCCTGCATTTAATGGAGACATGCAGGGCGTCATTGTGATTCTTCCCCTTAGCAGTCAAGTCGGTGTCAGAGAAACCCAACCCATTATCAGCAGTCAAACTAGCCACGCAATATTTAAACTAATCATCTAATGTTTCTTGCGGTACGTGTGCAGTCTTCAGGAAAGCAATCAGAGCCTTGGCATGGGCTTCTGAGCATAGCAACGGTGATAACATAGAGATTTTGGATTGGGTTTGCCCCAGCTGCTCGACTACATTGTAGTCGCTCTTTTTGATGATCTTCAAAATTTCCTCCATCTCTTGTCTAGAGGCTTCAACAGTAATCGTCTTCGGTGCCTCCGTTTGGGCAGGCTCACCGGTGGTCTCTTTGCCCCGAGTGTCAGATGACTCGGCCACAGGGGTGAGAATTGGAACTTGAACAGGGACAATAATAGGTGTACTGGTAGGTGTAATAACAACAGGCTTCCGGGCAGTTGGTGGAAAGATCTCAGGGGAGAAAAGTCTTCCACTGCGGGTGACTTTGGCAGGTCCAACAATATTGCTGACGGCAGTATCGGCCTCTTCAGCATTCAAGTCTTGCTTAACTCCATGATAATATACGTCAGCCCCATAGTGCCATGGGACAACTTTATCTGATGTATAGGGGATAGGCCCAGGAATAGTGATGATCAAGGGAGCGATTCTCAGAACAGATGTAATTCTAATAGGATTTCTCGAGGAAGCCTTGGAAGAATTGTCAAAAATGGTGATTATAGTAACTTCTTCAGTAGGAACCAAAGGAACAAAAGTCTTTTCAAACAGAATTTCTTTATTATCCATCAGGCGTTGGACACCTGACTTCAAAAGAGGGCAGCCGGTAGGTAGGACGGAACATATACGACAACCTTCGTCACAGCCAGGAAATAAACCGGCTAACAGAAGGTTCTTCTTCACAGTCATCAATGGAGTAACAATATCTTTCACAAAAACCACAAACGAGTCTTCATCTACATCATTCACTCCATGCTTGGGCATAGGAGCAGTCACAACATTAGGTCTTTCAGGTGCTTCGAATTCAATCTCCTTCGCATCAATCAAGTCTTGTACTTTGTTCTTCAAGACCCAGCAGTTATCCGTATCATGCCCCGGGCTATCAGAGTGAAAAGCACAGCGGGCATTCGGATCATACATCGGTGATGTTGTATTGGGATTCTTCGGGGCCTCCTTCGGAATCACTAAGTTGGTCTTTAATAACTGCGGCAGAATTTGGGACAAAGTCATGTTGAGCTGAGTGAATTGTCTTCGCGAACTCTCGGCCCTTGGCTGATTGTTACGCTGAGGGGCAACAGCAGGTCTTGATATAACCACCACATTGACTGCTTGGCGGTGTTCAGGTCTATTATGGATTTTTGAACTGTAAACAACACTGGACTCCTTCTTAAAAGGCTTCTTCTTGGTGCTTGACGAAGCACCCTTCTGTATTTTTCCAGATTTGATACCGGCCTCAATTCTTTCCCCAGTCATAATCAGCTTTGTAAACCCGGACGATGAACTTCCAATCAGATGGTTAAAATACGGACCAGGCAAGGTCCCCAGAAACATATCCACTAGTTCCCTATCAGCCAAGGGAGGTTTCACTCTTCTAGCAAGGCCCCTCCGCTTCTGAGTGTAGTCTTTGAAACCTTCGCCCGCACCCATAGACATACCCTGAAGTTGGGTATGCATAGGAGCTAGGTCGGCATTTTATTGGTACTGCTTGTAGAAAGCAGCAGCCAAATCTTCCCAATTACGGATACTAGCTCCTTCTAGCTGGTAAAACCATTCAAGCTGAGTCCCTGAGAGACTGTCTTGAAAGAAGTGGATCCAGAGGTTCTTGTCAGCGGTGTATGGCTGAATCTTCCTAACATACGAACGAAGGTGTAGTTTTGGGCAAGAAACCCCGTCGTATTTAGCAAAGATTGGTGCTTTAAACTTGTGGGTAATTACCACCCCAGATGACAGACCCAAATCACCAAAGTCCAGGCCAGGCACTTTCTAAACTTCCATCGCGCTCAACCGGTCTTCCAGTTATTTATACCTATCATCAGCCGGAGGATACTGGTCTTCGTCAAAGTCGGTCTCGTTGTCTGAAACCACAGGGCTAGGAGCCCTCCTTTCTTCCTGATTATCTCCCCCTCCAGATGAGTGGGTCAAATCAACCTCTTCTCGCAAATCGTTTCCGAATCTGCAACCCATATTAAATAGGACCGTCTTCTTCTTCTTATTCTTCTTCTCTTTCAAGATAAGGGCCTTCAGATCTTGCTGACCCTTTGCCAGGTTCATGAACAATTCTTGGAACTGGGCGTTTTGAGCTTGCAGAGCCTTGATTGCTTGTTCAGTTGATATTTCAGAAGACATGCTGAGTGCTGAAATAAACAATGAAGAAGATGAGAAAAACCTGTAAGGATGCCTGTTATGAGGTGCATGGGGATGATATGTGCATGATATGATTTCAAAGACTTTAGGGAATCAAATTTGTAAACAAAAAATGAAACACACTTTAATTAGATAAACTTTGAATTCAATTGTTCAACAGATGCCTTTAAGGCGTTACAAGAAATAAATACTGAAAAGTAAATCAAAATTAGAAATAATCAAAAAGGCGATCAGTTCTCCCATGATCGTTTCTTGTCGGTGCGGACATAGTCATTGAGGATCCGCTCGTTCTCCAACTGCCTTGTAAACTTATGAATCTTCTGCTCTTGCTCGTGATACTTTTCTCTGTAACTATCCCGCTCTTCTCTCAGCTGCATCCACGATCTCTTTAATGCCCCTATGTCAGTAGGCATGTATGGATGGAGGATGGTAGGAGGAACCCATTCTTCATCAGCAACTTCAAAAATTATAGGCAAGACGGCTTCGTACGGCATTCCCATCTTTTGGGCACGGATTCGAACCCATCAGAGATATGGCTCCATTAGAAGAGAAGTATTCACACCTAACTCGTGCGGATCAGACCTGTGTACTCTATCCCAAGCTCGTATGAACCTGCAACGTTGCTCATCACTATCCCCTTGGAAGTCAAAGACAATGCTTGGCATCAGCAACTCATGAGGTCCTTCCCTCCTAGCTCGCCCAAACTGACGTAAGGCCAAACATGGATTATAAGTGATTCCTCCATGGGTTCCTAGCAGTGGAACATTGGATTATTCCCCACAGCGATCAATAATAGCCACGTCTTCCATGCCCTTGATAGTCCAAATGATGTCATTATGAGAGAGAGACATAATCCTATAGGCTCAATCCATGCCTTCCTTGTTCTTCAAAACTGATTTGGGGAGGTGAGAAATAAACCACCTCGCCAGCAATGGTGCACAGCACATAAGGGTTCCCCGTTTCCAAGTAGTACGGGCATAAAGAGAGTGCAGGATGTCTCCCAAGAGAGTGGGTACAGGATTACCGAATACAAAAATATTCACTGCATTCACGTCGACGAAAGCATCTGAGTTTGGAAACAGAACCAGACCATAAATAAGAAGAGCAAGGATGTCCTCGAACGCCTGAAAGTCTAAACTGTCCCAGAACTGATTAGCCTTACCAACCAAGAACTTAGTTAAGAAGCCTTTTGTCCCACTTCTAGTCTCCCAATTAGACATTACCTCATCCTTTGTATGATGAAGGGCTGAAGCAATCTCTTCCGGCCTAAGGACTTTTTCCCAACCTGTGAACGGGGTCTGCTCCAGAATAGAGATACCAAGCAGATCAAAGAACTCTTCCAAGGTAGGGACCAACTGATAGTCCGAAAAAGAAAAGCAATGGTACAATGGATCAAAGAACTGGACTAAGACACTCATCATCTGTTCATCCATATTGGAGGTGACCAAACCAAGGAGGTGCCCATGTCTTCTGATAAAGGAGGTAGTATCTGAAACCTTTGCCACCAATTCCTTAAGCTGAGTGGGAATCTGGACAAAGTTGATACAAATGGTGTTTCTATGCATGGGTGCCATGACCTGCAAAACAGAACAAAGATGAATCCCCTCTGTCTTTGAAATAGGTTAGTCTTGATGCAAGATGCATGCAATGTCATGATGCATGATGTTATGATAGAAAACACACCACAAGTATCCACAAATAGAAAACATGGTAAGGGCAAACAAGTAACACAGATAGCCCTTAGATTTCAGGCTGGCAAGGAGTTTAGGTATTACCCTCTTTCAGTTTAGTTGGTTCAAACCTGTCCTAAAATAGTAACCGGGTTCTAGAGGATCTCAATATTACTGACCACCCTCGACCGGTCATAATTCTAGTTTAGCAACCTTTTCTTGCGGCCAGAATCATCGCGAGAGTTTGGTCTCAATGAGTGTATCATATTGCTACTGTTCTACGGCCAAGTTGGTCAATTATAGGTGCTAAGGTCAGTTGGTTCCAAGATTCCAGAGAATTTTCCCTTCACTGAAAGACATGGTAGACTTCTCATCTTGGTCAACTCCAACATAGAGGAAGACATGGTGAAAGTTCTCTTCCAGTTCTTTGACCCCCTACACCACTGCTTTACATTTCCTGATTACCAACTAGTGCCTACTTTGGAGGAATTTTCTCAACTCCTGAGGATTCCTATTCTCCATCAACTACCCTACAACAGTATGGAAAGAGAGCCAAAGCCTGAAGATGTTGCTCAAGCCTTACACTTGCAACCATCTGATATCAAAGGTCATTGGGAAACCAGAAGTGGTGTCAAGGGTTTCTTGGCAAAGTTTCTGTTTGAGAAGGCACAAGACTGCTGGAATTCTCTAGATCTACAAGCTTTTGAGGAGATTGTAGCACTTCTCATTTATGGGTTGGTCTTGTTCCCAAACCTTGATCAGCTTATAGATGTGAATGCTGTCAAGATTTTCATATCTCAGAATCTTGTGCCGACATTGCTTGGGGATATCCTCCACTCATTTCACACACGAACAATGAGGAAAAGAGGTGTTCTCATGTGTTGTACCCCTCTTCTAGCAAGGTGGTTTATTTCTCACCTTCCCCAATCAGTCTTGAAGAATGAGCAAGGCTTGAGGTGGTCACAATGGTTGAGGACTCTTACACATTCTGATGTTCATTGGTGTTCTCGGTCCAGAGAAAATGTCATCATCATTGATTGTTGTGGGGAATTCCCTAATGTCCCATTACATGGCATTAGGGGAGGCATTACCTACAACCCCTGCTTGGCTCTGAGACAATTCGGGTATGCCCGAAGGGATGGCCCACATGACATGCTGATTCCAGACTTGGTTTTTGACTTCGACAATGACGCTTAAGGACTTCGACAAAGGTTTATCCGAGCTTGGAGGATGCCCAACAAAGTGGACAGTAAGACACTGGGACACAAGAATTCCATCCCCCTTGAGCCTTACCTCAAGTGGATACGAACCCGCGCCCAGAGTCTTATGATGCCTTACCCCTACATTCTCCCTGTGATCAAAGAGCCTATTATGGAAGGAGAGGTTCCATACACCCTCCTACATCCTGACATGCCAACATCACTTGAAGATTTGCAAAAGAGTTGGATACAGCTCAAGGAAGAACATAACAATTTTGAAGCCAGCTTCTACGCCAGTGAGAAGAAGGTTTTGGAACTTACTCGTCGACCCCGTGAAGAGCAGACTCTCAACACCTACATTGCGCCAAAAAGGATGCGCAACGTCTTTTTACCTTAGAATTTTGTATTATTTTGCCCATGGGGCATTTATGTACTAACAAATTTTATCCTATTAATATGACGTGTGTTCCTTTTTGTTTACAACAAATTTGAATTTTTGAGTCCTTGAATGCATTACATGAATACATATAATTCATCATATGCATAAGCAGGTCTTCACACCAGGTTTCCTTATCTCTCTACTGTTTATTTCAGCAGGATGGATATAGAGCAGACAGTCAAAGACCTACAAGTGCAGAATTTACAGTTCCAACAACTACTCATGACCTTGGCAAAGGGTCAGGAGGATCTTAAAGCACTGTTAGATAAGGAAAAGGAAAAGGAGAAAAATAAAAAGAAAAGAGTTGGTGTGGCTACTATGGGAAGAAGATTTGAGAACCAAGCTAGAAGGGTCATGGATTTCCCCTCAACATCTGATGAAAGGGTAGGAAAGGGGAAAGGGAGCTGCAGTGCCCTCCGAGTCTGAGGAAGAAGAAGAAGAAGAAGAAGAAGAAGAGGATGAAGACTACTCTGAGCAGCAGTACCCTCTTGCAGACGACAAGTACAAGAATCTGGAAGAGCGTCTGGCTGCCATGGAGGTACAAAGAGTGCCTGGGCTGGACTTCGAAGAGCTAGGGTTGGTTGTTAGGATTGTGATTCCCCCTAAATTCAAGGTGCCTACATTTGCTAAATACGATGGTTTTTCTTGTCCAAAGATGCACCTACGTCTTACGTTAGAAAGATCCAACCTCATTCTTTTGATAAGGATCTATGGGTCCACTTTTTTCAAGATAGTTTGTCGGGTACACAATTAGATTGGTTCTACCAGCTTGAGAGATCTGATGTGCACAATTGGGAGGATTTGGCGGCTTCCTTCTACAGACAATATCAATATAATACGGACTTAGCTCGTACTCGTACTCAATTACAAAGTATGGGTATGGTCTCTAATGAAGGCTTTAAAGAGTATGCCCAAAAATGGAGGGACTTGGCTGGAAGGGTGCAACCACCATTGTTTGAGAGATTGCTTATGGATATGTTTTTGGGGACCCTGTCAGGTCCATTCTTTAATCACTTGATCGGGAGTTCGTCTGCGGGTGTGATACGGTGGGAAGAATTGACTGTTTTTGGAATGCTGGTTTGCATTTTGCGTTTGTTTTCGCAAAATGTCGCGGTAAGCAAGAGTCGCCATCGACTTTTATTTTATCCAACAAGGAAAGGAAAAAAGCACAAAAAAATTCCTTTTTCGAGATATTTCTGAGTACGGGGGGTAGATTATAGAAAGGGAAGGTATTAGCACCCTTTTTATCCGTGGTTATCCACGGGTTCTTAGGTACTTTCTCAATTGTTTTCAAAATATTGCTTTCTTTGTGCTTGTGGGTTTGAAAAAAGTTTTTGTTTGAAACTTCGATTTAACTCTTGCTTCTGTCCTCAAGAGCGTATGAAGTGTTTTTTGAAAACTTTATTCGAAAAGTGTAAGTGTGAAAAGTTTTTGTTTTTTGAAAGAGCAAGTATCCAAGAACCATCTACCTACTCGAAAAAAGAATCATTCTATGCTAATTTCCTTTAGACAATTCTATCATACTATTGATGAGTAGGTAGCACCGTCGTTGAAGTTTAAGGGTCAATTCGAATGAGGGACATACGGTCACTAAAGCAACGTTAGGACGCCTTAGCGACAACCCTAATGTCTTAGAACATTTGTTTTGAGGCAACAATATCCGAGGCAACCGTTTCGAGGCGACTATGATCTTTTAGACAAGAGGGCGACCTCTAAAATGACCTATACTCAATGACCGTGTATGAAGGCAACCAAGTGGGGTGTACCCTAAGAGTGCGCATGTGCGAGTGTGTCGTTTTCAGTTTATTTTTGTCTTTGTACATGTTAAGGGTGATCTAATTTGATTTTAAGATTAGGAATTCATTCTTGTCATGCAAACCCTATTATCAAACATCTAACAATTATAATTTGCGGAAATAAAATGCGGAATTTAAATTACAAGGCGTCGGGTATTTACATCGCCAAAGACAAACCCTTTGAAAAAATAAAATAAAGCGATAAAAATAATTAAAAGTCCTATTTAACTATTACAATCCGTAAGCAGATACATTATTGGATAAGGAAAAGTAAATCGTGGCGCAAAATTAAATCGGACGCATGATTAAGGTTTTGACCCTTTTGGTTAAAGAAAACATTTTTGTTGTTTTTATTTTAAGGAAAAGAAATAAATCCTAAATTCGTTGCTAAATTAAATTAAATAAATTAATTAATAAAAATAAATTATTTTTGGAGTTTTGGATTATTTAGGAAAGAAATAATAATAATTAAATTAATGGTTAAAAAACTAATTAAGTCTAATTAATTTTATTTATTTTACAAAAGGAATTAAAGTTTTCTAATTAAAACCTAATTAATTAATAAATTTATTAGGAAAAATAAAAGTTTAAAATTTGATTTGAAATAAAAAAAACATTTTTTGTGATTTTGTTTAAAAGAGAATTTTATGATTGGTTAGAAATTAGTAAAAATAAAATAAAACAATTAAAATAAATAAACAAAAATAAGTAAGAAGATAGGAGTATTGGGCCTGAATTAAGGGGTACTGGTAGAAATTTCGTGGCCCAATATTGCTGGCCCTCTTTTGACTTTCTCTGATCTGGTACATGTGCATTGACCAACGCTTCTATGGACCTTCAGACCCTGGCCACCAGATATGGCCAATGGCCATCTGGCTATTGAATGGACGAGGATGCATGGTAGGCTGCAAGCTAACGCGCGCATGGGAATACCTGAAAGACAAAATTATTAAGAAAGTGGGGGACCTAGGATTCGAACCCAGGTCCTAAAGGAGCTTGCACGCCTGCTTTGCCACTACACCATGTTGATCTATTTGTTATATTAATACAAAACAATAATAATATAATAAAACAAAAATTATTGGTCAGAACAAAATATAAAACGCGCCAAATTTGAAAGAACCATTGGACGGGGGACACATCATCGTCCCTGTCCTGAAACGTGTAAAAGAATACCCGCGGATTTGAATCCGCAGCTAAAAACGCAGGCTTATGCTAAAATCTTCTCTAAGCCATATAAATCCATTCCAAGAACATGGTTTGACTCGTCTTGGCTTCCTAATCAAAACCATGCCCTTCTTGAGTCTCAATTGTGCCTGAAACAAGAAACCCTAAAAACAAAACGAAGAACCCTAGTTATGGTGGTTCTCCATTTAGGCCAGATAAACACAATTGAGTGATACCAATCGCTTGCAGATGTTTTGTAGATTCAAAATATGGTATTAGTTCATGAAAAAGATGCTTAATTTCAGAATTGCAAAATCAAGAACAGGGGTGACTATCGTGCGACTTATAGTGCGTTTGGACGTTCAAAAATGCTTGCTTTGGATCCAGGTAGCTTGTGTGAATGGTCAGGAAGCGATTGAGACCACTCTCGTGTCCTCAAACAGCCTCTAGCTTGGACTTTGATCTCCCACTTTTTGTGAATTTTTTGCACTTTTATTCTGCCTCTCTCCATAGCTTCCAACCCTGATTTTCGTCCCTTATGCTTGCTTATGTAATGCTCAGTGTATTAGGGTAACAAATTTGGTTCAAATCTTGCTCCAATAATGATTGCAAATTTGATTTGATTCTCCATGAAAAACCTTCCAAATTTGATTCATTTCAATCTTTTTGCACATGATTTGGCTTGATTCGAATTTGATGATGATAATGATTGTATGTGGAGCCTGAAATAGCCAAGAGATCATGAATTATCAATGCTTTGGATTTTCTATGATTTTATTTGATTTAAAATAAATAAATTCAATTAAAAATCAAATTAAATAATAAAAATGAAATATGGGCTCATGGATGAAGCTAGGACACGTGGGAAACTATGCAAGATCAAATTAAGTGGAAAATAATGGGCCCATTTGACAAAATTTGAAGTTTTGGGGATAGTTGACTTTTGGCAATTTTGCAAAAAAGTCCAACTTCAACAATGCATAACTTCTTCAATTTTGAACTTTTGGAGGCTATCTTGGACTTTTTAGAAAGCTTGAGATGTCCTATAATCAACACTTTTGGTCTCATCTCAATTTGATATTCCATGCTCAAGTTATAAACTTTGGCAAAAAAGGTGTTTTTGTTGACTTTCAAAAATGACCTATAATGTCCAAATTTATAACTTCTTGTGAGTGCATTTTTTGATCTTGGGGTATGAAGATGGATTGTAGGAAATTGCATCCTCTTCAACATGAGATTTGGATGGGTCATTTTTCATAAAGTATGAGAAAGTTATGCTTTGTCAAAGTTGAGTTGACTTTTCCTACAAAACCCTAATTTAGCAACTTTTGAGTCTTAATGAATTTTGAGCAATCCTTGGTGAACCATGATCAACCCTTGACAAAATGATGAAATATCCTTCAAAATGAGAATGTTGGCAAAAAATCTTGAAGTTTGACTGTATGTAGGTCACAGTTGACTTTTGCCCTAGCATAGTCGATTTTTGGACCTTTGAGCAATTAACTGAGCAAACTTCCTCTGCAAGGCTTGAAATTTGACATGGATGACCTTGAGAACACTAGGACATTGGGGAGCACTTGAGGTCATTTGGAATCAAGGATCTTGATGCAATGTGAAACCCTAGTTTTAGGAAGACTGCCTTAGGAGAGAGTTTGTCTGACCAACTCTTGAGCTATCTTGAGCAACTTGGAGATCTTTCTTGAAATGTTTTGAGAAAAATGAGAGGGAAAATTTTGGGGTACAACAGCGGGGTTAACCGAGTTAATTCTGACTGGTGAAAGAGTTGAAGCTGGAATCAAGAGCGGTAAAATTCAAAAGGATGCATCTGCTTCCGCTGCTATCAAGAAGACCTTTCCAGCCAAGAAAGAGGTGTCAGTTGTCTACTCTCAAAGAGGTCGAGGAAGAGTTGAGCGCCGGCCAACGGTGGGGGATGTAATGATTCAAAAGACTGCAGCTGATCATCCTAGAAACAATCAACCCAGGACCAACCAACAAAGAGCGGAAAGGCCTGCTAGGCAGTTCACCAAAATAAACATGACGTCTGCCCAGGTTCTCCCCCATCTCTTAAAGTTAAACCTTACAACCCTGAGAGAGGCACCACAAAATCCTAATACAACTTCTCCTTTTTACCATGCCAACACCAATTGTGCCTATCATTCAGATAGCGTGGGGCACGACACCAACAATTGTCGGGCCCTCAAAAATAATATCCAGGACTTGATAGATGCCAAAGAGGTGGAATTCGACGCCCCTGAAAAACCTAATGTGATATCTGCCCCAATGCCAAAACATGGTCATAATGTCCATGCTGTTGAAGAAGATCTTTATGTTGCTACTGTTGATGACTTAATGACTCCATTACCAATGATCAAGATGAATCTGTTGAAAGCCGGGATTTTCCCGGGCTGTGAAAAAGATTGCTACCTTTGTTCGTCCTTACAATCCGACTGTCTGTTGTTGAAGTTAGGCATCCAACGCCTAATGGATAATCAAGAAATCCTCTTCGAGAAAACTCCTGTTACTCCGTATCCTGTCAACGATGTTGCTATAATTACCATTTCCGACAATCTTTCCAAGGTCTCCAAAAGAACTGTTAAGATTACATCCGATCCAAAGATTGTACCTCTGAAGATAACTATGCCGGGGCCTATCCCATACAAGTCCAACAAAACAATACCGTGGAATTATGGAGGAGAGATCTTCTACCATGGTGTTAAGCAGATTGAAACAGTTGAGGAAAGTTCCTATGAAGAGACTCCTGACATAGGGAATATTGTTGGGACGAGTAAAATCACCCGCAGCGGAAGAATTTTCTCTCCGGAGATTGCTCCTCCAAGGGCAATCTTCAGACCCTCAAGTGCTCCTAAAGTTACTCCTGTGCCGGTCAACATATTTGTGCGAACTCCAGTGATTGAAGAAATTGTTACTCCCGTAGTTATACCCTATGCTGTTGCTGCTGATAAAGGTAAGGGGATCCAAGAAGCGGCCGTCAGGACGAGGGCTCAGCCTTTGGTCATCCCCGAGACCACTCAAAAGGAAATGGAGGATATTTTAAAAATAATTAAGAAAAGCGACTATGATGTCATAGAACAACTGGGGCAAACCCCTTCAAAAATCTCCATGCTGGCCCTATTACTCTGTTCCAAAGCTCATGCCAAAGCTTTGATCAAATTCTTGAAGACGGACCACGTGCCTCAGGAAACCTCCGCGGACCAGTTCCAGGAGTATGTAGCCAGCTTAACAGCCGACAACGGTCTTGGCTTCTCCGATGCCGATTTAACATTTAAGGGGAGAAAGCATAATGACGCGCTGCATGTCTCGGTGGAATGCAGAGGGAATACTCTTGCTCACATTCTAGTTGATACTGGGTCGTCTTTAAATGTCTTGCCTAAGAAAGCATTAGACAGATTGGACTGTAAAGGTTTAACTCTGAAGCCCAGCAATATCATTATCAGAGCCTTGGATGGTTCTAAACGGATGGTCCACAGGGAGGTGGACATCCCGATTAAAGTGGGTACTAAAACTTTCCACTCCATATTTTATGTCATGGATATTCGTCCCTCCTACTCTTGCTTGTTAGGAAGACCCTGGATTCATCATGCTGGAGCCGTTACATCTACTCTGCATCAGAAGCTTAAATACCCTGTCCAGGGGAAAATTGTGATAGTTTGTGGCAAGGAGGAGTATATGATAAGCAATCTGAATTCATTCCGCTATGTTGAATTAGATGGTGAATTCATCGAGACCCCTTTTCATCACTTTGAAGAGGTTTCTCCTGAAGTTGCGGTAGACAAGACAATGACTTCTGTGCCCATCATTACCAAACTTGTGTCCCAGATGTCGTCCCTTAAAGATGCGAAGGCTGTGACTGAGGAAGGAGGAAGCACACTATGGGGTCAGTTGCCTGATTTTCCTTACAAGACAGATAAGTTCGGCTTGGGTTTCACTGCTTCTGCTCAAAAGGCTGTACGCCGCTCCCGGGCTGGAGGGCCACCATTGAAAATCACCCATCATGGAGTTCATGCTTTGGAGGATGGTGAAGACGAGATCTAATGAAGTGATAACGAAGACCAATGTGTTTTGTTCTTGAATGAAATGCAGAGATCTTTGCTAGATGTATTGCACTTTGACTGTCACTATACAAAACACTCTTCTCCTGCATGAAACCCAACTCTATTAACAATCCTTGAAGCCATATTAATTCCTTACTAACTTCTGTGACTGCTACATACTCAGCCTCAGTAGTAGATAAAGCAACAATCTTTTGTATTCGAGATATCCAACTAACTGCTCCTGTACCAACAATAAATATATAGCCAGTCGTACTTCTTTGGTAATCAACTTCACCAGCAAAGTCTGCATCAACGTATCCTTGTAATTTTATTTCTCCTTTGCAAAAGTATAGACATTTCTCTTTAGTGCCTCGTAGATACCGCAAAATCCACTTGACTGCTTCCCAGTGAGCTTTTTCGGGATTTGACATAAACCTGCTTACAACTCCCACTGCGTGGCTAATGTCTGGCCTAGTACATACCATTGCATACATCAAACTTCCTATGGCTGAAGCATATGGAATCTTAGCCATGAATTCTCTTTCTTCCTTCGTCTGAGGAGACTGGTCCTTGGATAGGCGAAAATGACATGCCAAAGGTGTGCTAACCGGTTTGGCATTGCCCATGTTGAATCTTTGAAAAATACGATTGATGTACTCTACCTGAGATAACTGCAAAATTCCTCTTTTCTTATCTCTCATGATTTGCATTCCAAGAATCTTCTTTGTTGGACCCAAATCCTTCATGTCAAACTCCTTTGATAACTGCATCTTTAAGTTTCTGATTTCATCCATATCTGGACCTGCTACTAACATATCATCGACATAGAGTAGCAAAATGATGTAATTGCACTTATATCTCTTGAAGAAACAATAGTGATCAACATTTCACTTCTGGAAACCTTCCTTGTGCATAAAGCTTTCAAACTTCATATACCACTGTCTTGGAGCCTGTTTCAGGCCATACAAGCTCTTCTTTAATCTGCACACCATATTCTGTTTCCCTTCCTCTAAGAAACCTTCAGGTTGGTGCATGTAGATCTCCTCATCTAAGTCTCCATGGAGAAACGCAGTCTTCACGTCCAATTGCTCAAGGTAGAGCTCTTTGCTGGCCACAATACTTAAAACTGACCTGATAGTATTGAGCTTCACAACTGGAGCAAATATTTCAGTGTAATCAACTCCTTCTTTTTGCTGAAATCCTTTGACAACTAGTCGGGCTTTGTATCGCTTAGAACCATCATAATCCTCTTTTATTCGATACACCCATTTGTTGTGGAGTGCCTTCTTTCCACTAGGTAACTCAGCTAGTTCCCATGTCTGGTTGGAGATTAAAGACGTCATCTCATCTTTCATTGCAAGCTCCCACTTATTAGCATCTGTGGTCTGACATGCTTCTGCATAGTCTTCAGGCTCACCTCCATCAGTTAGCAACATGTAGTCCATGTATCTCCTATTGGGAACATGAGGTCGAGAAGACCTTCTCAATATAGGAGTTGGAGTACAAGTCTCTGATGCGTCATACTGTTGCTTACTGCTTTGTTCATTTGATTCCTCTAATTGAGGACTTTCAATTGTAGGACTTTCTAGGATATCATCCACCTCTGCATAAACTGGGTCATATAATTTTGATTCATTGGTGCTTGTGTTATGCCTATCTTTGTACATAACTCTTTCATTAAAGACCACATCTCTACTGCGGATCATCTTCTTGTTTTCATCATCCCATAAGCGATACCCAAACTCATCCTCACCATAACCGAGGAAAGTGCATTTCTTTGATTTGGGGTCAAGCTTATTCCTGCCATGATCACTAATGTGCACATATGCTACACAGCCGAAAACTTTAAGATGTGAAAGTTTTACCTCTTTTTCGCTCCATACCTCTTCTGGTATTCTATGCTCCAATGGTACCGATGGACCTCGGTTGATTAAATAAGCTGATGTGTTGACTGCCTCTGCCCAGAACTGCTTTGGTAATCCTGACTGCATACGTAAGCTTCTGGCTCTTTCAGTCAACGTTTGATTCATACGCTCAGCTACACCATTCTGTTGAGGCGTACCTGGCACAGTCCTCTCCATTCTTATTTCATGCTCATAGCATAACTTCTTGAACTTGGTGTCTACATATTCACCACCATTGTCAGTTCGGAGCTTTTTGATCTTCAATTCGGTCTCATTTTCTACCATTTCTTTCCACACCTTGAAAGCCTCAAATACGTCAGACTTATATTTCAGAAAGTATACCCATACCTTTCTGGAATGATCATCAATAAAAGTCACGAAGTATTTCTTCCCACCAATAAATGAGACGGTAGTTGGACCCCAAACATCAGAGTGAATAAGCTCAAGCCTTTCCTTCTTTGGGGTTCTCCTATTTGTCTGAAAGCTGACTCTCTTCTGCTTTCCAAGTATACAGTCTTCACACATGTTAATTTTTATTGACTTAAGACCTGGTAGTTTTCCTTTTGAGTGCATAATCTTCATCCCTTTCTCACTCATATGGCCCAATCTCTGGTGCCATAGATTGGGACTTTCATTTGTCGCAACTGCAATCAAGTGACATGCTCCCGCTGTCTTGTAAAGAGTACCATTCTTTTTACCGCGAGCAACTGTCATTGCACCATTTGAAATCTTCCATTGATCACCATGAAAGACTGTTGTGTAGCCTTCACTAGCCGACTGGCCTATTGAGATTAATTTCTTTGTCAGGTCGGGAATATGTCTTACATTTTTCAATTCCCATTCAGACCCACCTAACTTAATCTTCACTACACCTTTACCTGTAATCTCACATGATTGCTCATTACCGAGGTAAACTTTACCGAGGTTTCCAGAGACATAATTATTAAAGAACTCTTTCTGGGAAGTGGCATGGAAGGATGCTCCAGAGTCTAACACCCAAGACTCTTCCTTATTCTCCAAAGAGCATATCAACGCGTCTTCTCCTCTTGAAGTGGAAGCAACATTTGCTTCATCCTTTACCTCTTGATTCTTTGGTCGGAGTCTACATTGAGTTTTGTAATGCCCTTTCTTTCCACAATTCCAACATTCGATAGTCTTCGAATTATTGAAACTATGATGGTTTCTGGATTTGGATCGTCGGTCCTTTGATTTACCACGTCCATATCCCCTGGTTGAATTTCTTCCTCTTTCCTCTGTATGTAATACTGAAGAGGATGATGATTCACCCAACTCTCTTCGCCTGATCTCTTCACTGAGAACCAGATCACGAACATCATCAAATTTAATCTTTGTACTTCCTGACGAGCTACTCACTGCCGTGATAGTAGCACTCCAACTATCTGGTAAGGAAGACAAAAGTATCAATGCTCGTACTTCATCGTCAAACTCAATTCCAACTGAACTCAATTGGGTTGTTACAATATTGAGTTCATTGATATGTTGTGCAATTGAAGTGTCTTCTGTCATCCGAAGTGTAAATAACTGTCTCATCAAATGAACTTTATTTGATGCGGAAGGTTTTTCATACATGCTTGAAAGAGCCTTCAAAAGACCAGCGGTTGTCTTCTCCTTCGCAATGTTAAAAGCAATATTTCGAGATAACGACAATCGGATTACACCAAGTGCTTGCCTATCGAGAAGGTTCCACTCATCTTCCTTCATCGAATCTGGCTTCGTTTCCGTGAGTGGTTGATGTAGCTTTTTCTGATATAGATAATCTTCAATCTGTATCTTCAAAAAGCTAAAGTCCACACCATCGAACTTTTCAATTTTCATTTTTCCTTCGTCTCCAGCCATCACTCCCACTTAAATCTGAGTTCCTCAGGATTATCTCTAAAAATTTCTTTACTAGAAAAAAATCAACCAACTGGCTCTGATACCAGTTGTTAGGAAACTACGCAAAATTTCCCCATATTATCAGATTTGTGGAAGAACAAAATAATGCGGAAGCACACAAACTTAATGAAAATGAAATCTATAAATTCATTAACCTCTCCTCACATGAAAATTTTACAACTCAATTACACTGAAAGAATTTATTGAAATTATGTTCTGATGATTACAAATGAAAGATACAAGGCTTTTATAGCCAATAAAACAAGAAAGGTGAATGGTTATTATTTAACATCTCCTTAAAGTTCTCATAACCATTATTGTTTCTTTTTACTATTATTTTTTCTTGTTTCTCCTTCATACTCTCTTTATCTCTCTTTTATTTTGACTAACAATCTCCCACTTGAAGAGTGATTTCAATCAGTCTTCACACCTTGGTCAAACAACAACGTTTATTAATATATTATTCTAGCAGGCCAACTGAAGAAGAGCACAACTTCAGTTTATCAATTGTTACCACCTTTGTTAACATGTCAGCTGGATTCTCACTTCCTTGTATCTTGCTCAATGTTAGTACCTCATCCTCAAGAAGAGATCTAATGAAGTGATAACGAAGACCAATGTGTTTTGTTCTTGAATGAAATGCAGAGTTCTTTGTTAGATGTATTGCACTTTGACTGTCACTATACAAAACACTCTTCTCCTGCATGAAACCCAACTCTGTTAACAATCCTTGAAGCCATATTAATTCCTTACTAGCTTCTGTGACTGCTACATACTCAACCTCAGTAGTAGATAAAGCAACAATCTTTTGTATTCGAGATATCCAACTAACTGCTCCTGTACCAACAATAAATATATAGCCAGTCGTACTTCTTCGGTAATCAACTTCACCAGCAAAGTCTGCATCAACGTATCCTTGTAATTTTATTTCTCCTTTGCAAAAGTATAGACATTTCTCTTTAGTGCCTCGTAGATACCGCAAAATCCACTTGACTGCTTCCCAGTGAGCTTTTCCGGGATTTGCCATAAACCTGCTTACAACTCCCACTGCATGGCCAATGTCTGGCCTAGTACATACTGTGATCGATGGATCTGGAACTGACTGTTTAACGCTGGATCGCGAAATGTCGCGGAAGCAAGAGTCGCCACCGTCTTTTATTTTCTCCAAATGGAAAGGACAAAAGCACAGAAAAATTCCTTATAGAGATTGCTCTCGGTTCGGGAGGTAGATTATAGAAAGGGAAGGTGTTAGCACCCTTTCTATCCATGGTTATCCATGGGCTCTTAGATACTCGCTCATTTGTGTTTTCAAAAATGGTTTGTTTGCTTTTCAATGTGGGTTTTAAAAAGTTTCTTTGAAAAATTTCAGTTCGACTCGTACGTCAGAGTGTTTGAAAAATTTGCTTTGAAAGCTTTTGAAAATGTGTTGGTGAAAAGATTTTTGTTTGTTTTTGAAGAGAGCAAGTATCCATGAGTCATCTACCTACCCTAAGGAATTCGTCTGTGTAAATGTCCTTTAAAGTAGTGCCATCCCACCATTGAGAGGTAGGTAGCACCACCGTTGGAGGTGTTCGGGTCAATTCGAGGTTCGGGACATGGTGATCACCAGAGCAATAGGAAGACACCTTAGAAGCTACCCTCATGCCAGGTTCCCGGATCATGAGGACTTACTAAGACATCCTCTACTCGACGATCACTTTTCGAGGCAAGGCAACAGTGAGGCGTACCCTAGGGGTGGTGTGTGATTTGTGTGTCATGTTCAGTTATTTTGTCTTATTCATGTCAAGGTGATCTATGCGTTTGTTTTTATTTTATCATTCATTCTTGCATGCATTTATTAATAGTTAAAAAGATGCGGAAATTAAAAGTTCTAAACTATTACAAAGGCGCGGGTCCACATCGCCAAAATTAAACCGAACCCGATTTAGCGGAAAAATAAATAATGCGAAGAAATAACGGTGCGAGAAATTTAGATTACATGGCTTTGGGATATTTACAAAATTATAATGAGCGATAATAAAATAAATGCGAGAAATAAAGAAATTAATAAAATTAGGGCGTTGGACCCTTTTTGCAAATAATTAAAAGTTAATGAGAATTAAAAATTAAATGATTAAATTGTTTTTGGTATTTTGTATTTTTTAGATTTAATGAAAAAAGAAATTAATTAAAATTAAATTAAGAAGCAAACCCTAATTCTAATATTTTTTAATTATTAAGAAAGAATTAAAATAAGATCTAAATTAACCTAAAATTTATGTACAATTTAAATAGAAAAATAAACAAGTAAATAATTATTATTATTCTAAAAAGGGGAAAAATATTAAAAGGAATAAAAAAAATAGCAATTAACCTAATTCTACTTTGTTGGATTTTTATTAAAAAAGAGATTAAAAGTAAAACCTAATTAACTAAATATTGACATATCAATTTATTTATAAAAATAATTATTATAAAATAAATATTATGTTTTTGTGTATTTTCTGATTTTTTAATGTTTTATTTATTTTATAGAAAAAAAATAAGTTAATTAAAGCAATCAAATAAATCATACAATAATTAAAATAGAAAAAATAAAATAAAGAAAGCAAACCAGAGTGGGGGTGCTGTCCCCAAAACTGGAGGTGTAAACTGGAGAGGCCTGGCCCAATAAGCTGGAATTTCCTTGACTTTCTGGGTCATATGCAATGCGTTGACTGGTGCTAGCATGTTCTCTTAATTTAAGCCTTTGATCTGATCATGTTGGACGCGTGTGTGGCTGATTTGTGAGGATGCATAGTATGCTGGGACATGAGCGCTGCATAGAATCAAGTATTGAAAAATAACATGGCAAATATGCAAGACCTGGGACTTGAACCCAGGTCTTCAAAGTCACATGCCTTAGTCCCTGCCAGCTGAGCTACGCCAATTCATTTAATATATAATATATCATAAATAATATAAAAGAAAGATAACGCTAACTGATGAAACACGCGCGAACTTCAAATTGTCCAGTGGTTGACGGACACGTCTTCATCTCCTTCCCCTTTCCTGTAAAACAAACTAATGGGCAACGGTTTTTGCAACGTGGTTTTAGGCAAGCAAAGGGAAAATAGCGACTAGCCCATATCCAAACATAAATTTATCGCGAGGGATATGTTTTATTCAGAAGAACACACTGAATGCAACCATGGTGGTTTCAGTGGCCAATTTTATGGTATTGATAAAGCCCCAATTTTGAGAACCTGAAAACCTAGTTTGTAACAATGGCAACTTCTCATATAGGGCACAAAAACAAAATCAAACACGTTGGTTAGCTTTAGAACATGATTACAAACAATAATCCATAAATAAAAATGCATGAGGATGCTTAAATCGTGCTATGCGAATTCAAAGTTTTCTTGATACGGTTTGGGTTCCAGGTACCAGTTCAAGGCGTGTGAGTTGTTGTTTTTGATTGAGAAAGACTCAGTGATGTCTCAGAAGGCTATTGAAACAAAAATCCAAGCTTGAATCGTCCAAGAACCTTGAATTCAGTATTGAGTTTTTATGAGAAAATTCAAGAATGCCAAACTGTGTTATACGCAGCTTTTTTAGTCCTCTTCTCATTAGGGTTATGTTCTGATCATATATGGAGCATGTTAGGTCAAGAAAATTGAAGAAAATCCATTGCTTTAATGATTTTTGAAGATTTGATTTCACAAGATCTTTTCCAATCTTTTTCTCATAGTTTTTGTATCAATCATGCTCAATTCTTATCACAACTTGCCCTAATCAGTTAAGCACGAAATATTGAGGTTATAATGTGCATAAAAAGATTTTTTAGGTTAAGGTTTATATTTTCCATGAATTAAAATCATTTAAATGAATATAAATTAATATTAATTCAAATAAATAATTAAAAAATATGAGAATACTTCCCTTTGGGCCTAGTGGTCGTGCATAGGCTTGGTATGAAGAAATTTGGAAGATAATTGGGCCCATTTGCATTTTTAGGCCTTTTGCATCAATGTTGACTTTCAAAAATTTCCAAAAATTTCCCAACTTCCACAAGGCATAACTTGATCAATTTTTAAGCTTTTCACATGTTCTTGGACATTTTGGAAAGGTCTTTGAGTCCTTTAACCAATGCCTTTGGTCCCATGTCATTTTGATTTACCAATCTCAAGTTATGGCCTTTGACTTAAAGTCATTTTTTGTTGACTTTTGAAAATGACCTATAATGTTGAAATTGATAACTTTTTGTGAGAGCATTTCTTGGACTTGGAACATGAAGATGAATTGTAGGAAATGTCTTTCTCTTCAAAATGAGCTTTGGATGGAATTTTTCTGATAATCCATGTGAAAGTTATGCCCTGGTCAATTTCAGTTGACTTTTTCAGCTGTCCAAATAAGGAAACTTTTGCAATTTGATGATTCTTGAGCCAAATTTTGAGAATCATGATCAAGCATTGATCAAATGATGTTTGTGGCTTCAAAATGATATGTTGACCAAAAATTTGAACTTTTGACTGTCAAATGACCATTTTGCCCCTACAGTTGACTGTAGTGCAATCTAGGGTTTTGACTGTGCAATTTTGAGCTGAATGCCTTGAAACTTGATATGAGGATACTTGACCATCTTTTTAAGCATGTGAGACTTGATTGGGCCTTTGAAAAGTTCATTTGCTTGACCAGAACTCAAACCCTAGTTTTGATTGTCTAGGAGACAGTTGAGCTGCACAACCCTGGGGGGAATTTTGTGACCTTGACTTGACAATTCTTGATGAGTATGGGAGGGCAAATTTTGGGGTACAACAGTTGCCCCTGTTCAATCTTCTTAGACCTGAGGATGCAGATTGGCTGACGTGCCTTTCGTAATCCGAGGGTAGAAGATGATTGAACACTAAAGTGCCCAGAAATTTGCGCTCACATAGTAACAATGATGGGGAATGGGCTTATAGATGCCATTTGGATGTTGCTGAATAGGGTGATGGGCTTATCGATGCCATCTGGATGTTGATCGCGTAGGAGAATCCTTAGCGAGAACCTGCATACCTGCAAAACAGAAAAATGAGTACCTGACACGTTGCAGGAGCTGATTTTAGATGCTTGATACAGATATGTCCTGACTGGTTACAGGAGCTGAGATCTGGAGCTTCAAACGCTGATGAATGAACCAGGGATGGTTACTGCCTTAACATGAATGGTAAAAGAATCCTGAATGATTTCAACTTCAACAACGCTCGTTGAGAAAAATCTTGGTGAGAATTACCATCTTTGTAGTGTCAGGAAGAGAACCAAAGGACATTATAATCTCAAAGGGAGTCACCTCACTCACCGTTGGAGAAGGAACTATAGGAAATTATAATCTGAAAGGAGATATCACCTCACGCTCATGCCGGAGAGGGAAACATCTGAAGAAGGAATTACCACCTCACACGCCGTCGGAGAGGGGACCACAAAAGACTATCACCTCACGCTCACCGTCGGAGAGGAAAACATCTTGAAAAAGGAATTACCACCTCACGCTCACCGTCGGAGAGGGGACCACAAAAGACTATCACCTCACGCTCACCGTCGGAGAGGAAAACATCTCGAAAAAGGAATTACCACCTCACGCTCACCGTCGGAGAGGGGACCACAAAAGACTATCACCTCACGCTCACCGTCGGAGAGGAAAACATCTCGAAAAAGGAATTACCACCTCACGCTCACCGTCGGAGAGGGGACCACAAAAGACTATCACCTCACGCTCACCGTCGGAGAGGAAAACATCTCGAAAAAGGAATTACCACCTCACGCTCACCGTCGGAGAGGGGACCATAAGAGAATATCACCTCACGCTCACCGTCGGAGAGGAAATATCTCGAAAAAGACTTCTGGAAGCAGTATCAGGACGTTACCATATCTGGTTTACATCTGAAACTATATCTGGAAGGGAATCTGGAAGCAGTATCAGAACGTCACCATCGCTGGGCTTACATCTGAAACTATATCGAGAAGGAATTCTGGAAGCAGTGTCAGAACGTCACCATCGCTGGGTTTACATCTGAAACTATATCGAGAAGGAATTCTGGAAGCAGTATCAGAACGTCACCATCGCTGGGTTTACATCTGAAACTATATCTAGAAGGAATTCTGGAAGCAGTATCAGAACGTCACCATCGCTGGACTTACATCTGAAACTATATCGAGAAGGAATTCGATAGTTGATAGTAATCATTTTTGTATTGATCTTTTTCCTGAAAAGGCAAAACATAATTGTATGCAAAATCATGATGCATGAACTATATGTCTTCAAGATTAATGAGATTCGTGTAGTATGATGCATATGCATGCTATAATGATGTATGTGACGTTTTATGAATGTATGTTTGTCTAAGAAAATAAATCCTTGACGGGTGCCGGGAAGTCGCATCCTGGGCTGATGCGGGAGAATAACTTTTGCTTCCGCTGGGGTTGATAATTGCAAGTATACCGGCAGGAGAAGATGGCTCCGTTGAGGAATAAACTTGGCGAATGAATAATTCTGCGGGGAGAAAAAGATATTCTAGCGACCATGTTGGGAAGTCGCATCCTGTGGGGATAGCGATGCTTTGCTGAGTTGATGAAGATACCTCCGCTGGGGATACCGTTGATGAGTTATGCTGGGGATATCCTTGTTGTGCTGGAAGTGTTGATAGACTTCGCTGGGGGTAGGAAGATATTTTGCCGAGGACGCTCTTTCCGTGGCTTTTGGCTGAGGATAACCCAGTTATATCCTGTTACGGAAATAACTCTTTAAATCAAGCCGGGACGACGCGTTCGTGCTCTGCGAGGGATAAGCTTCCAGAATCTACTGGGGATAAGCTTGCTGCTTGGGAGTATGGATTCCAACTTTCCTGGGGAAGCTGGGTTGGACTCTCCTGGGGGAGCTTTGAACTGCGTTGGCTGTTCTTCAACGGAGCTTATCCTGATACCTTGGAGGATAGAACGATCAGACTGCTCAGACCACCTTTTATTGCCCCTGCTTCTATGGGGAGGTACTTGTGGGATGCTGCTAGTTGTTGAGAGATAAGCCTTCTTCTGGCAGGCAGATGACAAGAAGACGGGACATAGTCGTACGCTTTAATCCCTAACTTTTGCCTGGACCGCCCTTTCGGGTTTTCAGTCCACCGGGATACCCATTTTTGCCCAAGCCGCCTTTTCAGGTTTTCGACTTGCCGGGTGTACAGATTTTTCATTTCATCCCTCATTTTGCCCGAACCCTTTTGGTTCGCCGGGAAGCCCTAATTTTTGCCTAGGCATGCCAACCTAGCGGGTCTTTTTTCATGCGTAGTATCTTTTTCGACTATGTCCGTTCTCAGGATGTAGGGAGTTGCCCCTGTTTAGAAGTGTTTTGTCACCAGAAAATGCCTGATCAGGCGAGATTTGTTGTTGAAATGCCCCAAGTGGCTCAGGCAGAGATTTGCCCCAAGCTATCTGGCCTTTGAGAGATTCTCCGAATCTTGACTGGACTGCCCCAGATGATGGACCATGGTCAGGTCTGCCCCTTGATTGGAAGTGCTTTTGTTCACTAGGTATTCATCGTGCGAATTTCCCTGCTGTTCAAACAAAAAGTCATATGCAAACAAAGTTATGTTAAAAATGCAAAGCCTATGTCTGTCTTGAATATTTTGAAAATGCATTCTTTTTCATAAAACAAATGAATGTTTGTAACACGTGATGTCAACTCCGTATTTACCGTAGGCCTTCAGGAGTCAGGATACCTTTGTAACAGTATGCTTTCGAACTAACCCATGCTTCAGCTAGGACTTTTGAGGGTTATAACGTGGCCTGGTTCACGGTTTAAGAAACAAAGGATAAAGGCTCAAATTGTTTGTACCCACCCGCTCTTCGTGATGTTCTCCAAACCTAAACTCAGTTGATCATACGTTAGACCTTGTTTGAGTCTTTGCTCTGATTTTTCGGTGATGATTCGGATGTTGATAACTTATTTTGAATAGGCAGTCATTCCTTTTTTGTTGAGGGTTTGTAAGACCTCTTTCTTGTCTGATTTTTTTGTTATCCCTTTCTTTTTTGCCTGAACTGTTTCCTTTTTTGGAATTACAGTCAGCGGGATGCCCCAGTTTTGTAAGTCTCCTTCATGGGTTTTGACTTTTTGGGCTTTTCATTTATGAATTTTGATGGTGACTGCCTGTCCTTTTGATTGTTCTGAACCATCACTGTCTTTGTTCGTTTTGATCTCTTTGGTGCCATTCGTTATGCACTTGGATCAACTGAGAAGACTACCCTGCCCCGGGTTATGATAAAGGGTTTCAATTTTCGAAAATAAAACTCCTACTTCTTTGGCTCAGAGGGGTTGACGAGGGATTATCTTCCTTATAACTCCAGTGTTTAGGATTTGAAACAATGCCTGTACCTCATCAGCGGGGTCTGTTCAAAAGCATACTGTAGATTATGGTATCGTTTTCGTCATCCTCCCTCAAGAGGCTTAGAATTATTTAAGATCAAGAGTTGACATCAGAAAAAATATGAAAACAGTTTGCGTATAGTGAATGCGAATATATTGATTCAAAAATAGACATAAGCGATGCATTAATGGAATAACAATGTTTTAACACGAATAAATGTTTAAACAAAAGAAAATCACAACTTGAATTCGAATGAACAAAAAGTGCTTTCTATCCTAGCCACGTTTTGGCATGGGAGCAGTGATCACGTTGGGAGTCTTGGGTACTTCAAACTGAATCTCTCCAGCATCGATCATGCCTTGAATCTTGTACTTCAGCGCCCAACAATCCTCAGTATCGTGCCCCGGGCTACCAGAATGGTAAGCGCACCTTGCTTCTGGGTTGTAGCTTGGAGAGGAGGTCTTTGGATTTGTAGGAGGGTTGATCACCGCAATCAGATTCATCCTTAACATGTGTTGCAAGGCTCGTGACCATGGCATGTTGATATTGGTGAATTGTCTCTTGGGCTCGTCCGGCCTGTTCTGATCAACCCGCTGTTTCTGGCGAAGTCGTTGTTGAACCTGTGAAGTAGTAGCAACTCGGAGAGGTCTATTCACTGGACCCGACCTTTGCCCTCTTGGGAGCTGTTCCATGACCTGGTCCCTGATTTGGGCTGGTTGCTTCATGCCTTGAGGAAGCTGACTGACCATGGCTCTCAGCTCTCCTTGCTCCTGAGCTAAACCTTGAATGAGGGCCCTTTGCCCCAGCATCTGAGTTTTCAATGTGTCTACCTCAGCTTGTAGACGTTTCAACTGTTCGTCCTTGTCCTCTTCAGGACTTTTTCTGATCAGATTCCCCATGAGGAGTGCCCTCAACTCTTCCTGCCCCTTGGATAGACCTAAGAAGATTTCCTTGAACTGAGACTCTTGAGCGTGAAGGTCCTGGTTATCTTGTTGTGAGGCCATTGCTGAAATAAACAGCGAGAAAGGTAAGTGACCTGCAAGAGGGATACCTGTAATGCAACGATGTGTATGACATGTATGCAATGTTTTCAAGGACCTCGCGGGGTACACAAGAAAATTTGTTAGCATTGGAATTTATAGCTTGATTGAAGGACACCCTTGTTGTTGAGAATTCTTCTTCAAGGGTCAAAGGCTCACCATATCCAGTGGGTCATAGCCCCTGACAACCTTGGCTAGAGGAAAATAAATCCTCTCTGCCCCTTGCTGGGATAGTTGATTCACCATGACCTGCATCACAAGCCCTTGAGATCCTTGAAATGGGTTAGGATGTATGCAATGGTATGATGTCATGCTATGCATGGGGTGATGTACGTAACCCTGTTACGAGTCCCAATTAAGGACTGCAAACCAAAACCTGCAAGAAACTTAGGATACCCTGTTATGAGTCCTAATTAAGGACTATAAACAAAACCTGCAAGAAACTCGGTAGACCCTGTTAGGAGTCCTAATTAAGGACTGCAAACCAAAACCTGTAAGAAGCTTAGGTACCCTGTTATGAGTCCCTATTAAGGACTATAAACAAAACCTGCAAGTAGTTCATGTGTCAGATAACAAGCATGCAAGTAGTCAAGTACGAAGGCACGCAAGTCACACAAGAGAAACCCTTAGAGTTTAGGCCAGCATGAAGTTTGGGGTACTACCCTCTTGAAGTTGGTGGGTTCAACCTGTCCTAATCAAAGTAACCGGGTTCTAAGGTTCCCAATATCACGGGATTGCTTTCATTGTTCATCGTTTCGATTTAGCCACTGAACTGGCGACCGAAATATTCCAGGAAAGCAACCCTCAATTGAGCGTAGTATCGAGTATCAACCAACCTCGGACTGCACCAAAGTCAGTTATCTCACTACCCTAAAGAGGCCAAGACAGTTCAATTAAGGTTCCTAAGGTCTGTTGATGCTTCACGACACCACGCGGAGGCCCCGTACTCTCCTTGACTGAACTCAAGGGTTACCGGTACACACCAAAGTGCCACATCAACGTAGCAGACTGTTTCAACCATGTCGGTATACCCCGCACAGTTCCCTCACAGCCTTGTTGCTACTTTCTAAGAAGGTATTTCCCAGATCCGGGTTAGGATCTATAGAACTCCCAAGCAACCCACAATTTAAAGCACACAAGGAAAACAATTGAAAACATAGTTATGAACTAGCCCTAAGGTACACCCCACTTTGAGTAGCACTCCCCAGCAGAGTCGCCAGTTCTGTGATCGATGGATCTGGAACTGACTGTTTAACGCTGGATCGCGAAATGTCGCGGAAGCAAGAGTCGCCACCGTCTTTTATTTTCTCCAAATGGAAAGGACAAAAGCACAGAAAAATTCCTTATAGAGATTGCTCTCGGTTCGGGAGGTAGATTATAGAAAGGGAAGGTGTTAGCACCCTTTCTATCCATGGTTATCCATGGGCTCTTAGATACTCGCTCATTTGTGTTTTCAAAAATGGTTTGTTTGCTTTTCAATGTGGGTTTTAAAAAGTTTCTTTGAAAAATTTCAGTTCGACTCGTACGTCAGAGTGTTTGAAAAATTTGCTTTGAAAGCTTTTGAAAATGTGTTGGTGAAAAGATTTTTGTTTGTTTTTGAAGAGAGCAAGTATCCATGAGTCATCTACCTACCCTAAGGAATTCGTCTGTGTAAATGTCCTTTAAAGTAGTGCCATCCCACCATTGAGAGGTAGGTAGCACCACCGTTGGAGGTGTTCGGGTCAATTCGAGGTTCGGGACATGGTGATCACCAGAGCAATAGGAAGACACCTTAGAAGCTACCCTCATGCCAGGTTCCCGGATCATGAGGACTTACTAAGACATCCTCTACTCGACGATCACTTTTCGAGGCAAGGCAACAGTGAGGCGTACCCTAGGGGTGGTGTGTGATTTGTGTGTCATGTTCAGTTATTTTGTCTTATTCATGTCAAGGTGATCTATGCGTTTGTTTTTATTTTATCATTCATTCTTGCATGCATTTATTAATAGTTAAAAAGATGCGGAAATTAAAAGTTCTAAACTATTACAAAGGCGCGGGTCCACATCGCCAAAATTAAACCGAACCCGATTTAGCGGAAAAATAAATAATGCGAAGAAATAACGGTGCGAGAAATTTAGATTACATGGCTTTGGGATATTTACAAAATTATAATGAGCGATAATAAAATAAATGCGAGAAATAAAGAAATTAATAAAATTAGGGCGTTGGACCCTTTTTGCAAATAATTAAAAGTTAATGAGAATTAAAAATTAAATGATTAAATTGTTTTTGGTATTTTGTATTTTTTAGATTTAATGAAAAAAGAAATTAATTAAAATTAAATTAAGAAGCAAACCCTAATTCTAATATTTTTTAATTATTAAGAAAGAATTAAAATAAGATCTAAATTAACCTAAAATTTATGTACAATTTAAATAGAAAAATAAACAAGTAAATAATTATTATTATTCTAAAAAGGGGAAAAATATTAAAAGGAATAAAAAAAATAGCAATTAACCTAATTCTACTTTGTTGGATTTTTATTAAAAAAGAGATTAAAAGTAAAACCTAATTAACTAAATATTGACATATCAATTTATTTATAAAAATAATTATTATAAAATAAATATTATGTTTTTGTGTATTTTCTGATTTTTTAATGTTTTATTTATTTTATAGAAAAAAAATAAGTTAATTAAAGCAATCAAATAAATCATACAATAATTAAAATAGAAAAAATAAAATAAAGAAAGCAAACCAGAGTGGGGGTGCTGTCCCCAAAACTGGAGGTGTAAACTGGAGAGGCCTGGCCCAATAAGCTGGAATTTCCTTGACTTTCTGGGTCATATGCAATGCGTTGACTGGTGCTAGCATGTTCTCTTAATTTAAGCCTTTGATCTGATCATGTTGGACGCGTGTGTGGCTGATTTGTGAGGATGCATAGTATGCTGGGACATGAGCGCTGCATAGAATCAAGTATTGAAAAATAACATGGCAAATATGCAAGACCTGGGACTTGAACCCAGGTCTTCAAAGTCACATGCCTTAGTCCCTGCCAGCTGAGCTACGCCAATTCATTTAATATATAATATATCATAAATAATATAAAAGAAAGATAACGCTAACTGATGAAACACGCGCGAACTTCAAATTGTCCAGTGGTTGACGGACACGTCTTCATCTCCTTCCCCTTTCCTGTAAAACAAACTAATGGGCAACGGTTTTTGCAACGTGGTTTTAGGCAAGCAAAGGGAAAATAGCGACTAGCCCATATCCAAACATAAATTTATCGCGAGGGATATGTTTTATTCAGAAGAACACACTGAATGCAACCATGGTGGTTTCAGTGGCCAATTTTATGGTATTGATAAAGCCCCAATTTTGAGAACCTGAAAACCTAGTTTGTAACAATGGCAACTTCTCATATAGGGCACAAAAACAAAATCAAACACGTTGGTTAGCTTTAGAACATGATTACAAACAATAATCCATAAATAAAAATGCATGAGGATGCTTAAATCGTGCTATGCGAATTCAAAGTTTTCTTGATACGGTTTGGGTTCCAGGTACCAGTTCAAGGCGTGTGAGTTGTTGTTTTTGATTGAGAAAGACTCAGTGATGTCTCAGAAGGCTATTGAAACAAAAATCCAAGCTTGAATCGTCCAAGAACCTTGAATTCAGTATTGAGTTTTTATGAGAAAATTCAAGAATGCCAAACTGTGTTATACGCAGCTTTTTTAGTCCTCTTCTCATTAGGGTTATGTTCTGATCATATATGGAGCATGTTAGGTCAAGAAAATTGAAGAAAATCCATTGCTTTAATGATTTTTGAAGATTTGATTTCACAAGATCTTTTCCAATCTTTTTCTCATAGTTTTTGTATCAATCATGCTCAATTCTTATCACAACTTGCCCTAATCAGTTAAGCACGAAATATTGAGGTTATAATGTGCATAAAAAGATTTTTTAGGTTAAGGTTTATATTTTCCATGAATTAAAATCATTTAAATGAATATAAATTAATATTAATTCAAATAAATAATTAAAAAATATGAGAATACTTCCCTTTGGGCCTAGTGGTCGTGCATAGGCTTGGTATGAAGAAATTTGGAAGATAATTGGGCCCATTTGCATTTTTAGGCCTTTTGCATCAATGTTGACTTTCAAAAATTTCCAAAAATTTCCCAACTTCCACAAGGCATAACTTGATCAATTTTTAAGCTTTTCACATGTTCTTGGACATTTTGGAAAGGTCTTTGAGTCCTTTAACCAATGCCTTTGGTCCCATGTCATTTTGATTTACCAATCTCAAGTTATGGCCTTTGACTTAAAGTCATTTTTTGTTGACTTTTGAAAATGACCTATAATGTTGAAATTGATAACTTTTTGTGAGAGCATTTCTTGGACTTGGAACATGAAGATGAATTGTAGGAAATGTCTTTCTCTTCAAAATGAGCTTTGGATGGAATTTTTCTGATAATCCATGTGAAAGTTATGCCCTGGTCAATTTCAGTTGACTTTTTCAGCTGTCCAAATAAGGAAACTTTTGCAATTTGATGATTCTTGAGCCAAATTTTGAGAATCATGATCAAGCATTGATCAAATGATGTTTGTGGCTTCAAAATGATATGTTGACCAAAAATTTGAACTTTTGACTGTCAAATGACCATTTTGCCCCTACAGTTGACTGTAGTGCAATCTAGGGTTTTGACTGTGCAATTTTGAGCTGAATGCCTTGAAACTTGATATGAGGATACTTGACCATCTTTTTAAGCATGTGAGACTTGATTGGGCCTTTGAAAAGTTCATTTGCTTGACCAGAACTCAAACCCTAGTTTTGATTGTCTAGGAGACAGTTGAGCTGCACAACCCTGGGGGGAATTTTGTGACCTTGACTTGACAATTCTTGATGAGTATGGGAGGGCAAATTTTGGGGTACAACACATACCATTGCATACATCAAACTTCATATGGCTGAAGCATATGGAATCTTAGCCATGAATTCTCTTTCTTCCTCCGTCTGAGGAGACTGGTCCTTGGATAGGCGAAAATGACTTGCCAAAGGTGTGCTAACCGGTTTGGCATTGCCCATGTTGAATCTTTGCAAAATACGATTGATGTACTCTGCCTGAGATAACTGCAAAATTGCTCTTTTCTTATCTCTCATGATTTGCATTCCAAGAATCTTCTTTGTTGGACCCAAATCCTTCATGTCAAACTCCTTTGATAACTGCATCTTCAAGTTTCTGATTTCATCCATATCTGGACCTGCTACTAACATATCATCGACATAGAGTAGAAAAATGATGTAATTGCACTTATATCTCTTGAAGAAACAATAGTGATCGACATTTCACTTCTGGAAACCTTCCTTGTGCATAAAGCTTTCAAACTTCATATACCACTGTCTTGGAGCCTGTTTCAGGCCATACAAGCTCTTCTTTAATCTGCACACCATATTCTGTTTCCCTTCCTCTAAGAAACCTTCAGGTTGGTGCATGTAGATCTCCTCATCTAAGTCTCCATGGAGAAACGCAGTCTTCACGTCCAATTGCTCAAGGTAGAGCTCTTTGCTGGCCACAATACTTAAAACTGACCTGATAGTATTGAGCTTCACATCTGGAGCAAATATTTCAGTGTAATCAACTCCTTCTTTTTGCTGAAATCCTTTGACAACTAGTCGGGCTTTGTATCGCTTAGAACCATCATGATCCTCTTTTATTCGATACACCCATTTGTTGTGGAGTGCCTTCTTTCCACTAGGTAACTCAGCTAGTTCCCATGTCTGGTTGGAGATTAAAGACGTCATCTCATCTTTCATTGCAAGCTCCCACTTACTAGCATCTGTGGTCTGACATGCTTCTGCATAGTCTTCAGGCTCACCTCCATCAGTTAGCAACATGTAGTCCATGTATCTCCTATTGGGAACATGAGGTCGAGAAGACCTTCTCAATATAGGAGTTGGAGTACAAGTCTCTGATGCGTCATACTGTTGCTTACTGCTTTGTTCATTTGATTCCTCTAATTGAGGACTTTCAATTGTAGGACTTTCTAGGATATCATCCAACTCTGCATAAACTGGGTCATATAATTTTGATTCATTGGTGCTTGTGTTATGCCTATCTTTGTACATAACTCTTTCATTAAAGACCACATCTCTACTGCGGATCATCTTCTTGTTTTCATCATCCCATAAGCGATACCCAAACTCATCCTCACCATAACCGAGGAAAGTGAATTTCTTTGATTTGGGGTCAAGCTTATTCCTGCCATGATCACTAATGTGCACATATGCTACACAGAAGAAAACTTTAAGATGTGAAAGTTTTACCTCTTTTTCGCTCCATACCTCTTCTGGTATTCTATGCTCCAATGGTACCGATGGACCTCGGTTGATTAAATAAGTTGATGTGTTGACTGCCTCTGCCCATAACTGCTTCAGTAATCCTGACTGCACATGTAAGCTTCTAGCTCTTTCAGTCAACGTTCGATTCATACGCTCAGCTACACCATTATGTTGAGGCGTACCTGGCACAGTCCTATCCATTTTTATTCCGTGCTCATAGCATAACTTCTTGAACTTGGTGTCTATATATTCACCACCATTGTCAGTTCGGAGCTTTTTGATCTTCAATCCGGTCTCATTTTCTACCATTTCTTTCCACACCTTGAAAGCCTCAAATACGTCAGACTTATATTTCAGAAAGTATACCCATACCTTTCTGGAATGATCATCAATAAAAGTCACGAAGTATTTCTTCCCACCAATAGATGAGACGGTAGTTGGACTCCAAACATCAGAGTGAATAAGCTCAAGCCTTTCCTTCTTTGGGGTTCTCCCATTTGTCTGAAAGCTGACTCTCTTCTGCTTTCCAAGTATACAGTCTTCACACATGTCAATTTTTATTGACTTAAGACCTGGTAGTTTTCCTTTTGAGTGCATAATTTTCATCCCTTTATCACTCATATGGCCCAATCTCTGGTGCCATAGATTGGGACTTTCATTTGTCGCAACTGCAATCAAGTGACATGCTCCCGCTGTCTTGTAAAGAGTACCATTCTTTTTACTGCGAGCAACTGTCATTGCACCCTTTGAAATCTTCCATTGATCACCATGAAAGACTGTTGTGTAGCCTTCACTAGCCAACTGGCCTACTGAGATTAAGTTCTTTGTAAGGTCGGGAATATGTCTTACATTTTTCAATTCCCATTCAGACCCACCTAACTTAATCTTCACTACACCTTTACCTGTAATCTCACATGATTGCTCATTACCGAGGTAAACTTTACCGAGGTTTCCAGAGACATAATTATTAAAGAATTCTTTCTGGGAAGTGGCATGGAAGGATGCTCCAGAGTCTAACACCCAAGACTCTTCCTTATTCTCCAAAGAGCATATCAACGCGTCTTCTCCTCTTGAAGTGGAAGCAACATTTGCTTCATCCTTTACCTCTTGATTCTTTGGTGGGAGTCTACATTGATTTTTGTAATGCCCTTTCTTTCCATAATTCCAACATTCGATAGTCTTCGAATTATTGAAACTATGATGGTTTCTGGATTTGGATCGTTGGTCCTTTGATTTACCACGTCCATGTCCCCTGGTTGAATTTCTTACTCTTTCCTCTGTATGTAATACTGAAGAGGATGATGATTCACCCAACTCTCTTCGCCTGATCTCTTCACTGAGAACCAGATCACGAACATCATCAAATTTCATCTTTGTACTTCCTGACGAGCTACTCACTGCCGTGATAGTAGCACTCCAACTATCTGGTAAGGAAGACAAAAGTATCAATGCTCGTACTTCATCGTCAAACTCAATTCCAACTGAACTCAATTGGGTTGTTACAATATTGAGTTCATTGATATGTTGTGCAATTGAAGTGTCTTCTGTCATCTGAAATGTAAATAACCGTCTCATCAAATGAACTTTATTTGATGCGGAAGGCTTTTCATACATGCTTGAAAGAACCTTCAAAAGACCAGCGGTTGTCTTCTCCTTCGCAATGTTAAAAGCAACATTTCGAGATAACGACAATCGGATAACACCAAGTGCTTGCCTATCAAGAAGGTTCCACTCATCTTCCTTCATCGAATCTGGCTTCGTTTCCATGAGAGGTTGATGTAGCTTTTTCTGATATAGATAATCTTCAATCTGCATCTTCCAAAAGCTAAAGTCCACACCATCGAACTTTTCAATTTTCATTTTTCCTTCGTCTGCAGCCATCACTCCCACTTAAATCTGAGTTCCTCAGGATTGTCTCTAAAAATTTCATTACTAGAAAAAATTAGAAAAAAATCAACCAACTGGCTCTGATACCAGTTGTTAGGAAACTACGCAAAATTTCCCCATATTATCAGATTTGTGGAAGAACAAAATAATGCGGAAGCACACAAACTTAATGAAAATGAAATCTATAAATTCATTAACCTCTTCTCACATGAAAATTTTACAACTCAATTACACTGAAAGAATTTATTGAAATTATGTTCTGATGATTACAAATGAAAGATACAAGGCTTTTATAGCCAATAAAACAAGAAAGATGAATGGTTATTATTTAACATCTCCTTAAAGTTCTCATAACCATTATTATTTCTTTTTACTATTATTTTTTCTTGTTTCTCCTTCATACTCTCTTTATCTCTCTTTTATTTTGACTAACATAAAAGACTTAGACTTCTAAAATAGAAAGAAAGTATTTTTCTTCAAAAGTTGAAGTTAAATGGATAAGAAGCAAGTCTTTATAAAGGCGCATCAATGGGCTTGGGCTGAAAAATAAATATTCCAATCTTTTGAATATTTACATGAAAACAAGCCAAGATATAATTCATAAGGATAATTCAAATAGAAAAATATTTCTCCATATTTTTCGCAGCCTATGAGTCATAAATCCTGAATTATGGCACGCATGAAAATATGAAACAGAAAACTTAAATTCATGTGAGTTGCGTTCAGCTCAGGAGGAAGATGTCAAGACATCTGCTTTGACATCATTCAAAACAGTTTGCTTCAAATGTCAAGATATTAAGCAAAATATTATCTAAGTATTGTTTTACTAAAATTTCTGCCAACAAACACTTACAAGTTTTATTGTAAAGTGCTCTAGTTGCAAGAAAACTTGACATAACAAGAAAACCTGCAAAGTCACTGCAACACAAGGCACTGCAACTCAAATCACTGCAACTCAAGGGACTGCAGCTCAAGGAAATGTAACTCAAGGCAATGCAACTCAAGGAAATGCAAGGCAAGGAACTGCAACTCAAACCACTGCAACTCAAGGGACTGCAGCTCAAGGAAATGCAACTCAAGGCAATGCAAGGCAAGGCACTGCAACTCAAACCACTGCAACTCAAGGGATTGCAGCTCAAGGAAATGCAACTTAAGGCAATGCAACTCAAGGCAAAGAACTTCAACTCAAGGCACTGCAACACAAGATAATGCAAGTCAGGTTGGGACTAATGCAAGTCATATTGGGACAAGACAAGTTTTTGCATCTCAAACCACTGCAAGTCAGGTTACAGCAACACAAGCATCCGTTACACAGGAATACATGAATGCAACTCAGTCTTCACAAGGAAAGGCAGCACCAGGGCAAGGCACAAAGGAGAAAGCTAGAGAAACTGGAAAGCTACAAAAACTAGGTGTGAGAAGGCCCTTTGTACCCCTAGGACCAACAACAAGACTCTCAGCAGTCAAGAAAGCAATTGGTCTTGCCACCAGGCGATCTACTCCAACCAAGAGAAGCACATCAAAGAGGATCATCTAGTTATAATTTTAGAGTTTATGTATTTTGGAACATGTCTATGTAACGTGTCATTCTGTCAACTTTTTGGAACATGTCTATGTAACATGTGTGTATTTTGGAACATATCTATGTAACATGTCAACTACATATTTTCAGTTTAAGTAATATGATGTGTTCATTTACTAGTAACACCCAAAATTATGTTGCTACAATTAATGATATGCCAAACTGATATGCTTTGATTAATGATATGTCAAACAAAATAAGTATTATTAAACTGATAATATGTGTTAAAATTACACATAACCTTGAACATAAATTTCCTAAACTAATATGTCCACATCCTCTTTGCAAGGATCCTTGATAATTTAAAAAATTGATCACACTCTATTTACCATCTTTTAACATACCCAAACCAAAATTAGGGCTTACCTTGTATTGTGACAACCCCAAAATTTCTTTCCATAATTCTTCTCAGTGGTTACCCTACGAAGAACAATGTTGTCTCCACAACAACAAAGTGGTGCAAATTACGAGCTACTGTATACACATGAGTTAACACTTTCAAATTTCTCCAGGTTCGTTGGGGAAGATGAATGCTTTGTATTTATGGAGAAAGGGCCGAAGATGAAGAACGTAAAGAAAATTTTGGGAAGGAGAACGTAAAGATGAAGATGATGGGTATGTAAGAAGATGATGAGTACAAAGATGAAGAACGTAAAGTAAATTTTGGGGAGGATATTTTGCAGCAAGGTGAAGAACGCATACTGCATATAAAGAAGATGAAGAAATCTTCCAGCTCACCTGCCACGTCACGCAAATAAACGGACGTTGGAGACCAATTGACGGAATGGACTTGTTTGAATCTTTTAGAAAATTAAAGGACCAATTTGGCACGAAGAAAAGATAAGGGACCAAAGTGAACCATGACCTATAGTTAAAGGAGCAAAATGAATATTTTGCTTTTTATCTTTACTGTTTAAAATGTTTTAGATGAGTTAGAATCTATTGACACAAATATAAGTTTAAAAAACTTACATCAAATCTCAACTATTAAAAGGGTTGATTAAACGATTATATTAAATTATAAAAGTTTTTTAAAAAAATATGATCTATTTTTTTCTTAAAAAATAAATTATTTATATGACCATTTAATCGAGTGCTATTACCCGTTGAAATTTGAGAAAAATCTATTAAATTTATTCTTGGTGTCAATGAATATTATCTCTTTAAATATTAACTAATGATATAATTTAATTGGTTGATTAAATTCTCTTTACAATTGTATGCGCCGGAAAAGTATTAAATTTCAAATGTATAAAAAGATATCTCTTTGGTATTATATAAAATCATAAACTAAAACATCGAGCTTTCAATCTAATTTCCAACTAAACCCTATAGGACTTCTAACAACAGTTTTTCCATGAGACCATTCTAAACTTCCAAAACTTCGAGTATTATTTTGTTCAGAACGCGATGTAGTAAATGTAACTGTGTATGATTTTTTCTCATTTTTCTTAAAACTTAACACTTCTGGTTCAACTGAGATCTTGACAGATGCAACATTTGACTTAACAGATACCTTGTATGTTCCTGCGGCACCCACATTAGTAAGAGTCCGGGTGTGTTTAATCTCATCATGCTCACTCTTAAAGACCACGGCAAAGGAAGGGTAATTAAGGTTTGTTACACTGTATTGTTTCTTTGGATCGCATGTGTACTTTCTCCTCGCTAGAATTTCGATATTAAGAGATGAGTAGTTCAATGCACAGAGGAAGCTCAAATAGTCATCCGTTGTTAAATCATAGACAAGTCCGGGATTTAGGGCGGAAATAGGGTTAACATGTCCAGCACCAAACTCGAATGGAGTTGCTGGCTTGTTGGTTGCACTGTCTAATAATGTTTGATTGTTTTTGTAAGTTGTATAAGCGGTTGTCATCAATGCGGATCGAATCATGGCTGGGCTCCAATCTGGATGAACGGACTTGATTAGAGCTGCAAGTCCACTTACGTGTGGGCACGCCATGGATGTGCCTGATAAAATGTTGAAATCTACGCGCCTAGGATCGGAAGCCAAAAATGTAGGACTCACACTTTTTGAATAAGCTGCTATAATGTTAACACCGGGAGCAATAATATCAGGTTTCAATATCTGAGGGGTTACTGAATTCGGGCCTCGTGAGCTGAAATCTGCAACAACAGGAGATGGCTCAACCTTTAGTTTGGTTCCCTGAAACACAATTGTAGCTGTCGAGTTTGGATCAGAAAACAAGTAATTCTTGATAGCTTCGCCATCTGTGAAGCTAACGGAAGTTGCTGGCAAAATATGGGCATATGCTAGTGGTATTTCTCCATCTATCTTACTGTTGGCTAACACCATGCCCAAACCACCAGCAGATTTCACAGTATCTCCTTGGAATATCGGAGGCAACACTCCACGGTCACACAACACAATCTTTCCTGCAACTTTTTCCGGAGCCAAGCTACCTGAATCACATATCTCAGCACTTTTTCCTTCACCGTTGCTTGCATTCCCTGCATATATGATTGGCACAAGAGTATCGGGCAAATCATTGCCTTTATAAAGGGATGCACCTGAATAATTTTTTCCATTTCCTAAACTGATGTATGCAGGGAAATCTCGATCGAGTGTTCCAGCTCCCACAGTGGTAATCCATGGCGCCACATTACCTACTCTGAAAGGAGTAGGGCCAGAATTTCCTGCCGAGCATGAGACTAGAATGCCATGTTCCGTTGCTGCAAAGGCTCCAATTGCGATGTGATTCTTAAAGTAATCATCTGCTGAACCTCCGAGCGACACCGAAACAATGTTGACGTTGTCAGCAATGGCTTGATCTATCCCAGCCAATATATCAGAACTTGAACAGAAAATTTTCCAACAAACCTTATAGATAGCAACTCTAGCACCAATTGCCATCCCACGTGCAGTTCCATCAGCATAGCCAAAAAGACTTGCATTTTCCACCGCAGATCCTGCAACTGTGCTAGCGGTGTGGGTTCCATGGCCTAGATCATCTCGAGGTGATCTATACAGAATGGTTTCATTAATTGGACCCAAAAATGCCTCGAAACCCTTTGAAAAGAATCTAGCACCAATCAATTTCTTATTACAATTAGATGTTGTAAAATTTGTACCGGTTTCACATTCTCCTTTCCACTTGCGCGGGATGGGCCCAAATCCAGTATCATCAAAGCTCTTGCTTTCAGGCCATACACCTGAGTCTATGAGTCCCACAATTACATCATTACTTTTTTTTGTCGTGGGGAACAAACTAGCAATTTTGTCAAGCCCGAGAAACTCCGGTGTTCGAGTTGTGTGAAGTTTGTACTTTTTATCTGGTGTCACCTTTAGAATCCCATGTTGTCTCTTTAGTAACTGAAGTTCTTCATCACTCAAACTTGTTGAGAATCCATGCATTGCCTTATCATAGGTATAGAGTACTTCAGCTGACTGGGATACCGACTTAAGAATTGATTTGTACCAGATTGAATGGTGGCTGAAGCTTGTTGGCATTGTGGATTTCGCAACATGAACAATGTAAGTAATCTTATTCTCACTCTTCTGTGTTCTTGCCAGAGACACATCATGCACACTCAAAAACACAAAAAGAATTACTACCACATGTTTCATAAATTTTTCCATGATAGATAGCTTTGTTTTTATGTATTCAAAATTTGAGATGAGATTGTGAGAAAAATGTAGTAGAGAACCTTACCTTATAAAGTGGTGAGAACATGCATTGGAATTTGAGATCAATGAAAAAGGACAGTAGAATAAGGAGAAATTGTAACAAGAAAATGGTATTCATTTAAGAAAAACATTAAATTTTATATTAAGTAATTGTAATTTTTGACTTATGACATCATATTATTCAAGTTTTTTTTTACTATATATCATTGAAGTTATTGAAACAAAAATAAATACTTTCTTACTCATTAAGAAAATGAGTTAGTATTTTTTTTAATCTTTTAAATATAATATTTTAAAATATATCAACATTATAAATAAAAATAGGAATTTCTTACCTATAAAGTGGTGAGAACATGCATTGGAATTTGAAATCAATGAAAAAGGCAGTAGAATGAGGAGAAATTGCACCCAAAAAATGGCCTTCACTGAAAAATATTAAATTCTATATTTAGTAATTGTAATTTTTTACTTATTATGCCATAATATTATTCAAGTTTTTTTTACTATATATCATTGAAGTTATTGAAACAAAAATAATTACTTTCTTACTCATTAAGAAAAAGAATCAGTATTTTTTAATGTTTTAAAAATATAATACTTTTAATTATATCATAAATAAATAAAAACTGTTGAGTGAATGAAAAAGATCATCACGTATGTATCAATTATACTAAATGGATCTGAGCAATTATAAATAAATTGTTGATAAATGATGAGAATTACTGTAAATAAGTTTTTAATACTTATAGATCAATAATTTTTAAAATAAAAGAATTAAATAAATAAATAATGTTATGATTTTTTAAGGTTTAAACTTTATTGAAATGTTGATAATAAATACTTTTTTAAGCCATATTTTTTTAATTTTATATTGTCATAAATTTTTGAGAATATGATGAGGGTTACAAATATCTTCTCTAAGTCACACTTTTAAACTTATTCTTTCATTCCCTAAAATTTAAATGGATTCAAAGAGAGAATTCGTCGCGTTACACAACTTATAAGTATTACTCTCTGGATAAAAAAAATTGTAGAACTAAATTTATTTTCTAAAATTTATTAAAACTTTGGTAAAATTTTGAGTTTCTCTAAACTAATACAAATATTCACAAGTATGGTTTTTTACTTGTTTTTCTTGCATTTATACTAAATATTTAAAAATTACAATTATACTGGATGTATAATAAAATCAGCATGAAAATATAATTTTCACCCGATATTTGGTAAAATCCAGTGTCTTATTTAGGGGTAACACCAAGTTTTTAGCAAATTTGATAGAAATGTATGGATTTCTAACAAATTGTTTGTACAAGCTAATTTAAAAGCAAAGAGAATACCAATTTTTCAACAGTTGGTATAATATTTTCATTGCCATCAAACTTAGCAAATAATTTGTATGGGAGGGGGTAGCATTGGATTTGTACAAAATTTGGTATGATTTTTTAATTTTTATTAATTTTATTTACTTGTTTATTAGTGAGATAAAGAGGACGAGACAATCATATAAGTTGAGTGACAGATTAGTCAGTATTGGTGCTAAGAGACCTACGATGCAATTGATCCTAGTTACGACCTTATACATACTAGGGCAAGTATAGTTTCCATTGATTCTCATCGTAGGTGGACTAAAGAGATTAATGGATCATAGATTGTCTGGAACCGATGAGATATAAGTTGACGTTCTAGAGACGATGATGATGACACGTATTTTGAGGTGCATGATTTTGATCATGTCGATACAAAGGCACATAATGAGAGGTGTTTGATCCCTTTCATGTTCATACAAAGTGTCATACCCTATATTTTATCCCAAATGAATTCGTACGTGGTTGTACGGTGTTTTCGTTAGAATAGTATAAGCTCAATATCAACACCAAAAATACAGTAATGACACTAGATAACCCTCCTTATGCAGACCAGTTTCAGTCATGCTATTATAGCTCAACCTAATTCTTTTTGCTTTGTTTCACCCGTTTTGTTCGAGCGCAATCACATTAAGTCCTTTATCTTATTGTACGCACATGGTAGAGTAGCCAATTGGTAATGATCATTTTAAGCACGGGGTTCTGGTACATAAATTTGGTAACCCCTTTATTAATCCGTTTGCGAGATGCGGGGGGATCGAACTGTAATCCTCCCTACCAAGTTCAGCACCAGAAACCTCTGAACCAACTTACACCGGGTAGTTATAACATATTTTTGTAGGTTCCGCAACTGTTGGATTAAGTAACCGAGTGAGGGTCACCTAACTTAATTAGCGCATTCCCGGTTTTCAATTCATCATTACAAGATGTTTTTGGAAAATGTTTTAAGACCATTCACTTATATTCATCGACTCTTTAAGTAGTTTGTTTTAAGACCATTCACTTATATTCATCGACTCTCTACGTAGTTTGTTTTAAGATGGTGTTGACTACTTATATAAACTACTCGGGGTTACTTTAAAGATTGAGGTTTCGGTATAATAGGTACTCAAACCGGTCTCACGTAAGTGGGGGTTTTAGAGTGTTAAAACAATATCAATTATGTTTAAATCTTACTCATGGTTTCAAACATATCTTAAGAGTGAGCAACCTATATACTCTTCAAATGTGTCAAGTAAATTTTTTTGTTATGGCTCAAGAAAGTGAAGTAGTCAAATGACAAACAAAAATTTGCATATAAAGACTTGATAGTACATAAGATTTCTTTTATTGAAGGGAAATTTGCGATAATGTAAATCTACTTAGAAAACGGTAAATGAAAGTGGCAAAGCTTCCTCCCCCAAACTTAGACTGAGCATTGTACCCAATGCAACGAAGTAAGGTGAGAAAGGAAGGAAGAAAACGAGATGAATAACTAATCTTCGCCTCGACCACGCGCTCTGTGACGTGCATGTGCTCATCCACGTGCATCATCTCTTCCTTGTAAAGGCTCTACACCATATCCATGTAGTCCAACATGAGTAACAAAATCATGCAGGCCGTCAACCCGATAAGTTAATACTTGCATCTCTTCAGTAATCTCTGACATAATACGATCACACCAGAAGGCGTAGTCGTGCTGATATCTCTGAAGTTGTCGGACCTCTTGCATCATCTCGTTATGATGCGCTTCTATTCTTTGATAGTGTTGAGCTTCAACTTCATTATGTCGCAGCATTTCGGCATAAATGTCATCAAGAGTAGCTGGCTGCCCCTGGTTTCTTCTTCTACGGGGCTGGTGCCTGGATGATGAACCTGCAAGATTCTCGGTAGGAACTTGTGCAGCATGTGGGTGGGTGTCAGGTTATGGAGCGTCTTGCTTCAACACTTGCTCTATTTCATTGGGCTCGACATTGCTCGGGCTACCTTGATCATCTTGGACATTTTCACCAGGAGCAGGAGCACTTAGATCATAACACGACCTTTCCATATTTGTTACATTGGTGAGTTGGGGATTAGGCAAAATAATACTTGGAACTAATTTGTTCCGCACCATAAGATTATATCTTCCATCATCTCTAGCCTTGATTAGGTGTCCAGCACGACAGTTGTCAACATCAATAAATAGAGCTGGCAGTGAAGGAAAAATCGCTAGTTTGTCTCCCAAGTTCAAAGCAAGTGTTATAGAGGTGACTAACTCTCCAATACATAAAGGGGTAGTACCTCTTACACAGACGGATTGGATGTGTGCCAAGAGGAACACACTAGCATTGATCTTCCAACCAGGCGTGAAGATGTAGTGCAGGAAAAATAATTCTTTGGAATTAACTTTGTTGTTGTTTGCCCTCCCGAAAATGGTGTTGGAAAGGATGCGGTGAAAGTAACGGATGGAAGGATTATGGATAGATGAAGCAAAAATTCCCTCCCAAATAGAAGGTCGCACACCAGTTAAAGTGTTCCATAGATCGAGTGTTGTTGATGCCCAATCTACTTCTGGAGGGATTAGGTAGCACACTTATCCTCCGTGAGGGAAATGTAACAAATCACTCAGAGCTTCTTGATTTATAGAATATTCTTCGTTAAACAATCTAAAGTTTGCAGTGTCGGTGAGGTACATGTTGTCATGTGCTGGAGTGTTGTAGGAGAAGGAGCTCAAAAATTCCAAGGTCAAAGATTCATAAGTCGGGTGGTTCAGTGTGCAGACATAAGATAGGTCAAAATTTTGAAGTAGCCATTGCATACTGTCTAACAATCCTAACTCATGTAGACATTTAACGTCAACATACCTTGTAGTGGTAACCGAATATTGATAAAACTTTCGGTACTGAGCTTCTTGATGTACCCTAACTTTGTCGTTTCTGGACATGATTCCGGAAAGGTCAGGCTCTCCTCTTGGGTGTTGAACTCTTATAGATGTTGTTGTACTCCAAAATTTTCCCTCTCACTTATCAAGAATTTTCTCACAAGATCTCTTTGACTCAAGACTGCATTAGGGTTTGACCAGCTCAAGACACCTCCTCATGCACTGATGACCAAAATTAGGGTTTGAGTTTGCACAAGGATTTTTGGACTATCAATGCTTCATTTGACTTTCAAGGATCATTATGGACCCCCAAGATTATTCATGTCAAGTTTCAAGCCTTGAATCACATTTTTGATCAGTCAATTGGGCAGTTGACCTAAAAATCAGTTGTATTGGGGAAAAGTTAACCATGGCCAATTTACAGTCAAACTTCATAATTTTCATCCACATCAACATCTTAGACTCATATGTATCATTTTATCAAGTTTGGACCATAATTCCTCAAGAAATTTGATCAAATCATCAAAAGGGCAAAATGGTCAAAATTAGGGTTTTGACTGAGAAGGGGCAATTTCTGATTTTTGACCTAGAAAATGATAAATTGGGTTGAAGCATGATTTCAAGAGTTCAATTGCATCATCTTGACCTAGTGACATGGTTCAAAACATTACAAATCCATTGGATGACAGATGAATTTTTTTCAGTCAACTAATCAAAAGTCAATTGTACACTGAAAAGTCAAACTTTGACTTTTTGGTCAAACTCAAGTGCCAAGGATCATAATTCATCAAAATATGTCAAAATGTGAAAATTGTTCATCAAGAAATCAAATATTTAATATTTGGATTTGAAAAGTTGAAAAATTCTAACTTAGAAAATTTTCGAAGTATAGAAAATTTCTTATTTTTTCTCAACTTTAGGCCAAATTTTCACCATGATACAAAATGATTCAAAGGAAGTTCCAAACATAAAATTTGTAGATCTCCATGAAATCTACAACTTTTCTTCAAAAAATTTCTCCTAAAGATGCTTGGATCTCAAGATATAATTTTGTGAATACATGCTCATGAACTAAAATAACTTTGTGAAATTTTGCCCTAGTTAGGCAGATTTTTGACCTAACTTCATGCCAATTTTTCACATAGTTCCAAGGGGAATCTTTGAAATAAATTAAAATATGAATTGTAGAACATATTTCAAGATCTCTAAAATGTCCAAGAACTCCTTGAGATCATGTTTGAGTATGGAGAATCGAAGAGATGAAGTTAGGGTTTTCAAACTTGATTATAGGTCATTTTCATGATGAACCAAAATTCAAATCTTCAAAATGGTTGTACAATCTTCACTTTTCAGGCCTCAAACTCATCTGTCACTCCACTATTATTTAATTGCACAAGGTTTCATGCCCTAAAGCCAAGCATTCAATGCATTGTACAAGGAAATGACCATTTTTGGAAGAAAGGCAACATTGCCATTTTAGAAAAGCATGCTTTTTGCATTTTTTAATTTCTTGAGCCTTGGACTTGTTCTTTCTACACAAACCAAGTCTCTAAACCTGAACAAAACGTGTTTAAAGCTTCAAGCCACCCTATAAGCTCATATTGATACCTTAATAAGTCACTTCTCACACTTGCTTCAAAAACAAGAAATGTAGTAAGACATTGATCTTGTACTTCTGAGCAAGCACAAGTCCTCCAACCTTTTGCTCTATATAAAGCCATCATTTTGCAACTGAAACCACGCATGCCCAAGCCTTGAAACACCTTATAATAGGAAATTGCAGAACAAGCCTCCAAACTTGCCATTTGTGACTTGCAAACTGAATCTTCCATTCCACTCGTGCGTTTTCAGGCCTTTTGCTTTCCCAAGCTTCCTTACCATACAAGTAAACCATCACACACCCTGAAACATCACTGTAACTCCATCTTCCCCATTGTTGAAGTTCAAAAACAGAGTAACACGGGTGGACTTCTCCAGACCATTCCAGTCACCCTCAAGACAAGCTAAGCATTTCATTAGCTTCCTAGAGGTTCAAGGAAGCTAACCTGATCATCACAACATCCTAAAGCAAGCTCATTTTCAAAACACGATTTCCATTTTTAAGGTGAGTTTTCTGTTTTTCTAACTCTTGATACAGGCATAGTTAGCTTTCCATTTGTGAATATAGAATATAGACATCATTGCTACGAAGTTGTACATATCCCTAGCTTGCATTTGTTTGGCTTAAGTTTAGAGAATTTTTAGTTTGAAGTTTCTGGAAAAATTAGGTTAAGAATTAGGGCCAACAAAATTCTCTCGGATCTTGGACTTATAGTTTTAGTTATGCACATGGTTAGAATCGTGAGGTAAAATGCTATAATGTTCATGTTATCACTTTCCATTTTTATTGAGAAATGAAAAAGTTACAGGAGGTCCGGCTGGCCAAAGGTTGAAGATGAAGTACAAGGCAAGGAAGTGTTCTATGTTATGTATTTTTTGCTTTCATTTAGACTAACGGATGTACAGCCACCCCAGTGGCAAGGTAGCGCGCAAAATTGCCCTAGGTCGTGGGTTCGAGCCTTGGCGCTACCTTTTTTGCATTTTTCTCATATTTTGCTTCATTTTTGTCCTCTTACAGCTTGGGCTTCAGCATGTTGGGCCCTATGTTTTTTTGCTAACTTCCTGCCTCCCATTTTCTTTCAACACCCCTGACCCAAATATTTTATTTATTTGTTTTATTTTTATTTTTATCAAATATATTTTCTTAATAAAAAATCATAAAAATATAAAAATGATAAATATTATATTTTGTTTTATTTTATTTTTATTTTCTCATAAAAAATATTTATTTTTTTATTTTAAGTTATATACTATTCTTTTTTAATAAACTTGTAAATAAAAATAGAATTAGGTTAAATATTTATTTTTCTTCATTTTTTTCATATTTATTAAACATATTATTTTTAATACAAAAGACCAAAATACCTCATAAATACCATATATTATTTTTCAAAACAAGAAATGTAAAAATACTTATCCTTTCTTAAAGCAATTTATTTCCTTTTTGATAAATTAGAGTTAGAGTTTTAATCAAGATCCTTTCTAAAAATATTTTCTTTTCTTAATTAATTTGAAATAATCTTGATTTATTTATTAGGTTTAGGATTAAAAAAAATTTCACATAAAAACCAAACAAAATCTTCTTTGAATTCATACATATTTACATATTTAATTTATCTTGTATATTACTTATTCCAATATTTGTACATATTCAATTTGGTTGTAATAGCTTAATTAGGTTTATATTATTGAAAATCCACATTCATAAATTGTATCCCCCTCCCACAAAGTATTGTAATAGCGTAGTAATCTTTAAATTTCGCAATTTATCGCTTTTATATAAAATGTTAGTAATTAGGGTTTGTATGGAAAGATAAAATCAACCAAAAAGAAAACCCTAATCCAAGACAAAATCAAGCATGCAAATGACACACTTGCACACAAAACACCCCTAGGGTTACTCCACTTGGTTGCCTTATACAAAATGGTCATATTACGCATGTAAAGTGTCTTAGCAAAAACAAACAGATACGAGATCATAAACCCTCGATGACGCTATTCAAAGTTGCCTTATAAAAATGATCTTAGTCCTTCAAAAATGCTAAGATACTTTGCAACATTGCTAATCATGGCTATACGATGACACATGCCCGTCCCGTTTACATCCAAAGATAGAGTTGCTTACTGTTGCACCCCAAAATTTGCCCTCCCATATTCTTCAAGAAATTGCCAAGCCAAGTCATAAAACTCCCCCAAGGGTTGCACAGTCCAACTGTCTCCTATACAGTCAAAACTAGGGTTTGGGTTCTGATCAAGAAAAGGAAGTTTTCAAAGGCTCAATCAAGTCTCATATGCTTACAAACATGGTCAAGCATCCTCATATCAAGTTTCAAGGCATTCAGCTCAAGATTGCACAGTCAAAATCCTAAATTGCACTACAGTCAACTGTAGGGGCAAAATGGTCATTTGGCAGTCAAAAGTTCAAATTTTTGGTCAATATATCATTTTGAAGCCACAAACATCAGTTGATCAATGCTTGATCATGATTCTCAAAATTTGGCTCAGAAAATCATCAAGATGCAAAAGTTCCTTTATTTGGACAGCTGAAAAAGTCAACTGAAATTGACCAGGGCATAACTTTCACATGGATCATCAGAAAAATTCCATCCAAAGCTCATTTTGAAGAGAAAGACATTTCCTACAACTCATCTTCATACTTCAAGTCCAAGAAATTCTCTCACAAAAAGTTATCAATTTCAACATTATAGGTCATTTTCAAAAGTCAACAAAAAGGGACTTTAAGTCAAAGGCCATAACTTGAGATTGGAAAATCAAAATGACATGGGACCAAAGGCATTGGTTAAAGGACTCAAAGACCTTTCCAAAATGTCCAAGAACATGAGAAAAGCTTAAAAATTGAGCAAGTTATGCATTGGAGAAGTTGGGAAATTTTTGTGAAATGGCAAAAGTCAACTATCCTTGAAACTTCAATTTTTGACAAAAGGGCCCACTTTCTTCCACTTGATTCAGCCTTGTCATGCCACACACGTGTCCCATGATTAATTTCAAGACCAAATATTGATTTTTCCATTTTATTTAATTTTTGATAATTTAATTCATTTTAAATCTTTAAAAATTCAAATAAAATTCAAAAGTCAATGAAATAGTGTCATTTGAATTGGGATAACTTCCATATATCATGTGCCAGCTCACAAACTCATGCTAGGGTTAGATTATACACCAAGTCTTGGTCTTGGCTTAAAAGAAGGAAAAGTTTGTTAATGGTAAAAGACCTAAGACCAATTCTCTCATGGGCATGGATAAAGGCCAACTAATGACCTAATTCCCTTCCCTCATGAGTACTGAGTCAAAACCTAAGGACCACACACTAAATGCTGCGCACAAACACCATTGCCAACTTGGAAAAATTCTCCATAAAACTCAAAACTGAAATCAGTGTTCTAGGTGGATTCAAGTCTTAATTCCTTTTCCAAAAGCTTCCTTGTGGTCTCCTGAACGGATTCCAACCCCTAAAACCACGCTTAAGAAACCGTTGCTTATGTTGTTTGTTTTTTCAGGGTGGTGGAGACGATGAAGCGTGGCAACATGTGATACGTTGTTTTTGAATTTCGCGCGCTTCAGTCACTAATTTGCTTTCATTATATTTGTTGTTTATTTAATTAACGAATGTGTGATAGTGGTGCAGCGGTATAGGTGTTAACTGGTAACCCTCATGACCTGGGTTCAAGTCCCAGGTCTTGCATAATTCCAATATTATTTTTCTGTCAAAGATCCCATACGTGGCCTGGGAAAGTCAACAAATTCCAAAATCAATTGGGCTAGATTGCTGGGCCACACCTCCACTTTAGGGCCTGAACCCCCTGGTTTGCTTTCTCTATATTTTTCTTGTTTTATTTTTATCTCTTGTTTTATTTTCTTTATTTGTTTAAACTAATTATTATTTCTTTACAAATTATAAAATACACAAAAATCAGAAAAAGAGAACAATATAATATTTATTTTATTTTAGCTATTTTCATAAATAAATTGTATGTAAATTAACTTAGTATTAATTTAGGTTGCAACTTTAATTCTTCCTTCCATAAAAAAATCCAAAAATATAGCATTAGGTTAATGACTTTTTTATTCCTTTTAATTTTCCTTGTTTTTTGCCATAATATTAGTAATTTTCATAATTAAACTTGTAAACTAATTAGGGTTGCATTTAGGTTAGATTTTAATACTTTCTTAATAACTAAAAATCCAAAAATATAGCATTAGGTTTAATGACTTTTTATTCCTTTTAATTTTCCTTGTTTTTTGCCATAATATTAGTGATTTATTTATTTTCATAATTGAACTTGTAAACTAATTAGGGTTGCTTTTAGGTTAAATTTTAATACTTTCATAATAAACTTAAAAATAATTAGAACTAGGTCTAACATTTCATTTTGTTTTTTTAATTAATTCCTTTTTATTAAATCTCAAAAAAAACACAAAAATACCAAAAAAACATTTTCTTTCAATTCTTAATTTTGATTCCTTATTAATAATATTTCGCAAAAGGGTCCAACACCCTCGTTCGTAATTTATTTTATTCGCACATTTGTTTATTTCGCTTAATTAATTATGTAATTCTCCCGAAGCATTGTAACTTAAACTTCTCGCACTTTTATTTCTTTTGTTTTATTTACTTTCCGTCAAATCGGGTCCGGTTTAATTTTGGCGATGTGGACCCGCGCCATTTGTAATAGTTTAGATTTATTTTCCCGCAAATATTAACTGTTAAATAAGCATGCAAGAATGAATGGATAAAATAAAATCAAGCGTAGATCACCTATACCATGAACAAGACCAAATATCTGAAAACGATACACGAATCGCACACACCACCCCTAGGGTACGTCTCACTGTTGCCTTGCCTTTCGAAAGGTGATCGTCGAGTAGAGGGCGTCTTAGTAAGTCCTCATGATCCGGGAACCTGGCATGAGGGTAGCTTCTAAGGTGTCTTCCCATTGCTCTGGTGATCACCATGTCCCTACAAAACTCGAATTGACCCGAACACCTCCAACGGTGGTGCTACCTACCTCTCAATGGTGGGATGACACTACTTTAAAGGACATTTACACAGACGAATTCCTTAGGGTAGGTAGACGACTCATGGATACTTGCTCTCTTCAAAACAACAATTCAAAGACTTTTCACACCAACACTTTTCAAAAGCTTTCAAAGCAAATTTTTCAAACACTCTGACGTACGAGTCGAACTGAAATTTTTCAAAGAAACTTTGTTAACCCACAATTGAAAAGCAAACAAAACATTTTGAAAACACATTGAGCAAGTATCTAAGAGCCCATGGATAACCATGGATAGAAAGGGTGCTAACACCTTCCCTTTCTATAACCTACCTCCCGAACCGAGAGCAATCTCTTTAAGGAATTTTTCTGTGCTTTTGTCCTTTCCATTTTGGAGAAAATAAAAGACGGTGGCGACTCTTGCTTCCGCGACATTTCGCGAACCAGCGTTAAAACAGTCAGTTCCAGATCCACCGATCACACTTACCAAATCAATGGTAAGACAACAATGTCAAAGGAAAAGAAAATGAACAAGAAAGACATTTGAGTAGGTAGATTAATCCTAGTTACTTGCTCCATTTCAAAACAAATATCCTTGCTATTTTCAAAACAAACACCTACACACTTTCAAACATCTTACAAACATTGAAAACATTTTTTCAAAAAAAGACAAACATCTTTGTATACATTCTTACGAACAAGAACCATTACAAAGATTTCCTAAACAATGACCTCTTTTACAAAATACTTTCAAAAAACCACACAAAGCACAAATTTCAAACAAAAGCAAGTGATCTAGCAAGTAACTAAGAGCCCATGGAAAACCATGGATGAAAAGGGTGCTAATACCTTATATGATGCGGTGGGAGAACTGACTAGATGTTTTACGTTTCGTTCGCACTTGTGCGGTTAGCAAGAGTCGCCACTGACTTTTATTTTATCCAAAAGGAAAGGTAAAAAAGCACAAGAAAGACCTTTCGAGAATTTTCTCGGGTTCGGGGGGTAGATTATGAAAAGGACAGGTATTAACACCCTTTTCATCCATGGTTTTCCATGGGCTCTTAGTTACTCGTTTTAGATCACTTGCTTTTGTTTGATTGTGTGCTTATGGTGTGGGCTTTAAAAGTATTTTGAAAAATCTCTCTGTAATGGTTCTTGTCTCTATAAGAACGTATACAAAGTTTTGTTTCGAAAAATGGTTCAAAGAGGTGTTTGTGAATCGTGTTTTGAAAAGTGTTTTGAAATGAGGTTTTGCAATGGTTCTCGTCTCTATAAGAACGTACACAAAACTTTTTGACTTTTTGAAATTGTTTTGAAATGGGAGTGTAGGTGTAAAAGTTTTTGTCGTGAGCAAGCGATTAACTAAGAGTGAATCTATCTACTCGAAAGGTCTTAAGTTGTTCTTTTCTTCTTCCTTTTAATGGTGCTATATTACCATTGATTTGGTAAGAAGCCCAACCATTGGATGTGAAGGGACAGGCGCGAGTCATTTTTTACAATCATTGAAGGTAACTTGTGAGACGCTTTAGAAATTTTTGTAAGGGACGGGATCATTTTAATCGAAGGCAACATCGAGGGTCATCGATGGACTATGATCTTTATTTATCGAAGGGTCATTGCTAGAGTGTCTCATATTCGAGGGACATGATTGTATTTCTGAGGCAACGAGTGAAGTTACCCTAGAGGCGCGCGTGTGAAAAATGTGTGCTGATTTCAAGTTATTTTATTCTTGGATTAGGTCATCTAGCGATTGAATTTTGAATCTTGCCATACATGCCTAGTTACTATACAGTATATGGAAAACAGTAAATTGCGGGAATTGAAATTCTATGCTATTACAAAGGTATTCGGGAATGGGGGTACAATTGTTACAAATGGGGATGAATCAAATAAAAATAGCAATGTCCAAATATCAAACAATACAACCAAATCGAATTGTTATGCGATTTAATACAAAGCTATGACAATTTATGAAACAAAGTCAACAAGATATGAAATGAAATGTATTTACTTGAAAAGAGAAAAAAATAAACCTATTCTAAAAAATTGATTATAATCTTTATTAATTATTTTTTTGTATTTTTATTAATTATGAATAAGTTTTAAAAAAAAGAAAACTAACTAAATTAATGTTTTTGGTGTTTTTATTAAATGTAAAAAGTTAATAAAAATAAGTTATAAAAAATAGAAAATGATAAAAAATTAACTTCAAGACTTAAATTAAATGTATAAAAAAATATTCTAAGTTTTAAATAGTAATTTTATTATCAAAAAAAGAAACAAATTAACTAACGAGTGACAGATGGGCTTAAGGGAGTTAAAGGATGCTAGGCCCAAAGAAGTATTGTTGTTGCTGAAACAAAAAAAAAACAGGGCCAGATGGGGGGGGGGGGGGGGGTTACAAAACGCGTTTGGGCTTTAGGGTAGTGTTGTAAAGAAGGCCCATTGTTCTAAACTATTTAACGTTTGATTAGGGTAAACAAGCAGATTAGGGTTTGTGGTTCCCCTTTCATCCACAACGGTGTCGTTCGTCCCTTTCGTCCCTCTCTTCCAATTATGTCCATCTCTGATCTCTGTTACTCACCTCTTCCTAATCTCATGAACAAATCACTCTCTTAACAACTTAATCTCTCATCATCTCACCGTGATTCGCGTTTTCTATGAAAACCCTAAGGTCGAATTTATGCTTATCTGATCTTCCCTCAACCTTCCGTTTCCAGAGCTCTCTCTCTCTCTCTCTCTCTCTCTCTCTCTCTCTCTCTCTCTCTCTCTCTCTCTCTCTCTCTCTCTCTCTCTCTCTCTCTCTCTCTCTCTCTCTCTCTCTCTCTCTCTCTCTCACCTCCTAACGATTTTCAGTGGTTTTCATGGAAACGGCACGGTTCTATAAGTTTGAAGCTTTGAACGATTTTTGTTATTTCTTGTCTTGTTACGTTTTTTATGTTAACCTACTGTTTTGTCCATTGCGATGTAGGAAATTTTATGAGGAAGGAGAAGGATCCATACCTATTTAGAAATTTCTGTGAAATGAAAAGGAAAGGTGAACTTGAGAGTAGCGCTCCCTGGTGGCGGAATTGGCGAGGAGGAAGAGATGATGACGAAAGCCTTGCTTTTCTGGTAAATTCTTTCTGTCCTTTGAGCTTTGAATGATGATGATGCTATACTTCTGGTTTTTATTTTATATTTGTAAGTTTGCTGGATGTTGTTTTGATACTTTGACAGTTTTGGGATTTGATTTTGTGATGATGGTTTCGACAGTTTTGGAAGTTTTGTGATTCTTGAGGATGACTGTTGTTTTGTATATATGGTTCGATAGTTTCTTTTTGGATATGGTTATAGTTTGGCTTTGAGTATGTTTTTTTTTGTTTGAACTATTTGACAGTTAGCAGGTTTGGTTGATGGTGTTGAAAATGGTTTTGGTTTTGTTGACAGTTTGAAATTTCTGGTTTTTGATTTGTGGATTTGTTAATGTTGAGCTAACAGGTTTAATGAGCTTTTAGATGGTTGGTGATTTTTGGAGTTTGACAGTTCAGTTTTGAATGTTTTTGTTGTTTTGGATTTGTTGGTTAACAGGTTTAGTTTGATGGTTTGTTTGAACTGTTTGACAATTTGATGCCTTTGATAGTTATTTGGTTGATGGCAGTTTGAAGGTTGGTTTGGGATATTTGTTTACAGGTTTTGGTTATTGGTTTGATGGAAGATGCTGGGAGTTTTATTTGATATTTGTTCCAGACTTTGGAACTTTGACAATTTGAAAACTTGGTTCTTTTGAGTTTTTTGAAGTTTTCTTCTGTTTTCTCAGTTTGATAATTTTTCTCTCCCTATTTTCTTGAGACTTGTCTACTGTTATATTATGTTGCTTTGGTTTGACAGCTTATTCAAAAAGGGTGGAAAACCATGATATTTTGAATACTTTGGCCTCTTGTTCTTTTGCTCTCTTTGTTGCAGTTTTGTTTTTCAGCATACTCTATGCAACTTGTGACAGGCTGTGGGCAGGGCAGCAAGGCTGTACCTTTTGTGCAATTCCAATAACCTAGGTGATTTCCTTCCTCTCTCCTCTCTCAATGATAAAAAGCAAATTGCTTTTTTCCCCTTTTTCTGAAAAGTTTGCAAAAAAAATGGGAAATGATGAAAAGGCTATTGTACAAGCCTCTTGCTTGTTGACTTAGTTTATTATATTGCTGTACTTTCTTTGTGTTGCCTGCTGTCTACTGATATGCTGCTTGTTGCTTGTACTGTTATGCTGCTTGTTTGTGCTGCTGTCCAGTTTATGTTGTTTGGACAACTTTGTTGTTTGTTTGGATAGCCTTGATGCATCCAGTTTGTATTATTCTGTTTGTTGCAAATTGGATAACCTTGCTGCATTTCTCTTGTTTGGATAGCTTGTTTACATTTCTCATTTCGTCTTTTTGTGAACCAATAGGAATAATTCTCTTGTGATTTGCAAATAGAGAAAAATAAAAAATGTGATGAAATAAAAAACAGCCTTCTGATTCCAAATTGCAAACTTTAATGATAAACACTTTTTCTTTCTTTTGAAAATTCTTGCTTATGCCCGAATAGTTTTTGTACTAACTATTTTTCTGTCTTTCATTTTCATGGGAGCACAACTGGACGGTGGCCAAGCAGGGGAAGCAAGAGACTCTGTGGCAAGCATGGAAGCAATGGAAGCTCAGTCCACCTTAGGCATAGATTCACTTTCTTTGTAATTTAGAGAGAAACATTCAATCAATTGTACTAATTTATTTCTCAAATACGATAATTTGTAAAACCTAAAGCATTTAAATAATAAATTGTTTTGTAACAACTTTTGAAATAAATGGAGAAATTCTTATGAGATATTCTGATGTCCATTAAAATCCTTTACTACCAATAACTCGCAATTTTCTCTTCGCATCTTAACTAAATCTTAAAGATTCCCAATCAAGATAAATGAAACAAAATACTCCAATCTGATAACTCAAATTCCAATCATCCTGTAATCTTGCAACTGCATTCCAATCAAAATATGCACTGTCCATTCCATTTCCTAAACAAGCAAAGGTTTTAAAAGACGCAAATCATCTGGTTAACCTTGAGAACAAACACTGTATTTTCAATACACTTGAGAAAGCATGAAAACCTGCGAAAGCCAATTGGATCTTTGAGAATTCATTTCTTTTGAGAATTGCAAGAAAAACCCTAATTGCTGGTTTACTGCCAAAGGAGAAAATCGGTCTGATCGATTCCTGAGCCAACTTGAATATTTGAGAAACCCTAGGGTTGCGCTTTCTATGAAAAATGGGAGGGCAAATTTTGGGGTACAACAGCTGCCTCTGTTCAATCTTCTTGAACCTAAAGAGTTAGATCGGCGAGTTTTGCCGTTCGCGACTCAAAGGTAAAAGATGATTTGACACTAGAGTGCCCATAAATTTGCACTCGTCAAATTGTAGTTGAGGGAATGGGCTTAAAGATGCCATTTGGAGAGGTGATCGAATCTTGTCGGAGATGGGCTTGTAGATGTCATCCAAGAATGTTTGTTGTAAATAAGGAGAATGAACATCAGAATGGTATCCGTATCTGGAACGTATCTGAGTTGTATCTGGAGATTGAATTTGAATGAGCAAAGGAATAACAGCCGTGTCTGGAGCATATCCGAGCTGTATCTGTATTTGAAATTGAATGAATAACAGAATAACTTCCGTGTCTGGAGTGTATATGTATTGTATCTGAGTCTGAAATCTGAATAGGCGACAGAATGGCATCCGTGTCTGGAGCGTCTCTGGGCTGGGGAAAAAGTCAGAATAAGTGACAGAAAGGCAATCGTGTCTGGAGCGTATCTGGACTGGAATCTGAATGTTGAAGTCTGAATGAGTGTCAGAATAGCCTCCGTGTTTGGTGTGTATCTGAACTGTATCTTGACTTTGAATTCTGAATGAGTAACAGAATGACTTCCGTGTCTGGAGCGTATCCGTACTGTATCTGAAGGCTGAATCTAAATGAGTATCAAAATGGCATCCATATATGGAGTGTATCCGTACTGTATATGAATGAGAAATAGAATGGCTTCCGTGTTTGGAGCATATCTAAACTGTATATGAAATCTTTGAATATTTGTTAAAGATAGCTGTTAATCTTATCCTGAAAAGGGTAAAATGTTAGATGAAATACGAAGTTATGTTGCATGAAATGTATGATGCAATAAATGTGTTTTATCCATGTTTATGTTATATGAATGTAATGTATGCGCATGTAAGCTGATTTGCTGTATTGCTGAGGAAAATAAATCCTTGACTGTTGTCGGGGAAAATAAATCCTTGACTGCTGAGGATTGTGAGAGTAATGCCATATACGTCTTGAGGAATCTGCTTGGGGAATCCAGAGAATTTTAATGACTTCTACTGGGGATTCATCGACAGGAGTCTTTGTTCTGTCGAGAAGCAATAAAAATTATGTGGGGAAAAAGTTTATTCCGCTGGGGAGTTCAGGAGTCTGGGTTGTATGCCAATCTACTGGGGAGTTACCCTAGGTTGGGGAGAAACAGAAGTTAACCGTTATCTGGTTGATTTTCGAGCTTCAAGTCAACTTGTTGGGGGAACCTGGAGAAACTGGATGATTTCCGCTGTGGGTTGAAAGCTTTAGCTCCGCTGGGGATTGGTAGTTGGTAGTCTCAACTCCACTAGGGATCTGTAGTTCAAAGTTTTGGCTCCGCTGGGGATCTTAATGATGTGCTGTAGAGATTGCTCATGGAAATGGGCTTAAAGATGCCATCCAAAAGTGATTGTTGACGGAAAGTTTGAACTGGATCTGAACAGAGAATGAATCAGAATAAACCATTGGGAGATTTATCTGAAATAACAAAAGTCTGGAAATGAATCAGAATAAATCGTTGAGAGATTTATCTGAAACAGTAAAAAGCTGGAAATGAATCAGAATAAATCGTTGAGAGATTTATCTGAAACAATAAAAATCTAGAATATCTTCAACTGGAATAAGAATCAGGGGGATCTTAGTGTCGATCTGACTGAACCAGAGAAGGTTAAATTAACTTTGACTGGATAAGAATCAGAAAAATCTTAGAATCGATTTAACTGAACCAGACAAAAGTCTTGGAATATCTTCAACTGGAATAAGAATCAGGGAGATCTTAGTGTCGATCATGATTGAACCAGAGAAGGTCCTGAATTAACTTTGACTGGATAAGAATAAAAAAAAATCTTAGAATCGATTTAATTGAATCAGACGAAAGTCTTGGAAAATCTTCAACTGGAATAAGAATCAGGGAGATCTTAATGTCGATCTGACTGAACCAGAGAAGATCTTGAATTAACTTTGACTGGATAAGAATCAGAAAAATCTTAGAATCGATTTAACTGAACCAGACGAAAGTCTTGGAAAATCTTCAACTGGAATAAGAATCAGGGAGATCTTAGTGTCGATCTGACTGAACCAGAGAAGGTCTTGAATTAACTTTGACTGGATAAGAATCAGAAAAATCTTAGAATCGATTTAACTGAACCAGACGAAAGTCTTTGAATATCTTCAATTGGAATAAGAATCAGGGAGATCTTAGTGTCGATCTGACTGAACCAGAGAAGGTCTTAAATTAACTTTGACTGGATAAGAATCAAAAAAGTCTTAGAATCGATTTAACTGAACCAGACGAAAGTCTTGGAAAATCTTCAACTGGAATAAGAATCAGGGAGATCTTAGTGTCGATCTGACTGAACCAGAGAAGGTCTTGAATTAACTTTGACTGGATAAGAATCAAAAAAATCTTAGAATCGATTTAACTGAACCAGACGAAAGTCTTGGAAAATCTTCAATTGGAATAAGAATCAGGGAGATCTTAGTGTCGATCTGACTGAACCAGAGAAGGTCTTGAATTAACTTTTACTGGATAAGAATCAGAAAAATCTTAGAATAGATTTAACTGAACCAGACGAAAGTCTTGGAATATCTTCAACAGATGTCGGGGAACCGTTAAATCCTGGACTGCTGTTGAAGAGTATGTGTGTCTTCAAACTTTGCTTAGAATGTTTCCGCTGGGGATTCCTGTTTCATGTTTGAGGAGGACTCCGCTGGGAAATATTGATCTTTGTCTTGAGAGAAATAGAATTTTAGGAGCTTCAGTCGTCCGTTATTCTACTGGGGTACCATCTCTGTTGAATTTTGGGAACTTCGGTCGTCTGTTATTCTACTGAGGAATCACCTTTGTTGAATTTTGGGAACTTTGATCGTCCGTTATTCTACTGAGGAATCCTCTTTATTTAATTTTGGGAACTTTGATCGTCCGTTATTCTACTGAGGAATCATCTCTTGTTGAATTTTGGGAACTTTGGTCGTCCGTTATTCTACTGAGGAATCATCTCTGTTGAATTTTGGGAACTTCGGTCGTTCGTTATTCTACTGAGGAATCCTCTTTGTTGAATTTTGGGAACTTTGATCGTCCGTTATTCTACTGAGGAATCATCTCTGTTGAATTTTGGGAACTTCGGTCGTCCGTTATTCTACCGAGGGATCCTCTTTGTTGAATTTTAGTAACTTTGATCGTCCGTTATTCTACTGAGGAATCATCTCTGTTGAAGAGGAAAGTTGGATGAACTACTATCTGATCATGGTCCAGGCTTCATAGCTTGAATTTTGTGAGAATTTGATTGCATCTTTCCTGAAAGGTAAAGGTTAGTTGCATGACATATATCAAACAATGATGTTCTCAAAATAAATGAGATTGCGTTGTATGATGTCCTGATGTACGGATATGTAATGTTTTCAAGATGACCTCTCAATGGGGAAAATAAATCCTGAATTGGTGCGGGAGAAAAGAGTTAAATTCTTCGTTTCCGCTGGGGATAGTGAAAATTCTGGCGACTTCAATGGGGAAAAATCCTCAGGGATTCTTGAGGTCGACTTAGATGGGAAGAGGTTATTAAAGATTGAAACTCTGACTGGGAGCCATCTTATGAGAAGGATTTTGGGGAGATTCGTCACTGCCCCTAGTAGCGAGTGTTTATGACTTTGCCAGGAAATGTTTGACTGTATGCAACCCTTTGTTGGGATTGACGTTCAATGCCCCAAGTGACGGGGACAGAGACTTGCCCCTGGTTATTCTGCACTTTGAGAGATTTCTTGAAATCTTGAATGGACTGCCCCAGGTGTGTTGGACAATGACATGTCATGTCCCCTTGTTGATAGGAGATTTTTGCAACAGAAGTGTCATCCTGCTTGAAGTGACTTTGTTCACTGAGAGAGCTTTTCGTTCATTGGATATTCATTGTGTGAATTTCTCCACTGCCAAACAAATAGCCATATGCAAACAACGATATTCAATTAATGCAAAGTTTATGCTTGTCTTGAAATTTTGAAAATGCGTTTTTTAGCAGAAAGCTTTTTGTAAGAAAAATTCAACTCAGGATTTAGAGCAAAGCCTTACAGGAGTCAGGATACCTTTTGTAACAATATGCTTTCGAACTAACCCATGCTTCAATTAGGACTTTTGAAGGGTTGTAACGTGGCTTGGTTCACGGTTTAAGAAACAAAGGATAAAGGCTCAAAGTATATTTGTACCCACCCGTTCTTCGTGATGTTCTTCAGTCCTAAACTCAATTAATTGTGCGTTTGAATCCCAATTGAGTTTGAAATGACATTTTGGTGATGGTTCAAACAAGTTAAGTTTGCTGGAAGGCAGTCATTTTTTCAACATTTTTTTGTTGAGGACTTGTAGTGACCTCTTTCTTTTGATTTATTATCCCTAATTTTTGCCTGATTGTTCCTGTATTTGAGATTATAGTCAGCGGGATGCCCCCGTTTTCTTTAAGTCTCCTTCGTAGGTTTTGACTTAGTGGGCTTTTCTTTTTGAGAGATAATGACTGCCTATGTGACCGGTGTTGTACCCCAAAATTTGCCCTCGTATTTTTCCCCAAGAAATCTCAGCTTCAAGCATTTCCTGACTTCTCAAACTGGCTCAAGAATCGGACAAACAAACTTTTCTTGACAGTCAAGCAAAATTAGGGTTTTTACTGAGTTTCAGAGCTCTGATTTGTTTCATACAGTGGGCCTAGGGTTTGATTGATTGTTGGTCAAGCAAGAGTGATTTGGCATTTAATCGGGAATTAAGTTTTATGGGCATATTCTCAGAAGAATTTGAATTCCACAGCACTTTGCGATTTATTTCGAGATTCGGATTAAAATTCGCGTTATCTTGGTTTAATCAGTAAAAGAGACAGTGGTTTGAATTCAGTACGTTTTGATTGGGCCAGTCAGGTACAAGATGCAGTCTTGGATTCACAGTGTTCATATGTGTGATCAGTCTATCTGGGTTAATTGCCGCCTTGCTTTGGATTTTGGATAAGACAGGTTTATTGGATCAATGTTGTTTTATTTTAGTTATTTATTATTCTAAAATTAAATGATTGAATTTATTTTTCAATTGTTTTAATTCTAAGAATCTTTAAATAAATAAATAAGCAATAAAGAAAATGGAACCAATTAGATAATTTGGATTTTTATTGATATTTGAATTATTTACAAATTGTTGTTTATTACAAATAATAATTTACATTTAATTTAAATATTACATAGAATGAAAAACTATCCTATTTTCTAAATATTCCTCGTGCTTCATGCCGCTCCGGTATTCCATTTTTCTCATCTGCAAAAAGAAATAAGAAAGTCAGAAAGAATTAAAATTAGCAGAGACAGATAAAATTGCTCATCATTAGGGGCCACTGACTGGGATCAGTTGCCCTCTCTGCAAATCACGGGACTTCTCCCGGTTCACAGAGAGGGAAGATTATTTTATTTCATGAATGCAAATGCAAATGCATAGTTTCTAAAAAAGAGTTTGCAAACTGCATAAAGTCTCAATGTTCAATTCAAACCATAAAGTCCAAATTCAAACCATAAAGTCCAAATTCAAACCATAAAGTCCAATCCAAACTGTCAGAATGCCAAAGGATATCAAAGAAGTCAAATTGGTACAAGTTGCTATCAAAGCCTACAAACTGTCAAAAGGAGATGCAGGGGGTATTATGCAAGCAAAACAACCTTAGCTCATCATTTCCCATAGAACCCCTTCAGAACAGTACAAATAAAAATCATATAAAAATCTTTGCTGTACTGTAGAGAGAAGTAAAGAGAGATAAAGCAAACTCAGTTCAGGTTAGGCATAGGCATCAGCACAGCAGGCAAAAGGAAGAGAGAGGAATGTGTACCAATTTCATCAACTCTGCACAATAACAGTTCACAGCAGACAATAGCAGGAAGAGAAAGATACACAAAATCAGAAAAGAGCCAACTCAGTTCAATAACATAGACAGCAGGCATAGACAGTAGAGGCAGAAAAGATATACAACAAAGAGGCTAATTCAACATTGTTCCAAAAAAATTACACAGTATAGCCAATCACTGAAATGGAAAAATGCCATGAAATCTTGTGAAATTGTCCAGCAGCCTTGGGTCAAAGGGAAGACCACAACTTTAAAAAGGGGATTGGGCGCCAAGGTAAAAAGAAAAAAAAGATTATGCAAATCAAATCCAAGCCTAGTTCAATAGCAGGTCAGAATAAGACAGTTCACAGCAAGACAAAGAGGGGGATGCAAAATCAAAGAAGAAAACATATCAGTTGAGAAGATAGCAGCATAGCAGGTTAGAGAGAAAAAGGGAGATAATCAAAAACTCAGTTCAGAGGGGAAAAGAGATATATACAAGCTGAAGCCAAAACCTAAAGGACCTGATATACAAACCATTTTAGCATAAGCATCAAACCACTACTGTCCACAAACCTCAAAAACTCTGCATCAATATCAAGATCCACAAGCAAAATATACAATACACCACTAGCCAATACAAAACCTGATATACAAAAACTGAACCAGCATAACATCTCAAACCTGTCTAACCCAAACCATTTTCACCTACATTAAGGAAACATAACCCCTCAAACTTGGCCAAGCACAACAAACAGACTGAAACACATGACCTGCTAATGCCTTAACCAAAAAAAAAATCAGAATCACCAATATCCCATAAGCCTGCATCATCCAAACACATACCAGAAATACAAACCTCACAAGGTACCAAATACTTTTTCAAAACTGATAACCAAAACCAGAAAAACATAACGCCATGCCATAACCATCAAACTTCATCAACACACTACCAACATCATCATAACCAGAATAACCATGTCCATTGCCTAATCTCAAGACATCATACTGTCAACAAGTTCACAAGCATAAGAGTTCAAGGCAAACAGGTGAGGCAACCCACGAGCCCTCAGTGAAACACATCATAGGGCAAGCTGAAGGCAAAAACATCACAGGGCAACGAGAGAAAGAAGCAAGTCAGGGACATAACAATATTTCAAGGCAATAACTGTTCAAAGATATTCAAAGGGCAAGCACACAAGCAAATCATCCCAAGGCAACAACACAAAGGCAACTGGAAGAGAAGATACAGAAGTAACATCCAAAGACAGTCCAAACCAACAAGCTAGCGAAGTAGAAGAGCAAAGGAACGAAATACCGGAAAAGCTCAAAGCTTCATCGCTGGGTCCTCGCCATCAAAACCTCCTAAGCATCCTCGTCTCCTTCCTTCCCTTTTCCAGTAGAGGTATGACATCTCTTTTCCTTCCTAATGCACCTCCAAATAAAAATCAATAACACACCATGAGAGGTCAAACCCCAAGCAGTTAATCAATAAATACGCAGAAGATCATAAAACGTACTAAAACAAAAACAAATCAAAACGATTACCAAGTTCTACTGCCTCAACAAGTGTCGCTGGAGGGAAGGGGAAACGAAGGTTGCCGGTGGCTGAGGCAAGGAGCTCATGATGGATTCTCTGCATCTTGGAAACGGAGAAGACGAATACAACAAACGCGCCGTCGCTGCCTCGAGCTCAAACCCTCGTTTTCATTCTGAGAACAAATTGACGAACCCTAATTTCATTTCAAAACTGGGTATGGGCTTGACCCGTTTCCTATTTCACCCCTAAGCCCAATAAAAAAATCATTTCATCAAACATTAAACCTTTCTTTTCTGTATTTTATATTTACTCTTTTTTACAACACTAACCATTCTTTTCTATTTTTCTTAACAACATTAAATTTTAATTTCTTTTTTTATTTTACAAAACAATGTTTACTTTTTATCTCAATTAAAAAATACTTTGTCTTAATCAAAATACTTTTTATACACAAATTAAACTTAAAAAACATTTTTTTGAAATACATTTGTATATATTGTCTTTTCTTTTTTATATATATACATGATTAAATTAGAGATACTTTTTTTAATTAAAAACACATTTGTACATATTATACATTGTTTATACATAATTAAAATTAAACTCTTTTTTAATTAACATTCATTTTTATATAATAATTCAATACATTCATTTTTTTTTTCTAATATTGAAATTCATAAACATTTGGACTAAAATACTTCTTTAGTTAAAACTTAACATTTAATCAAAGCACCTTCATTTTTCTTTTGTACATAATTAACATGTAAATCAAAAATACAAGATTAAAACATTTATCTAGGTCAAAACCCTAATACGGCTCAATTTCGCATTTCGCATTTGTACATATTTACACTTACACATACATTTGCACTTACACAATATATTGCCCTACACACATTTTATCTTACATTTATACATTTGACATTTATATTTTGATTGCGACATTCGATTTGGTTGTAAATACTATAAGTCTCATCCCCTTGTACATTTATACCCCCACTCCCGGACATTATTTTGTAATAGCGTAGGTTTATATTCCGCAATTTACAGCTTTTCAATTATACCATGGTTAGACCTAGGGTTTGTATGTACATAAAATCAAAACGCTAGACAACCTAATACAAGACAAATGCATGTAATCAATACACAATCACACTTGCACCCCTTAGGGTAATCCCACATGTTGCCTTCCAAATGGGCCATGCTTGCACGTCGAGTATCTTTGGCAAAACGAATCAAATGATCATAAGTCCCTCGATGACGCTTTCGAAAGTCGCCTATTAAAAGTGATCAAGTCCCTTCAAAACAAATTGCCAAAGACACTTGGCACCATTGCATTCGTGGTCCATACGATGACCCGCGCCCGTCCCGAATAAACTTCCTAAACGCAAGGTTGCCCATCAATTTCAATGGTGGAACAAAATTGTTAAAAGGGGTTAATACATAATAAAAACCTTTGAGTACAATAGGGTAGACATAACTCTTAGTTACTTGAGATCAAACTTGCAAAAAACACTTGCCTTCTTTTCAAAAACCACAATCCACAACACTTTCAAAAATCAAACCTTTCAAACTTTTGAAACATCTTTTCGAAAAGATATGCACTTTTGTAAAACATTCGAGTAAAGAATTATTACAAGGTTGGCCTAAGACAAGGCATCTTTTTCCAAAACATTTTCAAAACAACCCACACACGCACTATTTTCAAAGCAATCGAAAAAACAAGGCAAGTGATCTAAAAAACCAAGTAACTAAGAGCCCATGGATAACCATGGATGAAAAGGGTGCTAATACCTTCCCTTTTCATAATCTACCCCCCGAACCCACGAAATATCTCAAAAAAGGTTTTTGCTGTGCTTTTTTAACCTTTCCTTTAGGATAAAATAAAAAGTCGGTGGCGACTCTTGCTCAACCGCACAAGTGCGAATACGAACGCAAAACACTAGTCAGTTCTCCCACCGTATCACAGAACTGGCGACTCTGCTGGGGACTAATTTAAAGTGGGGTTACCTTAGGGCTTAGATCACTTTCTTGCATGACTAAATTGGTTGGTTTGCTTGCTTTACACCTTGGTTCTATTGTTTGGGTTTATAATCCTCCGCCCGGATTTTGGGGAAACATTCATAGATAGCAATACGTTGTGGAAACTGTGCGGGGTATACCGACACGGTCTAAGCAATAGCTATATTAGTGCGACATATTTGTGGGTACCGGTAACCCTTGAGTTCAATCAAGGAGAGTACGGGGCCGCTGAGCGATGTCACTAAGCACTAATGACCTAGAACCTTACTTGACCATCTTGGCCTTTTATTAGGAGTAGTGAGATGACCGGCTTTGGTGCAGTCCGAAGTTGGTAGATACTCGATACTACACTCATTGAGGGTTGCTTTCTTGGAATATTTTGGTCGCCAGTTAAGTGGCTAAACCAAAACAATGAACAATGAAAGCAATCCAGTGATATTGAGCTCCTTAGAACCCGGTTACTATTTATAGGACAGGTTTTAAGCCAACTACACTCAAGAGGGTATTTACCTGTGAAACCCCATGCAAGCCCGAAACTAGGGTTTGGTGTGATTTGCTTGTACACATGTTTTATGCATACATCATAAACATCATGAAGCATCATATGCATTTACTAACCGTTTCAAGGGTTTGGACCTTCATCATTGTTCTTGTTTTGTAGGCCATGGAAATTCCTCGTAGAAACACCATTCAAGTCAACCTTGTGAAAATCTCTCCTCAACTCAAGGAGCTCACCTCAAGGATTCCGGAAAATTCAGCCTTCAGTGAAAGACATGGTAGACTGCTCAACCTAGTCAACACCAACATCGAAGAAGACATGATGAAAGTGCTATTTCAATTCTTTGACCCCCTTCACCATTGCTTCACTTTCCCGGATTATCAGTTGGTACCCACTTTGGAGGAGTTTTCTCAACTCCTAAGAATCCCTATCCTTAATCAACTACCCTTCAACGGTACGGAGAAGGAACCAAAGCCTGAAGATGTTGCTCGAGCACTACATCTACAACCGTCTGAAATCAAGGGGCATTGGGAAACAAGAAGCGGTGTCAAGGGATTCTTAGCAAAATTCCTGTTTGAGAAGGCACAAGAATGTTGGAACTCATTGGACTTACAAGCATTTGAAGAAATTGTGGCACTCCTTATCTATGGGTTGGTCCTATTCCCAAATCCTGACCAATTGGTAGATGTCAACGCCGTCAAAATCTTCTTGTCCAGAAATCCAATACCAACATTGCTTGGAGACATCCTTCACTCATTTTACACACGAACAATGAGAAGGAGGGGTGTTCTCATGTGCTGCACTCCTATCCTCGCAAGGTGGTTTATTTCGCACCTTCCACAATCTGTCCTGAAGAATGATCAAGGTGTAAGGTGGTCCCAGCGATTGATGACTCTCACTCATGCTGATATACATTGGTGTTCTCGGTCGAGAGAAAATATCATCATCGTCGATCGTTGCGGAGAATTTCCCAATGTCCCTTTACTTGGAATTAGGGGAGGTATCACCTACAACCCTTGCCTAGCTTTGAGGCAATTTGGGTACGCACGGAGGGATGGCCCTCATGACATACTGATTCCTAGCCTAGTTTTTGACTTCGACGACGATGTGCAAGGACTTCGCCAAAGGTTCATCAGAGCTTGGGGAAAACTCAACAAGATTGATAGCAAGACCTTGGGACACAAGAACTCCATCCCTCTTGAGCCCTACCTCAAGTGGGTACGAGCCCGCGCTCAAAGTCTGATGATGCCTTATCCCCATGTACTCCCAGTGATCAAAGAGCCCGTCCATGAAGGAGAGGTCCCCTACACCATCCTACATCCAGACATGCCTACATCGTGGGAAGAAATGCAGAGGAGTTGGATTCAGCTCAAGGAGGAACGGAACACTTTTGAAGCTAGCTACTACGCCAGTGAAAAGAAGGTCCTGGAGCTTACCCGCCGACTCCACGAGCAAGAGGCCCTCAACGCCTACATCGCACCGAAGAGGATGCGCAATGTCTTTCTGCCTTAAGAGGTTTATGTTGTAACATCTGGCCCATGGGGCATTTATGTATTAACAAATTTCTTCTTAATACGACGTGCGTTCTTCTTTGTCTGAAACGATTTTGAATGTCCTAAATCCTTGAATGCATTGCATACATCAGCATACCATTCATCATGTGCATAAGCAGGTCTCGCTCCAGGTTTCCTTATCTATCTGCTGTTTATTCCAGTAGGATGGATCTCGAGCAAACGGTCAAAGACTTACAAGCCCAGAATGCACAATTCCAGCAACTCTTGATGACCTTGGTCAAGAGTCAAGAGGATATCAAGGCTCATCTGGAGAGCAAAGACCCAGTGAAGAAGAAAAAGAGGGTCGGAGTGGCTACTTTGGGGAGAAGATTTGACAGAGAAGCTCGGAGGGTGCTCGAATTTCCTCCTACTTCTGACGAGGGGACTAGTAAAAGAGATCGGGTTGCAGTGCCTTCCGAGTCTGATGCGGAAGAGGAAGACGTGGAAGAAGACGAGGATTATTCGGACCAGCAGTATCCTCCCGCTGATGACAAGTACAAGGGCTTAGAGGACAGATTGGCTGCAATGGAATTGCAGAGGGTGCCGGGTCTGGATTTTGAAGACATGGGCTTGGTCGCCGGAATTGTGATTCCTCCAAAGTTCAAGGTGCCGGCGTTTGTAAGGTATGACGGGCTGTCTTGCCCCAAAATGCACCTCAGGTCCTATGTGAGGAAGATTCAGCCCTATACAGCTGATAAAAATCTCTGGATTCATTTCTTTCAAGACAGTCTGGCGGGAGCCCAGTTGGAATGGTTTTATCAGTTAGAAGGAACCAGTGTCAGGAATTGGGAAGACTTGGCCACCGCTTTCTATAAACAATACCAGTATAATTCCGATCTTGCTCCTACCCGTACCCAACTTCAGGGTATGTCGCTAGGAACAAGTGAGGGATTCAAGGAATACGCACAAAAGTGGAGGGATTTGGCTGGCAGGGTGCAGCCTCCTTTAACCGATCGTGAGCTCGTTGATATGTTTCTTGGGACCCTATCTGGGCCATTTTTCAATCATTTAATCGGTAACTCTTCCGCGGGATTTACTGATTTGATCTTAACAGGTGAGAGAATCGAGGCTGGCATCAAGTCGGGAAAAATTCAGAAGGGTGTCGCCGCAAGTATGGAGAAGAAGCCGTTTAAGAAGGAGACAGCTATGGTATATTCTCAAAGGAGAGCAGGGAAGACGGAGCGTCGGCCGATTGTGGGGGCCGTAATGATTCAAAATGCTCCAAGCGAGCAGCCTCGCTACAACCCATCTAGACCGAACCAGCAACGGGTGGAAAGGCCACAACGGCAGTTCACTCGTATCAATATGACCCCAGCACAGGTACTTCCCCACCTGTTGAAATTGAATCTAGCCTCTATCAAAGAAGCGCCAAAGAATGTCAACACATCCTCTCCACACTACCATGCCAATGCTAAGTGCGCCTATCATTCAGACAGCGTTGGGCATGACACCAACGATTGCTGGGCCCTCAAGCATAAGATCCAGGACTTAATAGACGCCAAGGAGGTAGAGTTTGACGCTCCAGAAAAACCCAATGTGATCTCTGCACCTATGCCGAAGCACGGTCGGAACGTCAACGCCATTGAAGAGGATCGGTATGTTACTGACATTAGTGATCTAACTACTCCACTGTTAACCGTTAAGCTAAATTTGTTAAGGGCCGGGATCTTCCCGGGATGTAATGGAGACTGTTACTGTTGTCACTCTCTGCCATTGGGTTGTCCGCTACTAAAGAAAGGCATCCAAGGCCTCATAGATAGCCGACAAATCTTGTTCGAGAAAGTTCCTGTTGTTCCAGTTCACGTTGAAAGTATCTCAATCATAACCATTCACGCCAATCTTCCCGAGGCCGTCAGAAAGCCAGTTAAGATTACGCCAGTTGCAAAGTCCATACCATTGAAGATAACGAGGCCGGGGCCGGTTCCCTATGTCTCCGAGAAGTCGATACCGTGGAACTATGGTGGTGACATCTACTACCATGGTATCAAGCAAGTTGAAATAATTGAAGAGGATTCAGATGATGATGAAGCCAGCATCAGTAACATTGCGGGCACCAGCAAAATCACCAGAAGTGGGAGGATATTTTCTCCAGAGATTGCTCCTCCAAAAGCAGTCTTTGGACCCTCATCAGTAAAAGAAGTCATCCCTGCACCAGCAAGACTCTCTGCCAGAACTCCTTTGATCAAAGAAATTTTCGTTCCTAGTACCGTCTCTCCTACCATTGCCGATAAAGGAAAAGGAATACAAGATGAGCCCGTCAGGACGAGGGCTCAACCCTTGGTGATTCCGGAAGCTTCCAAGAAAGAGATGGACGAAATTTTGAGGATAATCAAGAAAAGTGACTATGATGTGGTGGAACAGTTGGGGCAAACCCCCTCCAAGATCTCCATGTTGGCACTGTTGCTTTGCTCAGAAGCGCACGCTCAAGCTTTGATTAGGTTTCTAAAGGCAGCTCATGTGCCTCAAGAAACCTCCGCAGATCAATTTCAACATTGCGTGGCTAGCCTGACCGCAGACAATGGATTAGGCTTTTCTGATGCCGACTTGACCCCTAAGGGCCGAAATCACAATGATGCATTACATATTTCAATCGAGTGTCGCGGAACCACCCTTGCACATGTTTTGGTTGATACCGGTTCATCGCTGAATGTTTTGCCTAAGAAGGCCTTGGACCGGTTAGATTGCGAAGGATTGGAATTAAAGCCAAGTGATATCGTCGTCAGAGCCTTCGATGGGTCGAAAAGAATGGTCCATGGAGAAGTTGAAATTCCTGTCAAGATAGGTACCGAGGTGTTCAAATCCACTTTCTATGTAATGGACATCCGTCCATCATACTCCTGCCTGCTGGGTAGACCTTGGATACACCATGCTGGGGCAGTCACCTCCTCCTTGCACCAAATGCTGAAGTATCCTGTAAAGGGTAAAATCATTACTGTCCATGGCGAGGAAGAGTACATGATTAGCCATTTAAATTCTTTCCGGTACGTGGAAGTCGAAGGGGAGTTCATCGAGACACCATTTCAACATTTCGAAGAAGTGCTCCCTGAGATAGCAGTGGCGAGGTTGGCAGCTGAGACACCAAGGCAGATGGCCAGGATGGCATCTCTGGAGGATGCAAGGGCTGCAGTTAAAGAAGGAAAGAATTCGGCATGGGGGCAGCTACCCGACTTTCCGCATAAGGTTGATAAGTTTGGTTTAGGCTTCACCACCGCTGGTCAGAAGGCCATGCGCCGATCAAAGATTGAGAGAGCGCCAGTCAAGATTTCCCCTTACCAAGTTAACGCCCTGGAAGATGAAGATGAAGAAAGCAACTTTGAAGAATGGATTCACCCGACGGTCAGAGGAGGGCTGAACAACTGGGAGGCTAAAGACTTTGTCCCTGTCACTTTTATTCCTCAGTAATTTATCTATCAAACATTTTCTATTTTGGTCTGTAATATTTTTACATTCAAACAATCAGTACACTATCTTTCCGCCTCCTGCCTTACCCGGGGCATGTAGGTCCACTTGTAAGGGTTTTGACTGTTTTTCATATTCATATGCCATGTTTAATGATTCATTGGACGTTTTTCATTTGATAAACTGCTTGTGTTCATTTTCTTTCCTTCTGCATTTTTGTTTAAGGATGGCTATCCCTTACACACACCCACACTCACCAATGCAGGTACCCATCCACTCCGGATTCCATGGGTGACTATTCCGCTGTATCTTTTAATAACTCTGAAGACCTGGTCAATCTAGCCGAGTATGAGGACGACGAGGGTTGTGAGGTACCAGGGGAACTAGCCAGGCTCCTGCAACAAGAGGAGAGGGCCATCTTACCGCATAAAGAGCCGTTGGAAACTATCAACTTGGGGACCGAGGAAAATCGGAAGGAGGTACAAATGGGTGCCAATCTGGAACCAGAAGTCAAGAAACGCTTGGTACAGTTATTGAATGAGTATGTTGAAATCTTCGCTTGGTCCTATGAAGACATGCCGGGCCTAGACACCGACATCGTGGTTCACCGTCTCCCCACAAGAGAAGACTGTCCACCGATCAAACAAAAAGTTCGCCGAATGAGGCCTGACATGTCCGAAAAAATCAAAGCAGAAGTGATGAAGCAGTTCAATGCTGGCTTTCTGGCTGTCACGTCCTATCCTCAATGGGTCGCTAATATTGTGCCAGTACCTAAGAAGGACGGCAAAGTCAGAATGTGTGTGGACTACAGGGATTTGAATAGGGCCAGCCCTAAGGATGATTTTCCGCTACCTCATATTGACATCCTAATTGACAATACAGCTCAGCATAAAGTGTTTTCTTTCATGGATGGATTCTCAGGCTACAATCAAATCAAAATGGCCCCCGAGGACATGGAGAAAACAACTTTTGTCACGCAATGGGGCACTTTCTGTTACAAAGTGATGCCGTTCGGGTTGAAGAACGCAGGAGCAACCTATCAACGCGCCATGGTAGCTCTATTTCATGACATGATACATCATGAGATTGAAGTTTACGTAGACGATATGATAGCTCGGTCACAGACAGAGGAAGAGCACCTCGAACATCTAGAAAAGCTGTTTGCCAGATTGAAAGAATACAAACTCAGGCTAAATCCAAGTAAATGCACTTTTGGAGTTAGGTCCGGTAAACTCCTGGGATTCATCGTAAGCAACAAAGGCATTGAAGTCGACCCGGCAAAAGTAAAAGCAATACAAGAGATGCCTACGCCTCGTACTGAAAAGGAAGTTAGAGGTTTCTTGGGGCGCATAAACTATATTGCCAGATTCATTTCACATCTGACTTCTACCTGTGAGCCAATTTTCAAACTCTTGAAGAAAGATCAGATAATTGAATGGAACGACGACTGCCAAGCTGCTTTCGATAGAATCAAGGAATATTTGCTAGAACCTCCTATTCTGATGCCACCCGTCGAAGGAAGACCATTGATCATGTATTTGACCGTTTTGGACAATTCAATGGGGTGTGTTTTGGGCCAGCATGACGAGTCTGGTCGAAAAGAGCATGCCATTTATTACCTTAGCAAAAAGTTTACCGACTGTGAGACTCGCTACTCGCTGCTCGAGAAAACTTGCTGCGCTTTGGTATGGGCTGCTCGCCGACTAAGACAGTATATGTTGACTCATACTACCTTGTTGATATCCAAAATGGATCCTATCAAATATGTCTTCGAAAAGCCCGCTTTATCAGGAAGGATAGCCAGATGGCAAATGATCTTGACCGAGTATGACATCCAATACACCACCCAAAAGGCTATAAAAGGGAGTGTGCTAGCGGACCATTTGGCTCATCAAGCTATCGAAGACTATCAACCCATGAAATTTGATTTCCCGGACGAGGACATCATGAGTTTGGACAACATTAAAGATGACGGACCGTATGACGGACCCGAAAAGGGATCCCGATGGACCCTGTACTTTGATGGTGCCTCAAATGCACTTGGAAACGGCATTGGCGCGGTACTTATTTCTCCGGAAGGATGCCACACTCCTTTCACGGCCCGACTTTGTTTCAGCTGCACAAACAATATGGCGGAGTATGAAGCCTGCATCTTTGGCCTCAAGGCTGCCATAGACTTGGGGATCAAATCTCTGATTGTATTCGGGGACTCGGCTTTGGTCATTAGCCAAATCAAAGGAGACTGGGATACCAAGCATCCCAATCTTATTCCATACAAAGAACATGTTCTGACGTTGTTGCCTCATTTCGAGCAAATTACCTTCGAGCACTTTCCGCGAGAAGAGAATCAGCTAGCAGATGCTCTAGCCACAATGTCCTCCATGTTTAAACTCAACTGGGATAACGAGGCTCCCCAAATCACCATCGAGCGAATGGATAAACCGGCGCATTGTCACGAGATTAACACCGAAGAAGTAGTGGAACAACCTTGGTTCCATGAGATCAAAAGGTATCTCGAGACCCAAGATTATCCTGAAGGAGCTTCCGTGAATGACAAGAAGTTCTTAAGGAAATTCGCCGCTAAGTTCTTCCTGAGCAACGGCATCCTCTACAAACGAAGTCATGATTGTGTATTACTCCGATGTGTTGATAAGGCTGAAGCAGAGTTAATCATGACTGATATACACAGCGGCACATTTGGCACTCACCTGAGCGGACATACAATGGCTAAGAAGATCCTAAGGGCAGGTTATTATTGGTCTACCATGGAGGCTGATTGCCATCAACATTCCCGTACTTGTCATAAATGTCAAGTCTATGCCGACAAAGTTCATGTCCCTCCGGTTCCTCTCAACGTTCTAACTGCTCCATGGCCCTTTGCAATGTGGGGCATTGATATGATTGGAGAGATCAAACCCACGGCTTCCAACGGACATCGCTTCATCCTGGTTGCCATTGACTACTTCACTAAATGGGTCGAAGCAGCTTCCTTCGCTTCCGTCACCAAAAATGTGGTTGCCCGCTTTATCAAGCAAAATCTCATATGTCGGTATGGTGTTCCAGACAGAATCATCACAGACAACGGTACCAATCTGAATAATACAATGATCACTGCGTTATGCGAACAGTTCAAGATTTATCATCACAATTCATCTCCCTATAGACCGAAGATGAACGGTGCTGTTGAAGCTGCGAACAAAAATATCAAGAAGATCATTCAGAAAATGACAGTCACTTACAAAGACTGGCATGAGATGTTGCCGTTTGCGCTGCATGGATACCGTACGACAATACGTACCTCAACCGGGGCAACCCCGTTTTCTTTGGTTTATGGCATGGAAGCCGTTTTGCCTATGGAAGTTCAGATCCCGTCTCTGAGAATTATGAAAGACGCAGGTTTGAATGAAGATGAGTGGATTCAGACTCGACTTGATCAACTCAATCTGATCGACGAAAAGCGACTTGCCGCTGTATGCCATGGTCAGACGTATCAAAAACGAATGATCAAGGCCTTCAATAAGAAAGTCAGACGTCAGGTATATCAAGTTGGAGATCTAGTAGTCAAGCGGATTATCCTACCGCAAAGTGATCCCAGGGGCAAATGGACTCCTACATACGAAGGACCGTTTGTAATCAAGAGCGTATTCTCTGGTGGTGCGATGATTCTAACCACCATGGACGGCGACGATTTGCCGCACCCTGCGAACGCAGACATAGTCAAAAGATACTACGCATAAAATAACCCGACAAGTCGAAAACCCGAAAGGGCGGCTTGGGCAAAAATGGACATCCCGGTGAACCGAAAACCCGAAAGGGCGGTTCAGGCAAAAATTAGGGATAAAAACAAAAAAATCTGTACACCCGGCAAGTCGAAAACCCGAAAGGGCGGCTTGGGCAAAAAGGGGTTTCCCGGTGGATCGAAAACCCGAAAGGGCGATTCAGGCAAAAGTTAGGGAATTTAAGCGTATAACTATGTCTCGTCAGATCACTTCAAAGACAGTCTCTTCATCAACCGGTCCCAGGTTTCTGATCAATCCAGTCATCGTCAAATGAAGCATGGAATGGACAGATGTTCGGAGTTGTGAAAGCTACAGCAGAGTGGGATCTCATGGAATTATTTCACATAGCCATCTTTGTTTTAAATTTTTCAAATATTTACGACAAGATCCTCTTACTAGGATGATTGTTTCCCTTGTATAAATATACTCAAAGAAAATCAATACAAATACTCTTCCCAAAATTTGTGTCATTTCCCTTTTCCTTTTTCCCTTGCACTATTTGTTTTATTTTGAGAAACGTCCAATGTTTTGTTAAATAGGCATATGCATTTGAAACGTGATCACTTCCTAATTGAACCTAAGAAAAGGATTACTGATAGGATGAAAGTACAAACGAGTATTTCAACACCCTTCCAAAGGAAATCCCTCGAGATCTGTAATCCACGTCCCTAACAAACCTTGAGGTCTATCTCCAGCAGACCCTCGGAGCTTATCCCCGTAAGATTCCGCAAGGTAATCCCCACAGAGTACGGACGTCCCTTCCAAGTTTTATTCAAAGTTATTCTCACAAAGGCGTATAACTGGTTTATCCTCGACTAACCGTCAGGAAGGTCACTCGCCAGAATTCGTCCCATCCCCAGCGGAGTTCCTCCGAATTCCCCCAATAATAACTCATCAGTACTATCCCCGGAGAAGTTTATCCCCAGCCAAAGAATCTTCCGGAGATCATTTTTCCTCAGAGTTCAAGATTCGGTATCCCCAGCAGATCAAAAGCTTCAACGGATCAATCCCCAGCGAAGTCAGATTTTTAAATCTTCTCCCCACAGGTTTTTTAGAGGAAAATCTAGCATTCCCCGGTAGAGTCAGTCTTCAGAGATACATCTCTCCCAGTTGAAGATTCTCAATCTGGCCTCCCCAGCATTAAGTCTACTAGTTTAACACTCCCCAGCAATGACCCAGGATTTATTTTCCCCAGCCGCGGTCAAGATGCCCCTATCTCCCGATGGCCTGGATTCATCTATCCTACGCAAGACAGCTCTCCAGCTTACATGCACATCCATTTGCATTCATAAAATTATGATGTACATTGTATCATGCATCATAGCATTGCATCCAACTAACTTTTCGCCTTTTTCAGGCAAGATCAATCGACAGAATAAAACAATTCAACCTCAAGACTTCTGAAAACAGTTCATGGATTCTTCCCAAGTAACGGATGTTAATCTATCAGCTTGTTCAGATGCACCTTCGAATTTAGTTTACGGACGCTTCCCAACAACGGATGCTGCTCTATTGCTAATTCAACTTCAAGACTTCTGAAAACAGTTCACGGGTTCTCCAAGTAAACGGATGTTAACCTATCACTTGTTCGGATTCTTCAAGACTTCTGAAAACAGTTCATGGATTCTTCCCAAGTAACGGATGTTAATCTATCAGCTTGTTCGGATGCACCTTCGAATTTAGTTTACGGACGCTTCCCAACAACGGATGCTGCTCTATTGCTAATTCAACTTCAAGACTTCTGAAAACAGTTCACGGGTTCTCCAAGTAAACGGATGTTAACCTATCACTTGTTCGGATTCTTCTCAAAGACCTCTGAAAACAGTCCATGGATTCTTCCCAACAACGGATGTTAATCTACCAACTTGTTCAGACTTTTCTCAACCTTTGAAATTAGTTTACGGAAGCTTCCCAACAACGGATGCTGCTCTATTGCTAATTTAACTTCAAGACTTCTGAAAACAGTTCACGGGTTCTCCAAGTAAACGGATGTTAACCTATCACTTGTTCAGATTCAACCTCAAGACTTCTGAAAGCAGTTCATGGATTCTTCCCAAGTAACGGATGTTAATCTATCAACTTATTTAGATACGACTTCCTGAAAACGGCTTGTAGGTTCCCCCAACCACGGATGTCAACCTATTGCCTGTTCAGACCCCCCAATTCAGAAAGGGTCTAAAGCTCGGACACTTTCCTAAAGCTCCCGTCCAGATGGCATCTTTAAGCCCATCCCCGACAAGTTTCTGTCAATCCCCTAGATGGCATCGTTAAGCCCATCTCCAAATGGCATCTCTAAGCCCATTCCCGCATCCAGTACTATGATAAGTGCAAATTTTCTGGGCACATTAGTGTCCAATCTCCTTTTACCTTCAGGTCGCGAAAGGCAAGCCTGCCCATCTAACTCTTCAGGTCAAAGAAGATTGAACAGGGGCAACTGTTGTACCCCAAAATTTGCCCTCGTATTTTTCCCCAAGAAATCTCAGCTTCAAGCATTTCCTGACTTCTCAAACTGGCTCAAGAATCGGACAAACAAACTTTTCTTGACAGTCAAGCAAAATTAGGGTTTTTACTGAGTTTCAGAGCTCTGATTTGTTTCATACAGTGGGCCTAGGGTTTGATTGATTGTTGGTCAAGCAAGAGTGATTTGGCATTTAATCGGGAATTAAGTTTTATGGGCATATTCTCAGAAGAATTTGAATTCCACAGCACTTTGCGATTTATTTCGAGATTCGGATTAAAATTCGCGTTATCTTGGTTTAATCAGTAAAAGAGACAGTGGTTTGAATTCAGTACGTTTTGATTGGGCCAGTCAGGTACAAGATGCAGTCTTGGATTCACAGTGTTCATATGTGTGATCAGTCTATCTGGGTTAATTGCCGCCTTGCTTTGGATTTTGGATAAGACAGGTTTATTGGATCAATGTTGTTTTATTTTAGTTATTTATTATTCTAAAATTAAATGATTGAATTTATTTTTCAATTGTTTTAATTCTAAGAATCTTTAAATAAATAAATAAGCAATAAAGAAAATGGAACCAATTAGATAATTTGGATTTTTATTGATATTTGAATTATTTACAAATTGTTGTTTATTACAAATAATAATTTACATTTAATTTAAATATTACATAGAATGAAAAACTATCCTATTTTCTAAATATTCCTCGTGCTTCATGCCGCTCCGGTATTCCATTTTTCTCATCTGCAAAAAGAAATAAGAAAGTCAGAAAGAATTAAAATTAGCAGAGACAGATAAAATTGCTCATCATTAGGGGCCACTGACTGGGATCAGTTGCCCTCTCTGCAAATCACGGGACTTCTCCCGGTTCACAGAGAGGGAAGATTATTTTATTTCATGAATGCAAATGCAAATGCATAGTTTCTAAAAAAGAGTTTGCAAACTGCATAAAGTCTCAATGTTCAATTCAAACCATAAAGTCCAAATTCAAACCATAAAGTCCAAATTCAAACCATAAAGTCCAATCCAAACTGTCAGAATGCCAAAGGATATCAAAGAAGTCAAATTGGTACAAGTTGCTATCAAAGCCTACAAACTGTCAAAAGGAGATGCAGGGGGTATTATGCAAGCAAAACAACCTTAGCTCATCATTTCCCATAGAACCCCTTCAGAACAGTACAAATAAAAATCATATAAAAATCTTTGCTGTACTGTAGAGAGAAGTAAAGAGAGATAAAGCAAACTCAGTTCAGGTTAGGCATAGGCATCAGCACAGCAGGCAAAAGGAAGAGAGAGGAATGTGTACCAATTTCATCAACTCTGCACAATAACAGTTCACAGCAGACAATAGCAGGAAGAGAAAGATACACAAAATCAGAAAAGAGCCAACTCAGTTCAATAACATAGACAGCAGGCATAGACAGTAGAGGCAGAAAAGATATACAACAAAGAGGCTAATTCAACATTGTTCCAAAAAAATTACACAGTATAGCCAATCACTGAAATGGAAAAATGCCATGAAATCTTGTGAAATTGTCCAGCAGCCTTGGGTCAAAGGGAAGACCACAACTTTAAAAAGGGGATTGGGCGCCAAGGTAAAAAGAAAAAAAAGATTATGCAAATCAAATCCAAGCCTAGTTCAATAGCAGGTCAGAATAAGACAGTTCACAGCAAGACAAAGAGGGGGATGCAAAATCAAAGAAGAAAACATATCAGTTGAGAAGATAGCAGCATAGCAGGTTAGAGAGAAAAAGGGAGATAATCAAAAACTCAGTTCAGAGGGGAAAAGAGATATATACAAGCTGAAGCCAAAACCTAAAGGACCTGATATACAAACCATTTTAGCATAAGCATCAAACCACTACTGTCCACAAACCTCAAAAACTCTGCATCAATATCAAGATCCACAAGCAAAATATACAATACACCACTAGCCAATACAAAACCTGATATACAAAAACTGAACCAGCATAACATCTCAAACCTGTCTAACCCAAACCATTTTCACCTACATTAAGGAAACATAACCCCTCAAACTTGGCCAAGCACAACAAACAGACTGAAACACATGACCTGCTAATGCCTTAACCAAAAAAAAATCAGAATCACCAATATCCCATAAGCCTGCATCATCCAAACACATACCAGAAATACAAACCTCACAAGGTACCAAATACTTTTTCAAAACTGATAACCAAAACCAGAAAAACATAACGCCATGCCATAACCATCAAACTTCATCAACACACTACCAACATCATCATAACCAGAATAACCATGTCCATTGCCTAATCTCAAGACATCATACTGTCAACAAGTTCACAAGCATAAGAGTTCAAGGCAAACAGGTGAGGCAACCCACGAGCCCTCAGTGAAACACATCATAGGGCAAGCTGAAGGCAAAAACATCACAGGGCAACGAGAGAAAGAAGCAAGTCAGGGACATAACAATATTTCAAGGCAATAATTGTTCAAAGATATTCAAAGGGCAAGCACACAAGCAAATCATCCCAAGGCAACAACACAAAGGCAACTGGAAGAGAAGATACAGAAGTAACATCCAAAGACAGTCCAAACCAACAAGCTAGCGAAGTAGAAGAGCAAAGGAACGAAATACCGGAAAAGCTCAAAGCTTCATCGCTGGGTCCTCGCCATCAAAACCTCCTAAGCATCCTCGTCTCCTTCCTTCCCTTTTCCAGTAGAGGTATGACATCTCTTTTCCTTCCTAATGCACCTCCAAATAAAAATCAATAACACACCATGAGAGGTCAAACCCCAAGCAGTTAATCAATAAATACGCAGAAGATCATAAAACGTACTAAAACAAAAACAAATCAAAACGATTACCAAGTTCTACTGCCTCAACAAGTGTCGCTGGAGGGAAGGGGAAACGAAGGTTGCCGGTGGCTGAGGCAAGGAGCTCATGATGGATTCTCTGCATCTTGGAAACGGAGAAGACGAATACAACAAACGCGCCGTCGCTGCCTCGAGCTCAAACCCTCGTTTTCATTCTGAGAACAAATTGACGAACCCTAATTTCATTTCAAAACTGGGTATGGGCTTGACCCGTTTCCTATTTCACCCCTAAGCCCAATAAAAAAATCATTTCATCAAACATTAAACCTTTCTTTTCTGTATTTTATATTTACTCTTTTTTACAACACTAACCATTCTTTTCTATTTTTCTTAACAACATTAAATTTTAATTTCTTTTTTTATTTTACAAAACAATGTTTACTTTTTATCTCAATTAAAAAATACTTTGTCTTAATCAAAATACTTTTTATACACAAATTAAACTTAAAAAACATTTTTTTGAAATACATTTGTATATATTGTCTTTTCTTTTTTATATATATACATGATTAAATTAGAGATACTTTTTTTAATTAAAAACACATTTGTACATATTATACATTGTTTATACATAATTAAAATTAAACTCTTTTTTAATTAACATTCATTTTTATATAATAATTCAATACATTCATTTTTTTTTTTCTAATATTGAAATTCATAAACATTTGGACTAAAATACTTCTTTAGTTAAAACTTAACATTTAATCAAAGCACCTTCATTTTTCTTTTGTACATAATTAACATGTAAATCAAAAATACAAGATTAAAACATTTATCTAGGTCAAAACCCTAATACGGCTCAATTTCGCATTTCGCATTTGTACATATTTACACTTACACATACATTTGCACTTACACAATATATTGCCCTACACACATTTTATCTTACATTTATACATTTGACATTTATATTTTGATTGCGACATTCGATTTGGTTGTAAATACTATAAGTCTCATCCCCTTGTACATTTATACCCCCACTCCCGGACATTATTTTGTAATAGCGTAGGTTTATATTCCGCAATTTACAGCTTTTCAATTATACCATGGTTAGACCTAGGGTTTGTATGTACATAAAATCAAAACGCTAGACAACCTAATACAAGACAAATGCATGTAATCAATACACAATCACACTTGCACCCCTTAGGGTAATCCCACATGTTGCCTTCCAAATGGGCCATGCTTGCACGTCGAGTATCTTTGGCAAAACGAATCAAATGATCATAAGTCCCTCGATGACGCTTTCGAAAGTCGCCTATTAAAAGTGATCAAGTCCCTTCAAAACAAATTGCCAAAGACACTTGGCACCATTGCATTCGTGGTCCATACGATGACCCGCGCCCGTCCCGAATAAACTTCCTAAACGCAAGGTTGCCCATCAATTTCAATGGTGGAACAAAATTGTTAAAAGGGGTTAATACATAATAAAAACCTTTGAGTACAATAGGGTAGACATAACTCTTAGTTACTTGAGATCAAACTTGCAAAAAACACTTGCCTTCTTTTCAAAAACCACAATCCACAACACTTTCAAAAATCAAACCTTTCAAACTTTTGAAACATCTTTTCGAAAAGATATGCACTTTTGTAAAACATTCGAGTAAAGAATTATTACAAGGTTGGCCTAAGACAAGGCATCTTTTTCCAAAACATTTTCAAAACAACCCACACACGCACTATTTTCAAAGCAATCGAAAAAACAAGGCAAGTGATCTAAAAAACCAAGTAACTAAGAGCCCATAGATAACCATGGATGAAAAGGGTGCTAATACCTTCCCTTTTCATAATCTACCCCCCGAACCCACGAAATATCTCAAAAAAGGTTTTTGCTGTGCTTTTTTAACCTTTCCTTTAGGATAAAATAAAAAGTCGGTGGCGACTCTTGCTCAACCGCACAAGTGCGAATACGAACGCAAAACACTAGTCAGTTCTCCCACCGTATCACAACCGGGAACCATCATTGTCTTTTGATTCCAGAGGAATGTTTCTTGACGTCATTCGTTGTATTACAGAATGAGAGTTCGCGGCTTAACGCGCGTTTGAACTAACTGAGAGACTACCCTGCCCTAGGTTTTGATTAAAGGTTTCAATTTGTGTTAAAACATAAAACTTCTACTTCTTTGGCTCGAAGGGGTTGACTAGGGATTATCTTCCTTATAACTCCAGTATTTATGATTTGAAAGAAACGTTTGTACATCGTCAGCAAGGTCTGTCCAAAAGCATACTGTATGAGATTAAGGCATTGTTTTCGTCATCCTCCCACTAAAGGTTTGTGTCATAAAAAGAATAAAAAACATAGTTTAAAAATAGTGAAAACGAAAAGATGAATTCAAGACAAACATATGCAATGCATTAATGAAACAGAGTTTGACATTAATAGATAATTGTTTGAATAACAAAAGAATTGATCCTCAACCCTACTTGTTTGCCTCATTTGGTTACATTCATCTTAATGAAGCTTGTTGATGAGGACTCTCAGCTCCTCTTGTCCTTGTGCCAAGTTTTGGATGAGAGCCATCTGGCCCACCAGTTGTCCCATCATCTGGATTTTCATTATGGCTATCTCAGTTCGTAGCAGCTCCAACTGATCATCTTTGTTGCCCTCAGTATTCCCCATGATCATGCCCCTAGTGAGGAGAGATTTCACTTCTTGCTGCCCCTTGGATAGGTTCAAGAACATCTCTTAAAGTTGGGCGTTTTGAGCCTGGATGTCCTTGATAGTATTCTTTAGAGCCATCTCTACTGAGATAAACAGTAGGAAGATAAAGAGACCTGAAGGGGAGAAACCTGTCATGATATGATGCATGATATGTGGATGCATGTTTTCAAGGATCTCGCGGGGTAAACATAAGAAAATGTTGGAAGTTGAATTTCGATCAACATCTTTGATTTGAGAACTTCGTATCGGTGGATGTCTTTCCACGAGAATCAAGCTCACCATGTCAAGTGGGTCATAGCCCCTGACTCAAGTTGTTGTACTTGATCTTTGACGGTGTTTGTTTAGAGGAAAATGAATCCTCTTGCCCTTTGGTAGACGTCTGGTTCAACGTGACCCTGCATCAAAGACCCTCGAGATCCTTGAAATGGTTATTGAAAATGCTATGTTATGATATTATGTACAGATATGCGAGGTAAGCAAGTTTATATACAAATAACCATATTCACACAAAGCAGACAAGTCCTTAGGTTTAGGCTTGCATGGAGTTTGTAGGTAAGTACCCTCTTGAAGTCTAGTTGGCTCAACCTGTCCTAGAAATAATGACCGGGTTCTAAAAGATCTCAATATCACTGACCTTTCCCACAAGCTTCATTCAATAAGAAATTGACTCACAACCGAACAAAACTCAAGGGTCAAGTCTCAATGAGTGTAGTATCGAGTATCAACCAATTTTCAGCTCTACACCAAAACCGGTCATCTCACTACGTCCTAATGGCCAAGTTGGTCAAGTAAGTTTCTAAGGTCAGTTGATGCTTCACGACACCACGCGGCGGCCTCGTACTCTCCTTGATTCGACTCAAGGGTTACCGGTACCAACCAAAGTGCCACATCAACATAGCTACTGCTTCAACCATGTCGGTATACCCCGCACAGTTCCCTCATAGTCTATTGCTACTTACCTAAAAGGTGCCCCCAAATCCGGGATGTAGGATTTAAAACAAACCCAAACAAGGAACCAAAATATAAAGCATACAGATCAAACAATGAAAGTGAGTAAAGGTAATCTAACCCTAAGGTAACCCCACTTTTAGAATGATTCCCCAGCAGAGTCGCCAGTTCTGTGATGCCGTGGGAGAACTGGCTAGATGTTTTGCGTTTCATCCGCACTTGTGCGGTTAGCAAGAGTCGCCACTGACTTTTATTTTATCCAAAAGGAAAGGTAAAAAAGCACAGGAAAGACCTTTCGAGAATTTTCTCGGGTTCGGGGGGTAGATTATGAAAAGGGAAGGTATTAGCACCCTTTTCATTCATGGTTTTCCAAGGGCTCTTAGTTACTCGTTTTAGATCACTTGCTTTTGTTTGATTGTGTGCTTATGGTGTGGGCTTTGAAATTATTTTGAAAAATCTCTTTGTAATGGTTCTTGTCTCTATAAGAACGTATACAAAATTTTGTTTCGAAAAATGGTTCAAAGAGGTGTTTGTGAATCGTGTTTTGAAAAGTGTTTTGAAAAGAGGTTTTGCAGTGGTTCTCGTCTCTATAAGAACGTATACAAAGCGTTTTGTCTTTTTGAAATTGTTTTGAAATGGGAGTGTAGGTGTAAAAGTTTTTGTTGTGAGCAAGCGAGTAACTAAGAGCGAATCTATCTACTCAAAAGGTCTTAAGTTGTTCTTTTCTTCTTCCTTTTAATGGTGTTATCTTACCATTAATTTGGTAAGAAGCCCCACCATTGGATGTGAAGGGACAGGCGCGGATCATTTTTTACAATCATTGAAGGCAACTTATGAGACGCTTTAGCAATTTTTGTAAGGGACGAGATCGTTTTAATCGAAGGCAACATCGAGGGTCATCGAGGGACTACGATATTTGTTTATCGAAGGGTCATTGCTAGAGTGTCTCATATTAGAGGGACATGATTGTATTTCCGAGGCAACGAGCGAGGTTACCCTAGAGGTGCGCGTGTGAAAAATTGTGTTGATTTCAAGTTATTTCATTCTTGGATTAGGTCATCTAGCGATTGATTTTTGAATCTTGCCATACATGCCTAGTTACTATACAGTATATGGAAAACAGTAAATTGTGGGAATTGAAATTCTACGCTATTACAAAGGTATTCGGGAATGGGGGTACAATTGTTACAAATGGGGATAAATCAAATAAAAATAACAATGTCCAAATATCAAACAATACAACCAAATCGAATTGTTGTGCGATTTAATACAAAGCTATGATAATTTATGAAATAAAGTCAACAAGATATGAAATGAAATGTATTTACTTGAAAAGAGAAATAAACTTATTCTAAAAAATTGATTATAATCTTTATTAATTATTTTTTTTGTATTTTTATTAATTATGAATAAGTTAAAAAAAGAAGAAAACTAACTAAATTAATGTTTTTGGTGTTTTTATTAAATGTAAAAAGTTAATAAAAATACGTTATAAAAAAAAAGAAAATGATAAAAAATTAACTTCAAGACTTAAATTAAATGTATAAAAAAATATTCTAAGTTTTAAATAGTAATTTTATTATCAAAAAAAGAAACAAATTAACTATCGAGCGACAAATGGGCTTAAGGGATTTAAAGGATGCTAGGCCCAAAGAAGTATTGTTATTGCTGAAACAAAAAAAAATAGGGCCAGATGGGGGGGGGGGGGGGGGGGGTACAAAACGCGTTTGGGCTTTAGGGTAGTGTTACAAAGCAGGCCCATTATTCTAAACTGTTTAACGTTTGATTAGGGTAAACAAGCAGATTAGGGTTTGTGGTTCCCTTTTCATCCACAGCAGCGCCGTTCGTCCCTTTCATCCCTCTCTTCCAATTATGTCCATCTCTGATCTCTGTTACTCACCTCTTCTTAATATCATGAACAAATCACTCTCTTAACAACCTAATCTCTCATCATCTCACCGCGATTCGCGTTTTCTATGAAAACCCTAAGGTCGGATTTATGCTTATCTGATCTTCCCTCAACCTTCCATTGCCGGAGCTCTCTCTCTCTCTCTCTCACCTCCTAATGATTTTCAGTGGTTTTCATGGAAACGGTACGGTTCTATAAGTTTGAAGCTTTGAACGATTTTTGTTATTTCTTGTATTTAAAACTAATGTTTGATTACCACTATCCTGTTAAAAACTCACACTCTTGTGATTATTGATTTTAGCCTTCGTTTGTCTCTTACTCTCATGACAAAACAATTTTATATTAAAAGTTAGAAACCAAACCAGAAAAGTATTTTATAAAAGGTTTATGCCAATTTATTATTAATCCCCTTCAATTTATAACCTTACATACCGGTATTATGGAAGTTAGTCGGGCATATTATCCATTACGAACACAAAATAATAGCAAACATACAGTGACTCAGTCATGATTGATAATTAAAGAGTCACATTCAATGTTACAATTGTCAGAAGTATGATCACTATTCAAGTGATTGTCCAGAAAAACGAAAGAATCAAGAAAGTGATGCAAAACTTACAAAACATGAAGAAGAAGAAGAGATGATGCTAATGGTCACAACAAGAGATGAAGATAGATTCAAGGACCAATGGTACTTGGATTCAGGATGTTCATCACATATGTCTGGAAGGAAAGACTGGTTCGTCAATATAAAACCCTCAACGAAGAATATGGTAAAATTTGCAAATGACAACACACTAGCAGCTGAAGGTATTGGTGATGTTATGATCATGAGGAAAGATGGCAAGAAGTCAGTAATTTCGAATGTATTGTACATACCAGGCATGAAGAGCAATTTGCTCAGTATAGGGCAGTTGGTCGAAAAGAATTATAAAGTATCAATCGAAGATAAGTTGATGAGAGTCATTGATGCAAATGGGAGATTAATCTTGAAGGCTCCTATGTCTCAGAATCGAACCTTCAAGATTGAACTAAATGTGATGGAGCACAAGTGCCTTTCGACTGCAACTAGCAGAGATGAATGGATATGGCATTATAGACTTGGTCATCTCAACTTCAGAGACATCAGAGATTTGAAGAGAAGAAATATGGTTTCAGGATTGCCTGAAATTGACATTCCAAACGAAGTATGTGAAGAATGTGTGCAGGCGAAGCAACACAAGAACAGCTTCAGCAAGGATGCAGGAAGCATATCAAAGGCTAATCTCGAAGTCATATACTCTGATGTATATGGATCAATTCAGGTGGATTCGATGGGAGGTAACAAATACTTTGTTACATTCATAGATGATTTCAGTCGAAAGCTATGGACTTACCTGATCAAGCAGAAAAGTGAAGTGATCGAAGTATTTACCAAGTTCAAGTCCATGGTCGAAAGACAAAGTGGTCGAAAGCTCAAAGTTTTGAGAACTGATGGTGGAGGAGAATATGTGTCGAAAGACTTCGACAGATTATGTGAAAAGGAAGGGATTGTGCATGAGGTGGTGCCACCCTATACTCCACAGCAAAATGGAATTGCAGAAAGGAAAAATCGAACCATCATGAATATGGTGAGAAGTATGTTGAAAGGCAAGAATTTACCCAAAGAGTTCTGGGGTGAAGCTGTTTCGACTGCAACATACATTTTGAACAGAAGTCCTACAAAGAAGCTAGAAGGAATTACTCCAGAAGAATGTTGGTCTGGTGTGAAGCCTAGCTTGAGTCATCTGAAAGTATTTGGATCTATTGCACATAGACATGTGCCAGATCAGTTGAGAAAGAAACTTGATGACAAGTCAAGTCAAATGATCCTAGTTGGATATCATTCGACAGGAGGCTACAAGTTATTCGATCCAGAGAACAAGAAGATTGTGATCAGCAGGGACGTGATCATAGATGAGTTCAAAGAATGGGATTGGACTGCAAATGTCAAGAAAGATTCAGTGGGAATCTTATTCGAAGAGCCATAAACTCAAGTCGAAAGAGAAGTTCGACAAGAGGAGCCAGCAGATATACCCAGTACAAGCAGACCTCAAAGAACAAGACGCATGCCTGCAAGATTGCAAGATTGTGTGATTACATCAGATGATGTGATAGATGATGAAGGTGAGCTGGTACATTATGCTTTCTATGCAGATGTCGAACCTGTTAATGCAGCTGAAGCATTAAAGGATTCGAAGTGGGTGAAAGCAATGAACGAAGAAGTAAAGTCTATCGAAGACAACAACACTTGGTCACTTGTCGAATTGCCTCAAGGCAAGAAGGCAATTGATGTCAAGTGGGTATACAAAGTGAAGATGAATTCGAAAGGTGAAGTAACTCGACACAAAGCAAGACTTGTGGCGAAAGGATTTCTACAGAAAGAAGGAATAGATTTCGACGAAGTTTTTGCACCTGTTGCTAGGATCGAAACAATTAGGTTGGTTGTTGGTCTAGCAGAAATCAACAGTTGGCACATATGTCAGATGGACGTGAAGTGTGAATTCCTAAATGGACCCTTAGATGAAGAAGTCTATGTTAAACAACCAGTTGGGTTTGTGAAACATGACGAAGAAAGAAAGGTGTACAGGCTACATAAAGCCCTGTATGGTTTGAAACAAGCTCCAAGGGCTTGGAATAAGAAAATTGATAGTTTTCTAAGGGAGAAGGAATTTGTGAAGTGCATAACTGAACATGGAGTATATGTAAGAAAAAGTAAGAGTAAATTGCTTATACTATGTCTCTATGTAGATGATTTGTTGATAACAGGTAGCTGCAAGAGTGAGATCGAAGACTTCAAAGTTGACCTTAGCAAGGAATTCAAAATGTCTGATTTGGGTGAGATTTCATATTTCCTTGGTATCGAATTCTACAAGAGCAGTAGAGGTTTGATGATGCATCAAAGACGATATGCATGAGAAATTCTCAAGAGGTTTGAGATGGAAGAATGCAACGCAACTTCGACACCTGCAGAACCAAGACTGCAACTGTCGAAAGATGCTGATGAAGATGATGTTGATCCAACCCAATACAGAAGACTTATTGGATCATTGAGATACCTTTGTCATACAAGGCCTGACTTAGCATACAGTGTATGTATGGTAAGTAGATTCATGCAGAAGCCAAAGCTATCACATCTAGCAGCTGTGAAGAGGATACTAAGGTATCTTAAAGGAACTTTCGATTATGTCATTCTGTTTCCTGCAGTTGATAAAGGAAAAGAATGCAAGTTAGTGGGATACACTGATTCGAGTTGGTGTAGTGATGCTGAAGATCGAAAGTCAACAGCAGGATATGTGTTTATGCTAGGTGGTGCAACAATTGCTTGGAGTTCGAGAAAAGAACCAGTAGTGGCATTATCATCATGCGAAGCAGAATACATAGCTGCTTCTCTTTGTGCATGTCAAGCAACCTGGATGGTGAACTTGGTCGAAGAGATAACAGGGAAAAATCATGGAGCAATTATCATGAAGATAGACAGCATGTCAGCTATCAATCTGGCGAAGAACCCAATAGCACATGGTCGAAGTAAGCACATCGAAATGAGGTTCCATTATCTTCGAGAGCAGGTAGCAGATGAGAAGATGAATTTGGAACACTGCAGAACTGAGAATCAGATTGCAGACATCATGACGAAGGGAGTGCAGGTCGAAGTATTCAGAAAGCTAAGGGCCATGATGAACATAGACAGTTTAGACACAATGAATTAGGTGGTGTGTTAAATTGTAATTCATATGTGTCAAAAGAAGATTTGATTTGTTTAGATTTAAATAGATTTGAATTTAAATCTAGATTAGATTTGATTTAGTAAAAAGATATTTTGGGCTTGGGTTTTAGCTTAGGGAGCAAGCTAACCTAAATCTATAAATAGAGGGAGTAACCCCTATTTTGTAATCAACTCATTCACAGTATTTTGCAGTTGCAAAGTGAATTAATAAAAGTTTCCACAGTTTGTGGGCAGAGAGAAACTCTGCAGAAATAATTTTATTGTCTTTTCTTAGTTTGTTTCATAACTAATCATCAGTGATGGTCGAAATTCATCATAGAGTATTGGTGGATTTCCAACATATATGACCATTTGATCGAGTGCTATTACCGGTTGAAATTTGAGAAAAATCTATTAAATTTACCCTTGGTGTCAATGAATATTATCTCTTTAAATATTAACTAATGATATAATTTAATTGGTTGATTAAATTCTCTTTACAATTGTATGCGCCGGAAAAGTATTAAATTTCAAATGTATAAAAAGATATCTCTTTGGTATTATATAAAATCATAAACTAAAACATCGAGCTTTCAATCTAATTTCCAACTAAACCCTATAGGACTTCTAACAACAGTTTTTCCATGAGACCATTCTAAATTTCCAAAACTTCGAGTATTATTTTGTTCAGAACGCGATGTAGTAAATGTAACTGTGTATGATTTTTTCTCATTTTTCTTAAAACTTAACACTTCTGGTTCAACTGAGATCTTGACAGATGCAACATTTGACTTAACAGATACCTTGTATGTTCCTGCGGCACCCACATTAGTAAGAGTCCGGGTGTGTTTAATCTCATCATGCTCACTCTTAAAGACCACGGCAAAGGAAGGGTAATTAAGATTTGTTACACTGTATTGTTTCTTTGGATCGCATGTGTACTTTCTCCTCGCTACAATTTCGATATTAAGAGATGAGTAGTTCAATGCACAGAGGAAGCTCAAATAGTCATCCGTTGTTAAATCATAGACAAGTCCGGGATTTAGGGCGGAAATAGGGTTAACATGTCCAGCACCAAACTCGAATGGAGTTGCTGGCTTGTTGGTTGCACTGTCTAATAATGTTTGATTGTTTTTGTAAGTTGTATAAGCGGTTGTCATCAATGCGGATCGAATCATGGCTGGGCTCCAATCTGGATGAACGGACTTGATTAGAGCTGCAAGTCCACTTACGTGTGGGCACGCCATGGATGTGCTTGATAAAATGTTGAAATCTACGCGCCTAGGATCGGAAGCCAAAAATGTAGGACTCACACTTTTTGAATAAGCTGCTATAATGTTAACACCGGGAGCAATAATATCAGGTTTCAATATCAGAGGGGTTACTGAATTCGGGCCTCGTGAGCTGAAATCTGCAACAACAGGAGATGGATCAACCTTTAGCTTGGTTCCCTGAAACACAATTGTAGCTGTCGAGTTTGGATCAGAAAACAAGTAATTCTTGATAGCTTCGCCATCTGTGAAGCTAACGGAAGTTGCTGGCAAAATATGGGCATATGCTAGTGGTATTTCTCCATCTATCTTACTGTTGGCTAACACCATGCCCAAACCACCAGCAGATTTCACAGTATCTCCTTGGAATATCGGAGGCAACACTCCCCGGTCACACAACACAATCTTTCCTGCAACTTTTTCCGGAGCCAAGCTACCTGAATCACATATCTCAGCACTTTTTCCTTCACCGTTGCTTGCATTCCCTGCATATATGATTGGCACAAGAGTATCGGGCAAATCATTGCCTTTATAAAGGGATGCACCTGAATAATTTTTTCCATTTCCTAAACTGATGTATGCAGGGAAATCTCGATCGAGTGTTCCAGCTCCCACAGTGGTAATCCATGGCGCCACATTACCTACTCTGAAAGGAGTAGGGCCAGAATTTCCTGCCGAGCATGAGACTAGAATGCCATGTTCCGTTGCTGCAAAGGCTCCAATTGCGATGTGATTCTTAAAGTAATCATCTGCTGAACCTCCGAGCGACACCGAAACAATGTTGACGTTGTCAGCAATGGCTTGATCTATCCCAGCCAATATATCAGAACTTGAACAGAAAATTTTCCAACAAACCTTATAGATAGCAACTCTAGCACCAATTGCCATCCCACGTGCAGTTCCATCAGCATAGCCAAAAAGACTTGCATTTTCCACCGCAGATCCTGCAACTGTGCTAGCGGTGTGGGTTCCATGGCCTAGATCATCTCGAGGTGATCTATACAGAATGGTTTCATTAATTGGACCCAAAAATGCCTCGAAACCCTTTGAAAAGAATCTAGCACCAATCAATTTCTTATTACAATTAGATGTTGTAAAATTTGTACCAGTTTCACATTCTCCTTTCCACTTGCGCGGGATGGGCCCAAATCCAGTATCATCAAAGCTCTTGCTTTCAGGCCATACACCTGAGTCTATGAGTCCCACAATTACATCATTACTTTTTTTTGTCGTGGGGAACAAACTAGCAATTTTATCAAGCCCAAGAAACTCCGGTGTTCGAGTTGTGTGAAGTTTGTACTTTTTATCTGGTGTCACCTTTAGAATCCCATGTTGTCTCTTTAGTAACTGAAGTTCTTCATCACTCAAACTTGTTGAGAATCCATGCATTGCCTTATCATAGGTATAGAGTACTTCAGCTGACTGGGATACCGACTTCAGAATTGATTTGTACCAGATTGAATGGTGGCTGAAGCTTGTTGGCATTGTGGATTTCGCAACATGAACAATGTAAGTAATCTTATTCTCACTCTTCTGTGTTCTTGCCAGAGACACATCATGCACACTCAAAAACACAAAAAGAATTACTACCACATGTTTCATAAATTTGAGATGAGATTGTGAGAAAAATGTAGTAGAGAACCTTACCTTATAAAGTGGTGAGAACATGCATCGGAATTTGAAATCAATGAAAAAGGACAGTAGAATAAGGAGAAATTGTAACAAGAAAATGGCCTTCACTCAAGAAAAATATTAAATTCTATATTAAGTAATTGTAATTTTTGACTTATGACATCATATTATTCAAGTTTTTTTTACTAAATATATCATTGAAGTTATTGAAACAAAAATAAATACTTTCTTACTCATTAAGAAAATGAGTTAGTATTTTTTTTAATCTTTTAAATATAATATTTTAAAATATATCAACATTATAAATAAAAATAGGAATTTCTTACCTATAAAGTGGTGAGAACATGCATTGGAATTTGAAATCAATGAAAAAGGCAGTAGAATAAGGAGAAATTGCACCCAAAAAATGGCCTTCACTCAAGAAAAATTCTATATTTAGTAATTGTAATTTTTTACTTATGCCATCATATTATTCAAGTTTTTTTTACTATATATCATTGAAGTTATTGAAACAAAAATAATTACTTTCTTACTCATTAAGAAAATGAGTTAGTATTTTTTTTAATCTTTTAAAATATAATATTTTAAAATATATCAACATTATAAATAAAAATAGGAATTTCTTACATATAAAGTGGTGAGAACATGCATTGGAATTTGAAATCAATGAAAAAGGCAATAGAATAAGGAGAAATTGCACCCAAAAAATGGCCTTCACTCAAGAAAAATATTAAATTCTATACTAAGTAATTGTAATTTTTTACTTATGCACTAGTGTAGAAATGACTTTTTATATTGGGTGAAACTAACTTTTTATATCGATTCTGGGTCCGATGTGAAGTCAGGCGATATAGTAAATCAGGTACTTTTTACATTGGTTCTGGGTCCGATGTAAAAAGTCCTTTTTTTACATCGGTTGTGATCTAAGACTGATGTAAAAAAAAATTATAACATTATTTTAAAAAAATTTACGTAACTTTTTACATCGGTTAAACGTGTGGACCGATGTAAAAAGTCCCTTTTTTACATCGGTTGTGATCTAAGAATGATGTAAAAAACAATTATAATATTATTTTAAAAAAATTAACGCAACTTTTTACATCGGTTAAACATGTGGACCGATGTAAAAAGTCCCTTTTTTACATCGTTATAATCTAAGCCCGATGTAATATATACAGTTTTGAAAGTTTTTACATCAGTTGGGAGTAATAATCGATGTAAAATGTAAGAAATTTTTTTAGAATAAATTATTTATTTTCTGGATGTTTCCCTGTACAAAAATAATTCGTACCCATTTTTTCATATTTTTCCAATATCACACAGATTATATTTATGTCGCTATATAGATTTCATAGCTTTCCAACATTACATAGACCACATCTAGGTCGATATTTTCATATTTTTCACAACAAACTTACAAATTGAACAATTGTATTGCAAACTTGTATTGTATCACAACAAACAAACTTACAATTACATATTCTTCACAAAACATACAAAAATATTCAACTATTTATAAGTCTTTTTCCAAACTTGAATTACCAATATAAAATCCACAAGTAGATGAGTTATAGCTTCGGTAGACAACACCAAAATCACATTGCCTGACAATAAATAATAACAATTAACATCAGCAAAAAAAATCAAGAAACTCAATACATGTGCAAAAACCACATGTAATGTGCAAAATCTCAATAATAACAATTATGTGCAAAAACCACAACTTAGACAATTCTATAAAAGTCACCAAGATAAACTTAATTTTTATATAACTCAAAGAAACATTTTGCCCAACGGAATCGCAAATCATACAAATCATCTTGTGTTAACTCTGTTGAGTCATCAAATACCTATAATACATAAATATAACAATATAGAGTTATTTTTAAAAAATTCATATTAAGTCGAAAAACAAAAAGTAAATAACAAAGTAAAGTTATTTTTAGTACATGCATCCAATTCTCGGTTATATTAGCAGAGACAATATCCAACATATTTTTCATCACATAGTATCCACAATCATTAGAGTTATGTTGTTGCCTTGTCTACAATTGAATGACATAATTAGTGAATATTTATCATAAATTTAACTATAATTACAATTTACGTCACACTTACATTGGGATGAAGCCATGTAGCCTTTTTTCTATTTTCATTTGCCATTTGATGAATCCCAAAAGAACTAATACATAAAGATAAACATCACATAACTAAATTTATTCGCCAATGAAAAATCACATAACTATTAGTTGCCAATGAAAGTCACATGAAAGATAAACTTACTTTGTAATAATTTTCTTCGTGTTCTGGTCAATTTCCCAATGAAGTGAACAAAATACGACAACTAAATTATCTCTTGGACACATGATTATTAATTACCAATGTCTCCTGTACGTGTGTGTGGAAACAGAAAAGTCACATAAAATATATATGTTATCAAAATTAAATAATATAAAACACAATTTCATAAAAATTCTTACCCATGAATTAATGGTAGTAAGTGGCACACTCTGTTTTCATCACGTAACTTTTCTAGTACGTAATTTTTAACATCCTCTTGAGATTTCGCTCCATTATCATTATAAATACACCTAACAGGGTCCATAAATCCATATAATTCTGAAATGGAATTCTCAAGACATACACGATGAATATACCTGAATAATTTTAAAATAAACATTAGAATCAAAGTGATGAGAGATATAATATATTAATAGAGATTGACTTTAATAAAACAATAAAATGTACTTACGTGCACCAAATTTGTAGAATAGACACGTCAAGCCAATGACCTAAATCGACCAATAACTCTCTGATACACTTAGCTGAAATATAAAAATTAGAGACACTCGCACAATAATTTAATTGTATTGCCAAATGGTTATCATCCATTTTCAAAACCATGAGTAACAATCTCTGAACATCATCAACTTCCACGTCTTTTGTGCTTCCTTTTGCAGCTGAACAACTTCCTTTTCCGCTTCCATCAATAATTTCCATTTTTTCAATGCATTTAATATTATCTGTGCTTTGTGATAAACCCATAGACTTAAGTGTCTCCATTAATGATTGTTGAAACATCTTACACTCTTCAACCAACTTTTCTTCAAGTTCAGCTCTAAGTTTTGTTTCTAATGTTGCAAGTTGTTCATTTACGTTAATATGTTGACGTTACCTTCCAAAGTAAGTGCTTTGTTTATGGCGTTTTCCAACACCACGAACACGACCTCCATGCTCAGATGTTCCAATGGCTAATGTTAAGATATCGTTACGTCCATCCGGAACAATTACACCTTTTTCAGCTTCTTGAACTAGAGAATCCTACAAAATGCAAAAACAACAATTAATCAATCACAAATATAATGATACTTGAATAATTTTTCATTATTTACTTACAATTTTTTCAGCAACCTCTTGTGTAGATTTTAATGTGTATTCTCCTCCTTTCTTTTGTTGTGCTCTCTTCCATAACTCATAGCGTGATGGTGGAGATGGACTACCATTATCATCTAATGTGGAATTATCTCTCGATGATGACTTTTCTTTCATAATTTTCTCCTCAAGCAAGCGATACCCACCATGAGACAATAAGTGTGGGTATACATTCTTAGCCACATTATCCTTACCCTTTTGACTTTTTTCCTATTATAAACTCAAAAATTAATTAATCACTAAATATAATAAAAAAATTATGCACACAAAAACATATAACTCCTACTAACCTTAAATTTAGGGGTATCTCGAATCTTGAGAAACTCTTTTCATGCGTCTTCCGTAATAAAATTATACTTGACATATGGAGGAGGATCATTTTCTATGGGATGATTAATATATTTGTCTGTGAGTTGTGTCTTAAAACCTCTCCATCGCTCTCCCGCATATTTAATCTATTCTTTATTCAACCTATCCTTCTTTGGATCTTTACATTCTGGAATAGTAAAATGAGCCTACAAATATAGTATATGTCATATGTTGTTAATTAATATATGATTATAAAATATAATAAAGTATTGTATTTAAAATACTTGAATATCAGTCCAAATAGCATCTTTTACGCCTTCATCTACTTCTTTCCAATCATTTTTCACAATACTACAGTACTGCCGAGCAAGACATACTATATAACTCTTAAAATGTGTAGCATTTTTACCAACGCCAATACATTCATAGGTTCTTGCATTAAACTCGACCTTTATCTTTTCACCTGTTTGATGAACTTTGTCAATTTGTGTCATGAAAGTGGGACCTCTAACTCTTCTTTTATTGGGGTTACTAGATGAAGAAGGGTTGTCGTTTGAATCACCCATGTATCTGTTTACACAAAATAAAAATAATTATAAATAATATTAAGCACAAAATAAAAACAATTAGAAATAAAATTAAGCACAAAATAAAAACAATTAGAAAATAAAGTAACGTGGAATTAACTTATAAAAAAAATCTTACTAGTCCTCCCATATCCCTTCTTCATGGTCTATGCGAATAGCATGCACATCATCCCCTTCATTTTCTTCAATGAATGTAGTCACATTTATTGAGAAAGGATGAGTTTCAGAAATATCAAGATTCTCATCATTATTTTCATCACTATCATGGACCTTTCCTTGTAAAACCACTGACCACTTTTTATTAGAAGGATTTGTGACATAAAACACTTGTTTTGCTTGAGATATCATGATGAATGGTTCGTTCGCATAAGCTAACTTGCTAAGATCAACCAATGTAACTCTAAATTCATCGATTCTTACACCACTGTTGATATCAATCCATTTGCATTTAAATACATGAAATTTAAACACAACATAATTAACTTTCCAAATCTCTTCAATCACCCCAAAGCACGGTGTAGATGCCATAACCGGGTTTTTATATTTAGCACTAGAGAAGTGCATGGACTCGGCCATAATCATTATCCCACTATTTTGTGTGGTACTACGGTCATCCTTTGACTTTATATAAAAAGAGATTTTATTAATATCATATCCACTACAAGTTATTATGTTACATTTAGGCTCATAAGACAACCACTTAATTGTATTAGAAACACTATCTTCATTAGCAATTCTTTCTTTAAACCACTCAGAGAAACTCTTATTATGCTCTTTTAACAACCCTCTTTCATTCATCTTGGGGTACTTTTTCTTTATGATGATTTTGTGAGCAGATAAGTAAGGTTGAACTTTATCTATGTTATTCAATATATACAAATGCGCTTGAACAAACACATCAATACTTAAGCTCTTGACTTTTAAACCTTGTGTACCCACACCCTCATATCTTCCATCATGGCGAGACTTGGGAACCCCTACAACATCCACTCCTGAAAAATAGTTAGAACAAAACTCAATTGCTTCTTCTGCAATGTACCTCTCAATAATCGATGCTTCCGGACGGTGTGGGTTTTTTGTATACCCTTTTAGAATCTTCATGTATCACTCTATTGGATACATCCACCGTAAAAAAATTGGACCACATAATCTAATCTCCCTTACTAGATGAACAATCAAGTGAGCCATAATGTCAAAAAATGAAGGAGGAAAATACATCTCTAATTGGCACAAGATTACTGCAGTCTCATTTTCCAAATCGTTTAACTTTAGTGGATCAATGGCTTTACAACAAATTGCATTGAAAAATAAGTACAACCTAGTTATAGTCTTCCTAATGTTGTTAGGCAATATCCCACGAATAGCCAATGATAGTAGTTGTTGCATTAAGACATGACAATCGTGAGATTTTAAGCCAACTAATTTAAGATCTTTAAATGATACAAGCCTCTTGACATTTGATGAGTAACCATGCGACACTTTGATACTTTGTAAACACTCAAAAAAACTTGTTTTCTCTTTTTTAAACAAAGTGTAGCAGGCAGGAGGCAAATATGTCTTGTTACCTATATATTGTGGAGTTAACTCTTCTCGTATACCCATCAAACCCAAATCTAGACGAGCATTAATACCATCTTTTGTCTTGCCTTGAATGTTGAGAAGTGTTTCGATTATACTATCGCATATATTTTTCTCCATGTGCATCACATCAATACAATGTCTTACATCAAGACTAGACCAATATGGAAGATCGAAGAAAATCGATCTCTTTTTCCATACATTTTTCACAGTAGATCGTTTTTGGTACTTTCCAAAGACAACATCAAGTCCCTGTTGTCGCTGATAAAATTCCTCTCCAGACAAGGGCTTTAGAGTAACACCAGGCTCTTGTTCCCCATTGAAAGCTTTCCGCAATCTACGATATGGATGATAACGTTTTAAAAATTTTTGATGCCCGAGATAAACGGTCTTCTTTCCTTTTTCAAGATGATGGTAACATGTGTCTTTTTCACATATAGGACACGCCTTATGCCCTTTAACTTTATACCCAGACAAATTACCATATGCCGAAAAATCGTTGATGGTGCAAAACAACATGGCACGCATATTGAACTGTTCGCCAGAATACGCATCAAAAACATCCACCCCTTCCTCCCACAACACTCTTAAATCATCAATCAGTGGACTTAGATAAACGTCTATGTCATTTCCTGGTTGTTTTGGGCCTGATATCATCATCGATAACATAATATATTTACGCTTCATGCACAGCCTAGGAGATAGGTTGTAAATCATCAGGAGAACAGGCCAAGAACTATGGTTAGTACTCAGATTACCAAACAGATTCATTCCATCAGTAGCAAGTCCAAGTCTAAGGTTTCTCGACTCTTTTCCAAAATTTGGAAACAAAGAATCTATTTTCTTCCATTGCAAAGAATCAACTACATGAAAAATTTGTCCATCATATTTTCTTTCTTCTGCATGCCATCTAAGATTCTTTGCATCATCTGCATTGGCGAATAATCTCTTGAACCTTGAAATTATTGGTAGGTACCATACCACTTTCGCAGGAGGACCCTTTTTGACCACCTCATCATCAATTGATTCACCATCTTTTTTTTGTAGCGTGAAGCCTTGCACTTCGGACAATGATTATAGTTTACATACTCTTTTTTGTATAATATGCAATCATTAGGGTATGTATGTATCTTTTCATACTCCAAACCCATCGGACACAATATTTTCTTCGCCTCGTAATAACGACTTGGCATTACATTATCTTCTAGAAGCATTTCAGTCAACAATTCAAGCAACTCTGTAAAACTTTTGTCAGTCCACCCATTCTTTGCCTTCAGATTAAATAATTTTAACACAGCTGACAGACATGTAAATTTTTTGCATCCCGGGTACAATGGTTTATCCTTGTCACTGCACATAGTATCATACGTATGTGCCCTCTTAAACGAATCTTGTCCAATATCACGCATCATGTCTTCTAGACGATCATCCATTTCTACACTAACACCATCTCTTTGAGACACGATTGACTTTGCTACTACTTCACCGTGCCATATCCATTCTGTATAACTTTGACAAATCCCTACACAAATTAGATGATCCATGATTTCTTTCTTACTACGTTTTGGTTCTTTATTTGCACAACGAACACATGGACAGAGAGGAAGACTTTTTTCAGCATTACTTTCAGCAAACTGTAGAAATTCCATCACTCTATGTTCGTACTCGTCACTTAATCGATTATCTCTCATCAAACTACGATCCATAACTATGTTCACACGGAGGAAGTTCTGACAAAGGGTGTGCCCGCGGTTGCAAGTTGTGCTGCTTCGCAGAGAAAGAAAAATAGAATCAAATAATGCATCAAAGATAAACTGTGTGCTTCTGAGAGGACCATTAACGTTTTTTTTTGAGGTTTCTAAATAGACAATTTCTCTAATGAAAAAGAATGACTAATTATACACAACATGTACTATATTCTTAACTTTATACAAAATATATACTATTTATAACTAATTAGACTTAATTAGCCTCTCTAATAATATTAAACTGCTTAGTAATTAAAAAACATATATGAACAACGTAATGGATTCATAGTATAATCTTCTGATTATTTTTCTATGTACTTCTAATTTTTTATAATAAATCTCAGTAACAAACAAAGAAACAAGAATATCTTAAAAACTTTTTTGTATATATAACTCTTAGAAACTAAAACACCAATGTTTGTCTTTAGAATACAAAAGTTGCTTGACATTGAGATATCAACTTACCCATGACCCTCTTCAACCTAGAAGCCAACATCTTAGAAATAATTCTATATAAACTTTCAACCAACCTAGATATACAATGAAGTTGAACAAAATAGAAAGTTTCGTACCGAAATCGTAGTTGGACGGTGGAGGATGTTTCGAAGACGGTGAATGGACGGTGAAACGCCTTCGTCTTCATGCAGCTGGCGGCGGATCTGTGAGGAGCGGCGTAGGCGAGACGGGCGGAACGGTGTAGGCGAGACGAGCGGAATGGCGAACGGCGTAGACGGGCGGAGTGCGTTCGTGGGACGGAGAAGTTGAACAGTGACGAAATAATTCGCATTTAGGGGTTATTTCAACATTATATATATATATATATATATATATATATATATATATATATATATATATATATATATATATATATATATATATATATATATATATATATATATATATATATATATTACTTTTTACATCGGTGCTAGCATTGGCCCGATGTAAGGGTTCGGGCGGTTAGGTTTTTTACATCGGTGCAAGCTGTGGCCCGATGTAAGGGTTTAGGCGCTGATGTTTTTTACATCGGTGGAATAAATGGCTCGATGTAAGGGTAGCCTATTTTTTATATTACAAATCTGCCACTGACTTTTTTACATCGGTGGATTGCAGGAACCGATGTAATATCTGGCCAGTTTGTTATTTACAATTCTGCCACCTGATTTGTTATTTACAAAACTACCATCGTGTTTTTTTCACGAAACCTTTTACATCGGTGGATTAAATGGCCCAATGTAATAGATAGCGAAAAATATTTTTTTTCATATTATTTATATCATTACAAATAAATACCTGATGTAAAATGTTTTTAATTTTATTTTTTACATCGTATATTTTTACACCTAATGTAAAAACCTTATCTCAAATATCATTTTTTTAGTAGTGATGCCATAATATTATTATTGAAGTTTTTTTTTACCATATATTGCTGAATTTATTGAAACGAAAATAATTACTTTCTTACTCATTAAGAAAAAGAATCAGTGTTTTTTAATGTTTTAAAAATATAATACTTTTAATTATATCATAAATAAATAAAAAACTGTTGAGTGAATGAAAAAGATCATCACGTATGTATCAATTATACTAAATGGATCTGAGCAATTATAAATAAATTGCTGATAAATGATGAGAATTACTGTAAATAAGTTTTTAATACTTATAGATCAATAATTTTTAAAATAAAAGAATTAAATAAATAAATAATGTTATGATTTTTTAAGGTTTAAACTTTAAAGAAATGTTGATAATAAATACTTTTTTAAGCCATATTTTTTAAATTTTATATTGTCATAAATTTTTGAGAATATGATGAGGGTTACAAATACCTTCTCTAAGTCACACTTTTAAACTTATTCTTTCATTCCCTAAAATTTAAATGGATTCCAAGAGAGAATTCGCCACGTTACACAACTTATAAGTATTACTCTCTGGATAAAATTTTTTGTAGAACTAAATTTATTTTCTAAAATTTATTAAAACTTTGGTAAAATTTTGAGTTTCTCTAAACTAATACTAATATTCACAAGTATGGTTTTTTACTTGTTTTTCTTGCATTTATACTAAATATTTAAAAATTACAATTATACTGGATGTATAATAAAATCAGCATGAAAATATAATTTTCACCCGATATTTGGTAAAATCCAGTGTCTTATTTAGGGGTAACACCAAGTTTTTAGCAAATTTGATAGAAATGTATGGATTTCTAACAAATTGTTTGTACAAGCTAATTTAAAAGCAAAGAGAATACCAATTTTTCAACAGTTGGTATAATATTTTCATTGCCATCAAACTTAGCAAATAATTTGTATGGGAGGGGGTAGCATTGGATTTGTACAAAATTTGGTATGATTTTTTAATTTTTATTAATTTTATTTACTTGTTTATTAGTGAGATAAAGAGGACGAGACAATCATATAAGTTGAGTGACAGATTAGTCAGTATTGGTGCTAAGAGATCTACCGACGATGCAATTGATCCTTGTGACGACCTTACGCATACTAGGACAAGTATAGTTTCCATTGATTCTCATCGTAGGTGGACTAAAGAGATTAATGGACTATAGATTGTCTGGAACCGATGAGATATAAGTTGACGTTCTAGAGACGATGATGATGACATGTATTTTGAGGTGCGTGATTTTGATCATGTCGATACAAAGGCACATAATGAGAGGTGTTTGATCCTATTCATGTTCATACAAAATGTTATACCCTATATTTTATCCCAAATCAATTCGTATGTGGTTGTACGGTGTTTTCGTTAGAATAGTATAAGCTCAATATCAACACCAAAAATATAGTAATGACACTAGATAACCCTCCTTATGCAGACCAGTTCCAGTCATGCTATTATAGTTCAACCTAATTCTTTTTGCTTTGTTTCACCCATTTTGTTCAAACGCAATCACATTAAGTCCTTTATCTTATTGTACGCACATGGTAGAGTAGCCAGTTGGTAATGGTCATTTTAAGCACGGGGTTCTGGTACATAAATTTGGTAACCCCTTTATTAATCCGTTTGCAAGATGTGGGGGGATCGAACTGTAATCCTCCCTACTAAGTTCAGCACCAAAAACCTCTGAACCAACTTACACCGGGTAGTTATAACATATTTTTGTAGGTTCCGCAACTGTTGGATTAAGTAACTGGGTGAGGGTCACCTAACTTAATTAGCGCATTCCCGGTTTTCAATTCATCATTACAAGATGTTTTTAGAAAATGTTTTAAGATCATTCACTTATATTCACTGACTCTCTAAGTAGTTTGTTTTAAGACCATTCACTTATATTCATCGACTCTCTACGTAGTTTGTTTTAAGATGGTGTTGACTACTTATATAAACTACTCGAGGTTACTTTAAAGATTGAGGTTTCGGTATAATAGGTACTCAAACCGGTCTCACGTAAGTGGGGGTTTTAGAGTGTTAAAACGGTATCAATTATGTTTAAATCTTACTCATGGTTTCTAACATATCTTAAGAGTGAGCAACTTATATACTCTTCAAATGTGTCAAGTGAAATTTTTTGTTATGGCTCAAGAAAGTGAAGTAGTCAAATGACAAACAAAAATTTGCATATAAAGACTTGATAGTACATAAGATTTTTTTTATTGAAGGGAAATTTGCGATAATGTAAATCTACTTAGAAAACAGTAAATGAAAGTGGCAAAGCTTCCTCCCCCAAACTTAGAATGAGCATTGTACCCAATGCAACGAAGTAATGTGAGAAAGGAAGGAAAAAAACGAGATGAATAACTACTCTCCGCCTCGGCCACACGCTCCGTGACGTGCATGTGCTCATCCACGTGCATCATCTCTGCCTTGTAAAGGCTCTACACCATATCCATGTAGTCCGACATGAGTAACAAAATCATGCAGGCTGTCAACCCGATAAGTTAATACTTGCATCTCTTCAGTAAGCTCCGACATACTACGATCATGCCAAAAGGCGTAGTCGTGTTGATCTCTCTGAAGTTTTCAGACCTCTTGCATCATCTCGTTATGATGCGCTTCCATTCTTTGATGGTGTTGAGCTTCAACTTCATTATGTCGCAACATTTCAGCATAAATGTCATCAAGAGTAGCTGGCTGCCCCTGGTTTCTTCTTCTACGGGGCTGGTGCCCGGATGATGAACCTGCAAGATTCTCGGTAGGAACTTGTGCAGCATGTGGGTGGGTGTCAGGTTATAGAGCGTCTTGCTTCAACACTTGCTCCATTTCATTGGGCTCGACATTGCTCGGGCTACCTTGATCATCTTGGACATTTTCACCAGGAGCAGGAGTACTTAGATCATAACACCACCTTTCCATATTTGTTACATTGGTGAGCTGGGGATTAGGCAAATTAATACTTGGAACTACTTTGTTCCGCACCATAAGATTGTATCTTCCATCATCTCTAGCCTTGATTAGGTGTCCAGCACGACAGTTGTCAACATTGATATATAGAGTTGGCAGTGAAGGAAAATTCACTAGTTTGTCCTCCAAGTTCAAAGCAAGTGCTATAGAGGTGACTAACCCTCCAATACAGAAAGGCGTAATACCTTTTGCACAGACGGATTGGATGTGTGCCAAGAGGAACACACTAGCATTGATCTTCCAACCAGGCGTGAAGATGCAGTGCAGGAAAAATAATTCTTTGGAATTAACTTTGTTGTTGTTTGCCCTCCCGAAAATAGTGTTGGAAAGGATGCGATGAAAGTAACGGGTGGAAGCATTATGGATAGATGAAGCAAAAAGTCCCTCCCAAATAGAAGGTCGCACACCAGTTAAAGTGTGCCATAGACTGAGTGTTGCTGATGCCCAATCTACTTCTAGAGGGATTAGGTAGTACACTTATCCTCCACGAGGGAAATGTAACAAATCACTCAGAGCTTCTTGATTTATAGAATATTCATCGTTAAAAAATCTAAAGTTTGCAGTGTCGGTGAGGTACATGTTGTCATGTGCTGGAGTGTTATAGGAGAAGGAGCTCAAAAATTCCAAGGTCAAAGATTCATAAGTCGGGTGGTTCAGTGTGCAGACATAAGATAGGTCAGAATTTTGAAGTAGCCATTGCACACTGTCTAACAATCCTAACTCATATAGACAGTTAACGTCAACATACCTTGTAATGGTAACCGAATGTTGATAAAACTTTCGGTATTGAGCTTCTTGATGTACCCCAGCTTTGTCGTTTCTGGACATGATTTTGGAAAGGTCAGGCTCTCCTCTTAGGTGTTGAACTCTTATAGACGTAATTAGATGCAAGGAAGGTGAATGGGTTCGTTTACAAAATTGACAGAAGGTTATGGGTTTTGATATTTGTTTCTCAAGTGCTTAAATAACAGAACAATATAGAATGCAGACATTGGATTTTAATGGTGTTCAATAATAATTTTGGAAATAGAGGACGTGGGACGGCCAGGTGTGAAGAATATGGAGAAAGGGTTTTAATTGGGTTTAATGATAGTTGAAGAGGATGACAGAAAAGAACGAGTCTGACATCTGTTAGAAACAAATACACGCGTTGGTTTTTATTTCGTCCCGAGGGGCATAAAATGGGTGTCGAGTGGCACACTTTAAAAGGGTCTGGCGATCGTCACAAAATGTGTGGCCAACGACACAATACAAAAACTCATAATTTCCAGACTGTTAATAATAAACTCTACAGAGCGATACATTCAGGTACGCAGAGATATTTTATATCATTACGAAATAGAGTAATATTGTAACATTAAAGCATAGCGTAAATGTAAATATCAGATATAGTGCCAAAAATTTTAATATAATCCAGAAATTTTGAATTTTCCAATCGATAGTCTGAGAAGAAAAAACAGAAATTAAACATAGAGTAACAAAAAGAAATAAAATCTAGAAATGCATAATGTCTAGCAATGTCAGCCACAATTGTTAGTATTGATAGCAAGGGAGTAGATATGCTGAAAAATGTGATCCACCTACTTTGTCACTAAGTCCATAAAACCATGAAACTTGATGCGCAATCTAGCGAATTCCTCTCTCAAGCAATTTAACTCAGTTTGCACAGCAAGTAAGGCAGTATCTTGATCAGCAGAGGGAGGTGCAGAGGCAACTGGAGCAACAGAAGCACGCGAAGGGGTAGGTGGGTCGATGGATAGGAAATGGTGATAAAATGGAGGTATTTCGGGATCTGTTTCAGTATCAGAAAGAAAAGCATCATTGTGGTCATATATTTATGGTGTCTCGTGAGAAACTGGAGGTGAAGCTTGCTGAATTTCCAAATCATATAGCCAGTTATTTCAGTTATGAATACTAGTTCTTGGATTTAGAAAGGCGCAGAGTTGCATAACCTGGTTGTCAATGAGGAGTTCAAATTCTCTAGGGCCAAGGTTTCTAATTATGCCGGTGTTGAAACAGAACCGTATATCCATGGGTCGGATTTTACCTAGAGGGTGGAGTCTTAGAAGTGGTTGTCACATTCCAATAGCATTGGCTATCATGGTCACCAAACCTCCCACCAATATAGGTGTATGATCGGTTTGTGAAATATTGTCAAAGTTAGCTATCATAAAGGTAGCGGCATTAACGGGGCCGTTTCTGGAGGCACAATACATGATGAAGAGCTCATCTTTGGACACAGAAGTAATGTTTTGTTATTTTCCGAAAAAAGTGTGAGCAAGGAACTTATGGAAGTAGTGAATATCAGGGTTATGGATACTTTCAGAAAACGTGTTATCAGACTCATGGTTACTATCTCCGGTTATACTATCCCAGAAGTATCCAAGTTCACGGTCCATAAGAAGGTCCTCTTGGGTATAAGTAAAAACATGTGGGCCACTAGGAAATCCTAACAGATTTGCAAGTTCACGGTAATTATAACAGTATTCAATATCGAACATTCTAAAGGTGGTTAGGCCTCGATTGAGTCCTAATCTATGGTCAGGCAAAAAGATGAGTGAGCTTAGGAATTCTAAGGTCAACTTTCTATAAGAACTAAATCTTCTTCTCAAAGGAGAAGATAAAAATTAGTAAATCAAAATAAGAGACTAGAAAGTGAGGTGTCTCCCACCAAGCGCTTTGTTTTATGTCATAAGCTCAACATAATTTTAGTAGGTGATTAAATCTGGGAGTGAGCGGGTAGAACTGCAAGATGGAAACTAGCGAAATAGTCTCTATTTTCTATACAATGGTAGTGCTTCAAGTGCTTCCCATTTACGATAAATGGTTCTCTAGATTTTCCTTTAATTTCAATAGCTCCACTTGGAAAAACCTTAGTTATTTCAAACGGACCGGACCACCTAGAACGAAGTTTTCCTGGGAACAATTTAAGTCTAGAATTAAACAAGATTTCCTTTAATTTTTCTTAGATATGCGCTTGTCGTGCCAATTTTTGTTCTTTCTTTATAGATCCTGACATTTTCATATGCATCTAGTCTAAGTTCTTCTAACTCATGCATATCTAGGATTTGCTTTTCGCATGCGGTAGTGTAACTTAAGTTGAGGGTTTTGATTGCCCAATAGGCTTTATGCTCGAGTTCTACCAGCAGATGACATGATTTTCCATAAACTAGTTTGAATGGTGTTGTTCCTATGGGTGTCTTATGGGTTGTTCTATATGCCCACACTGCCTCGTGTAATTTGGACGACCAATATTTCCTAGAAGTGGCAACTGTTTTTTCTAATATTTTCTTAATCTCTCTATTGGAGACTTCTACTTGCCCACTTATTTGGGGGTGATGGACTGTTGTTACGCGGTGTTGGACTCCGTATTTCACTAATAGTTTTTCAAATATTTTCGAAATGAAATGAGAACCACCATCACTGATGACAAGTCTTGGCACACTGAATCTAGGAAAAATTATATTTTTGAATAGCCTAATTACTACTCGTGCGTCATTTGTTGGAGAAGCTACAACCTCGGTCCATTTTGATACGTAATCGACAGTAATGAGTATGTATTTATTTCCAAAATATAATGGAAAATGTCCCATGAAATCAATTTCCCACACATCAAAGACTTCTACTTCTAGAGTTCCTTTTTGAGGAATTTCGCCGCGTCTGGAGATGTTGCCAGTGTGTTGGCATCGGTCATAATTTATGATTGTAATGTGGACCTCTTTCCATAAGTTAGGACAATAGAGGCCAGCTTGTAAAATTTTAGTGCAATTCTTTGAAGTGCTTGCATGTCCACCATAGGGAGCAGCATGACAATGGGAAATTATGTTTTCTATTTCATCTTCGGGGACACATCGATGGCAAAATACCATCGGCGCCTCTTTTGAATAGTAGAGGCTCATCCCAATAATATTGTTTAAGATCGTGGAAGAACTTCTTCTTTTGTTAATAAGTTAGATCCGGCGGAAGCACTCCAACGGCCAAATAGTTAATAAAGTCGGCGTGCCATGGCAACGTGGTTTTTGTGTAGACCGCTTCCACGACTTCATTTGTCTTATTATTAAAAGTTACGGGGCGTTAAATGGTGTTGTTTTCTAACTGGGCTATGAGTTTTTCGTAAGAGAAATCATCGTTGATAGGTACTTGTTCGGGCTTAATGCCTTCCATTCTAGATAAGTGATCAACTACTACATTTTCAGTGCACTTTTTGTCCTTGATTTCTAAATCAAACTCTTATAGGAGTAAGATCCATATGAGTAATCTTGGTTTGGCATCCTTTTTTCTTAATAGGTATCTAATTGCAACATGATCGGTATAGATAATTATCTTTGCTCTTACTAGGTAAGAATGAAATTTATCTAGAGTGAAGACGATAGCTAAAATTTCTTTTTCGGTTGTGGCATAGTTCATCTGTGCAGGATCTAAGGTTCTACTGGTGTAATAGATCGCATGAAGCTTTTTATCTTTTTGTTGTCCTAAAATTGTGCCTACAACATAGTCACTAGCATCACACATGATTTCGAACGGTAATCTCCAATCAGGTGGTTGCATAATAGGTGCGATAATAAGAGCCGTTTTTAATTGTTTGAATGATTTTAAACATTTGTCATCGAAATTGAATTCAACGTCCTTCATTAATCGGCCAATTAGCGGTTTGGTAATTTTAGAGAAATCCTTAATGAATCGTCGGTAGAAACCGGCCTGTCCTAAGAAACTTCGTATTTCTCTTACGATTTTCAGAGGTTGAAGGTTTTCTATAACTTCTATTTTCGCTTTGTCAACTTCAATCTCCTTGTCGGATACTATGTGTCCAAGTATGATTCCTTGTCAGACCATGAAATGCCATTTTTCCCAATTTAATACAAGATTAACTTTTACGCATCGTTCAAGTACCATTTCTAAGTTCGATAAGCATCCTTCAAAGTTTTTCCCACAGACAGAGAAATCATCCATAAATACTTCCATGATGCCATCTATAAAATTAGTGAAAATTGACATCATGCACCTTTGGAATGTTGCGAGAGCATTGCATAGTGTAATACGGTGGGAGAACTGACTTTTTGGTTTTGTCCAAATATGCGGATAGCAAGATTCGCCACCGACATTTGTTTTATCCAATATTTAGGAAAGTTGAAAAGAACAGGAAAGACCTTTGATAGATTTTGAGTTCGGGGATAAGTTATGAAAAGGGAAGGTGTTAGCATCCTTTCCATCCGTAGTTATCTACGAGCGCTTAATTGCTTAGCTCACTTTGAAAACTTGCTTTGTGTGTGTGATTTGTTTGAAAATATTTTGAAATGCCAATGTAAGGCTAACTTTGTAATAATTTTTGTATCAGTCCTCAAGAATGTATACAAAGTGTTTTTGAAAATATTTGTTCAAAAATGTAGTGTGAAAAATGTATTTGTTTGTAAAAAAAGTTTGTGAGCAAGCATTTAAGAGTTCTTACCCACTAAAGTATGGTCTTTCTTATTCTTTTCCTTCTTCTTTAGAGATAGTGTCATCTATATTATTAGTTGGTAGGTAGCCATATCTATTGGATGTGAATGGACATGCGTAGGGTCATCGTATGGTCATCGGAGGCAACATGTAAGGATACTTTAGCAATTGTATCAGAGGGACTATCATAATTTACTCGTAGGGACTAGATTATTTTGTAGGCAACTCGAAGAGTCATCGAGGGATTATGACCTTTATTTGAAAGGAACAATGATGATTTGATCGGGGGTATTTTTCTAAAGTATCCCCACTTTCGAGGGACATGACCAATATTGTAAAGCAACAAGAGAGGTTACCCTAAAGGTGCAAGTGTGTGAAGTGTGTTAATTCAGTTATTTATCTTGAGAATTAGGGTTTTCTATATTTTTTTTTTAGTCTTTCCATACAAAACCCTAGTTACTAGCAGTTAAAATATGTACAGAAAAGTGCGGAATGTAAAGTGCCAAAATTTAAACCTAATCTATTACATGCCTTTAGGAGAGATAAATAAGTATAAAAATTACGAGAAGTAAACCTACACTATTATATCCTCAGAGCAGATACATAATTAGAAAAATGCGAGAAGAGAAATCTACGCTATTACAATCGGTAGTGCGACCTATACATTTTGTCTAATAAAATTGAATAGTAAAAGATAAATGGGAAAACTGTTAGAAAAATGCTTTTGTTTTTGTGCTTTTTGTAGAATATAATTTAAATGATAATAGTAATTAAAAACCTAATTCTAATTAATTTTAATATTAAGAAAAAAAGTTAATTAAATAATAAAATAATTAGTAAAATAAAAATATATAAGAAAAATTTTAATTACTAATAAAAAAGACCTAACCCTAATTTGTTATAGTTTTGAAAAAAGGTTAGTTAATGATTAATTAAAAAGAAATTAATTAAGAAAATAGAAAATTAAATAGTAAAGAAATAAGAAAAAGAATGTTAAAATATTAAAATGTTTTTGTGTAAAAAATAATTTAAGTGATAATAATTAATTAAAACCTAATTGTTTCTAATTAATTTTTAATATTAAGAAAAAGGTTAATTAATTAATTAATTAATAAAAATACATCAAGAATTTAGTTACTAACTAAAACCCTAATTGTAATTTGTTAAAATATTAAAAAAATATTAGGTTAATTAATTGTTAATTATAAAGGAAATTAAGAAAATATGGTGAAAATAAATTAGGGTTAGTAAAAAAGAAAAGTAAAAAAACCAATTGCTTGGGGTGGGTGTTAGTTTGGCCTGAAAACACTTGTATCATGAGATTCAATGAAAATAACTCAAACTGCCCTAACAATGGCAGATCCTTATTCATGCGCCAAAGCTCGCAAACAATGATTCTAAACAAGTCTAAACATCAATATGAAAAGGTATATATGCATAGAATTAATCAATAACGCATGAATTATGAGTTTGAATATCAAGAATATTACCCAACCGACGTGACTTGATGTGACTGTTGTGGACGTGGATTTGCTTCAAGAATGGTTAGGATGGACTCCTTAGATCTTCAAGAACATAATGTAATGCTTAGAATGGATTGTAAGAGGATGGGGACAAGATTTTCAAGTTGTCCTAGTTTTGATAAAATTTGAGATTTTTGAGAGGATGTTCTTGAGGCAATTTTTGTGTCCTTCTTGTTCTGAATACATTATGTATTTATAGGAGAAAATATTAAGTCAACAATATTGAATCAAATCTTGTGCAAATGTGTTATAATATTTCATGATTTGAATTTCATGATCAAATATTGATGAAATTACAAAAGATTTGAATTTCATGATCAAATATTTGATTGAAGTTTTGCATGAAATCTTTCTTTTTTAGGCCAAATCTTATACCAATCACGTTTTTTGCAAGTTGTCACCAGCTTTTTAGATTTATGATTTGATTCAAAAATATATCTACATGCCTTATATCATTTATTTGATATTTTATTTGATTTATTTTGCTTTTAATTGAATAAAATCAAAACAAAAAGAAATAAAAACCAAAAAAATAAATGAGTGGATTTAGGAGTCTATTATGAGGTCAGGAACATGTTTGGACCTTAAAAGATAAGCCCATTAGCCCAAAAATTCAAATTTGCTCAATTTGGATTTCATGCATTTTCTCAAAATTGCCCAACTTGCATAAATCATCTCTCACTCAACTTTTGTCATATGAAGGTGATCTTGGACTCTTTGGAAAGCTAAAGATATCCCCTAAAACCTTCATGTTTGTCATTTTTTAATTTGAAGTCTTTATCTTTATGTAAAGTGTTTTGACAAAAAAGTGTCTTTTTGTTAACTTTTAAAATGACATGTATTGTTTTGACTCATATCTCTCAAATGAAGCATTTTTAGCCTTGAGCTTAGAGACACAAAGTTGTATAGAATTAAATTTCCATAAAAATGGGCTTTGGTTGAGATTTTTATGCTGAAGTGTGTCAAAGTTATGTTTGGTCAAAGTTCAGTTGACTTCTCCTTAAGAAAACCCTAATTTAGTAACTTTTGACTTTTGATGAATCTTGAGTTTTGTTGATGAATCATGATAAAACCTTGATCAAATGATGAATGTGACTTCAAAATATTGATGTTGACCAAAACTATTGAAGTTTGACTATAAATTGGTCAAAGTTGACTTTTTATCCAATATAGTTGATATTTAATCATCTGAGTAGTTGGCTGAGCAAACTTATGCTGCAAGGCTTGAAACTTGACATGAGGATTCTTTAAAGAATATGAGAAACCATGAACTCCACTTGATACATTAGAAGTCCAATTTCCATTAGGAAAAACAAAACCCTAGTTATAGGTCAATGCTTAAGAGAAGGGTTTGTCTGATCAATCTTTTAGTAGTCTTGAGCAATTGAGACCTTCATGAGCACGAGGAGGTATCTTGAATCAATTTGTCTTGAATAATGGGAGGGAAAATTTTGGGGTATAACTGATCGCACTAAATCGCACTATGTTTCTGACTCAACTATCACATGTTTTCCTTAGTTTTTATTATCATTTTCTCGTATTATGTTCCTTTTTCCTTTGTTTTCAGGATTCTTGTCATTTCAGAGCCTTCTGTGAAGAAACGAGCCAAAACGCCAAGAAATTAGGGTTTTTCAAGATATTCTGCACTTATGGCGTTCAGCGCCGCGCCGGCTACAGGGAACGCGATGACGTGGCCCACTTTCACCCAGAGACCAACTGCCATGTTCCCATGATTTGGCAGTTCCAGCCACCGCGCCCGCGGCCACTGCCACCGCGCCCGCGGCCACTGCCACCGCGCCCACGGCCTTCACAAAAAGTTTCCCGCTCAGAAGAAGTTGAGGGGCATGCTGGTCTTTACGCATCTCAAGGATCCTCTATAAATAGTTTTCGATTTTCATTTTTTAGTTTCATCCAAGCTTAGTACAATCTTAAGCCATATACTATCAGTTTCTGTAAAGTAATAATCTCTTCACATCAGGGAGTTATTGCGGTGTAGATTGAGTTGTAATCGAGTCTTGGAGCACTTTGGTTGAAGTTCATCATACCAGCCTTACCATTCCGCAGATTTGTATCAGATTCAAGTCTCCGACTGGAGCAAGGTTCTATTTTATTGCATTTCTTTACTTATAATTGCTCTTACCATAGTCTACACGTTTTATAGACTCTAAATGCTCTTACCATAGTCTACACGTTTTATAGACTCTAAATGCTCTTACCATAGTCTACACGTTTTATAGACTCTAAATGCTCTTACCATAGTCTACACGTTTTATAGACTCTAAATGCTCTTACCATAGTCTACACGTTTTATAGACTCGCACTTATTATGTCTGGCTAAACTATAAAGGTTTGGATGTAATGATTGTCATCATGGTCGTGTTCCAATTATCATGCTAGTGAAAATACTCTGGGGATGTTTTGCTTTTAACTTAAGTCAATTATGTTTAAATGTTTATTGGGTAAGATCGAAAGCCGTCCAAACTAATGATACGACTTGATTATTATTTAACCAAACGAAAAGAGCGAAAGCCGTTGATTGGTTAAATAGGAATCATTGACCTTTTTAGAAAACGATTTTGAAACTATTTTCGGACGCGTTTGTAGGTTTGAAATCTGACTCTTGGTCAAAATCCAAAAGTCTCTTTAAGTTAATCTTTCCAAGTAAAATTACTTTTCTGTTAAGTCAAAACTATCAATTTCTTAAAAATAGGTTTACCTCTTTAACGCGGAAGGCACCCTTTATATGTGACAATAAAGGAATTTAATTTAAAGAGTAAATTCGGTTCTTAGTAGTCAAAAGCTACAAGTTCCCGTTAAATTGATTCTTTGCTATCAATAGAAAATACTGCCCCATAAGTAGTTTCATCTACGCATGACCGGACCAATATCTGATTACATGATTTACATTCCAACCTGTCTTTTAAACTGTTATTTACCTCGCTCATTTACTTTGTTGCACTGCACTCACATCAATATTCTTGTTCACCTTAGATAAGCACCTTAGCAATAGAGTTGATAGATTGACAATTGGTCTCTGTGGTTCGATAATCTTATATATTACTTTGATAGGCTGTGCACTTGCAGTACTATATTTAGGCTATACGTCACACCCCCATCAATAACACATAGTCCAAACGACATTCGTCTATAGGAAAGTGTACCATAAGGACAAGTGAATATAGTCTTTTCTTGATCTTCGGGGTGTATAGGAATTTGGAAAAATCTCGAATAACCATCTAGATAGCAAAAATGGGAATACTTAGCTAGTCGTTCGAGCATTTGATTAATGAAAGCTAAGGGAAAATGATCATTTCGAGTGGCTTTGTTTAACTTCCTATAGTCAATGCATATTCTCCATCCGGTTTGAGTATGTTGTGCTACAGATTCACCTTTTGCATTGATGACAACTGTAGAAACTCCTTTCTTTGGTACAACATGTATCGGGCTAACCCATTTACTGTCGAATATCGGATATATGATTCATTCTTCTAATAACTTTTGTACTTCTTTCTTAACTACATCACTCAGAACTGGTTTTATTCTTCTCTGATGTTCTCTTGAGGTCTTGCAGTCTTCCTCAAGCATAATGCAATGCATGCATATTAAGAGGCTTATTCCTTTTAGATCAGAGGTGTTATAGCCTAAAGTAGTCGGGTATTTCCTTAGGACATGTAGTAATTTTTCTGTTTCTATCTGTCCTAAATCTGCGTTGACTATGACGGGTTGTTCGAGTTATGTGTCTAGGAATTCATATCTTATATCTATTGGTAATGTTTTAAGTTTGACAGTTGGTTTCCTTAAGCAGGGCATAGGGTCAAGAGTTAGCGCGAGACGTTCACTTAGATTATCATCCTTGTATTCATCACACCAATTATCATCTTCAAGGATTGGAGGTATTGAAATTTTTAGAGCTTCTGAATATTTGGTTTGTTGTTTCTCCATTTATTTAATGCATTAATCAATAACATCCAAGAAACAGCACGAATCATCTATAACTGGTCCCTTGAAGAACTGTGAGAGGATGAATTCGACTTTTTCTTTGCTAACCTCAAATGTGAGTTTACCTTTTTTTACATCTATGATGGCTCCTGCGGTGGTGAGGAATGGTCTTCCTAATATAATAGGGATGTTGGAATCTTCCTTGATATCCATAATAATGAAATTAGTGGGGACGTAAAATTGTCCAATATGTACAAGAACATTTTTGAGCATTCCTAAAGGAAACTTCACTGAATGATCAGCTAGTTGTATGAACATTCTTGTTGGTTGCAATTCCCCCATATTTAATCTTTTGCAGATTGATAAAGGCATTAGACTAATGCTGGCTCCCAAGTCACACAGAGCTTTGTCTATGACGAATTTTCCGATTACACATGGTATGGAAAAGCTACCAGGGTCTTTCAACTTAGGGGGCATGTTATTTTCGATTAAAGCGCTACACTCTGCAGTAAGCATAATTTTTTCATTGTCCTAAAGCTTTTTCTTATTGGATAAGATTTATTTAAGGAACTTAGCATAGAAGGGAATTTGCGTGATGACTTATGTAAAAGGTATAGTGATATTTAGATGTTTCAAAAGTTCAACGAATTTCTTAAATTGCCCTATATTTTTAGATTTAGCTAACTGTTGAGGGTATGGTATCGGTGGTTTGTACGATGGTGGAGGTACATAGGGTTTTTCTTTCTCTTCTACCTCTGCGCTTTCATCTCCCTTATCATCTTCTTTTGGTCCGTCTTCCTTCTCAATTGGTTTACCATTATTCTGGTACATGGCTGGATTTTTGGTTCTTGGGTCAGTTGGTCCTTCTAATTCCGTTCCACTCCGAAGTATTATAGCATTAGCATGACCTTTCGGATTCGGTTGTGGTTGGCCAGGAAAAGTTCTAGTTGGAGCTGTTGTAGCCGCTTGTTGTTGAGCCACTTGAGAGATTTGCGTTTCAAGCATTTTATTATGAGTGGTAAGGGCATCAACCTTGTTTGATATATGCTTTAGTTGTTCACTAGTGTGAATGTTTTGATTTAGAAAATCTTTATTTTGTTGAGCTTGAGTGGCTACGAAGTTTTCTATCCATGATCTCTATATTAGATTTCCTAGGAACATTTGGAGTAATTTGGGCGGCTTTCTGGTATCCTGATGGTGCAGTAGGAGCTTACCTAGGTGTATATAATGCATTGTTATTCTAGACCATGATGTAGACAAAGTCGCAACATGTCTTTGTATCTTTCCCATGCTTCGAAAAGTGATTCACTTTCCTTTTGTTTAAAACCATTGATATTGGCTCTTAGCATAGCTGTCTTACTCGGTGGAAAATATCGTGCTAGGAAAACTTTCTTTAACTCATTCCATGTGGTAACAGAGTTAGATGGTAGAGACTGGAGCCAAGATCTAGCTCTATCTCGTAATGAAAAGGGGAAAAGACGAAGTCTTATTGCTTCGAGGCTGACACCATTTGCTTTCATTGTGTTTATGTACTGCACAAACACAAATAAATGCAAGTTTGGATCGTCTATAGGACATCCTGAAAATTGATTTTGTTGGCCAGCTTATAATAACGAAGGTTTCAACTCGAAATCATTTCGAGCGATAGCGGGGGAAGCAACATTGTTTTAAGGTTCCTCTTGCGATGGGGCAGCATAATCCTTTAGAGGACGATTTTGGGGTCCTTCGGCCATTCTTGGTTCAAGAAGAGATAAACCGGGAAGATTGAATTCGGGAAGATTGTACTTAATTTAGTATTCTCTAATTCGGCGTCTTATACTAACAAAACGCTCGACCTCGTCGATTGGTTACTTTAATTCTTCTCCTTGAGAGTGAGTGCTTGGCATATAATCAACGGATAAAGGAAATAAAATCGGTTTCCTTAGTCTATACTTTGTAACAAAGGATTCACAATATCGACTAAATCAGTCTCCGACAACGGTGCCAAAAACTTAATCGCGACTTTGAGATTCTATCGCGTGTATTAACTGCAAGTGCACAGTTTAATCACATAGTTTTAAAAGATGTCGAACCCAAAAGGACTGACAATTGAATTACTACTATCTAAAGTTATTGTGTAAAGCTAAGGATAATAATAAATCTTAGGTTTTTGGTTAGACAAAAATAAGCTTAGACTTAATTGAAATATTTAATAACTGGACACCGGTACGTAATACGTCTGACTTCGGGATTTCAGTAAATCAATGGCATAGCTTTGAGTATTCAAAACACTGTTCAGTAGAAACTATCAGTTTAAAAACATTTATCCACACTCTCGTGATTATTGATTCAGATTATATAATTAAACTTAAATACTTGCTCTCGCTGTCTCATTTAAAATCCAAAAATACTTTTTGAAAACAAATAGAATCTAATTAATTCTAAACTGCTCTCTCTGTGTTTAAAATTAATGTTTGATTACCACTATCCTGTTAAAAACTCACACTCTTGTGATTATTGATTTTAGCCTTCGTTTGTCTCTTACTCTCATGACAAAACAATTTTATATTAAATGTTGGAAACCAAACCAGAAAAGTATTTTATAAAAGGTTTATGCCAATTTATTATTGAACCCCTTCAATTTATGACCTTACATACCGATATCAGGGAAGTTAGTCGGGCATATTATCCATTACGAACACAAAATAATAGAAAACATACAATGACTCAGTCATGATTGATAATTAAAGAGACAATAATATAATTGAATTAAAAACCTGGAATTAAATAATAGAATGCAATTTCTGCAACACTTCTAGTATTGAAAACAATCCTCCACAAGTTGGCAGGATTTTCTTCACGGAAAATAAACTTGAATGCAGAACAAAAAATTATAAAACCTAAAGAAAAATTCAGGAGGCTATGAAAAGAAACTAATGATGCAATAAATTTCCGGTGTAGAAAACTATTGTTGTTTAGGTGAAGGTTTTATCTGCTTGAAGATTCTAAACAAAGCTCTAAACTGTTGAAACTGGAATAATAGGCGTGAAATAGAATGAGATGCGAGATAGTGTAAAAATGAGAGAGATGAGAGAGACGAGACATACTTTTTGTTCTAAACTGTCCTTCTTTTATAGTGCTCTCCTATAACAGATTTCTTAAGAGAATGTAAGAGTTGTGACTTCATGGCCTAGTCTGAGAAAAATCCGTGCGTGGAGAAAGACCAGGAGGAAATAATGCAAGAGTAGTGGTTGGTACTGGTAGCATGGAGATAACGTGCAGAAAACTTTGCATCAAACACTGAAAAATAGCTTGTGACGAGTAGGATGCATTGTATGCCGTGGGGCATACATATTTTTATAACATGTCGATCGTCATGGAAGTTATACCGAGGGACACACATGTTTAACTTGTGTCGAGCCTCAGGGAAGGTGTGATGACCGTCACAACCTTCTGATATGAATTTTCTGCTATTTTCTGATTTTCAGTCCATTTCTTTTCCATTTCTTATCCTTTTCTCATGTAGGCCTTGTGGGAAATAATTACCTGAAACAAACTTGAAATACTAACATAATGCAACATAATCAAGATAAAACGGTAACTTTATTTATACAAATCGAGTCGAATATGCTATGTATTTTATCTTTATCAAGTATTTTTTTAATATTTTAAAAATATAATATTTTAAAATATATCAACATTATAAATAAAAATATGGATTTCTTACATATAAAGTGGTGAGAACATGCATTGGAATTTGAAGTCAATGAGAAAGGGTAGTAGAATAAGGAGAAATTGCACCCAAAAAATGGCCTTCACTCAAGAAAAATATTAAATACTATATTAAGTAATTGCAATTTTTTACTTATGCCATAATATAATTGAATTAAAGTCGTATTATCTTCAGATACGGGTGAAGAGTGGGAATAATTTGAGGACATATTTTAGAACTCGATGTAGGAATTACGAAATATTTGGATTAGTTTATTGCAGTATTTATTGAGGCCATTCTGATTTAATCCAAGTCAGAACATGGACATGTTGGATGTTGCGAGTTGTATTGTAGTGTCGAAAGGGAGGAAACTTTATGTTAAGTTGGCAAGGTATAAATTATAGTTTGAGGAGGTGAATTTTCTTTAGTATTCTATTTCGGGTGGTGGTAATTATGGATTCATTCCAAGTAGATGTAGTTTTATATTAGGAGGGCTCTGAAGTCGTTTACGGAGACCAAAAACTTTTTTTTGGACATAAATGGTTATTTTCGCAGTTTGTTTGAGATGAGATCAAGAATGATATGTTATTAATGAATGAGATGTTGGTATTAGTAAGGATATGAAGGTATTGGAGAAACACATAGAAGTGTAGTTTATGCCAATTGAGAATGTTCAAAGTGGAGAGATCTTTGAGGAAAAGAGAAAGTTAGATGGTAAAGTGGATTGCTTGTTATTGATATCATAATATCGACATGTGTCAGGAAAACTTTGGAAGTTTCTATCATCAACCGAGATATGGAGGTGGTATGATTGATATTGCGATTGGAATGAGATTTAAATATGAAAATATATTGATCATCAATGTTGTGAGATTTAAAAGAAAAATAAAGATGTATGAATGTGGTTGGAGCCCTCTACATGTATAAAGACTTCAATTGGACCAAAATGGATTATGATGTATTTGGCATGTTAGCATTTCCGAGTTGGAAAATACTTAACATTTATGTGATGCTAAGTGAGTGTGAAGATGATTATGTAATGTATTTGGGCAGTGGTGTTTCATCGACGAGATCAAATGAGAAGGAAATTATGGAAGAATATGTAAACCTCAAAGGAGATTATAGGGCCTTGGTGCTTTAGATGATTTTGAGCATAAGTTCTAAAGGGAAATTATTATAGTTTGGTAATGATGGTTTATACTCAATTATGGTTGTCGATTATCTATTGACAAATTGAGAAACTGATCACCCTCAATCTCTTGTTGATAGTAGACGAGATCGTGTTGGATTGAATAGACTTGTCTTGCAAGCTTGATAGTGTGTATGGTGATTGACTTTATGTCGAGAGGATAGTCGTTCACCAGTTTGCGTGAATCTAATTGGAAACTAGCTATGAAAGACTTGGAAATTATTGAGCAGTTCAGAGACTTGAGTTGGTATGCGAGATAACACCGTAAAGTGGAAGGTTGAGGATGTTGAAAATTGAACATTGATTTTCTGGTGGATACTGTGATACGGTGGGAGAACTGACTTGAAGGTTTTGCGGTTGATTGAAAATGTTGCGGTTAGCAAGGGTCGCCACCGACTTTTCTTTTATCCAAAAGGAAAGGTGAAAAAGCACAGGAAAGACCTTTGAGATTATTTCTTGAGTTCGGGGGGTAGATTATGAAAAGGGAAAGTATTAGCACCCTTTTCATCCATGGTTTTCCATGGGCTCTTAGTTACTTGCTAGATCACTTGTTTTTGTTTGAAATTGTTCTTTGTGTGGTTTTTTGAAAGTATTTTGTAAAGAGGCCATTGTTTAGGCGATCTTTGTAATGATTCTCGTTCGTAAGAATGTATACAAAGATGTTTGACCTTTTGAAAATGATTTCAAATTTGTAAGAGGTTTTGAAAGTGTGGGTGTTTGTTTTGAAAAATAGAAAGGATGTTTTGAAATTGAACAAGTAATTAGGAGCATTCTACTTACTCAAAAGTCTTTCTTATTCACTTTATTTTCCTTTGACATTGTTATCTTGCCATTGAAATTGTAAGTAACCCTATATTTGGATGTAAACGGAACGGGCGTGGGTCATCGTATAGCCATGATTATCAATGTTGTAAGGTATCTTAACATTCTTTTTAGGGGCTAAGATAATTTGAAAGGCAACTTAGATAGCGTCATCGGGGGACTATGATCTTGTATTTGCTTGTTTTTGCTAAGATACCTTACATGCGTAATATGGCCATTTTATAAAGGCAACCAAGTGGAATTACCCTAGGGGTGTTAGTGTTCAAGTGTATTGCTTTCATGCTTGATTTTGTCTTGGATTAGGGTTTTCTAAGCATTGGTTTTAGTCTTTCCATACAAACCCTAATTACTAGCATTTGTATATAAAGTGATAAATTGTGGAATTTAAAGTTACTACGCTATTACAATATTTGTGGGAGGGGGTGTACAAATTGTAAATGGGGATTGCAAGAATATAAACCTAATTAATCTATTACAACCAAATTAAATTTGTACAAGAAATTAAATGGAAATAATGTACAAAATGAATAAATATGCAAGAATGCAAATATAAAGAAAATGGATATTTTTGTTTGGATTTTTTAGGAAAATTGATTTTGTTTTAACCTAATTAATTAAAATAAAATAATTAATTAAAATAATAAAAGTAAACCTAACTTAATAAGAAAATATTTTAAATAAAACCCTAAGTCTATTAATTGATTAAAAGGAAATTAAGTTTAAGAAAAGTATTTTTGTATTTTTGTCTTGAAAATAATTTACAGTATTATAAAATATTTTTGGCCTTTTTTTATATTAAAATAATATATTTTAATTGGTGTAAAAGAAAATAAATAATATCCTAGTTTTAATTAAATTTACAAGAATAATTAGTAAAATAAATAAAGTGTGGTTAACTAAAATATTTTTTGTGAGAAAAATAAATAAACTAAGTTAAAATATAAATCTACTATTTTTTGTATTTTTTATGATTTTTGTAGTATTAGAAAAATAATTAAGAAAATAAATAAAAATAAAATAAAATTGGGCCAGGGCGTGTAAATGAAACAGGGGGGTTAGCAAGCAAAAACAAAAACAGCAAAGGCCCAAGGAGGCCCAACTCTTGCAAAAAAGAAGTCAAAATTGCAAAAAATATGAAAAATACCAAAAGGGTACAGGCGCGCGCTTCTACCACTGGGGTGGCTATACATCCGTTAACATAGGTAAAACAATAAATATATGATACAAAACGCGCCCTGATTTACACTTCATCTTCAACCTCCATCCAGACCAACTGTAACTTGTTCATTTCTCAACAAAAATGAAAACTGTAAACATGAAACTTGTAGCAAATTTCCTCACGGTTTCAGAAATGTAAAACATTAAAACTATAGATCAAAGATAATCAGGAATTTCATTGGCCCTAATCTGAACCCTAAAAATCTCATAAAAATTCAATCTTAAAATTCTCTAAGCTCAGGCAAAATTAATGGAAACTATGGACATGGTTAGCTTTAGGACAATGATATCTACATGTTTCACTCACAAATAAATCATTGATGATGCCTATATGAAAAGTTCCAAAGTTAGAAAAATTACCTTGCAAGAGGGTATCAGGTTTGAAGTTTGAGCAGCTTTCAGTGAGTTCCAATGGTTGGGTTAGCTTCCTCAAGTTCCCAGGAAACTAATGGAATGCTTAGCTTAAACTGAAAGTACCTAAGGAGTTCTGGAGAAGTCCAAGTGCAAAGCTCTGTTTTTGAAAATAGAGGATGGTGTTAATGGTGTTACAGTTCTGTAACAGGGTGTGGGATCAGTTCTAAATGATGTTTAGAAGCTTTAGGAATCAAAAGGCTTGAAAACGCACGAGGGAGTTATGAGTTTCAAGTTTTTGGTCAGTTTATGTGAAAAGGGAGGTATGAGATGTGATTCTGAGCTCTAGGTATTTTTATGGCTTAAGCATTTGTGTCTTTGATGCAAATAGTTTGTGTATCTATAAGAAAAAGGATTGGAGTGCATTGGCAAGTCAGAAGTACGAGTTACAAGCTTTTGGCTAGGTTACTTGATTTTCAAGAAAAGAGGGAAACCAAGTTTCAATGTGTAGTACAAGCATGGACTGAGTGATTGTAAGTGTCTAAACCATTTCTTATGAGTTATAGGACTTGTATGATCAGAAGAGAACAAGTGCAAGGCTCAAGAATAAGTTTTGTGCAAAAAAGCACTTTATCAAAATGGCAATGTACACTTTCTTCCAAAAATAGATATAAAGCATGTCCATGCATTGAATGCTTGAAATGAGACCTCTAACAGCTGTGTAAGTTATTAATTATGGAGTGCCTAACAAGTTTGAGGCCTGCAAAGTAGAGTTTATGCAACATAGTTTGAATTTTGAATTTGGTTCATCGCAAAATGACTTGTAATTCAAGTGATAAAACCCTAACTTAATCTCTTTGATTCTCCCTACTCAAAAATGATCTCAAGGAGTTCTTGGACATTTTGGAAAGCTTGCAAAGTACTCTACAACCCATATTTGAATTTATTTTGAAGATTCCCGTTGGAACTATATGAAAAAGTGCCATGAATTTGGGTCAAAATCTTGACCAAATTAGGGCAAAATTTTACTAAGTGTTTTGTTTCATGACCACATGTTCTAAAAATTATAACTTGAGATCCAAGCACTTTTGGAAGAAGTTGTGTGAAGAAAAGTTGTAGATGTCAGGTAGATCTACAACTTTCATGTTGGAAGTTTCTCTTGAATCACCTTGCATCATGGTGAAACTTTTGCTCAAAGTTATGAAAAAATAAGAAATTTCCAACACTTAGAAAAATTTCTAAGTTTAGAAATTTTAACTTTTCAAAATGAATCTTGAATTTTTGATTTATTGATCAGTTGACTGAAAATTCATCGGTCAATCCATTGGACTTGAGCAATTTTTTGAGCCATGTCATTAGGTCAAAATGATGCAATTGGACTCTTGAGATCATGCCTTAAACCAATTTGATCATTTGTTAGGTCAAAAATTAGAAATTGCCATTTCCTAGTCAAAACCCTAATTTTGACCATTTTGCCCTTTTGGAGATTTGATCAAATTTCTTGGGGAATTATGGTCCAAACTTGATAAAATGATACATATGAGTCTAAAATGTTGAAGTGGATCAAAAATTATGAAGTTTGACTGTAAATTGGCCATGGTTGACTTTTTCCCCAATACAGTTGATTTTTAGGTCAATTGCTCAATTGATTGAGCAAAAGTGTGATCCAAGGCTTGAAACTTGACATGAGTAATCTTGGGGGTCCATAATGATCCATGAAAGTCATATGGGGTATTGAAAGTTTAAATACCCTTGTGCAATCTCAAACACTAATTTTGGTCATCAATGTTTAAGGAGGTGTCTTGAGCTGATCAAACCCTAGTGCAGTCTTGAGTCCAAGGAGATCTTGTGAGCAAATTCTTGATAAGTGGGAGGGAAAATTTTGGGGTACAATAGCTGCCCTTGTTCAATCTTCTTAAGCCTGAAGAGTTAGATTGGCGAGTTTTGTCATTCGTGACTCGAAGGTGGAAGATGATTGGACACTAGAGTGCCCAGAAATTTGCACTTGGTGATGTGAGGGTCGATAGTATAGGGAATGGGCTTAAAGATGCCATTTGGAAGGATGATGGGAAGTTTGTCGGAGACGGGCTTGCAGATGCCATCCAAAAATGATTGTTGAACCGTATCTGTAAACTGAAACTGAATGAGTACCAAAATGGCGTTCGTGTTTGGAGCGTATCTGAACTGTATCAAAAGTTATGTCCGAATGAGTATCAGAATAGCATCCGTGCATGGAGCGTATCTGAACTGTATCAAAGGTTGAGTCTGAATGAGTATCAGAATGGCATCCGTGTCTGGAGCGTATCTGAACTGTATCTGAAAGTTGAATCTGAATGAGTATCAGAATGGCATCCATTTCTGGAGCGTATCTGAACTGTATCTAAAGTTGAATCTGAATGAGTATCAGAATGGCATCCGTGTCTGAAGCGTATCTAAACTGTATCAAAATTTGAATCTGAATGAGTATCAGGATGGCATCCGTGTTTGTAGCGTATCTGAATTGTATCAAAAGTTGAATCTGAATGAGTATCAGAATGGCATTCGTGTCTGGAGCTTATCTGAACTGTATCTGAAAGTTGAATCTGAAGAACCTGTGCTGGATCGCTTCAGTTGGTCGTGTAGATAATTGTCATGGCTTGGCTTAGGTATCAATTTCCTACCTTTGTAATTGTTGATGATATCCATTTATTAATCTTATCCTGAAAAAGGTTAAAACATTAGGCGTATGCAATGTCATGATGTATGAAATGCATGGTGCAATGAGATTGTGATATATGCATTCATGTTATCAATGTTCATGATACATGGATGCGATGTATGCGTATGTGAGCTAATCTATTGCACTGCTGTTGGATAGGGGGAAAATAAAATCCCTGACTGCTGCTGAGGATATGGGGTGTAAGTCTTCATGTTGTGAAGTTGAGGTGTTGATGACTTTCCGCTTAGAGAAATAAACTTTGTTGTAAGGGAAATGTCGTGTACTTCTTGTAAAAAACCTGTCGGGGAAACCTGAGAAATTGGACGAATTCTACTGGGGATTGATATATGGAAGCTTTGTTTCGCTGGGGATTAAACTGCACATTCCAGGGGATTTATGGAAATAGCTTAGAGAGATTTCCCTATTTTAAAGCCATCAGTGATTGTCTTTTTACTTTGTTTATTTGTAAACAATAATTATGTTTAAATGCATATGTTCAACAATAAATCATTGGATGTTTTTTATAAACAAAACACAAGAGTAAAGAAAAATAGATAGTTTTGCACTTTCAAAGGGATATCTTTGTATTGACTTTGAGTAAGTATTTTTGTACAATGAGACAAACATTCTAGTAAGAGAATGATGTCGTAAAAAAATGAAAATTTTGATACAAAGAAAAGATAGCTATGTGCAATAATCCCATGGGGTTCCCATTCTGCTATAGCCTTCGTGTCTCTGAGCATCTTGTTCACTTGTTGCCTTGTCCGAAGTTGATTGAATTGATCAGAACCTCTGAGTTTGCCAGTTTGTCCGTAAGGTGATCCAATGGGACATAGTCATACGCTTTAATTCCCTAACTTTTTCCTGGACCTCCCTTTCGGGTTTTTAGTCCACCGGGATACCCTTTTTTGCCCAAGTCGCCCTGTTGGGTTTTCAACTTGCCGGGTGTACAGATTTTTTTGTTTTATCCCTAATTTTTGCCCAAACCTTTTTGGTTCGTCGGGATGCCCTTGTTTTGCCTAGGTGTGTCAACCTAGCGGGTCTCTCATGCATAGTATCTTTTGACTATATCTGCGTTCACAGGGTGCGGCAGGTCGTCGCCATCCATGGTGGTCAGAATCATTGCTCCACCAGAGAATATGCTTTTGATTACAAACGGTCCTTCATATGTAGGAGTCCATTTTCCCCTGGGATCACTTTGCGAAAGTATGATACGTTTGATCACCAAATTTCCGACTTGATATACTTGGCGTCTGACCTTTTTGTTAAAAGCCTTGATCATCTGTTTTTGATACATTTGACCATGACAGACAGCAGTAAGTCTTTTCTCATCAATCAGGTTCAGTTGATGAAGTCGAGTTTGGATCCAATCTTCTTCATTCATCCATGCATCCTTCATAATTCTCAGAGAGGGGATCTGGACCTCAATAGGCAAGACAACCTCCATGTCGTATACCAGAGAGTAGGGTGTTTCCCCGGTTGATGTGCGTGTTTTGGTACGATACCCGTGGAGAGCGAATGGTAGCATCTCATACTAGTCTTTGTATGTGACTGTCATTTTCTGTATGATCTTTTTAATGTTCTTATTTGCAGCTTCGACAACACCATTCATCTTTGGCCGGTGTGATCGGTGGGAATGAGAACTGACTGTTTTTGAATGCTGGTTCGCGTTTGCGTTTCGCAAAATGTCGCGGTAAGCAAGAGTCGCCACCGTCTTTTATTTTCTCCAACAAGGAAAGGACAAAAGCACAACAAAATTCCTTTTCGAGATGTTTCTCGGGTTCGGGAGGTAGATTATAGAAAGGGAAGGTGTTAGCACCCTTTCTATCCGTGGTTATCCACGGGCTCTTAGGTACTTGCTCACTATGTTTTCAAAATGTTTTGCTTTTCTTGTGTTTGTGGGTTTTGAAAAAAAGTTTGTTTGAAAACTTCGATTTAGCTCTTGTGTCTGTCCTCAAGAGTGTATGAAGTGTTGTTTGAAAACTTTTGTCAGAAAAGTGTAGGTGCAAAAAGTATTTTTTTATTTTGAAAGAGCAAGTACCTGAGAACCTCTACCTACTCAAAAGAAATTAAGCTGTGTAAATGTCCTTTAGACAGTACTATCCCACTATTGAGAAGTAGGTAGCACCGTCGTTGGAGTTTTCGAGTCAATTCGATTAATGAGACATGTGGTCACCAAAGCAATAGTAGGACGCCTTAGCGGTAACCCTAATGTCTTAGATCGTTTTTTATCCGAGGAAACTGTTTCGAGGCAACTTTGATCTTTAGACAGGAGGGCGACCTCTAAAACATTCTATACTCAATGACCACGTCGAGGCAACCAAGTGAGGCGTACCCTAAGAGTGGCATGTGCACGTGTGTCAGGTTTCAATTATGTTATCTTTGTACATGTTATGGTGAGCTACAATTGATTTTATTTTAAGAGAAGTCTTGTCATGCATAGCTTAGTTAGCATACATCTAACAGTTAATAGTTGCGGAAAATAAAGCTAAACTATTACAAGGCGTCGGGTATTTACATCGCCAAAAACAACCCTTGAAAAGTAAATTGCGGGAAATTAAATAAAAGCGATAAAAAAGGTCCTAATTAAAGCTATTACATCCTCGGAGCAAATACAATTATATGATAAAAAATATTAATCAAAAATAATCATGAGCGCGAGAAAAAATTGAATCGGAGAGTCTTTAGGGTTTTGACCCTTTTTTGAGAAAGAAGGAAGTTTTGCTATTTTGCATTAAATTAAACCTAAACTAATTAATTAATTAAAAGAAATATTTTTTGAGTTTTTTTAATGTCTCAAGGAAATAAATTTAAAAAAAATATGATTAAAAGTTATCAAAACCCTAATTCTATATTAATTTTATTTATTGTGAAAAAAAGTTAAAATTAACCTAATTAACTAAATTAATTACATTAGTATTTATTTACAAAAAATAATAAATTAAGGGTGAATTTAATAAATAATAATAAAAAATATTATATTTTAGTTTTCTGATTTTATTATGAAAAATTAATTTGGTTAATTAAATAATAATAATAATTATTAATAATAAAACAATTAAATGGGAAATATAAAAAGAGGAAAAAGGAATAAACCCAGGGGGGTGATGGGCCAGCTTTGGAGGTGTTTCTGGAATTTTCAAGGCCCAATTGTTCAAGCCTGTTTGACATTCCAGGATTCCCTGCACGCTCATTGACTAGGGAGCATGATGATCTTTCACCCATGACCATTGGATGCATGTCTAGAGACATCTGGCGCCTGGGAATTTGAAGTGCATGGTGGACTCCCTCTTGAATCATGCATGTGAATACCTGTGAGATAAAAATAATAATGTTTTGGGGGGACCTGGGATTCGAACCCATGTCCCAATGGATTTTGCACGCTTTCCCCAACCACTCAGCCAACGTGTTCAATTCATTAGTGGAACAAGAGGCAATTATTATATGCGCTAATAAATCAATATGCTGTAAATAAAACAAAACGCGCGCTTCTTTCAAATTGGCCAATGGGACGCTAACACCTCATCATCTTCTTCATTCGTTCTGCATAAATAATATTAGATAGCGGGGGTTTTTAACCCCCACTATATACTGCAAGGAAAAATAGCGATTAGCAATCCAGCAAATATAAATATTTCTCATGATCTCAACCATGTGTCTTATGAGTCCTAATTTTGCCTGGTTCAGAAAGCCCTAATTTCAAAGCTCAAGAACCCTAGAAATTGATCATGGCATCTTTGGATTCAGGGCGTTATAATTCAATTAAATGATGCCATTAGCTTCGTATGGTTCCTAGCAACACAAATCAATCACAAAAACATGTTAACTATGCATGAATTAAGAAATACGATTTTGAATAGGAATTGCAAACCGTGGTTCTGTAGATGATGATTCTTTGAGCTTTGAAACTGGAATTTGATTGTAAATCGTGCCTGAGACCTCCTACAATGTATTAGAATGGTCAAAACGCTTTGAGTCGCCCTAGAATGCAAAAATCAGTTTTCAATTTTCTCGGAATTTCTTGAAATTGGACAGGGTGATTTCTGCAGTTTTTTCAACTCCATTAGGTCAGGTTTAGCTTGCATATGTATAAGGCAATTGAATTAGGTCAAAAAGTTGGGCCAATATCCATTGCATTGATGATTGAATCCTTGATTGAAAAATCAAATATTCTTGATTTTCATGATTGAACAAACTTGCCAATTTTGGATTTTTTGATATCTTTGACTTGTGCACGAATTTGCCAGCATTTTTAGGTCATATTTGCTTCACAAAAAGATTTAAAAAATCAAATCTTCTATTTTCTTATGATTTAAATTGATTAAATGAATTAATATCAATTAAAAATCCAATTAATCAATAAAAATAAGAAAATAAATTCAATTAAGCTTGATGGGTCGTGCATAAGTCATGGATGAAGTTTCAAGAAGAGATTTGAGGCCCATTAGCAAAAATGAGGTGTTTTGAGCAAAGTTGACTTTTGCAAATTCATGAAAATTTCCCAACTTCTCCAATACACAACTTGCTCAATTTTAATCATATGACTATGTTCTAGGACATTTTGGAAAGCTCCTGAAGTCCTCTAACCAATTCCTTTGGTCCCATGTCATTTGGATTTACCAATCTCAAGTTATGGCCTTTGACTCAAAGTGCATTTTTGCTGACTTTTGAAATTGACCTATAATGTAAAAATTGGTAACTTCTTGTGAGAGCATTTCTTGAACTTGGTGTGTGAAGATGGATTGTTGGAAATTTCATCCCCTTCAAAATGAGCATTGGATGGAATTTTTCTGACAAACCATGAAAAAGTTATGCCCTGGTCAAGATACAGTTGACTTTTCTACTATCCAAAAATAGTAACTTTTTTCATCTTGATGATTTTTGAGCTATGCTTGTGGAATCATGATCAAGACTTGATCAAATGATGATTGTGAACTCAAAATGAGATGTTGACCAAAAATTCTTACTTTTGACTGCAAAATGACCATTTGCCCTTGTAGTTGACTGTAGATCAAATGAGGCTTTTGACTGTGCAAATTGGCACTGTGAGTCTTGAAACTTGGTATATAGGTGCTAGAGAATGTATATAGGCCTATGATACTTGATTGAACCATTGATAACCCCAAATTCCTTGAAAGAACCAAAACCCTAATTTTAGTTGTCTTAGGAAGTGGTTTGACTGTACAATCCTTGAGTAATCTTGAGCAACTTGAGGATCATTCTTGACAAATCTTGAGGAATATGGGAGGCAAATTTTGGGGTACAACTGTTGACCCTGTTCAATCTTCTTAAACCTGAGGATGTAGATTGGCTTGCGTGCCTTTCGTGATCCGAAGGTGGAAGATGATTGAACACTAAAGTGCCCAGAAATTTGCACTCGCATGGTGTAGTATCAGCAAGGTGATGTCGGGAATGGGCTTACAGATGCCATTTGGAGAGATGACGGATAGGAGGATGGGCTTATATATGCCACCTGGAGATTGTTGGTAGGTAGTTTTGTCTTCATTGACGGGTTGTCTTCATTGACAGGTTGTCTTCACTGACGGGTTGTCTTCATTGACGGGTTGTCTTCATTGACGGGTTGTCTTCATTGACGGGTTGTCTTCATTGACGGGTTGTCTCTATTGACAGGTTGTCTTCATTGACGGGTTGTCTCTATTGACGGGTTTTTCAGAAAAATCTTTAGGAATCAATTTAACTGGTTTTGTCTCTATTGATTGGCTTCAGAAAAATCTTTAGGAATCGATTTAACTGATTTTGTCTCCATTGACTGAATATGTCTCCTTTGACCGGGTTTGTCTCTTTTGACTGGATTTGTCTCTTTTGACTGAATTTGTCTCCTTTGACTGGATTGTCTCTTTTGAATGAATTGTCTCCTTTGACATAGCTGAGCATTTAACTGCATCTTTCCTGAAAGGTAAAGGTCAGTCATATGCAATGCATGATATGGATCGAGCAATGATGTTCTCAACATAAATGAGACCGTATTATATGATGTGTATATGCATGTATCATGATGTATGAAAATGTAATGTTTTAGCTGGGGAAAATAAATCCCGAATAGTTGCTGGAGAATGATGTTGATTCCTTCGCTTCCACTGGGGATGATGAACGAAGATGATAATATGAATAAACCTGTAGGAGAAGATGACTCCGTTGGGGAATAAACTTGATGAAGAGATTGCTCTGCGGGGAATTACTCTGTGGGGAAGAGATGTTCTGCTGAGAATTTAACGATAACTCCGTTGGGGATTCCGTTGGTAAGCTCTGTTAGATATTTTGGTGATGAACTCTGCTGGGGATAGAAAGAACTTCGCTGGGGATGATCTTTCCGTTACAACTTGCTGAGGATAACCCAGTTAGACTCTCGTGGGGATAACCTCTGAATACGGCTGGGGAGAGATATCTGTACTCTGCAGGGTACCAACTTCCAGAATCTACTGGGGAAGATGATTCAACTCTGGCGGGGGAGCCTTTTTTAGACTGCGGTGGGAAATGGCTCCACTGGGGGTATCCTGTATTCCGCCGGGGAACATTCTTATATTTTGTCGAGGAATATTAAGACTGCCGGGGATGCTTGCTGAGGAATATCTATATACTCCACTGGGGAATATTAAGACCTACTGGGGATACCCAACCTTTTTAGAGATGATGGTAGACCAACTCTGCTTGGGGGAGAGTATTGCTGATTTATTCATGGTTGCAAGTCTCAGTGGGGAGAGCTACCATTACTGTCTTACTCTTGGGGAGTGAAGGTATCTTGGTCATATTCTTCAGTTGAACTTACCTTGGTACCTTGGTGGACAGAGCAGCTAGACCTCTTAGATAATTCTTATTGCCCCTACTTCCGATGTCACCCGTGATTAGTCCTTTGTTTCGCATGCAAATATTTGTGATCAGCAATTAATGTCAAATGCATATATCAAAAATGAACATTGGACGTTCTTTGCAAAACAAAACAGATAAAGGAAAAAAAATTGCAATTTGTCTGAAAAATGAGCTTGTATTGATTTTGAAATTTGCCTGTAAATAGGCGTTTTGTACAAGAGGCTGACGTCCTAGTAAGAGAACGTCGCCGAACAAATAGAGTTTATACAATTTGTAAGAAAAGGAAAACAAAACAGCTATGTGAAAAATCCCAATGGGTTCCAACTCTGCTATCGCCTTTATGTCTTCAAGCATCTCATCACTTTGCTGCTTAGTTGAAGATGAATCTGATTGATTGGTACCGTCCGAGCCTGATAGTCGATACTGAAGTATGGATGCAGGGTGATCCAATGAGACATAGTATTACGCTTATCCCTAACTTTTGCCTGGACCGCCCTTTCGGGTTTTCAGTCCACTGGGATACCCATTTTTGCCCAAGCCGCCTTTTCAGGTTTTCGACTTGCCGGGTGTATAGATTTTTTTTCATTTTCATCCCTTATTTTTCCCGAACCCTTTTGGTTCGCCGGGAAGCCCTTATTGTTGCCTAGGCCAGTCGACCTAGCGGGTCTTTAATCATGTGTAGTATCTTTTTACTATGTCTGCATTGGAGGGGTGAGGAAGTTCGTCACCATCCATGGTGGTTAGAATCATCGCACCTCCTGAGAAGATGTTCTTAACCACAAATGGCCCTTCGTACGTAGGGGTCCATTTGCCCCTGGGATCACCTTGAGGTAGGATGATGCGCTTGATTACCAGGTCTCTGACTTGATACTCTTGTCGTCTGACTTTCTTGTTAAATGCCTTGATCATCCGTTTTTGGTACGTCTGACCATGAAAAATAGTAGTGAGTCTCTTTTCGTCGATTAGGTTTAGTTGATCAAGCCGGGTCTGGATCCAGTCGTCTTCACTTAAACCTGCATCCTTCATGATCCGGAGAGAGGGTATCTGAACTTCAATGGGCAGGACTGCCTCCATGCCATATACCAAGGAGTGGGGTGTTGCCCCTGTTGACGTCCGTGCTGAGGTACGGTACCCATGAAGAGCAAATGTTAACATTTCGTGCCAATCCTTGTAGGTCACTGTCATCTTCTGCACAATCTTCTTGATGTTCTTATTAGCTGCTTCTACAGCCCCATTCATCTTCGGCCGGTAAAGAGAAGAGTTGTGGTGTTGTATCTTGAATTGCTCGCAGAGCTCAGTGATCATATTGTTGTTAAGATTGGTACCATTATCCGTAATGATCCTCTCTGGTACACCGTGTCGACAGACCAGGTTGTGCCGAATGAACCGTGCCACGACATTCTTGGTTACGGTGGCAAAGGAAGCTGCTTCAACCCACTTTGTAAAGTAATCAATTGCTACCAGAATGAAACGATGTCCGTTGGATGCCGTAGGTATGATCTCGCTGATCATATCAATGCCCCACATTGCAAAAGGCCAAGGTTTCGTCAAGACGTTCAGAGGAACTGGAGGTACGTGCACCTTATCAGCATAGATCTGGAATTTGTGACATGTCCGAGAATGCTGATAACAGTCGGCTTCCATTGTTGACCAGTAATATCCTGCCCGAAGGATTTTCTTTGCCATGGTATGTCCACTGGAATGAGTTCCGAAGGTACCTTCATGCAGCTCTGCCATGATCCTTTCTGCTTTGATCTTATCCACACAACGCAGTAAGGTTGAATCATGGTTTTGTTTGTAAAGAATGTCATTGCTGAGGAAGAACTTTGCCGCGAACCTTCTCAGAAACTTCTTGTCATTCACAGATGCACCCTCGGGGTATTCTTGAGCTTCAAGGTACCTCTTCATTTCATGATACCAAGGCTTTTCTGTTACCTCTTCGGTCTCAAGATCACAACAATATGCAGGTTCATCCACTTTCCAAATAATGATCCAGGGAGCCTCGTTGTCCCATTTGACTTTGAACATAGAAGACATCATAGCTAGCGCGTCCGCCAACTGATTCTCCTCTCTTGGGAAATGTTCAAAGGTTATTTCCTCGAAGTGGGGAAGCAACGTCAATACATACTCCTTGTAAGGAATAAGATTTGGGTGTTTCGTATCCCACTCGCCTTTGATCTGACTGATCACGGGAGCGGAATCTCTGAAGACACTCAGAAACTTGATCCTTAGGTCAATTGCAGCTCGAAGACCCATGATGCATGCTTCATACTCCGCCATGTTGTTGGTGCAGTTGAAACATAGTCCGGCGGTAAGTGGAGTATGAGAGCCTTTAGGAGATATGATCACAGCGCCAATACCATTACCCAAAGCGTTTGAGGCTTCATCAAAGTGCATAGACCATCGGGATCCTTCCTCAGGTCCTTCATCCGGTCCAGGTATCTCGCAATCAGTTACTACCATGATATTCTCGTCTGGAAATTCAAAGTTCATAGACTGGTAATCATCCACTGCCTGATGTGCCAAATGGTCTGCCAACGCACTCCCCTTGATTGCTTTTTGAGTTGTGTACTGGATGTCGTATTCAGTCAAGATCATTTGCCATCTTGCTATTCTTCCGGACAAGGCAGGCTTTTCGAAGATGTACTTTATTGGATCCATCTTTGAAATTAACAGAGTAGTGTGAGTCAACATATACTGTCTTAGCCGGCGAGCAGCCCATACCAAAGCGCAGCAAGTTTTCTCAAGCAGTGAGTATCGGGTCTCACAGTCGGTAAACTTTTTGCTAAGGTAATAAATAGCATGCTCTTTTCGGCCAGACTCGTCATGCTGCCCCAACACACACCCCATTGAGTTGTCCAGTACTGTCAAGTATAAGATTAGAGGTCTCCCTTCAACCGGTGGCATAAGAATGGGTGGCTCCTGGAGATACTCTTTGATTCTTTCGAAAGCGGCCTGACATTCATCGTTCCAACGTACTACTTGATCTTTCTTCAGCAGCTTGAAGATTGGTTCACAAGTAGCGGTTAGGTGCGAGATGAATCGGGCAATGTAGTTCAGCCGTCCTAGGAAGCCTCTGACTTCTTTCTCAGTCTTGGGAGTTGGAATCTCTTGTATGGCTTTCACCTTGGCAGGGTCCACTTGAATACCTTTGTCGCTCATGACGAAACCTAGTAGTTTTCCAGATCTCACCCCGAAGGTGCACTTGTTCGGGTTCAACCTCAATTTGTACAACTTCAAACGATCAAACAGCTTCTGTAGATGGTCAAGGTGTTCCTCCTCAGTTTGGGACCTTACAATCATATCGTCAACATATACTTCAATCTCATGGTGGATCATATCATGAAACAGAGCAACCATGGCACGTTGATACGTTGCCCCAACATTTTTCAACCCAAAAGGCATGACCTTGTAACAAAAGGTTCCCCACTGAGTGACGAAAGTGGTCTTCTCCATGTCTTCAGGAGCCATCTTTATCTGATTATAACCGGAGAAACCATCCATGAAGGAGAATACCTTATGCTGAGCAGTGTTGTCAACCAGAACGTCGATGTGAGGCAGAGGGAAGTCATCCTTAGGGCTTGCCCTGTTCAAGTCCCTGTAGTCAACACACATTCGGACCTTACCATCTTTCTTCGGTACCGGAACCACATTGGCAACCCATTGAGGGTAAGAAGTCACTGCTAGAAACCCGGCGTCAAATTGTTTCATAACCTCAGCTTTGATTTTCTCGGACATCTCTGGACGAATACGGCGAACCTTTTGTTTTACCGGAGGGCATTCTTCCTTGGTAGGCAGATGATGGACCACAATGTCGGTATCCAACCCAGGCATATCTTTGTAAGACCAGGCAAAGATTTCTACGTAGTCATGCAGCATCTGAATCAACTGTTGTTTCACACTGAGCTCCAGGTTTGCACCAATCTTGACTTCCTTTTTGTCTGTCTCAGTACCCAGATTTACCGTTTCCACTGGCTTTTCATGTGGCTGAATGGCCCTCTCTTCCTGGAGTAACAGTCTTGCAAGCTCACCAGGCACTTCACAATCATCTTCACCTTCGTCTTCGGCTAAGTTGATCGGATTTTCGAAGCATAACTGGCAGTAGCAGAGTCGTTACCAGTGAGATCCAGAGTGGATTGGGACCTGTATATGTGAGTGTGTGTAAATAGCTGTTTTGCAATATACAATAAAGAAAGACAAGGAGCGCAATATTTGAAATGCAAAAACGTCCAATGCTTTTATTAATGATATATGAAAATGACACACAAAAGCCCTCACAGATGAAGCCACGGTGTCCCGGGTAAGACACCGGGCCATAAAGTTTCACAATATTGTCTATTACAAATTCAAAACAAAGGAGTTCATTACTGAGTAACAAAAGTAATAGGGATGAAGTCTTTCGCTGTCCAGTTGTTTAGTCCACCGTTGGTCGTAGGGTAGATCCAACTGTCGAATTCAGATTCCTCCACGTCATCTTCAATGGAATTTACTCCCGAGTTGCTGATGAACACATGAGGTCTTCCAATACTTGCACTACGAACAGCCCTTTGAGCTTCTGCAGTGAAACCTAAACCAAACTTGTCAGTCTTCTGAGTGAAATCAGGAAGTCGGCCCCAGTTTGCATACTCACCCTTCTCAACAACAGCCCGTACATCCTTTAAGGAAGCCATCTTCAAAGGAGAATCTTCAATCACAGTCTCAGCTGATGCCAGTGTCTGAGGAACCTCTTCAAAATGTTGGAATGGGGTCTCGATGAACTCCCCATCCATTTCTATATACCGGAACGAGTTGAGGTGGCTAACCATGTATTCCTCCTCCCCTTGAACTGTCACAATCTTCCCTTTGACCGGGTATTTCAGCTTCTGATGTAGTGTGGAGGTCACAACTCCAGCCTTATGGATCCATGGACGACCCAGCAAACAGGAATAGGATGGTTGAATGTCCATCATATAGAATGTAGAATCGAAGACCTGAGAGCCAACTCTAATTGGAATATCGACCTCACCATGCACCATTCTTTTAGACCCATCAAAGGCCCGGACAACAATGTTACTTGGCTTGAGCTCCAGACCTTCGCAATCCAACCTGTCTAGAGCTTTCTTGGGCAAGACGTTTAATGAGGAACCAGTGTCAACCAGCACACGTGCAAGAGTAGTGCCCCTGCATTCAATGGAGCCATGCAGGGCGTCGTTATGGTTCTTCCCTTTAGAAGTCAGATCAGCGTCGGAGAAACCCAAACCATTATCAGCAGTTAAATTGGCCACACAATCGGTAAATTGATCAGCTGACGTCTCTTGTGGCACGTGGGCCGTCTTCAAAAAGGTAATCAGGGCCTTGGCATGGGCCTCCGAACACAACAACAGCGATAACATAGAAATCTTGGAGGGGGTTTGCCCCAGCTGCTCAACTACATTATAATCACTCTTCTTAATGATCTTCAGAATCTCTTCCATCTCCTGTTTGGAAGCTTCAACATTGATGGTATTTGGTGCCTCCGTCTGGGCAGGCATATCAGTGACTATCCCTTTGCCCCGAGCGTCAGATGACTCAGCAACGGGGGTAGAAATAGGAACCTGATCAGGAAGGGAAGCAGGTACACTTGCTGGTGTGATGACAATAGGTCTCTGGATAGTTGGTGGCGCAATATCTGGTGAGAAAAGTCTACCGCTGCGGGTGACTTTGGCAGGCCCGGTGATGTTGTTGACGCCGGCATTAGTATCAAACTCTTGCTTAACCCCAAGAACATAAACATCTGCCCCATAGTGCCAAGGGACAGCTTTTTCAGATGTATAGGGGATGGGCCCCGGAACAGTGATAATTATAGGTGCAAGCTTCTGCACAGGCATAATTTTGACAGGCTTCCTTGAGGGAGCCTTGGGAGCATTATTGAAAATGGTAACAATGGAAACTTCTTCAGTATGGGTAGCAGGAATAACAATCTTTTCAAACAGGATTTCTTTATTATCCATCAGGTTTTGGATACCTGACTTCAAAGATGGGCAACCAGTAGGTGAAACAGAACATAGATGGCAACCTTTACTACATCCCGGAAATAAACCGGCTAGCAACAGGTTCCTCTTGACAGTCAATAGCGGAGTAATAATATCATCCACAGAGGCTACAAATAGGTCTTCCTCTACAACATTCACTCCATGCTTGGGCATGGGAGCAGTCACAATAGTGGGCCTTTCGGGCGCCTCGAACTCTATCTCTTTAGCATCAATCAGGTCTTGGACCTTATTCTTCAGAGTCCAACAATCATCCGTATTATGTCCCGGGCCATCAGAATGATAAGCGCAGCGGGCGTTGGGGTTGTACTTTGGAGATGTCGTATTGGGATTCTTTGGGGCCTCCCTTAGAGTTACCAAATTGGTTGACAGTAACTGTGGCAATATCTGGGACAAGGTCATACTGAGACGAGTGAACTGCCTTCTAGGTCTCTCACCCCTTTGTTGGTTATGATGCTGAGGAGCAACAACATGTTTTGAAATAACCACCGCGTTGACAGCTTGGTGGTGTTCAGATCTGTTTGGTCTCCTTGAACCATAGACAACACTAGATTCCTTCTTGAACGGTTTCTTTTCAGTACTCGAGGAGGCACCTTTCTGTATCTTCCCAGACTTGATACCAGCTTCAATTCTCTCACTAGTCAAGATAAGGTCTGTGAACCCGGCTGAAGAATTTCCAATCAAATGGTTGAAGAACGGACCAGACAGGGTCCCCAAGAACATATCCACAAGTTCACGGTCAGTTAGAGGTGGCTGCACCCTTCCAGCCAGGTCTCTCCACTTTTGAGCATATTCTTTAAATCCTTCACCCGTCCCTAGTGACATACCCTGGAGTTGGGTACGCGTAGGAGCGAGGTCGAAATTATATTGATACTGCTTATAGAACGCAGTAGCCAAATCCTCCCAGGTACGGATACTGGCCCCATCCAGCTGATAGAACCATTCGAGTTGAGTCCCTGAAAGACTATCCTGAAAGAAATGGATCCACAAATTCTTGTCAGCAGTGTAAGGTTGGATCTTCCTTACATACGACCGGAGGTGCAGCTTTGGGCATGAACCAAAACCCTAATTTCAGTTGTCTTAGGAAGTGGTTTGACTGTACAATCCTTGAGTAATCTTGAGCAACTTGAGGATCATTCTTGACAAATCTTGAGGAATATCGGACGGAAAATTTTGAGGTACAATAGCCAGTAAGGGGAAGAATTATGATGCTGGATCTTGAATTGCTCGCACAAGGCGGTGATCATATTATTGTTGAGATTCGTACCATTTCTTGTGATGATCCTCTCCGGGATACCATACCGACAGATGAGATTCTGTTTAGTGAACCGGGCTATAACATTCTTGGTCACGGAAGCGAAAGAGGATGCCTCAACCCACTTTGTAAAATAGTCAATGGCAACTAAGATGAAGCGGTGTCCATTGGAGGCTGTTGGTTTGATTTCCCTAATCATATTGATACCCCACATAGCAAAAGGCCAAGGAGCCGTCAAGACATTTGAAGGAACCGGAGGCACGTGCACCTTGTCAGCATAGATCTGACACTTGTGGTAGGTTCGAGAGTGTTGATAGCAATCTGCTTCCATGGTAGACCAGTAATAGCCTGCCCGTAGGATTTACTTCGCCATCATATGCCAACTGGAATGGGTGCCAAAAGTGCCCTTATGTAACTTAGCCATGATCTTTTCTGCTTCAACCTTATCTACGCATCGAAGTAACACCGAGTCATGGTTGCGTTTGTAGAGAATGCTATTACTAAGGAAGAATTAAGAAGAGAATCTCCTTAAGAACTTCTTATCATTGACCAGAGCTCCTTCCGAATATTCTTGAGCCTCGAGATACCTCTTGACTTCGTGAAACCAGGGCCGGTCCACTACTTCTTCAGTTTTAATCTCGTGACAGTGAGCTGGTTCATTCATTCATTCAATGGTGATCTGGGGAGCCTCGTCATCCCATTTAAGTTTAAACATGGATGACATTGTGGTTAGTGCGTCCACTAGTTGATTTTCTTCTCGCGGGAAATGCTCGAAGGTAATCTTCTCAAAATGTGGGAGTAATGTCAAAACATGTTCTTTGTAAGGGATAAGATTAGGGTGTTTGGTGTCCCATTCCCCTTTGATCTAGCTGATGACCAAAGCTAAATCTCTGAATACATTCAAGGATTTGATCCCCAAGTCTATGGCAGCTTTGAGACCAAAAATGCACGCTTCGTATTCCGCCATGTTGTTTGTACAATTGAAGTAGAGTCTTGCAGTAAAAGGAGTATGACACCATTCAGGAGATATGAGTACAACCCTAATACCATTGCCGAGTGCATTGGACACCCCATCAAAAACAAGGGTCCATCGGGATCCTTGTTCAGGTCCGTCATATGGTCTGAATTCTTCACAGTTGTTTACCATCATGATGTCTTCATCTGGGAATTCAAACTTTATGGACTGGTAGTCTTCCACAGCTTGGTGAGCAAGGTGATCAGCTAGTACACTTCCCTTTACTGCTTTCTGGATAGTATAATGTATGTCATATTCTGTCACGATCATCTGCCATCTCGCTATTCTCCCAGAAGGGGCAGGCTTCTCGAAGATGTATTTTATTAGATCCATTTTAGATATCAATAAGGTAGTATGAGTCAGCATATACTGTCTTAGCTGGCGAGCAGCCCATACTAGAGCGCAGCAAGTTTTCTCGAGCAGTGAATATCTTGCTTCACAGTCGGTAAACTTTTTGCTCAGGTAATAAATAGCATGCTCTTTTCGGCCAGACTCGTCATGCTTCCCCGACACACACCCCATTAAATTTTCTAAAACAGTTAGATACATGATCAATAATCTTCCCTCGACTGGTGGCATCAAAACAGGAGGCTCTTGTAAGTACTCTTTGATCTTATCGAAAGCAGTTTGGCACTCGTCATTCCATTTGACTACTTGATCTTTCTTCAGTAATTTGAAGATTAGTTCACAAGTAGTTGCCAGGTGAGAAATGAATCTGGCAATGTAGTTTAAATGTCCCAAGAATCCTCTTACTTCCTTCTCAGTACGAGGAGCAAACATCTCTTGTATCGCTTTCACCTTGGCGGGATCCACCTCGATACCTTTATTGCTGACGACAAAGCCTAGGAGCTTACCAGACCTCACCCCAAATGTGCATTTATTTGGGTTCAACCTCAACTTGTATTTCTTTAACCTCTCAAACAGTTTCTGTAGATGATCCAGATGCTCTTATTCTGTTTGAGATCTGGATATCATGTCGTCCACATAGACCTCTATTTCGTGATGTATCATGTCGTGAAATAGAGCTACCATGGCACGCTGATAGGTTGCCCCAACATTCTTCAGTCCGAATGGCATAACCTTGTAGCAGAATGTGCCCCATTGCGTGGCAAAGGTTGTTTTCTCCATGTCCTCAGGCGCCATTTTGATTTGGTTGTAGCCTAAGAAACCATCCATGAATTAAAACACTTTGTGATGTGCCGTATTATCAACTAGAATATTAATGTGGGGAAGTAGGAAATCATCCTTGGGGCTTGCCCTATTCAAATCTCTGTAGTCCACGCATATTCGTACCTTGCCATCCTTTTTGGGCACGGGAACAGCATTGGCAACCCATTGCGGATAGGAGGTGACGGCCAAGAATCCGATGTTGAATTGTTTCATGACTTCTGCTTTAATCTTCTCTGACATGTCTGGTCGCATGCGACGAACCTTTTGTTTCACCGATGGACAATCTTCTTTTTTTGGTAGACGATGTACCACAATATCTACATCAAGTCCTGGCATATCTTCATACGACCAGGAAAAGACTTCAACATAATCGTGTAACAACTGAATCATACGCTCCTTGACACTAGGTTCCAGATTGGCACCCACCTTTACTTCTCTTTTGTCTTCTTCGGTACCTAGGTTGATTGTGTCCACTGGTTCCTCGTGGGGCTGAATGGTCCTCTCTTCTTGTTGTAATAACCTGGCGAGTTCCCCTGGAACTTCACAATCTTCCTCACCTTCGTCTTCAGCTTGGTAGATTAGATTTTCAGAATCACAGAAGGCCATAGAAGAACCTTTACCCATGGGATCCTGAGTGGATGTATACATGCATTGTAAGTGTGAGTGTGTGTAAGAGTATAACTATCTTTGAAAGAAATGAAAATGTAAAAAGAAAAATAATGAGCACAAAGTTTGTATGCAAAAACGTCCATGATTCATTAATGTCATATGGAAATGAGATAATAACCCTTATAAATGAACCATTGTGCCTCGGGTAAGACACATGGTTTTAAGAGTCTGAATTGTTTTAATATTACATATCCAACAAAATGTAAAGACAAATTACCGTGGGATAAAAGTGATCGGGACGAAATCTATAGCCTCCCAGTTACTGAGCCCTCCACTGACAATTGGGAAAATCTAATCCTCCAGGTTGTAGCTGTCTTCATCATCCTCTACTCCATTGACTTCGCAGTTGCTGATCTTCAAGGGTGGTCCTCTGGCACGAGTGCGGCGTACAGCTTTCTCGGCACCTAAAGTGAAACCTAGACCAAATTTTTCATATTTGTATGGGATATCTGGGAGTTTTCCCCAAATAGTTCACACACCTTCTTCTATCACTGCCCTGGCATCCTTCAAAGACGACATCTTGAGTGGAGGCCTTGTGATCTTGGGAACTTGAGACACAGACTTGGTTACTGCCACAGTACGCGGGACTTCTTCAAAGTGCTGGAATGAAGTTTCAATAAATTCCCCATCTAATTCCACATATCTGAAGGAATTTAGATGGCTGACCATATACTCTTCTTCTCCATGAACGGTGATGATCTTCCCTTGAATTGGATATTTCAACATTTGATGCAACGTAGAAGTAACAACCCCAGCATTGTGAATCCACGGCCGGCCTAGCAAGCAGGAATATGAAGGGTGAATATCCATTACATAAAAAGTTGATTCAAATGTTTGGCTCCCAACCTTTATGGGGATATCCACTTCCCCATGCACCATCCTTTTTGAGCCGTTAAAGGCCCTCACTACTATGTTGCTTGGTTTCAATGTCAATCCCTTACAGTCAAGCCTATCAAGAGCCTTTTTAGGCAACACATTCAGAGACGAACCAGTGTCCACCAAAACAAGAGCCAAGGTCGTTCCCCTGCATTCCACTGAGACATGCAATGCCTCATTATGCTTCCTCACCCTTGGCGTTAAATCAACATCTGAAAAACCTAAACCATTATTTGTCGTCAAGCTAGCTACGCAGTCTTGGAACTGATCGGCAGATGTTTCTTGGGGTACATGGGCAGTTTTGAGGAATTTTACCAAGGCCTTTGCATGAGCCTCGGAACACAGTAATAAAGCCAACATGGAAATTTTTGATGGAGTTTTCCCCAGTTGCTCAACTACATTGTAGTCGCTTCTTTTTATGATCTTTATAATTTCCTCCATCTCTTTTCGGGAGGTCTCAGGGATAACTACTGATTGTTCCCTCGTTCGGACAGGCTCAACCAGAATACCTTTACCTCGAGTCTCAGTTGGCTCGGCAACAAGAATGTCAGTAGGGGTGATAACAGGGATTGTAACAGTTTTGTCAACAGGAGTATTATCAGAGATGATTCCAGGACTAGGAATAGCCTTTGGAGGAGCAACATTAATAGGAATGATTACGGGTCCATAAATAGCTTTGGGAGGAGAAATTTCTGGAGAGAAAACCCTTCCACTATGGGTTATCTTACTAGTCCCTGCGATATTACTGACATCGGGGTCATCTTTCTTAGAACTTAAATCTTCAGCAGTTGGCCAATCTTGCTTGATACCGTTGTATTAGACATCCCCTCCATAATTCCATGGTACGGTTTTGTATGACGAATACGGGATTGATCCAGGCATTGTAATTATCAACGGAGCTACTTTTGGAACTGATGTAATTCTAACGGGTCTTTTGGTGGAGACCCTGGAAGAATTGTCGGAAATGGTCACGATGGAAACATCATTATAAGAAACAGTTGGAATAGAGGTCTTTTCGAACAAAATTTCCTTGTTATCTATTAGGCACTGAACGCCTGCTTTCAACAAGGGACAATTGGTTAGTGAGGATAAACATAAATGACAACTTTCATCACAACCTGGGAAAACACCGGCATTAAAAAATTATCGTTGATAGTCAAGAGTGGTGTCACAAGTTCATCAACTGAAGTAACAAACATATCTTCCTCAACAGCGTTGACATCACAATCGTGTTTGGGCATAGGGGCAGTAATGACATTGCTTGCATATGACTATTTGTTCGAACATCATAGATGCTTCGCACGACGAATATCTAAGTGAACAAAAGTACTTCCAACCAAGGGGCACGGCATGATCATGGTCCATCATCCGGGGCAGTTAAGTCAAGATTCGGAGAATCTCTCAAAAGGCCAACCAACTTGGGGAAAATCTCCATCTGGATCACTTGGGGCATTGGACGATCAAACGAAGATCTTCTGGTAGTAGGGCAACGCAACACTATTGACAGGGGCAACTCCCTACATTCTGAGAGCATGGACATAGTCGAAAAAGTACTACGCATAATCAAAGACCCGCTAGGTTGACACACCTAGGCAAAAATAAGGGCTTCCCGGCGAACCAAAAGGGTTCGGGCAAAAATAAGGGATGAAATGAAAAAAAATCTGTACACCCGACAAGTCGAAAACCTGAAAAGGCGGCTTGGGCAAAAATGGGTATCCCGGTGGACTGAAAACCCGAGAGGGCGGTCCAGGAAAAAATTAGGGATCAAAGCGTACGACTATGTCCCGGCATCTCGTCACTTGCCTACCAGAAGAAGACTTGTCAATCGGAAGCCATCAAGCACCTCTACAGGTATCTTCTCCCGCAGGAGCTGGGGCAATAGAAATGGTCCAAACTGTACTAGCTGCTCTGTCCACAAGGTACAAGGTATGTTCGGCTGAAGAATGTAACCAAGAGATCTCCACTCCCCACAGAGTAAGAACAAGATTCAGCGATACTCTCCCCCGAGCAGAGTTGATCTCCTGTCAGCCCTGCAAAGGCACAATATCCCTAAGCAAGTCAGCAACATTCTCCCCAAGCAGAGTTAGCCTACGTTCAGCCTTAAGGAAGTGGGTACCCTCAGTAAGATCTCAACATTCCCCAACAGAACATACCTAACAAGCATCCCCGGAAATCTTGATCTAAGATTGTTCCCCGGCGGTATACAGAACATCCAGTGGAGCCATTCCCCAGTCCAATCTGAAAAGTTTCCCCAGGAGAGTGCAATCAATCTCCCCAGTAGATTTAGGAAGCTTATCCCCAGTAGATTCTGGAAGCTTATCACCTGCAGAGTGCGAACGCTTCCCCGATTTTATTCAAAGGATATGCTCCACATGAGCTTATAACTGGGTTATCCTCAACTAATCACCACGGAAAGATCGTCCTCGGCGAAGTCCTTCCTATCCCCCAGCGGAGTTCATCAAATCCCCAACGAAGTTCACCAACGGTGTCCCCAGCGGAGTTATCGTCAAATCTCAGCGCAATATTTCTTCCCACAGAGTAATTCCCCGCAGAGTAATATCTTCATCAAGTTTATTCCACAACGGAGTCATCCTCTCCTACCGGTTTATTCTTGCAACCATCATCCCCAGCGGAAATGAAGAACTCTACTCTTCAACCTCAGCCCAGGATTCAACTTCCCGGCGTTCGTCAAGGATTTATTTTCCTAGACGAAGATACATTCATAGACATTCATCACATTATCATACACCATGACGCATGCATATACGCATCATAACACACAAATCTCATTTATTCTTGAGAACATCTTAATATCATGCAGTTCATGCATCATGACACTGCATACAACTAACGTTTTGCCTTTTCAGCAAAAGGTCAATCAAAAGATGATTACCATCTACCTCTACAGTTCCAGATCAACATTGGTAACAAGCCAGGAAAATTCTGTGGACGAATGATCGTGGGTTAATATCTGAAACCAGACAGGACAATCATCCACTTGATCATCACAAAGTAACCCTACACCGGTTCCTTTTCTTTCAGAAGAAGTCTTACACGGACTTATCTCAAGATGACCTTACCCCGGTCCATCAAGAAGTTTTACACGAACTTACCCTGCAGTAACCTTACCCCGGTTTCTCCAGAAGTCTTACACGGACTTATCTCAAGATGACCTTACCCCGGTCCATCAAGAAGTTTTACACGAACTTACCCTGCAGTAACCTTACCCCGGTTTCTCCAGAAGTCTTACACGGACTTATCTCAAGATGACCTTACCCCGGTTCATCCAGAAGTTTTACACGAACTTATCCTGCAGTAACCTTACCCCGGTTCCTCCAAAAGTCTTACACGGACTTATCCCGAAGTAACCTTACCCGGTTCCTCCGGAAGTTTTACACGAACTTATCCCGAAGAAACCCTACACAGGTTCTCTCTCTCCAGACGTAGTTTTACACGGGCTCGTCGTCAAAGAAACCCTACACACGTTCTCTCTTCCCAAAGATGCAGTTTTACACGGACTCATCATCAAAGTAACCCTACACCGGTTCCTTCTCAACTCCAGATGAAGTTTTACACGGACTCATCATCAAAGTAACCCTACACCGGTTCCTTCTCAACTCCAGATGAAGTTTTACACGGACTCATCATCAAAGTAACCCTACACCGGTTCCTTCTCAACTCCAGATGAAGTTTTACACGGACTCGCCATCAAGAAACCCCACACAGGTTTCCTTCTTTCCAAGATGAAGTTTTACACGGACTCGTCATCAAAAAACCCTACACAGGTTCTCTTTCTTCCAGGATGCAGTTTTACACGGACTCATCATGAGGCGACCCTACACTGGTTCCCTTTCTCTTTCCAGATGAAGTTTTACACGAGCTCATAATTGAAGTAACCCTATACAGGTTCCTTCTCCATTTCAGATTCAGTTTCACACGGACTCGTCATCAGTCAACCTTACACAGGTTTCCTTCCTTCCAAGATGCAGTTTTACACGAGCTCATCATCAGGCAACCCTACACAGGTTCCCTCGTTCAACTTACAGGATCACAATTCTACCAACAATCTCCCGATGGCATCTATAAGCCCATCCTCCTATCCATCATTCCTCCAAATGGCATCTGTAAGCCCATTCCCCACATCACACTGCTAACATGTGAGTGCAAATTTCTAGGCACTCTAGTGTTCAATCATCTTTCACCTTCGGATCACGAAAGGCACGCCAGCCAATCTACATCCTCAGGTCTAAGAAGATTGAACAGGGGAAACTGTTGTACCCCAAAATTTTCCCTCCCATATTCTTCAAGATTTGGCAAGGTCAAGCTTCAAAATCTCTCAAGGGTTGCACAGTCCAATTGCCTCCTAACACAGTCAAAATTAGGGTTTTGGTTCTTGCAAAGAAATTGATATTTTCAAGGGTCCAATCAAGTCCCATATGCCTATATACATTTTCAAGCATCCATATGTCAAGGTTCAAGACTCACAGCATCAAGTTGCACAGTCAAAAGCCCTAAATGCTTCACAGTCAACTGCAGGGGCAAAATGGTCATTTGACAGTCAAAAGTCAAAATTTTTGGTCAACATCTTATTTTGAAGCCACAATCCTCATTTGATCAATTCTTGATCATGATTCCACAAGCATGGCTCAAAAAATCTCAAGATGCAAAAGTTTCTATTCTTGGACAGCTGAAAAGTCAACTGCAAATTGACCAAGGCATAACTTCCTCATGGTTTATCATAAAAATCCCATCCAAAGCTCATTTTGAAGGGGATGACATTTCCTACAACTCATCTTCACACTCCAAGTCCTAGAAATTCTCTCACAAAAAGTTATCAATTTCAACATTATAGGTCATTTTCAAAAGTCAACAAAAAGGCACTTTAAGTCAAAGACCATAACTTGATATTGGTAAATCAAATTGACATGGGACCAAAGGCATTGGTTAGAGGACTTCAATACCTTTCCAAAATGTCAAAGAACATGTTCATAGCTTCAAAATTGAGCAAGATATGCATTGGAGAAGTTCGGAAATTTTTGGGAACTTTCAAAAGTCAACTTTGCCTAAAAAGCTTCAAATTTGCTAATGGGCCTCAAATTCTTTCTTGAATCATTACCCAAAGCCTATGCACGACCCATTGAACTTAAAATGATTTATTTTCTTATTTTTAATTAATTAATTGAATTTTTATTATTATTAATTCATTTAATTGGTTTTAATTGTAGAAAAATATCAAAGCATGGTTGTCAAATCTTTTTATGCAGCAAATACACTCCACACATGCTAAAGATTTCGTGCATCATCCAAGGGGACAAGATCTTCCATAATTGGCAAGGTTTTCATGGAAAAAAGATTGAAAATCACATAATTGAAAATCAAATATTCAAGTCATAACTCATGGACTTTTGGGCCAAGGTTTTGACCTAATTCTGATCACATACATATGCAAGAGCTAACCCTACTCAAGAGGACACGTGAAAGCTGCTGAAACTCCATAATCACTTTGCAAAATTTCAATAAAAAACTTGAAACTGATTTCATACTTGCAGTGCCTTTCCACGCCTAAAAAGGATTCCAATACGTTGCCTAAGTCTCCAGGAAGCGTTTGCAATCAAAAACTAATCCTAACACGCAAAGAATCAGAGAATACAATTGACACGGTTTGCTTTATTTTCCAAATTTGCACATCACGATTCATGCATTTTTAATACATTTGGTTGATTGTTTTGTGTTCACAACATTCAGGCAAAGCTTTTGGTATGATTTAATTCCATTAATATGCCTTGAAACGCCAGTTACCATGAACGACATTTAGGGTTTCTGAAGCTTTCAATTAGGGCTTTCTTGTTGAGGAAAAATTAAACCTTGAGACCTATGCAGTTGAATTCAGGAGCTCAATACGAGTTGAATGGCAACCTCGCGCTCAATTTATATTATCTGTGGGCGTAATCGCTATTTTTTTGGACTTTCATTTAGTGGGGGTTTAAAACCCCCGCTATCTTGTTTATAATTGCAGGAAGAACGAAGAAGAAGGATGAGTTGTCCAAGCGCTATTGGAACATTCAAACTTTAGCGCGCTTTTTTCATATCCCAGCATATTTGGCACTTTACGTATATTATAATTCTTTATTATATTGTTTACAAACGCGCTTGGTGGCTCAGTTGGTTGGGAACGTGGCTGACAGGTATAGGGACATGGGTTCGATTCCCAGGTCCCCCCATATATTCTTCATATTTTTCTTAACGCTTTCAGGTGCAGCACTTCTCAAACGTTCCATCATGCACCCTCACGCGTTGGCTTGCCAGCTAGTCTTGATCAACGATCCAATGGACACAGAATGAAGTCCATCATATGGTCCAGTCAATGAGCATCCACACGATCAGAAAAGTCAAAGAGGGCCTTGTCTTAATGGGCCAGAATTCCTCAAACAAACCTCCACATGGGCCAGACACCCCCCTTGGTTTGCATACTTTTTAATTTAATTTTCTTTTCTTTCTAATTCTTTTTAATTGTTTTAATTGTTTTCATTATTTCACCTCAAATTAATTTTCCTAATAAAAAACAGAAAAATCAAAATTGTAAAATATATTTAATTATTATTTTCACCACTAACATATTTTTGTAAATAAATTCTAATAACTAATCTAGGTTAATTTAGTTTTAAAATTAAATCTTTTTCTTAATAAATAAAATTACATAGAATTAGGTTTTGACATTTTTATCTTTTCCTTAATTAATTATTATTATCATTATTAATTACCATTAATTTTGTAAATAACATGTAAATTAATTAATTGGCTTAAATTAGGTTAACTTTAATATTTTCTTAATAATTAAAATAGACTTAGAATTAGGGTTTTCTCTTGATTTTATCTTCTTATTTTCATTAAATACAAAAAAACATAAAAACACTTTCTTTTCTTTAATTAAATAATTAATTAGGCTTTAATTTAATTTAATTTCAAGCAAAGGGTCAAAACCCTCGGACGTTCCAATTTATTCTTTTCGCACATTATTTTCTTTTGATTATTATGTAACTGTTCAAGGATGTAATAGTAATTAGGTTTACCGCATTTTTTACTTTCCGCATCTTTATCAAAAACGGGTGTTTGTATTTTGGCGATGTATAGACCCGCGCCTTGTAATAGCGTAGCTTTTATCTTTCCGTCTTTTAATTTTCCGCACTCCTAAATTCTAAATTGCATGAAAGAATGTATGGTAATTAAAAATAACGCGTAGCTCACAATGCCATGATCAAGGATAAAACATAACATGAAAACAACACACAATACACACACCACTTCTAGGGTACGCCTCACTCGTTGCCTTCGAAACGTGGTCGTCAAGTATAGGACGTTTTAGCGGTCGCTCTTATGTCCATGATCCAGTTGCCTCGAAACAGTTGCCTCGAAACGGTTAACTCGGATTAAAAAAAGGATCTAAGATGTAAGGGTAGCTTCTAAGGTGTCCTAACTGTTGCTTCGGTGACCACACTGTCCCTAAAATCGAATTGACCCTAAGACCTCCAACGGTGGTGCTACCTACTTCTCAATGGTGGGATGGCACTACCTTAAGGACTTTTACACAACCTAATTCCTTAGGTTAGATAGATGACTCATGGATACTTGCTCTCTAAAAAACAAAACAAAATCTTTTCACCTTACACTTTCAAAAGCTTTCAAAACAAATTTTTCAAACACTCTTGAGGACAGATACAAGAGTCATTCAGAAATCTTTCAATGAAACTTTTTCAAACCCACTCACATCTTGAAAAGAAAACATCATTTTGAAAACATAAGAGCAAGTACCTAAGAGCCCATGGATAACCATGGATAGAAAGGGTGCTAACACCTTCCCTTTCTATAAATCTACCTCCCGAACTGAGAGACAATCTCATAAGGAATTTTGCTGTGCTTTTGTCCTGTCCATGTTGGAGAAAATAAAAGACGGTGGCGACTCTTGCTTCCGCGACATTTCGCGAACCAGCTAAAAACAGTCAATTCTCATTTCCACCGATCACAGAACTGGCGACTCTGCTGGGGAGATTGTAAAGTGAGGTGTACCTTACGATAACTCATACTTGTGTTTTCAATTGTTGTGTTTTGTTTGCTTTATTATTATGGGCATTGTCTTGGAGTTTCATAGATCCTAACCCGGATCTGGGGATACCCTATTAGGTAGCATAAGTTGTGAGGGACCTGTCCGGCGTAGACCGACACGGGTGAAACAGTGGCTACATTGGTGTGGCGCCTTGGTCTGTACCGATATCCCTTGTGTTGCAACGAGGAGAATATGGGTCTTCTGAGGAGTCATTAAGCACCAACTGACCTTAGAACCCTAATTTGACCCAACTTGGCCATAGAATAGTAGCAGTATGCTACACCCATTGAGGCTAAACTCTCGCGATGGTTCTGGCCGCAAGAAAAGATTGCGATGTTGGAGTTATGACAGATTGAGGGTAGTCAGTGATATTGGGATCCTCTAGAACCCGGTTACTTTTGATAGGACAGGTCTTAACCAACGAAACTGAAAGAGGGTAGTACCTAAACTTCACGCTGGCCTAAGCTCTAAGGGCTCTCTGTGTGACTTCTGTGCCTTCAAACTTGACTACTTGCATGCTTGTTATCTGACACTTGAGTTTCTTGCAGGTTTTGTTTGCAGTCCTTAATTTGGATTCATAACAGGGTTTACCTACATTACTCCACGCATAGCATAACATCATACCATCATACCATTGCATGCATCCTACGTAAGGACTAATCCATTTCAAGGACCTCAAGGGTTTTGTGATGCAGGTCATGATGAATCAAATGTCCAGCAAGGGGTAAAGGGGGTTTATTTTCCTCTAGCCAAGGTTAATGACTTGAGTCAGGGGCTATGACCCACTCGATATGGTGAGCCTTGACTCTTGAAGGAGGACTCTCTACAATATGCAGTTCCTTCAATCAAGCTACCGGATCCCAACTCTAACAATTTTCTTGTTTACCCCGCGAGATCCTTGAAAACATTGCATGCATATCATACATATCATTGCATTACAGGTACTCTTTTTCGACAGGTCACTCATCTTCTTCGCTGTTTATTTCAGCAATCATCATGAATCCTGAATCATCCAATGAACAAGCTATCAAGGCCCTCCAGGCCCAGAACACCCAGTTCCTAGAGTTGGTGATGAGCCTAGCCCAGGGTCAACAGGAGTTGAAGACTCTGATACAGAAGAAGAAGAAGAAGAAGAAGACTGTTTTATTCAATCCTAGACGCAGATCTGGGGAGGGATCACAAAATGAAGCTGAGCGGACCACCCCATCTGTTGGGAAAGGCAGTCCCCGAGAAAGAGAGGTTCCTAGTCCGGTGGTCTCCGAAAACGAGACCGATTTCAATGACGAACAGTACCCTCCTGCTGAGGACAGGTACAAACAGCTCGAAGACCGGTTAAGTGCTATGGAGATACAAAAGGTGCCCGGCCTGGACTTCGAAGATCTAGGTCTGTCTTCTGGGGTAGTGATCCCACACAAGTTCAAGGCACCTGCTTTTGCAAAATATGACGGGGCTTCCTGTCCTAAGCTGCATCTCAGGTCATACATAAGGAGGATCCAGCCCTACACGGCTGACAAGAATTTGTGGATTCACTTCTTTCAGGATAGTCTGTCAGGAACTCAACTCGACTGGTTCTATCAACTGAATGGAGCTAACATCCGCAGCTGGGAGGACTTGGCCACTGCATTCTACAAGCAGTACCAGTACAATGCCGACCTTGCTCCCACGCGCACTCAGCTTCAGGGAATGTCTATGGGTGTAGGCGAAGGCTTTAAAGAATATGCGCAAAAGTGGAGAGACCTTGCTGGAAGGGTGCAGCCACCTCTAACTGACCGTGAGCTTGTGGACATGTTCTTGGGGACCCTGTCTGGACCTTTCTTCAACCATCTGATTGGGAATTCTTCTGTTGGGTTTATAGATTTGATCTTGACTGGGGAAAGAATTGAAGTTGGTATCAAGAGTGGGAAGATTCAAGAGGCCGCACCTTCTGATACTCACAAAAATCCTTACATGGGGAAGAAAGAGTCTAATGCTGCATACAGTCAAAAGAGTCGTCGTGACCAACATGCAGGGGCGGTCATGATCTCTAGTTCTGCACCACGTCGACAACCACAAAAGGGAAATCAGCGAAGGCCGGACGAGCCTAAAAGACAATTCACCAACATCAACATGCCATAATCACAAGCATTGCAGCACATGTTGAAAATGAATCTGATTGCGGTGATCAACCCTCCTGCAAATCCCAAGACTTCTTCTCCAAACTACGACCCAGATGCAAGGTGTGCTTATCATTCCGGTAGCCCGAGGAACGATACTAATGATTGTTGGGCGCTGAAATACAAGATTCAGAATATGATTGACACCAAGGAGATCGAATTCGAGCCTCCTGAGACTCCCAATGTGATCACTGCTCCCTTGCCAAAACATGGCCAGGATTGAGAGACTTTTGTTCATTTGAATTCTGAAGTTGTATTTTTCTTTACTTATTCAAACAATTATCATGTCAAACTCTTTTATTTCATTAATGCATTACACGTGTCTGTTTTGAATTAATTGTTTTCACTATGCTTAAAATTGCTGCATATTTCCTTTTTGTGATGTTCCAACTCTCGATTAAAAAATTCTAAGCCTTTTGAGGGAGGATGACGAAAACGATACCACGATCTTTACAGTATGCTTTTGAACAGACCCCGCTGATGAGGTACAAGCATTGTTTCAAATCCTAAACAGTGGAGTTATAAGGAAGATAATCCCTCGTCAACCCCTTTGATCCAAAGAAGTTGGAGTTTTTCTTTTCGCAAAAATTAAAACCCTTAATTATAACCTGGGGCAGGGTAGTTTTCTCAGCTGATCCAAGTGCACAGCGAATGACATCAAAGGAGTCCTTCCAAAAACAAAAAATGGTGATGGTTCTGAATAATCATAAAGACAGACAGTCATTATCTCTCAAAATAAAAGCCCAATAAGTCAAAACCTATGAAGGAGACTTACAAAACTGGGGCATCCCGCTGACTGTAATCATAAAAGAAACAATTCAGGCAAAAAACAGGGATAACAAAATCAAAAAAAGAAAGAGGTTCTACAAACCCTCAACAAAAAAAGGAAATGTCTGCCTATTCAAAATAAACTGTCAATATCCGAACCATCACCGGAATATCAGAGCAAAGACTCAAACAAGGTCCAACGCACGATTAGCTGAGTTTAGGGTTGAAGAACATCACGAAGAGCAGGTGGGTACAAATAAAATTTGAGCCTTTATCCTTTGTTTCTTAAACCATGAACCAGGCCACGCTACAACCCTTAAAAGTCCTAGCTGAGGCATGGGTTAGTTCGAAAGCATACTGTTACGAAAGGTATCCTGACTCCTTAAGGCTTGCGGTAAAATAACGAGTTGACATCACAGTTTACAAAAAAAATTCACTTGTTTTTATGAAAAAATGCATTTTCAAAAAAAAAACTTCAAGACAGACATAAGCTTTGCATTTTTAATATAACATTGCTTGCATATGACTATTTGTTCGAACAGCATAGAAGCTTCGCACAACGAATATCTAAGTGAACAAAAGTACTTCCAACCAAGGGGCACGACATGATCATGGTCCATCATCCGGGGCAGTTAAGTCAAGATTCAGAGAATCTCTCAAAAGGCCAACCAACTTGGGGCAAATCTCCATCTGGATCACTTGGGGCATTGGACGATCAAACGAAGATCTTCTGGTAGTAGGGCAACGCAACACTACTGACAGGGGCAACTCCCTACATTCTGAGAGCGTGGACATAGTCGAAAAAGTACTACGCATAATCAAAGACCCGCTAGGTTGACACACCTAGGCAAAAATAAGGGCTTCCCGGCGAACCAAAAGGGTTCGGGCAAAAATAAGGGATGAAATGAAAAAAAATCTGTACACCCGGCAAGTCGAAAAACTGAAAGGCGGCTTGGGCAAAAATGGGTATCCCGGTGGACTGAAAACCTGAGAGGGCGGTCCAGGCAAAAATTAGGGATCAAAGCGTACAACTATGTCCCGGCATCTCGTCACTTGCCTACCAGAAGAAGACTTGTCAATCGGCAGCCATCAAGCACCTCTACAGGTATCTTCTCCCGCAGGAGCTGGGGCAATAGAAATGGTCCAAACTGTACTAGCTGCTCTGTCCACAAGGTACAAGGTATGTTCGGCTGAAGAATGTAACCAAGAGATCTCCACTCCCCGCAGAGTAAGAACAAGATTCAGCGATACTCTCCCCCGAGCAGAGTTGATCTCCTGTCAGCCCTGCAAAGGCACAGTATCCCTAAGCAAGTCAGTAACATTCTCCCCAAGCAGAGTTAGCCTACGTTCAGCCTTAAGGAAGTGGGTACCCCCAGTAAGATCTCAACATTCCCCAACAGAACATACCTAACAAGCATCCCCGACAATCTTGATCTAAGATTGTTCCCCGGCGGTATACAGAACATCTAGTGGAGCCATTCCCCAGTCCAATCTGAAAATTTTCCCCAGGAGAGTGCAATCAATCTCCCCAGTAGATTTAGGAAGCTTATCCCCAGTAGATTCTGGAAGCTTATCACCTACAGAGTGCGAATGCTTCCCCGATTTTATTCAAAGGATATGCTCCACCAGAGCTTATAACTGGGTTATCCTCATCTAATCACCACGGAAAGATCGTCCTCGGCGAAGTCCTTCCTATCCCCCAGCGGAGTTCATCAAATCCCCAACGAAGTTCACCAACGGTGTCCCCAGCGGAGTTATCGTCAAATCTCAGCGCAGTATCTCTTCCCACAGAGTAATTCCCCGCAGAGTAATATCTTCATCAAGTTTATTCCCCAACAGAGTCATCCTCTCCTACCGGTTTATTCTTGCAACCATCATCCCCAGCGGAAATGAAGAACTCTACTCTTCAACCTCAGCCCAGGATTCAACTTCCCGGTGTTCGTCAAGGATTTATTTTCCTAGACGAAGATACATTCATAGACATTCATCATATTATCATACACCATGACGCATGCATATACGCATCATAACACACAAATCTCATTTATTCTTGAGAACATCTTAATATCATGCAGTTCATGCATCATGACACTGCATACAGCTAACGTTTTGCCTTTTCAGCAAAAGGTCAATCAAAAGATGATTACCATCTACCTCTACAGTTCCAGATCAACATTGGTAACAAGCCAGGAAAATTTTGTGGACGACTGATCGTGGGTTAATATCTGAAACCAGACAGGACAATCATCCACTTGATCATCACAAAGTAACCCTACACCGGTTCCTTTTCTTTCAGAAGAAGTCTTACACGGACTTATCTCAAGATGAACTTACCCCGGTCCATCAAGAAGTTTTACACGAACTTACCCTGCAGTAACCTTACCCCGGTTTCTCCAGAAGTCTTACACGGACTTATCTCAAGATGACCTTACCCCGGTCCATCAAGAAGTTTTACACGAACTTACCCTGCAGTAACCTTACCCCGGTTTCTCCAGAAGTCTTACACGGACTTATCTCAAGATGACCTTACCCCGGTTCATCCAGAAGTTTTACACGAACTTATCCTGCAGTAACCTTACCCCGGTTCCTCCAGAAGTCTTACACGGACTTATCCCGAAGTAACCTTACCCCGGTTCCTGCGGAAGTTTTACACGAACTTATCCCGAAGAAACCCTACACAGGTTCTCTCTATCCAGACGTAGTTTTACACGGGCTCGTCGTCAAAGAAACCCTACACAGGTTCTCTCTTCCCAAAGATGCAGTTTTACACTGACTCATCATCAAAGTAACCCTACACCGGTTCCTTCTCAACTCCAGATGAAGTTTTACACGGACTCATCATCAAAGTAACCCTACACCGGTTCCTTCTCAACTCCAGATGAAGTTTTACACTGACTCATCATCAAAGTAACCCTACACCGGTTCCTTCTCAACTCCAGATGAAGTTTTACACAGACTCGCCATCAAGAAACCCCACACAGGTTTCCTTCTTTCCAAGATTAAGTTTTACACGGACTCGTCATCAAAAAACCCTACACAGGTTCTCTTTCTTCCAGGATGTAGTTTTACACGGACTCATCATGAGGCGACCCTACACCGGTTCCCTTTCTCTTTCCAGATGAAGTTTTACACGGGCTCATCATTGAAGTAACCCTATACAGGTTCCTTCTCCATTTCAGATGCAGTTTCACACGGACTCGTCATCAGTCAACCTTACACAGGTTTCCTTCCTTCCAAGATGCAGTTTTACACGAGCTCATCATCAGGCAACCCTACACAGGTTCCCTCGTTCAACTTACAGGATCACAATTCTACCAACAATCTCCCGATAGCATCTATAAGCCCATCCTCCTATCCATCATTCCTCCAAATTACATCTGTAAGCCCATTCCCCACATCACACTGCTAACATGTGAGTGCAAATTTCTGGGCACTCTAGTGTTCAATCATCTTTCACCTTCGGATCACGAAAGGCACGCCAGCCAATCTACATCCTCAGGTCTAAGAAGATTGAACAGGGGCAACTGTTGTACCCCAAAATTTGCCCTCCCATATTCTTCAAGATTTGGCAAGGTCAAGCTTCAAAATCTCTCAAGGGTTGCACAGTCCAATTGCCTCCTAACACAGTCAAAGTTAGGGTTTTGGTTCTTGCAAAGAAATTGAGATTTTCAAGGGTCCAATCAAGTCCCATATGCCTATATACATTGTCAAGCATCCATATGTCAAGGTTCAAGACTCACAGCATCAAGTTGCACAGTCAAAAGCCCTAAATGCTTCACAGTCAACTGCAGGGGCAAAATGGTCATTTGACAGTCAAAAGTCAAAAATTTTGGTCAACATCTTATTTTGAAGCCACAATCCTCATTTGATCAATTCTTGATCATGATTCCACAAGCATGGCTCAAATAATCTCAAGATGCAAAAGTTTCTATTCTTGGACAGCTGAAAAGTCAACTGCAAATTGACCAAGGCATAACTTCCTCATGGTTTATCATAAAAATCCCATCCAAAGCTCATTTTGAAGGGTATGACATTTCCTACAACTCATTTTCACTCTCCAAGTCCAAGAAATGCTCTCACAAAAAGTTATCAATTTCAACATTATAGGTCATTTTCAAAAGTCAACAAAAAGGCACTTTAAGTCAAAGACCATAACTTGATATTGGTAAATCAAATTGACATGGGACCAAAGGTATTGGTTAGAGGACTTCAAGACCTTTCCAAAATGTCAAAGAACATGTTCATAGCTTCAAAATTGAGCAAGATATGCATTGGAGAAGTTGGGAAATTTTTGGGAACTTTCAAAAGTCAACTTTGCCTAAAAACCTTCAAATTTGCTAATGGGCCTCAAATTCTTTCTTGAATTATTACCCAAAGCCTATGCACGACCCATTGAACTTAAAATGATTTATTTTATTATTTTTAATTAATTAATTGAATTTTTATTATTATTAATTCATTTAATTGGTTTTAATTGTAGAAAAATATCAAAGCATGGTTGTCAAATCTTTTTATGCAGCAAATACACTCCACACATGCTAAAGATTTCGTGCGTCATCCAAGGGGACAAGATCTTCCATAATTGGCAAGGTTTTCATGGAAAAAAGATTGAAAATCACATAATTGAAAATCAAATATTCAAGTCATAACTCATGGACTTTTGGGCCAAGGTTTTGACCTAATTCTGATCACATACATATGCAAGAGCTAACCCTACTCAAGAGGACACGTGAAAGCTGCTGAAACTCCATAATCACTTTGCAAAATTTCAATAAAAAACTTGAAACTGATTTCATACTTGCAGTGCCTTTCCACGCCTAAAAAGGATTCCAATACGTTGCCTAAGTCTTCAGGAAGCGTTTGCAATCAAAAACTAATCCTAACACGCAAAGAATCAGAGAATACAAGTGACACGGTTTGCTTTATTTTCCAAATTTGCACATCACGATTCATGCATTTTTAATACATTTGGTTGATTGTTTTGTGTTCACAGCATCAGGCAAAGCTTTTGGTATGATTTAATTCCATTAATATGCCTTGAAATTCCAGTTACCATGAACGACATTTAGGGTTTCTGAAGCTTTCAATTAGGGCTTTCTTGTTGAGGAAAAATTAAACCTTGAGACCTATGCAGTTGAATTCAGGAGCTCAATACGAGTTGAATGGCAACCTCGCGCTCAATTTATATTATCTCTGGGCGTAATCGCTATTTTTTTGGACTTTCATTTAGTGGGGGTTTAAAACCCCCGCTATCTTGTTTATAATTGCAGGAAGAACGAAGAAGAAGGATGAGCTGTCCAAGCGCTATTGGAACATTCAAACTTTAGCGCGCTTTTTTCATATCCCAGCATATTTGGCACTTTACGTATATTATAATTCTTTATTATATTGTTTACAAACGCGCTTGGTGGCTCAGTTGGTTGGGAACGTGGCTGGCAGGTATAGGGACCTGGGTTCGATTCCCAGGTCCCCCCATATATTCTTCATATTTTTCTTAACGCTTTCAGGTGCAACACTTCTCAAACGTTCCATCATGCACCCTCACGCGTTGGCTTGCCAGCTAGTCTTGATTAACGATCCAATGGACACAGAAAGAAGTCCATCATATGGTCCAGTCAATGAGCATCCACACGATCAGAAAAGTCAAAGAGGGTCTTGTCTTAATGGGCCAGAATTCCTCAAACAAACCTCCACATGGGCCAGACACCCCCCTTGGTTTGCATACTTTTTAATTTTATTTTATTTTCTTTCTAATTCTTTTTAATTGTTTTAATTGTTTTCATTATTTCACCTCAAATTAATTTTCCTAATAAAAAACAGAAAAATCAAAATTGTAAATTATATTTAATTATTATTTTCACCACTAACATATTTTTGTAAATAAATTCTAATAACTAATCTAGGTTAATTTAGTTTTAAAATTAAATCTTTTTCTTAATAAATAAAATTACATAGAATTAGGTTTTGACATTTTTATCTTTTCCTTAATTAATTATTATTATCATTATTAATTACCATTAATTTTGTAAATAACATGTAAATTAATTAATTAGCTTAAATTAGGTTAACTTTAATATTTTCTTAATAATTAAAATAGACTTAGAATTAGGGTTTTCTCTTGATTTTATCTTCTTATTTTCATTAAATACAAAAAAACATAAAAACACTTTCTTTTCTTTAATTAAATAATTAATTAGGCTTTAATTTAATTTAATTTCAAGCAAAGGGTCAAAACCCTCGGACGTTCCAATTTATTCTTTTCGCGCATTATTTTCTTTTGATTATTATGTAACTATTCAAGGATGTAATAGTAATTAGGTTTACCGCATTTTTTACTTTCCGCATCTTTATCAAAAACAGGTCTTTGTATTTTGGCGATGTATAGACCCGCGCCTTGTAATAGCGTAGCTTTTATCTTTCCGTCTTTTAATTTTCCGCACTAATAAATTCTAAATTGCATGAAAGAATGTATGATAATTAAAAATAACTCGTAGCTCACAATGCCATGATCAAGGATAAAACATAACATGAAAACAACACACAATACACACACCACTTCTAGGGTACGCCTCACTCGTTGCCTTCGAAACGTGGTCGTCAAGTATAGGACGTTTTAGTGGTCGCTCTTATGTCCATGATCCAGTTGCCTCGAAACAGTTGCCTCGAAACGGTTGCCTCGGATTAAAAAAAGGATCTAGGATGTAAGGGTAGCTTCTAAGGTGTCCTAACCGTTGCTTCGGTGACCACACTGTCCCTAAAATCGAATTGACTCGAACACCTCCAACGGTGGTGCTACCTACTTCTCAATGGTGGGATGGCACTACCTTAAGGACTTTTACACAGCCTAATTCCTTAGGGTAGATAGATGACTCATGGATATATGCTCTCTAAAAAACAAAACAAAATCTTTTCACCTTACACTTTCAAAAGCTTTCAAAACAAATTTTTCAAACACTCTTGAGGACAGATACAAGAGTCATTCAGAAATCTTTCAATGAAACTTTTTCAAACCCACTCACATCTTGAAAAGCAAACATCATTTTGAAAACATAAGAGCAAGTACCTAAGAGCCCATGGATAACCATGGATAGAAAGGGTGCTAACACCTTCCCTTTCTATAAATCTACCTCCCGAACCGAGAGACAATCTCATAAGGAATTTTGCTGTGCTTTTGTCCTGTCCATGTTGGAGAAAATAAAAGACGGTGGCGACTCTTGCTTCTGCGACATTTCGCGAACCAGCTAAAAACAGTCAGTTCTCATTTCCACCGATCATAGTGTCATATTAATTTGGGTGAATTGTCTAACTGGTCTTTCCGTTCTTGATTGGTTGTTTCTTTGCTGAGCAGGATCTGGTTTAGGAATTATGACAGCCCCCACCATAGGACAGAGTTCAGCCCTATCTTGATTTCTATGAGGATATACAACAATAACTTCTTTATTTCCAATGAATGGTTTCCTTACAGCAGCAGAGGATGCATCTTTTTGAATCTTCCCGTTCTTTATCCCAACCTCTACTCTTTCTCCGGTCAATATCAATTCAGTAAATCCTGCTGATGAACTCCTAATTAAGTGATTGAAGAAAGGTCCAGACAAGGTGCCCAAAAACATATCAACTAACTCTCTTTCAGATAGAGGAGGTTGGACTCTTCCTGTTAAGTCCCTCCATTTTTGCGCATAGTCTTTAAAGCCTTCACTTGAAACCATGGCCATACTATGAAGTTGAGTACGGGTGGGCGCACGATCAGCGTTGTATTGGTATTGTTTGTAAAAGGCAGCAGCCAGATCTTCCCAGTTATGAACATTGACTCTTTCTAACTAATAAAACCAATCAAGTTGAGTTCCAGACAGACTGTCTTGGAAGAAGTGTACCCATAAATCCTTGTCAGCGGTATGAGGCTGGATTTTCCTCACATAGGACCAGAGATGCATTTTGGGACATGAAACTCCATCATATTTGGCGAGCACCGGTGCTTTGAATTTTGGAGGAATGACAATCCCTGATACTAATCCCAACTCCTCAAAGTCCAATCTAGACACTTTTTGGATTTCCATTGCGCTCAACCGCTCTTCTAGATGCTTATACTTGTCATCGGATGGAGGATATTATTATTCAGAATAGTCTTCTTCTTCCTCTTCCTCTTCTGACTCTGACTGGACAACTGTTTCTTTGCCGTTCCCATCTTGATTGTCTTTCTCGCTGGATGTTGTTGTAAAGTCTAAGGTCCTACTTGCTTGTCCTTGGAATCTTCTTCCTATATTTAGAACTCCGGTTATTTTCTATGTCTTCTTTTTCTTCTCCTCAACCAGCAAGGTCTTCAACTCTTCTTGTCCTTTGGCTAGAGTTAAGAACATTTGTTGAAACTTGGCATTTTGAGCTTGGAGGTCCTTCACCATTTGCTCGAGATTCATCTTACTGAAATAAACAGTAGAAAGATGAGGAGACTTGTTGCAAGAAACCTGCTTATGTTATGATGAATGGTAAATGCGTATGCAATGATTTCAAGGAGTTTAAAGATTCAAATTTGTTTTAGATAAAAAGGAAACACATGTTATATTAATAAATTAAAGCTTGAGTACATCAATGCCTCCTTGGGCAAAACAAATACAAAAACTCTAAGATAGAAAGGTTGTATGCATCCTCTTTGGTGCGACGTAGGCATTCAAGTTCCTCTCCTCATGAATTTTCTTAGTGAGTTCCAAAACCTTCTTCTCGCTAGCGTAGAACTGGGCTTCAAAAGTATCTCGCTCCCCTTGAGTTGTATCCAATCTATTTGTAGGTCTTCAAGAGAGGTGGGCATGTCAGGATGTAGGATAGTGTATGGAACATCTCCTTCCATAACAGGCTCAATGATTACCGGGAGAATGAAGGGATAAGGCATCATAAGATTCTGAGCATGAGTTCGTACCCATTTGAGGTAAGGCTCAAGAGGGATGGAATTATTATGCCCCAATGTCTTTCTATCTACCTTGTTCAAAATCCTCCAAGCTCGGATAAATCTCTGGCGAAGACCTTGATCGTCATTCTCATAATCAAATACCAAACCTTGAATCAGCATCTCATGCGGGTCATCCCTTCGGGCGTAACCAAACTGTCTTAAAGTTAAGCAGGGGTTACAGGTGATACCTCCCCTAATGCCAAGTAAGGGTACATTAGGTAATTCTCCACAACAGTCGACAATAGTAACATTCTCTAAGGATCGGGAACACCAATGAATGTCTGAATGCTTGAGCGCCATCAACCTTTGTGACCACCTTGAACCTTGCTCGTTCTTCAATACAGATTGGGGAAGATTCGAAATAAACCATATTGCCAAGAGAGGAGTACAACACATAAGGACACCTCTTTTCCTCATAGTGCGAGTGTGAAAAGAATGTAGAATGTCCGCTAGCAAAGTAGGCAACGGATTACGAGACATGAAGATCTTGACGGTGTTCACATCTATGAGTTGGTCAGGATTTGGGAACAAAACCATCCCATAGATGAGGAGAGCCACAGTTTCCTAAAAGGCTTGCAAATCCAAAGAGTTCCAACAGTTTCGGGCTTTCTCAAACAAGAACTTTGCTAGGAAGCCTTTGACACCACTCCTTGTTTCCCAATTAGTTGCGACATCAGATGACTGCAAGTGTAGATCTTGAGCAATATCTTTTGGCTTTGGGTCTCTTTTGGTGCCATTGAAAGGTACTTGATTGAAAATGGGAATCCTCAAGAGTTGGGAGAATTCCTCCAAAGTTGGCACAAGTTGATAATCGGGAAATGTGAAGCAATGGTATAAAGGATCAAAGAATTGAAAGAGAACCTTCATCATGTCTTCATCGGTGTTGGAGGTGACCAAGTTGAGTAGGCGACCATGTCTCTCGATGAATGGAGAATTTTCTGGAATCCTTGATGCTAGCTCCTTGAGTTGAGGAGGGATTCTTAAAAGATTGACTTGAATAGTTTTCCTACGAATAGAATCCATTTCCTACAAAACAAGAACAAAGATAAATCCCAAAATCCTTTAAATGGTTAGTGAATGAGTATGATGTTATGATGTTCATGATGTTATGTACAGGTAAGCATACACAAACAAAACAAACAAGTCCTTAGGTTTAGGCTTGCATGGAGTCTCATAGGTAAGTACCCTCTTGAAGTTTAGTTGGTTCAAACCTGTCCTAGTAATAGTAATCGGGTTCTAAGGAGCTCAATATCACTGGTTTGTTTCCTTGAGCATTGCCTCAGCATAAGCCTCTTTAATGGCGACCGAAATATCTCAAGAAACCAAACCTCAATGAGTGTAGTATCGAGTATCTACCAACTTTGGACTACACCAAAGTTGGTAATCTCACTACATCCTAAAGGCCAAGTTGGTTATGTAAAGGTTCTAAAAGTTCATTAGTGCTTCATGACATCACTCAGCGGCCCCGTATTCTCCTTGATTATCTCAAGGGCTACCGGTACCCACAAATATATCGCACTAATGTAGTTATTGCTTAGACCATGTCGGTATACCCCACACAGTTTCCATAATGTATTGCTACTTACCTATAAGGTATCCCAAATCCGGGTAGAGGATTCAAACCCAAACAAAGAACCATAATGTAAAGCGTACAAGTCAAACAATGAAAGCAAGTAAATATGATCTAACCCTAAGGTAACCCCAATTTTAGAATTTTCCCCCAGCAGAGTCGCCAGTTCTGTGATACGGTGGGAGAACTGGCTTGAAGGTTTTGTGTTTGATTGCAAATGTTACGGTTAGCAAGAGTCGCCACCGACTTTTCTTTTATCTAAAAGGAAAGGTGAAAAGGCACAGGATAGACCTTTGAGATTATTTCTTGAGTTCGGGGGGTAGATTATGAAAAGGGAAGGTATTGACACGCTTTTAATCCATGGTTTTCCATGGGCTCTTAGTTACTTGCTAGATCACTTGCTTTTGTTTGAAATTGTGCTTTGTATGGTTTTTTGAAAGTATTTTGTAAAGAGGCTATTGCTTAGGTGATCTTTGTAATGATTCTCGTTCGTAAGAATGTATACAAAGATGTTTGACCTTTTGAAAATGATTTCAAATTTGCAAGAGGTTTTGAAAGTGTGGGTGTTTGTTTTGAAAAAATAGAAAGGATATTTTGAAATTGAACAAGTAATTAGGAGCATTCTACTTACTCAAAAGTCTTTCTTATTCATTTTATTTTCCTTTGACATTGTTGTCTTGCCATTGAAATTGTAAGTAACCCTATATTTGGATGTAAACGGAACGGGCGTAGGTCATCGTATAGCCATGATTAACAATGTTGCAAGGTATCTTAGCATTCTTTTTAGGGGCTAAGATCATTTGAAAGGCAACTTAGATAGCATCATCGGGGGACTATGATCTTGTATTTGCTTGTTTTTGCTAAGATACCTTACATGCGTAATATGGCCATTTTATAAAGGAAACCAAGTGGAATTACCCTAGGGGTGTTAGTATGCAAGTGTATTGCTTTCATGCTTGATTTTGTCTTGGATTAGGGTTTTCTAAGCATTGGTTTTAGTCTTTCCATACAAACCCTAATTACTAGCATTTGTATATAAAGTGATAAATTGTGGAATTTAAAGTTACTACGCTATTACAATATTTGTGGGAGGGGGTGTACAAATTGTAAATGGGGATTGCAAGAATATAAACCTAATTAAACTATTACAACCAAATTGAATTTGTACAAGAAATTAAATGGAAATAATGTACAAAATAAATAAATATGCAAGAATGCAAATATAAAGAAAATGGATATTTTTGTTTGGATTCTTTTAGGAAAAGTGAATTTGTTTTAACCTAATTAATTAAAATAATAAAAGTAAATCTAACTTAATAAGAAAATATTTTAAATAAAACCCTAAGTCTATTAATTGATTAAAAGGAAATTAAGTTTAAGAAAAGTATTTTTGTATTTTTGTCTTGAAAATAATTTATAGTATTATAAAATATTTTTGGCCTTTTTTATATTAAAATAATATATTTTAATTGGTGTAAAAGTAAATAAATAATATCCTAGTTTTAATTAAATTTACAAGAATAATTAGTTAAATAAATAAAGTATGGTTAAATAAAATATTTTTTGTGAGAAAAATAAATAAACTAAGTTTAAATATAAATCTACTATTTTTTGTATTTTTTATGATTTTTTTAGTATTAGAAAAATAATTAAGAAAACAAATAAAAATAAAATAAGAAAATAAAATAAAATTGGGCCATGGGGGTTAGCAAGCAAAAACAAAAACAACAAAGACCCAACGCCTGCAAAAAAGAAGTCAGAATTGCAAAAAATATGAAAAAAACCAAAAGGGTACCACTGGGGCTCGAACCCAGGTCCCAAAGGTTACAGGCGCGCGCTTCTACCACTGGGGTGGCTATACATCCGTTAACATAAGCAAAACAAAAAATATATGATACAAAACGCGCCCTGATTTACACTTCATCTTCAACCTCCAGCCAGACCAATTGTAACTTGTTCATTTCTCAACAAAAATGAAAACTATAAACATGAAACTTGTAGCAAATTTCCTCACGGTTTCAGAAATGTAAAGCATTAAAACTATAGATGAAAGATAAGCATGAATTTCATTGGCCCTAATCTGAACCCTAAAAATCTCAGAAAAATTCAATCTTAAAATTCTCTAAGCTCAGGCAAAATTAATGGAAACTATGGACATGGTTAGCTTTAGGGCAATGATATATACATGGTTCATTCATAAATAAATCATTGATGATGCCTGTATAAAAAGTTCCAAAGTTAGAAAACTTACCTTGCAAGAGGGTATCGGGTTTGAAGTTTGAGCAGCTTTCAGTGAGTTCCAATGGTTGGGTTAGCTTCCTCAAGTTCCCAGGAAGCTAATGGAATGCTTTGCTTAAGCTGAAAGTACCTGAGGAGTTCTGGAGAAGTCCAAGTGCAAAGCTCTGTTTTTGAAAATGGAGGATGGTGTTAATGGTGTTACAGTTCTGTAACAGGGCGTGAGCTCAGTTCTAAATGATGTTTAGAAGCTTTAGGAACCAAAAGGCTTGAAAACGTACGAGGGAGTTATGAGTTTCAAGTTTTTGGTCAGTTTATGTGAAAAGGGAGGTATGAGATGTGATTATGAGCTCTAGGTATTTTCATGGCTTAAGCATTTGTGTCTTTGATTCAAATAGTTTGTGTATCTATAAGCAAAAGTATTGGAGTGCATTGACAAGTCAGAAATACAAGTTACAAGCTTTTAGCTAGGTTACTTGATTTTCAAGAAAAGAGGGAAACCAAGTTTCAATGTGTAGTACAAGCATAGTCTGAGTGATTATAAGTGTCTAAACCATTTCTTATGAGTTATAGGACTTGTATGATCAGAATAGAACAAGTGCAAGACTCAAGAACAAGTTTTGTGCAAAAAAGCACTTTATCAAAATGGCAATGTACACTTTCTTCCAAAAATGGATATAAAGCATGTACATGCATTGAATGCTTGAAATGAGACCTCTAACAGCTGTGCAATTTATTAATTATGGAGTTCCTAACAAGTTTGAGGCCTGAAAAGTAGAGTTTATGCAGCATAGTTTATAATTTTAAATTTGGTTCATCACAAAATGACTTGTAATTCAAGTGATAAAACCCTAACTTAATCTCTTCGATTCTCCCTACTCAAAAATGATCTCCAGGAGTTCTTGGACATTTTGGAAAGCTTGAAAAGTTCTGTACAATCCATCTTTGAATTGATTTTGAATATTACCCTTGGAACTATATGAAAAAGTTCCATGAAGTTGGGTCAAAATCCTGACCAAATTAGGGCAAAATTTTACTAAGTGTTTTGTTTCATGACCACATGTTCTTAAAATTATAACTTGAGATCCAAGCACTTTTGGAAGAAGTTGTGTGAAGAAAAGTTGTATATTCCAGGTAGATCTACAACTTTAATGTTGGAAGTTTCTCTTGAATCACCTTGCATCATGGTGAAAATATTTCTCAAAGTTATGAAAAAATAAGAAATTTCCAACACTTAGAAAAATTTCAAAGTTTAGAAATTTTAACTTTTCAAAATGAAATCTTGAATTTTTTATTTCTTGATGAATAAGTTTCATATTTTGACATGTTTTGATGAATTGTGATCTTTGGCATTTGAATTTGACCAAAAAGTCAAAGTTTGACTTTTCAGTATACAATTGACTTTAATTAGTTGACTGAAAATTCATTTGTCAATCCATTGGACTTGAGCAATGTTTTGAGCCACGTCATTTGGTAAAAATGATGCAATTGTACTCTTAAGATCATGCCTTAAACCAATTTGATCATTTTTTAGGTCAAAAGTTAGAAATTGCCCTTTCCCAGTCAAAACCCTAATTTTGACCATTTTGCCCTTTTGGAGATTTGATCAAATTTGTTGGGGAATTGTGGTCCAAACTTGATAAAATGATATGAGTCTAAAATTTTGAAGTGGATAAAAAATTATGAAGTTTGACTGTAAATTGGTCATGATTGACTTTTTCCCCAATACAACTGATTTTTAGGTCAACTGCTCAATTGACTGAGCAAAAGTGAGATCCAAGGCTTGAAACTTGACATGAGTAATCTTGGGGGTCCGTAATGATCCATGAAAGTCATATGGGGTATTGAAAGTTCAAATACCCTTGTGCAATCTCAAACCCTAATTTTGGTCATCAGTGTTTAAGGAGGTGTCTTGAGCTGATCAAACCAGTGCAGTCTTGGGTCCAAAGAGATCTTGTGAGCAAATTCTTAATAAGTGAGAGGGAAAATTTTGGGGTACAATAGATACTAAAGAGAGTCTGAAGATAGATGTGAAACTCGGGGATTTGATAGTTGATGGAAGTCAAAATGAAGACAGTGACTTAAGATAGATGATCAGAGTAAGTGGAAGTGTAATATGATGCAGTTTGTTATGCGGGTATGACTTTTGGAGTCAAGGATTAAACATTAGAATATTTGGTTATAACGTAAACTATTGGACGTTTCAGAATGAAATTGTTAGGTGATAGGTTTATATCTTATACGTGTTAGTGTCATGTCAATAGATGTGTTAATTTACACGTTCGAATGGTGAATCGTAGCATTGTGGTACTAATGTTGGGTGTCGAAGATGTTAGTATTATGGTTATGTCAGCTTTATTATGGAGGTGTTGTTGTGTGATGAAATAGTAGAGACGATGTTCATGTTGTGGAAATCAGAGAGTAAGATGCGAGAGTTGTATCCGTAGTTGTTCGCATCAGGTAATTTTCGAGGACGAAAATATTCTAAGTGGGGGATAGTTGTAACACCCTGATCTTGTTAAATTATCTTATTTAAATTAATTAGATGATTTGATGTATTTGTACACGTTAGTAAATCTTTTATTGTGTTGTGATGCATTTGTTGGGAATTAGAGGCCTTAGGAATTATTGGTTTAAAATATTAGACTTAAGACTATAGTATACTTATTAAATAAATATTATTAGTAGATTAATAGAATTATTATTTTATTTAATTGGGAAGGGCAAGGTTGACATTATAATTTATGAGTCCTTGGAATAAAATAGAGTGAGAATAGAGAAGAGGAAAAACAATGTAGAAAAAAACAGAGAAGATCGTAGAAGAGGAAAAGGCTTGGGCAAGAAGATTCACCGTAGAGAGTCAAGAATCGGCAAAATCCAAGGTAAGGGTGGGATTCTAACACTATAACAGGTAGCATAATGATGGGTATGATAGTGTTTAGGTTTCATGGTTGTGTGTTCTTGATTTTCTCCCTATTTTTCTTTATTGGGGTTTTTTCCATTGATGAATTCTTTGATGAATTTTGTGTGTTATTAGTGTAATTTGATGTTGTATATTGAATGAAATTGATAGGTAATGTTGGTGAATAATTAGTATAATTAGAAGATACTATTTTTATTAAAATATTGGGAATTGAGGTTTTGAAACATGGATTTTTGTAACCTGAAAATTTGCAGATTTTTAAACTCTGCATCAGGTGTAACTGATTACTACATTGAGGGTAATCAGTTACCCTGTGCAATTTTGGGGAAAATGTGCAAAACATGAACGTGTAACCATTACAGCATGGGTGGGAATTGGTTACCCAACTGGACAATAGCATTGTAATTTTGAATCATGGGGGTGTAACCAGGTACCCTCCTGACAGTAACCGATTACCACTGAAATGTCAGATTTTTCAAAATTTGAAAATTGCATAACTTTCGCCTCATGTGTCCGTTTGACGCGCCGTTTGGACTGGTGGAAAGCTAAAATTATTTTCTATCCTATAAAAATAAATTGGAACATAATAGATAATTATTTTACCAACATTGATATCTATCTGTGTATATTCCTGAGTAACGTGCCATGAATTGTGTTGTGATTGAGTAAGATGATGTTGTATGAACAATTCGATTGTTTTGCATGATGTATTGCATGATAATGATGGTGATGATAACCTATATTGGTGTGGTATTGATGATTAAGAATAATCAATTTAAATTATGTTTTTTCATGTCAGTGTTGCATGCATTCATGAAAGATGGCATGTGTGATCGGTGGATCTGGAACTGACTGTTTAACGCTGGTTCGCGAAATGTCGCGGAAGCAAGAGTCGCCACCGTCTTTTATTTTCTCCAAATGGAAAGGACAAAAGCACAGAAAAATTCCTTATAGAGATTGCTCTCGGTTCGGGAGGTAGGTTATAGAAAGGGAAGGTGTTAGCACCCTTTCTATCCATGGTTATCCATGGGCTCTTAGATACTTGCTCACTTGTGTTTTCAAAAATGGTTTATTTGCTTTTCAACTGTGGGTTTAAAAAAAGTCTCTTTGAAAATTCCAGTTCGACTCTTGTATCGGTCCTCAAGAGTGTTTGAAAAATTGCTTTCGAAAGATTTTGAAAATGTGTTGGTGTGAAAAGTATTTTTGATTTGTTTTGAAATTAGAGCAAGTATCTACGAGAACCTACCTACCCTAAGGAATTCGTCTGTGTAGATGTCCTTTAAAGTAGTGCCATCCCACCATTGAGAGGTAGGTAGCACCACCGTTGGAGGTGTTCGGGTCAATTCGAGGTTCGGGACATGGTGATCACCAGAGCAATGGGAAGACACCTTAGAAGCTACCCTCATGCCAGGTTCCCGGATCATGAGGACTTACTAAGACATCCTCTACTCGACGATCACCTTTCGAGGCAAGGCAACAGTGAGGCGTACCCTAGGGGTGGTGTGTGCGATTCGTGTGTCGTTTTCATTTGCATTTATCTTGTCATGTTATTGGTTTTCTACGCATTGCTTTTATTTAAGGCCATTCATTCTTGCATGCTTTGCTCAACAGTTAAAAGTTGCGAGGAAAAGTAAATCTAAAGCTATTACAAAAGGCGCGGGTCCACATCGCCAAAATTAACCAGGACCCGATTTGACAGAAAATAAATAAAGTAAAAATGCGAGAAGTAATTACAAGGCTTCGGGAGAGGTACATAATTATTTAAGCAAAATAAAATAAATATGCGAAATAAGAATTGAAACGAGGGCGTTGGACCTTTTTGCAAAATATTAAAATTACATGAATTAATTAAGAAAAGAAATTGTTTTTGGTGTTTTTTAGTGTTTTAGGATTTAATAGAAAAAAGGAATTAATTAAGATTAAAATAAAATGCTAAACCTAATTCTAATTATTTTTTAATTTATTAAGAAAAATGTTGAAGTTTTTAACCTAAATTAAACCTAATTTTTATATACAAATTTAATTATGAAAATAAATAAAATAAATAATATTATTGTGAAAAAGAAAAATTAAAAGGAATAAAACATTTATTAAACCTATTTCTATATTTTTTAGATTTTTTGTTTATGAAAGAAATTAAAATTAAAACTCTAATTTAAACTAATTAATTTACATGCATTTATTTACAAGAAATATTAAAATAAAATATTTATTATATTTTTTATCTTTTTTGATTTTTATGCATTTTTTATGTTTATGAAGAATAATTAATTAACTGAATAAATAATAATTAAGAGGAATAAAAAATAATAATACAAAAGAAAGTAAAGAAAATAAAAAGAATATGCAAACCTGGGGGTTTAGACCCCAATATGGAGGTTAGATCTAAGAATTCTGGCCCAACAAGACATTGATCCGTTTGACTTTCCAGATGGTATGCTGTAGCATTGACTGGACCCTATGCTGTTCCTCCAATCTGCACCTTTGATCTGATGAGTCTGGACAGGTGGACGTTGATTTTTGCGCGTGTATGATGTGCTTCAATGCTGACTCTGCATGTGAATTTTTATGGAAAAATATTATGGAAATAACAAAGACCTGGGGCTCGAACCCAGGTCATATACATTGCCAATGCTTTCTCTAACCAACTGTGCCAACTAACGCGTTTGATATATAATAAACAAACAAATAATATAAAAGAAAGTGGGTTAATGGCTTGGAAACGCGCGCGAGATTTGAATCAACCTATCATCGTGTGCCACGGACTCATCTTCTTCATGTTCCTGAAAACAAAAATATTGGGCAACGGTTTTTCACGCGTTGTTTTAGGTGGCTTTAAGGAAAATAGCGAATAGGTCTAGAGGGTCCATAAATTAGGCGCGATAGTTGCTTCGTCTTCGTCCACATACGCTGAGTTGGATGGTGGTGGTTTGGAGTCTCAATTTTTCCTTGTTTGACAATCCCTAATTTGGGATCCTGTAAACCCTAACAATTGGCCATGGTGAAATCGTACACAAGGCGTAAAAATATAATCAAAGTATATGGTTAGTTTGCAAATGCTTTACTGATCACGAATATATAAACAAAACATCATGAATGAGCCTAGAATGTAAAACACGACAATGAAAATAAAGTGAGAAAGGCTAGCTTCTGTACAACGATTCAGGAGGTTATGGACTTGGAAATCTATGCAGGCACGTTGCTGGAGACCTAAGGAAGATGATGAGATGAAAATCTCAGCTTGAATCGCCCTCCAATGTGATTTTCAGTTTTGAGTTTCTTTGAGAAAAATTCAAGTTTGTCAATGGTCTTTTTGAGCAGCTGTGCGTGTGTTCTCATTAGGGTTGTGATCAGGCATTTGTATTGAGTGAATTAGGTCAAGAAAAGTAGAACAAATCCAATGCAATGATGGTTTTTGAAAATTTGATTTTAAGGATCTTTTTCATATCTTTTTCCATGCAATTTTGTGTCAATTAGGATCCAATCAAACCAAATCTTCCCATATTTGAATGTGCACGAATTATTGAGTCTAAAACATGTGCAAAAAGATTTATTAGGTTAAGTTAAGTATTTTTCACATATTTAATTGATTTAAATGAATTAATATAAATAAAAATTCAAATAAATAAATAAAAAATGAGAAAATACTTCCCTTTGGGCCAAGTGGTCGTGCACATGTCATGGATGATGAATTATGGAATAAAAATGGGCCCATTAGCAATTTTAGGTCATTTGAATCAATGTTGACTTTTCAAAATATCCAAAAATTTCCCAACTTCCACAAGGCATAACTTGCTCAATTTTTAATCTTTTCTCATGTTCTTGGACATTTTGGAAAGGTCTTTGAGTCCTATAACCAATTCCTTTTGTCCCATGTCATTTTGATTTACCAATCTCAAGTTATGGCCTTTGACTTAAAGTCCCTTTTTGTTGACTTTTGAAAATGACCTATAATGTTGAAATTGATAACTTTTTGTGAGAGAATTTCTTGGACTTGAAGTATGAATATGAGTTGTAGGAAATGTCTTTCTCTTCAAAATGAGCTTTGGATGGAATTTTTCTGATAATCCATGTGAAAGTTATGCCCTGGTCAATTTCAGTTGACTTTTTCAGCTGTCCAAATAAGGAAACTTTTGCATCTTGATGATTTCTGTGCCAAATTTTGAGAATCATGATAAAGCATTGATCAAATGATGTTTGTGGCTTCAAAATGACATGTTGACAAAAATTTGAACTTTTGGCTGCCAAATGACCATTTTGCCCCTACAGTTGACTGTAGTGCAATTTAGGGTTTTGACTGTGCAATTTTGAGCTGAATGTCTTGAAACTTGATATGAGGATACTTGACCATATTTGTAAGCATGTGAGACTTTATTGGACCTTTGAAAACTTCATTTTCTTGATCAGAACACAAACCCTAGTTTTGACTGTATGGGAGACCTTTGCACTGTGCAAACCTTAGGGAGATTTTGAAGCTTTGACTTGGCAATTTCTTGAAGAATATGGGAGGGCAAATTTTGGGGTACAACAGTTGCCCCTGTTCAATCTTCTTAGACCTGAGGATGCAGATTGGCTGACGTGCCTTTCGTAATCCGAGGGTGGAAGATGATTGAACACTAGAGTGCCCAGAAATTTGCGCTCACATAGTAGCAGTGATGATGGAATGGGCTTACAGATGCCATTTGAGGATTGATGAATAGGGTGATGGGCTTATAGATGCCATCAGGATGTTAATCGCATAAGAGATTCCTTAGCGAGAACCTGCATACCTGCAAAAGAAACATGAGTACCTGACACGTTGCAGGAGTTGATTTCAGATGCTTGGTATAGATGTGTCCTGAATGGTTACAGGAGCTGAACCCGGGGTGACTTTAACTTCAACAACGCTCGTTGAGAAAATCTTGGTGAGAATTACCATCTTCACAGGATCGGGAAGAGAACCAATAAGAAATTATAATCTGAAAAGGAATTGTCACCTCACTCACCGTCGGAGAGGGAACCATTTGAAAAGGAATTATCACCTCACTCACTGTCGGAGAGGGAACTAATAGGAAAATATAACCTAGAAGAAAAACCTAAAATGGAAATCTCATGCACCGTCGGAGAGAGAACCAATAGGAAAATTATAATCTTAAAGAAAAGCCTAAAATGGAAATCTCATGCACCGTCGGAGAGAGAACCAATAGGAAAATATAATCTTAAAGAAAGAACCTAAAATGGAAATCTCATGCACCGTCGGAGAGAGAACCAATAGGAAAATTATAATCTTAAAGAAAAACCTAAAATGGAAATCTCATGCACCGTCGGAGAGAGAACCAATAGGAAAATTATAATCTTAAAGAAAAAACCTAAAATGGAAATCTCATGCACCGTCGGAGAGAGAACCAATAGGAAAATTATAATCTTCGGAGAGGGAACTATCTGGAAAGGAATTATCACCTCACTCACCGCCGGAGAGGGAAACATCTGAAAAGGACTTACCACCTCACTCACCGTCGGAGAGGGAACCATAGGAGACTATCACCTCACTCACCGTCGGAGAGGGAAACATCTGAAAAGGACTTACCACCTCACTCACCGTCGGAGAGGGAACCATAGGAGACTATCACCTCACTCACCGTCGGAGAGGGAAACATCTGAAAAAGGAATTACCACCTCACTCACCGTCGGAGAGGGGACCATAGGAGACTATCACCTCACTCACCGTCGGAGAGGGAAACATCTGAAAAGGACTTACCACCTCACTCACCGTCGGAGAGGGAACCATAGGAGACTATCACCTCACTCACCGTCGGAGAGGGAAACATCTGAAAAAGGAATTACCACCTCACTCACCGTCGGAGAGGGAACCGTAGGAGACTATCACCTCACTCACCGTCGGAGAGGTAAACATCTGAAAAGGACTTACCACCTCACTCACTGTCGGAGAGGGAACCGTAGGAGACTATCACCTCACTCACCGTCGGAGAGGGAAACATCTGAAAAGGAATTATCACCTCACTCACCGTCGGAGAGGGAACTAATAGGAAAATATAACCTAGAAGAAAAACCTAAAATGGAAATCTCATGCACCGTCGGAGAGAAAACCAATAGGACAATATAATCTTATAACTTCATCTGAGTCTTTATCAGAAAAATCTGTTGGGAGTCGATTTAGCTGGACTAGAGAAGGCATGGGACTGGATAAGAAATCTTTGGAGTCGATTAACTGAACCGGTCTAGGTCTTGAAATATGATTGGGAATTTCAACTGCATCTTTCCTGAAAGGTAAAGGTCAGTCATATGCAATGCATGATATGGATCAAGCAATGATGTTCTCAACATAAATGGGATTTGTATGACATGATGCGTCAATGCATGCTATAATGATGTATGTGATGTTTTATGAATGTATGTTTTCGTCTAGGAAAGTAAATCCTTGACGGGTGCCGGGAAGTCACATCCTGGGCTGATATTGAAGGGTAAGCTTTCGCTGGGGATGATAACTGCAAGAATACCGGTAGGAGAAGATGACTCCGTTGCGGAATAAACTTGGCAAATGGAAGATTCTGCGGGGAGAAAAGATACTCTAGTGACTATGCTGGGAAGCAATACTCTGTGGGAAGAGGGATGCTTTGCTGAGTGTTGTTAGTAGTAATTTGCTGGCGATATCCTTGCTGTACTGAAAGTGTTGATAGACTTCGTTGGGGTAAGAAGACTCTGTCGACGACGATCTTTCCGTGGCTTTTGGCTGAGGATAACCCAGTTATATCCTATTAAGGAAATAACTCTTTAAATAAAGCCGGGCGACGCGTTCGTGCTCTGCGAGGGATAAGCTTCCAGAATCTACTGGGGATAAGCTTGCTGCTTGGGGAGATGGATTCCTAACTTTCTTGGGGAAGCTAATTGGACTCTCCTGGGGAAGTTTTGATATGCTGGGGAAGTGATTCCTTTGAATGTTTGATATGCCGCCGGGGAATAATCTTTAGACCACGACTGCCGGGGATGCTTGTTAAGGATATATATATACTGCCGGGGAATGTTGATATCTGCTGGAGGATACCCAACTTTCTTGAGACTTGATAACTCTGCTTGGAGAAGAATGCACTGTTCTGCTGACTTACTCTCTGGGGAATTGAGACATGCTGGTTATGTTCTTTAGTTGAACCTACCTTGGTACCTTGGAGGACAGAGCGATTAGATTGTTTGGACAACTCATCATTGCCCCTGTTTCTGAGGTGGGAGAGGAGGACCTGTGAGGTGCTGATAGTGGTTGATGGACAGACCTACTTCTGGTAGGCAGGTGACAAGATGACAGGACATAGTCGTACGCTTTGATCCCTAACTTTTGCCTGGACCGCCCTTTCGGGTTTTCAGTCCACCGGGATACCCATTTTTGCCCAAGCCGCCTTTTCAGGTTTTCGACTTGCCGGGTGTACAATTTTTTTTCATTTCATCCCTTCATTTTTCCCGAACCTTTTTGGTTCGCCGGGAAGCCCTTACTTTTGCCTAGGTATGTCAACCTAGCGGGTCTTTGATTATGCGCAGTATTTTTTTCGACTATGTCCGTGTCCTCAGGATGTAGGGAATTGCCCCTGTCAGAAGTGTTTTGTCATGCCGCCAGAAGGTGCTTGATTGTGCAAGATTCATTGCTGGAATGCCCCAAGTGACTCAGGCGGAGATTTGCCCCAGGCTATTTGGCCTTTGAGAGGTTCTCCGAATCTTGATTGGACTGCCCCAGATAATAGACCCCGATCATGTCTGCCCCTTGATTGGAAGTGCTTCTGTTCATTAGTTATTCATCGTGCGAATTTCCCTGCTGTTCAAACAAATTGTCATATGCAAACAAAGTTATGTTAAAAATGCAAAGCTTATGTCTGTTCCGAAGTTTTTGGAAATGCAGTTTTTTTTTTAATAAAACAAGTGAGTTCTTTTGTAAACTGTGATGTCAAACTCATTATTTTACTGCGAGCCTTAAGGAGTCAGGATACCTTTCGTAACAGTATGCTTTCGAACTAACCCATGCTTCAGCTAGGACTTTTAAGGGTTATAACATGGCCTGGTTCACGGTTTAAGAAACAAAGGATAAAGGCTCAAATTATTTGTACCCACCCGCTCTTCATGATGTTCTCCAAACCTAAAACTCATTTGATCGTGCGTTAGACCTTGTTCGAGTTTTTGTTTTGATGCTTCAGTGATGATTCAGATATTGATGATTTATTTGGAATAGGCAGTCATTTTTTCTTTGGTTGAGGGTTTGTGGGACCTCCTTTTTTTTTTTTTGATTTTTGTTATCCCTTTCTTTTTTTTGCCTGAACTGTTTCCTTTTTTGGAATTACAGTCAGCGGGATGCCCCAGTTTTGTAAGTCTCCTTCATGGGTTCTGACTTAACGGGTTCTTTATTTTTTAAGATAATGACTGCCTTTCTTTATTGATTACTCGGAACCATCACTGTCTTTCTTCGTTTTGTAAGGACCTCTTCGATGCCATTCGTTATGCACTTGGATCAACTGAGAGACTACCCTGCCCCAGGTTATGATTAAGGGTTTTGAATTTCGAAAAGAAAAACTCCTACTTCTTTGGCTCAGAGGGGTTGACGAGGGATTATCATCCTTATAACTCCAGTGTTTAGGGATTTGAAACAATGCCTGTACCTCATCAGCGGGGTCTGTTCAAAAGCATACTGTAAAGATCGTGGTATCCTTTTCGTCATCCTCCCTCAAGAGGCTTAGAATTATTATTTAAGAGTTGATTATCAGAAAAAATATGAAAATAATTTGCGTATAGTGAATACGAATATATTGCTTCAAAACAGACATGTGCGATGCATTAATGAAATAACAATGTTTGACATGAATAGAATGCTTGAACAATCAAAAGAAAATTACAACTTGAATTCAAATGAACAAAAAGTGCTTTCTATCCTAACCATGTCTTGGCATGGGGGCAGTGACCACGTTGGGAGTCTCGGCGGGCTCGAACTCGATCTCTTTAGCATCGATCATGTTCTGAATCTTGTACTTCAGTGCCCAACAATCCTCAGTATCGTGCCCCGGGCTACCAGAATGGTACGCGCACCTTGCTTCCGGGTTGTAATTCGGAGAGGAAGTCTTTGGATTTGCAGGAGGGTTGATCACCGCAATCAGGTTCATCCTCAACATGTGCTGCAAAGCTCGTGACCATGGCATATTGATGTTGGTGAATTGTCTCTTGGGCTCGTTCGGCCTGTTCTGATCAAACTGCTGTTCTTGGCGAGGTCGTTGTTGGACCTGTGAAGTAGTAGCGACTCGGAGAGGTCTATTCATTGGACCCGACCTTTGCCTTCTTGGAAGCTGTTCCATGGCCTGGTCCCTGATTTGGGCTGATTGCTTCATGCCTTGATGAAGCTGACTGATCATGGCCCTCAGATCTCCTTGCTCCTGAGCTAAACCTTGAATGAGGGCCCTTTGCCCCAGTATCTGGGTTTTCAATGTGTCTACCTCAGCTTGTAGACGTTTCAGCTGTTCGTCCTTGTCATCTTCAGGACTCTTTCTGATCAGATTCCCCATGAGGAGTGTCCTCAACTATTCCTGCCCCTTGGATAGACCTAGGAAGATTTCCCTGAACTGAGTCTCTTGAGCGTGAAGGTCCTGGTTATCTTGTTGTGAAGCCATTGCTGAAATAAACAGCGAGAAAGGTGAGTGACCTGCAACAAGGATACCTGTTATGCAATGATGAGTATGACATGCATGTAATGTTTTCAAGGACCTCGCGGGGTAAACAAGAAAATTTGTTAGCATTTGGGTCCGGTAGTTTGATTGAAGGAACTTTGGATCGTTGAGAGTCCTTCTTCCAGGGTCAAAGGCTCACCATATCCAGTGGGTCATAGCCTCTGACTTTAGTCATCATGTCTGGTTTTGATTTCCAAACAACCTTGGTTAGGGGAACCTTCTTCAGGAGTCAGAGCTCACCATATCAAGTGGGTCATAGCCTCTGACAACCTTGGCTAGAGGAAAATAAATCCTCTTTGCCCCTTGCTGGGATAGTTGATTCACCATGACCTGCATCACAAGCCCTTGAGATCCTTGAAATGAGTTAGGATGTATGCAATGGTATGATGTCATGGTATGCATGGGGTAATGTGAGTAAACCCTGTTATGAGTCCCAATTAAGGACATAAACAAGACCTGCAAAAAACTAGTCTGCAAGAAACTCAGTACATTCTGTTATAAGCCCTAATTAAGGACTATAAACAAAACCTGCAAGAAACTCAATACACTCCGTTATGAGTCCTAATTAAGGACTATAAACAAAACCTGCAAGAAACTTAGCAAGCCCTGTCATGTGTCCCAATTAAGGACTAAAACAAAACCTGCAAGCAGTTCATGTGTCAGATAAAGCATGCAAGTAGTCAAGTACGAAGGCACACAAGTCACACATGACAAGCCCTTAGTGTTTAGGCCAGCATGAGGTCTGGGTATTACCCTCTTGAAGTTGGTGGGTTCATACCTGTCCTATCAAAGTAACCGGGTTCTAAGGGTCCCAATATCACGGGATTGCTTTCATTGTTCATTGTTTCGATTTAGCCACTGAACTGGCGACCGAAATATTCCAGGAAAGCAACCCTCCATTGAGTGTAGTATCTAGTATCAACCAACCTCGGACTGCACCAAAGTCAGTTATCTCACTACCCTAAAGAGGCCAAGATAGTTCAATTAAGGTTCCTAAGGTCTGTTGATGCTTCATGACACCACGCGGAGGCCCCGTACTCTCCTTCACTGAACTCAAGGGTTACCGGTACACACCAAAGTGCCACATCAACGTAGCAGACTGTTTCAACCATGTCGGTATACCCCGCACAGTTCCCTCACATCCTTGTTGCTACTTTCTAAGAAGGTATCCCCCAGATCCGGGTTAGGATCTATAGAACTCCCAAGCAAACCACAATAATAAAGCAAGCAAAGAAGACAATTGAAAACACAGTGATCTTAATCCTAAGGTACACCTCACTTTTAAGTAAGTTCCCCAGCAGAGTCGCCAGTTCTGTGATCGGTGGATCTGGAACTGACTGTTTAACGCTGGTTCGCAAAATGTCGCGGAAGCAAGAGTCGCCACCGTCTTTTATTTTCTCCAAATGGAAAGGACAAAAGCACAGAAAAATTCCTTAAAGAGATTGCTCTCGGTTCGGGAGGTAGGTTATAGAAAGGGAAGGTGTTAGCACCCTTTCTATCCATGGTTATCCATGGGCTCTTAGATACTTGCTCACTTGTGTTTTCAAAAATGGTTTATTTGCTTTTCAACTGTGGGTTTAAAAAAAGTCTCTTTGAAAATTCCAGTTCGACTCTTGTATCGGTCCTCAAGAGTGTTTGAAAAATTGCTTTCGAAAGCTTTTTGAAAATGTGTTGGTGTGAAAAGTATTTTTGATTTGTTTTGAAATTAGAGCAAGTATCTACGAGAACCTACCTACCCTAAGGAATTCGTCTGTGTAGATGTCCTTTAAAGTAGTGCCATCCCACCATTGAGAGGTAGGTAGCACCACCGTTGGAGGTGTTCGGGTCAATTCGAGGTTCGGGACATGGTGATCACCAGAGCAATGGGAAGACACCTTAGAAGCTACCCTCATGCCAGGTTCCCGGATCATGAGGACTTACTAAGACATCCTCTACTCGACGATCACCTTTCGAGGCAAGGCAACAGTGAGGCGTACCCTAGGGGTGGTGTGTGCGATTCGTGTGTCGTTTTCATTTGCATTTATCTTGTCATGTTATTGGTTTTCTACGCATTGCTTTTATTTAAGGCCATTCATTCTTGCATGCTTTGCTCAACAGTTAAAAGTTGCGAGGAAAAGTAAATCTAAAGTTATTACAAAAGGCGCGGGTCCACATCGCCAAAATTAACCAGGACCCGATTTGACAGAAAATAAATAAAGTAAAAATGCGAGAAGTAATTACAAGGCTTCGGGAGAGGTACATAATTATTTAAGCAAAATAAAATAAATATGCGAAATAAGAATTGAAACGAGGGCGTTGGACCCTTTTGCAAAATATTAAAATTACATGAATTAATTAAGAAAAGAAATTGTTTTTGGTGTTTTTTAGTGTTTTAGGATTTAATAGAAAAAAGGAATTAATTAAGATTAAAATAAAATGCTAAACCTAATTCTAATTATTTTTTAATTTATTAAGAAAAATGTTGAAGTTTTTAACCTAAATTAAACCTAATTTTTATATACAAAATTAATTATGAAAATAAATAAAATAAATAATATTATTGTGAAAAAGAAAAATTAAAAGGAATAAAACATTTATTAAACCTATTTCTATATTTTTTAGATTTTTTGTTTATGAAAGAAATTAAAATTAAAACTCTAATTTAAACTAATTAATTTACATGCATTTATTTACAAGAAATATTAAAATAAAATATTTATTATATTTTTTATCTTTTTTGATTTTTATGCATTTTTTATGTTTATGAAGAATAATTAATTAACTGAATAAATAATAATTAAGAGGAATAAAAAATAATAATACAAAAGAAAGTAAAGAAAATAAAAAGAATATGCAAACCTGGGGGTTTAGACCCCAATATGGAGGTTAGATCCAAGAATTCTGGCCCAACAAGACATTGATCCGTTTGACTTTCCAGATGGTATGCTGTAGCATTGACTGGACCCTATGCTGTTCCTCCAATCTGCACCTTTGATCTGATGAGTCTGGACAGGTGGACGTTGATTTTTGCGCGTGTATGATGTGCTTCAATGCTGACTCTGCATGTGAATTTTTATGGAAAAATATTATGGAAATAACAAAGACCTGGGGCTCGAACCCAGGTCATATACATTGCCAATGCTTTCTCTAACCAACTGTGCCAACTAACGCGTTTGATATATAATAAACAAACAAATAATATAAAAGAAAGTGGGTTAATGGCTTGGAAACGCGCGCGAGATTTGAATCAACCTATCATCGTGTGCCACGGACTCATCTTCTTCATGTTCCTGAAAACAAAAATATTGGGCAACGGTTTTTCACGCGTTGTTTTAGGTGGCTTTAAGGAAAATAGCGAATAGGTCTAGAGGGTCCATAAATTAGGCGCGATAGTTGCTTCGTCTTCGTCCACATACGCTGAGTTGGATGGTGGTGGTTTGGAGTCTCAATTTTTCCTTGTTTGACAATCCCTAATTTGGGATCCTGTAAACCCTAACAATTGGCCATGGTGAAATCGTACACAAGGCGTAAAAATATAATCAAAGTATATGGTTAGTTTGCAAATGCTTTACTGATCACGAATATATAAACAAAACATCATGAATGAGCCTAGAATGTAAAACACGACAATGAAAATAAAGTGAGAAAGGCTAGCTTCTGTACAACGATTCAGGAGGTTATGGACTTGGAAATCTATGCAGGCACGTTGCTGGAGACCTAAGGAAGATGATGAGATGAAAATCTCAGCTTGAATCGCCCTCCAATGTGATTTTCAGTTTTGAGTTTCTTTGAGAAAAATTCAAGTTTGTCAATGGTCTTTTTGAGCAGCTGTGCGTGTGTTCTCATTAGGGTTGTGATCAGGCATTTGTATTGAGTGAATTAGGTCAAGAAAAGTAGAACAAATCCAATGCAATGATGGTTTTTGAAAATTTGATTTTAAGGATCTTTTTCATATCTTTTTCCATGCAATTTTGTGTCAATTAGGATCCAATCAAACCAAATCTTCCCATATTTGAATGTGCACGAATTATTGAGTCTAAAACATGTGCAAAAAGATTTATTAGGTTAAGTTAAGTATTTTTCACATATTTAATTGATTTAAATGAATTAATATAAATAAAAATTCAAATAAATAAATAAAAAATGAGAAAATACTTCCCTTTGGGCCAAGTGGTCGTGCACATGTCATGGATGATGAATTATGGAATAAAAATGGGCCCATTAGCAATTTTAGGTCATTTGAATCAATGTTGACTTTTCAAAATATCCAAAAATTTCCCAACTTCCACAAGGCATAACTTGCTCAATTTTTAATCTTTTCTCATGTTCTTGGACATTTTGGAAAGGTCTTTGAGTCCTATAACCAATGCCTTTTGTCCCATGTCATTTTGATTTACCAATCTCAAGTTATGGCCTTTGACGTAAAGTCCCTTTTTGTTGACTTTTGAAAATGACCTATAATGTTGAAATTGATAACTTTTTGTGAGAGAATTTCTTGGACTTGAAGTATGAATATGAGTTGTAGGAAATGTCTTTCTCTTCAAAATGAGCTTTGGATGGAATTTTTCTGATAATCCATGTGAAAGTTATGCCCTGGTCAATTTCAGTTGACTTTTTCAGCTGTCCAAATAAGGAAACTTTTGCATCTTGATGATTTCTGAGCCAAATTTTGAGAATCATGATAAAGCATTGATCAAATGATGTTTGTGGCTTCAAAATGACATGTTGACCAAAAATTTGAACTTTTGGCTGCCAAATGACCATTTTGCCCCTACAGTTGACTGTAGTGCAATTTAGGGTTTTGACTGTGCAATTTTGAGCTGAATGTCTTGAAACTTGATATGAGGATACTTGACCATATTTGTAAGCATGTGAGACTTTATTGGACCTTTGAAAACTTCATTTTCTTGATCAGAACACAAACCCTAGTTTTGACTGTATGGGAGACCTTTGCACTGTGCAAACCTTAGGGAGATTTTGAAGCTTTGACTTGGCAATTTCTTGAAGAATATGGGAGGGCAAATTTTGGGGTACAACAGTTGCCCCTGTTCAATCTTCTTAGACCTGAGGATGCAGATTGGCTGACGTGCCTTTCGTAATCCGAGGGTGGAAGATGATTGAACACTAGAGTGCCCAGAAATTTGCGCTCACATAGTAGCAGTGATGATGGAATGGGCTTACAGATGCCATTTGAGGATTGATGAATAGGGTGATGGGCTTATAGATGCCATCAGGATGTTAATCGCATAAGATATTCCTTAGCGAGAACCTGCATACCTGCAAAAGAAACATGAGTACCTGACACGTTGCAGGAGTTGATTTCAGATGCTTGGTATAGATGTGTCCTGACTGGTTACAGGAGCTGAACCCGGGGTGACTTTAACTTCAACAACGCTCGTTGAGAAAATCTTGGTGAGAATTACCATCTTCACAGGATCGGGAAGAGAACCAATAAGAAATTATAATCTGAAAAGGAATTGTCACCTCACTCACCGTCGGAGAGGGAACCATTTGAAAAGGAATTATCACCTCACTCACCGTCGGAGAGGGAACTAATAGGAAAATATAACCTAGAAGAAAAACCTAAAATGGAAATCTCATGCACCGTCGGAGAGAGAACCAATAGGAAAATTATAATCTTAAAGAAAAGCCTAAAATGGAAATCTCATGCACCGTCGGAGAGAGAACCAATAGGAAAATATAATCTTAAAGAAAGAACCTAAAATGGAAATCTCATGCACCGTCGGAGAGAGAACCAATAGGAAAATTATAATCTTAAAGAAAAACCTAAAATGGAAATCTCATGCACCGTCGGAGAGAGAACCAATAGGAAAATTATAATCTTAAAGAAAAAACCTAAAATGGAAATCTCATGCACCGTCGGAGAGAGAACCAATAGGAAAATTATAATCTTCGGAGAGGGAACTATCTGGAAAGGAATTATCACCTCACTCACCGCCGGAGAGGGAAACATCTGAAAAGGACTTACCACCTCACTCACCGTCGGAGAGGGAACCATAGGAGACTATCACCTCACTCACCGTCGGAGAGGGAAACATCTGAAAAGGACTTACCACCTCACTCACCGTCGGAGAGGGAACCATAGGAGACTATCACCTCACTCACCGTCGGAGAGGGAAACATCTGAAAAAGGAATTACCACCTCACTCACCGTCGGAGAGGGGACCATAGGAGACTATCACCTCACTCACCGTCGGAGAGGGAAACATCTGAAAAGGACTTACCACCTCACTCACCGTCGGAGAGGGAACCATAGGAGACTATCACCTCACTCACCGTCGGAGAGGGAAACATCTGAAAAAGGAATTACCACCTCACTCACCGTCGGAGAGGGAACCGTAGGAGACTATCACCTCACTCACCGTCGGAGAGGGAAACATCTGAAAAGGACTTACCACCTCACTCACCGTCGGAGAGGGAACCGTAGGAGACTATCACCTCACTCACCGTCGGAGAGGGAAACATCTGAAAAGGAATTATCACCTCAGTCACCGTCGGAGAGGGAACTAATAGGAAAATATAACCTAGAAGAAAAACCTAAAATGGAAATCTCATGCACCGTCGGAGAGAAAACCAATAGGACAATATAATCTTATAACTTCATCTGAGTCTTTATCAGAAAAATCTGTTGGGAGTCGATTTAGCTGGACTAGAGAAGGCATGGGACTGGATAAGAAATCTTTGGAGTCGATTAACTGAACCGGTCTAGGTCTTGAAATATGATTGGGAATTTCAACTGCATCTTTCCTGAAAGGTAAAGGTCAGTCATATGCAATGCATGATATGGATCAAGCAATGATGTTCTCAACATAAATGGGATTTGTATGACATGATGCGTCTATGCATGCTATAATGATGTATGTGATGTTTTATGAATGTATGTTTTCGTCTAGGAAAGTAAATCCTTGACGGGTGCCGGGAAGTCACATCCTGGGCTGATATTGAAGGGTAAGCTTTCGCTGGGGATGATAACTGCAAGAATACCGGTAGGAGAAGATGACTCCGTTGCGGAATAAACTTGGCAAATGGAAGATTCTGCGGGGAGAAAAGATACTCTAGTGACTATGCTGGGAAGCAATACTCTGTGGGAAGAGGGATGCTTTGCTGAGTGTTGTTAGTAGTAATTTGCTGGCGATATCCTTGCTGTACTGAAAGTGTTGATAGACTTCGTTGGGGTAACAAGACTCTGTCGACGACGATCTTTCCGTGGCTTTTGGCTGAGGATAACCCAGTTATATCCTATTAAGGAAATAACTCTTTAAATAAAGCCGGGCGACGCGTTCGTGCTCTGCGAGGGATAAGCTTCCAGAATCTACTGGGGATAAGCTTGCTGCTTAGGGAGATGGATTCCTAACTTTCTTGGGGAAGCTAATTGGACTCTCCTGGGGAAGTTTTGATATGCTGGGGAAGTGATTCCTTTGAATGTTTGATATGCCGCCGGGGAACAATCTTTAGACCACGACTGCCGGGGATGCTTGTTAAGGATATATATATACTGCCGGGGAATGTTGATATCTGCTGGAGGATACCCAACTTTCTTGAGACTTGATAACTCTGCTTGGAGAAGAATGCACTGTTCTGCTGACTTACTCTCTGGGGAATTGAGACATGCTGGTTATGTTCTTTAGTTGAACCTACCTTGGTACCTTGGAGGACAAAGCGATTAGATTGTTTGGACAACTCATCATTGCCCCTGTTTCTGAGGTGGGAGAGGAGGACCTGTGAGGTGCTGATAGTGGTTGATGGACAGACCTACTTCTGGTAGGCAGGTGAAAAGATGACAGGACATAGTCGTACGCTTTGATCCCTAACTTTTGCCTGGACCGCCCTTTCGGGTTTTCAGTCCACCGGGATACCCATTTTTGCCCAAGCCGCCTTTTCAGGTTTTCGACTTGCCGGGTGTACAAATTTTTTTCATTTCATCCCTTCATTTTTCCCGAACCTTTTTGGTTCGCCGGGAAGCCCTTACTTTTGCCTAGGTATGTCAACCTAGCGGGTCTTTGATTATGCGCAGTATTTTTTTCGACTATGTCCGTGTCCTCAGGATGTAGGGAATTGCCCCTGTCAGAAGTGTTTTGTCATGCCGCCAGAAGGTGCTTGATTGTGCAAGATTCATTGCTGGAATGCCCCAAGTGACTCAGGCGGAGATTTGCCCCAGGCTATTTGGCCTTTGAGAGGTTCTCCGAATCTTGATTGGACTGCCCCAGATAATAGACCCCGATCATGTCTGCCCCTTGATTGGAAGTGCTTCTGTTCATTAGTTATTCATCGTGCGAATTTCCCTGCTGTTCAAACAAATTGTCATATGCAAACAAAGTTATGTTAAAAATGCAAAGCTTATGTCTGTTCCGAAGTTTTTGGAAATGCAGTTTTTTTTTAATAAAACAAGTGAGTTCTTTTGTAAACTGTGATGTCAAACTCATTATTTTACTGCGAGCCTTAAGGAGTCAGGATACCTTTCGTAACAGTATGCTTTCGAACTAACCCATGCTTCAGCTAGGACTTTTAAGGGTTATAACATGGCCTGGTTCACGGTTTAAGAAACAAAGGATAAAGGCTCAAATTATTTGTACCCACCCGCTCTTCATGATGTTCTCCAAACCTAAAACTCATTTGATCGTGCGTTAGACCTTGTTCGAGTTTTTGTTTTGATGCTTCAGTGATGATTCAGATATTGATGATTTATTTGGAATAGGCAGTCATTTTTTCTTTGGTTGAGGGTTTGTGGGACCTCCTTTTTTTTTTTTGATTTTTGTTATCCCTTTCTTTTTTTTGCCTGAACTGTTTCCTTTTTTGGAATTACAGTCAGCGGGATGCCCCAGTTTTGTAAGTCTCCTTCATGGGTTCTGACTTAACGGGTTCTTTATTTTTTGAGATAATGACTGCCTTTCTTTATTGATTACTCGGAACCATCACTGTCTTTCTTCGTTTTGTAAGGACCTCTTCGGTGTCATTCGTTATGCACTTGGATCAACTGAGAGACTACCCTGCCCCAGGTTATGATTAAGGGTTTTGAATTTCGAAAAGAAAAACTCCTACTTCTTTGGCTCAGAGGGGTTGACGAGGGATTATCATCCTTATAACTCCAGTGTTTAGGGATTTGAAACAATGCCTGTACCTCATCAGCGGGGTCTGTTCAAAAGCATACTGTAAAGATCGTGGTATCGTTTTCGTCATCCTCCCTCAAGAGGCTTAGAATTATTATTTAAGAGTTGATTATCAGAAAAAATATGAAAATAATTTGCGTATAGTGAATACGAATATATTGCTTCAAAACAGACATGTGCGATGCATTAATGAAATAACAATGTTTGACATGAATAGAATGCTTGAACAATCAAAAGAAAATTACAACTTGAATTCAAATGAACAAAAAGTGCTTTCTATCCTAACCATGTCTTGGCATGGGGGCAGTGACCACGTTGGGAGTCTCGGCGGGCTCGAACTCGATCTCTTTAGCATCGATCATGTTCTGAATCTTGTACTTCAGTGCCCAACAATCCTCAGTATCGTGCCCCGGGCTACCAGAATGGTACGCGCACCTTGCTTCCGGGTTGTAATTCGGAGAGGAAGTCTTTGGATTTGCAGGAGGGTTGATCACCGCAATCAGGTTCATCCTCAACATGTGCTGCAAAGCTCGTGACCATGGCATATTGATGTTGGTGAATTGTCTCTTGGGCTCGTTCGGCCTGTTCTGATCAAACTGCTGTTCTTGGCGAGGTCGTTGTTGGACCTGTGAAGTAGTAGCAACTCGGAGAGGTCTATTCATTGGACCCGACCTTTGCCTTCTTGGAAGCTGTTCCATGGCCTGGTCCCTGATTTGGGCTGATTGCTTCATGCCTTGATGAAGCTGACTGATCATGGCCCTCAGATCTCCTTGCTCCTGAGCTAAACCTTGAATGAGGGCCCTTTGCCCCAGTATCTGGGTTTTCAATGTGTCTACCTCAGCTTGTAGACGTTTCAGCTGTTCGTCCTTGTCATCTTCAGGACTCTTTCTGATCAGATTCCCCATGAGGAGTGTCCTCAACTATTCCTGCCCCTTGGATAGACCTAGGAAGATTTCCCTGAACTGAGTCTCTTGAGCGTGAAGGTCCTGGTTATCTTGTTGTGAAGCCATTGCTGAAATAAACAGCGAGAAAGGTGAGTGACCTGCAACAAGGATACCTGTTATGCAATGATGAGTATGACATGCATGTAATGTTTTCAAGGACCTCGCGGGGTAAACAAGAAAATTTGTTAGCATTTGGGTCCGGTAGTTTGATTGAAGGAACTTTGGATCGTTGAGAGTCCTTCTTCCAGGGTCAAAGGCTCACCATATCCAGTGGGTCATAGCCTCTGACTTTAGTCATCATGTCTGGTTTTGATTTCCAAACAACCTTGGTTAGGGGAACCTTCTTCAGGAGTTAGAGCTCACCATATCAAGTGGGTCATAGCCTCTGACAACCTTGGCTAGAGGAAAATAAATCCTCTTTGCCCCTTGCTGGGATAGTTGATTCACCATGACCTGTATCACAAGCCCTTGAGATCCTTGAAATAAGTTAGGATGTATGCAATGGTATGATGTCATGGTATGCATGGGGTAATGTGAGTAAACCCTGTTATGAGTCCCAATTAAGGACATAAACAAGACCTGCAAAAAACTAGTCTGCAAGAAACTCAGTACATTCTGTTATAAGCCCTAATTAAGGACTATAAACAAAACCTGCAAGAAACTCAATACACTCCGTTATGAGTCCTAATTAAGGACTATAAACAAAACCTGCAAGAAACTTAGCAAGCCCTGTCATGTGTCCCAATTAAGGACTAAAACAAAACCTGCAAGCAGTTCATGTGTCAGATAAAGCATGCAAGTAGTCAAGTACGAAGGCACACAAGTCACACATGACAAGCCCTTAGTGTTTAGGCCAGCATGAGGTCTGGGTATTACCCTCTTGAAGTTGGTGGGTTCATACCTGTCCTATCAAAGTAACTGGGTTCTAAGGGTCCCAATATCACGGGATTGCTTTCATTGTTCATTGTTTCGATTTAGCCACTGAACTGGCGACCGAAATATTCCAGGAAAGCAACCCTCCATTGAGTGTAGTATCGAGTATCAACCAACCTCGGACTGCAACAAAGTCAGTTATCTCACTACCCTAAAGAGGCCAAGATAGTTCAATTAAGGTTCCTAAGGTCTGTTGATGCTTCATGACACCACGCGGAGGCCCCGTACTCTCCTTGACTGAACTCAAGGGTTACCGGTACACACCAAAGTGCCACATCAACGTAGCAGACTATTTCAACCATGTCGGTATACCCCGCACAGTTCCCTCACAGCCTTGTTGCTACTTTCTAAGAAGGTATCCCCCAGATCCGGGTTAGGATCTATAGAACTCCCAAGCAACCCACAATAATAAAGCAAGCAAAGAAGACAATTGAAAACACAGTGATCTTAATCCTAAGGTACACCTCACTTTTAAGTAAGTTCCCCAGTAGAGTCGCCAGTTCTGTGATCGGTGGATCTGGAACTGACTGTTTAACGCTGGTTCGCAAAATGTCGCGGAAGCAAGAGTCGCCACCGTCTTTTATTTTCTCCAAATGGAAAGGACAAAAGCACAGAAAAATTCCTTAAAGAGATTGCTCTCGGTTCGGGAGGTAGGTTATAAAAAGGGAAGGTGTTAGCACCCTTTCTATCCATGGTTATCCATGGGCTCTTAGATACTTGCTCACTTGTGTTTTCAAAAATGGTTTATTTGCTTTTCAACTGTGGGTTTAAAAAAAGTCTCTTTGAAAATTCCAGTTCGACTCTTGTATCGGTCCTCAAGAGTGTTTGAAAAATTGCTTTCGAAAGCTTTTTGAAAATGTGTTGGTGTGAAAAGTATTTTTGATTTGTTTTGAAATTAGAGCAAGTATCTACGAGAACCTACCTACCCTAAGGAATTCGTCTGTGTAGATGTCCTTTAAAGTAGTGCCATCCCACCATTGAGAGGTAGGTAGCACCACCGTTGGAGGTGTTCGGGTCAATTCGAGGTTCGGGACATGGTGATCACCAGAGCAATGGGAAGACACCTTAGAAGCTACCCTCATGCCAGGTTCCCGGATCATGAGGACTTACTAAGACATCCTCTACTCGACGATCACATTTCGAGGCAAGGCAACAGTGAGGCGTACCCTAGGGGTGGTGTGTGCGATTCGTGTGTCATTTTCATTTGCATTTATCTTGTCATGTTATTGGTTTTCTACGCATTGCTTTTATTTAAGGCCATTCATTCTTGCATGCTTTGCTCAACAGTTAAAAGTTGCGAGGAAAAGTAAATCTAAAGCTATTACAAAAGGCGCGGGTCCACATCGCCAAAATTAACCAGGACCCGATTTGACAGAAAATAAATAAAGTAAAAATGCGAGAAGTAATTACAAGGCTTCGGGAGAGGTACATAATTATTTAAGCAAAATAAAATAAATATGCGAAATAAGAATTGAAACGAGGGCGTTGGACCCTTTTGCAAAATATTAAAATTACATGAATTAATTAAGAAAAGAAATTGTTTTTGGTGTTTTTTAGTGTTTTAGGATTTAATAGAAAAAAGGAATTAATTAAGATTAAAATAAAATGCTAAACCTAATTCTAATTATTTTTTAATTTATTAAGAAAAATGTTGAAGTTTTTAACCTAAATTAAACCTAATTTTTATATACAAATTTAATTATGAAAATAAATAAAATAAATAATATTATTGTGAAAAAGAAAAATTAAAAGGAATAAAACATTTATTAAACCTATTTCTATATTTTTTAGATTTTTTGTTTATGAAAGAAATTAAAATTAAAACTCTAATTTAAACTAATTAATTTACATGCATTTATTTACAAGAAATATTAAAATAAAATATTTATTATATTTTTTATCTTTTTTGATTTTTATGCATTTTTTATGTTTATGAAGAATAATTAATTAACTGAATAAATAATAATTAAGAGGAATAAAAAATAATAATACAAAAGAAAGTAAAGAAAATAAAAAGAATATGCAAACCTGGGGGTTTAGACCCCAATATGGAGGTTAGATCCAAGAATTCTGGCCCAACAAGACATTGATCCGTTTGACTTTCCAGATGGTATGCTGTAGCATTGACTGGACCCTATGCTGTTCCTCCAATCTGCACCTTTGATCTGATGAGTCTGGACAGGTGGACGTTGATTTTTGCGCGTGTATGATGTGCTTCAATGCTGACTCTGCATGTGAATTTTTATGGAAAAATATTATGGAAATAACAAAGACCTGGGGCTCGAACCCAGGTCATATACATTGCCAATGCTTTCTCTAACCAACTGTGCCAACTAACGCGTTTGATATATAATAAACAAACAAATAATATAAAAGAAAGTGGGTTAATGGCTTGGAAACGCGCGCGAGATTTGAATCAACCTATCATCGTGTGCCACGGACTCATCTTCTTCATGTTCCTGAAAACAAAAATATTGGGCAACGGTTTTTCACGCGTTGTTTTAGGTGGCTTTAAGGAAAATAGCGAATAGGTCTAGAGGGTCCATAAATTAGGCGCGATAGTTGCTTCGTCTTCGTCCACATACGCTGAGTTGGATGGTGGTGGTTTGGAGTCTCAATTTTTCCTTGTTTGACAATCCCTAATTTGGGATCCTGTAAACCCTAACAATTGGCCATGGTGAAATCGTACACAAGGCGTAAAAATATAATCAAAGTATATGGTTAGTTTGCAAATGCTTTACTGATCACGAATATATAAACAAAACATCATGAATGAGCCTAGAATGTAAAACACGACAATGAAAATAAAGTGAGAAAGGCTAGCTTCTGTACAACGATTCAGGAGGTTATGGACTTGGAAATCTATGCAGGCACGTTGCTGGAGACCTAAGGAAGATGATGAGATGAAAATCTCAGCTTGAATCGCCCTCCAATGTGATTTTCAGTTTTGAGTTTCTTTGAGAAAAATTCAAGTTTGCCAATGGTCTTTTTGAGCAGCTGTGCGTGTGTTCTCATTAGGGTTGTGATCAGGCATTTGTATTGAGTGAATTAGGTCAAGAAAAGTAGAACAAATCCAATGCAATGATGGTTTTTGAAAATTTGATTTTAAGGATCTTTTTCATATCTTTTTCCATGCAATTTTGTGTCAATTAGGATCCAATCAAACCAAATCTTCCCATATTTGAATGTGCACGAATTATTGAGTCTAAAACATGTGCAAAAAGATTTATTAGGTTAAGTTAAGTATTTTTCACATATTTAATTGATTTAAATGAATTAATATAAATAAAAATTCAAATAAATAAATAAAAAATGAGAAAATACTTCCCTTTGGGCCAAGTGGTCGTGCACATGTCATGGATGATGAATTATGGAAGAAAAATGGGCCCATTAGCAATTTTAGGTCATTTGAATCAATGTTGACTTTTCAAAATATCCAAAAATTTCCCAACTTCCACAAGGCATAACTTGCTCAATTTTTAATCTTTTCTCATGTTCTTGGACATTTTGGAAAGGTCTTTGAGTCATATAACCAATGCCTTTTGTCCCATGTCATTTTGATTTACCAATCTCAAGTTATGGCCTTTGACTTAAAGTCCCTTTTTGTTGACTTTTGAAAATGACCTATAATGTTGAAATTGATAACTTTTTGTGAGAGAATTTCTTGGACTTGAAGTATGAAGATGAGTTGTAGGAAATGTCTTTCTCTTCAAAATGAGCTTTGGATGGAATTTTTCTGATAATCCATGTGAAAGTTATGCCCTGGTCAATTTCAGTTGACTTTTTCAGCTGTCCAAATAAGGAAACTTTTGCATCTTGATGATTTCTGAGCCAAATTTTGAGAATCATGATCAAGCATTGATCAAATGATGTTTATGGCTTCAAAATGACATGTTGACCAAAAATTTGAACTTTTGGCTGCCAAATGACCATTTTGCCCCTACAGTTGACTGTAGTGCAATTTAGGGTTTTGACTGTGCAATTTTGAGCTGAATGTCTTGAAACTTGATATGAGGATACTTGACCATATTTATAAGCATGTGAGACTTGATTGGACCTTTGAAAACTTCATTTTCTTGATCAGAACACAAACCCTAGTTTTGACTGTATGGGAGACCTTTGCACTGTGCAAACCTTAGGGAGATTTTGAAGCTTTGACTTGGCAATTTCTTGAAGAATATGGGAGGGAAAATTTTGGGGTACAACAGCATGTATTGGCGAGAGATGGCTTGTATTGGTGAAAGATGGCATATATTGGAGAAAAATGGCATGTATTGGTGAAAGATGGCTTGTATTGGTGTTATGTTGTTGCTTTCCTAAGTTGGAATTATGATTAGGGTTCTTCCCTATTGGTACCTGTAACGCGGTGGGAGAACTGACTTGGTTGTTTTGCGTTTGATCGCAGTTGTGCAGATAGCAAGAGTCGCCACCGACTTTTCTTTTATCCAAAAGGAAAGGCTGAAAAGAACAGGAAAGACCTTTAGAGATGATTTCTTAAGTTCGGGGGATAGATGTTTTCTTAAGTTCGGGGGGTAATTAATTTAAACTAATTAAAAAAAGAAATTAACTAAAAAAGATTTTTTAGGGTTTTTCTTATGAAAAGGTTTTAAGAATAATATAAAAATACATAAAAATTAATTAATTAAAATAAACCTAAATTCCAAATTAATTTTAATTTAAAAGAAAATAATATAATATAATAATTAAACCTAATTATATAAATATTAATAAAAGAAAGAAATTGAATTGTTAAGAAAATTGTTTTTGTTCTTTTTAGTGCTAAGATAGTAAAATAAATATTTTTTGGATTTTTTGTTAATAATAAAAAAAACTAATATTAGTAATAAAAATAATAACAAGAAAAATATGAAAGTAAAATAAACTGAAATAAAATTGAAAATGAAATAAAGAAATAAATGGGTCAGGGGGTATGAAACATAATCAGGGGGAAAGTCAGCAAAAATAATGAAAGCGCAATTGTTGTACCCCAAAATTTTCCCTCCCATATTTCTCCAAACATTTCAAGAAAAATCTCCAAGTTGCTCAAGATTGCTCAAGAGTTGGACAGTCAAGCTATCTCCTAAGGCAGTCAACCCCAAATTAGGGTTTTGTGTTGCATCAAGGTCCTTGCATCCAAATGACCTCAAGTGCTCCCCAATGTCCTAATATGCTCTCAAGATCATCCATGTCAAGTTTCAAGCCTTGCAGAGAAAGTTTGCTCAGTCAATTGCTCAAAGGGTCCAAAATCGACTGTGTTAGGGCAAAAGTCAACTGTGACCCAAATCAGTCAAACTTCAATATTTTTTGTCAACATTCCCATTTTGAAGGATATTTCATCATTTTATCAAGGTTTGATCATGATTCATCAAGGATTGCTCAAAATTCATCAAGACTCAAAAGTTGCTAAATTAGGGTTTTGTAGGAAAAGTAAACTCAACTTTGACCAAGCATAACTTTCTCATACTTTATGAGAAATGACCCATCAAAAGCTCATTTTGAATATCATGAAATTTCCTACAATCCATCTTCATACCCCAAGATCAGAAAATGAACTCACAAGAAGTTACAAATTTGGATATTATAGGTCATTTTTGAAAGTCAACAAAAACACCTTTTTTTCCAAAGCTTATAACTTTGGAATGGAATATAAAAATGTGACGAGACCAAAGTGGTTGGTTAGAAGACATCTCAAGATTTCTAAAAAGTCAAATAACACCTCCAAAAGTTCAAAATTGAAGAAGTTGTGCATTGTTGAAGTTGGGCATTTTTACAAAATTGCCAAAAGTCAATTATCCCCAAAACTTCAAATTTTGTCAAATGGGCCCATTCTTTTCCACTTGATTTGATCTTGTCACACTACACACGTGTCCTAGCTTCAGCCTTGTGTCCATTTATCAATTTTTCTATTTTTATTTGATTTTTTATTGAATTAATTCATTTTAAATCAATTTAAATCAAATAAAATCACAAAACTTGATTACATGAGATCTTTTTCTATTTTCAGGACCTAATCATCATCAATATCATGATCAAATTCGTATCATACATTCCATGTGCAAAAAGAATGGATTTTGGACAAAATAGGCAAGCTTTCAATGGAGGATCAAATCCAATCTCAAAACATTGATTTGGAAGGATTCAGCCCACATTTGTTGACCTAATGCATTGCATATTACGTATACAAGCCAAAGCATACGAGATCAAGACCTAGAGGTTGCATAATCATCAAGAACCAAACTTGAAAAAAGGCAAAAAAAGTGTGAAACTGAAATCGTTCTTAGAGGCAAATTCAGGAGCAAAACTCAACACTAATCCATTGCTGGACAATCACTGAAGCAAAACCAACCCCTTGAAATCTCTCATACACGCCCAGAAGCTTTGTAAGTATCTCAAAAAACCGCTTTTCGTTTGAATTCATGGATCCATATTCTTGCATTTTCTTGGCAAATCTTTGATATATTTATGATGCTCATGAAATTTCTGAGCTTTTGGCATTATTTGATTGCATTTATATGGACTGTAGCCCTATAACCGAACCTAGGGTTTTGTAGTGTGTTTTTTGGGAATTTCTTTTACAGGCGAAATCAAGATTCAAGAGGGATATAGGTTTGTTCAGGAAGCCTAGACGAGCACACCCATGTGCTTGGAATCAATTTCCATGGACTAGAATGGATTTTAGGATGCATATACAAATTTAGCTGCAGATATAAATCCGCAGGTAAATTTACAGGGTTGGAGGAAGAAGACGACAGACGTGTCTCCCCCTGGTTGGCTGGTTCAAATATTCGCACTTTATTTTTTTTATTCAGGCATATTAATGTGATTTCCCTTATAATATTCATTATCCATTATGTTAACAAATGAAGCGCGTTGGTTGAGTGGTAGAGGCGTTGTCCAATGATCAACAGGACCTGGGTTCGAATCCCAGGTCCCCCCATGCATTTGTTATATTTTTTCTTCAGGTGATCCAATACAAAACCAAGCGCGTGATGCATCATACTCCATCATTCAATCACCTGCCAGATGGCCCCAGGCCAGATCTGGTGGTCCAGATGGAACGTGCACCATACTCCCTAGTCAAAGTGCCTCATGGGATCAGGAAAAGTCAAGTCAGGCCAACAAAATTGGGCCCTGGAATTGCCATTCTCACCTCCTTAAACAGGCCCAAACCCTAAACTCTCTCTATTTTTATTATTTCTTTTAATTAATTATTGTTATTATTTTTATATTAACTAACCAATTAGAACTTTTTTCTTCATAAAATTAAAAACCAAAAATATTTTATTTAATTTCAGCATTTTATTTTTATTAACAAAATCAATTAATTAATTTAGTTTTAATTAGGAATAACTTTGATATCTTTTTGCAATAATTAAAATCAACTTAGATAATTAGGTTTTATTAACATTGATCAAATTTTATTTTTATTTCTTTAAATACCAAAAACCCAAAAATATTTTTATTAATTAATTTATTCATTAATTTAATAATTAACTTAGTTTAATTTCTTTTTAATTCAAAAATAACCAAAAATCTTTTCTTTAATAATTGAAGGATCAAAACCCTAAAAAACTTGAGCCCGATTTAATTTCTCGCACGCGATCCATTTTATTCAATATTGTATTTGTTTCCGGAATGTAATAGATAATTAGGACTATTTTTACCGCTTTATTTATTTTCCGCATTTTGATATCAAGGGTTGTTTTGGGCGATGTAAATACCCGACGCCTTGTAATAGTTAGTTTAATTTCCGCAATTTAATTTCCGTAACTTATAAACTGTTAGATGTTTGGTAATAGGGAAGGCATGACAAGATCGAATGTTTAAACCTAAAATCAACATAGATAACCACTAACATGTACAAAGATAAGATAAACTGAAAACAACACACTCGCACATGCGCACTCTTAGGGTACACCTCACTTGGTTGCCTTCGAACGCGGTCATTGAGTATAGGAAGTTTTAGAGGTCGCCCTCTTGTCCAAAGATCATAGTTGCCTCGAAACGGTTGCCTCGGAAATATGATCTAAGATATTAGGGTTACCGCTAAGGCGTCCTAACATTGCTTTAGTGACCGCAAGTCCCTTAATCAAATTGACCCTTAAACTCCAACGACGGTGCTACCTACTCATCAATAGTGGGATAGCATTGTCTAAAGGACATTAGCACAGATTGATTCCTTTTTCGAGTAGGTAGATGGTTCTTAAGTACTTGCTCTTTCAAAACAAAACAAAATTTCACACTTACACTCCCTTTCAAACAAAAACTTTTTTTCAAACCCACAAACACAAAGAAAAGCAATTTTGAAAACACTTTGAGCAAGTACCTAAGAGCCCGTGGATAACCACAGATAGAAAGGGTGCTAACACCTTCCCTTTCTATAATCTACCCCCCGGACCCGAGAAACATCTCGAAAAAGGAATTTTTCTGTGCTTTTTCCCTTTCCTTGTTGGATAAAATAAAAGACGGTGGCGACTCTTGCTTACCGCGATATTTTGCGAAAACAAACGCAAAACGCGAACCAGCATTCCAAAAACAGTCAGTTCTCTCCCACTGTATCACAGAACTGGCGACTCTGCTGGGGACGCTTAATAAGTGGGGTGTACCTTAGGATTAGATCATTGTGTTTTCAATTGTTTGCTTTGTATGCTTTATATTTGTGGGCTTGTATCAGAGTTACTATAGATCCTAACCCGGATCTGGGGGATACCCTTTAGGTAAGTAGCAATAAACTGTGAGGGAATTGTACGGCATAGACCGATACGGTTGAAGCAGTAGCTACGTTGGTGTGGCACTTTAGTCTGTACCGATATCCCTTGTGTTGGAACGAGGAGAATATGGGTCTTCTAAGGGGTCATCAAGCACCAACTGGCCTTAGAACCTTTAAATTGACCAACTTGGCCATAGAACAGTAGAGTATGCTACACTCATTGAGACTAAACTCTCGCAATGATTCCGGACGCAAGAAAAGGTTGCTAAACTGGAATTATGACCGATCGAGGGTAGTCAGTGATATTGAGATCCTCTAGAACTCGGTTACTATTTTAGGACAGGTTTGAACCAACTGAATTGAAAGAGGGTAGTACCTAAGCTCCTTGCCAGCCTGAAATCTAAGGGCTCTCTGTGTGACTTGTGTGCCTTTACCATGTTTTCTATTTGTGGATACTTGTGATGTGCTTTCTATCATGATATCATGATATCATAACATTGCATACATCTTGCATTAGACTAACCTATTTCAAAGACAGGAGTGATTCATCTTTGTTCTGTTTTGTAGGTCATGATGCCCATGCGTAAGAATACCATCCGGATCAACTTTGTCCAGGTTCCCACCATGCTTAAAGAATTGGTTGCAAATATGCCTGATACTACCTCTTTCATCAGAAGACATGGGTATCTTCTCAGTTTGGTCACCTCGAAATTGGACGAGCAGATGATGAGTGTCCTAGTCTAGTTCTATGATCCACTGTACCATTGTTTTACTTTTCAGGACTACCAGTTGGTTCCCACCTTAGAAGAGTTCTCTGATCTTCTCGGTATCTCTATTCTGGAGCAGACCCTGTTTACTGGTTGGGAGAAGATCCTTAGGCCATAAGAGATTGCTTCAGCCCTTCATATGACAAAGGATGAGGTAATGGCTAATTGGGAGACTAGAAGTGGAGCAAAGGGCTTTCTGACTAAGTTCTTGGTGGGTAAGGCTAATTATTTCTGGGATAGTCTAGACTTCAAGGCATTCGAAGATATTCTAGCTCTTCTGATATATGGCTTGGTATTGTTTCCGAATCCTGACTCCTTTGTTGATGTGAATGCGGTGAAAATCTTCATCTCTCGTAATCCTGCACCCACTCTCTTAGGTGACATTCTTCATCAGCTTTATGCTCGTACTGCCCGAAAGCGGGGAACCTTGATATGCTGTGCTCCATTATTGGCGAGGTGGTTTATTTAGCACCTCCCTAAGGCCGCGGGTTCGTAAGGGCTTGGGATAGAGTTCACAGATTTGATCCACATGAGTTGGGTCCAAAGACTTCTCTTTTGATGGAGCCATATCTCAGATGGGTTTGTATCCGTGCCCAAAAGCTGGGTATGCCATATGAAGCCGTCATGCCTATCATTGTTGAAGTTGCTAATGAAGAAGGGATTCTTCCGACCATCCTCCATCCTCATATGCCCACTTACATTGGGGCATTGAAAAGGTCTTGGATGCAGCTGAGAGAGGAACGACATTCTTACCGAGAAAAGTTTAACGAGCAAGAGCAGAAGATCCAGAAGTTGACTAGGCAGCTGGAGAACGAGCGGATTCTCAATGACTATGTCCGCACCGACAAGAAGCGACCATGGGGGCACTGATTGTCCTTTGATTATTTCATTTCCAGTTTTTATTTACTTTTCAGTATTTCCTTCCTTGTAACGCCTTAAGGGAAATTTGTTGAACAATTTGAATTCCAAAGTTTATCTAATAAAAGTGTGTTTCATTTCTGGTTTACAAATTTGAATCTCTCGATTGTCTTTGAAATCATATCATACGCATTTCATCCCATGCACTTCATAATAGGTACCCATTAAAGGTCTCTTATCTTCTTTGTTGTTTATTTCAGCGCTCATCATGTCTACTGAACCTTCAACTGAGCAAGCAATCAAGGCCCTACAGGCCCAGAATGCCCAATTCCAAGAGTTGTTCATGAATTTAGCTAAGGGTCAGCAAGATCTGAAGACCCTGATTCTGAAAGAGAAGAAGAAGAAGAAGAATAAGAGGACAGTCCTGTTTAAAACAGGTCACAGGTTTGGAAACAGGCTACGGGATGAAGTTGATTTGACCACCTCATCTGGAGGGAAAGATAGTCAGGAAGAAAGGAGGGCTCCTAGCCCTGTGGTCTTAGACAATGAGACGGACTTCGACGAAGACCAGTATCCTCCGGCCGAGGATAGATACAAACAAATGAAAGACCGGTTGAGTGCGATGGAAGTTCAGAAAGTGCCTAGTCTGGACTTTGGTGATCTAGGTCTATCATCTGGGGTGGTAATTCCCCACAAATTCAAAGCACCAGCCTTTGCTAAGTATGAGGGAGTTTCTTGTCCGAAGCTGCACCTCCGGCCATATGTAAGGAAGATTCAGCCGTACACCGCTGATAAGAACCTATGGATCCATTTCTTTCAAGACAGTCTCTCAGGGACTCAGCTTGAATGGTTTTACAAGTTGGACGGAGCCAGTATCCGCAGTTGGGAAGATTTGGCTACTGCTTTCTACAGGCAGTACCAATATAATTCCGACCTTGCTCCTACGCGTACCTAACTCTAGGGTATGTCAATGGGAACGGGCGAAGGTTTCAAATATTATGATCAGAAGTGGAGGGACCTCGTCGGAAGAGTGCAACCACCCTTGGCAGATCGGGAGCTTGTGGATATGTTTCTGGGGACCTTGTCTGGTCCATTTTTCAACCATCTGATTGGAAGCTCTTCGTCTGGGTTTACAGAGTTAATTATGACCAGTGAAAGGATTGAGGCTGGTATTAAGGTTGGTAAGATACAAAAGGGTGTTTCATCAAGCACCAAGAAAAAGCCTTTTAAGAAGGAGTCCAGTGTTGTCTACAGTTCGAAAAGCCAGAATAGACCTGAACACCGCCAAGCTGTTAATGCAGTTCTTATTTCAAGACCTGCTGGTGCTCCTCAACACAATAATCAACAAAAGGCCGAGAGACCTCGAAGACAATTCACCTATCTCAACATGACTTTGTCTCAGATTCTTCCACAGTTATTGAAAACCAACTTGGTGATTCCAAGGGAGGCCCCAAAGAATCCAAATACAACATCACCAAAGTACAACCCTAATGCCCGCTGTGCTTTTCACTCTGATGGTCCGGGGCATAATACAGATGATTGTTGGGCTTTGAAGAACAAAATACAGGACTTAATTGATGCTAAGGAGATCGAGTTCGGAGAACCAGAAAAGTCTAAACAAGATGCAGGGGTGAATGCTATCAGGGACGACGATGATAAAGAGTTTGATATCGACAGTTGGATCTACCCGACTGCCAATGGTGGACTAAGCAACTGGACAGCGAAGGATTCTATGCCCGTTTCTGTTATCACCCAGTAATGAAACTTTTTGTTTTGAATTTGTAACAGACAATGTTTTAAACTTTACGGTCCGGTGTCTTACCCAGGGCACCGTGGCTTCATTTGTGAGGACTTTATGTGTGTCATTTTCATATATCATTAATAAAAGCATTGGACGTTCTTGCATTTCAAATTTTGCGCTCCTTGTTTTTCTTTTATTATATATTGCAAAATAACTATTTTACACACACTCACATATACAGGTCTACATCCACTCTGGATCCTACTGGTAACGACTCTGCTACTGCCAGTTATGACTTCGAAAATTCGATCAACTTAGCCGAAGACGAAGGTGAAGATGATTGTGAAGTGCCTGGTGAACTTGCAAGACTGCTACTCCAAGAGGAGAGGGCTATACAGCCACATGAAGAGCCAGTGGAATCATTGAATCTGGGTACAGAGATAGACAAGAAAGAGGTCAAGATCGGTGCCAATCTGGAAGCTAGTGTGAAACAACGGTTGATTCAGATGCTGCGTGACTATGTTGAGATCTTTTCCTGGTCTTACGAAGACATGCCTGGGTTGGATACTGATATTGTGGTTCATCGCCTTCCTACCAAGGAAGACTGCCCTCCAGTAAAACAGAAGGTCCGCCGAATGCGCCCGGAGATGTCTGAGAAAATCAAGGCTGAAGTTATGAAACAGTTTGACGCTGGTTTTCTAGCAGTTACTTCTTACCCTTAGTGGGTGGCCAATGTGGTTCCTATGCCGAAGAAGGACGGTAAGGTTCGAATGTGTGTTTACTACAGGGATCTGAACAGGGAAAGCCCCAAAGATGATTTCCCTCTGCCTCATATCGATGTTCTGGTTGACAACACCGCACAGCATAAAGTCTTCTCCTTTATGGATGGTTTCTCCGGCTATAATCAGATTAAAATGGATCCCGAAGACATGGAGAAGACAACCTTTGTTACTCAGTGGGGTAATTTTTGCTACAAGGTCATGCCCTTCGGATTGAAGAATGTTGGGGCAACGTATCAGCATGCCATGGTTGCTTTGTTTCATGACATGATCCATCATGAGATTGAGGTATACGTTTACGACATGATTGCAAAGTCCCAAACTGAGGAGGAACACCTTGACCATCTGCAGAAGCTGTTTGACCGGTTGAAGTTGTACAAGCTGAGGTTAAACCCGAACAAGTGCACCTTTGGGGTGAGATCTGGTAAACTGCTGGGTTTCGTCGTAAGCGATAAAGGTATTCAGGTAGATCTCGCAAAGGTGAAAGCTATACAGGAGATGCCAGCTCCCAGAACAGAGAAAGAAGTCAAAGGCTTTCTAGGATGACTGAACTACATTGCCCGATTCATCTCGCACCTGACTGCTACTTGTGAGCCAATCTTCAAGTTACTGAAGAAAGATCAAGTGGTACGTTGGAATGATGAATGTCAGGCCGTATTCGAAAGAATCAAAGAGTATCTCCAAGAGCCACCTATTTTGATGCCTCCAGTTGAAGGGAGACCTCTGATCTTATACTTGACAGTACTTGACAACTCAATGGGGTATGTGCTGGGGCAGCATGACGAGTCTGGCCGAAAAGAGCATGTTATTTATTACCTTAGCAAAAAGTTTACCGACTGTGAGACCCGATACTCACTGCTCGAGAAAACTTGATGCGCTTTGGCATGGGCTACTCGCTGGCTGAGACAGTATATGCTGACTCACACTACTCTGTTGATATCAAAAATGGACCCAATCAAGTATATCTTCGAGAATCCTGCCTTGTCCGGAAAAATAGCGAGATGGCAGATGATCTTGACTGAGTATGACATCCAGTACACAACCAAAAAGGAAATCAAGGGAAGTGTGTTGGCATACCATTTGGCACATCAGGCAGTGGATGATTACCAGTCTATGAACTTTGAATTTCCGGACGAGAATATCATGTTGGTAACTGATTGTGAGACACCTGGACCGGATGAAGGACCTGAGGAAGGATCCCGATGGCCTATGTACTTTGATGGAGCTTCAAACGCTTTAGGTAATGGCATTAGAGCCGTGATTATATCTCCTAAAGGCTCTCATACTCCATTCACCACCCGACTATGTTTCAACTGCACCAACAATATGGCGGAGTATGAAGCATGCATCATGGGTCTTCGAGCAGCAATTGACCTAAGGATTAAATTTCTGAGTGTCTTCGGAGATTCCGCTCTCGTGATCAGTCAGATCAAAGGCGAGTGGGATATGAAACACCCAAATCTTATTCCTTACAAGGAGTATGTGTTGACGTTGCTTCCCCATTTCGAAGAGATAACCTTTGAACACTTCCCTAGAGAGGAGAATCAGTTGGCGGACGCGCTAGCTACAATGTCTTCTATGTTCAAGGTCAATTGGGACAACGAATCTCCCCGGATCATCATTGAAAGATTGGACGAACCTTCACATTGTTGTGATATTGAGACTGAAGAAGTAACAGAAAAGCCCTGGTTTCATGAGGTGAAGAGGTATCTTGAAGATCAGGAATACCCCGAGGGTGCATCTGTTAATGACAAGAAATTTCTGAGGAGGTTCGCGACAAAGTTCTTCATCAGCAATGACATCCTTTACAAGCATAACCATGATTCGACCTTACTGCGATGTGTGGATAAGAATGAAGCAGAAAGGATCATGGAGGAGTTACATGAAGGTACTTTCGGAACTCATTTCAGTGGACACACCATGGTAAAGAAGATCCTACGGGCAGGATACTTTTGGTCCACGATGGAAGCCGACTGTTATCAGCATTCTCAGACATGTCACAAGTGTCAAGTCTATGCTGATAAGGTACACATACCTCCAGTCCCTCTAAATGTCTTGACGGCACCTTGGCCTTTTGCAATGTGGGGCATTGATATGATCGGCGAGATAAGACCTACGACATCTAACGGGCATCGTTTCATCCTGGTGGCCATTGATTACTTTACAAAGTGGGTGGAGGCAGCTTCCTTTGCTACCGCAACCAAGAACGCCGTGGCACGGTTCATTCGGCACAATTTGATCTGCCGATACGGTGTACCAGAGAGGATCATTACGGACAATGGTACCAATCTCAACAACAAGATGATCATCGAGCTCTGCAAGCAATTCAAGATACAGCATCATAACTCTTCTCCCTATCGGCCGAAGATGAATAGGGTTGTTGAAGCGGCTAATAAGAACATTAAGAAGATTGTGCAGAAGATGACAGTGACATACAAAGACTGGCACGAGATGTTACCATTCGCTCTTCATGGGTACCGTACCTCAGCGCGGACATCAACATGGGCAACACCCTATTTCTTGGTATATGGTATGGAGGCAGTCTTGCCCATTGAATTTCAGATACCCTCGCTTCGGATTATGAAGGATGCAGGTTTGAGCGAAGATGACTGGATTCAGACCCGGCTTGATCAGCTAAATTTAATCAACGAAAAGAGACTTAATGCTATTTGTCATGGTCAGACGTACCAAAAACGGATGATCAAGGCATTTAACAAGAAAGTTAGACGACAAGAGTATCAAGTTGGGGACCTGGTTATCAAGCGCATTATTCTACCTCAAGGTGATCCCAGGGGCAAATGGACCCCTACTTACGAAGGGTCATTTGTGGTTAAGAACATTTTCTCAAGAGGAGCTATGATTCTAACCACCATGGATGGTGACGACCTTCCTCACCCCGTCAATGCAGACATAGTGAAAAGATACTACGCATGATCAAAGACCCGCTAGGTTGACTGGCCTAGGCAAAAATAAGGGCTTCCCGGCGAACCAAAAGGGTTCAGGCAAAAATAAGGGATGAAAATGAAAAAAAATCTGTACACCCGGTAAGTCAAAAACCTAAAAAGGCGGCTTGGGAAAAAAAGGGTATCCCGGTGGAATGAAAACCCGAAAGGGCGGTCCAAGCAAAAATTAGGGATCAAAGCATAATACTATGTCTCATTGGATCATCTCGCATCCAAACTTCGGTATCAACCATCAAGCTCGAACGACACTAATCAATCTGATTCACCTTCAACCAAGTAGCAAAGTGATGAGATGCTCGAGGATATAAAGGCAATAGCAGAGTTGGAACCCAGTGGGATTATTCACATAGCTGTTTTGTTTAGTTTTTCATAAAATTTATAAACTCTCTTGTTCGGCGGCGTTCTCTTACTAGGACGCCAGCCTCTTGTACAAAAATGCCTATTTACAGGCCAAACTTCAAAATCAATACAATTCATTTTCAGACAAATTTTCAAACTGTTTTTCCTTTTTCTGTTTTGTTTTGCAAAGAACGTCCAATGTTCATTTTGATATATGCACTTGACATTAATTGCTGCTCATAAATATTTACATGCAAAACAAAAGATGAATTACTGGTAATATCATAAACAGGGGCAATAAGAAGTATCCAAGCTGTATAGTTGCTCTGTCCACCAGGTACAAGGTAAATTCAGTTGAAGAATATGGCTAAGATACCTTCACTCCCCGCAGAGTAAGACAGTATTGATAGCTCTCACCAGCTAAGACTTGCAACTCTGAAGGAATCAGTAATACTCTCCCCAAGAAGAGTTGATCTACCATCAGCACTAAAAAGGCTTGATATCCCCGGCAGTCTTAATATTCCCCAACAAAGTATAAGAATGTTCCCCGACAGAATATAAGATACCCCTAGTGGAGTTAAAATCTTCCCAGCGGAGTACAAAAATAAGTCTCCTCAGCCGAGTTCAAAGGATCATTCCCAGCAGAATTCAGAGGATTATCCCTACAAGAATCTAAAGGGTTATCCCCAGCAAGTCACAATTGAAAGATCATCCCCAGCGGAGTTCTTTCCTTTCACAAACAGGAATTCAATCTGCAACAGATTCAATATCACCAGCAATGATAATTCATCCCGATGGAGTTTATCAGTGGAATCCTCAGCAGAGCATCTCTTCCCCACAGAGTAATCTCCTCATCATTTTATTCCCCAAGAGAGTTATCTTCTCCTGCAGGTCTATTCTCACAATCATCTTCGTTCATCATCCCCAGCGGAAACGAAGAATTCAACTCTATTCTCCAGCAGTTATCCGGGATTTATTTTCCCCAGCTAAACCATTACATTTCCATACATCATGATACATGCATATACGCATCATACCATACAATATCATTTATGTTGAGAGCATCATTGCTTGATATATCATGTATTTCATGCATCATGACATCGCATATGACTAACTCTTTGTCGTTTCAGGGAAAGACGAATCAGTAAACACCGTTGAGTATTCATATGACCTGGTAGTCCCCTCAAAAAAGCTACATCTATGGAAGACTTTTGTCTGGTCCAGTTAAATCGATCCTAAGATTTTTCTGATGCCGATCCAGTCAAATTTAATCCAAGACCTTCTCTGGTTCAATCAGATCGACCCTAAGATCTCCCTGATTCGTATTCCAGTTGAAGATATTCCAAGACTTTTTTATGGTCCAGTTAAATCGATCCTAAGATTTTTCTGATGCTGATCCAGTCAAAAAGAATCCAAGATCTTCTCCGGGTCAGTCAGATCGACCCTAAGATCTCCCTGATTCGTATTCCAGTTGAAGATATCCCAAGACTTTTGTCTGGTCCAGTTAAATTGATCCTAAGATTTTTCTGATGCCGATCCAGTCAAAATGAATCCAAGACCTTCTCTGGTTCAGTCAGATCGACCCTAAGATCTCCCTGATTCGTATTCCAGTTGAAGATATCCCAAGACTTTTGTCTGGTCCAGTTAAATCGATCCTAAGATTTTTCTGATGCAGATCCAGTCAAAGTTAATCCAAGACCTTCTCTAGTTCAGTCAGATCGACCCTAAGATCTCCCTGATTCGTATTCCAGTTGAAGATATCCCAAGACTTTTGTCTGGTCCAGTTAAATCGATCCTAAGATTTTTCTGATGTCGATCCAGTCAAAGTTAATCCGAGACCTTCTCTGGTTCAGTCAGATCGACCCTAAGATCTCCCTGATTCGTATTCCAGTTGAAGATATTCCAAGACTTTTGTTTGGTCCAGTTAAATCGATCCTAAGATTTTGCTGATGTCGATCCAGTCAAAGTTAATCCAAGACCTTCTCTGGTTCAGTCAGATCGACCCTAAGATCTCCCTGATTCGTATTCCAGTTTAAGATATCCCAAGACTTTTGTCTGGTCCAGTTAAATCGATCCTAAGATTTTTCTGATGCCGATCCAGTCAAAGTTAATCCCAGACCTTCTTTGGTTCAGTTAGATCGACGATAAGATCTCCCTGATTCCTATTCCAGTCGAAGTTCAAACCACCTATCAACAGTCTCCAAATGACATCTGTAAGCCCATTCCCGACATCACAAGGCTGATACCACTTCATGCGAGTGCAAATTTCTGGGCACTCTAGTGTTCAATCATCTTCCACCTTCGAATCACGAAAGGCCCGAAAGCCAATCTACCTCCTCAGGTTTAAGAAGATTTAGCAGGGGCAGCTGTTGTACCCCAAAATTTTCCCTCCCATATTTCTCCAAACATTTCAAGAAAAATCTCCAAGTTGCTCAAGATTGCTCAAGAGTTGGACAGTCAAGCTATCTCCTAAGGCAGTCAACCCCAAATTAGGGTTTTGTATTGCATCAAGTTCCTTGCATCCAAATGACCTCAAGTGCTCCCTAATGTCCTAATATTCTCTCAAGATCATCCATGTCAAGTTTCAAGCCTTGCAGAGAAATTTTGCTCAGTCAATTGCTCAAAGGGACCAAAATCGACTATGTTAGGGCAAAAGTCAACTGTGACCCAAATACAGTCAAACTTCAAGATTTTTTTGTCAACATTCCAATTTTGAAGGATATTTCATCATTTGATCAAGGGTTGATCATTATTCATCAAGTATTTCTAAAAATTCATCAAGACTCAAAAGTTGCTAAATTAGGGTTTTGCAAGAAAAGTCAACTCAACTTTGACCAAGCATAACTTTATCATACTTTATGATAAATGACCCATCCAAAGCTCATTTTTAAGAGGATGAAATTTCCTACAATCCATATTCATACCCCAATATCATAAAATGCACTCACAAGAAGTTACAAATTTGGACATTATAGGTCATTTTTGAAAGTCAACAAAAACACCTTTTTTGCCAAAGCTTATAACTTGAGCATGGAATATCTAAATGAGATTAGACTAAAAGGGTTGGTTATAGGACATCTCACGCTTTCTAAAAAGTCCAAGAACACCTCCAAAAGTTCAAAATTGAAGAAGTTATGCATTGTTGAAATTGGGCATTTTTGCAAAATTGCCAAAACTCAACTATCCCCAAAACTTCAAATTTTGTCAAATGGGCCCATTCTTTTCCACTTGATTTGATCTTGTCACACGAAACACGTGTCCTAGCTTCATCCTTGTGTCCATTTATCAAATTTTCTATTTTTATTTGATTTTTTATTGAATTAATTCATTTTAAATCAATTTAAATCAAATAAAATCACAAAACTTTATTACATGAGATCTTTTTCTATTTTCAGGACCTAATCATCATCAATATCATGATCAAATTCGTATCATACATTCCATGTGCAAAAAGATTGGATTTTGGACAAAATAGGCAAGCTTTCAATGGAGGATCAAATCCAATCTCAAGGCATTGATTTGGAAGGATTCAGCCCACATTTGTTGACCTAATGCATTGCATATTACATATACAAGCCAAAGCATACGAGACCAAGATCTAGAGGCTGCATAATCATCAAGAACCAAACTTGAAAAAAGGCAAAAAAAAGTGTGAAACTGAAATCGTTCTTAGAGGCAAATTCAGGAGCAAAACTCAATACTAATCCATTGCTGGACAATCACTGAAGAAAAAAAAACCCCTAGAAATCTCTCATACACGCCCAGAAGCTTCGTAAGTATCTCAAAAAACTGCTTTTCGTTTGAATTCATGGATCCATATTCTTGCATTTTCCTGGCAAATCTTTGATATATTTATGATGCTCATGAAATTTCTGAGCTTTTGGCATTATTTGATTGCATTTATATGGACTGTAGCCCTATAACCGAACCTAGGGTTTTGTAGTGTGTTTTTTGGGCATTTCTTTTACAGGCGAAATCAAGATTCAAGAGGGATATAGGTTTGTTCAGGAAGCCTAGACGAGCACAACCATGTGCTTGGAATCAATTTCCATGGACTAGAATGGATTTTAGGACGCATATACGAATTTAGCTGCGGATATAAATCCGCAGGTAAATTTACAGGGTTGGAGGAAGAAGACGACAGACGTGTCTCCCCCTGGTTGGCTGGTTCAAATATTCGCGCTTTATTTTTTTTATTCAGGCATATTAATGTGATTTCCCTTATAATATTCATTGTCCATTATGTTAACAAATGAAGCGCATTGGTTGAGTGGTAGAGGCGTTGTCCAATGATCAACAGGACCTGGGTTCGAATCCCAGGTCCCCTCATACATTTGTTATATTTTTTCTTCAGGTGATCGAATACAAAACCAAGCGCGTGATGCATCATACTCCCTCATTCAATCATCTGCCAGATGGCCCCAGGCCAGATCTGGTGGTCCAGATGGAACGTGCACCATACTCTCTAGTCAAAGTGCCTCATGGAATCAGGAAAAGTCAAGTCAGGCCAACGAAATTGGGCCCTGGAATTTCCATTCTCACCTCCCTAATCAGGCCCAACCCCTAAACTCTCTCTATTTTTATTATTTCTTTTAATTAATTATTGTTATTATTTTTATATTAACTAACCAATTAGAACTTTTTTCTTCATAAAATTAAAAACCAAAAATATTTTATTTAATTTCAGCATTTTATTTTTATTAACAAAATCAATTAATTAATTTAGTTTTAATTAGGAATAACTTTGATATCTTTTTGCAATAATTAAAATTAACTTAGATAATTAGGTTTTATTAACATTGATCAAATTTTATTTTTATTTCTTTAAATACCAAAAACCCAAAAATATTTTTATTAATTAATTTATTCATTAATTTAATAATTAACTTAGTTTAATTTATTTTTAATTCAAAAAAAACCAAAAATATTTTCTTTAATAATTAAAGGGTCAAAACCCTAAAAAACTTGAGCTCGATTTAATTTCTCGCACGCGATCCATTTTATTCAATATTGTATCTGTTTCCAGAATGTAATAGATAATTAGGACTATTTTTACCGCTTTATTTATTTTCCGCATTTTGATTTTAAAGGTTGTTTTTGGCGATGTAAATACCCGACGCCTTGTAATAGTTAGTTTAATTTCCGCAATTTAATTTCCGCAACTTATAAACTGTTAGATGTTTGGTAATAGGGAAGGCATGACAAGATCAAATGTTTAAACCTAAAATCAACATAGATAACCACTAACATGTACAAAGATAAGATAAACTGAAAACAACACACTCGCACATGCGCACTCTTAGGGTACACCTCACTTGGTTGCCTTCGAACGTGGTCATTGAGTATAGGAAGTTTTAGAGGTCGCCCTCTTTTCCAAAGATCATAGTTGCCTTGAAACGGTTGCCTCGGAAAAATGATCTAAGACATTAGGGTTACCGCTAAGGCGTCCTAACATTGCTTTAGTGACCGCAAGTCCCTTAATCGAATTGACCCTTAAACTCCAACGACGGTGCTACCTACTCATCAATAGTGGGATAGAATTGTCTAAAGGATATTAGCACAGATTGATTCCTTTTTCGAGTAGGTAGATGGTTCTTAAGTACTTGCTCTTTCAAAACAAAACAAAATTTCACACTTACACTCCCTTTCAAACAAAATTTTTTTTCAAACCCACAAACACAAAGAAAAGCAATTTTGAAAACACTTTGAGTAAGTACCTAAGAGCCCGTGGATAACCACGGATAGAAAGGGTGCTAACACCTTTCCTTTCTATAATCTACCCCTCGGACCCGAGAAACATCTCGAAAAATGAATTTTTCAGTGCTTTTTTCCTTTCCTTGTTGGATAAAATAAAAGACGGTGGCGACTCTTGCTTACCGCGACATTTTGTGAAAATAAACGCAAAACGTGAACCAGCATTCCAAAAACAGTCAGTTCTCTCCCACTGTATGACAGCAATGTTTGGGGCCCAGGCGCTGCAAACAAAAACAAAAAAAGAAGTGAAAATATGAGAAAACAGCCAAAAGGGTACCACTGGGGCTCGAACCCAGGTCCCTCTGGTTACAGGCGTGCACTTTAACCACTGGGGTGGTGATACATTCATTTACTTATATCAAATCATAAATATATATTACAAATCAAGTCCATGGCATGAACTTAATCTACAACCTCACGCCCAGCCAGACAACCTGCAACTTTCTCATTTCTCAACAAAAATGGAAGGTGACAACATGAAAGTTGTTGCATTTCTTTCCACGAATCCAACCATATAAATAACTAAAGCTAAAAATCAAAGATGAGTGAGAATTTTTCTGGCCCTAATTTAAACCCTAAAAATTTCAGAAACTTCAACTCCAAAATTCTCTAAGTTCAAGCCATATAAATGCAAACTATGGATATGTACAGCTTCGTGGCAATGAGGTCTACATTATATCTTTGAAAATGGAAGCCTGACAATACCTATATGAATAGTTCAAAAGTCAGAAAACTCACCTTGCAAGAGGGTATCGTGTTTTGAGTTTGAGCAGCTTTTGATGAGTTCTAATGATTGGGTTAGCTTCCTCAAGTTCCCAGGAAGCTAATGTGATGCTTGGCTTGAGCTGAAAGTGGATGAGGAGTTCTAGAGAAGTCAAGTTGCAAGGTTTTATTGTTGAAAATGGTGGATGGTAATGGAGGTGTTACAGTTGTGTTGCAGATGTTGGAATTGTTTGTTTATGTTACTTAGAAGCTTTTGAAAGTAAAAGGCCAAGAAACGCACGAGCAAATTTAGAGATTGGGTTCAAAACTCAGAAATGGCAAGTTTTGAGATGTTTTTGGTGGTTCTGTTCTTTAGGGGGTTTCAGGGCTTGAGAATGTGTGCCTTAACTTGCAAATGAATTGTATATTTATAGGCATGAGGTCTTGTATGTTACAACAAGTCGGAATTTGAATATCTCAAGTTGTAGCATCTTTCTTGTTTTTGAAGCAAAGTTGAAACATCTTGTTCCAAGGCAAGGTACAGGGTTGCATAGAGTGATTATTACTTTAGACATGCTTGCTTTTGGTTTATAGGGTATGTGTGTACAGAAATAAAAAGTTCAATGCTCAAGGAGAGTGGACTTTTTGATTAAAGCCACTTTTCAAGAATAACAATGGTGCCTTTCTTCCAAAAATGGAAATGCAACTTGGATAATGGTTTAAATGCTTGGACAATGGCTTAATATGTTGTGTAAACATTTATTTAAGGAGTGAATTGCAAGTTAGAAGCCTGCAAAGTGAGATTATGCAGCATGCCTAGGTGATTTGGTCCATTGTGCATCACAAATTTTGCCTTGTAAAACAACTTGAAACCCTAACTTCTGGCCTTCGATTCTCCTTGCTCAAAAATGATCTCAAGGAGTTCTTAGACATTTCGGAAATCTTGTAATGTGCTCTACAATCCATATTTAAATCACTTTTTCAAAATCCAAATGGAACTATGTGAAACTTGGCCCAGAAGTTAGGTCAAAATCCTGACCAAAATGCTCAAAATTTCACTAAGTGTTTTAATTTCATGAGCATGATTTCATGGATTAATAACTTGAAATACATACATTTCTAGGAGGAGTTATGTTCAGAAATGCTTTATATCTCATTGATATCTACAACTTTCATGTTGAAAGTTTCATTTGAATTATCTTGCATCATGGTGAAAAATTGGCTCAAAGTTGTGAAAAATATGAAGTTTTCAACACTTAGAAAACTTTCTAAGTTTGGAAACTTTGACTTTTCAAAATGAAATCTTGAGTTTTTGATTTCTTGATGAACAAGTTTCATATTTTGACATGTTTTGATGAATTTTGATCTTTGACACTTGATTTTGATCAAAAAGTCAAAGTTTGACTTTTCAGTATGCAGTTGACTTTTGATCAGTTGACTGAGAATCAACTATCAATCAATTGATCTTGATGGTTATTTTGAGTCATGCCATTAGGTCAAAATGATGCAATTGAATCCTTGAGATCATTTTTTCAACCAATCAACCATCTGCTAAGTCAAAAATCAAAAATTGCCTTTTCTCAGTCAAAACCCTAATTTTGACCATTTTGCCCTTTTGATGATCTGATTAGATTTCTTGAGGAGTTATGGTCCAAACTTGATCAAATGACATATATGAGTTCACAATGTTGATATGGATAAAAAATTATGAAGTTTGACTGTAAATTGACTACAATTGACTTTTTCCCCCATACGACTGATTTTTAGGTCAACTGATCAATTGACTGAGCAAAAATGTGATCCAAGACTTGAAACTTGACATGAGAAATCTTGAGGGTCCATAATGATTCATGAAAGTCATATGAGGCATTAAAAGTTCAATTATCCTTGTGCAATCTCAAACCCTAATTTTCAGTCAACAGAGCTTAAAGAGGTGTCTTGAGCTGATCAACCTCAGTGCAATCTTGAACCAAAAGAGATCTTGTGAGAAATTACTTGATAAATGAGAGGGAAAATTACTTCAACAACCATCCATTCTTGCTTGACACCGTGGTAGTAGACGTCACCCCCATAGTTCCAGGGAATAGTTTTGTTTGAGGAGTACGGGATCAACCATGGCATAGTAATTATTAGTGGAGTCACCTTCGGAACAGACGTAATCCTAATGGGTCTTTTGGTGGAGACCCTGGAAGGATTGGCGGAAATGGTTACTATTGAAACATCCTTGTAAGCAATGGTTGGAAAGGGAGTCTTTTCAAACAAAATCTCTTTGTCATCCATCAGGCGCTGGACACCTGCCTTCAATAAATGATAACCATTCGGTAGGGATAAACAGAGGTGGAAGCCTTCACCACAACCCATAAATAAACCGGCCTTCAACAGGTTCCTTTTGATGGTTAAGAGAGGAGTAACAAGTTCATCAATAACAACAACAAACACATCATCTTCAACAGCGTTAACACCACGGTCGTGCTTGGGCATAGGAGCGGTGATAATATTTGGGATCTCAGGAGCGTCAAATTCAATTTCCTCTGCCTCGAGAAGGTCTTGCACCTTATTTTTCAAAGCCCAGCAGTCGTTTGTATCATGACATGGACTTTTTGAATGGTAAGCACAACGGCCATTTGGGTTATAACGGGGAGAGACTGTTGGGATTCTTCAGAGCTTCCCGCAAGGTCACCAGATTAGATTTCAACAAATGCGGCAAGACTTGAGACAACTTCATACTTATCCGGATAAACTGTCTTATCGGTCTTTCCGTTCTAGGCTGGTTGTTCCTTTGTTGAATAGGTGCGGGCTTAGAGATCATGACAGCCCCTACCGCTGGACGGTGTTCAGTTTTGTCCTAATTTCTATGGTTATATGCAACACTGACCTCCTTCTTTCTAATAAAGGGCTTCTTTATTGCGCTCGAGGATGTGTTTCTTTGAATTTTGCCACTTTTTATACCCGCTTCTACCCTTTCACCGGTCATGATTAATTCGGTAAATCTAGCCGAGGAGATTCTGATCAAGTGTTTGAAGAATGGACTAGATAGTGTGCCTAAGAACATATCCACCAATTCTCTGTCAGGTAGAGGGGGTTGGACCCTTCCCGCGAGATCCTGCCATTTTTTATCATAGGTCTTGAAACCTTCACCTGCACCCATAGACATGCCTTGCAATTGTGTCGGTGTTGGAGCTAAGTTAGCATTATACTGGTATTGCTTGTAAAAAGTGGCTGCCAAATCTTCCCAATTGCGGATGTTGGTCCCTTCCAAATGATAGCACCAATCCAACTGCGTTCCTGACAAGCTTTCTTAGGAGAAATGCACCCATAGATTCCTATCCGCAGTATGGGGTTGAATTTTACTGAAGTATGATCTCAAATGCATCTTTAGACAAGAGACACCGTCATATTTAGCGAAAGTTGGGACCTTGAATTTCTGCGATATGACCACCCCTGAGACAAGTCCTAGCTCCTCAAAATCCAACCCGGGTACTTTCTGGATCTCCATAGCATTTAAGCGATCTTCCAACTATTTGTATTTGTCGTCAGCTGGAGGATACTGCTCTTCAGAGTAATCAACCTCTTCTTCCTCTTCAGATTCTAGATGGTTAGTCACTTCCTTGTTTTTCCCTTCTTGATTGTCCCCTTCACCTAATGATGTTGCGAAATCTAGAGTCTGCCTGGATGGTCCTTTGAACCTTCTTCCCAGATTCAAAACACCGGTTGATTTCTTCGCTTTCTTCTTCTTTTCTTTGATCAGCAGGGTTTTCAACTCATCTTGTCCTTTTGCCAGAGTCAAGAACATTTGTTAAAAATGGGGGTTCTGCGCCTGGAGATCTTTTACTGTCTGTTCAATATCCATCTCACTGAAACAAACAGTAGAAAGATAAGGAGACATATTGTAAGAAACATGTTTGTGTTATGATGAATGAAGATGCATATGAAAATGATTTAAAGGAAATTAGAGATTTAAATTTGCTTTAGACAAAAAGGAACACACATTATATTAATAAATCAAAGTTTGAGTACATCATGCCTCTTTGGGATTACAAAGAAATAAAATACAAAACTTTAAGACAAAAAAGTTGAACGCATCCTCTTTGGTGCAATGTAGGTGTTCAAACTCCGCTCTTCATAAAGCTGCTTGGTGAGTTCCAGAACTTTCTTCTCACTGGTGTAGAATTGGACCTCGAAAGAGTCTTGCTCCCCCTTAAGCTGTATCAAATCCCTTTGCAAGTCTTTGAGAGAGGTGGGCATGTTAGGATGAAGGATAGTGTATGGAACATCTCCTTCCACAACATGTTCTATGATAACTGGTAAGATGGAAGGATAATGCATAACAAGTTTCTGAGCACGAGCTCGCACCCACTTAAGGTAAGGCTCAAGGGGGATAGAGTTCTTGTGCCCAAGCGTCTTGCTATCTACCTTGTTCAACATCCTCCAAGCTCGGATAAACCTTTGGCGGTAACCTTGATCGTCATTCTCGTAATCAAATACCAACCCTTGAATAAGCATCTCATGTGGACCATCCCTTCGGGCGTAACTAAACTGTCGTAAGGCCAAGTAGGGGTTTTAAGTGATACCTCTTTTAATGCCAAGTAGGGGGACATTAGGGAATTCTCCACAACGGTCGACGATAGTAACATTGTCCACAGATCGGGAACACCAATGAATATCTAAATGTCTGAGCGTCATCAACCTATGAGACCACCTTGAACCTTACTTGTTCTTCAATACAGATTAGGGAAGATGCGAAATAAACCATCTTGCCAAGATAGGAGTACAACATATCAGGATGTCTCCTAACAAAGTAGGCACCGGGTTACGAGACATGAAGATTTTGACGGCATTTACATCTATGAGTTGGTCAGGATTTGGAAACAAAACCATCCCATAGATGAGGAGGGCCAAAATTTCCTCAAAAGCTTGCAAGTCCAGGGAGTTCCAACAGTCTTGAGATTTCTCAAACAAGAACTTGGCTAAGAAACCTTTGACACCACTCCTTATTTTCCAATTAGTTGTGACATCATATTGTTGCAAGTGTAGGGCTTGAGCAATATCTTATGGTTTTGGATCTCTTTTTGTACCGTTGAAGGTTAGTTGATTGAGAATGGGAATCCTCAAGAGTTGGGAGAATTCTTCCAAAGTTGGCACAAGTTAATAATCAGGAAATGTGAAGCAATGGTGTAGAGGATCAAAGAATTGGAAGATCAGCTTCATCATATCTTCATCAGTGTTAGAGGTAACCAAGTTTAGGAGGCGGCCATGTCTTTCGGTAAATGGAGAATTGTCAGGAACCTTTGATGCTAACTCTTTAAGTTTAGGAGGGATTCTTACGAGATTGACTTGAATGGTTTTCCTGTGAATAGAATCCATGTCCAACAAAACAAAACAAAGATAAATCCCAAAAATCCTTGAAATGGTTAGTAAGTATGAGTATGATGTTATGATGTTTATGATGTTATGTACAAGTAAATATATACAAACAAAACAAACAAGTCCTTAGGTTTAGGCTTGCATGAAGTCTCATAGGTAAGTACCCTCTTGAAGTTTAGTTGGCTCAAACCTTTCCTAACAATAGTAATCGGGTTCTAAGGGAGCTCAATATCACCGGTTTGTCTCCTCGGGCATTGTTTCAGCGCGAGCCTCTTTAATGACGACCGAAATATCCCAAAAAATCAAACCTCAATGAGTGTAGTATCGAGTATCTACCAACTTTGGACTGCACCAAACTTGGTCATCCCACTACGTCCTAATGGCCAAGTTGGTCAAGTAAAGGTTCTAGAAGTAAGTTAGTGCTTCATGACATTACTCAGCGGCCCCGTATTCGCCTTGACTAATCAAAGGCTACCGGTACCCACAAATATGTCATACTAACATAGATATTTCTTAGACCATGTCGGTATACTCTGCACAGTTTCCACAATGTATTAGTACTTACCTATAAGGTATCCCAAATCCGAGTAGAGGATTTAAACCCAAACAAAGAACCAAAATATAAAGCAAACAAATCAAACAATGAAAGCAAGTAAATATGATCTAGCCCTAAGGTAACCCCACTTTTAAAATAGTCCCCAACAGAGTCGCCAGTTTTGTAACATGGTGGGAGAACTGACTTGGTTGTTTTGCGTTTGATCGCAATTGTGCGGATAGCAAGAGTCATCACCGACTTTTCTTTTATCCAAAAGGAAAGGCTGAAAAGAACAGGAAAGACCTTTAGAGATGTTTTCTTGAGTTCGGGGGGTAGATTATGAAAAGGGAAGGTATTAGCACCCTTTTCATCCGTAGTTATCTACGGCCTCTTAGTTGCTTGCTAGATCACTTGATTTTGTTTGAAAACGTGCTTTGTGTGGTTTTTGAAAGTATTTTGAAAAAGGCGTCAGCGTTTAGGCAAACTTTGTAATAATTCTCGTCCGTAAGAATGTATACAAAGTGTTGATCTTTTGAAAATGTTTCAAGTTTGAAAGATGTTTTGAAAGTGTTGGTGTTTATTTTGAAAATAGTAAGGATGTTTTGGTTTGAAAATGAGCAAGCAACTAGGAACATTCTACCTACTCAAAAGTATTTCTTGTTCATTTCCTCTTTCCTTTGACATTATTATTTTACCATGGATTGGTAAGTAACCTTATCTTTGGATGTAAAGGGACGAGCATGGTTCACCGTATAGCCATGATAGCAATGTTGTGAAATATCTTAGCAATTCTCTTTGAGGGACTAAGATCATTTTGAAAGGCAACATTGATAGCGTCATCGAGGGACGATGATCTTGTATTTTTAGATTGCTTTTGCTAAGATATTCCACATGCCTAACATGGCCATTTTTGTAAGTTAACAAATTGGATTTACCCTAAGGGTGTAAGTGTGCAAGTGTGTTGATTTACATGCATTGTTTTGTCTTGAATTAGGGTTTGCTAACTTGTTGATTTTAATCTTTCTATACAAACCCTAACTTATTAGCATTTATATATAAAGTATTAAATTGAAGAAAATAAAAATACTAAGCTATTACATCAATAGAGGAGGGGTGTACAAATTTACAAATGGGGATTTTGCAAGAAAATTAAATCTAATTAACTATTACAACCATATCGAATATTGTACAAAATTGAAAAATAAAATGCATGAATGCAAAAATGGAAAAAAAGAAATGATTTTTGTTTGGATTTTTATGAAAGGATTTTAACCTGAACCTAATTAAGAAAATAATTAATAAAAATCAAATAAAATTAACTTAAACTAATTAAAAAAAGAAATTAACTAAAAAAGATTTTTTTTAGGGTTTTTCTTATGAAAAGGTTTTAAGAATAATATAAAAATACATAAAAATTAATTAAAATAAATCTAAATTCTAAATTAATTTTAATTTAAAATAAAATAATATAATATAATAATTAAACCTAATTATCTAAATATTAATAAAAGAAAGAAATTGAATTGTTAAGAAAATTGTTTTTGTTCTTTTTAGTGCAAAGATAGTAAAATAAATATTTTTTGGATTTTTTTTATTAATAATAAGAAAAACTAATATTAGTAATAAAAATAATAACAAGAAAAATATGAAAGTAAAATAAACTGAAATAAAAATGAAAATGAAATAAAGAAATAAAATGGGTCAGGGGGGTATGAAACATAATCAGGGGGGAAAGTCAGCAAAAATAATGAAAGCCCAATGTTTGGGGCCCATGCGCTGCAAACAAAAACAAACAAAAAAAGTGAAAATATGAGAAAACAGCCAAAAGGGTACCATTGGGGCTCGAACCCAGGTCCCTCTGGTTACAGGCGCGCGTTTTAACCACTGGGGTGGTGATACATCTGTTTACTTATATCAAACTATAAATATATATTACAAATCAAGTCCATGGCTTGAACTTCATCTTCAACCTCACGCCCAGCCAGACAACCTACAACTTTCTCATTTCTCAACAAAAATGGAAGATGACAACATGAAAGTTATTGCATTTCTTCCCACGAATCCAACCATATAAATAACTAAGTTAAAAATCAAAGATGAGTGAGAATTTTTCTGGCCCTAATTTAAACCCTTAAAATTTCAGAAACTTCAACTCCAAAATTTTCTAAGTTCAAGCCATATAAATGCAAACTATGGATATGTACAGCTTCGTGGCAATGAGGTCTACATTTTATCTTTGAGAATGGAAGCCTAACAATGCCTATATGAATAGTTCAAAAGTCAGAAAACTCACCTTGCAAGAGGGTATCGTGTTTTGAGTTTGAGCAGCTTTTGATGAGTTCTAATGATTGGGTTAGCTTCCTCAAATTCCCAGGAAGCTAATGTGATGCTTGGCTTGAGCTGAAAGTGGCTGAGGAGTTCTGGAGAAGTCAAGTTGCAAGGTGTTGTTTTTGAAAATGGTGAATGGTGATGGAGGTGTTACAGTTGTGTTGCAGGTGTTGGAATTGTTTGTATATGTTACTTAGAAGCTTTTGAAAGTAAAAGGCCAAGAAACACACGAGCAAATTTAGAGATTGGGTTCAAAACTCAGAAATTGCAAGTTTTGAGATGTTTTTGGTGGTTATGTTCTTTAGTGGGTTTCAGGGCTTAAGCATGTGTGTCTTAGCTTGCAAATGACTTGTGTATTTATAGGCAATAGGTCTTGTATGTTACAACAAGTCAAAATTTGAAAATCTCAAGTTGTAGCATCTTTCTTGTTTTTGAAGCAAAGTTGAAACATCTTGTTCCAAGGCAAAGTACAGGGCTGCATAGAGTGGTTAGTACTTTTGTGTATGCAGAAAGAACAAGTTCAATGCTCAAAGAGAGTGGACTTTATGATTAAAGCCACTTTTCAAGAATAGCAATGGTGCCTTTCTTCCAAAAATGGAAATGTAACTTGGATGTTCAAATGCTTGGATAATGGATCAATATATTGTGTAAACATTTAATTAAGGAGTGAATTACAAGTTAGAAGCCTTCAAAGTGAGATTATGCAGCATGGCTATGTGATTTGGTCCATTGTGCATCACAAATTCTTCCTTGTAAAACAACTTCAAACCCTAACTTCTGTTCTCCTTGCTCAAAAATGATCTCGAGGATTTCTTGGACACTTTGGAAATCTTGTAATGTACTCTACAATCCCTCTTTGAATCATTTTTTTAAAATCCAAATAGAACTATGTGAAATTTGGCCCAGAAGTTAGGTCAAAATCCTGACCAAAATGCTCAAAATTTCACTAAGTGTTTTAGTTTCATGAGCATGATTTCATGGATTAATAACTTGAAATACATGAATTTCTAGTAGGAGTTGTGTTCAGCAATGTTTTAGATCTCATTGAGATCTACAACTATCATCTTGAAAGTTTCCTTTTAATCATCTTGCATCATGGTGAAAAATTGGCTCAAAGTTATGAAAAAATATGAAGTTTTCAACACTTAGAAAAATTTCTAAGTTTGGAAACTTTGACTTTTCAAAATAAAATCTTGACTTTTTGATTTCTTGATGAACAAGTTTCATATTTTGACATGTTTTAATGAATTGTGATCTTTGACACTTGATTTTGACCAAAATGTCAAAGTTTGACTTTTTAGTGTGCAGTTGACTTTTGATTAGTTGACTGAAAATCAACTATCAATAAATTTATCTTGAGGGTTATTTTGAGTCATTCCATTAGTTAAAAATGATTCAATTGAATCCTTAAGATCATGTTTTAAACCAATCAACCATCTGCTAGGTTAAAAATCAAAAATTGCATTTTCTCAGTCAAAACTCTAATTTTGACCATTTGGCCCTTTTGATGATCTAATCAGATTTCTTGAGGAATTGTGGTCCAAACTTGATCAAATTACATATATGAGTTCATAATGTTTATATGGATAAAAGATTATGAAGTTTGACTGTAAATTGACTACAGTTGACTTTTTCCCTAATAGAGTTGATTTTTAGGTCAACTGATCAATTGACTGAGCAAAAATGTGATCCAAGACTTGAAACTTGACATGAGAAATCTTGAGGGTCCATAATGATTCATGAAAGTCATATGAGGCATTAAAAGTTCAATTATACTTGTGCAATCTCAAACCCTAATTTTCAATCATCAGAGCTTGCGGAGGTGTCTTGAGCTGATCAACCCCAGTGCAGTCTTGAACCAAAGGAGATCTTGTGAGAAATTACTTGATAAATGAGAGGTAAAATTTGGGGTATAACAATACCACATGCATTGAGTCAGTGTTGGTCTCATTTCATTGCATTATGATTGATAACTTGATATTTTGATGTTGAAAGAGTATGAGTTATATTATGATGAGTGTTATGTGTTGTGTGCATATTTGCTTATATGTTGATGTACTTTATGGTGTGATGAATGAAGTAATGTGTGAGGTAAAGAAGTATAATTATGCGTACTTAAATTGCTATCTACTCGTTATTATATTTTCTTTTATATTGTTATGATATCTTACCCCTTTTGTTTGAATGTTGCCTCTACTTGGGTAACGTGCAGATGATCTGAAGTAGCTCGAGGTTGAGGTAAGCTGAGAAGTGCCTCTTTTTGCATATATTTTTTCGGTGTCAGATTTGATACGTAACACTGAGGGTTTTGCGCTTGTTTTATTATGATTGGAGTAAACTATAGTAGAACTCTATTTGTTGGATTTTAATTGATGTTTTACGTTGAATTTTGATTTATGATAACTATCACTCATGTTGAGAACAATTACTAGTGATGTTTTTCGTTGCGAATAAATGAAACAAAGTTCACACATGATAAATACGTGATTATATGTTGCATATCTTTTTATATGAGCATGTGTAATACGGTGGGAGAACTGACTTGGTGTTTTACATTTTATCGCAAGTGTTGGGGATAGCAAGAGTCACCACCGGCTTTTCTTTTATCCAATAAAGGAAAGGGTGAAAAGAATAGGAAAGACCTTATGAGAATTTTATTGAGTTCGGGGGGTAGGTTATGAAAAGGGAAGGTGTTAGCACCCTTTTCATCAGTAGTTACCTACGGGCTCTTAATTACTTGATCACTTTAAAATGCTTTGTGTTTGTGTAAGTTTGAAAATATTTTGAAAACACCTAAGTTTGGAAAACTTTGCAATGATTTTCTCATCATTGAGAATGTATACAAAGTGTTGGTTTTGAAAATATTTGTTGAAAAGGAATGTTTGAAGGTTGTTTTTAAAATGCCAATGTAAGGTAATTTTGTAATAATTCTCATATCATTGAGAATTGTATACAAAATATTTGTTTTGAAGAGTGTTTTGAAAGTGTGAAGTATGGAAATGGTTTTGTTTATGATAAAGCAATTACGAGCAATCTACCTACTCAAAAAAAAGTCTTTGTTCTTTTCCTCCTCCTTTAGATAGTGCTTGTCTACCATTAGTTGGTAGATAGCCATATCATTGGATGTGAGGAACAGGCGTGGGTCATCGTACAAGCATAGAAGGCAACTTGTAAGATGTTTTAGCAATTGTTGTAAGAGGCTAAGACCGTTTATCGAAGGCAACATCGAAGGGTCATCGAGGGACTACGATCTTTTAATCGGGGGTCTTTGCTAAAACATCCCACGTTCGAGGGACATGACTGTTTTAATCTGAGGCAACAAGTGTGGGTTACTCTAGAGGTGTATGTGTGCAAAGTGTTTTGTTTTCAAGTATATTGTCTTGAATTATGGTTTTTCTAAGTTTGATTTTAAGTCTTTCCATACAAACCCCAATTACTAACAATAATAGGGAAAGCGATAAATTGCGTAATTTAAATGTCCTACGATATTACAATGCTTTGGGAATAGGGGGTACAAATTTACAAATGGGGATGACAAGTGAAGTAAACCCTAATTACTATTACAAAGCTTTGACAGTTACATAAATTTTAATGCGAAATACTAAAATGCGCAAAGAAATGTAAAGTGTAGAAAAGAGAGAAGAAATTGTCTTTTGGTGAGTTTTTGATGGAGAAGGTTTTAATTAACCTAATTAAACTAGTTAATTTACAAGGGAAATTAATTAATTATTTAACGAAAACCTAAAATCTAAGTTAATTAAAATAAAACCCTAAGTCTAATTTAATTGTCTATAAAACAATAATTTTTGAGGTTTTATTTGTTTAAAAAGATAATGGAATAGAAATAAAAATAAGTAAATGATTGAATTAATATTTAAATTTAAGAAAATAATATTGTTTTGATATTTTTTAGTTTAGGAAAAATAAATAAATAAGTAATAATAAATAAAATATAAAAGGAAATAAAATAATTGGTTTGGGTGTTAAAAATGATCAGGGTTAAAAAAATAGTAAACATGTTAGGCCAAAAATGTGTTTTTTTTGTTTAAATCAAAAATGAAATAAAAATGTGTATGGGCCTGCATATGAGAAATAAAATGGGGGGGGGGGGGGGGGGGGGGGTGAGAAGCTCAAAAATGGTTTAGGCCCAAAAAGGAGAGTCCAACGCCTATTTTGATCAAGTGTGGCTGGTTTATGAAGGTCCATGATGCACATGTGAGCTTGGTGCGTGGGATTGAATATTATGATGATCAGATGGCATTAATGTGAGGATTCATAGTGAGCGTGTGTGGCCTGAATGCACTAGATCTGCATAGAAATAATAAGAAAAACCAAAAGGGTACCACTGGGGCTCGAACTCAGGTCCCTACATACTAGTGCCTTACTTGCGCGCTTCCTCTGCCACTAGGGTGGCTGTTTCATCCATGAATAATACAAGTCGCAATAAATATAAAATAAACTCTTTCCTAATGGAACTTCATCCCTAACCTCGCGCCAGTATCTTCATCGCCATTTTTGAATTTTGTAACTTCCTCATCTCAAAACTAGAAATCGTGTATGGAGTTTGAGCACTTCTAGAGGTGTGGTGATGATTTGAATAGCTTCACTAGACTCCAAGGAAGCTAATGCAACTCTTACTTTATGCTGAAAGTGGTTGAATCATACTGGAGAAGTCAATGTGCAGAGCTCTGTTTTTGAGTTTGGAAGATGGGGAAGATGATGTTACAGTTGTGAAACAGGGATGGGGATGAGTTATATTTTATGTCATTTATATTTTTGCTTTATCTTGCTTTATTGCTTCAAAAAGACCAAAAACATCCAATAAAAAGGCTAAAACCTTTATAAAAAAAATTCTAATTGGACTTTGTGTTACTATCACTTGCTTGAGGAGTATTTTGGACTTTGGACTTAGACTTAGTGTTTCCCTTTGCTTGGAGTTCTATCTGAGACTTTGAGATTCATTTGGACTTTTGATCTTTAAATCAAGACTTGGCCTTATTATTTGATCTTTGTGTGAAGACTTGGAATTCTCTCTGTGGTGTTGTGCTTTTGATCTTCATTTGGATCTCTTGGTATTCATATGTGCTTGCTTATTTTGTGGCTCAATCAAAAGGAAAGGAATTCTTCATCTTGACCAATGTTAGATGCTTGCTATATCTTGTGGTTAGTTCACGTGCATATACAAAGGTTTTCTCTTGGGCTATCTTATAATGAGACCTTTTATTTCATGTCATTTACTTTATGCTTTAGGACAGTCTCTTCATCTCCTACCCACTTTGTCAATTTTAAAAACTTCCCCCTATTTTCAAAACTTCTTATTTTAAACTTGAAACCTTTCATAATAAACCTTGACCTTGTCAAGTGATCCCGAAAATCTATTTTTCTTAATAAATGCTAAAATACTTAAGCATATTCAAACTCTTTTCAAAACTTCTAAAAAGACAAACCTCATCAAATTTATTTTTGTGTCTTTGTGCACTTTTATTTTAAAACCTTTTCTAAAAGATTGGATATTTGCTTATTCTAGTAGTGATACAAATCACTATACTTCTACAATATGTTGAGAAGTGATAGACATTTTCCACTTGAATGTTGAGACATGCTTGTTGAGAAAATATAAGTAAAGTTCTCTATATCAAGATGATGCAAATGCTCATTTCCTCATACTTATGGGTAGTAAGTTGAGTTTTCCACTCAAATATGATGAAATATCTTTTCAATTAAAATAAATCAACAAACTTCCGCGGTTATTTTTACTATGAACTACAAGACTTTGATTTCCTTATTTCACTATGAGGATACATAGGCACGGGGCTCTCGAAGTCCTGGCAAGTGAAAACATAATAAAACACTTCTTTTATCCTCTCCCCCAATCTTTCTTGCAAATAACCTAATTTTATCATAATACATATTTTCAAGAGGTTCCTACGGAGTACCGTAGATGTTAAGGGTGTTAATACCTTCCATTTACATAATCAACCCTCATATCCAGATCTCTCTTTTGTTTTATTTTTTTCGTGTTGGGTTTTCTCGATATTTTCCCTTTCCTTTGGAAACAATAAATATCAATGGTGACTCTTGTTTATTCTGAGTTAAGTTAATCAATAGTTTAATCTCAATTTTTTTCTCCGCAACACAAAGGTACATCTTGAGGTGTTCATCCATATCGTGATCCCTAAGCATGATCATATTGGAAAGCATCAGAGCCCTAGAGTTAATGGGTTTCTAAGACGACCCGCTGACCTAATAGTGGTGATAAGGTATTGTGACCGTGTTGCCTTTTCATTATGGCAGATAGAGGTGTAAATATGTTAAATTTATTTTGGTTTTATGTATTAGTGGTTAATTTAAAATAACTAATATTATATCCAATAATTATGACATAACTGTATTCCATTGAAGGTCTCTACTCATGGAATGGACAAAATATTGCATGTAGTTAAAACTAAATCGCACAAGTGCACCGCTATTAATTAACCTAAGGTGTGTCTTGATTTTGTGACTTGTTTGAAATGGCTATCTGTGGCCTTAAAGAACGTGTTGCTCTAGATTTTTGGAGCATTGGTCTGATTTTTTAGTAGCCAAAAAGTGTGATGCTCTTGTGTTGTACCCCAAAATTTGCCCTCCCATATTTCTCAACACATGGCAAGTGAGGTCCCCAAATTGCTCAAAGAAGTTCAAAAGTTTACCAGACAAACTCTCTCCTAAGGCAGTCTATCTCTAATTAGGGTTTCCATCTTCATCAAGATGTGTGAACCAAAAAGGACTCAAATTCTCACCATTGTCCTAATATGTCCTCAAGATCATCCATGTCAAGTTTCAAGCCTTGCAGAAGAAGTTTGCTCAGTCAATTGCTCAAATGCCTGAAAATCAACTGTGCTAGGTCAAAAGTCAACTGTGGCCCACATACAGTCAAACTTCAATATTTTTGGTCAAAACCCTCATTTTGAAGTATTATTCATAATTTGATCAAGGGTTGATCATGATTCCTCAAGGATTGCTCACAATCCATCAAAACCCAAAAGTTGCTAAATTAGGGTTTTGTAGGAAAACTCAACTCAACTTTGACCAAGCATAACTTTATCATACTTTATCAAAAATGACCCATCTAAAGCTCATTTTTAAGAGGATTCAATTCCCTACAATTCATATTCATCTCTCAAGTTCAAAATATGCACTCACAAAAAGATATGAATTTTGACATTATATGTCCTTTTGAAAAGTCAACAAAAACACCTTTTGGGTCAAAGCTTCATACATGAACATGGAAGACTCAATTGATATTATACCAAAAGTGTTGCTTAGAGGACATCCTAAGCTTTCTAAAAAGTCCAAGAACACCTCTCTAGGGTCAAAATTGAGAGATTTATGCATTGGCCAAGTTGACCATTTTTGCAAAATTGCCTAAAGTCAAATGTGCTAAAATTTGCATTTTCTGCTAAATGGGCCCAACTTTTTATGCTTGCACTTCAATTATAATGTGGTCCAAGACTCAAATACTTGTCCACACATTATTTAATTAATTTTTCAATTGATTTTTCATTAATTAAAAAGTGAATTAAATCAAATAAATGATGAAAATTATCAAAGATATGATTTGATTTGTTTTTTTTTACAGATTGGCAATCAAGATATGCTGAGCTTGCATGACCAATTCGAATCAATAGAAATTGGTAAAAGAAATTTATGATTGGCTTGAAAATAGAAAGATATCATACAAATTGAAAATCAAATCAAATCTTGGATAAATGCAAAGATTCATGCCAAGTTTGTTAACCTAATTCATTCTAGGTTATATAATAAAGCTTTGCAGATCAAAAGAAAAGGGTTAGAGGTCGTGAGAAGCTTGGAACAAAACTGAAAAATCCATAGAAAAGTGGGAGTTGGTTTTCATTCTACAGGCTAATTCAAGGTTTGCTAGTGATCCCAAACGTTTGCTAGACATCTCAGAAAGCTAACAACATCCTTTGCAAGGTTCAACACGCCCAGAAACGCGCGCTACGATCCCCACGGTTTGACATATTTTTGTAATTCGATTAGAACTATTCATGCATCTTTAGAACTTTTAATTGTCATAGTTGTGATTATCATCATGTTTGCAAGCTAACTATGCCATTTAATTGCATTTTTTATGCTTGTACATGATATTGCCATGGTTAGGGTTTCATGTTCTTGTTTAGGGGTTTTCAATGCAGGCAAAATTGGGCTTTGATTCTAGTACCATGATGCTCTTGAGGATGAGACGAGTTGATTGGTACCAGTACTTGTCATTTATCTTGCTCGTATGCAGTTTTGGAGATGACCTGGTTTGTACCTACAGTAAGCGTCTGTAGGTAAAAGCCTTGTTTTCTAAAATGATGGTTGCCAGGAAGAAGAAGCTTGTGTGGCAACGTGTGACTCGTCCATTTGAATTTTCGCGCATTTTTCTGAATATATTACTTGATTTTATTATATTATTTGTTTCTATTATATGAACAAATAAACAACGCAGCACAGCTGGCAAGCGAGCACTGGAAGCGAGCATAAGGACCTGGGTTCGATCCCCAGGTCCCAGTATTTTATTTGTGTTATTTTCAGACAAGGGATCCAGCGCGTTGTTCATCATGACGTCCACCATACATCATCAACATTCATTTGTTTGATCATCAGCAAGCCAGATCCAATGTGCCAGCATTGAAGGTCCACCATAGCACTCAAGTCAACACCCACACCTAATCCAGCATGATCAATACAGGCTTTGGAGTTTTGGGCCAAGAATATCAGATTTGCCCCCCCCCCCCCCCCAGAATTGCTAATGCTATCAGGCCCATCTCTATACTTTTTTTTTATTTCTTTTTTTTTTAATTCTTTTAATATTTTTCTTTAATTATTTTAATTAACACCATTAATCTTTTTTTTTTCATAAAATCAAAAATCATAAAAATTAGAATTAGATTTTTTTAATCAAATTTAATTTAATTTAGTTTAATTTAATTTAGGGAAATTTTAACTTGTTTTTTTATAATTAAAACCAATTAGAAAAATTAGGGTTAAACTCTTGATTTAATTTTTCTTTCTTTCTCAAATAAAATGAAAATATAAAAATAGGTTTTTTAGAATGAATTAATTTATTTTTCTTAATTTAAAATTAATTAGAACTTAGGATTTTCTTTTTAATTCAATTATTTCATTATTTTCTCAAATAGCAAAACATGACAAAAACATCTTTTTTTAATCAATCGCAAATAGGATTAGTCACAGGGTCAAAACCCTAATCGCCTCGCATTTAATTCGTTGTGCGCTTGTTATTTATTTTGCCAATATTTTGTAACTGTTCATGGTTTGTAATAGTTAATTTAGGGCTTTTATTTACTGTTTAAATCCCTGGATTTTGGCTATGTAATTAATCCCCCTCCCTAAAGCCTTGTAATAGCGTAGATTTATTTTCTCGCATTTTTAATTCCTGCAAATATTCAACTGTCTAGATGTATGGTAATAGGATTGTATGGCAAGAATGCATGACAAAATTAAAATGGCTAGAAAACCCTAATGTGCAAAGATAAATAACTGAAACAAATCACTCACACATATTACTCTTAGGGTATACTCTCACGTTGGTTACCTTCGGTAAACGATCATTAAGCATAGGGTGTCTTAGTGGTTGCCCTCCTGTCTAAAAAGATCAAATGTCCCATTCGAATGTTGCCTCGGAAATGTTGCCTCAAAAATGTTGCCTCGGAAATGTTGCCTCAAATATGATCTTAAGACTCTAGGGTTATTACTAAGGTGTCCTAATATTGCTTTAGTGATTGTACGTCCCTTTCGAATTGACCCTTACAAATTCCAATGACGGTGCTACCTATTTCTCAATAGTAGGATAGCGTTGTCTAAAGGAAACAAGAATAGAAACAATCTTTTTTCGAGTAAGTAGATGCTAGTAGGTACTTGCTCAAATCAAAACTTTTTCACACTTGTAAATTTTTAAAACAACTTCGTCACACCTTTGAGGACTGATACAAGGGTTATCACGAAGTAAAACTTTTCAAAACAAAGCACACAAACACAAAGTAATTTTAAAAGATGAGAAAGTACCTAAGAGCCCATAGAAAACCATGGATAAAAAGGGTGCTAGCACCTTCCCTTTCTATAATCTACCCCCCGTACTCAGAATATCTCAAAAAAGGATTTTTTTTTTCTGTACTTTTTTCCTTTCCGGTTGGATGAAATAAAAGTCGATGGAGACTCTTGCTTACCGCGACATTTTGCAAACACAAAACGGAAAATGCAAACCAGTATTAAACAGTCGGTTCTGCCACCGTATCACAGAACTGGAGACTCTACTAGGGAAAATAAGTGGGGTATATCTTAGGATCTAGGTCATCATAATTACTTTTCTTGATTGCTTTGTTTGCTTTACTTTTAAGGGTTTTGTTTGGGGTCACCATAGATCCTACACCCGGATCTGGGGAACACCTTTTAGGTAAGTAGCAATAGACTGTGAGGGAACTGTACGACGTGGACCGATACGGTTGAAGCAGTAGCTACGTTGGTGTGGAACTTTGGTTGGTACCGGTATCCCTTGTGGAGAAACGAGGAGAATATGGGGCCGCCGCATGGTGTCGTTAAGCATCAACTGACCTTAGAACCTTAAATTGCCCAACTTGGCCATTAGAAAGTAGCGAGATAGCCGGCCTCGGTGTAGAGCTGAGAACTGGTTGATACTCGATGCTACACTCATTGAGATCATACTCTCGGAATATTTCGGCTGCAAGAAAAGATTGCATGAGCTTAAACCATGACCGATGGAGGATGGTCAGTGATATTGAGATCCCCTAGAACCCGGTTACTTTTCTAGGACATGTTGAACCAACTTAACTTCAAGAGGGTATTACCTTTGACCTCATGCAAACCTTAAACTTAAGGGCTTTGTGTGATTTGATTGTGTTTGCCATACTTCTGTTTGCTATACCTGTGGTTTATCATGACATCATGCATCATAACATGGCATTCATGCTTCATTACACTAACCATTTCAAAGACCAAGGGAATTTATCTTTGTTATGTTTTACAGATCATGGCTTCCGTGCGTAGAAATACTATCTGAATCAGCTTTGTGGAGATACCTTCCCAACTCAAAGAGCTAGTATCAAGAGTTTCTGAAACTTCTATATTCATTAAGAGACACGGTCAACTTCTCAGCCTGGTTACTTCAAACCCTGATAAACAGATGATGAGCGTATTTTTTCAGTTCTTCGATCCCAAACATCATTGCTTCAGCTTTCCAGATTATCAGTTGGTACCCACCTTGGAAGAATTCTCTCAGCTTTTGGGCATCTCCATTCTTGAACAGGTACCCTTCACAGGTATGGAAGAAGTTCCTAAGCCAGAAGTCATTGCCTCAGCTTTGCATTTGAAACGGGCCGACGTGGTATCCAATTGGGAAACTAGAAGCGGAGTCGAGGGTTTTCTAGCCAAATTTCTGATAGACCAGGCTCAACTATTTTGGGATGATATGGAGTTTCAGGCTTTTGAGGATGTCTTGGCTCTTCTTATCTATGGTTTAGTTCTCTTCCCTAATCCGGACTCTTTCGTAGATGTGAATGCTATCAAGATTTTCCTTTCTAGCAACCCTGTGCCTACCTTGCTTGGAGATATTTTGCATGCTCTCCATACTCGTACCATGAAGAGAAGAGGGACTCTTATGTGCTGCATGTCGTTGTTGTTAAGGTGGTTTATTTCTCACCTCCCTAGGTCTGTAATGAAGAATAAAGAAGGTTTGGGTTGGTCGCACAGAATAATGTCATCGCTCATACAAATATTCTTTGGTGTTCCCTAGCTATGGAAGACACTGTTGTTATTGACCGCTGTGGGGAGTACCCTAATGTCCCATTACTTGGTATCAGAGGGGTTATAACTTACAATCCTTTTCTAGCTTTGCGACAATTTGGTCGTGCTCGAAGGGATGGTCCCCATGAGTTACTTCTCGAGGACATTGTATTCGACTATAAGGATGATGTTAAGGAGCATCGTCGGAGGTTCATATGAGCTTGGGGCATGGTAAACAGATCTGACTCCAAAGAGTTGGGACCAAAGACTTCCATTCCTATGCAGCCATACCTCCAATGGGTCCGAGCTCGTGCCCAGAAGCTTATGATTCCTTATGTGTCCGTATTACCAGTGATTGTGGAGCCCACTAATGAAGAAGGCATTCCTTACACAGTTCTCTATCCCTACATGCCCATTGATCTTGGGGAGTTACAGAGGTCTTGGATTCAGCTAAAGAATGAGCGAGATACTTACAGGGAGCAGTTCCGTGAGCAAGAGAGGAAGGTCTTGAAGCTCACCAGGCAGCTCGAGGAAGAAAGAATACTCAATGATTATATCAGCACAAAGAGAAAGCGTTCATGGGACTTTTGATTTTTATTTTCTAGTTTTAGATTTGTTTTATTTACTTCTTTGTAACGCCTTAAAGGCATGTTGAACCTTTCAAATTTAAGCTAATAAAATTTTGTTTATTTTGGTTTGCAAATTTAAATCTCCCAAAGTCTTTGAAATCATTACATGCGCATCCCATTATCATACACATCATTACAGGTACCACTACAGGTTTCTCATCTTCTTAGCTTTTTATTTCAGCAGAAATGTCTTCTGATCAAGTCATCAAAGATCTTCAGGCACATAATCCCCAGTTCCAACAGATGTTCATCAGTCTGGCAAAAGGGCAAGAGGATCTGAAAGCCCTCATTCTGAAAGAAAAGAAGAAGAAGAAGAAGAAGAAGACTGGTATTCTGAATATGGGCAGGAGATTTGGAGAAAGATTGAAGCATCAAACTGATCTGACCTATTCATCCAAGGAAGGGGAGAACCAAGAAGGGGAAAAGGACCCTAGTCCTGCAGTTTTTGACAACGATGCGGATTACAACGATGAGCAATATCCTCCTGCTGAGGATAGATACAAACATCTAGAAGACCGACTGAGTGATATGGAAGTTCAGAAGATACCTGGTTTGGATTTCGGAGAATTGGGTCTGGTATCGGGACTGGTCATCCCTCATAAGTTCAAAGCTCCGGTTTTTGCCAAGTATGATGGGGTGTCCTGCCCAAAACTCCATCTCCGCTCGTATGTCAGGAAGATTCAACCCCACACCGCTGATAGAAATTTGTGGGTGAACTTCTTTCAAGATAGTCTATCAGGGACTCAGCTTGAATGGTTCTACCAGCTGGAGGGAGCCAATGTCCGAAACTGGGAAGATCTTGCTGCTGCTTTCTACAAGCAGTATTAGTATAATGCCGACCTTGCTCCCACTCGTACTCAACTTCAGAGTATGTCCATGGGATCAGGAGAAGGTTTTAAAGAGTATTCTCAAAAGTGGAGAGACTTGGCCGGGAGAGTTCAACCCCCTTTTGTCTGATAGGGAGTTGGTGGATATGTTCCTTGGTACGTTGTCAGGTCCATTTTTCATTCACTTAATCGGCAGCTCGTCATCTAGTTTCACTGAGCTGATTTTAACGGGAGAAAGAGTAGAAGCTGGAATTCAGAATGGTAAAATACAGAAGGATGCCTCCTCGAGTTCAGCAAAGAAGCCTTTCACTGGTAAGAAGGAAGCCAGTGCAGTCTACAGCCCGAGGGGCCAAAATAGATCTGAACACCGTCAAACGGTAAATGCTGTAGTGGTACCAAGACCCACAGTTTCTCCACAATGTAACAATCAACAAAGGGTGGAAAGACCACAGAGGCAGTTCACCCGGATCAATATGACTCTGTCTCAAATTTTACCATAATTGTTGAAGACTAATCTGGTAACTCTGAGGGAATCCCCGAAGAATCCCAACACCACATCTCCCCACTATAACTTGAATGCCCGTTGTGCTTATCACTCCGAAAGTCCAAGTCATGATACAAATGACTGTTGGGCCCTGAAAAATAAGGTGCAGGACCTGATCGAAGCCAAAGAGATTGAGTTTGACGCTCCGGAAAAGCCCAACATCATAACTGCACCCATGCCCAAACATGGCTCGGGAATCAATGCTATTGAGGTTGTCTCTGCCACAGAAGATGCTGGTAAAGAGGATTCAGACATCGACAGCTGGATCTACCCAACAACCAACGGTGGACCAAATAATTGGACGGCTAGGGACTTCATACCTGTTTCTTTTATTCCGCAGTAATTGACTCATTTGTTTTAAGATTTGTAATAAACAGTTTGAAACTTTACGGCCCGGTGCCTTGCCCGAGGCACCTTGGCTTTGCTTGTGAGGGCCATTATTTGTCATTTCATATATCATTAATAAAGCATTGTATGTTTCTTGCATACAAATTTTACGCTTCTTGTTTTTCTTTTTTGTCTCACTTTATCAAAACAGCTATTCTCTTACACACACTCACGTATCATACTGCAGATCCATATCCACTCTGGATCCCATTGATAACAGCTCTACTATTGCCAGTTATGACTTCAAAAATCTGATCAACCAAGCCGAGGATGAAGGTGAGGATGATTGTGAGGTGCCTGGAGAACTTGCTAGACTACTACAGCAGGAAGAAAGGGCCATACAACCTCATGAATAGCCAGTTGAGTCAGTGAATTTGGGTACACAGGAAGACAGGAAAGAGGTTTAAATAGGTGCGAATCTGGAGCCTAGTCTCAAACAACGGTTGATACAGATGCTACATGACTATGTTGATATCTTCGCCTGGTCCTATGAAGACATGCCTGGTTTAGACAATGATATTGTGGTACATCGCCTACCGACTAAAGAAGATTGCCCTCCGGTAAAGCAGAAGGTACGCCCTATGCACCCTGAAATGTCAGAGAAAATCAAAGCAGAGGTCATGAAACAGTTCGACGCAGGATTCTTAGTTGTCACTTCTTATTCGCAGTGGGTTGCCAACTTCGTTTCGGTACCTAAGAAGGACGGTAAGGTACGGATGTGTGTGGACTACAGAGATCTGAACAGGGCAAGCCCCAAGGATGACTTCCCACTTCCTCACATTGATGTTCTAGTCAACAAAACCGCGTAGCACACGATCTTCTCCTTCATGGATGGTTTTTCTGGCTACAACCAGATCAAGATGGCTCTTGAGGACATGGAGAAGAAAACCTACGTTACACAGTGGGGTACCTTCTGTTACAAGGTAATGCCTTTTGGGTTGAAGAATGTTGGGGAAACTTATCAGCGCGCCATGGTCGCTTTGTTCCACGATATGATTCACCACGAGATCGAGGTTTATGTTGATGACATGATATCCAAGTCCCAGACTGAGGAAGAGCACCTTGATCATCTCCAAAAACTATTTGACAGGTTGAAGACGTACAAGCTGAGGTTGAATTCTAACAAGTGTACCTTCGGGATAAGGTCTGGTAAGCTTCTAGGTTTTGTTGTCAGTAATAAAGGTATTCAGGTGGACCCTGCAATGGTAAAGGCCATACAAGAGATTCCGGCTCCCCGCACAGAAAAAGAAGTTAGAGGTTTCTTGGGACGTCTGGATTACATCGCCAGGTTAATTTCACATATGAATGCTACTTGTGAGCCAATCTTCAAGCCGCTGAAGAAAGATCAAGTGGTAAGGTGGAATGATGAATGCCAGACCACTTTCGAAAGAATCAAGGAATACCTTCAAGAACCACCAATTCGGATGCCTCCAGTTGAAGGAAAACCTTTGATATTATACTTGACAGTGCTAGAAAGTTCAATGGGGTGTGTGATGGGGCAGCATGACGAGTCTGGTCGAAAAGAGCATGAAATTTACTACCTTAGCAAAAAGTTTACTGACTGTGAGACCCGATACTCATTGCTCGAGAAAACTTGTTGCGCTTTGGCATGGGCTGCTCGCCGACTGAGACAGTATATGCTGACTCACACTACCTTGTTGATATCAAAGATGGATCCGATCAAGTATATTTTCGAGAAGCCCTCCCTCTCCGGAAGGATAGCAAGATGGCAGATGATCTTAACCGAGTACGACATCCAATACACAACCCAAAAAGTAATCAAGAGGAGTGTATTGACGGATCATTTGGCGCATTAGGCCGTGGATGACTACCAATCCATGAATTTCGAGTTCCCGGATGAGAATATCGTGTTGGTAATCGATTGCGAAGAACCTGGACCGAATGAAGGACCCGAGGAGGGATCCCGATGGTCTATGTATTTTGATGGAGCCTCGAATGCATTGGGTAACGGCATTGGCGCCGTAATTATATCTCTTGAGGGATTTCATACTCTGTTCATCGCCCGATTATGTTTCAACTACACCAACAATATGGCGGAGTATGAAGCGTGTATCATGGGTCTTCGAGCTGCTATTGACCTGAGGATTAAGTTTTTGAGTGTATTCGGAGATTCCGCTCTGGTGATAATTCAGATCAAAGGCGAGTGGGATACGAAGCACCCGACTCTTATTCCTTACAAAGAGTATGTACTGACATTGCTCCCACACTTTGAGGGGATAACCTTTGAACATTTCCCACGAGAAGAGAACCAGTTGGCGGACGCGCTAGCTACCATGTCTTCTATGTTTAAAGTTAGATGGGACAATGAAGCTCCTCAGATTACCATTGAGAGGTTGGATGAACCCGTACATTGTTGTGACATTGAGACTGAAGAGGTAGCAGATAAACCCTGGTTTCACGAGGTAAAGAGGTATCTTGAGGCTCAAGAATAACCCAAGGGGGCATCTGTTAACGACAAGAATTTTCTGAGAAGGTTCACTGCGAAGTTCTTCATCAGTAATGGAACCCTCTATAAGTGTAACCATGATTCAACCTTATTGTGGTGTGTGGACAAGAACGAGGCAGAAAGGATCATGGCAGAGTTACGTGAAGGTACCTTCAGAACTTATTCCATTGGGTATACCATGGCGAAGAAAATCCTACGGGCAGGATATTACTGGTCCACTACGGAAGCCGATTGTTACCAGCACTCTCGAACCTGTCATAAGTGCCAAGTCTATGCTGATAAGGTGCATGTACCTCTGGTTCCCCTGAATGTTTTGATAGCTCCTTGGCCCTTTGCAATATGGGGCATCGATATGATCGACGAGATCAGACCTACTGCGTCTAACGGACATCGCTTCATTCTGGTAGCAATTGATTACTTCACCAAGTGGGTTGAGACAGCTTCCTTTGCTACAGTAACCAAGAACGTCGTGCAACGATTCATCCGACATAATCTGATCTATCGACATGGTGTACCAGAGAGGATTATTACTGACAATGGTACAAATCTTAACAACACAATGATCACCGAGCTCTGCAAACAGTTCAAAATTCAGCATCATAACTCTTCTCCCTACCGGCCGAAGATGAATGGGGCTGTTGAAACAGCTAACAAGAACATCAAGAAGATTGTGTAGAAGATGACGGTGACATACAAAGACTGGCACGAGATGTTACCATTCGCTCTTCATGGGTACTGTACCTCAGCACGGACATCGACAGGGGCAACACCCTACTCTTTGGTGTACGGAATGGAGGCAATCCTACCCATCGAAGTCCAGATACCCTCTCTCAGGATTATGAAGGATGCGGGTTTGAACGAAGACGACTGGATCCAAACCCGACTTGATCAGCTGAATCTAATCAACGAAAAGAGGCTTACTGCTATCTGTCATGGTCAGATGTATCAAAAGCAAATGATCAAAGCTTTTAACAAGAAAGTCAGACGTCAAGAATATTAGGTCGGGGATCTAGTGATCAAACGCATCATACTACCGCAAGGTGATCCTAGGGGCAAATGGACCCCCACGTACGAAGGGCCATTTGTGGTTAAGAACATTTTCTCGGGAGGAGCTATGATTCTAACCACCATGGATGGTGACGACCTTCCTCCCCCCGTCAATGCAGGCATAGTGAAAAGATACTACGCATGATCAAAGACCCACTAGGTTGACTGGCCTAGGAAAAAATAAGGGCTTCCCGGCTAACCAAAAGGGTTCGGGCAAAAGTAAGGGATGAAAATGAAAAAACTGTACACCCGGCAAGTCGAAAACCTGAAAAGGCGGCTTGGGCAAAAAGGGGTATCCCGATGGACTGAAAACCCGAAAGGGTGGTCCAGGAAAAAATTAGGAATCAAAGCGTAACACTATGACTCATTGGATCATCTCGCAACCAAACTTCGGTATCGACTATTAGGCTCAGACGGCACCAATCAATTTGATCCACCTTCGACCAAGCAGCAAGGTTGATGAGACGCTTGAAGATATAAAGGCAATAGAAGAGTTGGAACCCGATGGGATTGTTTCACATAGCTGTTTTTCTTTCTTTTACTGTCTTTCAGTGGCGTTCTCTTACTAGGACGTCAGCCTCTTTGTACAAAAATGCCTATTACAGGCCAACTTCAAAAACTAATACAATTCATTTTCACAAGAAATTTCAATTTGTTTTTCTTTTTCTATTTTGTTTTGCAAGAACATCCAATGATTCATTTTGATATATGCATTTGAAAATAATTGCTGCTCATAGATACTTACATGAAAACAAAAGACAATTACTCGTAATGCCAGGAACAGGGAAAACAAGAAGTATCAAAACTTTACTCTGCCCATCAGGAATTGGGATAGAGCCAGCTTGAGAACATGAGCGGTGATACATACGTTCCCCACAGAGTAAAAAGTACCCAAAGACAGTGATGTTGGCTTTCCTGAACAGGACATAACTCTCCCCAGCTAAGGTTCACGACCGCGAGTGAGTCGGTAAATTTTTCCCCAAGTAGATTTTATTCCTCTCACAAGCAGAGATTCAATCTCCAACATAATTCATTATTACCAGCAACGGAAATTTATCCTCAGTTGAGTTTATTTCTCCAAATCAGCAGATCTATCAACAGAGTATCTCCTCTCCAACAGAGTTATTCTCTTGCAGAGTTGTTCTTAAATAGAGTCTCTCCTCGGCAGAATGCCCGTAAATGAAGGGCAAATCCCCAGCATAGTCATCTTTGTTCACCATCCCCAGCAGAAGTAGAGGAGTTATGGTTTTACAGCAATCAATAATACCATTTCTCATACTCTCCAAACAGCAGTCAGGGATTTATTTTCCCGACTCAGATTATTATGTCAGCATTTCATATTCATACATCATGACATGTGCATACATTACATATAACATAGTCTCATTTATTTTAAGAACCTCATCACAAGGCATCTCATGCATCGCACATAACTAACCATGTATTTCTTTCAGGAAAGATAATTATTATCAACAATTTCCAGCAGATCCATGATCAACACTCGAAGCTAAACAGAGTAATCATCAATATGCAAATTCATCACAGAAGTCCTACACTGGCTCATCACAAAACAACCTTACCCAACTTCCCTCTGCAGTTTTACCCGAACTCATCTCGAAGTAACCCTACTATCCAGGTTCCTTCTCACAGCCCTACTATCCAGGCTTTCATATCGAAGTAACCCTACTATCCAGGTTCCTTATCACAGCCCTACTATCCTGGCTTTCATACTGAAGTAACCCTATTATCCAGGTTCCTTCTCACAGCCCTATTATCCCGAATTTCATATTAAAGTAACCCTATTATCCAGGTTCTTTCTCACAGCCCTACTACCCAGACTTTCATATCGAAGTAACCTTACCATCCAGGTTCCTTCTCATAACCTTACTACCCAGGTTCCTTCTCACAACCCTACTATCCGGCTTTCATACCTAAGTAACCCTACTACCCAGGTTCCTTCTCACAACCCTACCATCCAGGCTTTCATATCAAAGTAACCCTACTACACAGGTTCCTTCTCACAGCCCTACTATCCAAGCTTTCATACCGAAGTAACCCTACTATCCAGGTTCCTTCTCACAGCCCTACTATCCAGGCTTTCATACCGAAGTAACCCTGCTATCCAGGTTCCTTCTCATAACCTTACTATCCGGGTTCTGCCTCTCTTACCCCCCAGACAGCAGTCCATAACACTGTAAGACCGGGACCCGATCAAACACAATTGATTTCACATTTCCCCAGAAAGTCGCGGTGCAGCATATACCCCGACCAGATATGCAGTTCACTTTCGCTTCCCAAACTGGAATTATTCCCCCAATAGAGTAACAGACAATTGAATCTCCTAAAACTCTATTTCTCTCAAGACAGAGACTAGCATTCCCCAGCGAAATCCTCCTCGACAACAGGTATGCGGGTTCTCGGAAAGGAATCTCTTATGCGATCGACACCTCTTCGGATGGAATATTTAAGCCCATCTCAGACAATTCTCTAGCAACTTCGGAATGGCATCTATAAGCCCATTCCCGATATCACAGATCGAGTATCACTTCATGCGAGTGCAAATTTCTGGGCACTCTAGTGTTCAATCATCTTCCACCTTCAGATCACGAAAAGCAGAGCAGCCAATCTACATCTTCAGGTTTAAGAAGATTGAACAGGGGAAGCTGTTGTACCCCAAAATTTTCCCTCCCATATTTCTCAATACATGGCAAGTGAGGTCCCCAAATTGCTCAAAGAAGTTCAAGAGTTGACCAGACAAACTCTCTCCTAAGGTAGTCTATCTCTAATTAGGGTTTCCATCTTCATCAAGATGTGTGAACCACAAAGGACTCAAATTCTCACCATTGTCCTAATATGTCCTCAAGATCATCCATGTCATGTTTCAAGCCTTGCAGAAGAAGTTTGCTCAGTCAATTGCTCAAATGCCTGAAAATCAACTGTGTTAGGTCAAAAGTCAATTGTGGCCCACATACAATCAAACTTCAAGATTTTTGGTTAACACCCTCATTATGAAGTATTATTCATCATTTGATCAAGGGTTGATCATGATTCCTCAAGGATTGCTCACAATCCATCAAAACCCAAAAGTTGCTAAATTAGGGTTTTCAGGAAAAGTCAACTCAACTTTGACAAAGCATAACTTTCTCATGCTTTATCAGAAATGACCCATCCAAATCTCATTTTGAAGAGGATGCAATTCCCTACAATTCATCTTCATATCCAAAGTTAAAAATATTCACTCACAAAAAGATATGAATTTTGACATTATAGGTCCTTTTGAAAAGTCAACAAAAACACCTTTTGGGTCAAAGCTTCATACATGAACATGGAAGACTCAATTGATATGAGACCAAAAGGGTTGCTTAGAGGACATACTAATATTTCTAAAAAGTCCAAGAACATCTCTCTAGTGTCAAAATTGAGAGATTTATGCATTGGCCAAGTTGACCATTTTTACAAAATTGCCTAAAGTCAAATGTGCTCAAATTTGCATTTTCTGCTAAATGGGCTCAACTTTTTATGCTTTCACTTCAGTTATAATGTGTTCCACGACTTAAATACTTATCCACACATTATTTACTTCATTTTTCATTTTATTTTTATTTTTCATTAATTAAAAAGTGAATTAAATCAAATAAATGATGAAAATTATCAAAGATGTGATTTGATTTGTTTTTATTACAGATTGGCAATCAAGATATGTTGAGCTTGCATGATCAATTCGAATCAATGGCAATTAGTACAAGAAATACATGATTGGCATGAAAATAGAAAGATATCATACAAAATGAAAATCAAATCAAATCTTGGATAAATGCAAAGATTCATGCCAAGTTTGTTAACCTAATTCATTCTAGGTTATATAATAAAGCTTTGCAGATCAAAAGAAAAGGGTTAGAGGTCGTGAGAAGCTTGGAACAAAACTGAAAAATCCAAAGAAAAGTGGGAGTTGGTTTTCATTCTACAGGCCAATTCAAGGTGTGCTAGTGATCCCAAACGTTTGCTAGACATCTCAGGAAGCTAACAACATCCTTTGCAAGCTTCAACACGCCCAGAAACGCATGCTACGATCCCCACGGTTTGACATATTTTTGTAATTCGATTAGCACGATTCATGCATCTTTAGCACTTTTAATTGTCATAGTTGTGATTATCATCATGTTTGCAAGCTAACCATGCCATTTAATTGCATTTTTTATGCTTGTACGTGATATTGTCATGGTTAGGGTTTCATGTTCTTGTTTAGGGGTTTTTAATGCAGGCAAAATTGGGTTTTGATTCTGGTACCATGATGCTCGTGAGGATGAGACGAGTTGATTGGTACCAGTACTTGTCATTTATCTTGCTCGTATGCAGTTTTGAAGATGACCAGGTTTGTACCTACACTAAGCGTCTGTAGGTAAAAGCCTTGTTTTCTAAAACGACGGTTGCCAGAAAGAAGAAGCTTGTGTGGCAGCGTGTGACTCGTCCATTTGAATTTTCGAGCATTTTTCTGAATATATTACTTGATTTGATTATATTATCTGTTTCTATTATATGAACAAATAAACAACGCAGCACAGCTGGCAAGCAAGCACTGGAAGCAAGCATAAGGACCTGGGATCGATCCCCAGGTCCCAGTATTTTATTTGTGTTATTTTCAGATAAGGGATCCAGCGCGTTGTTCATCATGACGTCCACCATACATCATCAACATTCATCCGTTTGATCATCAGCAAGCCAGATCCAACGTGCCAGCGTTGAAGGTCCACCATAGCACTCAAGTCAACACCCACACCTAATCCAGCGTGGTCAATACAGGCTTTGGAGTTTTGGGCCAAGAAAATCATATTTGCACCCCCCAGAATTGTTAATGCTATCAGGCCATCTATATACTCTTTTTTTTTAATTTCTTTTTTTTAATTCTTTTAATATTTTTCTTTAATTATTTTAATTAACACCATTAATCATTTTTTTTCATAAAATCAAAAATCATAAAAATTAGAATTAGGTTTTTTTTATCAAATTTAATTTAATTTAGTTTAATTTAATTTAGGGAAATTTTAACTTGTTTTTTTTAATTAAAACCAATTAGAAAAATTAGGGTTAAACTCTTGATTTAATTTTTCTTTCTTTCTCAAATAAAATGAAAATATAAAAATAGGTTTTTTAGAATGAATTAATTTATTTTTCTTAATTTAAAATTAATTAGAACTTAGGATTTTCTTTTTAATTCAATTATTTCATTATTTTCTCAAATAACAAAACATGACAAAAACATCTTTTTTTTAATCAATCGCAAATAGGATTAGTCAAAGGGTCAAAACCCTAATCGCCTCGCATTTAATTCACCGTGCACTTGTTATTTATTTTGCCAATATTTTGTAACTGTTCATGGTTTGTAATAGTTAATTTAGGGTTTTTATTTACTGTTTAAATCCCTGGATTTTGGCTATGTAATTAATCCCCCTCCCCAAAGCCTTGTAATAGCGTAGATTTATTTTCTCGCATTTTTAATTCCTGCAAATATTCAACTGTCTAGATGTATGCTAATAGGATTTTATGGCAAGAATGCATGACAAAATTAAAATGGTTAGAAAACCCTAATGTGAAAAGATAAATAACTGAAACAAATCACTCGCACATATCACTCTTAGGGTATATTGTCACTTCGGTTGCCTTCGGTAAATGATCATTAAGCATAGGGTGTCTTAGTGGTTGCCCTCCTGTCTAAAAAGATCAAATGTCCCATTCAAATGTTGCCTCGAAAATGTTGCCTCGAATATGATCTTAAGACTCTAGGGTTATTACTAAGGTGTCCTAACATTTCTTTAGTGATCGTACGTCCCTTTCGAATTGACCCTTAAAAATTCCAACGACGGTGCTACCTATTTCTCAATAGTACGATAGCGTTGTCTAAAGGAAACAATAATAGAAACAATCTTTTTTCGAGTAAGTAGATGCTAGTAGGTACTTGCTCAAATCAAAACTTTTTCACACTTACAAATTTTCAAAATAACTTCGTCACACCTTTGAGGACTGATACAAGGGTTATCACGAAGTAAAAATTTTCAAAACAAAGCACACAAACACAAAGCAATTTTAAAAGATGAGAAAGTACCTAAGAGCTCATGGAAAACCATGGATAGAAAGGGTGCTAACACCATCCCTTTCTATAATCTACCCCCTGTACTCAGAATATCTCGAAAAAGGATTTTTTTTCTGTACTTTTTTCCTTTCCGGTTGGATGAAATAAAAGTCGGTGGCGACTCTTGCTTACCGTGACATTTTTCGAACACAAAATGCAAAATGCAAACCAGTATTAAACAGTCGGTTCTGCCACCCTATCACATCTTGTATTTGGAAATTCGTTATGTCTACTGTGAGATATTTGATCAAAATCTAGTATGGTAGAAGGGTAGCTTCTTGGTTCGACAATTTGACAGGATCTAAGCATGATGTCGAAGTTGGTTCGCATGTTGGGATCGAAGACCTGCAATGGTATAGTCGAAGTATGTTTAAGTATGCAGTAGTCAAAATGCTATGATTGTTAGCATATCGAATTGGGCATGTTTTTTATGCCCAATTGTTTAAGTTAGTTTATTCCCTAAGTTAACTTGTAATGGGTCTGTGTGTAAAAGCCCATTAGTTTAGTGTGTTAGTTTTCTTATAATCAGCATACTAGTCTCTCGTCATTGCTACAATGCAAATCCTAATTAGGGTGAGAGAGGTTATTTGTTATTCTGTAACACTTGTAATCTTGTTTCAAAGAGAAAGTAATGAATAGAAATTTATAACCAATTATTTATATTCTTATTGCTTTCCGTTTTTCCTTACCCTTGTGGGTTTCTTGTCGTCAAAGAAACATGTTATACTCTAATTTTGGCATCATTTTTCACAAGAAATTGGTGCAGTGAGTATGGAGAAGATGTCGTCAACAAAGTACGAGATTGAAAAGTTCACTAGAGTGAACGATTTTGGTCTGTGGCTCTTGAAGATGAAATTTATACTGGTTCAGCAGAGTTGTTTAGAAGTGTTTAAGGGAGTCGCAACCATGGATGCTGCATTTAAGGATAAAGAAAAAATTACTATGATAGATAAAGCACACAACATCATCTTATTGAGCCTTGGTAATAAGGTTCTTCGATAGGTTTAGAAGAAGACGACGGTGTTGGGTCTATGGAAAAAACTCGAAAGTTTATACATGACCAAATCGTTGGTCAAACGCCTCTACCTGAAGCAAGCTCTATATTCATTCAAGATGAGTGAAGGCCAAGTCTTGTCTGAGAATTTGGATATGTTCAACAAGCTGGTTCTTGTCTTAAAAATATTGATGTAAAAATCGAGGATGAAGATCAAGCATTGTTATTGTTGTGTGCTTTGCCCATAACACATGCTCACTTCAAAGAAACTCTCTTGTATGGAAGAGAGACGCTGACCTTTAAAGAAGTTCAATCAACCTTGTACTCTAAGGGTTCGAACAAACGAAGGAGCACAATCCATCTTTGATTAGTGAAGGTATATAGATTAAGGAGAAATTCACAAAGAGAGATGGCAAGTTCGAAAAGAAGAAGGGTAAAAGTCAGCAGAAGTCTCATAGTGGTGATACATCTGGTATTAAATGTTATCACTGTAAGAATGGGGGTCATACAAGAAAAGTGTGCCCTAAATGTCTGAAAGATCATAGAGGTAAGGATAACGACAACACAACCATTTTTCAATATTATTTCTACTCATATGATGTTCTTGTGGTTTCAAGCGGCGATTCAAGTAAAGAGTGGATTATGGATTAAGGTTATACTTGGCACATGACTCTAAACAAATACTTGTTTTAGGAACTATGTGATCAAGACGGTGGATCTGTATTGCTGGGAAACAACAAAGCTTGCAAGATTGCAGGTGTTGGATATATGAGATTCAAGCTCCATAATGAGTCAATAAAGTTGTTGACTGAAGTTGGGTATGTAACTGATTTGAAGAGAAATTTGATTTCTCTTGGTGAATTCGACAAGAAAGGATATGTTTGTTATAATAAGATTTGGTTCTGCGTATAATCTTTAGTCTTGATGATAACAATGCATATATTTTATATGTAACAATTTTATACTCTAATAGTTTCTTGAGTGTGCACATATAATATTTTATTTGATTATGGATAGTTATTTGGAAAGATCGTTAGAATCATTGTTGACACGCCTCAGAAGAACTATTGCATCCACTTCTCAAGAAACTCCAGTTGTTCTGATGAATGTTGAATGTCTCCAGAAAAGGTTTTCTATGTGTTTCTCAGGTAAGCTTTTGCTTCCCGCTCTGAAGACAAGGTTTTGACTCTGAAGAATCTGATACTCTTGGATCACTCATATAATGTGATATCTTCTAGACTCATCATTACTTAAGATCAAAAGTATTTCATTAGAAGATAAGATCAAGAAATTTGCACTAAAAGAAATAGTACAATAGTACAGTACCCATCCCACTATGGTGAAAACGTATGTACGATCAAAAGAATTGTTATGCTCTTGTCTCCCACGATCTCATGTTATTGTTATGGCAGCTGACAACGATATTGATGTTTTGTCCTTCCAAATATTCTGCTTTTTGGGCCTATATAAAGGATCATTACTCCATTGCAAAAAAAAAGAAGTTGAAAGATAAAATCAAAACACAAAGAGTTGTTGCTCATTTTTGTGTTAGCATTTTTTGTCATTATTGTGTTAAATTTTATTTTCTAGAAGCACTATTATAAACATTTATATTGAACTTTTTTTAGAGTTGTTTTTCCTCAAGTGACTAAGTTATAGTTTGTATCTTGAGAGGGCTAAGGTGTTTTCTAACTCTTAGACTTTTATTTGTAATCTTTCAAGATTAGTTGATTAAGTCCTTGTTTAAGGTAAAATCACCTTGGTGGGTGTACAAGAGTAGCCTTGTTTAAGGTGAACTTGTATAAACCGATTGTGTCACTTTTCTTTCCTAGCTTGCCTATCTTGATTGTTTGTCTGAATAGTATTTCTAAGCAAAAAGTTTTTGAAAACCCAATTCAAATCCCCCTTTCTTGTGTTTTTCTCAACCTTCAATGTTTTCCAAGGAGATAAAAGTATCCTAAGATTCATGAAGGGGTCGAAGGAAGTCTTGAGAGGCATGAAGAAATAAGGCTTGTATACCCTTGAGGATGAACTTGTAAGTGGTTCTGCAAATGTTGCATCCACGAAACCTTTGTCGAAGACATAAATGTGGCACATGATATTGGTAACAAAATCTTCTTGGTGGAGACAAATTTGAAAAGCTAAAGTTTTTTTAACCTTGTGTACTTGGAAAATATTGCAGAGTGAAGTTAAATAAAGGAAAACAAAGAACACATGGATCCCTTGATTACATTCATGTTGATCTTTTGGGGCCTGCAAGGTGTCCATCACATTCAGGAGTAAGTTATTTTCTATCCATAGTTGATGATTATTCCAAAAATTTGTGGGTATTAATTCATACAGAAGACCAATGATGAAACTTTTGAGAATTTCAAAAGTTGGAAGACTCTGGTAAAAAATTAGACTAGTAGAAAGTGTTGGTGTAAGCCTTAGAGGCCAATACTTTTGGTACTTGTATAGAATTATTTATTAATAATAAAAGATATTTCTTTATTATGTTTGATTTTCCAAAATAATAAAATCCCTAGAATAGTTTGTCTGTTTAATGAAATGTTAAGTGTGACTTAATCATGAGATCTCGTTAAACATAAGGACAATATTCTTAAAGTATTTGTAGTCGAGCTTTATTGCAAAGTGGGATAACATTAAAGCATTGAGATTATTATATAGATAGACTGATGATCACATCTCATGGATCATGGATAAGGAGTTATCAAGTCTTGATATAGGTATGAATATTAGGAGTAATATTTATACTAGATTGACCCGCTATGAGAATACTATATAAAATGTTATGTAAGGTGTCATAAGTTATTCTCATGGTGATAATGGTGTATACCACCCTTTGACCTGAAACTACTATGGACCCTAGATGTATAGTTAAGTACTTTATTGTTGATCAAACATTATCCATAACTAGATGACCATAAAGAAAGTTAATGGGTACTACATAAAGCATGTTGAGGGACATGAGTGACTTAGATATAATTTGCCCATCCTGCTTAACAGGATAAAAGTCTAAGGGCCCAATATTGAACTGGACAAGGGTGACACAATATATGCCATGTGTTCAATATAGACATAAGGGCAAAAAGGTAATTGTACACATAAATATTATCATCTCACATGACATTTTCGTGACTTGTAGCAGTGATGTGTTGCTAGATACCGCTTACTGTTTATTATGTTAAATGTGTGATTTAATATGATTGACAACGTCATGAAAACCTATAAGGTCACATACATAAAGACAGGTTGATGAGAGATAGAGTAAATGAGAAACACCGTAAGGTACAATTCACTTAAGAGAATTGTAGAACACTGTAAGGTACGATACGCTTAAGTGGAATACAGAGTATGGTAAGGCACCACACGCTTAAGTGATATACGGTACATCATAAGGTATGATGCCCATAAGCTTAATTGGGCTTTTAGTTTATAGTCTTAATTGGGCATTTAGCTTGCAGTCCATACAAGTGGTTCTATAAATATAACCCATGTGCTGAATCATTTTCACTTGATGAAAATTTGGTCTTGAAATCCTATCCATATTTTCGCTCACTCTCACTGAAAGTTTTTGTTCGTAAGTAGCTAGCATTGTGACCGAAAGCTATTTGTTCATATGGACTGAGTAGAGACGTTGTTCTTCATCAACGCTCGTGATTACAACATCAAAGGTCTGAATCGCTATAAGAGGTAATAGTTTCTATCACTGACCATGCTCATTCATAAGGATCACTCAGGAAAATTTTAATTTCCGTTAAGTTTTGGATCACAATTTTGCTTCATAAAGTTCAAGAGGTTGAGAACCGATAACGGCCTTAAATTTTGAAATGAGGCGTTTGATAGTTTTTGTGTAGCCTCTGGTATTGCAAGACACATAACTACTACAGTCTACAGGTACTCCCCAAAAAATGTTCTGGCTGAGAGGTTTAATCGAACCATTTTAGAAAGAGTTAGATGCATGTTGACTAGTGTTGGATTAAAGAAGTTGTTTTGGGCAGAGGTTGTTTCGACAACATCATATCTGATAGACAGATGTCCTTCGACTGTGTTAGATATAAAGACACCTGAAGAAGTTTGGTCGGGGCATCCATCAAATCTCGACAAACTTAGAGTATTTGGATGCATAGCCTATGCTCACATTAGGCAAGACAATATTGAACCTAAAGCTCTGAGATGCTTGTTCATGGAATACCTTGAAGGAGTCAAAGCTTATAGGATATGGTTCCTAGAACCAGGTCACATGAGGTGTATCACCAGTCGAGATGTAGTTTTCAATGAAGCTGAAATGGCTTTCAAGAAAACTGATGATGTTGGTTGAAGTGCGGAGATATCTTAAGAAGAGCTAGAACGTGAAGAGATTCATGTTGAGGTGGAGCATGTCAATGTTGAATTGTGCATCCTGGACTAAGTCGAAGAAAAAGCACAAGATGCTGAAGATACTGAGGAAGTTGAGGAAACTATCAATGACTACATGTTGGCAAGAGATAGGCTGAGAAGAGTCATCAATCTACCTTAGAGGCCTGGATATGCGGATATCATAACTTATGCCTTAATCTTTTCAAGTGAGGTTCTATATAAATAACCTAGAGACTATAGGGAAGTTATGAGGAGTCGAAATAAGACTGAATAGCTGAAGTTCGTGGATAATGAGATGAAATCTCTTCATGATAACCAAACTTGGGAACTGGTCAAGAAACCTGTTGGAGCCAGGTTAGTCAGCTGTAAGTGAATTTTCAAAGTTAAAGAAGGAATCTAAGAAGTGATGTCGAAGATATTCAAGGCAAGATTGGTCGCAAGGGGTTTCACTCAGAAAGAGGGTGTCGAATTCAATGATGTGTGCTCTCCTGTTGTAAAGCACCAGTCATGCGAATGTTACTTGCCATGATGGCACAGTTTGACCTAGAACTATAATAGATGGATGTGAAGACTACTTTCTTATATGGATATCTAGATGGAACAATCTTGATGAAGCAACCTGAAGGTATGCAGAAATGGGAAAGGATGATTATGTGTGCAAGCTGAATAGATCTTTATATGGACTGAAACATGCTCTATCATGACACCAGTCGCTCCTAGACATCCACCTAGGCCTGCTCATGAGGAGGTCATGGAGAATGAGCAGGTTAGGGATGACCATGTTGTTGATGTGTTGCATATTTGTCATAATATTATGTGGATTACGAGACATGGCATAAAGTTTGGGTTGTTTGAGAGAGGTGGCGATGATGTGGTTGCCCTAGCACATTCCAATCTTACTGAGGCACTAAATGCCTTGGGTTATCGGTGGCAGAGGAAGAGCCCGGGGTTAGGATTAGGCATATGTAGTAGATTATGCTTTTTATGTATTTTCGAATATTTTACTAGTATTTTCCATACTTTAAGAACTATGTTTGTAATATTTTGAAATGTTTTTTTATTATTAATGCATTACCTTATTTTGATATGTTAATGTTTGTATCAAATTATGGATTATAACACTATTAGTTAGATTAAAATTGGTTCAGATTAAAAAAATTCAAAGTTAGGCAATGTTTATGCCCAATATGCATGCATGAAGTTTTCAGAGATGCAATCCAAATACACCTTAGAAAAATATTTGCAGATGCATCTCTTTGAACCAAATTTTGGTAAAAATGATTCATGGTGCGTTTGTAGATGCATCTCCGAGAATTTTTTAGGGCATTTTTGAGTTTTCAGAGATATATTTCACTATATAAAGGGTGAGAAAAGAAATTGCCTAATTCAATACAAAAACAATAAGTCCAACAACAATAACTTTAAATCCAACAACAACAATAAAATGCAATAAAATATGAAAAGTTCTCTTTACACCCTATCACCTACTCTGAGGCCCCTGACGAAAAGTCGAAAATGTTCCCTATTTTCGGAGATACATCTTTGAACGCACCATTTCCTTATTTTTCCTAAAGGTTAATTCAGAGATGCATCTGCTGCACAGGGGTTATAGGGTATCTTCAGAGTTACATCTCTGAATTAACCTTTTCTTTTAATTCAAGAATTAATTCAGAGATGCATCTCCAAACGAGGTAAATGTATTTAAACCTCGTGTCAGACCCCTTCCCTTCTCATTCTTCATTTGCAAAGACTTTTTCTGGAAATTTCCTTTTTATTCTTCCCATCCACAGTTTGTTCCATTCAACCTACCTTGTTCCAATCATCCTTGTTCCAGTTAAACTTGTTCTTTCCCCAATATTGTTCAAATCTACTTTGTTCCTTCATCAACACTTTCTAAAGTAAGTTACCCATTTAGCTTATTTTTAATTTTGATCAATGTATTAGGTCAAATGGGTTAGTTTTAATGCATTATGTTGTATTAGCATTTGAAATAGGTGATGTGTAGGAGTTGTTTATATGATTTGGAGGATTGGGATGATTTATTGGTAGGTTAGGGCAAGTGTAGGAGATGTTGCTGCCATTGAAGATGCATCTTTGATATTGGTCATTTTTTGTGTTTGGAGATCCGTCTCTGATATGCATATCCGATATTGGTCATTTTTGGTGTTTGGATATGAATCTCCAAATTCTTTCCATCCTGATGCACTAGTATCTTTTCTTATGTTTTTTTAAGGATAATGGATGGAAACCCTAACTGCGCCGACATGATGAGACACAACCGTGAAACCCTTATCACGTTCGCTCGCCGCGAGATAGCGAGCTTGTCAACATGAGCAGACTATAGGTATGGGGGAGTTGCCCCTATGCCTTAGGAGTCGACTATCATAGAGGTCGTCTTCCCAGGCTCGTGCTGCACGGAAGGATGAGGCCCGACTGCAGATGATGTTTTCGGTCTCTCTCCACTTACTAAGAAAGAAAGGTGTCTTTGGATATGTATCTCTGAATGAACCTCAAAAAACTTCACAGATACATCTCCAAATCATATTTAATTAAAAAATGAGATTTTGTGCATTCGGAGATGTATCTCCGAAATAACTCAAAGATATTTTAAGATTTTCAGAGGTGCACTCTACTTCATAAAAATTTAAAGAAAAATTCCTTAAAATACTTAACAACAATAATATTTGAAGTTCAGTCATAAGACTCTTAGCAATGGTAACAAAAAATCCAAAATAAAGAATTAACTTTATAAAATAATTTATTTTAATTTAAACTTGTATCCAATAACGAATAAACAGTGAAAAATAATTTTACACTTTCATCCAATAAAAACACATCATTTAGTCATGTAATATAGTTTATTTAAAAATAACAATATGACTTGTTACTTAATATAATTGTAATTGATTGACAGTATAAAATTATTTTATACTCTCAATATATATCTTTTATTCTTTACTTTTAAATAGTTTATTTAAGTAAAGTAATAATAATAAAAATAATAATATCTTCCACATCACGGATAAGATGAACAAGTTCATGAGTTCAAAAACTGAAAATCACTCAAAGTTATACTTATTGGTTCAATTTTTTTGTTCACGTATTTATTCGGATAAGCAATAAGTTAGTTCAATTTAGGTTAGCAGGTTCGTGTGTAACCCACACCATGAATTATGAAACTCATCTATAAAGAATTACGGATAAATTATGGAAACTATTTTGAGTTTCACGTTGGAATAAAAATTAAATAAATTGCTTTAAAGTGATGTTGCTCCATGAAGCACTTACGTAAGTAACCTTGTGCTGAGTTCATGTTTTTTTTTTTTTGTTTCATATTACATTACATAATTAGTTTTAATTGTTTCTAACTTAGGATTTCAATCTGATTTATTCAGGCATTCTCATTTCAAAAACTACTATAAAGTAAATTAAATAGAGCGACGACGACAATGTAATGCGAGCAAGCTGGTTTTATAAATATGAGTAACTCAGCAAAGAAAATGAGGAGCAATTATATCAAAACGGTGTAAGCATATGTACAATCCTGCAACACTAGTAATGAAATTGACCCATAGATCCAAACAGAACTGCAGAGTCATTTCTTTCGTTTTCTGCTGGAATTTTGCTTGGAGTTTTCCTTGGAGAAAAATGTATAGAATTAAGCAATAGAGAATAAGATTGTGCACTAAGCTACTAAATGAGGGCGGCGAAATATCCAAATCACTTGAATCCTAGGAAGTTTTCTATAGAGATACAGCCAATAAATTGTAGCTGCGACTACTTTACAGGTTTCCGTGTCAGGAGATTGATTGATTTCATCTCATCTTATTACTTTAGGCTCAAATTGGCAAATCTGAAAATATTGTTGCAGCAGTACATGCAGAGACCGAGGTTCTAGTAAAGCCGTTCCCTACAATTTGATGATTCGCACAGAGAGATCCTTCCCCGGGCACAAGCTCATACTGAAAGTCGTATGTCAGCTCTTCGCCTGCGGCAATCTGTCAACAAGAAACAAAGTGAAATATAATATATTAGCGCAATGAAGCTACTAAAAACGGTGATGCAAATCTAATGGCCTGTTTGGTTTGGCTTTTCAGCCACCAAACGCACGTCTGGGGAGCTTTCCAACGTGATTTGTAGAAGCTCTAAAAGGTGGCTTCTTGGCAAACGCGGAAATCCACCGTTATTTTAGAAAAAGCCACCGCTAAACCAAACACACTATAAGTCTATTTGTTCCACTTTTGGACCTACCCGAACTGATTCCAAAATTGATTCAAACTTGAAGTTAGGATTTTTAACTCGAGTCTAAAAGTGATTTTTACAATAAAATTATATTCAGTCCAAATATTTATCACAATATATATATATATATATATATATATATATATATATATATATATATATATATATATATATATATATATATATATATATATATATATATATATATATATATATATATATATATATATATATATTATATATATATATATAAACGAGATAGTAATAGTATTTCTTAATATTTCTCAAGAAAATAGATCAATAGAGGAGAGTGCTTACATCTCGACTTGCATAAAAACCGATGTGTGAACGCTCACAATCCATGCTCTCTATAAGAACTTGGTGACTCACAAGATTCGGTGAGCAGCTACGATAACAACAACGTGTAAGAGCAAACCAACATAATTTTTTTACTTTATAAGCCATAATATAGCAAAAAGTTTCTACTTGCTAGTAAAATGCGCACCTATGATTGATGAACCTCGACACATTTCCATATTTAGTAGCATCAACCACATACTGAACCTGTTCTTCAATCAATCTGCTCATATCATTAACTCGAGAGTCGATGTCGTAGAAATAACTGCAATTCCCTTCACCATATCTGGTGTTTATACAGACCAAGTCAGTAAATATGTATATAAATATGGTAATTTAAAAGAAATTACGTCTTGAAGAAACGTAAACCTTTCGTGCCTGCGGTGTGCCTCCTGCACATCTAAAACCTCTCCTATGTACTCGCAAACAAATGTTCCGCGTAGGATAGTTTCTCCAGCCCTTACTGCCCATCTCTACAAATCACACCATAAAAGTCAATATGACAATCCTTGAGAAATATTCAAGGTAATCAAAAGAAGAGTGACCTTTTTCTCTGTAGTGAAGACTTCCAATCTGACTTGGACTCCATTCTGTAATATTCTGTTTGGACAGAATTTGTTGCATCTGCACATATGGTTACACTCATAGACAAGGTAACCTTCCTGTAGTTTTGTAGAACAATAGTATTAGACAGAATGAAAATTTTATACGGAAAAAAAAACAAAAAGGCAAATATCTTCTGAATGAACGCCGCAAAATTATGAAGGGGTATATTAAAGCCAGTCAGATGAGGATAATGTTCCAATGAACAAGTAATTCTGAAAAATATGGAAAAAAAATCCATAATGTTCTTGATACCCCATACCTCAGCTGAGTCAGCGCACATTAAAAACAGAAAATACTAAAAAAACACGTATATTTCGCAAATCAAAATGTAAAAAAGAAAGACTAAATATTAAGAAAATAGAAACATACAGGTTAGGTAAGAAATAAGTATGGAAAGATAATGTATTCGGGATTTTATCCAATCCTGGATAGTAGATGAATCGGCAGTGAATAAAGCCTAACAGATCCAAATATTATTCCTGACTCAGATTTTTTATAGAATGACAGTTTACAATCAAGGTAGTTAAAATCGAGATTTTACGTAAAATCGGAAAGGGAAAGGAAAATCGTAGATCATGGAATGTAACTCTAATCATAAGATTGTATAAAATTCTAAAACTTAAAATTATGCATATGAATTCATATATATATGCATATAAGCATATACCTCACAAATAAGATAATTAAAACCTTAAATCACATTTCAAATGCTTATTTTAATTTAAAATTATTCATAAGCATAATCGTATAAACGTTTCAAAGATCGTAAGATTATACTATTTAACAATTAACAGGAGAGTTCTACATGACTCCAACAAAATAGGATTATGCGTAATCATAATCGCTGAGGGCAAGCATAATCCTAAAATCATGGGATCTTACAATTCAAACCGAGATTTTAACTAACATGTTTAAATTAATCAAAAATATTTTACCTCCAATATTATTCGACCGTTTGCATCATATGGGAATCTGCCACGCATTGGTTTCCCAACTATGTCTTTTGCATCAGCATAGTCATTACCAAATAGGTATACATGATCACATGTTTCAGGACCACAGGTAGAATATGAGCAGGCACATCCCAATTGCGGACTCTGCATATGAACAAAGAGATTAAATGAATCAAAAGTACAATGTATTTCAAAAAAATATTTATATCTTCAATTTCCTAAATTAAATATATGAATTACTCAAAAATGAAACATACTGCATGGCCAGAGGTATAATATTCTTGATCTTTTGCATGTAATAGGTTTTTTGAAAAACTTAATAGAGTATAATATAAATCGAATTCTCTAAAGCCAAATGTCTCAAAAAAGTGATGTGATGTGCATTTTTACCTCGGATTCAAGACTAAGGGATTGATCAATTATTGGCTTCGTAACATAGGAGAAACTCTCCCAAGGTTTAGAAGAGATTATATCTTGTTCATTAAACCCTTGCTCATTTAGAGAATGTAGAAGTTCTTGATCTACAACACAAATAACAGGAACTGACTCCTTCCCAAAGCTAATGTCATCACACAATACAATAGCCTTTTTCCGTGAACCTAATTGTAAACTTTGTGCATCAATTATACAATGAAACTCGTCAACATCCCATTCGTCACCCGTAGGATCAGACAAATTTACAGATTTTGGCATTACGAAACCATTTGGAAGAGATTCTAAAGGAGATTGTGAGGCTTGATCCTTCAACAAGTTGCAACCTCGGGGACAAGCAAATCCCTCATGGTGCCATTTCACAACAACATTACGCTCACTGCAAAGTTTTGCTGCCTTTAAATAGAGCTTTTCAGGTAGAGCTCCAAATTTCTCTTCCAGTGTTGCTACTAGATTAACTTTGCAGCAAGCAGTGCGAGCAACTGATAAAATATCAAGATTGTTAGGCCGAGGTTTAGTTTTCTGAATTTCTGAAAACAAAATTTTGGCAACAGCTGAACATTGATGTTCTGTCAATCCACTAATATTTGTTGTTTCTGTTATATGAGGTTGCACGGTTGTTTCTTCCACGCCGATTGACTTTGTTGCCTGAATGCATCGCTTTAAATTAGCATTAGCTTTATTTCTCATCCTTAATGAGGCTGCTGCGCCCAAACCTTTTTTAAATCTAGGGCGGCTTAGCCTGCCAGTTTTTAATTTATATGCATAATAGCGAACCCCCCTCTTAGCAGGACGGTTGCTAACCAGATTGGGCCCCATATGAGCAGCTTGATGATGTCGCCCTAGGTCAGGTAGTAAATCAAATTTCAACCCACAAAACCTGCAACTAAGCCTCCGTGGACCACCTGGATTCTCAGAATTATTTTCCAAAGCGGCCGAATTTCCCTGGTCATGTTTTACTAGCGATCCTTCGCCAGTAGAGAAAGTTTGCTGCTCGGGAGCTTTTGATAGCTTAAAATCAACATGATGAGAGGATAAAACATGCTGCCATAATTGTTCAGAATTTCCAAAATGACTCCCACAAGGAATGCACTGGAGAAGCATGCACTGTTCGACAAACTGCACATGATGTCTCTCCTGAACATGAGTTTCCAATAGTTTCTTATTAGTAAAAGAATCCAAACAAATGGCACATGCATAGCCTCTAAAAAGCCACTGTGCTTCCTTTTTATGACTGTCCATCCAATGGTTACCGAGTGTTTGGTCATCAGGAAATTGTGTTGAACATATCTTACACTTAATGGCATTTTCATCATCACAGCTCTGATTAATTGTGGGTGGCAAGAGCAAGAGTGGTTGTTGTTGTTCTTCTGCTATTACAGATGATACATTCATGTCATCGTTGAATCCCCACATTGATTTGATTCTCTCTTTTTCACTAAGAACCAACTTAGTAAAAAATTCCCCAACACCAAATTCTTTAGACGCTTCGGTCAAAGCCCATTGGAATTGGACATCCTTAGGAACTTGGTTTCTTAGTGATAAAATGCTTTTGAATAGCCGATAAAAAAGCTCACATGCTTCATGCAGATGTATCTTTTGCTCCCATGAGCTGCAGCCCCTCAAAAGGTCTGAGAACACTTCTTTTGATACTATTCTACTCTTCCCATTTCTTGCTCGTTTAAGCCAACTTGGAAGGTGGGTTTCGCAGTATAAGGAATAGCGCTTAGGAGCTTCCCTACAAGGATTCGTATTATCAAATGGAGGAGACCCTATACAGATCAGAGCCTCCATTGCAACATAACCATTTTCAGAATGCATTGGCTTCTCATACAAGTTGTTTTCTCCATGTAATGAATCATCAGCAATGGATAGAACTGGATCCACTTGGAGTGAACCTTCAGCATTTACCAATACTATGTCTTTACAGAACATGCTGTCTGAACCGGTATAATTTTCTTCATGTTTCCTCTTTATAGTACTTTGGGGTAACCTTGAGACCTGTTCTGTTTCAGCATTAGGCCGATGTTTCTTACAGTATAATGATCCAGGTAGAGCCCGATGCTTACATTTAGTACCCACAACAGTTGTACCATCACACATAGGAGTATCAGTTTGACCCGGATTTTCGGCATTTGCTGAGCCGGCCAAAAAACGAGAGGATAAGTGCACACAACAGTATACATCTCCCTCATTTGCCCATCGCACACACTGTCTTCCTTTGGCTTCAATGAAAGCTATACATTGTCGATTCTTACTACCAGGATCCACGGAGTTTACAGCAACCATTTCATTTATAGGTGTCGATTGAATTTCTTTGGTATGCAAGAAATCAGAATCAGCAGCCTCAACTACAATTTCATTCCATTTGTTGGTCAAATTACTGGACAAATCATTTGTGATAGATACGTTCCTAATATTTTCATGTTTAAAAGTCTCAGGTGTAAATGTGCTCAATGTCTCCTGATTCTTAAAGAAACCAGGGTCATTCACAAGAGCAATAGTGTGATCTGAACCCTTGAACTCCACTTTTGAAGCATGTGTATCTGCACGACGAACTTCAAGTTTAGGCCTTTTTCTAGAAGCCTGCAAGTTTGTTTGGTATGGATCAACAGAAATCTGTCGAGGAGTGTCTTTGCTGCTAGACAAGGAAGGTGATGCTGCGAACCATTTCGCTACATCATGCTTCCAGGTTTTCCATTCAGAACCTAATATTGGTTGCACTGGTGAGTTCCAGAGATTGTTGACATCATTCCACAAAATAGAATCAAACAATTCCTGAAGAAGATGATAAGAATAAAGTTAATCAAACTATTCAGTAAAAAATTGTGATCACTGTTTGAAATATAAGGCATATGCTTCATTGTTGCATGAGTTTAAAAGTTAACATATGATTTCAAATGAAGAACTTAGAAAGAAGCACCACATTAGAAATGCTTGGAAATTTTATGTATTTCATTATCTTATCCTTTAAGAGTTATCAATACTCACGAGAAAAGTTACGCTAATCGCATCAAAGATCACGCAAGATAAATAAATAAATAAAATTCTGGATATATGAAATGGTAACAAAAATTATGAGATACCTCTTTCAGCAGTTCTACCGATTCAGCACTATTAGTACTCTGACATCGTTCAATCCAAGAGTGTGAAGAATACTGTAACCAGTCAGCCCTTATGTAGTGCCCCAAGATGCTCTGTAAGGATAAAATGTTCAATACAAAACAATGAGTTGATTATATACAAAACTTAAACAACAGTAGAACTTGGAAATTTTACAGCCACAATACTGCTCAAGTGACATAAATTGCTGACCAAGAAAAAACATGTTCTATAGGCATAACATTCAACTTCACGGGATGGTAATTAAGATATCAATAAAATCATAACAATTAACTTGAACAATTATCAAGAATATGTAAGACAGGAAAGAAACATGACCCATCCCCCATAAACTATCATCAGAAAGCAGAATTTACATTATGTATCTTTAGAAGCATTCTTCCGAATTCACAATAACCATTAGAATGAGAAGCCTCCATGGCGAATGCCTTCCAGAGCTTCACGTCGCGGGCAATTTCTGTTAAAGCCTGCATGAATTGCAGAAATCTCCAGTTAAAAATCAAAATAGATACAGAGACAGAGAATAGGGAGTCGAGAAAAGGAAGCGGCACCACCATCACATACATTAAGATGAAACTGATCAACGATGTTCAACATGCCAACAACTAGCTTTTGCATTATAAACCGCCGTGCAGCTGTTAAGTCCCTTACTAATTTCAATCCTACCTGATGAGTCTTGTATGCAACAGGATGCGGAAACTCATCAATTGACCTAACAAGCAGCGTGTCTGCCCAGGAATAAATCTTCGTGTGCGGAAAAAATATGACAAAATACTTCTTTCGGTCATGAGTTGGTTTTGCTCTCAAAGTTGATAATGGCCAGTCGGCCCTTGCACATCGGATACCAGCCAACCACTTCCCTCTCCACTATAAAAAAGACAGAAGTCAGAAAGAATAAAAAATCAGCTGAGCTTGCATTTTGATTCCCTTTTTCTTAACAAAGAAAAAACCTTATAAGTTGGTAAATTAAGGCTAGACTACACTTTTGATACCTATAGATATTTTTAGGTTTTACTTGGTCGCGGAAGTTTATTTCGTTCCATTTTAGTCCTTCAGCTACAGACATTAGACATTTTGGTCCTTTCGTTCAGTTTGAGTCCATCAAATGTTTCCGTCTAATCACAAAAAATGTAATGCCACATAGGAAACATTTGACAAACTCAAATGGAAAACCTGATAGAAATGAATGACCAAATTGTCTAATGTGTTTATAACTTAAGAAACTAAAATGGAATAAATAAACTTGAGGAACTAAAATGGAATGAAAAAAACTCTATAGAAAGTAAACATTTTTACAACTGAACACATTCAGTTACCTTGACCCACAATGCAACAGATGCATCCCCCTCTAGCCACTGAGGTTCAGAAAATGACAAGTCTCCTTCCCTACCGTTGTTTGGCGATTCACTTTCAATTGTATCAAGAACAGCAAGAGAATTCTCAGAGGTTAGGTAACGATCATTCATCATTTCATCATCAAAATCAACGAAACTACCATAATTCTTTTGATCTTCCACTTGACAGTCGCAACATGAAGCTCCATTGCATTGACAATTTGAATTAGTCAACGAAGCACACGCATTATGTGTCCCGTCATCTTGCATTTCTATCTCTGGTTCTTGAATCTTATGCAGTGATTCATTCAGTTGATCATCTGCCAATTTAGCTTGTTCGGCGTTTTCAGGGAAACTAGGTTCTTCCTGGTAGATAAAAGTTGTTTCTGAACCGTGTTGAGGGCAATCAGATTCCCCGGCATATTGAACGCCAGAACAAGGAAGTACTTCCATGATAAAATTTCTGGATACAGTCTATATGATGCACATGCGACGACTGATGACTCCCTATCTTACCACCCTGTTCAAGAAAATGTCATTCCATGAAAAAGAAAGTCAGACATTGAGATTAAGTTTCAATTAAAATAAAATAAAAATTGGGCTGAAAATAAAAGAAAAGCAAAATAGGTGAACTCAATAGTTGTGGATCAGTGTTGTCGATGGCAGATAGCGGTCCATGGCGGAGAGCCAAAATCCTGCCATGTCGGCCGCTTTGCAGCGCCGTTATAGCAGATTATGGCGGTCGATATTTACCATAGTGGCGAACCAAAAACTGCCATATATATCCACCATAGCGCCGCCATGGCGGATATTTGAAAACACTGTTGTGGATCTCATGTAAATCTAAACTATTCACGGATAAGGACTAAAGCAACAACTTGTATGGTAAGTCGCGACTAAATCAATACTCTACCATGCATAACACTATTAATGGAGATAGAATTACACTCAAAACAGAAACATAAAAAACACATTTATATTGAAATATGAAGAAGGACCACTTCAAAAACTGTGTTTAACAAATGCATTTTATTTAATTCAATTACATTTCATGCTAGATTATTTCAGTTGTTTGTTCATATAGTATTTTTTTTTTCACAAAAACCTTCATATAGTTTTTTATTACAGCAAAACCTTCATATAGTTAGTACTAGGGTTGTCAATTTGCGGTTAGTGAAAAATAGCGGATATTTAAAATTCGAATCAATAGTGCTATTGCGCCACAATAGCCTCTATTTGATAACATTATGTATTAAATAGCGTATCACGGAACGACAGTGGTTGTCTAAATTCCGCTACGATATTGCGGTATAGCGCCGCTATAGCAGCTATTTAACAACATTACTTACTACTAAACTAATAAAAATACATTGAAAATAGTTTCTATATAAATGACAAATGACAATACTTGTTTAGTACAAATTTTATCACGAAACGACAGGGGTTTGTCTAAATTCAGCTACGATATTGCGGTATAACGCCGCCATAGCAGCTATTTAACAACATTACTTACTACTAGCTAATAAATACATTGAAAATAGTTTCCATATCAATGACAAATAACAATGCTTGTTTAGTACAAATTTTGATGCCTGTATGAGATAATGAATAGATTTATTGTGTTAATAATAAAACAGGAATAAAATTGTTTGAATCAGTTAAATGAATAAACAGAACCCTGATGCAAGATAGTTCAAATATGTTTTATCATAGTAAAAAATAGTGAACGCAAACAATAATAGAGGCTCAACAACATTTGAGGTGTTGTTTTTTTTTGGTACAACGTTTGAGGTATTCAAAACACACTCTGCTTAAATGAGACCACTGTGAATTAACAAAGCACAATATTTTCTTTATTGATTCACAAACGAGAGAGAACTCATTTAATACTAAGAAGATTTAGTAATTAAGGCATCATTTTAAAAGAAAAATTCAGTATCTTTTCATGAATTTTGAAAAGAATAAATCCACAACAAATTTAGTTCGCTAGTTTATTAATGCCACAAAGTGTGAAGAAAATACAAACAATATTAGCACTAAAAAATTAATTTTTTTAATTTCCGCCTTAAATGAAACAATTAACCTTTAAACCCAAAAAATACAATAAAAAGAAAGTTAGTGTCAAAATAAATTTCTCCCAGTTATGGTATGAATCAAATTGATCCAACTGCAGAAGATATTAATCCACAACATTAACAATTTTGTATACAAAAACTTTCAAATTCGAAAACCACAAACCAGAACATGCAAATCCAAATTCAAGTCAAAACATTTAACAATTATTAAATCCAAATCCAAAACCCTTAATAACGAAGATCCAATAGCATAATCAGTTTAAATCTCTACATTATCATAGATTAGCCACTAAACCGAAGATAAAACGATGACAAACCCTATAACCAAAAATCCATGCCATATATATATAATATATAAATACAACGAACATGTAATTGTAATTGCATGTGATAAAATTGAATAAAATTTTAGTGCAGAACCATAAAATTAAAATTTAAAAAAATCGCACATCAAAGATCTTACCATCTTCCATTACTAGTAAGTCTTTTCTGTCACCTATAGAGATTTTTATTTTTTTCTGTCTATATAATAAACATAAAGTACCTATTTATGTGTTTAAGGGATTAGCTAGGTCAGAGACCATAACCAAATTGACTCAAAAAAATTAATATGTGACAAAATAAAAATTATAATAGACATAAAAAAATAGATATTAGGGTAGCAAAAATGTACCTTAGAATATGAGATGGAGAAGTTTATGCAGTATTTTGAAGGGTTGTATGGTGGTGGGTGGTTTTTTTATGTGAACAATTTTTTGGTCTCCTTTTTCTCTATCTCTTATCGATGTATCTATTACTCAGTAGGTGGGGTATTTGTATTTTGGTATAGATTTTTAATATGTTTTTTAAAAGAAATAGAAGATATGATAATAGATATAACAACTACTAGTAAATTATATATATAAATATATATATATATATATATATATATACTAAGTGCGGCTCTAGGTTTTAGGTATTGAAAGGAAAGAGGTTATGGGTCAGGTTCGTGCCCAAATTGAATGAATCATATATAAGGATTTTTTTTATTATTTATTTGTTTTTAAAAAATAATAAAATTGAGGGATTTTTTCTGGGACGTGTTTGGTTTGTGTAAAATTAGTTAAATGAAAAGAAGAATTGATTGAGGAGAATTGAGAATGATGAAAAAAGAGAGGTGTGAGATGGGTCCTAAAAATGGTGGAATGGGTATGAGAACTTTGGGGGTAGAGAGAGAGTGCTTTGGGTATTCTTTGCATCTAAAGAACGTTCTTAAAAATGAGGCATTAGTAAAGTCGTTTTTATATAGTAAAATTTAAAAACATAAACTTTTGTTTGGATATATTATTAAATTTAATGTATGGTCACGTCTAGTTTTTATTTTAGTAAAATCTAAAAAATTTATCTATTTTGATTTGATCATTTTTATAGTGGAATGAATTTAGGAGAAAAAAATTAACCGAATAATATTAAGGGAAAAAAATAGAATTAGATTTAGGATGAGATTATGAAAGAAGCGGTAATTTCTGAATTTTTGTTCAACATGTCGACCCGAGACACATTGTTTGTAACGACGGTGCCATGGTAAGCTAAACGACGGCGTATTCGGGGGTTCAGTTTTGGACTAGTGGACCCCAGTTGCTCGGCTGTACACCACATTCTCATGTGTGTTTTTTTGGACTAAATTGTCATGTTTTTGGATGTTACTTACTCCACTTAGGACTATACTTATGAGTACATGTTCTACTTCCAAAGTTACACGCACAACGAGTTTTATGTGTATGTTAAGTTTGACAGTACTTACTTATACATATAGATTCAGTCAATCAAAAGTTATATATAAAATTAGAGAAATGATAAGATTACACCAATATATTTAATACATTATTTATAAATACGTAAATAATATTATTTTAATGAGAAAATGAATGATATACTGATAGTGTAAAAAAAAAAATATTGTCAATCAATCACGACTATGAATCCAGTCAAGTCATGTTGTTATTTTTTAAAAATTTATATGACATAACAAAATGATATGTTTCTATTGAATGACAATGTAAAACTTTTTTACACTTTAAGTGTATATTTCTTTTTTTGATAACCAGAACAATTCAAATAAACACTGATAACAGGAAAAGGTACGAGAGGAGATGCGATAAAACCCAACCAAGTTCTAGAACCAACATCTTTACCCATCCCAACAACAGAATGAGCTTCAAATTTTTTATTCCTACTAACATAAACCACAGAAAAGGAAACACGAAAATCATAACAGTCCGCTAGCACTAGAACAATATCAGCAACCGTCCTAATTTCAATGAAACAATCCATCACTGCTAGTGCATCAGAGTGAAGAACCACCTTCGAAATGCTTAACTCTTTGGCCAGCTGGATACCTCATTTCAAAACCATCGCTTCAGCCACCATCGGATTAGCAACACTTTTGATTTTCTTGCAAGCTGAGATCACCACTTTGTTATTCCGATCTTTAATAATATAACCAGAGCTACTATATTATCATCAAAGCACCCTGCATCAACAAAAATCAAGTGAGTATCTCCATCCATATTTGATTCCCGCTTACATACACCTTCTTTCTCATTACTTTTGTCTTTATCATACCCATTGAGTACTCATTGGCATTCTCCATAGACTCGATTGTCAGAATTTTGGGATCAACGACTTTGTCCTCAAACACCTTCATGTTCCTCGCTTACCAGATTTTCCACAAAGTTGTGCATACAATCTGGCCAAACACAACCACAGAATTTTCTTGGCATACCTTAATCCAGTCAACCAACAACATATTATATGGGACTCTCGTACCGGTAGGCAGAGCAAACCACACCAATTTCGCAAAATTACACTGCATGGACACATGTTGAACAGATTTGGGGGAGGAGTTACAGAATAGGCACAAAGTCTCCACCCCGCAACCACGTTTAGTCAAATTACCTTTCACTGGGAAGATATTCCTGCAAAGACGCTACATGAAGTTCTTGATTCTAACATGAACGAGAACACTTTGTTAGTCAAAATAAAAGAGAGATAAAGAGAGTATGAAGGAGAAACAAGAAAAAATAATAGTAAAAAGAAACAATAATGGTTATGAGAACTTTAAGGAGATGTTAAATAATAACCATTCACCTTTCTTGTTTTATTGGCTATAAAAGCCTTGTATCTTTCATTTGTAATCATCAGAACATAATTTCAATAAATTCTTTTAGTGTAATTGAGTTGTGAAATTTTCATGTGAGGAGAGGTTAATGAATTTATAGATTTCATTTTCATTAAGTTTGTGTGCTTCCGCATTATTTTGTTCTTCCACAAATCTGATAATATGGGGAAATTTTGCGTAGTTTCCTAACAACTGGTATCAGAGCCAGTTGGTTGATTTTTTCTAATTTTTTCTAGTAAAGAAATTTTTAGAGACGATCCTGAGGAAGTCAGATTTAAGTGGGAGTGAGGGCTGCAGACGAAGGAAAAATGAAAATTGAAAAGTTCGATGGTGTGGACTTTAGCTTTTGGAAGATGCAGATTGAAGATTATCTATATCAGAAAAAGCTACATAAACCTCTCATGGAAACGAAGCCAGATTCGATGAAGGAAGATGAGTGGAACCTTCTCGATAGGCAAGCACTTGGTGTTATCCGATTGTCGTTATCTCGAAATGTTGCTTTTAACATTGCGAAGGAGAAGACAACCGCTGGTCTTTTGAAGGCTCTTTCAAGCATGTATGAAAAGCCTTCCGCATCAAATAAAGTTCATTTGATGAGACGGTTATTTACACTTCGGATGACAGAAGACACTTCAATTGCACAACATATCAATGAACTCAATATTGTAACAACCCAATTGAGTTCAGTTGGAATTGAGTTTGACGATGAAGTACGAGCATTAATACTTTTGTCTTCCTTACCAGATAGTTGGAGTGATACTGTCACGGCAGTGAGTAGCTCGTCAGGAAGTACAAAGATGAAATTTGATGATGTTCGTGATCTGGTTCTCAGTGAAGAGATCAGATGAAGAGAGTTGGGTGAATCATCATCCTCTTCAGTATTACATACAGAGGAAAGAGGAAGAAATTCAACCAGGGGATATGGACGTGGTAAATAAAAAGACCGACGATCCAAATCCAGAAACCATCGTAGTTTCAATAATTTGAAGACTATCGAATGTTGGAATTGTGGAAAGAAAGGGCATTACAAAAATCAATGTAGACTCCCACCAAAGAATCAAGAGGTAAAGGATGAAGCAAATGTTGCTTCCACTTCAAGAGGAGAAGACGCGTTGATATGCTCTTTGGAGAATAAGGAAGAGTCTTGGGTGTTAGACTCTGGAGCATCCTTCCATGCCACTTCCCAGAAAGAATTCTTTAATAATTATGTCTCTGGAAACCTCGGTAATGAGCAATCATGTGAGATTACAGGTAAAGGTGTAGTGAAGATTAAGTTAGGTAGGTCTGAATGGGAATTGAAAAATGTAAGACATATTCCCGACCTGACAAAGAACTTAATCTCAGTAGTCCAGTTGGCTAGTGAAGGCTACACAACAGTTTTTCATGGTGATCAATGGAAGATTTCAAAGGGTGCAATGACAGTTGCTCGCGGTAAAAAGAATGGTACTCTTTACAAGACAGCGGGAGCATGTCACTTGATTGCAATTGCGACAAATGAAAGTCCCAATCTATGGCACCAGAGATTGGGCCATATGAGTGAGAAAGGGATGAAGATTATGCACTCAAAAGGAAAACTACCAGGTCTTAAGTCAATAGAAATTGACATGTGTGAAGACTGTATACTTGGAAAGCAGAAGAGAGTCAACTTTCAGACAAATGGGAGAACCCCAAAGAAGGAAAGGCTTGAGCTTATTCACTCTGATGTTTGGGGTCCAACTACCGTCTCATCTATTGGTGGGAAGAAATACTTCATGACTTTTATTGATGATCATTCCAGAAAGGTATGGGTATACTTTCTGAAATATAAGTCTAACGTATTTGAGGCTTTCAAGGTGTGGAAAGCAATGGTAGAAAATGAGACCGGATTGAAGATAAAAAAGCTCCTAACTGACAATGGTGGTGAATATGTAGACACCAATTTCAAGAAGTTATGCTATGAGCACGGAATAAGAATGGAGAGGAATGTGCCAGGTACGCCTCAACAGAATGGTGTAGCTGAGCGTATGAATCGAACGTTGACTGAAAGAGCCAGAAGCTTACGTGTGCAGTCAGGATTATCGAAGCAGTTCTGGGCAGAGGCAGTCAACACATCAGCTTATTTAATCAACCGAGGTCCATTGGTACCATTGGAGCATAGAATACCATAAGAGGTGTGGAGTGAAAAAGAGGTCAAACTTTCACATCTTAAAGTTTTCGGATGTGTAGCATATGTGCACGTTAGTGATCATGGCAGGAATAAGCTTGATCCCAAATCAAAGAAATGAACTTTCCTCGATTATGGTGGGGATGAGTTTGGGTATCACTTATGGGATGATGAAAACAAGAAGATAATCCGCAGTAGAGATGTGGTCTTTAATGAAAGAGTTATGTACAAAGATAGGCATAACACAAGCACCAATGAATCAAAATTATATGACCCAGTTTATGCAGAGGTGGATGATATCCTAGAAAGTCTTACAATTGAAAGTCCTCAATTAGAGGAATCAAATGAACAAAGCAGTGAGCAACGGTATGACGCATCAGAGACTTGTACTCCAACTCCTATATTGAGAAGGTCTTCTCGACCTCATGTTACCAATAGGAGATACATGGACTACATGTTGCTAACTGATGGAGGTGAGCCTAAAGACTATGCAGAAGCATGTTAGACCACAGATGCTAGTAAGTGGGAGCTTGCAATGAAAGATGAGATGAAGTCTTTAATTTCCAACCAGACATGGGAACTAGCTGAGTTACCTAGTGGAAAGAAGGCACTTCACAACAAATGGGTGTATCGAGTAAAAGAGGATCATGATGGTTTTAAGCGATACAAAGCCCGACTAGTTGTCAAAGGATTTCAGCAAAAAAAAGGAGTTGATTACACTAAAATATTTGCTCCAGTTGTGAAGCTCAATACTATTAGGTCAGTTTTAAGTATTGTGGCCAGCAAAGAGCTCTACCTTGAGCAATTGGACGTGAAGACTGCGTTTCTCCATGGAGACTTAGATGAGGAGATCTACATGCACCAACCTGAAGGTTTCTTAGAGGAAGGGAAACAGAATATGGTGTGCAGATTAAAGAAGAGCTTGTATGGCCTGAAACAGGCTCCAAGACAGTGGTATATGAAGTTTGAAAGCTTTATGCACAAGGAAGGTTTCCAGAAGTGCAATGCCGATCACTGTTGTTTCTTCAAGAGATATAAGTGCAATTACATCATTTTGCTACTCTATGTCGATGATATGTTAGTAGCAGGTCCAGATATGGATGAAATCATAAACTTGAAGATGCAGTTATCAAAGGAGTTTGACATGAAGGATTTGGGTCCAACAAAGAAGATTCTTGGAATGAAAATCATGAGAGATAAGAAAAGAGGAATTTTGCAGTTATCTCAGGCAGAGTACATCAATCGTATTTTGCAAAGATTCAACATGGGCAATGCCAAACTGGTTAGCACACCTTTGGCAAGTCATTTTCGCCTATCCAAGGACCAGTCTCCTCAGACGGAGGAAGAAAGAGAATTCATGGATAAGATTCCATATGCTTCAGCCATAGGAAGTTTGATGTATGCAATGGTATGTACTAGGCCAGACATTGGCCATGCAGTGGGAGTTGTAAGCAGGTTTATGGAAAATCCCGGAAAAGCTCACTGGGAAGCAGTCAAGTGGATTTTGCGGTATCTACGAGGCATTAAAGAGAAATGTCTATACTTTTGCAAAGGAGAAATAAAATTACAAGGATACGTTGATGCAGACTTTGTTGGTGAAGTTGATTACCGAAGAAGCACGACTGGCTATATTTTATTGTTGGTACAAGAGCAGTTAGTTGGATATCTCGAATACAAAAGATTGTTGCTTTATCTACTACTGAGGCTGAGTATATAGCAGTCACAGAAGCTAGTAAGGAATTAATATGGCTTCAAGGATTGTTAACAGAGTTGGGTTTCGTGCAGGAGAAGAGTGTTTTGTATAGTGACAGTCAAAGTGCAATACATCTAGCAAAGAACTCTGCATTTCATTCAAGAACAAAACACATTGGTCTTCGTTATCACTTCATTAAATCTCTTCTTGAGGATGAGGTACTAACATTGAGCAAGATACAAGGAAGTGAGAATCCAGCTGACATGTTAACAAAGGTGGTAACAATTGATAAACTAGAGTTGTGCTCTTCTTTAGTTGGCCTGCTAGAATAATGGATTGATAAACGTTGTTGTTTGACCAAGGTGTGAAGACTGATTGAAATCACTCTTCAAGTGGGAGATTGTTAGTCAAAATAAAAGAGAGATAAAGAGAGTATGAAGGAGAAACGAGAAAAAATAATAGTAAAAAGAAACAATAATGGTTATGAGAACTTTAAGGAGATGTTAAATAATAACCATTCACCTTTCTTGTTTTATTGGCTATAAAAGCCTTGTATCTTTCATTTGTAATCATCAGAACACAATTTCAATAAATTCTTTTAGTGTAATTGAGTTGTGAAATTTTCATGTGAGGAGGGTTTAATGAATTTATAGATTTCATTTTCATTAAGTTTGTGTGCTTCCGCATCATTTTGTTCTTCCACAAATCTGATAATATGGGGAAATTTTGCGTAGTTTCCTAACACACTCCACAGCATATTCCAAAACCTAGATTGCGTCTCCAACGAGGGACCATTTTTTAAGGCAGCAACCTTCGCCATAATCAATTTGTACGTGGATTAACCGAATAGCATACATTAACCTCACTATGCCAAATCTTCTCATCATCTAATTTACTCAATGACAATAGAATACTCAGAATTTGCTTTGCCTCCCCAAGATTAAGCATTTCCTCCACCTTCTCCTTCTTCCAAAATCATGGTCGATCAACTCATACACTTTGGTTTCCTTATCCTTCCCCAAGGGCCACTAAGACTTTTAAAACCATTGTTTCCTAGTATCCAATTGTCTTTCCACACTGCAACCTTTGAGCCATCTCCAATTCTCTACCTCGTGCCCTTAACCATTATCTATTTAGTAGCAAGAACACTCATTCAAACATAGCTTGGCGTATAACCTGGTTTTGTATCAAGGACATCGCTATTCAGAAAGTACTGGCTTTTCCAAACCTTCCCCAAAAGTGAATCCTCATTTTGCTGCAACCTCCAGAAGTGCTTTCCTAGGAGGCTCAAATTAAAGTCTGTGATCCCCTTGAAACCAATGCCTCCCATGCACTTAGCTTATGCTAGATTCTTCCAACTCCACCAATGGATCTTCTTTTCCCCATCTTTCGCTCCCCACCAAAATCTGGCTAGAATTATTTCAACCTCTTTGCATACCTCCCGGGAATTTTGTAGCAGCTCATGATATAAGAAGGGATTGATTGAGAAATTGCTTTAATAAGAAAAATTTTCCCAACTCTGTACATGAATCCTTCATTCCACCCTTAAATCTTCTTCTAGGTACGCTCCATAATAAGAGAGAAAACCTATTTCTTGGATCTCCCCAAAACAACTGGAAGACCCAGATACCTCAAATGAGATACGACTGTCTTTACTCCCATCATATTATGGATCAATAGTTTGACTTCTTCACGCACTTTTGGACTAAAAGAGGCTTCTGACTTGTCAAAGTTCACCATTTGGCCAGAAGCGCTTTGGTATTTGGCAATGATCTCAAGAATCTTGTCTGTTTTCAAAACACTTGCTCTTGAGAACAAAATGCAGTCATCAACAAAGAACAAATGCGAAATACCAGGATCTTTCCTGGAAATCTGAATTCCATGGGACGTTCGATCATTCGCAGCCTCCTTAAGCATTCCAGATAAGACATTTGCACAAAGAACAAATAAGTAAGGGGAAAGAGGGTCTCCTTGACGGATACCCCTCTCCGGACTGAAAAATTTGTTAGGGAAGCCATTAATGACGATCTGGAAAGACACATAAGAGATGTACTTGTGGATCAACTTCACAAATTTCTCCGGAAAACCCATAGAATCCAAAACTCTTACTACGAAACTCCATTCAAGTCTATCGTAAGCTTTCGGCATATCCAACTTAAGGGCCATGACTCTTTTTTTCCCTTTGTTTTTATTCTTCATCCAGTGAAAGCATTCCATCGCCATGAGGGTGTTGCCCATGATCAATCTCCCATTAACAAACGTGCTTTGTTCCTCATCAATGACCTTTAGCAGCACTGTTTTCAGCCTATTAGGGATCGCCTTCGACACTATCTTCATCACCATATTTCATAAGTTGATTGGCCTAAATTCTTTGAGACTTGGGATTTTTGCACTTTTGAATGAGGACTATAGACGTTCTATTCATCTCCTTCGGGATTAGTTCTCCATTAAGAACTGCCAACACCATTTTAACCACCTCTTTTCTCACTACATGCTAGTACTTTTGAAAAAACAGGCTATGAAGCCCATTCGGTATAAGGGATTTCAATGGGTGCATTTCGAACAAAGCCTCGACCACTTCTACTTTTGAAAATTCCCTGTCGTACCAATCCCTTTTCATCAAGCTAAGCTTGTCTTTGACAACCAAGCACGCCTCTCTAAAATCCAATGGGTCTGAAGAAGAAAAGATACTCTTAAAATAATTTATGAGGATCCTTTTGTAGTGCATTCTACCTCTCCACCTTTGGCCCTCATCATCTCTGAGCTTACAAACTTTGTTTGTACGCCTTCTTTGATCCACCTTACTGTGGTAGAATTTTATGTTTTTGTCACAATCTTGAAGCCACAACACTCTACTTTTTTGCCTCTACATAACCTCCTTCGTCTTTATAAGGTTGTTTCTTTGATTCTCAAAAACTTTTTACTTTTTTATACTCTCCTCACTACCATCCCATCTGACCTCCTCCTTCAGAATCTCTTTAATTCAAATTAACTCCTTGCGGATATTCCTGCACCTGTAATCTTTGAAATACTCTACGATGCCCGATACTGCAAGGATCTTGTTGTACCCTTGGACATCGTTACCCCTCCAATTTTGTTTTACCATTCCTTCACACCTATCATCTCTTGCCCACATGTCTTCAAACCTGAAAATATACTTATTCTTGTTGCCTTCTTCCTCAACATCGCATTCCAAGACCACTATAATCGCAGCGTGATCAGATCCATAACACGATATATGTGTTACTATGATTGGATAAAATCTTTCCACACACGATTCATTAGAAAAAGCTTTATCAAATCTACATTGGATATTATTCTAGCCATGTCACCCATTAGTCCAAGTGAACAGATATCCTCTAAATCCAAGATCTTGGAGGCCACAATCTGCCACTGCCTGTCAGCCCCAAGTAAACTATCCCACAGTTTTGTTATTTCCTCCTTGCTTTTCATTGTCAGCCAGAATTTCGTTGAAGTCCACCACACATAACCATCTCACTCCATCATTAACCTTCATCCCTTTGATCAATTGCCAGGTTTTCCTCTTATTTCCACCTTCACCCCAGTGGTAGAGAGCGCGTGCATAAGGCATTAGTGTTAAGGGTCCGGGGTTCTAGCCCCAGAAGCATCTTTTATGTTTATTTCTTAACATTTTATCCCATTATTTGTCAAACAATAATCCTGGACCAGAACTTCTAGATAAACCCCCCCCATTTGTTTGTCAAAACCGTACTTCTGGACCAGAACTTCTAGATATTCTCATCCAACAACATCGTCACCTCACTTACCCATTAACATAACTTCTAGTCTTCTAGTAACATTAGAACTTCTAGGTTTCCAACTGCATCAGAACTTCCAGGCTCTCTCAGCAATCAGGACTTCTAGGCTTTCCTTTGTTTCCAGCAACACCAGAACTTCAGCGCGTCTGGATCTAAAACTTCTGGCTTTCCCCATTTTTACTAACATTTTCTTTCTGATTTGCAGCGCGCCTAAGTCAGAGCTTCTGCTCTCTTATTTCTATTATTTTGGTAACATAGTGACTCTAACTCTTATTATCTTATTATTTTTATCATCACTTTTATTTTCATTAATCAAAAACACCCAAGTCAGTTATCTCACTGTATTATAGAACTGACGACTCTGCTGGGGATAACTTAAAAGTGGAGTTACCTTAGGGCTAGATCACCTTTACTTGCTTTTCTTTATTTGACTTGTTTTCTTTACATTTTGGTTCCTTGTTTGGGCTTGTTTTGATCCTCTACCCGGATCTGGGGCACCTTTTAGGTAAGTAGTAATAAGTTATGGAAACTGTGTGGGGTATACCGACATGGTCTAAGCAATAGCTACGTTAGTGTGACACATTTGTTGGTACCGGTAGACCTTGAGTAGTTAAGGAGAATACGGGGTCGTTGTGTGGTGTCATAAAGCACTAATTGACTTTAGAACCTTTACTTGAATAACTTGGCCTTTGGGAAGTAGTAAGGTAGCTGACTTTGGTGCAGTCCAAAGTTGGTTGATACTCGATACTACGCTCATTGAGATCGAACTTTCGGGATATTTTGGTCGCCAATAAAGAGGCTTGTGCTGAAACAATGCTCGATGAAGAAAGATCAGTGACATTGAGATCCCCTAGAACCCGATTACTATCTAGGACAGGTTGAGCCAACTAAACTTCAAGAGGTTACTTACCTATAAACTCCATGCAAGCCTAAACCTAAGGACTTGTATGCTTTGTGTATATGATTATTTGTACATAACAACTTGCTTGCTTTGCATACTTATACATAACACCATGACATCATACCATAGAATTTTCAATAACCATTTCAAGGATCTCAAGGGCCTATGATGCAGGGTCATGTTGAACCAGACGCCTATCAAAGGGAAAGAAGATCCATTCTCTAATCGAACATCGTCAAAGACCAAAGCACGACAATTTGAGTCAGAGGCTATGACCCACTCGACATGGTGAGCTTGATTCTCGTAGAAGGACCTTCAACTATATGAAAGTTCTTCAATCAAAGCTGCATTTGGATTATAACATTTTCTTGTGTTTACCCCACGAAATCCTTGAAAACATTGCATGCATGTCATTACACAACAGGTCTTCCAGTACAAGTTTCTCATTTTTACGCTGTTTATTTCAGCCAGGAAAATGACCCTCAAACAGAACGACAGAGATCTCCAAACTCAATATGATCAGTTCAAGGAAATGTTCCTAAATCTATACAAGGGTTAATAAGAATTGAAATCACTCCTCGCTGGGAACTTGACCGAGAAAAATCCAGACAACAACAAGGATGACCATTAGGAACAACTACAGGCTGAGATGGGAAGGATGAGAATCCAGATGAGTAGTCTGATGGCTCTTATCCAAAGTTTAGCTCGGAAACAAGAAGAGTTGAGGATTCTCATCAGCAAGCTTTATTAGGACATATACACTTGTTTAGGGAAAAATGCTAAAGCTTGAGGCCTAATCAATGATCAATCTCTCTTTGCAGATAGGGAATTGGATGACATGTTCGTGCAGGAGCATGTTGAAAATAAACTCAGGAGTGGTAAAATTCAAGGGACTTCATCTTCAAGTACTTAGAAGAAATCATACAATAGAAAGAAGGAGTCAAATACTGTGTACGGCCAGAAGAGCCATAATAAGAGTAATCTTAACCAATCTGTGGGGGTGGTGCGTATCTCTAATCCAGCGCTGACGCAACAACAATGACAAGGCAATCAGCATAAGCAGGACACGCCCAAATGGCAATTCACCAAAATCAACATGTCCTTGGCTCAATTATTGCAACACATGTTGAAGATGGAGTTGATTACATTGAGGGATCCTCCTCGGAATCCCAATACCTCCTCTCTTAGCTATCATCCTGATGCAATGCATGCATACCATTCCAATAATCCTGGACATGATACGAATAGCATTTGGGCATTGAAAAATAAGATTCAAGACTTGATCGACTAAGGAGTGCTGGAGTTCACACAAGATGGTCAGACTGAATTCTTCTGCCGTCCCTCAAAGGCACACCACCTGAAGTAACAAGTTCAGACAAAGAGCCTTTTGTTCATTTGAATTTTCAAGTTGTAATTTTCTTTTGATTGTTCGAACATTTATTTATGTCAAACGTTGTTATTACATCAATGCATTGCATATGTTTGTCTTAAATTAATTCATTTGTTTTCAATATACTTAAATTTTGCTTTACTTCCTTTTGGTGATATTCAACTCTCGATTAAAAGCTATAAGCCTTTAGAGGAAGGATGACAAAAACGATACCACAATCTCTACAATATGCTTTTAAACAGACCCCACTGACGATGTACATGCGTTGTTTCAAATCCTAAACAGTGGAGTTATAAGGAAGATAATCCCTATTCAACCCCTTTGAGCCTAAGAAGTAGGAGTTTTTCTTTTCACACAAATTAAAACCCTTAATTGTAACCTGGGGCAGGGTAGTTTTCTCAGTTAATTCAGATATGCATTCAGTTGTAAGCTCTACTTTCATACACGACAAATAGTATAGAAGATGCCTTCCAAAAGATAGTGATGTTTCCACATAATCGTCAAGACAGGAAGTCATTATCTCTCAAAATAAAAGCCTGTTAAGTCAAAAACCTATGAAGGAGACTTAAGAAAAACTGGGGCATCCCGCTGACTGTAATAGCAAAGGAAACAGTTCAGGAAAAAGCAGGGATAAGAAAATATAAAAAAAGAGGTCCTACAAATCCTCAACAAAAAAAGAAAAGGTTACAAAATTGACTGTCTTCTCAAACAAACGTTCAATTTCTGAACCATCACCTAGTATCATAGCAAAGATTCCAGACTCAATTGGGATATAAACGCATAATTAGCTGAGCATAGGATTGAAAAACATCACGAAGAACGGGTTGGGTACAAATAAAATTTCAGCCTTTATCCTTTGTTTCTTAAATCGTGAACCAGGCTACGTTATAACCCTTAAAAGTCCTAGCTGAAGCATGGTTTAGTTCGAAAGCATATTGTTACAAAAGGTATCCTGACTCCTGTAGGGTTCGCTATAAATCCTGAGCTAATATCACACTCTTACAAAATTTATTTGTTTTACTAAAAATGAATTTTCAAACTTCAAGACAGACATAAGCTTTGAATTTTTAAAAATACCATTGCTTGTATATGACTATTTGTTCAAATAGCAGAGAAATTCACAGATGAATATTCGATGAACTGAAATCCTCCCAATGAACAGAATCACCTCACCTGGAAAGACATTCTAGTGATAAGCCTTCCATAATTAGAGGGGGCATAGCAAGGTGTCCAACTAATCTGGGGAAGTCAAGTCAAGATTCGAGGAATCTATCAAAAATGCCAAATAGCCAGGGGCAAATCCCCATCTAAATCACTTGGGGCATTGGACATGAATTATAGCAGTGAATCATGTACGATAAAACAAACATCTTCTGGCAGTGTGCAACACTTACTACTATGGATAATGACAATTCTCCATACCCGGTGAACATGGACATAGTCGGAAAAATACTACGCATGAACTAAGACCCGCTAGGTTGACTGGCCTAGACGAAAATAAGGGCATCCTGGAAAACCAAAAGAGTTCGGGAAAAAAGTTTTTTTAGGGATATACATATGAAAAATTTGTACACCCGATAAGTTGAAAACCTGAAAATGCGACTTGGGCAAAAAAAAGGGTATCCTGATGGACTGAAAATCTGAAAGGACAGTCCAAGCAAAAGTTAGGGATTAAAGCGTACGACTATGTTCCGTCATCTCGTCACTTGTCCATCAGTAGAAGGCTTATTATCCTGATCAACATTCACCAAGGACTCCAAGAGTTGGGATAACAGTCAAACCAACTACAAAATCCCCGGCATATATTTTCTCCAGCAGGTACCGAGGCAGGGGCATTCTGTTAGAACAAAGTTTGAATCTACTACCCTATGTTTAAAGTTTTGATGATAACAAAATGAAAAGATATATTATTTATATGATTCATGTATGAACTATTTGCTACCTAAAAATATTACGTTCTGCTTTGCAGAAACTCTGATAGGTATCAGCAAGAGCACACTTAATCAGCATCAGAATATTGGTTCTTGACATCAGCATCAGAAGTTGCTATATCAGAATACCAGAATCAGAAGATTAACTCACGTGTATGCTGAAGCTTGATGAACAGAACTGCGCTCAACACTCTGATAAAGAAAACAACAGTTCATCAGCAGTTAAGCAGAGTCAGAATGAGCCAAGCCAGAACATGCATTAAGTAAGCAACGGTACTGTGCATTGAAAGCAAATTATTACCAACGGCCTCATTCCAGACAAGATCTGCTTGATAAGGAAAGTTTGTTATTAGCATTGAATCAAGAATATTGCTCCAACGTTCAACAATCTCAGTGCTATATAAACAAGACTATGAAGATTGAATTGGCTAATGCTCTCCAACATTTTACACGCCTAAAAGCTAATCATAATCTTCCTTCTCTCAGTTTGCTAAACGCTACATATCTCCTTACTCAATCATTGTTTAGCAATCTAGTTTCATAAGCTTAAGTTGTGTATACATCACAGTTGTGATACAGTTTTGTAGAAAACATTCACACACCTAGATTTATCTTCTTTGTAAGAAAGTGTTTCCTTGACAAACCGGGTTGTGGTTTGCATCAAGAAGGCTTTAGCAGTTGTTAAAGCAGTTTGTAATATTCAGTTGAATATAGTGAATTAAGACCTCGTTGGAGAGAGGCGAAATCACCTTGACGGGTGGACTGGAGTAGTTTGAGATCAAACGAACCAGGATAAAAATATCTTGTTCATTGCATTGATTTTCAGTTTTACAATTCAACCCCCCTTCTTGTGTTTTTCACTTCTTCAATTGGCATCAGAGCGCCTGGTTCTGAGCTAAAACACTTAACCGTGTCAGTACAAGATCCAGCGTCAGAAAAACACAATGGCAGGAAACTATTCTCACACCAGCAATGACAACCATGAGGACAGAGACAGATTCAGCGGCAAACCTCCAGTCTTTGATGGAGAAAACTTTGATTACTGGAAAGACAGAATTGAAAGCTTCTTTCTGGCACATGATGCTGATATGTGGGATATGGTGACAGATGGATACACGCACCCCGTGAATGCAAGCGGTCAGAAGATTGATAGAAAAACAATGTCTGACCAACAAAAGCGTGACTTCAAGAATCACCACAAGGCCAGAACCATCCTTCTCAGCGCCATCTACTATACTGAATATGAAAAGATCTCCAACAGAGACACAGCAAAGAACATTTTTGACTCACTCAGAATGACGCATGAGGGCAACGTTCAGGTCAAAGAAACTAAAGCTCTGGCGCTCATTCAGAAGTATGAGGCGTTCAAAATGGAAGAATCTGAATCCATTGAAACAATGTTCTCAAGATTCCAGATTCTGGTAGCTGATCTCAAGGTTCTGGACAAAGGATACTCTACTGCTGACCATGTCAAGAAAATCATCAGAAGTTTACCCAAGCAGTGGAGACCAATGGTTACAGCTCTGAAGCTAGCAAAAGATCTCAACAAAATTACTCTGGAGGAACTTATAAGCTCCCTCAGAAGTCATGAGATAGAGCTAGAAGCTGACGAGCCTCAGAAGCAAGGTAAGCCTTTAGCATTGAAATCTAACAAAAAATCTAAGTCTAAAGTTTTGCAGGCAGTTGAAGAAACATCTGATGGATCCTCATCAGAAGAAGACGAACTCTCCCTCCTCTCCAGAAGAGTAAATCAACTGTAGAAGCAGAGGCAAAGGAAGTTCAGGAATCCCAGAAGATCTGATCAGAACGAGTCCTCTTCCAGATACAGAAGGACAGATTCTTCCTCTGGATACAGAAGATCTGAAGGCTCCTCAAGTAGCAAAAATACAAACACCAAGGATATCATCTGCTATGAGTGCAATGAGCAAGGACACTACAAGAGTGACTGCCCAAAGCTTCAGAGGGAAAAGCCCAAAAAGAAGTTTGGAAGAGAAAAGAAGAAAAGTCTCATGGCTACATGGGATGACTCTGACTCGTCTGAAGCTGACTCAGAATCAGATGATGAGAGGGCAAACATAGCTCTCATGGCTAACATTTCAGAAGATAGTGAAGCTTCTGAATCAGACTCTGAATCAGACACTGAAGAGGTATTTCCTAACTTTGCTATTAATAATACCAAGGCTGAACATGCTGAAAGCCTTAATGAAATTCTGGAAAGGTATCAGCAAATTAGAGTTAAATTCAGAGACCTGAAAAGGAATCTTGAATCTGACTCTAATAAGACTGAGAGTCTCAAATTGGAGAATTCTGAGCTGAGAAATAAGATTTCAAAATTAGAAAACACTTTACAAAACTCTCAGAAGGAACCAATTTCTGAAACTCCCAGCAACGCTGATGAGATCATCAAGGAGTATGATCACAGTTTCCAGAAGTTCCTTGCTAAAAGCATAGATAGAAGCAAAATGGCTTCAATGATCTATGGAGTTAGCAGAAACGACAGGAAAGGAATAGGATACCAAGGTAAGGTTCCTACACCAAAGAATGTCATGGACTTAACCATTAAACACACTCCTCTGAATTCACATTTTGTGTATGGTCACACACATGATATTAAATACACTAGCAGTAAGTACTCTGTGAAACCAAAATTCAACCAGAGTTTTGGTAAAACTAACAAATCAGGACCCAAGAAAATCTGGGTACCTAAGGATAAAATAATACATGTTGCAGATATCTTTAGCAGCAAGTCAGAAACACCAGTCATGGTACCTGGACTCTGGCTGCTCGCGACACATGACGAGAAGAAGGCATATGTTCCAAAGCCTGGAACTTAAGCCTGGAGGCCACGTTGGCTTTGGAGGCAATCAGAGGGGAAAGATAATTGGCTCTGGAACTGTAGGTAATGGAAATCTTCCCTCTTTTAATAATGTTCTTCTAGTAGAGGGATTAATGCATAATCTGTTATCCATAAGTCAATTAAGTGATAACGGTTATGATATAATCTTTAATCAAAAATCATGTAAAGCTGTTAGTCAGAAAGATGGGACTATCCTGTTTAATGGTAAGAGGAAAAACAACATTTACAAAATCAAACTTTCTGAACTAAAAAGTCAGAATGTAAAGTGCCTTCTGTCTGTTAACAACGAGCAGTGGATCTGGCACAGAAGATTGGGGCATGTTAGTATGAGAAGAATATCTCAGATTAACAAACTCAATCTGGTCAGAGGACTTCCTAATTTGAAGTTCAATTCAGATGCTCTGTGTGAAGCATGTCAGAAAGGCAAGTTTGCAAAACCTTCTTTTAAATCTAAAAATGTTGTTTCTACCTCTAAGCCATTAGAACTTCTGCACATTGACTTATTTGGACCAGTTAAAACTGCTTCAGTCAGTGGCAAGAAGTATGGGTTAGTAATCGTAGATGACTATAGCAGATGGACATGGGTAAAGTTCTTAAGACACAAGGACGAGTCACACTCTGTGTTTGTTACCTTCTGTAACCAAGTTCAGAATGAAAAGGATCTTAGAATCGTTAAAGTCAGAAGTGATCATGGTGGAGAGTTTGAAAACAAAGATTTTGAGTCATTCTTTAATGACAGAGGCATTCTGCATGATTTCTCTTGTCCTAGAACTCCCCAACAAAATGGAGTTGTAGAACGAAAGAACAGAACATTGCAAGAAATGGCCAGAACCATGATCAATGAGACAAACGTTGCTAAGATCTTCTGGGCAGAGGCAATAAACACAGCGTGCTACATTCAGAATAGAATCTCAATAAGACCTATTCTGGAGAAGACTCCATATGAATTGTGGAAGAACAGAAAGCCCAACATTTCATATTTTCATCCATTTGGATGTACCTGTTTTATGTTAAATACAAAGAATTATTTGAACAAGTTTGACTCTAAAGCACAAAAGTGTATTATGTTAGGATACTCTGAACGCTCAAGAGGGTACAGAGTATACAATACAGAAACACAGATTGTGGAAGAATCAATCAGTGTTCGTTTTGATGATAAGCTTGACTCTGAAAAGTCAAAGCAGAATGAAGTTTTTGCAGGTATGGAAATTGAATTTACAGGTTCTGAAGACAAGTCATCAGAAGCTCTCAACACAGACACTCCTTCAACATCTGAAAGGAGCACTGCTAGAAATCCTACAACAGCTGTTGATCAACCTCAGAAGAGATTACCCAGAAGCAGCTTGGATCACCCAGAAGAGACTATCTTAGGAAGAAAGGAAGATCCAATCAGAACAAGAGCAAGCTTCAGAAACTCTGAAGAAACCCTCATGGGACTTGTGTCTCTGATTGAACCTTCTTCTATTGATGAAGCACTTCTAGATAATGACCGGATTCTGGCAATGCAAGAAGAGCTGAATCAATTCACCAGAAATGATGTATGGGATCTTGTTCCCAGACCAAAAGGATTCAATGTCATTGGAACAAGATGGGTGTTCATAAACAAGCTAAATGAACAAGGTGAAGTCATCAGAAACAAGGCACGACTGGTTGCACAAGGTTATAGTCAGCAAGAGGGGATAGACTATACAGAAACCTTTGCCCCAGTCGCCAGGTTAGAATCTATCAGACTTTTAATTTCATTTGCTGTTAATAGAGGCATCACTCTGTATCAGATGGATGTCAAGAGTGCATTCTTAAACGGTTATATAGAAGAAGAGGTTTATGTGCACCAACCCCCTGGTTTTGAAAATACAAAACATCCAGAACATGTTTTCAAACTAAAGAAGTCACTATATGGTCTGAAACAAGCTCCCAGAGCTTGGTATGAAAGGCTAAGTAACTTTCTGTTAGAAAATGAATTCACCAGAGGGAAGGTGGACACTACCTTATTTTGTAAATCAGTTAAGAATGACATCTTAGTCTGTCAAATTTACATTAATGATATTATTTTTGGTTCTACTAATCCTTCTCTTGGAAGAAAATTTGCTAAGTGTATGCAGGCAGAATTTGAGATGAGCCTCATGGGGGAACTGAAATTCTTTCTAGGAATTCATATCAATCAAACTCCAGAGGGAACTTACATTCATCAGAGCAAATACATCAGAGATCTTCTGAAGAAATTTGACCTCTCAGAATGTAAGCCATCAAAGATTCCAATGCATCCCACGTGCATTCTGGAAAGAGAAGAGGTAAGCAAAAATGTAGAACAGAAAGTCTACAGAGGTATGATTGGTTCTCTCCTTTATCTGACTGCTTCAAGACCTGATATACTATTCAAAGTTTGTATTTGTGCTAGATTCCAATCAAATCCTAGAGAATCTCACTTAATAGCTGTTAAGCGAATTTTCAAGTATCTTAAAGGTACTACTAATCTGGGTTTGTTTTATAGAAAATCTAGTGATTACAGTTTAGTAGGCTACTGTGATGCTGACTTTGCTGGAGACAGAGTAGAGCGTAAAAGTACTTCTGGAAGCTGCCAGTTTCTGGGAGAAAATCTGATCTCTTGGTCCAGCAAAAGGCAATCAACAATTGCGCTATCAATAGCAGAAGCTGAGTACATAGCAGCAGCAGGATGTAGCACACAAATGCTCTGGATGAAAAGTCAGCTTGAAGACTTCCAGATTTTTGAGAGTAACATTCCTATACTCTGTGACAATACTTCTGCTATTTTCTTAAGTAAGAATCCTATTTTACATTCTAGAGCTAAGCATATAGAAATAAAACATAACTTCATTAGGGACTATATTCAGAAAGGAATTTTGAATTTAAAATTTATAGATACAGACCATCAATGGGCTGATATCTTCACTAAACCCCTTTCTGAAGATAGGTTTAATTTCATTCTGAAACATCTCAGCATGAAAATCTGCCCAGAGTGAAAATGTTTTAATTCCATATATTTATCTTCAGAATGTATTTGTTTTTCTGTGAACTTCTGATCAATCTCTTTTCAGAAAGATAGAACATGCAGATTGTATCAGATGCAAGTCTAAAGATCTGAGAGTCTAAGCTCAAAGACAGACGTGCTGATCACTACATCAAACAAGTGTCATCCAATCATCAGCAAATCTCTGAAGCAGAACGCGTGCACGCTTCTGAGAAGGCAAAACGCTGATTGGGTGCATTGAGACACATGTCTGGTAACCGTTTTAAGTATCTTTCTCAAATCCCCCAAAATCAGCAAGCATTAAATGAAAGTAATCATGTTTTAAAACGTAATCATGATTTTATTCCTCTTTATTGAAAACGTTTACAATTTCAAAATATTCTGAACCCTATTTAAACACGTTAAACCTCTCACTTTCATCTTTTACAGCTTCTCATTTTTTCTCAAAGTATTCTCTGCATTTTTCTGTGTTCATCTCTTGCAAACTCTTTTTCTCAGTTTTTCTCAAAATCCCTAAGTGTGAACATGGCAACCTCCAGCAGTGCTTCTGCAGGTTCTCAGAAGAAAGCATCATCTGAACAGTATCAAGTGCTATTCAGAACACTCCTCACTCCTGTGAAGAATATTGAAGTGTTATCTGATGTGATCATTGATTTTGGAAGTCTGAAGGAAAACGATTTTGATTTAACAGAAGAAGTTAGGGCACAGAAATGGGAAAGGTATTTTGACAGGTTGGTTGGACCAACATTCCCTATGTTAGTCAAGGAGTTCTGGATTCATGCAACGGCTTCAACGCATCAAGTCACCTCCTACATTATGGGGAAGAAGATTGTGATCACTGAGGATCACATAGCAAGGTTAATTGGTTACAGTGGTGGTGGCGTCCGCTGTATTGATATGGCTGAGAGATGTGCTGACGTGGGCATCATAGCAGAAAGGATTTTCACCCATGGGGTGCCCAGCAGCAAGATCAAAGATCTGAAGGATCATCACAGAGTTTGGGCGAAGATAATTCTGGGGTGCTTTAACCATAGGAAGCCAACTAGTTCCCCTGATTACATAAATGTAGATCAGCAGTTTCTGATCTACTTTATCAATCAAAAGGTAAAAATCAACTTGGATCATCTTCTGTTTAACCACCTCAAAACAAGCGTGAAGGAAACCAGGGAAGAAGAAAGAACAAAGAGGGATTGGATACCCTTTGGAAGGTTGATATCAGATATTCTGACTGAGAATAGGCTGATAGAGCATCTGATAGAAGCTCAAGAGTTAAGCACCATTGAACCAACGGTTGGGAAGCCTCTGAACTCGAATAACTTGAAGAAAATGAAGTTGATAGAGAATATCAAAAAGGAACCCATCGCTACTCCTATTGCTGATATCACCAGCAGAAGAGTCCCACTGAGTGACTTTCCTTTATTTTCTGAGATAGAATCCAAGCCAGTGGTAGTTCTCAGATATCTGGACGCGTGCAAAGCTGATGGTACAGATCCCAATCTGAAGATCAAAGATCTGCACCAACCTCAACCAGAAGTGACACTGAAGAAGACGAAGAAAAGGAAGGCACCTTCAGAAGGATCATCCCAGCAGACACCCAAGAAAAGAGGTAATTTATCTGCTACTTCTGTTTTAAATTCTTCTACTATTCCAGCATCAATTCCACCTCCAACCTCTCATAGAATCTCAATCCCCATCCCAACAATAGATGAAACTGAACCAGAATATGACCCTTCTGAGGCATTACAACTCAGAAGACCCCGAACCAAACATCCCAAACCAACAATCTCAACAACATCAACAATTGACAAAGTGCTGTCTGACATTGATCAACACACTTCTGATCACTCCTACATTAATCCAAACTCTGAACCACAAATTGTCCACTCTCCACAACCAGAAAAACCTCTCTCACCCATTCCAGAAGAACCTCTTATCCCTGAACAACCAGAAATTCCAACAACTTCTCCACAACCAGCAATTTCGTCTCTCTCTCCTCAACCAGAAATTCATCCACCATCACCTCAACCTGAGTTTCATCACTCTGAAACTCCAACTCCTCCACCTTCTGAACCTCATTCACCTCAACCATCACCTCTGGCAATCCAGCTGCCATGTGGAACAACAGTCACAATGGCCCAGCTGCCATCCTCGCCAGAATCTACACCACCAAATACTCCTAAAACACCAAACAGTCCAATCATTATCTCTGATTCTCCCACTCTATCTCCAAAACAAACAGCTCCCAAGCAAACCACCGAAAACCCCAGCAGGACCTTCATAGACTTAACAATCCTTGACCGTCTTGCTGATCTGAAAAATAAAATAGCCATTCCAAAACCAAAACAACCAGATGTTGGCTCTGGTATTATGAATTTTGAAACAGGTTTGCAGCAGTGGATTGCTTCTCTGAAGCAAGTCTGTCCTGGAATGATTGACCCAGCTGCCTCTGACCAGCTATGGTCACAATTCAGAATTTGGGTACGTGTTGAAGCCCTCAAGTTGCAGGATATTAACTATGAGCAGGCACAACAGAACTTCAGCAAGCTGCTGAAGGAAGTTGAAAGTCAGCTGCCACAGGAAGACGTGCTCCCTCTAGATAGTGAGCCATGGTCTGAGAAACAGCCAGCGTCAAAGGTGCAACCAGAAGAAGACAAGACTATTCAAGCTGAAGCAAGTCAAGCAGAAGATGTTGCAGAAAGCTCTCAGAAGCTCTCTGCTTCTGATGTTTCTCAAGCTGCCTTGGACAGGCAGACTCTGGAAGAGCTGAAGCTGAATGACATGCGTCTGCAGCAAAGGATGGATGAAAATGACCAGAAGATGAAAGAAAGGATGGATGTGCAGGATAGAAAGATAGACACAGTTGTCAGCATGGTACACAAGCAGAATGAGACTACTGATCAGATCAAAGCCATGCTGGAGAACCTGTTCACACGCCTTCCTCCCCAACCTTAGTTTTTCATTCATGTCATTTTCATGTTTTCTTTGATTATCTGTTGTACTGTTTTATTTGATTATGAACCTTTTAATATGACAAGTTTTTCTGCCTTAAATGTTTTAGCACATCACTTACACTTTTTGATTGCTGACAAAAAGGGGGAGAACAAGAATGATATTTTAAATAATAACGGATTACTAAGACAGAAATTCTCGAACATTCTAACTCTGATATACTTGAATATGTTTTCTGTTTTGCTTAAGCCTACAGGTACAAGAAAGCTCCATGATACTCTGAAGACTAAAGCTCTGATACTCTGACCCAAAGCAAAGCTCTGACAAGAAAAGCTCTGATACGCTGATCTGAAGCTCTGCTCTGATATGCTGATCTAAAGCTTCTGATAGTCAAAACTCTGAGAATCTGATGTTCAAAGAAAGGCAGTAAAAAATCTGATCCTGAAGAACTCTTGGAATTAAAAAGGGAAGCAATAAACTCAGGGGGAGTATCTCTCAACTCCTATCCCTTATATTTGATAACCTCTTACTCTGATACATCTTATCATTTAGTTACCTCTGATACTTTTCTCACGTTATTTTCAATTAAAAATATCTGGTTTTTGTCATCATCAAAAAGGGGGAGATTGTTAGAACAAAGTTTGAATCTACTACCCTATGTTTAAAGTTTTGATGATAACAAAATGAAAAGATATATTATTTATATGATTCATGTATGAACTATTTGCTACCTAAAAATATTACGTTCTGCTTTGCAGAAACTCTGATAGGTATCAGCAAGAGCACACTTAATCAGCATCAGAATATTGGTTCTTGACATCAGCATCAGAAGTTGCTATATCAGAATACCAGAATCAGAAGATTAACTCACATGTATGCTGAAGCTTGATGAACAGAACTGCGCTCAACACTCTGATAAAGAAAACAACAGTTCATCAGCAGTTAAGCAGAGTCAGAATGAGCCAAGCCAGAACATGCATTAAGTAAGCAACGGTACTGTGCATTGAAAGAAAATTATTACCAACGGCCTCATTCCAGACAAGATCTGCTTGATAAGGAAAGTTTGTTATTAGCATTGAATCAAGAATATTGCTCCAACGTTCAACAATCTCAGTGCTATATAAACAAGACTATGAAGATTGAATTGGCTAATACTCTCCAACATTTTACACGCCTAAAAGCTAATCATAATCTTCCTTCTCTCAGTTTGCTAAACGCTACATATCTCCTTACTCAATCATTGTTTAGCAATCTAGTTTCATAAGCTTAAGTTGTGTATACATCACAGTTGTGATACAGTTTTGTAGAAAACATTCACACACCTAGATTTATCTTCTTTGTAAGAAAGTGTTTCCTTGACAAACCGGGTTGTGGTTTGCATCAAGAAGGCTTTAGCAGTTGTTAAAGCAGTTTGTAATATTCAGTTGAATATAGTGAATTAAGACCTCGTTGGAGAGAGGCGAAATCACCTTGACGGGTGGACTGGAGTAGTTTGAGATCAAACGAACCAGGATAAAAATATCTTGTTCATTGCATTGATTTTCAGTTTTACAATTCAACCCCCCCTTCTTGTGTTTTTCACTTCTTCACATTCTACTACAAGGTCACTGCCATGTTCTCAGCATGCAACCTAATGATGTCAGGTGTTCTCATATCCCCGGCAGAGCAAGAATCTCCAACTACTACTCCGACATCTAAGAAAATTCCCCAGTGAAGTCGCCAAGCTTCTCAGGATTCCTCAACAGGATCTCAAAAAATCCCCAGGCATATTACGGAGTTTCCTTTCCCCAAAGGATTTCTTCTCAAAACAACAAAACAAGAATTCCCGGCGGAAACGTTCTAAATAAAGCAATCTTTCTTTTGGAAACGGTTCAGGTATGATCCAGAGACGGATGTCATTCTGAAACTTATTTCAACGCATCTTATAAAAATAGTCCAGGTACGATCCAAAGACGGGTGTCATCCTAACACTTATTCCAGACTATCTTCTAGCAACAGTTCAGATACAATCATGACATAGATTCACTCTGACAATCCTCAAACAGTTCGCGGAGTTTACCGTCCCCAACAAAGTTTATTTCTCTAAACAACGAAAGTTCATCTCCCAATGTTTTATCTTTCAAATTTGAAGACCTACATTCTTCCCCCCAACAACAGTTAGGGATTTATTTTCCCTAATTCAACAATACAACAATGGAACAACTGACACGTTCATACATTGCATTCATACATCATTTCAACAAACATTATAGCATATACAACACAAATGCGTATATCACAATATCATTTATTTTGAGAGCATCATGAAATTCATACATCATGATATCGCATGAAACTAACTTTACCTTTCCAGGTTGAGTTCACAAAAAGACAAACACCATCAATTTATACAACAGGTCAAAGATTAATGCCCGAAACCATACGGGAAAACTATCTACACGAACAAGTGGTATGAACTCCTGAAGTAAGACAGGTTTACCAACAAATACAACAGACCATGAATTAACGCCTGAAAACAGACGGGGAAACTATTTATGTTACCAATGTTGTCAGGTTCCAGATTAATACCTGTAACAACTGGGAGAACTATGTATGGACGACCGATTGTAGATTAACACCTGTAACAAGCCAGGAAAACTATCCACATGAGGAGATTGAAGATTAATACCTGTAACAAGCCAGGAAAACTATCTTTCTTTCTAAAGTCAGAGATTAATACCTGAATCTAGCCCGGACAACTATCTCGACGACCAACAGAAACAAGTTCCAGATTAATAGTTGTACAAGCCAGGAGAACTATCTATGGACGACCGATTATAGATTAACACCTGTAACAAGCTATGAACGCTACCTGCATGAAGAGATTGAAGATTAATACTTGTAATAAGCCAGGAGAACTATATTTCGTTCTCTCCCAGGTCGGAGATTAATACTTGTAACAAGCCAGGACAACTATCTCAACGACCGACAATTTTCAAGTTCCAGATTAATACCTGTAACTAGCCAGGAGAACTATTTGTGGACGACCGATTGTAGATTAATACATGTAACAAGCCAAGAAAACTATCTACATGAGGAGATTGAAGATTAATACCTGTAACAAGCCAGGAAAACTATCCTTCTTTTTCAGTTCCAGATTAATACCTAAAACCAGCCAGGACAACTATCTATGAACAGATGATTTGTAGATTAACACCTGAAACCGGACAGGAAAACTATTTACATGACCAGATGAAGAAATCTTACACGGGTTCCTTCTCAACTCTCCGGATGAAGACTAACATGGACTCATCCTGGAACAACCCTACACGGGCTCTTTCTAATACATTTTTAGATAGCGGTTAATTTCATTATCCCCGGCAAGTTACTGTGAAGCCTAAATTTCAACCAGAAAACAACAAACTATCATCTCTCTAGTACATAGATAACTCTTCAGTAGAGCCTTGGACAACTGAAGTTCCTAGATTCTATTCCCCATAGAGTTTTCTCATGCAAAGAGCCAGAGTCAATATTCCCCAGCAGATTTCTCCTCAAATAATAAGGCAGGAATTCCCAGCGGAAATATTCTAAACAAAGTTGAAGATACACCTACTCTCCAACAATAGTTCAGGATTCAGCCTCCCAAGGATCCCCAACATATTGTCAGGGATTTATTTTCCGAGACAAAGACACGCTTCAATAAACACATCACATTCATAAACCATAACAAATACATGACAAATGCATACAACATAATCTCATTTATTTTGAGAACATCATTACGCCATGCATACATCTGCATGCAACTAATCCTCTTCCTTGCAGAAAAAAAAAAATGAATTATCAAATGAAGACCTCTTATGGTTAGATTTAGTTCTTCCAGATTAAAAACAGGTAAATGAAAACCTCTTCTAGTTAGATTTATTTCTTCCAGTTAAAAACAGGCAAAAAACATCTACTATTTCAATATAAATCAACCAAAAGATTTATCCTGATACCTTCCCCAGTCACTTTGGATGGCATCTATAAGCCCATCTCCGATAAATCTCTATCATCTCCCCAAATGGCATCTTTTAAGCTCATTCCCTACATAGTCAACTAACACATCATCGGGTACAAATTTCTGGGCACTTTAGTGTTCAATCATCTTCCACCTCTAAGTCACGAATGGCGGGCTCGCCAATCTAACTCTTCAGGTCTAAGAAGATTGAACATGGGCAGCTGTTGTACCCAAAAATTTTCCCTCTCACTTCTTAAGAATTTTCTCACAAGATCTTCCATGACTCAAGTTTGCAGCACTGATACATCAATTTAGGTTTGGAATTGGCACAAGGGGAAAATGGTCAAAATACACACTGAAAAGTCAAACTTTGACTTTTTGATCAAAATCAAGTTTCAAGAATCACATTTCATCAAGAAATGTTGGAATATGAAGTGGTTTCTCCAAGAAAATCAAAAGTCAAAATTACTTTGGAAAAGTCAAAGTTCTAAACACTTAGAAAATTTTCTAAGAGTTAAGAAAATATGATAATTTCAGAACTTTTGACCAGATTTTCATCATGATGCAAGATGATTCAGGAAGAACTTCTAACACAAGAGTTGTAGATCTCAATGAGATCTAAAGCATTGCATTACAAAAGTCCTCCTAGAAATGATGGGATTTCAAGTTATAAATCCTTGAAGACACGTCCATGAAACTAAAACACTTAGTAAATTTTGAGCATTTCCAAGTCAGAATTTGATTAGAACTTCTGGGCCAATTTTCACATAGGGACAATCAGAGTTTGCAAAAATGATTCAAATAGGGGTTACAAAGTATGTTACAAGCTTTCTGAAAAGTCTGATAACTCCTTCAGATCATGTTGGAGCAGGGAGAATCAAAGATCAGAAGTTGGACATTTGTTCTTAATCTAAGTTATGTTTATGCTGAACTTCTGATCCAGTTTCAAGCTATGCTGCATAATCTCATGTTGCATGCCTTCTTGCTTGTTAAATCTCATTATAATTTAATGCTTACACCAACTTTTGAGTCTTTATCCCAGTGTTTAAGCCTTTATCCAAAAGATCTTCCCACGTGTGGCAAAAAAGTACCACTGCTGTCCTTGAAAAGAAAATTTTTGTACAAAGATTATTTTGATCCCATACTTTACTTTGTTTCTGAGTGTACTTCCCCACAAATCATGCCTACAAACTCAGATTAGGCTTGTTTAAAGCTACTAACCACCCTACCTTACCTTGAAATCATGCTTGTCTAAACTTGCTTCAAAAATAAGTCAATGATCCATAACACGTGATGGCTGTACTACTGACTTCTCCAAGCTTCTAAATCTTTTGCCTATAAATTAAACTTCATTTGAAAACTGAAGGAGGATAGAAAAAAGTCCTGAAACCTTGCTGAAAACTCCCAAGAACCTGAAACTGCAACACAAACACAAAACCCGCTAGTTTTTGATTTTTGCATCCAAACTTTAATATTCCTTGTGTGTTTCTTGGCCAAATTATCCATACAGTTTCTGGTATACACGTAGAAGATTTCCCAACTTCTGTTTTCGAACTGTAATACAGTCTTCACCACTCTCTATTTCAAAAAATCAGAACTTTGCATCTTGATTGCTCCAGAGCATTCCAACCATCCATAACTCAAGTTAAAGGTTGCTTTAGCTTTCTGAGAACTTGAGGAAGCTGACTAGAACATCACAACAATCTGAACCAGGCTCTAACTCACAGAACAATTTCCAGCTGAAAGGTAAGTTTCTTCTGATTTTCATCACATTACCTAGGCATTGTTAGGCTTGCAATTTCAAAGACACAATGTAGATATCATGGCTCTGAATCTGTACATATTTATAGATTTCATTTATATGGCCTAAGTAAAGATAATTTCAGATCAGAACTTCTTGAGAAAATTAGGTTTCAGAATTAGGATTAGCAAAATTCATGCTTGCTTCTGGTTTACAGTTTTGATGCTTTGTATTTCTGAAACCATGATGAAATTTTCCATAACTTCTATGTTTTCATTTTCCATTTTTTTGAGAAATGACTAGGTTGCAGATACTCTGGCTGGCGCGAAGAAGAAGATGAAATCCATCATCAGAACTTACTTTGTAATATATGTTTATGTTTTTGCTTCTAATACCGGATGTATAGCCACCCCAGCGGTAGAGAGTGCATGCATAAGGCATTAGTGTTAATGGTCTGGGGTTCTAGCCCTAGAAGCATATTTTATGTTTATTTCTTAACATTTTTACCCCATTATTTGTCAAACAATAATCCTGGACCAGAACTTCTAGATAAACCCCCCCCCCCCCAATTTGTTTGTCAAAACATTACTCCTGGACCAAAACTTCTAGATATTCTCATCCAACAACATCGTCACCTCACTTACCCATTAACAGAACTTCTAGTCTTCCAGTAACACTAGAACTTCTAGGTTTCCAGCTGCATCAGAACTTCTAGGCTCTCTCAGCAATCAGAACTTCTAGGCTTTCCTTTGTTTCCAACAACCCCAGAACTTTAGCGTGTCTGGATCTAAAACTTCTTGCTTTCCCCAATTTTACTAACATTTTTTTCCTGATTTGCACCGCGCCTGAGTGAGAGCTTCTGCTCTATCTTATTTCTATTCTTCCGGCAACACACTGACTCTAACTCTTATTCTCTTATTATTTTTATCATCACTTTTATTTTCATTAATCAAAAACACCCAAGTCAGTTCTCCCACCGTATTACAGAACTGGAGACTCTACTGGGGATAACTTAAAAGTGGGGTTACCTTAGGGCTAAATCACATTTACTTGCTTTTCTTTGTTTGACTTGTTTGCTTTACATTTTGGTTCCTTATTTGGGCTTATTTTGATCCTCTACCCGGATCTGGGGCACCTTTTAGGTAAGTAGCAATAAGTTGTGGAAACTATGCGGGGTATACCGACATGGTCTAAGCAATAACTATGTTAGTGTGACACATTTGTTGGTACTGGTAGCCCTTGAGTAGTCAAGGAGAATACGGGGCCGCTGTGTGGTGTCATAAAACACTAACTGACTTTAGAACCTTTACGTAAACAACTTGGCCTTTAGGAAGTAGTAAGGTAGCCGACTTTGGTGCAGTCCAAAGTTGGTTGATACTCGATACTACACTCATTGAGATCAGACTTTCGGGATATTTCGGTCGCCAATAAAGAGGCTTACGCTGAAACAATGTCTGATGAAGAAAGATCAGTGATATTGAGATCCCCTAGAACTCAGTTACTATCTAGGACATGTTGAGCCAACTAAACTTCAAGAGGGTACTTACCTATAAACTCCTTGAAAGCCTAAACCTAAGGACTTGTCTGCTTTGTGTATATGATTATTTGTACATAACAACTTGCTTTATTTGCATACTTGTACATAACATCATGACATCATACCATAGCATTTTCAATAACCATTTCAAGGATCTCAAGGGCCTATGATGCATGGTCATGTTGAACCAGACGCCTATCAAGGGGCAATAAGATTCATTCTCTAATCGAACACCGTCAAAGACCAAAGCACGACAATTTGAGTCAGAGGCTATGACCCACTCGACATGGTGAGCTTGATTCTCGTAGAAGGACCTTCAATGATATGAAAGTTCTTCAATCAAAGCTGCAATTGGATTCTAACATTTTCTTGTGTTTACTCCGAGAAATCTTTGAAAACATTGCATGCATGTCATTACACAACAGGTCTTCCAGTTCAGGTTTCTCATTTTCCTGCTGTTTATTTCAGCAATGAAAATGGCTCTCAAACAGAATGACAAATATCTCCAAACTCAAGATGCTCAGTTCAAGGAAATGTTCCTAAATATATCCAAGGGGAAAGAAGAATTGAAAGCACTCCTCGATGGGAACTTGACCGAGAAAAATCCGGATAACAACAAGGATGACCAGTTGGAACAACTACAGGCTGAGATGGGAAGGATGAGAATCCAGATGAGTAGTCAGATGGCTCTTATCCAAAGTTTAGCTCAGGAACAAGAAGAGTTGAGGATTCTCATCAGCAAGCTTTATCAGGAATAATACGTCTGTCTGGGAAAAAATACTAAAGCTTGGGGCCTAATCAATGATCAATCTCTCCTGGAAGATAGAGAATTGGATGACATGTTCGTGCAAGAGCATGTTGAAAATAAACTCAGGAGCGATAAGATTCAAGGGACTACATCTTCAAGTACTCAAAAGAAATCATACAATGGAAATAAGGAGTCCAATACCGTGTACGACCAGAAGAGCCGCAATAAGAGTAATCTCAACCAATCTGTGGGGGTGGTGTGTATCTCTAATCCAGCGCTGACGCAGCAACAACGACAAGGCAATCAGCATAAGCATGACAAGCCAAAAAGGCAATTCACCAAAATCAACATGTCCTTAGCTCAATTATTGCAACACATGTTGAAGATGGAGTTGATTACATTGAGGAATCCTCCTCGGAATCCCAATACCTCCTCTCCTAGCTATCATCCTGATGCAATGTATGCATACCATTCCAATAATCCTGGACATGATACGAATAGCTGTTGGGCATTGAAAGATAAGATTCAAGACTTGATCGACGAAGGAGTGCTGGAGTTCACACAAGATGGTCAGACTGAATTCTTCTGTCGTCCCTCAAAGGCACACCACTTGAAGTGACAAGTTCAGATAAAGAGGCTTTTGTTCATTTGAATTTTCAAGTTGTAATTTTCTTTTGATTGTTCAAACATTTATTTATGTCAAACTTTGTTATTTCATCAATGCATTGCATATGTTTGTCTTGAATTAATTCATTCATTTTCACTATACTTAAAGTGTACTTTACTTCCTTTTGGTGATATTCAACTCTCAATTAAAAGTTGTAAGCCTTTAGAGGGAGGATGACGAAAACGATACCACAATCTCTATAATATGCTTTTGAACAGACTCCACTGACGATGTACAGGTGTTGTTTCAAATCCTAAACAGTGGAGTTATAAGGAAGATAATCCTTAGTCAACCCCTTTGAGCCTAAGAAGTAGGAGTTTTTCTTTTCACACAATAAAACCCTTAATCATAACCTGGGGCAAGGTAGTTTTCTCAGTTAATTCGGATATGCATTCAGTCGCAAGCTCTACTTTCATACACGACAAATAATGTAGAAGATGCCTTCCAAAAGATAGTGATGTTTCCACATAATCGTCAAGACATGAAGTCATTATCTCTCAAAATTAAAGCCCGTTAAGTCAAAAACCTATGAAGGAGACTTAAGAAAAACTGGGGCATCCCACTGACTGTAATCGCAAAGGAAATGGTTCAGGCAAAAGAAGGGATAACAAAATAAAAAAATAGGTCCTAAAAATCCTCAACAAAAAAAGAAAAGGTTACTAAATTGACTGCCTTCTTAAACAAACGTTCAATTTCTGAACTATCACTTAGTACCAGAGCAAAGATTCTAGACTCAATTGGGATCTAAACGCACAATTAGCTGAGCATAAGATTGAAGAACATCACGAAGAACGGGTTAGGTACAAATAAAATTTGAGCCTTTATCCTTTGTTTCTTAAACCATGAACCATACCATGTTATAACTCTTAAAAGTCCTAGCTGAAGCATGGTTTAGTTCGAAAGCATACTGTTACAAAAGGTATTCTGACTCCTGTAGGGTTCGCTATAAATCCTGAGCTGATATCACACTCTTACAAAATTTGTTTGTTTTACTAAAAATGAATTTTCAAAATTCAAGACAAACGTAAGCTTTGCATTTTTAAAAATACCATTACTTGCATATGACTATTTGTTCAAACAGCAGAGAAATTCGCAGATGAATATTCGATGAACAGAAATCCTCCCAGTGAATAGAATCACCTTAGCTAGAACGAAATTCCAGTGATAAGCCTTCCATAATTATAGGGGGGCATAGCATGGTGTCCAGCTAATATGGGGAGTCAAGTCAATATTCAAGGAATCTCTCAAAAATGCCAAATAGCCAGGGGAAGATCCCCATCTGAATCACTTGGGGCATTGAATATGAATTCCAGCAGCGAATCATGTATGATTAAACAAACATCTTCTGGCAGTGTGGAAAGACTTACTACTATGGACAGTGACAATTCTCCATACCCGGTGAACATGGACATAGTCGGAAAATACTACACATGAATAAAGACTCGCTAGGTTGACTGACCTAGCTGTAAATAAGAGCATCCCGACAAACCAAAAGAGTTCAGGCAATTTTTTTTAGGGATATACATATGAAAAATCTGTACACCCGGTAAGTCGGAAACCTGAAAAGGCGGCTTGGGCAAAAAAGGGGTATCTCGATGGACTGAAAATCTGAAAGGACAGTCCAAGCAAAAGTTAGGGATTAAAGCGTACGACTACGTCCCGTCATCTCATCACTTATCCATCAGTGGAAGGTTTATTACCCTGATCAACATTCACCAAGGACTCCAAGAGTTAGGATAACAGTCAAACCATCTAAAAAATCCCCGACAAATATTTTCTCCAGCAGGTACCGAGGCAGGGGCATTCTACTACAAGGTTACTGCCATGTTCTCAACATGCAACCTAATGATGTCAGGTGTTCTCATATCCCCGACGGAGCAAGAATCTCCAGCTACTGCTCTGACATCTAAGAAAATTCCCCAGTGAAGTTGCCAAGCTTCTCAGGATTCCCAAACATGATCTCACAAAATCCATAGGCATACTATGGAGTTTCCCTTCCCCAAAGGATTTCTTCTCAAAACAACAAAACAAGAATTCCCAGAGGAAACATTCTAAATAAAGCAAACTTTATTTTAAAAATGGTTCAGGTACAATCCAGAGACAGATGTCATTCTGGCACTTATTTCAATGCATCTTCTAAAAACAGTTTAGGTATGATCCAGAGACAGATGTCATCCTGACACTTATTCTAGACTATCTTCTAGCAACACTTTAGATACAATCATGGCATAGATTCACTATGACAATCCTCAAACAATTCACGGAGTTTATCGTCCCCAACAGAGTTTATTTCTCTAAACAACGAAAGTTCATCTCCCAAATTTTTATCTTTCAAATTTGAAGACCTATATTCTTCCCCCCCAGCAACAGTTAGGGATTTATTTTCCCTAATTCAACAATAAAGCAATGGAACAACTGACACGTTCATACATGCATTCATACATCATTCTATAAACATCATAGCATATACAACACAAATACGTATATCACAATCTCATTTATTTTGAGAGCATCATGAAATTCATACATCATGACATCGCATGAAACTGACTTTACCTTTCCAGGTTGAGTTCGTAGAAATACAAACACCGTCAATCTATACAGCAGGTCAAAGATTATAGCCTGAAACCATACGGGAAAACTATCTACAAGACCAAGTCGTATGAACTCCTGAAGCAAGACAAGTTTACCAAAAAATACAGTAGACCACAAATTAACGCCCGAAAACAGACGGGGAAACTATTTATGTTACCAATGTTGTCAGGTTCCAGATTAATACCTGTAACAACCGGGAGAACTATGTATGGACGACCGATTGTAGATTAACACCTGTAACAAGCCAGGAAAACTATCCACATGAGGAGATTGAAGATTAATACCTGTAATAAGCCAGGAAAACTATCTTTCTTTCTCAAGTCAGAGATTAATACCTGAAACTAGCCAGGACAACTATCTCGATGACTAACAGAAACAAGTTCCAGATTAATAGTTGTACAAGCCAGGAGAACTATCTATGGACGACCGATTGTAGATTAACACCTGTAACAAGCTATGAACGCTACCTGCATGAAGAGATTGAAGATTAATACTTGTAATAAGCCAGGAGAACTATATTCCGTTCTCTCCCAGGTCGGAGATTAATACTTGTAACAAGCCATGACAACTATCTCAACGACTGACAATTTTCAAGTTCCAGATTAATACCTGTAACTAGCCAGGAGAACTATTTATGGACGAACGATTGTAGATTAATACCTGTAACAAGCCAAGAAAACTATCTACATGAGGAGATTGAAGATTAATACCTGTAACAAGCCAGGAAAACTATCCTTCTTTTTCACTTCCAGATTAATAACTGAAACCAGCCAGGACAACTATCTGCGAACAAATGATTTATAGATTAACACCTGAAACCAGACAGGAAAACTATTTACATGACCAGACGAAGCAATCTTACACGGGTTCCTTCTCAACTCTCCGGATGAAGACTAACACAGACTCATCCTGGAACAACCCTACATAGGCTCTTTCTAATACATTTTCAGATAGCAGTTAATTTCATTATCCCCAGCAAGTTACTATGAGGCATGGATTTCAACCAGAAAACAACAAACTCTCATCTCTCCAGTACAGAGATAACTCTTCAGTAGAGCCTTGGACAACTGAAGTTCCTAGATTCTGTTCCCCACAAAGTTTTCTCATGCAAAGAGCCAGAGTCAATATTCCCCAGCAGATTTCTCCTCAAACAATATGGCAGGAATTCCTAGTGGAAACATTCTAAACAAAGTTGAAGATACACCTACTCTCCAACAACAGTTCAGGATTCATCCTCCCAAGGCTCCCCAACATGTTGTCAAGGATTTATTTTCCTAGACAAAGACACGCTGCAATAAACACATCACATTCATAAACCATAAAACATACATGACAAATGCATACATCATAATCTCATTTATTTTGAGAACATCATTACGCCATGCATACATCTGCATGCAACTAATCCTCTTCCTTGAAGAAAAAATCAATCATCAAATGAAGACCTCTTCTGGTTAGATTTAGTTCTTCCAGATTAACAACAAGCAAATGAAAACCTCTTATGGTTAGATTTATCTCTTCCAGTTAAAAACAGGCAAAAGACATCTACTATTTCTATATGAATCAACCAAAATATTTATCCTGATACCTTCCCCAATCATTCTAGATGGCATCTATAAGCCCATCTCCGACAACTCTCTATCATCTCCCAAAATGGAATATTTTAAGCATATTCCCTACACAGTCAACTAACACATCATCGAGTGTAAAATTTTGGGCACTTTAGTGTTCAATAGTCTTCCACCTTCAAGTCACGAATGGCGGGCTCGCCAATCTAACTCTCCAGGTTTAAGAAGATTGAATAAGGACAGCTGTTGTACCCAAAAATTTTCCCTCTCATTTCTCAATAATTTTCTCACAAAATCTTCCATGACTCAAGTTTGCAGCACTAATACATCAATTTAGGTTTGGAATTGACACAAGGGCAAAATGGTCAAAATACACATTGAAAAGTCATACTTTGACTTTTTGATCAAAATCAATTTTCAAGAATCACATTTCATTAAGACATGTTAGAATATGAAGTGGTTTCGTCAAGAAAATCAAAAGTCAAAATTACTTTGGAAAAGTCAAAGTTCTAAACACAGAATTTTTTCTAAGTGCTTAGAAAATATGATAAGTTCAGAACTTTTGGCCAGATTTTCATCATGATGCAAGATGATTCAGGAAGAACTTCTGACACAAGAGTTGTAGATATCAATGAGATCTAAAACATTGTAGAATATAACTCCTCCTAGAAATGTTGGGATTTCAAGTTATAAATCCTTGAAGACACGTCCATGAAACTAAAACACTTAGTAAATTTCGAGCATTTCCAAGTCAGAATTTAATTAGAACTTTTGGGAAAATTTTCACGTAGGTACAATCAGAGTTTGCTAAAATGATTCAAAGAGGGGGTTACAAAGCATGTTACAAGCTTTCTGAAAAGTCTGAGAACTCCTTCAGATCATGCTGGAGCAGGGAGAATCAAAGATCAAAAGTTAGACATTTGTTCTTAATCTAAGTTATATTTATGCTGAACTTCTTGTAGTTGTTTAGTTATTGGCTTGCATTTTTGGTAAAACCCAAGTGTATGTGTGAATGTCATGACTGATGTCATAACATTCTAGTTTAGTTTGTACTGATTCATTAGGTACCTTTGCAGAAAAATATTGTCATACAAGTACTGATGTTTATAAGTGTGTATCTGAGCATTTTGCAAAATGATCACATTTTCCTAAATCAGTAGACAGGTTTTCAGATGTCATAACAGATGTTAAGACATCCTGTTCTGAACTAACAGGTATGCAGTTTGGTTAATTCTGAGTTTTTTCAGGAAAATGACTCAGTCTTTCCAGAACAGAATCCTGCGTTTTCTTTGGGTTAACCTAGCTCAACCCCAACCTGGTTGATAAAGTCCTGTGACCTAGTCTTAAGGTCAAACGGATTTAACCCTAGATTTTTGTGGAAACCCTAACTGAAGATGCAGCTGCTATATATTCAACAGAGCTGCTGTCTTGGAATGTATCCCTTATTGACAGAAGATCATTTAGAAGCTGTATAGTTTTAACTATTGTAATCCAAGCAATTATCATTGTGATAAGTGACTTGGAATAGGTTTTAATTGTAAGGGTTGTGTATCACTCAAAGCTGTGAAGCAAGAGTGTTTGTATGTCTCTTGACTAAAGCTGTGAAGCAAAGTCAAGTTAGGTTTGTGTATCACTCAAAGCTGTGAAGCAAGAGTGTTTGTGTTGCTTGATTAAAAAGCTGTGAAGCATAATCAAGTGTATGTTTTGAAGAGTGTCTTCAACAATTCATTAGTCAAATTGTTTTATGTATCACTGCTGTGATTGAGGGGGAGTGAGTAGGAACTCAGGTTTAAGTTGTACTTAGATTGAAGTTGCATTGGGTAGGTCTTAAGTGAAGGAGATAAACTGGTTGGTTTATTCCTGAATTAATATCTCTTATAGTGGATTTCCTCCCTGGCTTGGTAGCCCCCAGAGTAGGTGTTGTTGCACACTAAACTGGGTAAACAATTGACTGTGTTCTTTACTGTTTTTGTATTTACTGTCTTATAGTAAGTCAGATACGGTGTCATAACATTGAACGTGACATTGAGTATCTGCAGCCAGAATTTCAATTGGCATCAGAGCAGGCACCCTGCCTGTATTACTGGGTGAGATATAGGGATATCACTTTCTGGCACTATGGACAAAGAAGGAGTTTTTGGAAATAGACCACCCATTCTGGATGGAACAAATTATGACTACTGGAAACCTCGTATGATTTCCTTCTTAAAATCTCTGGACAAAAAGGCTTGGAGAGCTGCTGACAAAGGATGGATCCATCCCACCATAACTGAGAAAGATGGGAAAATCAGTTTGAAGCCTGAGGAAGATTGGAGTAAAGAAGAAGATGAGTTAGCCCTGGGAAATTCCAAAGCCTTAAATGCCTTGTTCAATGGAATTGATAGAAACATTTTCAGACTAGTACATCAATATGAACTGGCCAAGGAAGTTTGGGACACTCTCAAAACTACTCATGAGGGCACTTCCAAAGTAAAAATGTCAAGGCTTCAGATGTTGACTACCAAGTTTGAGAATCTAAAAATGATGGAAGATGAAACCATTCATGAGTTTCACATGAACATCTTGGAGATTGCCAACACCTCAGGAGCACTGGGAGAAAAGATGTCAGAAGAAAAACTGGTGATAAAGATTCTCAGATCCTTGCCTAAAAGATTTGCAATGAAGGTAACTGCCATAGAGGAAGCCCAGGACATCAGCAAGTTGAAAGTGGATGAACTTATTGGGTCTCTTCAGACTTTTGAGATGGGGATCACTGAAAATGGTGACAAGAAGAACAAGAGCATAGCACTTGTTTCCAACACTGATGTTGAAGAAAATATTTCAGAAGCTATAGCCATGCTTGGAAGACAGTTCAACAAACTCATCAAAAGAATAGATCCAAAGTCAAGGCCTAATGTTCATAACATTCCCTCTGACATTGACAGTTCCAGCAGAAGACCAAGGTCAGAAGAGAAGGGAAATCAAGGCAGAGGAATTCAATGCCATGGTTGTGAAGGATATGGGCATATTCGAGTTGAATGTCCTACCTTTCTTAAGAAACAAAAGAAAGGAATGACTGTTACTTGGTCTGACTGTGATTCAGAAAGTAATTCTGAAGAAGAATCTGCCAAACTAGTTACTGCTCTAACTGGTGTTTGTACCTCTGAAAGTGACATTAGTGATGAAGAGGTGACTTTTGAAGAACTGGCTGATACTTACAAGAAATTGTGTATCAGAAGTACTGAAGTCTGTGTGCAGAATGAGAAACAATCAAAACTCATCATAAAGCTGGAGGCTGAAAAAAGGGCAAACCTTGAAACTATAAGTCATCTAGAAGGGGAAGTTCAATTGCTGAACTCACAACTGAATCAAATGACCAAATCTGTCAAGATGCTGACTAATGGAACAGACAAATTGGAAGAGATCCTTCAGGTTGGACAAAATGTGGGAAATAAATCTGGACTAGGATTTATGGAAGCAAAGAAATCTGGTACATATAAGAAGATCAGGCCTGATAAGCAAATGTCAAAACAGATGTCTCAACACAACTCTCAACATCAGGAACAGAGACATATGAAGAAAAGGTATTGTGATCGGTGGAAATAGAACTGACTGTTTAACACTGGTTCGCGAAATGTCGCGGAAGCAAGAGTCGCCACCGTCTTTTATTTTCTCCAAATGGAAGGGACAAAATCACAGAAAAATTCCTTAAAGAGATTACTCTCGGTTCGGGAGGTAGATTTATAGAAAGGGAAGGTGTTAGCACCCTTTCTATCCATGGTTATCCATGGGCTCTTAGATACTTGCTCATTGTGTTTTCAAAATGTGTTTGCTTTTCAAATGTGTGTGTGGGTTTGAAAAAAGTTTCTTTGAAAGATTTCAGATCGGCTCTTGTATCAGTCCTCAAGAGTGTTTGAAAAATTGCTTTCGAAAGCTTTTTGAAAAGGTGTCGGTGTGAAAAGTATTTTTTGTTTGTTTTTGAAATTAGAGCAAGTATTTAGAGTCGTCTACCTACCCTAAGGAATTCGTCTGTGTAAATGTCCTTTCAAGTAGTGCCATCCCACCATTGAGAGGTAGGTAGCACCACCGTTGGAGGTGTTCGGGTCAATTCGAGGTTCGGGACATGGTGACCACCAGAGCAATAGGAAGATACCTTAGAAGCTACCCTCATGCCAGGTTCCCGGATCATGAGGACTTACTAAGACATCCTCTACTCGACGATCACCTTTCGAGGCAAGGCAACAGTGAGGCGTACCCTAGGGGTCGTGTGTGATTTGTGTGTCATTTTCAGATATTTTTGTCTTTTGTCATGTCATGGGTGGTCTACGCTTTTGTTTTTATTTTGACATTCATTCTTGCATGCAATTCATTAGCAGTTAAAAAAGTTGCGAGAAATGTAAAATTCCTAAACTATTACAAAGGCGCGGGTCCATATCGCCAAATTTAATCCAGGACCCGATTTGACATAAAAATAAAGGAAAGTGCGAGAAATATAAATTTACACGGCTTTGGGAGAATTACATTAATATTTAAAAGAAAAGAAATAAATGCGCGAATTGAATTAAAATTGGAAGCGAGGGCGTTGGACCCTTTTTAATGAAATTAAAATAAGATTAACAAATTAATTAAATTAAAAAAAAAAGAAAAGATTTTTGAGGTTTTTTTGTATTTATGAATTTTTATGAGAGAATTAAATGGAATTAAAAAAAAAGCAATTAACCCTAATTCTAATTATTTTTTAATTTATTAAGAAAAGCATTAAAATTTAACCTAAAATTAAACCTAATTAATTAATACCACTTTATTTACAAAAATAATAATTAACTATTAATAATGAGAAAAAGAAAAGGTAAAAATAATCAAAAACCCTAATTCTACAACTTTTTAAGTTTATTGAGAAAAATATTTGAATTAAACCTAATTTTAAAAAGCTAAATTAATTAATGATATTTATTTACAAAAAAATAACATTTTAAATAAAAATACTTATTTTTGTCTTTTTCTGATTTTTGTATTATTTTTATATTTTTATGAAAATAAATTAATTTAAAGATTTAAATAAAAATTGAACAAAATAAATAAAATAGAACAAATATGAAAAAAGAATAAGAAAGCAAACCATGGGGGGTTCTGTCCCCAAATTGGAGGTATAGCTTAGCAATTAGGCCCAATAAGCCTTGGCCTTATTTGACTTTTTGGCTAGCGTGTGTTTCGTTGACTGAGACACATCATAAGCTCTGAATCCTGGCCTTGGGTTTGATCTTGGTGGCCATGTGGCGCTCTTGGACTATGGAGTGTACGCTGGAATTCTGGAAGCGAGCTACACATAAGCATGATTAGAAAAATAATATGGAAAGGGAGGGGGGACCTGGGATTCGAACCCAGGTCCCAGAGATTACCAATGCACTTGCCTGCCACTTGAACCAAACGCGCGTTTTGAATATTATATGACCAACAATTAATATAAGATAAAATAAGAGTTAGTGGGACTTTAGCGCGAAAATTCAAATGAACCACTTACTGGCCTACACCTCACCATCTTCTTCCTCGTTTGTATTTTCCTGAAACATAAAAGGAGTTAGCGGGGGTTTTAAACCCCCCCAAAATATGATCTTTTCCAAAATAGCGATTAGGCTATGATGCTATATAAATTGGGCGCGACTGTTGCATTAGAATCGTCCAAGCTTCCTGAATTTAACCATGGTATTAAGGTGTTCTAATTTTACAGTATTCAAAAATACCCAATTCGAAGCTTGAAGAACCCTAGCCTGTTTCAATGGCGAATCCTCTAATTTGGCACGAAAACTCAATTAAAGTATGCAGTTAGCTTTAGAATCAATCAATTAGTATGAATCCACAAGAAAAACGCAATGAGAATGCTTGAATATTGAAACACGAATATGAAAAAAATGTGAATAATCTCGAGTTTCTGTATACCGATTCTGGGCGTTAGGGATGTGGAAAAGTATTCAGGCACGTTTCTTGATGCCTCAGAAACACAATGGAATGATTATTTCGCCTTGAATCGCACTGGAAGGTGGTTTTCAGTTTTTGACTTTTCTTGAAAAAATGAAAACTTGGTTATGGCTTTTGGGCGCAACTTTCAGGTTATGAGCACTAGGGTTTTCATCCTGCTTATGTATGGAACGATTAGGGTAAGGTTTTTGGTCCAAAGAATCAATGAATTGATGTAGAGAATATTGGATTTTCATGCATATAATTTTCAATCTTTTCCATGCATATTTGATACAAATCATGTCCAATCAACTTGATTCTTTCCCTATCTGATTATACACGAAATCTTGAGACTATTTCATGCATAAAAAGATTTGATTGCATTGGTTTGGTATTTTCCACATATTTATTTTAATTAAATGAATTATTAGCAATTAAAAATTCAAAATAAATAAATAAAAATGATGAAAAACTTCCCTTTGGGCCAAATGGTCGTGCACATGCTTTGGATGATGAATCTTGGAAGAAAATGTGGCCCATTAGCAATTTTAAGACATTTGAAGCAATGTTGACTCTTCAAAATACCCAAAAATTTCCCAACTTCCACAAGGCATATCTTGCTCAATTTTTAAGCTTCGCTCATGTTCTTGGACATTTTGGAAAGGTCTTGAAGTCCTCTAACCAATGCCTTTGGTCCCATGTCATTCTGATTTACCAATCTCAAGTTATGGCCTTTGACTTAAAGTCCCTTTTTGTTGACTTTTGAAAATGACCTATAATGTTGAAATTGATAACTTTTTGTGAGAGCATTTTTTGGACTTGAAGTGTGAAGAGGAGTTGTAGGAAATGTCTTTCTCTTAAAAATGAGCTTTGGATGGAATTTTTCTGATAAACCATGTGGAAGTTATGCCTTGGTCAAGTTACAGTTGACTTTTCCAACTGTCTAAATATGGAAACTTTTGCATCTTGAGACTTTTTGAGCCAAACTTTGAGAATCATGATCAAGAATTGATCAAATGATGCTTGTGGCTTCAAAATGAGATGTTGACCAAAAATTTGAACTTTTTGACTGTCAAATGACCATTTTGCCCCTGCAGTTGACTGTAGGGCAATTAGGTTTTTTGACTGTGCAATTTTGTGCTGTAAGTCTTGAAACTTGGTATGAGGATGCTTGACCATGTTTGTAGGCATGTGGGACTTGATTGGACCCTTGGAAACTTCAATTTCTTTGTCAGAACCAAAACCCTAGTTTTTGACTGTTAGGAGGCCCTTGAACTGTGCAACCCTTGGGGAGATTTGAAGCATGCTTTTTGGCAAATTTTGAAGAATATGGGAGGGAAAATTTTGGGGTACAACAGTTGCCCCTGTTCAATCTTCTTAGACCTGAGGATGCAGATTGGCTGACGTGCCTTTCGTAATCCGAAGGTGGAAGATGATTGAACACTAGAGTGCCCAGAAATTTGCGCTCACATAGTAGTGTGATGATGAGAATGGGCTTATAGATGCCATTTGGAGATTGATGGATAGGATGATGGGCTTATGGATGCCATGCTAAGAGATGATGGATAGGTGGATGGGCTTATAGATGCCATCTGGGTGTTGATCGCGTAAGAGATTCCTTAGCGAGAACTTGCGTACCTGCAAAAGAAAATGATTACCTGACCTGTTACAGGAGTGGTCTTCAAACTCTTTGTATAGACGTGTCCTGACTGGTTACAGGAGCTGGATCTGGATCTTCAAAAGGTAATGAATGAACCAGAGATAGTTACTACCTCAACAGGAATGGTGAGAGAACCTTAGGCGACTTCAACCTCAACAGTAATCATTGAGAGAATCTTGGACGACTTCAACCTCAACAGTAATCATTGAGAGAATCTTGGGCGACTTCAACCTCAACAGTAATCATTGAGAGAATCTTGGGCGACTTCAACCTCAACAGTAATCATTGAGAGAATCTTGGGCGACTTCAACCTCAACAGTAATCATTGAGAGAATCTTGGGCGACTTCAACCTCAACAGTAATCATTGAGAGAATCTGGGGCGACTTCAACCTCAATAGTAATCATTGAGAGAATCTTGGGCGACTTCTACCTCAACAGTAATCATTGAGAGAATCTTGGGCGACTTCAACCTCAACAATAATCATTGAGAGAATCTTGGGTGACTTCAACCTCAACAGTAATCATTGAGAGAATCTTGGGCGACTTCAACCTCAACAGTAATCATTGAGAGAATCTTGGGCGACTTCAACCTCAACATTAATCATTGAGAGAATCTTGGGCGACTTCAACCTCAACAGTAATCATTGAGAGAATCTTGGGTATCTTCTACTAAGCCTTTATCAGGAAAATCTGTTAGGGGTCGATTTATCTGGACTAGAGAAGGCCTTTGACTGGATAAGAAACAGAAAAATCTTAGGGTCGATTTAACTGAACCGGTCTAGGTCTTGAAATCTTCAAATGGATAAGAAATAGGGAGATCTTAGGGTCGATCTGACTGAACCAGAGAAGGCCTTGGACTGGATAAGAAACAGAAAAGTCTTAGGGTCGACTTAACTGAACCGGTCTAGGTCTTGAAATCTTCAACTGGATAAGAAACAGGGAGATCTTAGGGTCGATCTGACTGAACTAGAGAAGGCCTTGGACTGGATAAGAAACAGAAAAGTCTTAGGGTCGACTTAACTGAACCGGTCTAGGTCTTGAAATCTTCAACTGGATAAGAAACACGGAGATCTTAGGGTCGATCTGACTGAACCAGAGAAGGCCTTTGACTGGATAAGAAACAAAAAAGTCTTAGGGTCGACTTAACTGAACCGGTCTAGGTCTTGAAATAGCTGAGAACTTAACTGAACCTTTTCCTGAAAGGTAAAGGTCAGTCATATGCAATGCATGATATGGATCAAGCAATGATGTTCTCAACATAAATGAGATTTGTAAAGTATGATGCGTATATGCATGCTATAATGTATGGAAGTGCGATGTTTATGAATGTATGTTTTTCGTCTAGGAAAGTAAATCCCTGACGGGTGCCGGGACGTCACTCCTGGGCTGATGTTGAAGAATAGATCTTTGCTTCCGCTGGGGATGATAGTTGCAAGCATACCGGTAGGAGAAGATAACTCTGTTGGGGAGTAAACTTGGCGAATGGATTACTCTGTGGGGAGAAAAGTACTCTAGCGATCTTGCTGGGGAGAAATACTCTGTGGGGAGAGAGATACTTTGTTGAGTTGTTGATAATAACTTGCTGGGGATACCCTTGTTGTGTTGGAAGTGTTGATAGACCTCGCTGGGAATAAGAAGACTTCGTCGAGGATGCTCTTTCCGTGGCTTTTGGCTGAGGATAACCCAGTTATATCCTGGTAAGGAAGTAACTCTTTGAATAAAGCCGGGAGACGCGTTCGTGCTCTGCGAGGATAAGCTTCCAGAATCTACTGGGGATAAGCTTACTGCTTGGGGAGATGAATTCCAACTTTCCTGGGGATACTAGATTGGACTCTCCTGGGGAATTTTTGAGCTGTATCGGGGAAATGACTCCGTTGAATGTTTAATATACCACCGGGGAACAACCTTTAGATCAAGACTGCCGGGGATGCTTGTTAAGAATGCATGTACACTGTGCTGGGGAATGTTGAGATCTGCGGGAGGGTACCCAACTTCCTTAAGTTGATAATGTAGCTTTGCTTGAGGAGAGTGTATTGACTTGCTGACATACTCTCTGGGGAATTAAGATATGCCGGTTATGTTCTTTAGCTGAACCTACCTTGGTACCTTGGAGGATGGAACAATTAGATTGCTTAGACAACTCTTTATTGCCCCTGTTTCTATGGGAGAAGGCACCTGTGGGGTGCTGATAGTTGTTGATAGACCAACCTTCTTCTGGTAGGCAGGTGACAAGATGACATGACATATTCGTACGCTTTGATCCCTAACTTTTGCCTGGACCGCCCTTTCGGGTTTTCAGTCCACCGGGATACCCATTTTTGCCCAAGCCGCCTTTTCAGGTTTTCGACTTGCCGGGTGTACAGATTTTTTTCATTTCATCCCTTCATTTTGCCCGAACCCTTTTGGTTCGCCGGGAAGCCCTAACTTTTGCCTAGGCATGTCAGCCTAGCGGGTCTTTTTCATGCGTAGTATCTTTTTCGACTATGTCCACGCTCTTAGAATGCAGGGAGGTGCCCCTGGCTGCTTGTGTTGTCATGCTACCAAAAGATCTTCGTTTGATCGTCCAATGCCCCAAGTGACTTAGACGAAGATTTGCCCCAGATGATAGACACTGATCATGCCATGCCCCTTGATTAGAAGTGCTTCTGTTCATTAGGCATTCGTCGTGCGAATTTCCCTGCTGTTCAAACAAATAGTCATATGCAAACAATGTTATATCAAAAATGCAAAGCTTATGTCTGTCTTGAAGATTTTGAAAATGCATTCTTTTTCATAAAACAAGTGAATGTTTGTAAAACGTAATGTAAACTCCGTATTTACCGTAGGCCTTAAGGAGTTAGGATACCTTTCGTAACATTATGCTTTCGAACTAACCCATGCTTTAGCTAGGACTTTTAAGGGTTATAACGTGGCCTGGTTCACGGTTTAAGAAACAAAGGATAAAGGCTCAAATTTTATTTGTACCCACCCGCTCTTCGTGATGTTCTCCAAACCTAAGCTCAGTTGGTCGTGTATTAGACCTTGATTGACTCTTTGTCCTGATGTTCCAATGATGGTTCAGATATTGATGATTTATTCTGAATAGGCAGTCATTTTTTGTTATTGTTGAAGGTTTGTATGACCTCTTTCTTTTTGATTTTGTTATCCCTAAGTTTTGCCTGAACTGTTTCTTTCGTGATTACAGTCAGCGGGATGCCCCAGTTTTGTAAGTCTCCTTCATAGGTTTTGACTTATTGGGTTTTTATTTCGAGAAGTAATGACTGCCTGTCTGTATGATTGTTCGGAACCATCACTGTCTTTTGTTTTGTAAGGACCTTTTGGTGCCGTTTGTTATGCACTTGGATCAACTACCCTGCCCCAGGTTATGATTGAGGGTTTTTAAATTTCGAAAAGAAAAAAAACTCCTACTTCTTTGGCTCAGATGGGTTGACGAGGGATTATCATCCTTATAACTCCAGTGTTTAGGGATTGAAACAATGCCTGTACCTCATCAGCGGGGTCTGTTCAAAAGCATACTGTAACTTATGGTATCGTTTTCGTCATCCTCCCTCAAGAGGCTTAGCATTATTAACCAAGATTTGATCATCACAAAAATATGAAAACAATTTTAAGTATGGTAAACATAATTAATTCAAGACAGACATGTGTAATGCATTCATGAAATAAAAGAGTTTAACATGACAATTGTTTATTTGAACAAGAAAAGAAAAATACAACTTGAATTCAAATGAACAAAAATCTCTCAATCCTAGCCATGTTTTGGCAAAGGAGCAGTGGTCACAATGGGAGTCTCAGCAGGCTCGAACTCGATCTCCTTAGCGTCGATCATATTCTGGATCTTATATTTCAGCGCCCAACAGCCCTCAGTGTCGTGCCCCGGGCTATTAGAATGATAAGCACACCTCGCCTCTGGGTTGTAGTTTGGAGAGGAGGTCTTGGGATTTGCAGGAGGGTTGATTACCGCAATCAGGTTCATTTTCAACATGTGCTGCAATGCTTGTGACCATGACATGTTGATGTTGGTGAATTGTCTTTTAGGCTCGTCCGGCCTTCGCTGATTTCCCTTTTGTGGTTGTCGGCGTGGTGCAGCACCAGAGATCATGACTGCCCCTGCTTGTTGGTCGCGACGACTCTTTTGACCGTATGCAGCATTAGACTCTTTCCTGCCCGTGTAAGGCTTTTTGTGAGTATCAGAAGGTGTGGCCTCTTGAATCTTCCCACTCTTGATACCAGCTTCAATTCTTTCCCCAGTCAGAATGAGGTCGGTAAATCCTACAGATGAATTACCAATGAGATGATTGAAGAACGGCCCGGACAGAGTCCCCAAGAACATATCAACGAGTTCCCGGTCAGTTAATGGAGGCTGTACCCTGCCAGCCAGGTCCCTCCACTTCTGTGCGTACTCTTTAAAACCTTTGCTTGACCCTATCGACATACCCTGGAGTTGGGTACGTGTAGGGGCAAGGTCGGCATTATATTGATACTGCTTATAGAAAGCAGTAGCCAACTCCTCCCAGTTACGAACCTTGGTCCCATCCAGCTGATAGAACCATTCGAGGTGAGTCCCTGAAAGACTCTCCTGGAAGAAGTGGATCCACAAGTTCTTGTCCACAGTGTATGGTTGAATCTTCCGCACGTAAGATATGAGATGCAGCCTGGGACAGGATGCCCCATCATACTTAGCAAAAGAAGGAACCTTGAATTTATGTGGGATCACCACACCAGAAGATAGACCCAGGTCTCTGAAATCCAACCCCGGCACTTGTTGGATCTCCATAGCATTCAGACGATCCTCTAGTTGTTTGTACCGGTCCTCAGCTGGAGGGTACTGCTCATCATTGAAGTCAGTCTCGTTGTCGGAGACCACTGGACTAGGCACCTCTCTCTCATGGGGACTGCCTTTCCCCACAGATGGAGTTATCCTCTCAGCTTCATCCTGCAGTGTGTTCCCAGATCTGCGTCTAGGGCTGAACAAAACGGTCCTCTTCTTCTTCTTCTTCTGAATCAGAGTCTTCAATTCCTTTTGACCCTGAGCTAGGTTCGCAATCAACTCCTGGAACTGGGCATTCTGGGCCTGGAGAGCCTTGATGGATTGCTCAGTAGACGATTCAGGATTCATGACGATCGGCTGAAATAAACAGCGAAGAAGGTAAGCAACCTGTCAAAAAGGTACCTGCAATGCAATGATATGTATGATATGCATGCAATGTTTTCAAGGATCTCGCGGGGTAAACAAGAAAACCGTTAGAATTTGAATTCGGTGGCTTGATTGAAGGAACTTCCTGTTGTTGAGAGTCCTTCTTCAAGAGTCAAGGCTCACCATATCGAGTGGGTCATAGCCTCTGACTTAAGTCATCATGTCTGGTTTTGATTTCCAAACAACCTTGGTTAGGGGAACCTTCTTTCAGTGTCAAAGCTCACCATATCAAGTGGGTCATAGCCTCTGACAACCTTGGCTAGAGGAAAATAAATCCTCTTTGCCCCTTGTTGGGATAGTTGATTCACCATGACCTGCACCACAAGCCCTTGAGATCCTTGAAATGGGTTAGGATGTATGCAATGGTATGATGTTATGCTATGCATGGGGTAATGTAAGTAACCCTGTAATGAGTCCCAATTAAGGACTGTTAACAAAATCTGCAAGAAACTCAGTAAACCCTGTTATGAGCCCTAATTAAGGACTATAAACAAAACCTGCAAGAAACTCAAGTGTCAGATAACAAGCATGCAAGTAGTCAAGTTGGAAGGCACACAAGTCACACAAGAGAAACCCTTAGAGTTTAGGCCAGCATGGGGTCTGGGTATTACCCTCTTGAAGTTGGTGGGCTCAACCTGTCCTATCAGAAGTAACCGGGTTCTTAGAGGATCCCAATATCATTGACTACCCTCAATCGGTCATAACTCCAGCATCGCAATCTTTTCTTGCGGCCAGAACCATCACGAGAGTTTAGCCTCAATGGGCGTAGCATACTGCTATTGTTCTAATGGCCAAGTTGTGTCTTTTAAGGTTCTAAGGTTGTTGGTGCTTAATGACTCCTCAGAAGACCCATATTCTCCTCGTTGCAACACAAGGGATATCGGTACAGACCAAGGTGCCACACCAACGTAGCCACTGTTTCACCCATGTCGGTCTACGCCGGACAGGTCCCTCACAGCTTATGCTACCTAAACAGGGTATCCCCAGATCCGGGTTAGGATCTATGTAACTCCCATGCAACCCACAAATTTAAAGCAGACAAGTCAATACAATTGAAAACACAGTTATGAACTAACCCTAAGGTACACCTCACTTTAAGTTTAATATCCCCAGCAGAGTCGCCAGTTCTGGCGATCGGTGGAAATAGAACTGACTGTTTAACACTGGTTCGCGAAATGTCGCGGAAGCAAGAGTCGCCACCATCTTTTATTTTCTCCAAATGGAAGCGACAAAATCACAGAAAAATTCCTTAAAGAGATTGCTCTCGGTTCGGGAGGTAGATTTATAGAAAGGGAAGGTGTTAGCACCCTTTCTATCCATGGTTATCCATGGGCTCTTAGATACTTGCTCATTGTGTTTTCAAAATGTGTTTGCTTTTCAAATGTGTGTGTGGGTTTGAAAAAAGTTTCTTTGAAAGATTTCAGATCGGCTCTTGTATCAGTCCTCAAGAGTGTTTGAAAAATTGCTTTCGAAAGCTTTTTGAAAAGGTGTCGGTGTGAAAAGTATTTTTTGTTTGTTTTTGAAATTAGAGCAAGTATTTAGAGTCGTCTACCTACCCTAAGGAATTCGTCTGTGTAAATGTCCTTTCAAGTAGTGCCATCCCACCATTGAGAGGTAGGTAGCACCACCGTTGGAGGTGTTCGGGTCAATTCGAGGTTCGGGACATGGTGACCACCAGAGCAATAGGAAGATACCTTAGAAGCTACCCTCATGCCAGGTTCCCGGATCATGAGGACTTACTAAGACATCCTCTACTCGACGATCACCTTTCGAGGCAAGGCAACAGTGAGGCGTACCCTAGGGGTGGTGTGTGATTTGTGTGTCATTTTCAGATATTTTTGTCTTTTGTCATGTCATGGGTGGTCTACGCTTTTGTTTTTATTTTGACATTCATTCTTGCATGCAATTCATTAGCAGTTAAAAAAGTTGCGAGAAATGTAAAATTCCTAAACTATTACAAAGGCGCGGGTCCACATCGCCAAATTTAATCCAGGACCCGATTTGACATAAAAATAAAGGAAAGTGCGAGAAATATAAATTTACACGGCTTTGGGAGAATTACATTAATATTTAAAAGAAAAGAAATAAATGCGCGAATTGAATTAAAATTGAAAGCGAGGGCGTTGGACCCTTTTTAATGAAATTAAAATAAGATTAACAAATTAATTAAATTAAAGAAAAAAGAAAAGATTTTTGAGGTTTTTTTTGTATTTATGAATTTTTATGAGAGAATTAAATGGAATTAAAAAAAAAAGCAATTAACCCTAATTCTAATTATTTTTTAATTTATTAAGAAAAGCATTAAAATTTAACCTAAAATTAAACCTAATTAATTAATACCACTTTATTTACAAAAATAATAATTAACTATTAATAATGAGAAAAAGAAAAGGTAAAAATAATCAAAAACCCTAATTCTACAACTTTTTAAGTTTATTGAGAAAAATATTTGAATTAAACCTAATTTTAAAAAGCTAAATTAATTAATGATATTTATTTACAAAAAAATAACATTTTAAATAAAAATACTTATTTTTGTCTTTTTCTGATTTTTGTATTATTTTTATATTTTTGTGAAAATAAATTAATTTAAAGATTTAAATAAAAATTGAACAAAATAAATAAAATAGAACAAATATGAAAAAAGAATAAGAAAGCAAACCATGGGGGGTTCTATCCCCAAATTGGAGGTATAGCTTAGCAATTAGGCCCAGTAAGCCTTAGCCTTATTTGACTTTTTGGCTAGCGTGTGTTTCGTTGACTGAGACACATCATAAGCTCTGAATCCTGGCCTTGGGTTTGATCTTGGTGGCCATGTGGCGCTCTTGGACTATGGAGTGTACGCTGGAATTCTGGAAGCGAGCTACACATAAGCATGATTAGAAAAATAATATGGAAAGGGAGGGGGGACCTGGGATTCGAACCCAGGTCCCAGAGATTACCAATGCACTTGCCTGCCACTTGAACCAAACGCGCGTTTTGAATATTATATGACCAACAATTAATATAAGATAAAACAAGAGTTAGTGGGACTTTAGCGCGAAAATTCAAATGAACCACTTACTGGCCTACACCTCACCATCTTCTTCCTCGTTTGTATTTTCCTGAAACATAAAAGGAGTTAGCGGGGGTTTTAAACCCCCCCAAAATATGCTCTTTTCCAAAATAGCGATTAGGCTATGATGCTATATAAATTGGGCGCGACTGTTGCATTAGAATCGTCCAAGCTTCCTGAATTTAACCATGGTATTAAGGTGTTCTAATTTTACAGTATTCAAAAATACCCAATTCGAAGCTTGAAGAACCCTAGCCTGTTTCAATGGTGAATCCTCTAATTTGGCACGAAAACTCAATTAAAGTATGCAGTTAGCTTTAGAATCAATCAATTAGTATGAATCCACAAGAAAAACGCAATGAGAATGCTTGAATATTGAAACACGAATATGAAAAAAATGTGAATAATCTCGAGTTTCTGTATACCGATTCTGGGCGTTAGGGATGTGGAAAAGTATTCAGGCACGTTTCTTGATGCCTCAGGAACACAATTGAATGATTATTTCGCCTTGAATCGCACTGGAAGGTGGTTTTCAGTTTTTGACTTTTCTTGAAAAAATGCAAACTTGGTTATGGCTTTTGGGCGCAGCTTTCAGGTTATGAGCACTAGGGTTTTCATCCTGCTTATGTATGGAACGATTAGGGTAAGGTTTTTGGTCCAAAGAATCAATGAATTGATGTAGAGAATATTGGATTTTCATGCATATAATTTTCAATCTTTTCCATGCATATTTGATACAAATCATGTCCAATCAACTTGATTCTTTCCCTATCTGATTATACACGAAATCTTGAGACTATTTCATGCATAAAAAGATTTGATTGCATTGGTTTGGTATTTTCCACATATTTATTTTAATTAAATGAATTATTAGCAATTAAAAATTCAAAATAAATAAATAAAAATGATGAAAAACTTCCCTTTGGGCCAAATGGTCGTGCACATGCTTTGGATGATGAATCTTGGAAGAAAATGTGGCCCATTAGCAATTTTAAGACATTTGAAGCAATGTTGACTTTTCAAAATACCCAAAAATTTCCCAACTTCCACAAGGCATATCTTGCTCAATTTTTAAGCTTCGCTCATGTTCTTGGACATTTTGGAAAGGTCTTGAAGTCCTATAACCAATGCCTTTGGTCCCATGTCATTCTGATTTACCAATCTCAAGTTATGGCCTTTGACTTAAAGTCCCTTTTTGTTGACTTTTGAAAATGACCTATAATGTTGAAATTTATAACTTTTTGTGAGAGCATTTTTTGGACTTGAAGTGTGAAGAGGAGTTGTAGGAAATGTCTTTCTCTTCAAAATGAGCTTTGGATGGAATTTTTCTGATAAACCATGTGGAAGTTATGCCTTGGTCAAGTTACAGTTGACTTTTCCAACTGTCCAAATATGGAAACTTTTGCATCTTGAGACTTTTTGAGCCAAACTTTGAGAATCATGATCAAGAATTGATCAAATGATGCTTGTGGCTTCAAAATGAGATGTTGACCAAAAATTTGAACTTTTTGACTGTCAAATGACCATTTTGCCCCTGCAGTTGACTGTAGGGCAATTAGGTTTTTTGATTGTGCAATTTTGTGCTGTAAGTCTTGAAACTTGGTATGAGGATGCTTGACCATGTTTGTAGGCATGTGGGACTTGATTGGACCCTTGGAAACTTCAATTTCTTTGTCAGAACCAAAACCCTAGTTTTTGACTGTTAGGAGGCCCTTGAACTGTGCAACCCTTGGGGAGATTTGAAGCATGCTTTTTGGCAAATTTTGAAGAATATGGGAGGGCAAATTTTGGAGTACAACAGGTACCAAAGATGGAGATGTCATCATTGTGGGAGATATGGCCACATAAAGCCCTTCTGCTTCAGATTGCATGGATACCCTAATCAGAACTCAGGTGTCAAACCTAAGTCTAAAAAGGTACTACATGCACCTAAATGGAAGAAAAAGGCTACTGCCCTGATAGCCCACACTTCCCTGAGGGTCTCTGCAAAGGAAGACTGGTACTTTGATAGTGGATGTTCCAGACACATGACTGGAATCAAGAACCTCCTCAATAATGTTAAGCCTCACACCACCAGTTTTGTGACCTTTGAAGATGGTGCTAAAGGTGAAATCAAAGGAGTTGGTGATTTGGACTGCCCTGGAGTTCCAAGTCTGAATGGAGTACTGCTGGTAAAAGGGCTGACTGCTAATCTCATTAGTATCAGTCAATTGTGTGATCTAGGATTCAAGGTCAATTTCTCAAAATCTGAATGTCTTGTAATTAATGAAAAGCAAGAAACTGTAATGAAAGGAGTCAGATCTAAAGACAACTGTTACTTGTGGGAGCCTGAGAACACTAATTTCTCCTCTGTGTGTTCCATTGCAAAAGAAGAAAAAGAGGTGAAACTGTGGCACCAAAAACTTGGCCATATTCATCTAAGAGGTATGAAAAGGATTATCTCCATGGAGGCAGTCAGAGGGATTCCAAGACTGCAAATTGATGAAGGAAGAGTTTGTGGTGAATGTCAGGTTGGTAAGCAGACTAGGATGTCACATCCAAAGTCAAGACATCTGACCACCTCTAAGGTTCTAGAACTTCTTCATATGGATCTGATGGGACCAATGCAAGTGGAAAGTCTTGGTGGAAAAAGATATGCCTCTGTGGTTGTGGATGATTTTTCCAGATTCACCTGGATTAACTTCATTAGGGAAAAATCTGATGTATTTGAAGTTTTTAAAGAATTGTGCAAAAAAATTCAAAGAGAAAAGGAAGGGTGTATTGTCAGAATCAGAAGTGATCATGGAAAGGAATTTGAAAATAGTAAGTTTGATGATTTCTGTTCCTCAGAAGGAATTAGTCATGAATTTTCTTCTCCTATAACTCCTCAGCAAAATGGAGTTGTGGAAAGAAAAAACAGGACCATACAGGAATCTGCCAGAGCAATGATACATGCCAAAAGACTTCCTATGTATTTTTGGGCTGAAGCTATGAATACGGCCTGCTATGTCCATAACAGGGTCACCTTGAGAAAGGGAACCTCATCCACCATATATGAACTCTGGAAAGGAAGAAAACCAACTGTGAAGTACTTCCATGTGTTTGGCAGCAAATGCTATATTCTGGTAGATCGTGAACAAAGAAGAAAACTGGACCCCAAAAGTGATGAAGGCATATTTCTAGGATACTCCTCAAATAGCAGAGCTTATAGAGTATTCAATTCCAGGACCAAAGCCATGATGGAATCAATAAATGTTATAATTGATGATTATCATGAAGAAATAGATGTCCCTTGTAATGTTGAGACATTCTTTGAGTCTCCAACCCAACAGAATGATCTACCCAACACCACCACAACAGAATCTGAATCAAAGGAAGCTAGCAAGATCCCTTCCATCAGAATTCAGAAGGATCATCCAAAAGAGCTCATCATAGGAGATCCCAACAGTGGAGTCATTACAAGATCTAGAGAAATCATCTCAAACTCTTGTTTTGTGTCCAAAATGGAACCAAGAAATGTCAAGGAAGCTTTAACTGATGAATACTGGATTGGTGCAATGCAAGATGAACTGAACCAATTCAAGCAACATGAAGTTTGGGAACTGGTTCCTAGACCTGAAGGAACTAACATCATTGGCACAAAATGGATTTTCAAGAACAAATCAGATGCTGAAGGAGTTGTCACCAGGAATAAGGCAAGACTTGTTGCTCAAGGATACACTCAGGTTGAAGGGGTTGATTTTTATGAAACCTTTGCACCTGTAGCCAGGCTGGAATCAATCAGACTCCTATTGTCAATTGCTTGTCTTCTGAAGTTCAAGCTATTTCAGATGGATATGAAAAGTGCCTTTCTAAATGGGTACTTGAATGAGGAAGCTTATGTGGAACAGCCTAAAGGCTTTGTGGATCCAAACCACCCTGATCATGTCTACAAATTGAGAAAAGCTCTATATGGCCTGAAACAAGCTCCTAGAGCATGGTATGACAGGTTAACAAAGTTTCTCTCAGACAAAGGATACAGAAAAGGAGGCTTGGACAAAACACTCTTTGTCAAAACTGAAGGAGGGAAGTTGATGGTTGCCCAAATATATGTTGATGACATAGTGTTTGGAGGAATGTCAGAACCTATGGTTAAATATTTTGCTGAACAGATGCAGGCTGAATTCGAAATGAGTCTCATGGGAGAACTAACTTATTTTCTTGGACTGCAAGTCTCACAGATGGAGGACTCAATCTTCTTATCTCAAAGCAAGTATGCTAAGAACATTGTAAAGAAGTTGGGTATGGAGAATGCCAGTCACAAAAGGACTCCTGCTCCTACTCATTTAAAGCTTTCCAAAGATTCAAGTGGGGTTAAGGTGGATCAAAGTCTGTACAGAAGCATGATAGGAAGCTTGTTGTACTTAACTGCCAGCAGACCTGATATTGCCTTTGCAGTTGGAGTTTGTGCAAGATACCAAGCTGATCCCAAAGTCAGTCATATCAATCAAGTGAAGATAATTTTGAAGTATGTGAGTGGAACTTACAACTATGGGTTGCTATATTCTCATGGCTGTGAACCAAATCTGACTGGTTACTGTGATGCTGATTGGGCTGGTAGTGCTGATGATAGAAAAAGCACCTCTGGAGGATGTTTCTTCTTGGGAAATAATCTGGTTTCCTGGTTCAGCAAGAAACAGAATTGTGTGTCTCTCTCTACTGCTGAAGCTGAATACATTGCAGCTGGTAGTAGCTGTTCTCAAATGATCTGGATGAAACAGATGCTTACTGAGTATAATGTCACTCAAGATGTTATGACATTGTACTGTGACAATCTAAGTACAATCAACATTTCCAAGAATCCCATTCAGCATAGTAGGACCAAACATATTGACATAAGACATCACTTTATCAGAGACCTTGTAGAAGAGAAGACAATCAAATTGGAACATGTTGCCACTGAGCTACAGCTGGCTGACATTTTTACCAAGGCTCTTGATGCAAATCAATTTGAAAACTTGAGGGGTAAGTTGGGTATTTGCCAACATGAGGAATTGTAGCAATTAATTTTGCTTAAAACAAGGGTTAAAGGAGTTATGTTTGTTCTGATTGGGTTAAAATTATATTTTCCCATTTCCTTCAATTCTTTTAAGAAGTTGAATAGACACTCCTTTTCTTCCTTCCCCTCTCGTCTCCTCATCAAAACCCAGTCTCTCAATCAGAATTTTCTCTTCAGTTGCTGTTGGTCCTCTAAGACTGTCAAAATGTCTCAAACACCATCATCATCCAATACGACGATTTCAACCTCTTCCTCTGATCAAGATTCTAGGACAATCTCTTCTTGTCAGGACTCTGAAGTCCTGGAGATCTCTTCTCTTAGAAAAGTGGAAACTAACCCCACCAAGGTCAAAGAGTTGAGAACAAGACATGCAGGAAGGTCCCAAGCTTCTGCATCTGGTAATCCATCTCATCCTTCTTCTTCAGTTCCCCCTGAAATTGCAAATAGGGAAGGATCAGCCTATGTTCGTCAAGCAATAGCTAAAATTGTTTCAAGAATTCTGAACGAGAACCACTCAGTTCCTGGCATTTCTGTTCCTTTAAATCAAGAAAGTTCAAATGCTGAAACAAATCCAGATGTCTCTAAGGATGTTGAGACATCAGACAAAGAGAAGAATGCTGACATTGCTCACAAAAAAAGGAAGAAGCCAGAATCCTCTGAGTCTGATGACAGTGCTTAAAGGTTGGTGGAGTTGCTGATTGGTGGAGGTGATGCTGGTCCCTGGTAGAGTTTGGAAGTGTGTTCAGTTTTTTTTGTTCTGCTCTCATTACTTTTTCTGGATGACTGTATAACTTTTAAGAACATGTATCTTTGGCCCATTTGTGGCTAAAGAGGGGGAGATATATTTTGGTACTTACTTAATTAGACATTCTATTTTTCTGCAGTAATTTCTTTCTGCTGCTATCTATCTCTGATTGCTTAGGGTCTTTAGCCAAAAATCTTCCAAAGGGGGAGTTTGTAGTTGTTTAGTTATTGGGTTGCATTTTTGGTAAAACCCAAGTGTATGTGTGAATGTCATGACTGATGTCATAACATTCTAGTTTAGTTTGTACTGATTCATTAGGTACCTTTGCAGAAAAATATTGTCATACAGGTACTGATGTTTATAAGTGTGTATCTGAGCATTTTGCAAAATGATCACATTTTCCTAAATCAGTAGACAGGTTTTCAGATGTCATAACAGATGTTAAGACATCCTGTTCTGAACTAACAGGTATGCAGTTTGGTTAATTCTGAGTTTTTTCAGAAAAATGACTCAGTCTTTCCAGAACAGAATCCTGCGTTTTCTTTGGGTTAACCTAGCTCAACCCCAACCTGGTTGATAAATTCCTGTGACCTAGTCTTAAGGTCAAATGGATTTAACCTTAGCTTTTTGTGGAAACCCTAACTGAAGATGCAGCTGCTATATATTCAACAGAGCTGCTGTCTTGGAATGTATCCCTTATTGACAGAAGATCATTTAGAAGCTGTATAGTTTTAACTATTGTAATCTAAGCAATTATCATTGTGATAAGTGACTTGGAATAGGTTTTAATTGTAAGGGTTGTGTATCACTCAAAGCTGTGAAGCAAGAGTGTTTGTATGTCTCTTGACTAAAGCTGTGAAGCAAAGTCAAGTTAGGTTTGTGTATCACTCAAAGCTGTGAAGCAAGAGTGTTTATGTTGCTTGATTAAAAAGCTGTGAAGCATAATCAAGTGTATGTTTTGAAGAGTGTCTTCAACAATTCATTAGTCAAATTGTTTTATGTATCACTGCTGTGATTGAGGGGGAGTGAGTAGGAACTCAGGTTTAAGTTGTACTTAGATTGAAGTTGCATTGGGTAGGTCTTAAGTGAAGGAGATAAACTGGTTGGTTTATTCCTGAATTAATATTCTCTTATAGTGGATTTCCTCCCTGGCTTGGTAGCCCCCAGAGTAGGTGTTGTTGCACACTGAACTGGGTAAACAATTGACTGTGTTCTTTACTGTTTTTGTATTTACTGTCTTATAGTAAGTCAGATACGGTGTCATAACATTGAACGACACATTGAGTATCTGCAGCCATAATTTCACTTCTGATCCAGTTTCAAGCTATGCTGCATAATCTCATGTTGCAGGCCTTCTTGCTTGTTAAATATCCTCATAATTTAATGCTTACACCAAATTTTAAGTCTTTATCCCAGTGTTTAAGCCTTTATCCAAAAGATCTTCCCATGCGTGGCATAAAAGTACCACTGTTGTCCTTGAAAAGCAAACTTTTGTACAAAGATTATTTTGAGCCCATACTCTACTTTGTTTCTAAGTGTACTTCCCTACAAATCATGCCTACAAACTCAGATTAGGTGTGTTTAAAGCTGCTAACCACCCTCCCTTGCCTTGAAACCATGCTTGTCTAAACTTGCTTCAAAAACAAGTCAATGATCCATAACACATGATGGCTGTACTCCTGACTTCTCCAAGATTCTAAATCCTTTGCCTATAAATTAAACTTCATTTGCAAACTGAAGGAGGATGGAAAAAAGCCCTGAGACCTTGCTGAAAATTCCCAAGAACCTGAAACTGCAACACAAACACAAAACCTGCTAGTTTCTGATTTTTGCATCCAAACTTTAATCTTCCTTGTGTGTTTCCTGGCCAAATCATCCACACAGTTTCTAGTATACACGTAGAAGCTTTCCCAACTTCTGTTTTTGAACTGTAATACAATCTTTACCACTCTTCATTTAAAAAATTAGAAATTTGCATCTTGACTGCTCTAGAGCATTCCAACCATCCATAACTCAAGTTAAGGGTTGCTTTATCTTTCTGAGAACTTGAGGAAGCTGACCAGAACATCACAACAATCTGAACCAGGCTCTAACTCACAGAACAATTTCCAGCTGCAAGGTAAGTTTCTTCTGATTTTCATCACATTACTTAGGCATTGTTAGGCTTGCAATTTCAAAGATATAATGTATATACCATGGCTCTGAATCTGTACATATTTATAGATTTTATATATATATGGCCTAAGTAGATATAACTTAAGATAAGAACTCCTTGAGTAAATTAGGGTTCAGAATTAGGATTAGAAAAATTCATGCTTGCTTTTGGTTTACAGTTTTGATGCTTTGTATTTCTGAAACCATGATGAAATTTACCATAACTTCTATGTTTGTATTTTCCATTTTTGTTGAGAAATGACTAAGTTGCAAATACTTTGGCTGGCGCGAAGAAGAAGATGAAATTCATCATCAGAACTTACTTTGTAATATATGTTTATGTTTTTTCTTCTAATACCAGATGTATAGCCACCCCAGAGATAGAGAGCGCGCGCATAAGGCATTAGTGTTAAGGGTCCGGGGTTCTAGACCTAGAAGCATCTTTTATGTTTATTTCTTAACATTTTTACCCCATTATATGTCAAACAATAATCCTGGACCAGAACTTCTAGATAACCCCCTCCCCCATTTTTTTGTCAAAATAGTACTCCTGGACCAGAACTTCTAGATATTCTCATCCAATAGCATCGTCACCTCACTTACCCATTAACAGAACTTCTAGTCTTCCAGTAACACTAGAACTTCTAGGTTTCCAGCTGCATCAAAACTTCTAGGATCTCTCAGCAATCAAAACTTCTAGGCTTTCCTTTATTTCCATCAACCCCAGAACTTTAGCGCGTCTGGATCTAAAACTTCTTGCTTTCCCCAATTTTACTAACATTTTCTTTCTGATTTGCAGCGCGGCTGAGTGAGAGCTTCTGCTCTCTCTTATTTCTATTCTTCCGGTAACACGTTGACTTTAACTCTTATTCTCTTATTATTTTTATCACCACTTTTATTTTCATTAATCAAAAACACCCAAGTCAGTTCTCCCACCATATTACAACACCCTTCTAACCCAATGGATAAATCATGAATTATTTAATAAATAATTTAAACTCAAATCATTAACAAGGGTGTCACATCGTTATAGAAAACATCATAACAAAAATCTTACTTCGTAACACGGGTTTTCAACAATTATAGTTCAATTTCTTTTTTGGAATATCAACACATAAAATCATTTACTATGCAAAGGAACATTAGTCTCAACATAATTTCATTAAAAGTCCTTTTAGGGGAACATCATCATTTTCATCATTGATGAATCATAACTTAAAACAACTTAACAATGTTAAAATAACTTATAGGTCATGTCAACAAAAGAACATATAGTTCAATTAAAATGATCATAATCCCCAATGTTACATATCAGAGTAAAATCCTTCTTATTCAATGTAAATAAGCTATATACTCCGAATCTATCCTCTAAGCTTCTATGAACTATCTCAGATCACCTGCACGTTACCCACATGGAGGCAATATTCAAATAGAGAGAGTGAGTTATCACATATCATTACAAGAGGTATAAGGAATAAATATATTAGTTACAACAACAACATCATGAAATACACACATCATCATATATCACATAGTATAATCACACTCTCATGCTACCATCTCGATCACAACATCATTATATCATTAGGTCAATCATTCACTAATAAAACATTGTTTAATTTGCAACGTCAATGCAAACATCCCTTAAGTAACAACACCATCAAATCATAATTTAAATCAACAATTATGAAATGTCACATAGAATGCAATGTATAAACATAGGCTCATGCATGTGGTACCAAAATCTTTTGATGGGCACCACACTCAATCCACATAAAGGGATGGAGGCAAACACTGGACCAACGTCTTAAATAATATAGGCGGACCAATGTCCAAACGTATGTTATGAATGTATGATGCACAATCAACATAATATTCACGACCACAACTATTCTAGCGCATCATCATTCATGTAATCATCATACAACAAATCATCATCTCATACGTCATTATACGACATACAACATACTCACAACAATCAACATACCATATAATCATACACCATATTTTATCAACACATACTCATATATATTCATCATAAAATAATCATGGGAAACACATCATATTATTTATTTTACTCTACGCAAAGCAACAAAGAAAAGAAAATATGTCAGTTGCCTATCGCCTAAGGCTCGCCCGACGAAGCTGTCTGCTCGCCTGAGGCTCGCTCGACAATGTTGTGACGGCACGCCTTCCCCCATACATTTTCCAGAAGAACCTTTTTACACCATTTCCTTGGCCTCTTATCTCGTCCAATGAAGCTGGAGCTCGCCACCTCTTCGCCCGACGAAACTGGAGCAAAACTCCTCATCCCATATATATTTTCAGAAACACCTAAAATTACTTTTTTTTCTCTCCCAGAGCTCGCCCGATGCTGCTCAGGCGAAATCATTTCTCCTGGAACTTCACGTGGATCGCCTGATGTTGTGTGTTAAATAGGGATTCCCTATTTCTATTCTACACCTGTTCAGTCTCAATTTCTTATGTGATTTTATACCAGTACAGTCCCAAACTCATATAATTCAACATTGTTTTCATCATACAAATACAACACATCACAATATGCATTACATGCATCAAATCATGGTATTATCAAACCAATTATTCACCAATTTCACCATAGATTCATCATATTATTGATTCATCACAAAACCCCAAACAACCTACATACATGTAAACCCCATATCAATTATAATAACAATGATCACCCCCTACCTTAGATTTTTCTTAGCAAGCGATCTTACTCTTTGTGTTCTACCGCAAATCCCCTTGTTTCCTCGTGCCCTAACTCTGCTACACTCTTTCAATTCTTTCATGATCGTACACAATGAAACACTTTTCTCTCTTTTCCTTGTTTAACCCTTAGACCCCTAATATGAACTTTCCATCATACCCTCACTTAGTCTTTCACCAATTACAACCTTGCCCTCAATGTTTCTACGTCAATATCCTTTTTATTTTATTAATAATAATTCTAAATAATTATGCAAAATTATCTAAATGATTAAAATACTCAATATTCCCTTAATTCATACTACCCCACAACACAACATATACATCACTCCATATTCAACAATGCATCACATAATTCAATAATAATTCACAAATAATCACATTAAATCAATTAAATAAATATTCTAATTATTAGGGTGTTACAACTCTCCCTCACTTAAAGAATTTTCGTCCCGAAAATCACATGTGGAAAATAGAGTCGGATACGACTCTCTCATATGATCCTCTCGCTCCCAAGTCCAACTTCCACCCGCTGGTCCACCCCAATACCTTTACCAAGGAAATCTCTTTATCCCGCAACTGTTTCACCTCTCGACCATATATCTGCACGGGTGACGCTTCAACAATCATGTTGTCTTTCACCTGTACGCCATACATTTGGATCACATGCGACGAATCTGGAATGTATTTCCTCAACTGAGATACATGAAACACGTCATGAAGATTCACAAGTGACAGCGGTAAATTAATCTGATAGGCCACCTTACTTATCTTCTATAAAATATGATACAGACCAATAAAATGTGGTGTCAGCTTTTGCAACTTTAGAGCCCTACGAACATCAGTTACCAGAGTAACTCTCAAAAACACATGATCGTCCTTCTAGAACTCAAGTGTCTTCCTCCTCTTATCGGGAAAAATCTTCTGACTACTCTGATAAGCTTTCATCCTCTCTTAGATCATCTTAATTTTCTCATTCATTTTCTGCACAATCTCAGGCCCGAGCACAACACTCTCGACTGACTCATACCAACACAATAGAGTTCTACACCTCCTACCGTACAACGCTTCATATAGTGCCATCCCAATACTAGCATGATAATTGATGTACGTAAACTCAACTAACAACAAGTGGCTATCCCAATCTCATCCCTGGTCTAACACACAAGCCCTTGGTAAATCCTCCAATGACTGGATAGTCATCTCGGTCTGACCTTCTGTTTGTAGATGATAAGTACAACTCAACCTCAACTTAGTACCAAACGCATTCCGCAAAATTTCCCAAGACCTCGACATAAATATCAGATCTCTATCAGATATGATACTCGAAGGTATACCATGTTGTTGTACCCCAAAATTTTCCCTCTCATTTTATCAAGATTTCCCCTCACAAGACTCTTTGGACTCAAGACCAAATTAGGGTTTGCTCTGCTCAAGACATCTCCTTGCACTGATGACCTAAATTAGGGTTTGAGTTTGAACAAGGAATTTTGGACTTCTAATGCCCCATGTAGCTTTCATACTTCATGTTTGACTTATAAGATTACCTCTACCAAGTTTCAAGCCTTGAATCAAATTTTTGCCCAGTCAATTGGACAGTTGACCTAGAAATCAACTGTATTGGGGAAAAAGTCAACTGTGGCCAATTTACAGTCAAACCTCATAATTTTTTATCCACATCAACATTATAGACTCATATGAACTATTTTATCAAGTCTGGATCACAACTCCTCAAGAAATTTGATCAGATCATCAAAAGGGCAAAATGGTTATTTTTAGGGTTTTGACTGTATAAGGGCAATTTCTGATTTTTCACCTAGCCAATGGAAAATTGGGTTCAAGCATGGATTCAAAGACTCAATGGCATCATCTTGACCTATTCATAAGGTTCAAAAGATCTCAAATGCATTGGATTGACAGATGAGTTTTTCAGTCAACTGATCAAAATTTGACTGTACACTGAAAAGTCAAACTTTGACTTTTTGGTCAAAATCAAGTGTCAAGGGTCATTTTTCATCAAAATGAGTCAAAACATGAAACTTGTTCATCAAGAAACCTAATTTTTCAAAATAGGGTTTAAGATTGAAAAATTTCATAACTTCAAATTTTTCTAAGTTATGAAATTTTCTTATTTTTTCCCAACTTTGCCCAACATTTTCACCATGATGCAATTGGACTCAAACAAAACTTCAAACATGAAAGTTGTAATCCTCCATAAAGTCTACAACTTTTATTCACAAATTTTTACAAAAAGAAGCTTGGATCTCAAGTTATGAGTTTTGGAACATGGGTCCATGAAACTTTTAACTTAGTGAAATTTTGCCCTAATTTAGGCAGGATTTTGACCTATCTTCATGACCATTTTTAACATAGTTCAACTTGGAATCTCAAAATGAATTTCAAAGATGGTTTGTATAGCATGTTCCAAGATTTCCAAAATGTCCAAGAACTCTCCAAAATCATTTATGGTTAGGGAGAATCGAAGATTTGAATTTGGCAAAAACTCACTTTGATCCATGGCATTTTGATGTTGGCACAAGTTGCAAAATCTGTCCAAACTTGCTCTGTACTTCATTACAAGTCTCTAAACCCTTCCACACTTAAAAATTGAATGAAAACTCACTGGTTTAAGGTGTTATTCTGATCAATAGAGGTTTACACATTGAATTAATCTTAAAATGGCAAAAAGGTAGCATTTCCATTTTCATAAAGGCAACTTTATGTCAATATTGCTTCCCTTGAGCCTTGGACCTCTCTCTTTGCAGCAAACAAGTTCCATAAACTTAGGCAAAAGTACAACAATCTTGTGCATGCTTGGAGATAGCCTGTACAAGCCTATCTTGTATCACTTCACACTTTTCTTTCAAAACAAGTCAACTTGCCAAAATCACACAACTTGAGTATCTGATATAACCAAAGTTTGTAAGCATTCCAAACAAGTTTTGCACATTACCTTGAGCCATAAACATGAGCCATCCATCCCTCAAACACTCTTGAACATCAAAACACATTCCTCTTGCAAAACAGGGCAGCTTCTGCACTTTGAGTTCCTAAACAAAAACCACTCGTGCGTTTTGCCCCAAACCACTTCCAATACACTCCATACAACCTATCTGAACTATCCCAACCATTATCCATTGACTGTAACTCCATTTTCAAGCTTCACCATTTCTGATTTCAGCTTGTGCAGGTTGACTTCTATAGGCTCATTCAAGCAAGCTCAAAGCAAACAAAGCATTGGGGAAGGTCAGAGGAAGTTCAGGCATGCTCCCAAACATCTCAGGCCTCACTAAAAAGCTCTACATTGCCATACTCGTGTTCAACTGAAACATGTATTTTTCAACTTGCTATCTCTCTATTTAGGAATCATTAGGTTTAGGTTTGTGAATAAAAAATATAGTACTCATAGCCCTTAAGCTGTACATATGCATAGATTTCATTTAAGTTAAGTGTGCTAAGAGAATTTGATTGATGAACATTCTGAAAATATTAGGTTAGAAATTAGGGCCAGAGAAATTCTCTCTGGTCTTTGAGAGTTAGATTAAGTTCTTTACATGGTTGGAATCGTCTTGAAAAATGCTATAACTTTCATGTTGTGAGTTTTTGCTTTAGAGCACGTATACATGAGTTGGACATTTGTACACAGGCGCGCGTATTTTTGAATCAGAGGTTGAAGATGAAGCTGTAACTGGGCTGGGCTTGGTTTGGCTTTTTTTTACACCCCCCTCTTTGTTGTTCATACCCCCTTTGGCCCATTGTTTTATATTTTCATTTTATTTTCATTTCTTTTTATTTCTGACTTTATTTTATTTTTTCCACATATAAAAAATTACTAAAAATATTTTCCTTAAATTTACACATTTTTATTATTTATTTTATTTCATTTTTGACACAATATTTAATTTATTAGGTTTACTATATTTATTTTCTCTAATAAAAAACTTGTAAATAACATATAAAAATAGTATATTTTTATTTTTATTTTTAGTATTTGTATACTTAAATAATATTTTCTCATATATTATTATTTTCTAAACAAATTGTATATATTTTTATTTTTTTATTTACTTGTACATAAATAAATAATATAATTAGTAAATATATTTTCTTAAAACAAAATTTAGGGTTTTTTACCCTTAACAAAATTTAGGGTTTTTTACCCTTAACCAAAGAAAGCATTGGACAGACTAGATTGTGAAGGTCTAATTTTGAAACCCAGCAACATCATCGTAAGAGCCTTTGACGGTTATAAGCGGATGGTCCACGGGGAGGTGGACATCCTAATTAAAGTAGGTACGGAAACTTTCAACTCCATATTTTATGTCATGGACATCCGTCCATCCTACTCTTGCTTGTTAGGAAGGCCCTGGATTCATCATGCTGGAGCCATCACATCTACGCTGCATCAAAAGCTTAAGTACCCTGTCCAGGGGAAAATTGTGACAGTCCGTGGCGAGGAGGAGTATATGATAAGCCATCTGAATTCATTCCGCTATGTTAAATTAGATGGTGAATTCATCAAGACCCCCTTTCAGCACTTTGAAGAGGTTTCCCCTGAAGTTGCGGTAGCCAAGACAATAACTTCTGTGCCCATCATTACCAAACCTGTGTCCCGGATGTCATCCCTTAAAGATGTGAAGGCTATGATCGAGGAAGGAGGAAGCACAATATGGGGTCAACTGCTAGATTTTCCTTACAAGACAGATAATTTCGGCTTGGGTTTCACTGCTGCTAGTCAGAAGGCTGTGAGTCGCTCCCGGGCTGGAGGACCACCATTAAAGATCACTCATCATGGAGTTCATGCCTTAGAGGATGATGAAGAAGAGAGCAATTTTGAAGACTGGATCTTTCCAACTATTGAAGGAGGACTGAATAACTGGGAGGCGAAAGACTTCGTTCCCATTACTTTCATCAATCAGTAATTTATCTTTTGAACATTTTCTGTTGGTCTGTAATAATTTTTAAAACAATTCGTACACTTTTTGCCTTATGCCTTACCCGAGGAATATATGTCCATTTGTAAGGGTTTGATTTTTTATCTTCATATGCCACTTTTAATGAATCATGGACGTTTTCATATATAAACTTTTGTGTTCATTTTTTCCTTCTTTTTACATTTTATTTGTTTAAAGGTGGTTATCCCTTACACACACCCACACTCACAAAATGCAGGTACCCATTCACTCCGGATTCCATGGGTAACAATTATGCTATGGCCTTCAGTGACTCTGAAGATCTGGTCAATCATGCCGAATACGAAGGTGATGAAGACTGTGAAGTGCCTGGAGAGTTGGCTAGACTTTTGCAACAGGAAGAAAGGGCTATTCTACCTCATGAGGAGTTGTTAGAGACTATCAACTTGGGAACAGAGGAAGACAAAAAAGAGGTTAAAGTGGGTGCCAACCTAGAGCCAAGTGTCAAAGAGCGTTTAGTTCAACTGTTGAATGAATATGTGGAGATCTTCGCCTGGTCCTATGAAGACATGCCGGGACTTGATACAGATATTGTGGTTCACTGTCTCCCTACAAGAGAAGACTGTCCACCAATCAAACAGAAAGTCTGCCGAATGAGGCCCGACATGTCCGAAAAGATCAAAGCTGAAGTGATGAAGCAGTTTAATGCTGGCTTTCTTGCTGTTACTTCCTATCCACAATGGGTTGCTAACATTGTGCCCGTGCTAAGAAGGACAGCAAAGTCAGAATGTGCGTGGATTACAGAGACTTAAACATGGCTATCCCTAAAGATGACTTTCCACTACCACACATTGACATATTGGTTGATAATACAACTCAACATAAGGTATTTTCTTTCATGGATGGATTTTCAGGGTACAACCAGATCAAAATGGCCCCCAAAGACATGGAGAAGACTACTTTTGTTACGCAGTGGGGTACCTTCTACTATAAAGTGATGCCATTCGGACTGAAGAAGGCCGGAGCAACCTATCAGCGAGCCATGGTAGCTTTGTTTCATGACATGATACATCATGAGATTAAAGTCTACGTAGACGATATGATAGCCCATTCACAGACAGAAGAAGAACACCTCGACCATCTGCAAAAGTTGTTTGTCAGATTGAAAGAGTACAAGCTCAGACTGAACCCTAACAAGTGCACTTTCGGAGTCAGGTCCGATAAACTTTTGGGATTCATCGTCAGTAACAAAGGCATCGAGGTTGATCCTGCCAAAGTCAAAGCTATACAAGAAATGCCTGCCCCTCGCACTGAGAAGGAGGTCAGAGGTTTCTTGGGATGCCTAAAATACATTGCAAGGTTCATTTCTCACCTAACATCTACTTGTGAACCAATCTTCAACCTGTTGAAGAAAGATCAGGTGGTTAAATGGAATGATGACTGTCAAGTTGCTTTCGATAAAATCAAGGAGTATTTGCTGGAACCTCCTATCTTGATGCCACCCGTAGAAGGAAGGCCGTTAATAATGTATCTGACTGTTCTGGAGAATTCAATGGGGTGCGTACTGGTCCAGCATGACGAGTCTGGCCGAAAAGAGCATGCCATTTATTACCTTAGCAAAAAGTTTACCGACTGTGAGACTCGCTACTCATTGCTCGAGAAAACTTGCTGCGCTTTGGTATGGGCTGCTCGCCGGCTAAGGCAGTATATGTTAACACATACCACTTTACTGATCTCTAAGATGGATCCGATCAAGTACATCTTCGAGAAGCCTGCTCTATCCGGAAGAATCGTTAGATGGCAGATGATCCTCACCGAATATGATATACAGTAAACGACCCAAAAAACTATAAAGGGGAGTATGCTGGCCGATCATCTGGCCCATCAAGCTGTCGAAGATTACCAATCCATGAGGTTCGACTTTCCCGACGAGGATATCATAACTTTGAGCAACATTGAAGAAAACAGACCGTATGACGGACCTGAACAAGGATCCCGATGGACTCTGTACTTTGATGGTGCCTCCAACGCGCTTGGAAATGGTATCGGTGCGGTACTTATCTCTCCAGAAGGTTGCCATACACCTTTCACCGCTAGACTCTGTTTCAGATGTACCAACAACATGGCCGAGTATGAAGCTTGTATCTTTGGTCTCAAGGCTGCTATTGATTTAGGAATCAAATCTTTGATTGTATTTGGGGACTCAGTTTTGGTTATCAGTCAAATCAAAGGAGAGTGGGATGCTAAACATCCAAATCTCATACCTTACAAAGAACATGTCCTAAAATTGTTACCACACTTCGAGCTGATTACCTTCGAGCACTTCCTGCGAGAAGAGAATCAGCTAGCAGATGCGCTAGCTACAATTCCATCCATGTTTAAACTTAACTGGGATAATGAGGCTCCTCAAATCACCATTGAACGAATGGACGAACCTGCACATTGTCACGAGATTAATACCGAAGAAGTAGTGGACCGACCTTGGTTTCATGACGTCAAAAGTTATCTCGAAGCACAAGAATACCCTGAAGGAGCTTCAGTCAACGACAAAAAGTTCTTAAGGAGGTTCGCGGCTAAGTTCTTTCTGAGAAATGGTATCCTATACAAGTGCAATCTTGATTATGTCGTACTCCGTTGTATGGACAAGGTTAAAGCTGAGCAGATCATGGCTGAACTACATAATGGCACCTTTGGCACCCATTCAAGCGGTCATACGATGGCTAAAAAGATTCTACGGGCAGGCTACTACTGGTCTACCATGGAAGCTGATTGTCATCAACATTCCCGTACTTGTCACAAATGCCAAATCTATGCTGACAAGGTACATATTCCTCCAGTTCCTCTCAATGTCTTAACAGCTCCTTGGCCATTCGCGATGTGGGGAATCAATATGACTCGAGAGATCAAGCCTACAACATCCAATGGACACCGTTTCATCCTGGTAGCCATTGATTACTTTACCAAGTGGATTGAAGCAACTTCCTTCGCCTCCGTTACAAATAATGTAGTTGCCCGCTTCATCAAGCAGAACCTCATATGCCGGTATGGTATCCCCGACAGGATCATCACTGGCAACGCTACAAATTTGAACAATACTATGATCACCGCTCTGAGCAAGCAGTTCAAAATTCAACATCACAATTCATCTCCCTATCGGCCTAAGAAGAACGGTGATGTCGAAGCTGCGAACAAAAATGTCAAAAAGATCATTCAAAAGATGACAGTCACCTACAAGGACTGGCATGAGATGTTACCGTTTGCTCTGCACGGGTACCGTACTACGGCACGCACTTCAATTGGGGAAACACCCTATTCTTTGGTATACAACATGGAAGCTGTTTTACCTATCGAGGTTCAGATTCCCTCCTTGAGAATCATGAAAGATGCGGGTTTGAATGAAGACGTTTGGATTCAGACCCGGCTTGATCAACTTAACTTGATTGACGAAAAGCGACTTACTGCTGTTTACCATGGTCAGGCGTATCAGAAACGTATGATCAAGGCCTTCAAAAAGAAAGTCAAGAGACAAGTATATCGAGTCGGGGACCTTGTAATCAAGCGGATCATCTTGCCGCAAAGTGATCCCAGGGGCAAATGGACTCCTACTTACGAAGGACCATTTGTGATCAAAAACATCTTTTCTGGTGGGGCAATGATCCTGACCACCATGGACAGTGATGACCTGCCACACCCTACGAATACAGACATAGTCAAAAGATACTACGCATAAACAACCCGACAAGTCGAAAACCTGAAAGGGCGACTTGGGCAAAAATGGGCATCCCGTTGAATCGAAAACCCGAAAGGGAAGTTCAGGCAAAAGTTAGGGATAAATTAAAAAAATCTGTACACCCGGCAAGTTGAAAACCCAAAAGGGAGACTTGGGCAAAAAAGGGTTTCCCGGTGGACTGAAAACCCGAAAGGGCGGTCCAGGCAAAAGTTAGGGAATTAAAGCGTATGACTATGTCTCGTCGGATCACTTTAAGGACAATCTCTTCACGGACAAGCTCCAAGCTTCTGATCAATCCAATCATCTGGAGACGAAGCAACGAATGGACAAGATACTCAGAGTTACGAAGGCTATAGTAGAATGGGAACCCCATGGAATTGTTACACATAGCCGTCTTTCTTTGTATAAATTTTTCTCAATTTTATGACAACATTCTCTTACTAGGATGCCTGTCCCCTTTGTACAAAATACTTACACAAAGTTAATGCAAAGATACTTCAAAGTGCAGAAATTTGTTTGCCTTTTCTTTCTTTTTAAGCTTATGTTTTATTTGAAAACGTCCAATGATTTATTAAATGGGCATATGCATTTGGGTATAATCACTGCTTACAAATAAAATAAAATGAGAAGGAATAATTACTAACAGATTGAAAGTATGGGAAAATATCTTTAGGCCATTCCAGGAGAAATCCTCAGCAGAGCTAAAGCCTTGAAATACATATCCCCAGCGGAGTTAAGTTTCAAAATCCCCATCAGAACTAAGTTTCCAAACTCCCAATCCTCAGCGGAGCAAAACTTTGAACTGCAAACCCTCAGCAAAGACGAAACTTTCTTTCCCAACGAAGTCCAAAACTTCAACCCTCAAACCCCAGTGGAAGACCATCTAGTTTCCTCCAATTCCCCAGATAGTTGTCTTAAAGCCAGAAGATTCCCCTGCAAGTTATCTTAGAATCTGACAATTAACCAGACAACAGCTTCAGATAATTCCTCAGTAGATTGGCATACAACCCAAACTCTTGAAAACCTTCCAACAGAATAAACATTCTCTCCACAGAGTTATTTCCCAGCAGATCGAAGATTCTCATTCTCATTTCTCCAGTGAAGCCTCCAAGGTTTTAATTCCCCAGTGAAGATCGTTAGAATTTTCCTTATTCGCCACCATAGTCATCAAAATTCTTTGGGTTCCTCAAGCAGGTTTCCCAAGCAGACTTGAAGGATCCCTATATCCCCAGGAAAGTCATGAAGGATTCTCATATCCCCACCAGTTGCCAAGGATTTTCTATCTCCAACAGTGGTCAAGGGTTTATTTTCCCCGACAACAGTCAAAGATTTCATTATCTCCAGCTATCAAGGATTTATTGTCCTCAACAAGACAGCTAATCATCTTACATGTGCATACATTACATTCATATATCATAAACATTGATAAAGCACATTTTATTGCATCATACATGTCATGCAACATAACTTTGTGTTTCAGCTAACCATTTACCCTTTTCAGGATAAGATTAAAAGTTATCTTTAACAACTATGCCAAGATTTCAGATACAGTATGGATACACCCCAGACACGAAGGTCATTCTACTACTCGTTCAGACTTCAGAAATCAGATACAGACTATATACGCTTCAGACACGGAAGCCATTCTATTTCTCATTCAGATTCAACTATCAACCTCAGATTCAGATGCATTCCAGACACGGAAGTCATTCTGTCATTTGTCCAGATCCTAGTTACAGTACGGATACACTCCAGACACGGAAGTCATTCTGCTACTCATACAGATCTCAACTTCAGATACAATCTAGATACGCACCAGACACGGTTTCCATTCTGTCACTCATTCGGAATTTATCCCCAGCCCAGAGATGCTCCATACACAGATGTTTCTTCTGTCACCCATTCAAAACTCAAATACGTTCCAGATACAGATACCATTCTGGTGTTCATTCTCCGGATTTCCAACAAACAGTCTTGGATGGCATCTCTAAGACCATATCCAGCAAGATTCTACCATCTCCAAATGGCATCTTTAAGCCCATTCCCTCATTTACATTTTGATGAGTGCAAATTTACGAGCACTCTAGTGTCCAATCATCTTTTACCTTTGAGTCACGATAGGAAAACTCGCCAATCTAACTCTTCAGGTTCAAGAAGATTAAACAGGGGCAGCTGTTGTACCCCAAAATTTTCCCTCTCATTTTATCAAGATTTCCCCTCACAAGACTCTTTGGACTCAAGACCAAATTAGGGTTTTGCTCTGCTCAAGACATCTCCTTGCACTGATGACCTAAATTAGGGTTTGAGTTTGCACAAGGAATTTTGGACTTACAATGCCCCATGTGGCTTTCATACTTCATGTTGGACTTATAAGATTACCTCTACCAAGTTTCAAGCCTTGAATCAAATTTTTGCCCAGTCAATTGGACAGTTGACCTAGAAATCAATTGTATTGGGGAAAAAGTCAATTGTGGCCAATTTACAGTCAAACCTCATAATTTTTGATCCACATCAACATTATAGACTCATATAAACTATTTGATCAAGTTTGGATCACAACTCCTCAAGAAATTTGATCAGATCATCAAAAGGGCAAAATGGTCATTTTTAGGGTTTTGACTGTATAAGGGCAATTTCTGATTTTTCACCTAGCCAATGGCAAATTGGGTTCAAGAATAGATTAAAGGACTCAATGGCATCATCTTGAGCTATTCACAAGGTTCAAAAGATCTCAAATGCATTGGATTGACAGATGAGTTTTTCAGTCAACTGATCAAAATTTGACTGTACACTGAAAAGTCAAACTTTGACTTTTTGGTCAAAATCAAGTGCCAAGGGTCATTTTTAATCAAAATGAGTCAAAAAATGAAACTTGTTCATCAAGAAACCTAATTTTGCAAATTAGGGTTTAAGATTGAAAAATTTCATAACTTAGAATTTTTCTAAGTTATGAAATTTTCTTATTTTTTCCCAAATTTGCCCAACATTTTCACCATGATGCAATTGGATTCAAACAAAACTTCCAACATGAAAGTTGTAGTCCTCCACAAAGTCTACAACTTTGATTCACAAAGTTATCCCAAAAGAAGCTTGGATCTCAAGTTATGATTTTTGGAACAAGGGTCCATGAAACTTTTAACTTAGTGAAATTTTGCCCTAATTTAGGCAGGATTTTGACCTATCTTCATGACCATTTTACACATAGTTCCACTTGGAATCTCAAAATGAATTTTAAAGATGGATTATAGAGCATGTTAAATGCTTTCCAAAATGTCCAAGAACTCTCCAAAATCATTTATGGTTAGGGAGAATCGAAGATTTGAATTTGGCAAAAACTCACTTTGATCCATGGCATTTTCATGTTGGCACAAGTTGCAAAATCTATCCAAACTTGCTTTGTACTTGATTACAGGTCTCTAAACCCTTCCACACTCAAAAATTGAATGCAAACTCATTGGTTTAAGGTGTTATTCTGATCAATAGAGGTTTACACATTGAATTAATCTTAAAATGGCAAAAAGGTAGCATTTCCATTTTCATAAAGGCAACTTTATATCAACATTGCTTCCCTTGAGACTTGGACCTCTCTCTTTGCAGCAAACAAGTTCCATAAACTTAGGCAAAAGTACAGAAATCTTGTGCATGCTTGGAGATAGCCTGTACAGGCCTATCTTGTATCACTTTACACTTTTCTTTCAAAACAAGTCAACTTGCCAAAATCACATAACTTGAGTATCTGATATAACCAAAGTTTGTAAGCATTCCAAACAAGTTTTGAACATTACCTTGAGCCAAAAACACGAGCCATCCATCCCTCAAACACTCTTGAACATCAAAACACATTCCTCTTGCAAAACAGGGCAGCTTTTGTACTTTGAGTTCCAAAACAAAAACCACTCGTGCGTTTTGCCCCAAACCACTTCCAATACACTCCATACAACCTATCTGAACTATCCTAACCATTGGCCATTGACTGTAACTCCATTTTCAAGCTTCACCATTTCTGATTTCAGCTTGTGCAGGTTGACTTCTACAGGCTCATTCAAGCAAGCTCAAAGCAAACAAAGCATTGGGGAAGGTCAGAGGAAGTTCAGGCAAGCTCCCAAACATCTCAAGCCTCACTGAAAAGCTCTACATTGCCATACCCGTGTTCAACTGAAACAAGTATTTTTCAACTTCCTATCTCTCTATTTAGGAATCATTAGGCTTAGGTTTGTGAATAAAAAATGTAGTACTCATAGCCCTTAAGCTGTACATATGCATAGATTTCATTTAAGTTAAGTGTGCTAAGAGAATTTGATTGATGAACATTCTGAAAAAATTAGGTTAGAAATTAGGGCCAGAGAAATTATCTCTGGTCTTTGAGAGTTAGATTAAGTTCTTTACATGGTTAGAATCGTCTTGAAAATACTATAACTTTCATGTTGTGAGTTTTTGCTTTAGAGCACGTATACATGAGTTGGACATTTGCACACAGGCGCGCGTATTTTTGAATCAGAGGTTGAAGACGAAGCTGTAACTGGGCTGGGCTTGGTTTGGCTTTTTTTTGACACCCCCCTCTTTGCTGTTCATACCCCCTTTGGCCCATTGTTTTATATTTTCATTTTATTTTCATTTCTTTTTATTTCTGACTTTATTTTATTTTTTCCTCATATAAAAAAATATTAAAAATATTATCCTTAAATTTCCACATTTTTATTATTTATTTTATTTTATTTTTGACACAATATTTAATTTATTGGGTTTACTATATTTATTTTCTCAAATAAAAAACTTGTAAATAACATATAAAAATAGTATATTTTTATTTTTATTTTTAGTATTTGTATACTTAAATAATATTTTCTCATATATTATTATTTTCTAAACAAATTGTATATTTTTTTTATTTTTTTATTTACTTGTACATAAATAAATAATATAATTAGTAAATATATTTTCTTAAAACAAAATTTAGGGTTTTTTACCCTTAACAAAAATAATTTTTTATTTTCTTTTTAATACATTAAATATCATATTTTTATACACATAAAAATAAACAAAAAAGCATTTTTTTTATATTTATAATATTTTGTATATTTATATTTAAATTGCTTATTTAAATATTGCTTATTTATTATTTGATGCAAGGAATTCAATTTGGATGTAATAGTAAACCTTAGGATTTTATTTTCTTGCAAATACTCCCCATTCAAAATTGTATCCCCCTCCCCATATCAATGTTGTAATAGTCGTAGATTTATTTTACGCATTTATAGCTTTCAAATATGCCATGATAGAGATTAGGGTTTGTATGCAATATCCAAAATCAAAACAAATAGCTAGACCTAATACAAGACATAAAAGCATGCAAATTGACAACACAATGCACACATGCATCCCTAGGGTTTTCACCCACTTGTTGCCTTTAAAATGGCCATGTTATGCATGTTGAGTATCTTGGCAAAACAAAAAAAAAACAAAAAAAAAGATCATAGTCCCTCGATGACGCTATCTTGGTTGCCTATACAAAAATGATCTAGTCCCTCAAAAAAATTACTAAAGATACTTAGCACAATTGCTATCATGGTCAATACGATGACCCGCACCTGTCCCGTTTAACATCCAAATACAAGGTTATTTATCAAATGCAATGGTAAAACAACACTGTCAAAAGGGTTAAAAATGTGTAGGAAATATCTTTGAGTAGATAAGGTAGACAACTCTTAGTTACTTGATCAAAACTTGCAAAAAAAACATCCTTGTTATTTTCAAACACACCTCACAACACAATTTCAAAAAATTTCCCAAAACAAACTTTCAAACATTGAAATATCTTTTCAAAAGACAAACACCTTTGTATATATTCAAACAAGAATCATTACAAAGGTTGCCTAGACAAGGCCTCCTTTCAAAACATTTTTCAAAACCACACACAAAGCACCATTTCAGACAATTGAAAAGCAAAAGCAAGTGATCTAAACAAGTAACTAAGAGCCCATGTATAACCATGGATGAAAAGGGTGCTAGCACCTTCCCTTTTCATAATCTACCCCCCGAAAAAATCTCAAAGGTCTTTCCTGTGCTTTTTGACCTTTCCTTTGGATAAAATAAAAAGTCTGTGATGACTCTTGCTAAACCGAAACATTTGCAAACATAAACGCAAAACCTCAAGTCAGTTCTCCCACCGTATCACACATGTAATCTCACAATACATTTAATATACATCTCATCTAATTTCTACATAGAGTGATTAATCTTCATCGGCAAGAAATGAGCCGACTTAGTCAATCTGTCCACTATCATCCAAATAGAATCATTTCCCTTAGAAGTCTTTGGCAAACCCATCACAAAATACATAGAAATGTTATCCTATTTCCACTTTGGAATATTCAACGACTTAATCGGACCCAAAGGCTTATGATGTTCATTCTTTGACTTCTGACAAGTTAGACAAACATACACAAATTTCACGACTTCCCTTTTCATACCGGACCACCAAAGTAATTTCTTCAAGTCTTGATACATCTTTGTAGCACTGGGATGAATAATCAAACCACTTCGATGTCCCTTGATTAGTCGTTTTTGCACCTTTATTTACAGTTGATTTTAGTTATAGTTTCTTTATTTTATCAAGTGTTTTATCCTTTCTTCTATGTTTTATGCGTTGATTGTGTATTTTATTATTTTCAGGCTCAGAGGAATAAAACCAGAAAAATCAGTGTGAAAATATGCGAATTTAAGAGTTTCAGAGGAAGTCTTAAAAACCAAGTTACATGGTACCTAACACGGCCAACCGTGTTTCCTGACACGGGCTATGTCAGAAGAGGATGCTCAGCATGCATGTTTAGGAGAAAAGGTAGAGGCTGACACGGGTGCCCGTGTTAGCTGACACGACCCGTGTCAGAAGGTTTGGGCGAGAGAGTTATTGGTGTGATGGACAGAGAATAACACGGGTGCCCGTGTCAGGTGACATGGCCCGTGTCAGGTGACATCGCCTGTGTCGGCCTATGACGTTGGTTTCCTGATTTTTTTTCATACTTTGTCTATATGTTAAGTTGTGAGGGCATTTTGGGTACTTTCAATTGACCTGGATGAATGGTGACTATTTAAATGAGTTTTCACAAGGAATATAGGGACTTTTTGGCAGCGAAGAATAATTTACATGACTGAATATTAGGGAGATCAAGGTTCTTGGAGAATGGAAGATTCTCAAGAGCAGAAGCAATTGAAGATTCGAAGCTATCCAATTACTTGTAATGTCTAATCTTTATCTTGAAATTCTTTTGAACAATATGAGTAGCTAAACCCCTCAATGCTAGGGGGTGTCCCTTATTTGAATTTGTAATGATTATGAATTCATGAGTTCTTTAATAAAGTTTTCTCTATTTGATTTAATTGTATAATGTTTTTACGCCTTCCTGATCGGAGAAATTAGGGTTGGTTTACAGTTAACAACCAGCTGGACCGTGGTTGTTAAGGTTTTTGTATAATTAGGCTATATTAGATATCACCTAGGACTAGGGATACCCTATAGTTACTAAATTTAACCCTTCATAAAATAAAGACTTGACTCCATCAGATATCTCTAAGGACTTAGGATTTAGGATGGATGGATAAAGGTTTTCCCACTAAGGACTTAGGGGAAGATAATCTAAAGCGCTGGTAATTGAAGGATATGAACTTGTTGAAGAGATCAAGATTCAAGGTTGTTACAGGGAAAATTATACACCATACTCTACCATACTCTTCATATCTGTGAAAAATCTCTAATTTACATTTTGTTTATTTTTATTTCTTCTAAGTGATAATTCCTGAACCAAAACCCCAGTTAAAGTTTTTGTTTAATTGAATGTGAATTGAACTCGATAATTGCATGTAGTCCTTGAGATCGTCATTCGGGGAATTCCCATTATTACTGAAAGGAAAAAAATAGTACACTTGTTATTTTTCCCACCAAGTTTTTGGCGCCGTTGTCGGGGTTTGCCAAATTATTGAGTTAAATTGGTAGTTCAATTAAAATTTTGTTGCTCTACAACTAAAATTTCATTTCTGTAATTTTTATATTTTATATTTTTGTTATTCCTGATTTTTCCTAACCTTTGCATGCGAGGAAAGACCTCAGATGAATTTCCTTTTGACGCAGAAATTGAAAGAACTTTTCACGCAAGTCGCAGACAAGCTTAGTTAGCTAGGAAAGAATCAAAAGGTTCATCAAATCATCCAGGTTCAGAGTCTGAAAAGAAAAAACAATGATTGAAGACCCACCACCACCACCAGAGAGACTTCTTGGGGATTATGGAGGAGCAAATGCTCCAACAGGTCGGTTGACTATTGTGAATCAACTGGTCAATGTTATAAATTTTCAACTGCAACCTTCAACCATCCGCCAACTCGAGAATAGATCTTTCACAAGAAAGATCAATGAAGATGACAATAAGCATTTGTAGATATTCCTGACCATGAGTACTACTTTGAATATTGAGGGGCACTTTGAAGAAGCCAAGAAATTAAGGATGTTCCCGTTCATACTGTCTGAAGATGCTGAAGAGTGATTTTACTCATTACCTGCTGGAAGTATCCCCACTTGGGAATAGATGGAAAATACTTTTCTTGATGAATACTTTCCTGCTTCTGTTTACATTCACAAAAGATATTATATTGTGAATTTTAAATAGGAGGAAGGAGAGTCGCTAGGTGATGCTTATAAGAGGTTCAAGAGGTTATTAGTAGCATGTTCCACTCACAACATGGGTCAAATGGAGCAAATGCAAATGTTTGTAAATGGCCTTAGAATGAAGACAAAGCAGTTACCTGATACAACAACCGGTGGTTCATCTAAATATACAACAACCACTAGTGTGAAGAAGATTATTGAAGTCATTGTTGCAAATGAGCATCTAGATCTATATGACAGAGTTGTAAGCAAACCAGAGGGAGTGATTAATTTGAAGTTGGAAATTAATAAGCAACTGAAAGTTGAAGAAGCAATTGCTGCAGAAGTAGAGAAAAAGCTGAAAGGAATGAACGTGGGTACTCAACAGGTAGCTAAGGTTCAACAGGTATATTGTGAAATTTGTAGTGCACCGCACCTTATGGTGCAATGTCTTACAACTCCACAACAAATTGATGAGATAAAATTCTTGAGGTAAAATAACCCATATTCTAACACCTATAACCCTGGGTGGAAGAACCATCCTAACTTCTCCTAGAAGATCAACAACAACAAGCTCCTCAGAAGGCAGAGTAGGAGGCAACTATTGAAAAGATGGTTGTCCATACCTCTCAATTTCAAGAAAAGACAAGGAGTAATCACAGGAAACCACAATTGCAATCAAAAATTTGGAAGTTCATATGCGTCTGATTGCACAACAAGTAGTGCTACGAGCACAATAAAATCAGAAAAGTCATGAGAATGTAAATTCTTTCAACTAGGAGTAAGAAAGTTTCTAGAGAAAAAGAAGATGAGGTAAGTTTGATCTCAATATCATAGAAGTAGATCTGGAAGTGAGAGAGAACAAGATAAAACAGGAAGAAGTGGTATCTCCTGTGAAGCCTGTTGAAGAGAAAACTAAAACAGAAATCAAGTTGCCGAATCCATCTCAAGTTGCAAAGAAGGACACAAAAGAAAAGAGTTTGATAAATTTTCTAGTTGTTCAAAAAGCTCGAGATCAATATACCATTCTTTGAAGCGCTCAAGAAAATGCCTTTGTATCAAAAATTCATGAAGGAGGCATTATTAAATAAGAGATCAACATGAGAGGGATCGATACCCTATGATGATAAATTGTGTGTAATTGCACCCGAGAGGAAAATACCTATCAAGTATAAGGATCCGGGGTCATTTGCAATACCATGTGTTGTACCCCAAAACTTTCCCTCTTTGTTTGTCTATCTTTAATTGGCGTTTACTTTATTAACATGCGCATACATGTATATCATTGGACCCGTACTCATGGGATCAAGGTATCTTATTCAACACAACAAAGCTCCTGTATTTGTTCAACGCATGTCGAGTTGTAGAAGATTTGGGGGGTTTTTGGTGAATTTTAAGCAGTGCGAATGGGTAATAGTTTGTCAACTGATTTGAGCTTGGAAATTCATATCTCCTAGTTGGAACAATATTTTGGATTGATTTCTTGAGGTTTTGAAACCATCTCGATGTTCTATTCAATTTTCGTGTTCAAACCAAAAGCTAAATCTCGAAGGAAGGTCTCCGAATACGCCATTCTTTTGGAAGTTATACAATAAAAAATACAAAAGAAGTGGACTGAATCGTTATTTCAGGTGCACTGAAAGATTCATAACTTTTGTACGGATTGTCGTATGCGTGCAGCGTCAATTGCCAAATTTCCATCTCGATGTCATCTTGATGCCGTCTTTGGAGGCTAAAATTTGATTCACGAAGGAAGGATCCGCGGATTTTGAGTTTCTGAAGACATATTGGTGCTGAACCGGAACTCATTTGTATTAATGTTTGATACGGTAAAGTTCATATCTCACTCGATTTTTATCGTATTGAGCCAGGTCTAGTGGTGTTGGTTCACTAATTTCATTTACTACAACTTATCTTCATATGTTAAAAGCAAACAGTGACCCGAAGGCTTTTGTTGTTGGTCTTCTTCACGCGCGACGTAGTAAAATTACGCATACAAAATTATTTTTGTCTGACACGGTGTCAGTAAAACTTCAAAAATTCATAAATTCCTCGTCGTCTATCAGATTGAGACCGTTCTTTCAGAAACACGTCACAAATTTGATTATCTTCATTTTTCGTGTTGCGACTTTTTGAAGATTCCGTACAAATGATAACATGGCACTTCACGGTCGTGTCGGGCTCACACTTTCAAGCCAAGGCCCAATCCAATTGCACATCCTAGGCCCAATTGGCCCATGTATATAATATCAAATATGATTTTTGGAAAGAGAGAGCTCTCATAATTCACAAGTTCTCATAAATACAAAAATATTTTCTCTCAATCCTCTCAAAGATCAAATCAAAGTTCTACAACTTTTTTTATCAAGAACACAACAACAATTTGATCAAGATTTGAAAGTAAAGATAGAAAAGAAATTCTTCTCCCATCATTGATCCATTCGTTGCGATCTCAAAATATAAGCTTCCTCTTCACTTTTATCAGTGAGTTTTCTTGAATTAAGCACTTTTAAAATAATTGATTATTTGAGAAGCACTTTTTTAATCAAGCATGAAATGAATTTAGGTTGAATTTTGAATTAAGAATACGAATCTAATACTAGAATCACGGTTTGGTTTGATTATCATGTGTAGATCTAAAATTGGATAGTTGAATTAAGTGCTTATTGAATTAAGTTAATTTTGGTGAAAGTGCTTAATTGATGAAATAAATTGAGGATGTTGCATGAGGTTTAATTGTTGATCTGAATCAAGCATGTGAAGTTTGAATCTAGACCTCGAATTATGCAAAATCATGTGTTGAATTTATGGAGATTTGGTGTTTGATCAATTGTCTAAGCCATGAGCCAAAACATCTAAAAGTTAGAAAAAGCCACTTTCTGCCTGCATGGTAACCGGTTACCTGATTATGGTAACTGGTTACCACCCTTTCCACGTAACTGAAACTTGAAATCCGCACGCGGGTAACCGGTTACCTAGTTATGGTAACCGGTTACCTCAAAACAATATCGTTGACTTTTTGAGTTATGGTGACCGGTTACCCAATTATGGTAAGCGGTTACCTCAAAATAGTAGTGTTTTCCTTAACTCTCCGGGTTATGGTAACCGGTTACCCAGATACAAATATTGCATTTCGCTCTGTTTTAATGCATGTTTTCACTTATTGCCTTGTTTATTCTAACTTATTTTGTGAATACTTTGCAAGGTACATTGTTAAGACTTCAATCTTTAATTGGAACATGATTATTGGTTGAAAAGTGCTTTATGTAACACTTGAGGCCGAAGAGGGAGGAGGGTGGTTGCACCGCATGTTTAACACTCAAGGCCGAAGAGGGCTATGAGTGGTCGCCACATCGGAATGAGAGGTATCTTGAGGCTATACAGGTATGAGACTATATGGTTGAAGGAAGGCTTATAAGGATTAATTTGTACTATCTATACCAATAAGATGCATCTTATTTTGAGTAGCTCGTTCCATAAGAACTCCACAATTAAGCGTGCTTGACTTGGAGTAGTATTAGGATGAGTGACCTTCTAGGAAGTTTCTCGGAAAGCGTGTGAGGATAAAACATGCTAAAAAGACTCGTGTTGGTTTGTAGGGTCAGTCGATAACCCTGAAAGTAGTCTGGGGCGTTACAAACGGTATCAGAGCCAGACCTCTCCCAGTACAATATGGTTCGAGGACGAACCATGCGGAAGTTTGTGGGCATGTAACACCCAAGGCCGAAGAGGGCGGAGGGTGGTTGCACCACATGTGTAACACTCGAGGCTGAAGAGGGCTATGAGTGGTTGCCACATCAGAATGAGAGGTATCTTGAGGCTATGCAGGTATGAGACTGTATGGTTGAAGGAAGGCTTATAAGGATTAATTTGTACTACCTATACCAACAAGATGCATCTTCTTTTCGGTAGCTCGTTCCATAAGAACCTCCACAGTTAAGCGTGCTTAACTTGGAGTAGTATTGGTATGGGTGACCTTCTGGAATGTTTTTCAGAAAGCGTGTGAGTGAGGATAAAACACGCTGCAAAGACTCGTGTTGGTTTGTGGGTTCACTTTATGCAATCACTTGTTAGTGAAAGTTTGCGTATGATGCGCAAATGATATTATTCTTACATAAATCTTGTTTCATGCAAGTACCCTGGCCTTACACGAATGTGTATGCTACACATTCCACCGTGTGATTATTGTTTCATATGCTGTATAAATTGTATTTCGTGTAGGTACTTTGGCATCACACAGATGCGTCCGCTACACATTCTACCATGTGATTGTTATACACTGTATGAATTGTGTTTTGTGCAGGTGTATTTTTATATTCAGATGTGTCCTCTACACATTCTAATCTTGATTTATTGATACTTTGATGCTTAGGATGATGGTATTTTCTTTGTTGGTGATAGCAGCTCGCGAAGTTTCCAGGTTTCTTTGCTATTGCTCGCCATCTACGGATTGTCATCCGTATGGTACATTTCCCTTTTATTTTCCTTTTTGCATTTTATTGCTTTCTAAAGATCATGTCAAGTAGCACTTTTACCGCTTTCCTTGCCATGAGAAGTAGGAATAAAGATGTATGACGAGGATCTCTGTTGCTGATCATGTCAAGAATCCCTCTAGTTTATTTAAATAGCCGTTTAGGGCAATTCCGCATTATGTGCATTATGTGTGCTACTTGTGTGTGTTTAAAATCCTACCTTTGAAGTAGGTATTCTGCAGGTGCGTTTACATTTGTGCTCGCATATTCCCCCACCCTTATTTAAGTCCTCATAAGGAGGCAAGCGATGAGGGTTCACAATTGACCCCCACATTTTATTCGTGTCATCCTTAGCTCACGTTGTATGTTGATGCTTTGGGTTTGTGCAGATCATGTGTATCGAGTCGGTCAAGTGGAAAAGGGTTTTGCAATCAAACCCCCACACTTTGTCAGGAGTTTGCAATGGCCATTACTGACACTTTGCTACCTGCTTGTTTGCTTCAGGTGATCCGCTCGTTTTAGCTAAAGTAATACTTTTATTTTTTATTTCATCTCAGTCTCCTTCTTGTTTGCTTTCGGTGATCTGCTCCCCTTAGCTAAAGCATTTTCTCTTCATACCCCCATCCCCTGAGTCAGTATACCCCGATTGCATGCTTTTGCCAAAGCACTTATTTGTATATACCGTACTCCCTTAGGATGTATTTGTTTCTGTCCTGATTCAAACTAGTCCTTATAATAGGTATCCATGTATGCTAACATAGGGTATAGATTTCTCATTCAAAACTAAACCTTAGGATCAACCATTGTATGATAACATTAGGGATTAGATTTAGATAGTCTCCTTTAGATGATTTTTTCTTTCTTTTGCATCCTTGTATTAAGACTAAAACTCTTTTCTTAGAAAATGCATAAAACATCTAATAACTTTCAAATCCGTTTTTTAAGGTAAAAAACATCAACCAATGCAAACTCTTTTGCACCTTCGGGCCCCCCTTTTCTTTCAATTTTTTTTCGAAAGAGCATGTTAGTTCCTTTCCACTATATGTCGTAAGTCTCCAAAGGTCGAGCAGCGGTCGAATGGTTGAATTTAACATTGTTCAACTAAAAAACACAAACCCACCATAACAAAAGAGATGAACTATGGCTGCTCCGATTCCTTAAAAGGGATATATAGACATTGGGGTAGGGCCCGAACAAGCACAAATTTATTTTTCCCTACATTATTTTGTCTTTTCTTTTGCATGCATTCCATTTTTTTGTTACTTTAAACCTTAGACATAGACTTTAACCACACCCATTAGATTAGAATAACAAGAGCAGATATCATAGAGTACTACGAGCATGTGGGGTGCTAATACCTTACCCTCGTGTAACAGATTCCCTTACCCGATCTCTCGGTCGTTTGACCTTGAATTCACCCTTCTCAGGTTTAGTCGATGTTTACCTTTACCTTCCTGTGGGATACAAAATGTTCGATGGCGACTTTATTGATGTCATATCGATGATTTATTCAGCCGGTTGTTTTAGTTGGCGATTTCACTGGGGACAGGTTAACCTATTGCTGGTCCATCCCGAAGTCGCTCCTAGCTCTTTTTTTCTTTTCTTTCAATGTTTATTTTTATGTTTCTAGTTTATTCATCCATACATGATTACCTGAGCATACTTGTTTGCATTTCATTTTATTGCTTCCCATATTGGTTATCTGTTGTGCTGGATTCTGTCTCTCCATGTTGGGTGGGTGTTACTATCGAGGTAAAACGCCCAATACCCAAGCTAGAGTGCACTATCTAGGAAACCTAGGAAGAGTAGAACATGACTTATATTTGACGAAGGTCCTACCAACGCGGTCATGTCGTCTACGCTTAGATGAGGTTCAAATGGAGTGTTATGGTCATCCACGTCTGTGGCTTGATGATAGTGTTTCCGGATGAACCCGTGATTTTGAGTTACCATTGGCTTACATTGACCTAGTCTTTACCCGTGAGTGGGGGGGATAATTTTTACAGGTACAAATGGTGAATTTATTCTGATGGTGATCTTGTTCTATTGGTGACTGTATTCTGCTAGTGACTTGGTTTTCTATGGTTTATATTCTGAACTATTGATCTTGATATTCTCAGCACATCTAGATATGGCACAACAAATTTACGATGTTAGAAGTTTTAATACGGTGGGAGAACTAATTTTTGGATTTTGTGTTTTATTGCAAATGTTGCGGTTAGCAAGAGTCGCCAACGGCTTTTCTTTTATGCAATAAAGGAAAGGGTGAAAAGAACAGGAAAGACCTTTCGAGAATTTTTCGGAGTAAGGGGGGTAGGTTATGAAAAGGGAAGGTGTTAACACCCTTTTCATCCGTATTTATCTACGGGCTCTTAGCTGCTAGCTCACTTTGAAAATGCTTTTTGTGTAAGTGTATTTTTGAAAATATTTTGAAAAGATGCCTTAGTGCGGAAAACTTTGTAATGATTCTAGTATCGTTGAGAATGCATACAAAGTGTTTTGTCTTTGAAAATATTTAGAAAAGAGAGTGTATGTGTGAGAAATTGTTTTGTTTTGTGATCAAGCAACTATAAGCTATCTAACTACTCAAAAGGTATTTGTTATTTTCCTTATTTCCTTTAGACAGTGCTATCCTACTATTAGTTAGTAGGTAGCCCTATCATTGGATGTTTTGAGGGACAGGCGTGGGTCATCATACAATCATGAAGGCAACTCGTAAGACACTTTAGCAATTACCCTAAGGTACTAAGATCATTTACCGAGGCAACATCAAAGGGTCATCGAGACCAAATGGTCTTTGCTAAAACTTCTCACGTTCGAGGGACGTGTTTGTTGTTTTCCGAAGGCAACAAGTGGGGGTATCTTAGAGGTGTGTGTGTGTGCAGTGTGTGATGTTTCAGTTACTTTTATCTTGGATGTTATCTTTTCTGATGTTTGCTTTTAAGTATTATCATGCAATCCTATTAAGCTAGCAATTTAAGATATATACAAGTGTGGAAAGTAAAAATGCAGAAAGTAATCTACGCTATTACATTGCTTCGAGAATTGGGAGTACAAACTAAAAATTGGGGATAATAATGTAAAAGAACCCTAATTATAAAACTATTACATCCCTCTGTACAGTTACAATAATTCATGAAAATGCGGAAAAAGTAAACAAATGCGCGGAGGATGGAAAAGGGAAAGATGTAAAACCCTAAAAAAAATCGAAGTATAAGAAAATGTTTTCTTTTGTTGTTTTTTATTTCGAAAAATATTTTATAATAATAAACCTAATTCTAACTAATTTTTTAAAAAAATCAAGGTGATTTAAATTAATTAATTTTATTTTTGAAAATTAAATTAATTAATCAAAACAACCTAAATCTAATATTTTTTTGATTTTGTGATTATTTGTTTTTTTTCTGATTTTTTAAAATAAATTAAAACAAACAAATAAATGATTAAACAAAAAATTAAAATTACAAATGGGCCAGAATTAAAGTAAATGGGGGGGGGGGGGTGCATTTCAAAAAAAATCCCCAAGCCCATTAGCAAGAGTGCCCAGGCGCCTGGAGATCTGGTAAAGGTAGCTCCTTAGGGTGCATCGTGGTCATGATTGCTTTGAAGCGTTGGATTTGGAGTTTTTGAGATTGGATGGCCCAGATGTGGGTTGCATCATGCGCGTACTGGCCTAGTTTACACTTGACCTGTAAGAGAAACATGGAAAAATAAAAACGCCTCGCGCCTGGATCGAACCCAGGACAAGGCGCCTGGAGGTCTTTTGTGTAAGTGTGTTGCCACTGGGGTGGCGTGTTCATCTGGTACATTAATCAAAATAAAACAATATAATATGAAATTGCAAGCTAATTCCAGATCAGCAAACACACGCGCTTGTAGTGGGCCCTGATTGTTTGAACGAACCAATCATATTATTTCATTTTTCCACGCGATTGCTCCGGCGAGTCAGACCATCCGTCACAGTGGTCAACTCCTTCTTCTGTGATTGCCTTAAAATCAAACCTGCAAAACAACAAGATTTAAGACCCCAAATTAACCCTAACCCGCTTAAAAAATCCCACTGAGTCTGAATCTGGGGTCCGTTTGGGATGAAAGTACTTGTAACGCGAAACTGAAGCTTAAGAAGCTCCTTGCTCTAACTATGGCATTTTCAAATTCAAGCAATCTAGCTCACATGTACCACGTTAGATTCATTCCATATATCACTAATAATATGAATATATGCATAATACCGATTTAAATCACATGAACAGAGAGTTTGAAATCAAAACTTTTACCAAAACCGTGGGATGATTATGAGGAGGACCTGGGATGCGTAGGGCTTGAATCTGGGCTCTGGAGGACTCCTGGGGAACTCAAGAGTGGGTTAATGGTTTTTGTTTGGATTGATATGGGCTGGAAGTGCAGCTACGAATTTTACAACTTTTTGGAATTTTGAGAATTTTTGGAGAGCCTTCTTATGCAGTGGTCATCGTGTCATTTAAGCTGCCTTGGCTTGCATTATATATAGGAAAGATATGAGCTGATATACATGGCATGAAATCAACTCATTAAGTCATGGTTTAGACAAAGATAAAACAACTTTAAAACTTGCTATACTTGAAATATTTCTTCCCTTATTGGTCTTGTACAAACTTGGCATCTTTGACAGGCTTGCATGAGTTTGTAATGGGCCTGTAAAGGTGTGAAATCAAAAGGCCTAAGTCCTTACACATTGTTTTCATTTTTATTTGATTTGATTTATTCTTAAATGAATAAAAATGCAAATAAAAGAAGTAAAAATCATAATAATGTGTGAATGCTTTTTAGAGGCCCTATAACATCTTATGAGCATGTTTGAACATCAAAAGTTAGGCCCGCTAGTTTAAAATCCCAAGTTTGCTCATTTTGTATTTCATGAATTTCCTCAAAATTTCTCAACTTGTACAACTTATAACTTTCTCAATTTTCATGTTTTGGAGATGATATTGGACTTTTTGAAAATCTCAAGGTGTCCTCTGCACTTTCTCTTTTAATAACTTTTGCATTTGGAGACATTATCTTGATGTAAGTTGCCTTGACAAAAAGTGTCTTTTGTTGACTTTTGAAAATGACCTATAATGTATTAGCTCATATCTTTCAAATGAAGTATTTTTTGGACTTGAGCATAAAAACAAAGTTGTAGAGAATTGAATTTTCTTCAATATGGGTTTTGGTTGGGGGAAAAGTGGATGAAGCATGTGAAAGTTATGCTTGGTCAAAGTTCAGTTGACTTCTCCTTAGGAAACCCTAATTTGACAATTCTTGACTTTTTATGATTTGAGAGCTTTCCTTGGGGAATCATGATCAACCATTGATCAAATGATTAATATCACTTCAAAATGTTGATAAAAAATATTTAAGTTTGACTTATGTTGACCATACTTGACTTTTTACTCAATACAATTGATTTTCAATCATCTGAGCCATTGACTGAGCAAACTTGTGATGTAGGACTTGAAACTTGACATGAACCTTGTTGAGCACCTATGGAAAAACATGGAAACTACTTGATACATTTTCAACCCAAATTTCCTTGAGAAAATCAAAACCGTGGTTGTGGACTCCTTGCTTAGTAGGAGGTTTGACTGGTCAACCCTTGAGTGTCTTGAGCATTTTGAGAAGCTTTGAAGAATGTCTTGAAGAAAATGGGAGAGAAAATTTTGGGGTACAACAATTGCCCATGTTCATCTTCTTAAACCTAAATAGTTAGATTGGCATGTCCGCAATTCGTGACTTGAATGTATAAGATGATTGAACACTTAAGTGCTCGGAAATTTGCACTCACATGTGCAAGAAGTAACACTGTTGATTGATTGTACTGGGAATGGGCTTATAGATGCCATTTGGAGAGGTAACAGAGATTCGTCAGATATGGGCTTATAGATGAAATTTGAAGTAACTTCCGACTTCAACTGGAATAAGTATCCGAATAAATCTATGGTCCATTTAATCTGAGCCAGAAAATGTTTATGCTTGTCTGCAATTGGAAGAAGTATCATAATAAATATTTGGTTGGTTTAATTTGAGCCAGAAGAGGTATCTTTGTCTTTAACTGGAAGAAGTGTCAGAGTAAATCTTTAGTCGATTTAATCTGAGCCAGAAGTTATCTGTGACCGTCTTTAACTTGAAGAAGTATCAGAATAAATATTTGATCAATTTAATTTGAGCCAGAAAAAGGTCTGCTGGAAGAAGTATCAGAATAAATCTTTGGTCGATTTAGTCTGAGCAAAAATAGGTTTCTTTGTCTTTAACTGGAAGAAGTATCGAAATAAATCTTTGGTTGATTTAATATGATCCAGAAAAAGGTCCGCTGGAAGAAGTATCAGAATAAATACACGCTTGATTTAAACTGAGCCATACGATTTTTAACGACTGATTTCAACTGGGAGAAGTATCAAATAGATCTATGATCGATCTATCTAATCCAGAAGATGTATATGTTTTACTTTTGACTGGAAGAAGTATCAGAATAAATCCGTGCTTGATTTAACCTGAGCCAGAAAATGTCTACGACCATCTTCAACTAGAAGAAGTATCAGAATAAATCTATGGTCAATTTAATCTGAGCCAGGAGATATCCATATTTGTCTTTTATTGGGAGAAGCATCATAATAGATCTACGCTCGATATAAACTGAGCCAAAAGATGTTGTGTTTGAGAAGATTGTTTGGTCATACCAGTAGTTGATGATGTTTGTTGATTGATCTTTTCCTGAAAAGGTAAAGAGTTAGTTGTATGCAATGCCATGATGTATGAAATGCATTATATAATGATGTTCTTAAAATAAATGAGAATGTGTTATATGCATTTTGTATGCATATGCTATGATGCTTGTAAATGATGTATGGACATGAAATGTTGTTGAAGTGTTTTCATAAACTCAGACAACATTTTTGTCTGAGGAAAATGAATCCCTGATTGTTGCTAGAGATAAAGAGTATGTGTATCTTTAATCTTCTGGGGCTTGTTTCCGCCAAGGATTCTTGCTCTCTGTTTGAGGAAACTCCACTGGGTAATGTTGATTTCTGCTTGGGGGAGAAGAGTTTAAAAAAATTGGTTATTCCTCACTCTATTGGGGATTATAATTCTTGTATACCCTGACTGGGGATAAAAGAGATGGATATCTTTTCTAGGTACTGTTTGACCGAGTTTCTGATACGGGTACCGACTCGTCTGGAGAGACTAAGGTTGAATGATATATGATCTAGTTTCAAACTTAGTAGCAATTCTCCGGGGGATAGCAATTCGGGCTGTCTTTTGCTGGAGACAAGAATTCTGCCGGTTGAAGAAGACTTAAACTGGGGAGATTAAACTTCACTGGGGAAATAAACCCTGTTGACGAAAATTTGAACCCCACTAGGGAAGTAAACCCCGTTGATGGAGGAATACTCTGCTGAGGGAAACTCCTTGCCGAGGAGAATGAGCTCTGCTGGAGAAAAGTAGTCTGCAGGGGATTTCACAGTTTTGAAAACTCAGTTGGGGAGAAAATTTTACATAAACTAATGATTGAGTTTCCATAGATGGGCGATATTACTTTGGAAAATATTATGCTCCTTTATCTTCCAGAGTGATCTACTCATGGAAGTGGCTTTGTGGGGATTTGTGGATGGTTTGGACGTTATCCCAACTCCTAGAGTCTTGAGTAGATGCTTATTCCTATTTTTTGTGCATAAATTTCTCAACAGTCAATTGTACTCATATGCATATGCTCATTCAATTTTAGTCATTGGACGTCTTGCAAACAAAACAAAAAAGGTAAAAATAAAGAGTTTGAATTTAGAAATTGAATTTCTTATTGATAATTTCCCCATAAACGAGCGATTTTGTACAAAGAGACAGAGATCCCAATAAGGGGAAATCATCATGAAAAGAAAATAAATACAAAGTGTAAACAAGATAATAGCTATGTGAAAATAATCTCGTCAAGTTCCAATTCTGCTATTGCTTCTATGTCTTCAAGCATCTCATCCCTTACTGTCGGAAGAAGTTAATTGAACTGATATGTACCATTTGAACTTTTATTTTGATGATAAAGCTTGATGTAAGTGATCCAATAGGGACATAGTCGTATGCTTTAATCCCTAATTTTTGCCTAGACCGCCCTTTCGGGTTTTCAGTCCACCGGGATACCCTTTTTTGCCCAAGTCGCCTTTTCAGGTTTCCGAATTGCCAATTTTACAGTCTTCTCATATATATTCCCACTATGCCAAACAAGCGCATAGACAACGCTTTTTTTTTGCCATAGACAACACTTTAAAGCGTTGCCTAAACCAGCACTGCTATAAGAAAAGGCAGCGCTTTGGATTAATTTTAAAGCGCTGCTATATGTCCCCTTTAGCAGCGCTTTTACTTTAAGAGTGCTTTCTTATGAACACCTTTAGTAGAGCTTTTACTTTAGAGAGCGCTTTGGTAAGTACACCTTTAGTAGCACTTTCTCATTTTAGACAGCACTTTAGACAACGCTTCTTGCATCTCTTTAGACAATGCTTTTCTTTAAAAGTATTGTCTATTCCCCACCTTAGGCAGCACTTTCCCATTTTAGGTAGCGCTTTCTCCCTACTTTAGACAACACTTTTCTTTAAAAGCGATGTCTGTTCCCCACCTTAGGCAGCGCTTTCTGCCTACTTTAGACAACACTTTTCTCCTTAAATGCTGTCTAATGTTAACAATTTTTTTAAAATATTAGACATATTTTCTCCTTAAGCGCTGTCAAATATTTTCTCCATTTTTTGCACCAGGTTTTCACCACATTTTGCACCAGGTTTTCACCACATTTTGCACCAGATTTGGTAGCTTCAATCCAATATATATGCATCAAATTTGCATATACAAAAAATCTACATATATATATAAATGATGATATATACAACAACTTAAAAATTCTAAAAATTATAAATTGATGTTTAATCTACATATTACTATCTTCGAGAATTTCTAAAAAACAACAACAAAGAACTTGTTAGCTCTATCTTCTACATCTGCACCTATAACCTGAAACAAAACCAAAAGATCAAAATTCATACCATGATAAAACAAAAATTTATTCCAATTTATACTTAAAACTCAAAAGTTGTACTCAAAATTCTCATCAATGAAAGAAAGACAATATACCTTATAAAATTCTCAACTCCATAATAAATTGACACCATTCCTCCATAAGTTCATCCAATTGATCTTTTGAGTAATGAGCATAATTGAATTCGTCAAAGTACTACATAGTAAAATAACATAGTATGTGATTTAGTTAAAACACTATGCCATTTTATGAGAAATATTAAAATAATTCATAAGTTAGAAATTCATACCGTGGATGGAATCTCTATTCGGTCCAAAAGAAGCGTTTCTTTCATAAACCTCAACATGAAATAATCGTAATCTATACCATTACGTTGGCAAGGACACTATACATGGAAAGAAAATACAGATATATATCAGGATATACCCCTTAACTTTTTTTATCAAGTATCATCACTAATATAATCAAAATTGTGAAAATATACCTGCACTCTAATCCACGTAATGTTGTTGGCTCTACTCTTTGGTACTTGAATATCTCTTTGTAATCGAAAAGCTTGTAAAACACTATAATAAAATATAAACGACTATTTAGAACAATCTCACATAGATAAATAAATATACACACGAATATTTAGAACAATCTCACTTACGTATCAACCGTCTTCTTCAAATCTGGGTATGTTGTCCAATCATTATATAACGAATCCAGATAGTATACAATCTCTCTAACAGGATTAATCGCAAGCAACAACCAATGTCCACTGTAAAATTAAACAAATGTTTGATGGAAAATTTCTAAACAACGTCAAAAATTAAAAAATTATAATATATGAAGTTAGGATGAAAATCTAACCCGTTGCCAGTATTATATGGTAAAAAGAACAACTTTTCTGTATCTTTGCTGACCATAAATAAATCGAGTACATACGATATGACATCATCTGGTTTTGTTACAATTAACCTTGCATTGACGGTGTTGGGAGCTAAGAAAGCGAATTTATCTTCCAATCCACACAGGCACATCACTTTGTCATACAAAAACCTTAAATAAAAATATCATTAAAATTAGACTATATTCATTGAAATGAGTAAATAAATTGTTCATTTAATTAAACAAAGTTGATCGGAGTATACCTGATGTATGTATCGATAACACTGAGGTCTAAAGTAGAATGTTGTAAAACTTGATCAATATCTTCTCTACCAATTTCTTCCATATATTCATAACCAAAAATGTCTGCCTTTATAGGTATAAGACGAGTACCACCAATTGGAATATTTGTTATACCTATATATGTTCGAAGGCACGACCTATACTGAGAAGTAGGTTTTTTGCTAGCCGCGGTATTCTTACCCCTACTGACTTGCTCAGTCTCTTTAGCATGCATCTAAATATCGTTTAATTAGTTAGGTGAAGTATAAGATCATTCTATGCATAAATATCATACAATTATGTTATACCTTTTTTTTATGCAACTGACTCAGTTTGCTTCTTAATCCCCTTATCTTTTGATTTGGATTTTGTGGGAGTCTAACATTACCATGAAAAAAATGTACGTTAAATGGTCATAAAAAATTTGAATACGCAAAGGTTCATAATGATTTAAAACATACCTCCTCATCTATGAAAATAAGGTTTGACGACCATGCAACATACGATCCTATTGCCTCTCCCAGCAATGTTGCATCTGAAATATCATCAGGCAAAGGTAATGGCGCATCCCTATCTAAAGCAATATCAATTGATACTTTCATAAATCCAGCAGGGAGCGATTTATGGTGAAGTACTTCTCTCAAGGTGTTATGCACTTTTCCCGTGCCAACCGTGCGATAAGTCAGTGACGATAAATATAGCTGACAAGGGTAAATGCCCTAAACACAATAACAAATATGAAATTGTTAATGTGTATATATGTCAATTAAAAAAATTGTGCTAATTCATAATAATATATATTACCTCGGGAATTTTCTGATAGAAATCACAATTGATACTATCTTTGTTACTAGTATCCTTGAACCCCGGACCTTTCCTTTCTGACATGTACTTTTCTTTGTCCTTTTCCAGCTCACAAACTTTAGCTTTTAATTTTTATAACTCTTCCATCACTTCTTTATTGCTATGACCTTTCCTCTTTTGATGGTTACCCAAATATGTTTGAGTCACTCCAAATCCCTTACCCCTCACACGACCGGTATACTCAGGAACATTTAATACCCGACTAAGTATACTCCTATAATCATGGTCTTCAGCCTGAGTTAAAGATTGAGATAGACTCTCCTGAAATTCATATGCGTAGCGAAATATATTAGTGGTGATTAAACTCATAATTTATTTATTTTAATAAGCTCTATATTTAATTAAAGGAATATTGATATACTTACACATTGCTCATAAATTTTCTGCACATCTTCCTTAACAACTCCATCCTTACCCACCCGGGAAGCCTTCCACAGAACATGTTCCGGAAGAGATTTTTCTTGACTTTTCTCCTCTTATAACTACACATTAAGAAAAATAATAAAATCAATAATGATAAATGATGAACAATTATATCATAGCATTTATATATACTTACCAATCTTTATTGTAAGCATGCATATCCCATACGCCCATTTCTGTATGGATACGGGGAACTTGATGCTCGTTGGTGATTTACGCCACTCACATCCTGGAAATTGGAGGTTCTTCTTTTTTCTTTGAAGGTTGCCAATTCTTCAAGAGAAATCAAGCCTGCATACGCTTGTGGATGCTCCACATCGATAAAATTGTTATCGGAATCCCTAAGAAACTTGTTTGTAAAAAAAGATCGAAACCCTCTTAGTCTTTTTCTGGCCAATTGAAGAGAATATGATTTTAGATTATCATCAATATTAAAAGACCTCTACAAAAAACACAATATAAAAAGCGTTAGTAATTTAAAGATATAAGCGGCAAAAAAACGAAAGACATCACATATGGCACCTGTATTTCAGTCCATAATTTTTATTTAATGGGTTTCAACTCGCGCCTTATCCAATCATCACAAGTGATTGGAACTTCTCTCCTCACAATTGAACCAATGTAACTTGTTAACATTGAACCGTTAAGCTTAATTAGTTGTTTGTCTTCATTCCAATGTACGTCAAATTTGATACCTTTATCTCTTGCACGAATGATTGACTTCATAATTGTTATACCTCGTCTAATATCATTCTCCATATCACGAGATGATTCTTTTCCATCATTATTAGAAGTCATTTGACCTGTAATATTAAAGAACATAAACACCATATTAAATTCAAGTAACTTAAACACAATATAAAAACATAAACAAAATATGAATTACTAGTACCTATTTCATTAACATCTCTTTCATTTCCATTATTATTAGAAGCGTGATGTGATTTTTCCTCATTGGTGTCTAATATTAAAGAAAAACATAAACACCATATAAAATTCAAGTAGCATTGAATTAATAAACACAATATAAAAACACAAATACCATATAAAATTCAAGTAGCATTGAATTTATAAAAACATAAACACTGATGGGGATCTGTAACGTATAGCCTAAATATAGTACTGCAAGTGCACAGCCTATCGAAGTAATATATAAGATTATCGAACCACAGAGACCAATTGTCAATCTATCAACTCTATTGCTAAGGTGCTTATCTAAGGTGAACAAGAATATTGATGTGAGTGCAGTGCAACAAAGTAAATGAGCGAGGTAAATAACAGTTTAAAAGACAGGTTGGAATGTAAATCATGTAATCAGATATTGGTCTGGTCATGCGTAGATGAAACTACTTATGGGGAAGTATTTTCTATTGATAGCAAAGAATCAATTTAACGGGAACTTGTAGCTTTTGACTACTAAGAACCGAATTTACTCTTTAAATTAAATTCCTTTATTGTCACATATAAAGGGTGCCTTCCGCGTTAAAGAGATAAACCTATTTTTAAGAAATTGATAGTTTTGACTTAACAGAAAAGTAATTTTACTTGGAAAGATTAACTTAAAGAGACTTTTGGCTTTTGACCAAGAGTCAGATTTCAAACCTACAAACGCGTCCGAAAATAGTTTCAAAATAGTTTTCTAAAAAGGTCAATGATTCCTATTTAACCAATCAACGGCTTTCGCTCTTTTCGTTTGGTTAAATAATAATCAAGTCGTATCATTAGTTTGGACGGCTTTCGATCTTACCCAATAAACATTTAAACATAATTGACTTAAGTAAAAAGCAAAACATCCCCAGAGTATTTTCACTAGCATGATAATTGGAACACGACCATGATGACAATCATTACATCCAAACCTTTATAGTTCAGCCAGACATAATAAGTGCGAGTCTATAAAACGTGTAGACTATGATAAGAGCGAGTAAGTAAAAGAGTGCGAGTCTATAAAACGTGTAGACTATGGTAAGAGCATTTAGAGTCTATAAAACATGTAGACTATGGTAAGAGCATTTAGAGTCTATAAAACGTGTAGACTATGGTAAGAGCAATTATAAGTAAAGAAATGTAATAAAATAGAACCTTGCTCCAGTCGGAGACTTGAATCTAATACAAATCTGCGGAATGGTAAGGCTGGTATGATGAACTTCAACCAAAGTGCTCCAAGACTCGATTACAACTCAATCTACACTGCAATAACTCCCCGATGTGAAGAGATTATTACTTTACAGAAACTGATAGTATATGGCTTAAGATTGTACTAAGCTTGGATGAAACTAAAAAATGAAAATCGAAAACTATTTATAGAGGATCCTTGAGATGCGTAAAGACCAGCATGCCCCTCAACTTCTTCTGAGCGGGAAACTTTTGTGAAGGCCGCGGGCGCGGTGGCAGTGGCCGTGGGCGCGGTGGCTGGAACTGCCAGATCGTGGGAACGTGGCAGTTGGTCTCTGGGTGAAAGTGGGCCACGTCATCGCGTTCCCTGTAGCCGGCGCGGTGCTGAACGCCATAAGTGCAAAATATCTTGAAAAACCCTAATTTCTTGGCGTTTTGGCTCGTTTCTTCACAGAAGGCTCTGAAATGACAAGAATCCTGAAAACAAAGGAAAAAGGAACATAATACGAGAAAATGATAATAAAAACTAAGGAAAACATGTGATAGTTGAGTCAGAAACATAGTGCGATTTAGTGCGATCAAATCCTCCCACGCTTAGACCTTTGCTTGTCCTCAAGCAACAACTCTTAGAAGTAGATGAAAGAAAATTATGGTGTATACAGGTTTTGGTCAAAGAGGGCTTCTAAGTTCGAGTAAGGGTGTGTTGCCAGGCACTAACTATCTGAACCAAGGGTATCGTAATTACACTACTCGCAGAAATGTGGACATAAACCTCATAAGTATACAGATCGATCCTAATATCCTTACTATGCTAAGACTTCTTTTTGTACGAGGTCCTTTTTCATTCAGGCGCAATCACATTAAGCCCGTTATCCGTACATACTCATGATGTAGTGACCGGTTAGTGACTCTGATCTCAAGTGATGGGATTCTGGTACAAGAGTTGGTTTAACCCCTTTTTATTTTACCCATTTGCAGTTGCGGGGGATCGGACCGTAGTCCGCCCTACCAAGTCCAGCACCAGATACCTCTGGACCAACTACAACGGATGTGCCTTATATATATTTTTTTTCTTTGTTTTTATTAGTGCTTACAACTTTCTTGAGTTGAGTAATCTTTGTGAGGATCACCCAACTCGTAGTCGTATTCATACTTTATTTTATAAACTTTTAAGGAAAAATAGAGATCATCCACTTATATTCATCGATCCTACACTTAGAGCATGCTTAGGCCGGAGCTGACTGCTTAGATAAACTACTTGAAGACCTATTTGTACAGTTTTATTCAAAATCATAGCATATTGGGAAGAAAGGATCTAATCTAAATGTTCAAAAAGGCTTACGGTGTTAAAACGATAACGAATTTTTCAAAAAGTGAGTGCCCAAGAAATAGACCCTATCTAGGACCTGTCTCATAGCCCAAATCCTTAAAAACAACCACAATTCTTTGAAAAAGATTTTGTAAAAATTTTGTAAGGCTAAAAAGTGGGGGAAATGAAAGGGTACACTACGCAGAAAGACTCGCCTATCACATGCATTTTATTAACTACGAATATAACATACCTAAAAGGAAAAATGCGGAAGGGAAATAAAAGCAGGAAAAACGGGAAATAAAAGCGATAAATGCTCCTCCCACACTTAAATCGGACATTGTCCCCAATGTTCCAAAATAAGGTAGGAGGAGGTACCTGAAAACGCTAGTGGGGGCCACTAGGACCTTCACCATCCTGGTTGGTATGACCGGAACGGCGGCTACGGCTGCGACGGCGGCTCTCTCGGTCCAAAACTAGCTGCTCCATTCTCTCTGTCAAGGCGGCATTTGCCGCTTGTAGCTCTTGGGTCCTACCAATGAGGGTGCCTTGGGTTGCCTCCATCAATTGGAAGTGACGAGCGTATGTGGTCTAGTTAAGGTGCTGTTCTCTCTGGAAAGCCAGCTGACTTTCCATAATAGTGCGCAGAGAGCTAGCATTTTGCTGTTGGGATGCTTGCATGAAGGCCATGTTATCGGTCGCCTGTTGCTGCAAAGTAGCAAGGAGGGTGTCCCTCTGGGCCTCTCGGGCCATATGCTCACGCCACATGTCCTCAGTGACATGGAAACTAGGAGCTGTACCTGCATGTGGGTTAGACGTAGATGGTGTCGTGTGTGGTGGTGAAAAGTGGGGTGGTTCTTCCGTACGGAAATCGTACTCATCATCAGTGTTGTTACCCTCATTTAAAGGTAGATTTGGGGGCAATGGACCAATAAAAGCAGGAGCGTTGAGATTGTAGGTCCAGTTACGCTCAAATCTAATATCAGTACGACGGGTGCAAGGAATAACAACACTGGGAACAGCGGCACCTCCAACCATGAGGAAGTAAGCACCTTCCCTCCTCGTCTTGCATAAACGCATATCCCTTAAAAATTTAAGATTTGCAATACGAGGAGGAAGTGGCTCAAGGGTGGAAAGTTCTGTATCCAATCCTATGGCACGGGCAATAGTAGTAATCAGTCCACCAAAGGAAATCGGCCCACCTTTTCTTAAAACATGGTGCATGTGGGCAATCATAAATGGGACTGGATTAACTTTGGTGTCTGTGAGGCAGCTCTGCATGATAATTAATTCTTTAGCATTCACCTTGTTTGGGTTTTCCCGAGCAAAGATGGTGGATGCTAAAAGAAATCTAAAAACACGAAGGGCAGGATTGTGGATATGAGAAGCAAGTAGGCCATCAAAAGATGTTGCATTTTGTTTAGTAATCCTGGCCCAAAATGCTTCAAATGCCCAATCCGTGTCTAAAGGTGCTTCACAAACGGCACCATCCCCATAAGGCCATCCTAACATGGCAGCTAGACCGTCAGTGGAGTAGTCATATTCAACATTAAACATTCTAAATTTTACTCCACCTACGGCGCTAGCAGTGTTAGGAGAGACGTTATAAATTAAAGAACTCAAAAATTCGAACGTCAGCCTAGGGTAGGTTGGTGCTTGAGTAGCAAAAATATCATGCATGCCTAGTTTGTCGAGAGAGAAAAATACACTATGGTATATACCTAATGAATATAGACAATTTTCATCGATATACCTGGTAGAGTGTATTGGTGTTGTCAGCAATTTCTCAAGCCGCTTTTGTTGTCTTTCTCCGGGTTGGCCATCTCGCAAAATGTAGCCGTGATACTCCATAGGATTTTCTTGTGGATGAATATAAAGAGAAAGAATGGGATGTAGAAGTAGTGAAGGTGTGAGGAAGAAAATGAAATAGTGGGGGTATTTATAGGTAGTGAAGAAAAATGGTGGTTGATGAATATTTATGATGGGAATAAATGTAGTGGGGTAGGTATGGATAATAAAGGAAGTTATGGGGGGTTAAGAATGGAAGAAAATGGGATTGGAAGTGGAAAAAGAGGCAAAATGGGGGGAAAACCGAGCCACTAGCCGTTAGGTGACCGTTACGTCACCGCGGGCGCGACAGGGATCACCGCGGGCGCGGTCAGGGCGAGTCAAGTTGGGCCGGTCTTGCTTCCTTTCCATTGGGCTTTTCCTTCCTTGCCATTAGCTTCAATATTTGGAGGTGTACCTAGTTTTCTTACGAACGTGCATATATGTATGTGAATACATATATACATGTATATTTATTTATTTTTATATCAAAATTTTCATTATGGTGACCAGAAAAACAAAAACATTAGTAAATGAAAGGTATATATAGAGAAAAAAAACACATATGCATATATATATATAGGTACGGACATCGGGTCACCAAAATAGTTATTAATAATGCAGGAAACGGATAATGCAAATAAAAATGAGTCTGAAAAGGAAATCAACATAATACTAATAATACTAGAACTAGAGATCTTGTGAATAACACAGATCTATCGCCAACCGGGAGGATGCTCTGCAGGAGTGTCTGGGCCACGCAGCTCAGTCAGCTGGCGTCGAATCTCTGCCACCTCGTGAGCTAATTCATCTAACTCACCAACAAAGGTAACATCATTCAGTTCCAACTGTAAATGAAGGTCAGCCACCTCATTGCGGAGAGTGGCTATCTCAGTGCGCATAGCAGTCAACAGAGTGCGAATATCAGGTTCCTGCAAGCTGAGGTTATTAGTAAGAACAGTAGTGCGTGTAACCTCGGGTCGGGATGTGTGATCTGGAGTAGAGTCCTCGGGAGCAGGAGTGTATTCAGGAGTAGGATCTTCGGAAGCAGGAGTGTATTCTGGAGTGGGATCTTCGGAAGCAGGAGTGTATTCTGGAGTGGGATCTTCGGAAGCAGGAGTATATTCTGGGGCATACTCTGATATCTCACCCCAACCTTCTACAAAATAGTTCCAATTAGCAGGGTTGGAAACACAAGTCATCTGAGGGTCTGGCAGTGTGAAGGTGTAAACTGTCTGGTCATCGATGAGCAATCTGTACTGATATGGGTGGAAAGAGGCCCTCCTCATGAGCCCACGATCCATGCAAAAGTCTAAATCCAGGAAAGTATATCCACAGTATGGGGTCAGCTGTGCTATCATACTGTCCAAACCCAAAGCAGAAGCTATCTGTGTCACATTCCCTCCGGAATGAATGAGTCCTACAGCGGATCGAGCAGTCTGCTCGAGGCTCTCTATCAGAAAACCTCCACTAGCTATAGGTCTGGACTGACTGGCACATTATAGGAAAAGGATCTCCTCAGCGGTGACTAAGTGGTCACAGTAACTCCTCCCAAAGAAAGTGTGGCACAGAATCATCTCGAAGTATCGGAAAGTCGGGTTATGGATCTTCCTGGACAGCTGGGTAGAGGGGTCAAGGCTGGCTCCATCAGTAATGTCCTGCCAAAATTTATCAATAACTCTGTCCATATAGTAACTCAATGGTAACTCAGTGATAGCGGTCGGTCCAGTTTGGAAACCAAGCAAATCCCCAAATTCTTTGATGGTCAGGGTATACTCGGTACCAAACAATCTGAAACTTAGGCATCCTCGCTCATCTCCTTCACCCACCCATGGGTTATAATCCACAGAGCTAAGAAACTCCAGAGTAAGGTTCCTGTAGGTTTTGTGGACATCATCAGCATAATAATCCCAGCCAAGTTGGTTGCACAGATACCTAATACTTGGCTCAATCCCGAGTGCCTCCATGCAGCTCTGATCGGGGTACCTAGTGGGTACCATAGGTCTAGCAGATAAGGTAGCAAATCGGGATTTTTGTGCTTCATCCCTGAAAATCACAACCATACCATCGGGGCAATGCATCCTGAAAATATAAACACAAGAAATTAGTCCAGATAAAACATATATAAATTAATAAAATAAAATAAAATAAAGAATAAACCATGGGTTGCCTCCCATGCAGCGCTTGTTTAACGTCTTTAGCTTGACGATTAGATCTTACTTTATGTGGGTATTGGTGGGTCTATAAGAATATGACTAGAGTAGTCAACAGGCAAATCGCCTCCTTTGTATAGCTTCAGTCTTTGTCCATTTACCACAAATGGAGCGCATGAATTATTTTTGATTTCTACTGCTCCAGACTTTAGAACTTTTGACACTTCAAATGGACCTGTCCATCTTGAACGAAGCTTACCAGGAAAAAGTCGTAACCTTGAGTTAAATAGGAGAACAGGGTCACCAATGTTGAAATCTTTCTTGATGATTTTTTTATCATGCCACATCTTGGTTCTTTCCTTATATATGATGGCATTCTCATAGGCATTCAAGCGAAGCTCTTCCAGCTTGTGAATGTCCAGGATACGTTTTTCTCCGGCTTTTAGGTAATCTAGATTCAAGGATTTAATGGCCCAATAGGCTTTATGTTCTAGTTCGAAGGGTAAATGACAGGACTTTCCATAAACCAATTGATAAGGAGTTGTTCCAATAGGGGTTTTATAAGCCGTTCTATAAGCCCATAAGGCGTCTTTAAGTTTTCCAGACCAGTCTTTTCTGGATAATGATACGGTTTTCTCTAGGATCTGCTTAATATCCCTATTCGATACTTCTACTTGGCCACTGATTTGCGGGTGATATGGTGTTGCTACTCTATGTTTTACTTCGTATTTGCTTAGAAGCTTGTCAAATATCTTAGATATAAAATGCGATCCTCCATCACTTATGACTAACCTCGGGGTTCCAAACCTAGGAAAAATAATATTCTTAAACAGTTTGATAACTACCTTGGTATCGTTTGTGGGTGATGCAACAACTTCTATCCACTTTGAGACATAATCGACAGCTACTAGGATATACTTGTTACCCATTGAGGAAGGAAAAGGTCCCATGAAATCTATACCCCAGACATCAAATATTTCCACTTCTTGAGGTGATAGAATTTGCTTGGCCTTTTGGATTTGGTTGAGTTTGTCCAGGAAATTGTCCTCCAGGTGCAACTTGTACAGAGGTGTTTTGTGCTACTTGGGAAATCTGAGTCTCAAGCATTTTGGTGTGGGTTATCATCTGGTCAAACTTGGTTGCCAGTCGAGTAACTAGTTCGTTCGTGTGAATGTGTTGGTTCATAAACTCCTTATTTTGCTGAGTTTGAGTCTGAATAAAGGTGTCTATGGTTTCTTTAAGGTTTGGTCTTGGGGGCACTATTTGCATAGGTTGGTTTTGTTTTTGCGTTTGGAATCCTTGAGGTCTCGAAGGTCTGGGATTTTGGATAGGGTTATTGTTTTTATAAGAGAAATTCGGGTGGTTCCTCCATCCAGGATTGAAGGTATTCGAGAAAGGGTTCCCTTGGGTATAGTTAACTTGGTCTGAGCTAGATTCGTTCAAAAGGTTACAGTCAACGGTTTGATGTCCTTGAGTTCCACAGAGTTCGCATTCCGATTGGATTGCTGCTACTGTGGTTGGGTTTTGAGACATGTTCTCGACTCTTAAAGCTAGGGCGTCCATCTTGGCATTAATCATGTCCATGCAACTTACCTCATGCTTTCCTCCATGGCTCTCCTTTTTCTCTACTGTCGCTCGTTCTAATCCCCACTGGGCGTGGTTTTGGGCCATGTCCTCTATTAGGGCACAAGCGTCAGGGTAAGGTTTGTTCATCAACGCTCCGCCAGCGGCAGCGTCTATGGACATCTTTGTGTTGTAATGGAGTCCATTATAGAAGGTATGTATGATTAACCATTGCTCTAGGCCATGGTGCGGACAAGCTCTTAAAAGTTCTTTATATCTCTCCCAGGCATCAAAAAGTGATTCGCCTTGGTTTTGGGTGAAACAAGTGATCAGGTTCCTAAGAATAGCGGTCTTGCTTGGTGGAAAATATCTCGCAAGAAAAGCTCTCCTAAGGTCTTCCCAAGTTGTTATTGAGTTAGCTGGAAGGGCGTCTAACCAGTCGTGAGCTTTACCTCTAAGGGAAAAAGGAAACAATCTTAAACGGATGGCTTCGGGTGTGGCTCCATTTGCCTTAAGGGTGTCAGCTAACTGGATAAATACCTTTAAATGTTGATTCGGGTTCTCGGTAGCGAGACCAGCGAATTGGTTTTGTTGTACTAATTGTAATAATGAGGGCTTTAGTTCAAAGTTGTTGGTAGTTATAGTAGGGTTTACTATACTGGAACTAGGTTCCTCGTTAGATGGTTGGGCGAATTCCTTGAGTGGTCTTTGGTTACGATCTTCTGCCATAGCTCTTCTTATCTTGCGTATAAAAAGACGGGCACGAGCGTAACGTTCAGGTTCTACTAAAGGATCTATTAGGTTACCGGTGCTACGATTTCTACGCATCTACCGGCTAGAATAGCTTTAGTCTAAACGGGATAACAATAGGGTACGAAATTTGACGAAGTTGGTCCCCGGCAACGGCGCCAAAAACTTGATGGGGATCTGTAACGTATAGCCTAAATATAGTACTGCAAGTGCACAACCTATCGAAGTAATATATAAGATTATCGAACCACAGAGACCAATTGTCAATCTATCAACTCTATTGCTAAGGTGCTTATCTAAGGTGAACAAGAATATTGATGTGAGTGCAGTGCAACAAAGTAAATGAGCAAGGTAAATAACAGTTTAAAAGACAGGTTGGAATGTAAATCATGTAATCAGATATTGGTCCGGTCATGCGTAGATGAAACTACTTATGGGGCAGTATTTTCTATTGATAGCAAAGAATCAATTTAACGGGAACTTGTAGCTTTTGACTACTAAGAACCGAATTTACTCTTTAAATTAAATTCCTTTATTGTCACATATAAAGGGTGCCTTCCGCGTTAAAGAGGTAAACCTATTTTTAAGAAATTGATAGTTTTGACTTAACAGAAAAGTAATTTTACTTGGAAAGATTAACTTAAAGAGACTTTTGGCTTTTGACCAAGAGTCAGATTTCAAACCTACAAACGCGTCCGAAAATAGTTTCAAAATAGTTTTCTAAAAAGGTCAATGATTCCTATTTAACCAATCAACGGCTTTCGCTCTTTTCGTTTGGTTAAATAATAATCAAGTCGTATCATTAGTTTGGACGGCTTTCGATCTTACCCAATAAACATTTAAACATAATTGACTTAAGTAAAAAGCAAAACATCCCCAGAGTATTTTCACTAGCATGATAATTGGAACACGACCATGATGACAATCATTACATCCAAACCTTTATAGTTCAGCCAGACATAATAAGTGCGAATCTATAAAACGTGTAGACTATGATAAGAGCGAGTAAGTAAAAGAGTGCGAGTCTATAAAACGTGTAGACTATGGTAAGAGCATTTAGAGTCTATAAAACGTGTAGACTATGGTAAGAGCATTTAGAGTCTATAAAACGTGTAGACTATGGTAAGAGCAATTATAAGTAAAGAAATGCAATAAAATAGAACCTTGCTCCAGTCGGAGACTTGAATCTGATACAAATCTGCGGAATGGTAAGGCTGGTATGATGAACTTCAACCAAAGTGCTCCAAGACTCGATTACAACTCAATCTACACTGCAATAACTCCCCGATGTGAAGAGATTATTACTTTACAGAAACTGATAGTATATGGCTTAAGATTGTACTAAGCTTGGATGAAACTAAAAAATGAAAATCGAAAACTATTTATAGAGGATCCTTGAGATGCGTAAAGACCAGCATGCCCCTCAACTTCTTCTGAGCGGGAAACTTTTGTGAAGGCCGCGGGCGCGGTGGCAGTGGCCGCGGGCGCAGTGGCTGGAACTGCCAGATCGTGGGAACGTGGCAGTTGGTCTCTGGGTGAAAGTGGGCCACGTCATCGCGTTCCCTGTAGCCGGCGCGGTGCTGAACGCCATAAGTGCAGAATATCTTGAAAAACCCTAATTTCTTGGCGTTTTGGCTCGTTTCTTCACAGAAGGCTCTGAAATGACAAGAATCCTGAAAACAAAGGAAAAAGGAACATAATACGAGAAAATGATAATAAAAACTAAGGAAAACATGTGATAGTTGAGTCAGAAACATAGTGCGATTTAGTGCGATCAAACACCATATAAAATTCAAGTAGCATTGAATTAATAAACACAATATAAAAACATAAACACCATCTAAAATTCAAGTAGCATTGAATTAATAAACACAATATAAAAACATAAACACAATATGAATTACTAGTACCTTTTTCACTAACATCTCTTTTGTTTCTTGGTTGGAATATGAATTACTTGGCTCTTAACAACTCAGACGGATGGATTGATCCAAATTCCCTCATTATGATCATTTCTAATATATGTTTCATCCTCTATAATATTCTCATCTTGATCATTTCGTACATACGACTCATTTCCTCTAACATATGACTCATTCTCAACATCAACATCACTTTGATTTACACTGTTATCATCAATCACTTTGTTAGATAAAAGCACTATAGACCATTTCGTACTTGTCTGATCAGTGACATAGAACACTTGTTTAGCTTGAGAGGCTAGAATAAAAGGCTCATCTTTGTACCCCACCCTATTAAGACCCACTTGTAAAAATCCCGACTTATCCACTCGTATGCCACTATTATGTACCCACTTGCAACCAAAGATAGGAATTTGAAACTTCTCATAATCAAACATCCAAATATGCTCGATAACCCCAAAATAGACAGATTTGCATATTTGGGGTTTAAGTCATTCATACTTGAGATGTGCATTGCTTCTGCTACAACAGTGACACCACTATTCTGCATAGTGCTTTTATCATCTTGTTCTTTGGTATAAAACGTGCATCTATTAATTGCATATGCGCTATAAGAAAACACGAGAAAACTTGGACAATATGCTAAACATCTCAACCTTTCTATCATTGAAGCAAGATCTAAATCAACATTTGAATATATATGATCTTTGAACCATTGTATAAAACTTTGATTGTGCTCTCGTACAATCTAATTTTCATTTCTATTCGGATTTAAACCCCAGAGTACATCCTTGTGCATTTCAACATACGACTCAACCTCATTGTCATTGTGTAGAACATATAAATGCACTTGATCTCGTTCAACCCTTGATAGTGTCACAATTTTATTTCCGATTAAATTTATTCCTTCCTTCCTCTCTAAAATATGAGATTTGGGTAGTCAAATAGATTGAATATTAGTCAAATATTCAGTACAAAACTCAACCGCTTCTTCAACAATGTATCGTTCAACCATACAACCTTCTGGCCGACTTCGATTTTTCACGTACCCTTTTAATATTTTCATATAATGCTCAACAAGGTACATCCATCTCATATAAGCTGGTCCACACAATTATGTCTCTTTCACAAGATGAAAAACAAGATGTACCATAATGTCAAAAAATGAGGGAGGAAAATATATTTCAAGCTCACACAAATTAATAACTATTTCTTTTTGCAATATTGGTAAGATCTCAGGATCAATCACCTCACTACAAATTGACCGGAAGAAAAAAACACAATTTAGTTATGGCGCTTCTTAATTTTTTTGGCAAAATAGAACATATACCTATTGGTAGAAAATGCTCCATTATAACATGACAATCATGTGTCATTAAACTCTTTAACTTGAGGTCTTTCATAGACACAAGTCTTCTAATATCTGAAGAGTGACCTTCTGGAACTTTAACTTCACTTAGAAACTTACACAATATTTTTTTCTCCTTTCTAGATAAAGTATAAGCAGCAGGCGGAAGATATGCTCGTGTTCCTTTCTTCATGGGTCCTAACTCAGTTCTTATTCCCATCTCTATCAAGTCCTTTCTTGTTTTAAGGCCATCCTTAGACTTTCCTTGTATATTGAGTAACGTACCAATAACACTTTCAAATACATTTTTTTAATATGCATAACATCAAGAAAATGTCTTACATACAACGACTTCCAATATGGCAATTCAAAAAAAAATTGACCTCTTCTTCCACCCACCTTTGACAAGCGTATTTGCAAAAGGCTTGCCAAACTGAGTACTCATATCTTTCACCTTCTCAAAAACTTGGTCACCTGTCAACATAGGTGGAGCTCTATCATGTTCTGGATTTCCATTAAATGCCTTTCTCCATCCACGGTAGTGATGATTAGAATTTAAGAATCTACGATGACAGAGAAATACATTCTTTTGATAAAATTCCAATCGCTTCCAATTTGTGTGTTCTTCACAAATAGGACACGCCTTTTGAACTTTAATGCTATACCCTGATAGATTTCCGTATGCCGAAAAATCATTAATTGTGCCAAACAACATCGCTCTCAAATTGAAACTTTATTTCCTATATCCATCATAAACCTTCACACTGTTCTCCCATAAAATCTTTAAATCTTCAATTAACGGTGTCAAGTATACGTCTATGTCATTCCCTGGTTGTTTAGGTCCAGAAATTAACATAGATAACATCATGTACTTGCGCTTCATACATAGCCATGGAGGTAGGTTATAAATCATCATAATTACAGGCCATGTGGAATGTGAGATACTTTGAAGATCATGCAGGTTCATTCCATCTGTAGATAATGCCAAGTAAAGGTTTCTTGCTTCTCCTCCAAAATTAGGATAATCATTATCAATTTTCGACCACTGTGATGAATCTGGCGATGTCAAAACTTTCCATCAATAATTCTTTCATCTGCATGCCAAGTCAAGTGTCTTGCATCGGTCTCACTATGAAACATGCGTCTAAATCTCAAAATTATAGGAAAGTACCATAAGACTTTTGCTGGAGACAATTTTTTCTTATATCGAGATAAACCGCATTTAGGACACTCATTTAACGATGCATATTCATTCCGAAACAAAATGCAATCATTTGGGCAATCATGTATCTTATCATAGCTCATGCCAATAGAACACAACATTTTTTTGGCCGCATATGTTCGATCAGGAAGAACATCATCCTCTGGAAGCATATCTTTCATAAGGACTAATAACTCTGTGAAACTTTTATCCGACCATTCGTTGCCCGCCTTTAAGCTATACAACTTTAATACTGCGGACAATCTTGTGAATTTAGTGCAACCTTTATACAACGATTTCTATGTATCGCTTACCAACCTCTCAAACATTTTGGGACAATCCTGAAGATCTTTTTCAAGTGCTTCTGCAATCTCTTCGACACGATCACAATCGTATGTATCTCTACCATTGTCGTCTGAAGCATATGTCGTACTATCCCCCGGTTCAACATTCCCGTTACTTTTCTCACCATGAAATATCCAACATGTATAACTTCAATCAATTCCATTCCTTAGTAAATGCTATTCCAATACAACTGCGTCAACCCAACCCCCATAACAACAACCCAAGTAAGGACATTTCATTCGGCTGGGGTTTTCGGCATATTCAACAGCAAACTTCACGAATCCTACTACCCCATTATCGTAATCTTTTGACAATCAATTGGAAGATATCCATTTTTTATGCATGGTTTTACTACTAAGTATCCTAAACAAAAACGCTATAATTAATCACGTACCTATAACAAAAGAACAACTAATTACCTGTAGAGAAGTCAACAACTTCTGGAACCACACAACGTAAGATTATGAAAGTGGCTATAAAATCGGGCAGCAACTTTGTAAACTCCTTATCTGAGATGCCGATCTTTTAGAAAGCCAAGTTGTTGAATATCACAACTCACAACTTTATCTTTGGCCTAATAACAAAAGAAAAACAAAATCGCGTTGAAGAACTTTAGCACAGAATAAACTTCCTTTTATATATAACTTCAAATATATATCTAAGAAAATGATATAACTTCGTTTAAGTGATGACATATTGCATATGCAGAGATTCATTCTTCAATTTCTAGGTAATTGTGTATAATATACACTCAATTTCATATATAATACACACTTTGTACATAATCATCTAAATTTATATATTGTGTATGCTACTAAATTTATTTAATTACTATGGAAGATTTGGAATTATCATATGATGAGATGATTTTTTTGTAGTGGATGATATTGAATCATTGTTACAGAGTAAAAATACGAGTTTAAGTGATTTTCCCACAATGCCTCTAACAGATACTTCTCTTGCTTGTGAATGCTAAAATAGACCCATTTATGATTAGTTAAATTATGATAGACAACTTTTGACTATAGAACATACTCAATTAATGTCAACTATGACTATTGAATAGAGAATAATATATGATAAAATTATGGCACGAGTTGAAGAAAATAAATCAGACATATTTTTCGTATATGAGTATAGTGGTATCGAAGAAACTTACATTTGGAGGGCTATGTCAGCAAAATTAAGATCAAAATGAGATATTGTGCTAAGAGTGGTATCGAGTGGAATTTTTGCTTTGTTTATTTCTGGAGGAAGAACAACACGTTCAAGATTCTTAGATAAACTAAACCTTAACAAACTTTTTATAGGGATTGAAACTGAAAAATATGAAGCATATAAAAGCAGAATCGCAGAGAAGAAAACAAAATGGGCATTGAAGAACTTACAGAATCGAGCAAATCAAAACAGATTCACGGATAAAAGAAAATAGAATCTTCATTGGAGAATCGCGGAGAAAAGAAAATTGTAAACAAAACAGAGCATTGTTGGAGAATCGTTGTTTGATAATAGTTGGAGAATTGCTGGAAAAAGCTATTGCAGAGCGTCATTCAACGTTGGAGGTTCTTCCTGTTATGAGAATGAATACTGTGTTTTAGGGTTTTAGTTATTTTAATTTAGAAATAAGACCTTAGGCAACGCTTTTTATAAAGCGCTGCCTGATGTATTACCTTTAGCAGCGCTTTCTAAATAAAAGCACTTTCTGATGTATGCCCTATAGCAGCGCTTATTAAAAGCGTTTTCTAAAGTAGGCCTTTCAGCAGCGCTTTGTCTCAAATTTCTTATTAGGCTATAGCAGCACTTTCTAAAATAAGCCTTTAGCAGCGCTTTGGGCCTATAACAGCACTTCCTGCTGTTGGGCCTATAGAAACGCTTTAAGTTTAGGCAGCGCTTCTAGACTTTATTTTTTTTAATTTCAATTTAATTGACTTTAGGCAGCGCTTTTTCTTAACTTTAGGAAGCGCTTTATTTCAAAGCGCTGTCGGATATTTATGATTTAAAATTTAAAATTTCATCCTGATATTTAGCAGCGCTTCCATAAAGCGCTGCCTAAAGTGAGGCTTAGGCAGTGCTTTTTCTTAACTTTAGGCAACGCTTTTTTCAAAAGCGTTGTCTAATATATATAACTTAAAATTTAAAATTATATCGTGACATATAGCAATGCTTTGATTTACAAGCGTTGTCTAAATTGTGCCGTCTAAGCTTTGTTTTGGCGTGGTGGCTCTGATTTTATCCCGAACCATTTTGGTTTGTCGGGATGCCCTTATTTTTGCCTAGGCCAGTTAACCTAGCGGGTCTTTTTTCATGCGTAGTATCTTTTGACTATGTCTGTATTCACAGGGTGCGGGAGATCTTCACCATCTATGGTGGTCAGTATCATAGCTCCGCCAAAAAATATTTTCTTGATTACAAATGACCCTTCATAAGTGGGAGTCCATTTTCCACTGGGATCACCCTGTGGCAGATTGATACGCTTTACTACCAATTTACCAGCCTAATATTCCTGATGCTTGATCTTCTTATTGAATGCCTTGATCATGCGTTTATGATACATCTGACCGTGACAGACAACCGTAAGCCTTTTCTCGTAGATTAGATTTAACTGATCCAACCTGGTCTGAATCCATTCGTCTTTGTCCAAGTCTGCATCTTTCATGATCCTTAGAGAGGGAATCTGAACTTTGACAAGTAGGACAACTTCCATACCATGAACCAAAGAGAATGGGGTTGACCTAGTTGATGTTCTAGCCGAAGTGCGGTAGTCGTGAAAAGCAAATAGTAACATCTCGTGCCAGTCTTTATATGTCACAACCATCTTCTATATGATCTTCTTCATATTTTTATTGGCGGCTTCCACTGTGCCATTCATCTTAGGTCGATACGGAGAAGAGTTGTGATGCTTGATCTTGAACTGCATGCAAAGCTTAGTGATCATTGTGTTGTTGATATTGGTACCGTTGTCTATGATAATCATCTCAAGGATGCCATACCGATAGATGAGGTTATACTTTATGAATCGGGCGACCACATTCTTGGTAACAGAGGTGAACGAAGCTACTTCCACCCATTTTGTAAAGTAATCAATGGCAACGAGGATGAAGCGATGTCTGTTATAGGAAGTAGGCTTGATTTCTCCGATCATATCAATGCCCATATTACGAATGGCCAAGGAGCAGTCATGACATTCAGATGTACTGGAGGCAGATGAACTTTATCAGCATAAATTTGGCACTTATGACAAGTTCTTGAGTGGTGGTGATAGTCAGTTTTCATAGTCAACCAATAGTAAACATCTCTTAAGATCTTTTTATCCATAGTATGCCCACTAGAATGAGTACCGAAGACACCTTCGTACATATCTTGCATAATCTCTTCTGGTTCCTTCTTGTCCACACTTCGAAGTAGAGTTGAATCATGATTGCGCTTGTATAGAATTCCATTGCTCAAGAAGAACTAAGTCGAGAACCTCCGTAGGAACTTCTTATCATTGATTTATTCCCATTATGGATATTCTTGAGCTTCAAGGTACCTTTTCACTTCATGAAACCAAGGTTTTTCCTCTACTCTATCAGTGTTAATTTCATAGCAGTGCACTGGTTTGTTGAATCTTTCAATGATAATCCTGGGAGCCTTATTGTCCCATATGACCTTGAACGTGGATGACATGATCGCCAATGCGTCTTCCATCTGATTCTCTTCTCTTGGTATATGCTTAAAAGTGATTTCCTCGAAATACGGGATCAAGGTTAGCACATGCTCTTTATAAGGAATGTGATTTGGGAGTTTCGTATCCCAATCTCCCTTAACCTGACTGATCACTAAGGCTGAGTCTCCGTACATGCTTAAGAACTTGATTCTCAGGTCAATAGAAACCCTAAGACCCATGATGCACGCTTCGTATTCAGCCATATTATTGGTGCAATCAAAGCAAAGTATGGCAGTGAAGGGCGTATGGAAACCTGCGGGGGAAATGATCACATCACCAATTCCGTTGCCAAGTGAATTAGAAGCTCCATTGAAAACCATAGTCCATCGGGATCCTGGCTCAAGTCCTTCAAATGGCCCAGGTTCTTCACAATCTGTTATTAGCATAATGTTCTCGTCCGGAAATTCAAAGTTCATAGACTAATAGTTGTCTACTGCCTGATAAGCCAAATGGTCATCCAATACACTTCCTTTGATTGCCTTTTGAGTGGTGTACTGGATATCGTATTCTGTTAAGACCATCTTCCATCGAGCTATTCTTCCGGAGAGAGCTGGCTTCTCGAATATGTATTTGATGGGATCCGTTTTATAGATCAACAAGGTAGTATCAGTCAGCATATACTGCCTTAGTCGGTGAGCAGCCCATGCCAAAGCGCAACAAGTTTTCTCAAGCAATGAATATCTGGTTTCACAGTTGGTAAACTTTTTGCTAAGGTAGTATATTGCATTCTCTTTTCGACCAGACTCGTCATGCTGCCCCAGTACACACCCCATTGAGTTCTCTTGCACTGTTAAGTACATGATTAGAGGTCATCCTTCAACTAGTGGCACCCGAATAGGAGGTTCCTATAGGTACTCCTTAATTTTATCAAAGGCTATTTGACAATTGTCGTTCCATTTTACTACTTGATCCTTCTTCAGCAATTTAAAGATTGGCTCACAAGTAGCAGTCATATGAGAAATGAAACAGGTAATATAATTCAGCCGTCCTAAGAAACCTCCGACTTCCTTCTTGGTACGGGAAGTTAACATTTCTTGAATGACTTTAACTTTTCATGGATCAACCTCAATACCCTTACCACTGATGACGAAACCCAGGAGTTTACCAAATCTCACCCCAAAGGTGCACTTGTTCGGGTTTAACCTTAACTTGTATTTCCTCAGCCTTTCAAACAGCTTATGCAGATGATCAAGGTGCTCTTCTTCAATTTGTGACCTTGTTATCATGTCGTCGACGTAGACCTTTATCTCATGGTGAATTATGTCCTGAAATAAGGCTACCATGGCACCCTGATAAGTTTCCCCAACGTTCCTCAACCCAAAAGACATAACTTTGTAGCAGAAAGTTCCCCACTCCGTGACAAAGGTAGTTTTCTCCATGTCTTCAGGCGCCATCTTGATCTAATTATAACCCGAGAAACCATCCATGAAAGAGAATACCTTGTGCTGAGTGGTGTTGTCAAACAAAACATCGATATGTGGTAGTGGGAAGTCACCTTTGGGGCTTGCCCTGTTCAGGTCCCTGTAATCTATGCACATACGTACCTTGCCATATTTCTTTGGCACCAGAACAACATTAGAAACCCATTGAGGATATGACGTCACTGGTAATAAACCTGCGTTAAATTTCTTCATAACCCCGACTTTGATCTTTTTTGATATTTCAGGACACATGCGATGAACCTTCTGTTTTACTGGAGCACAAACCCCTCTCATTGGCAGACGGTGAACCACAATATCGATATCGAGCCCTGGCATGACCAAGCAAAGATTTCAGCATATTCATGCAGCATCTGAATTAACCTGCACTTGACACTGCTTTCTAAGTTGGCGCATATCTTAACTTCTTTCTTGTCCGTCTCGGTATCCAAGTTCACCACTTTAACTGGCTCTTCATGTGGTTGGATAGCCTTCTCTTCCTGTGTTAAGAGTCTGGCAAGTTATCCAGGTATTTCACAATCTTCCTCACCTTAGTCCTCGGCTTGGTAGATCGTATTTTCGAAGTTATATGCGGCAATAGCATAATCGTTATCAACGAGATCCAGAGTGGATGAGGTTATGCAATGTAGTGTGTGGGTGTGTGTAAGGAAACATAGCTATTTGAAAATGCAATAAGATAAAAGAAAGACAGAGATCACAAAATTTGCATGCAAAATGTCCAATGTTTTTATTGAATGAACAAATGTTTATGAATTATCGAACCTTTAACAAATGAAACCTTGTGCCTCGGGTAAGACACAAGGTTTTAAAGTCATTGTTTTATTACATAGCCAAAAACTTTGAAAACAATAAGATAGGACTATAACTATTGCTCATGACTAAAGGAGATGGGAAAGATGTCTTATGCCTTCAATTATTCAGTCCATCACCAACGGTAGGGAATATCCAACTATTGAAGTCACAATCATTGTCTGCATCCTCTATAGCATTGACCCCGTTGTTGCTGATGCGGAACGGGGGTCTCCTAGCACGAGCGTGACGAACAACCTTCTGACCTTCTGCAGTGAAGTCCAGACCAAACTTGTTAGATTTAAAAGGGATATCAGGAAGCTGACCCCAAATACTATTACCACCTTCTTCAATAGTAGCCTTAGCATCTTTCAAGGAGGCCATCTTGTGCGGATTTTTGGTGATCTTCAGAATGGCAGAAACGTCTTCAACAACAGTAGGGGAAATCACTTCAAAGGTTTGACAAGGTGTTTCAATGAATTCTCCGTGCATCTCTATGTATCAGAATGAATTGAGGTGGCTGACCATATATTCCTCCTCTCCACAGACAGTAACAACCTTCCTTTTTTACCAGATACTTTAGCTTCTAGTGCAAGGTGGAGGTGACAGCACCTGCCCCCTAAATCCAAGGGCATTCTAATAAACAATAGTAAGCCGACCGGATGTCCATGACGTAGAAAGTGGACTCAAATATATGTGAACCCACCTTTATTGGGAGTTCTACCTCTCCATGCACCATTCTTTTCAATTCGTCAAAGGCTCGAACTATGATATTGCTGGGCTTTAGCACAACCCCTTCATAATCTAGTCGGTCAAGAGTGCCCTTTGGTAGATCATTAAGCAAAGATCCTGTATCAATTAACACATGGGCCAGTGTAGTGCCCCTGCATTCAATGGAGACATACAGGGATCTATTATGATTTCTTCCCTCTGGAGTCAAGTCAACATCAGAGAAACCCAAACCATTATCAGTTGTCAGACTAGCCACGTAGCTTCCAATTTGATCAGCCAAAATTTCTTACAGCATGTGGGCAATATTCAAGAACTTTACCAAAGCCTTTGCATGGGCCTCAGAACACAGTAGTAATGATAGCATATAGATTTTAGATGGGGTTTGCCCTAGCTGTTCCATAATTTTATAATCGCTTTGGCGAATGATCTTCAGAACCTCTTCCAAGTCCTTTCCAGAGGTGTCTTTGATCGAAGCTTCCTTTGGCGCCTCCGTCCGAGAAGGCTCTATCACTAGATCTTTATCCTGAGCCTCGACAGTCGTCTTGGTAACTGTAACTTGAGCAGGCAGAGAGATTTCCGGGGAGAAAATCCTTCTACTTCTGGTAATTTTACTAGTCTCCGTAATATTGACAATATTGTGATCATATTCTTCATTATCTTCATCGGACAACTCTTTCATAACGCCATGGAAATAGATGTCAGACCCACAATTCCATGGAATATCCTTCTCAGAGGAATATGGGATAGGCCTAGGTGTTGTAATAACCAAAGGATCAACTTTCGAATTGGAGGTAATCCTTATAGGACATTTGGAAGGGATCCTGAAAGGAGTACCAGAGATAATATACAGATCTTGGCACACATTCTCAACAGACGGAACCTTTTCAATCAAAATCATGTGTTCATCCATCAGACGTTGAACACCTTCCTTTAGCAACCCGCAGCCGTTGGGTTGGACTGCACAAAAATAACATCCTTCAACACATCCTGGAAATAAACTGGTGTGTAACAGATTCTTCTTAATTGTAGAGAGGGGAGTAACCATATCATTGACAGAGGTAATATACATCATATCTTCAACAGCACTTATGCCCTTGTCATGCTTGGGAATAGGTGCGGTAATCACATTTGGAGCCTCTGGAGGATCAAACTCAATTTCTTTATTATCGATCATGTCCTAGATCTTGTTCTTCATCACCCAACAATTGTTGGTGTCATGACCAGGACTATTTGAATGATAAGCACACCTTGCATTTGGATTATACTTTAGAGAGGAGGTGTTAGGATTCTGAGGAGGATCCTACAGTGAACTTAGTTCAGCCTTCAGCAAATGTTGTAATGCCTAAGATAAAGGCATTCTAATTTTGGTGAACTGCCTCGGCGGAGAATCTGGCCTTCGTCGGTTAACCTGCTGTGGTTGTTGAACAGGCACTGATTGGAAATTAACACTACTCCCACAGACTAATGGCGACTACTTTTACCATGGATCTCCTGGCTATAGCCAATATTGACCTCCTTTTCACCTCCAAAGGGCTTCTTCACAGTATTCGAAGATGTAGCCATCATAATCTTCCCACACTTGACACCGCTTTAAATTCTTTCCCCAGTCAAAATCATCTCTGTAAACCCAGACAAAGAACTTCCAATCAACATATTAAAGAACGGGCCTGTCAGTGTGCCCATAAACATATCCACATTTCCCAATCAGTCAAGGGAGGTTTCACCCTTCCATCCAAGTCCCTCCATTTCTATGCATATTCCTTGAACCCTTCATTAGAGCCCATGGACATATTCTGCAATTGTACTCGAGTTGGTGCCAGGTCAGCATTGTATTGATACTGCTTATAGAAAGCAACAACCAAGTCTTCCCAGGTATGAATGTTGGTTCCTTCCAGCTGATAGAACCATTCTAGTTGAGTGCCAGCCAAACTTTCTTAGAAGAAATGGACCCATAACTTCCGGTCAGCAGTGTGAGGCTGTATCTTCCGAACATACAACCTCAAATGGAGTTTAGGACAAGAGACCCCATCATACTTAGAAAAGACATGGACCTTGAACTTAGGTGGTATGACCACCCCCAAAACCAGACCTAATTCACAAAAATCCAATCTAGGTACCTTTTGGATTTCCATAGCCTTAAGTCTGTCTTCTAACTGCTTATATCTGTCATCCGCAGGAGGATACTGTTCGTCAGAAAAGTCTTCATCTTCAGGAGTATTCTCATAACTCTGATTGTTACGACCTTCATTCTTAATGCTTCTACCATCTTCATCATGGTTGTCATCTTCTTCAGAGGAGACATTTTCCACTTGGACGGGTTGAGCAGGACCTTTGAACCTTCTCCCCATATTGAGGACAACAGTCGGCTTCTTGGTCTTCTTTTTCTTGGCGAAGAGCGCCAATAGCTCTTTCTGCCCCTGTGCCAGATTCATGACAGTTTCTTGGAATTGTGCATGTTGAGCCTGAAGATTCTTAACAGTTTGTTCGAGGACCATTTTTCTGCTGAAATAAACAGCAAGAAAATGAGAAACCTATATGAAAAACCTGTTATGAAATGATGCATGATATGTAGATGCAATGATTTCAAGGACTTTGGGAAATTTAAATTTTCTAACCAAGAGGAAATCAAAACAAAGTTTTTATTAGTGAATTCAAATTACAATTGCCTTTTTAGGCTTACAATAAGGTCTTAAAGAGACCATAAAATAAGCTCCTAAAATCTAAGAATCAGGTCTTCCATGGACGCTTCCTCTTTGTGCTGATGTATGCATTAAGACTCTGCTCTTCATGAAGTTGCTTGGTGAACTCTAACACTTTCTTCTCACTTGCATAGAATTGAGTCTCAAAGGTGTCCCGTTCTTCTTTGAGTTGAATCTAGGATTTCTGCAATTCTTCAAGGTTAGTGGGCATGTTTGGGTGGAGGATGATGCGAGAAACATCTCCTTCAACAACAGGCTCTATGATCACTGGTAAGATAGCTGGATATGGCACCGTAAGGTTTTTAGCGCGAGCTGGTACCTATTTGAGATAAGGCTCCAGGGGGATGTACTTTTTCTACCCTAAATCCTTATTATCAATCTTGACCATTCCCCAAGCACATATAAACCTCCAGCGATCACCTTGAAGATCACTTTCATAATCGAACACAATACGCTAGATAATTGCGTCATGAGGGCCATCTCTTCGAGCATAACCAAACTGACGTAGAGCCAAGGAAGGGTTGTAAGTAATACCTCCCCTAATGCCGATTAGTGGGACATTAGGGAATTCCCCATAATGATCAATGATAGTGATGTCTTCACGAGGTCAGGAACACCAATAAATATTTGCATGAGAAAGGGACATTATTCTTTGCGACCACCTCAAACCTTGTTCATTCTTCATTACCGAGTGGGGAAGGTGCGAAATAATCCACGTGGATAGAAAAGGAATACAACAAATGAGGGTTCCTCTCATCTTCATAGTACGAGTGTGAAGATAATGCAGAATGTCTCCGAGCAAGGTGTGCACATGATTACGAGGGAGAAAAGTCTTGATGGCGTTCACATCAATGAGCTAATCTGGATTAGGGAATAGTACCAGCCCATAGATTAGAAGAGACAAAATATCCTCAAAGTCCTGGAAACTCATAGCATCTAGGAATAGTTGAGCTTTCTCCAACATAAATTTAGCCACAAAACCTTTGACTTTGCTTCTTGTTTCCCAATTGGATATAATGTCGGCCCACTTCAGATGTAAGGCTGCTACAATAACTTCTGGTTTCAGATCTTCCTCTAAACTTGTGAAGGGCATCTGATCAAGAATAGGCACTCCCAGTAGTTGAGATAACTCTTCTATAGTGGGTACCAACTAATAATCGGGAAAGGAGAAGAAGTGATGTGCAGGATCAAAGAACTGGAAGAAAACTATCATCATGTCTTCATCAAAACCTGGAGTAACCAAACTGAGCAGTCGACCATGCCTTAATGAAGAACTTCTGGGAACCCTTGAGACTAACTCTTTAAGTTGAGGGGGTACCCTTACAAAGCTGGCCCGAATAGTGTTTCTGTGAGCGGAGGCCATAGTCTGCAAAAAAGAATAAAGATAAATTCCATGGTCCTTGAAATGGTTAGTATAAATGAAATGGTATGATTGTTATGATGCATGATGTTATGTTCGAACAATTTAACCATACACAAGCAAAACACACAAGGACTTAGTTTAAAGCTTGCATGGAGTTATAAGTAAGTATCCTCTTGAAGTTTTAGTTAGCTCAGCCTGTCCTAAAAGAAAGTAATCAGGTTCTAGGAGTATCAATATCACCGACCTTTCTCTCGGGCATTGTTTCACCTCAAGCATTTGATTTGCAACCGAAATATCCTGAGAGTCCGACCTCAATGAGTGTAGCATCGAGTATCAACCAACTTCAGTCTGCATCAAAGATGACTATCATGCTACCTTCTAATGTCTAAGTTGTGTCAACTAAGGTTCTAAGGTCAGTTAATGCTTTATGACACCACGGGGTCGCCCAACATTCTCCTTGACTTAACTCAAGAGACACCGGTACCAACTAATATATCACACTAACATAGCCATCACTTCAACTGTATCGGTGTAAACATACAATTTTCACGATCTATTTCTACTTACCTAAATGCCCCAGATCCGGGCATAAGATCTTTATAAGAATAACCCAAACAAACCTTTAAGAATAAATTAGGTAATTCAAACAATAAAAGCATTTAAATATGAACTATCTCTAAGGTAACCTCACTTTTAGAACTAAGATCGACGACAGAGTTGCCGGTTCTGTAATACGGTGGGAGAACTGACTTTTAGGTTTTGTGTTTTGCGTTTTATTGCAAATGTTGCGGTTAGCAAGAGTTGCCATCGACTTTTCTTTTATCCAATAAAGAAAAGGGTGAAAAGAACAGGAAAGACCTTTCGATAATTTTTCTGAGTAAGGGGGGTAGGTTATGAAAATGGAAGGTATTAGAACCCTTTTCATCTGTAGTTATCTACGGACTCTTAGTTGCTAGCTCACTTTGAAAATGCTTTTTGTGTAAGTGTATTTTTGAAAATATTTTGAAAAGATGCCTTAGTGCGGCAAACTTTGTAATGATTCTCGTATCGTTGAGAATGCATACAAAGTGTTTTATCTCTAAAAATATTTAGAAAAGAGAGTGTATGTGTGAGAAATTATTTTGTTTTGTGAGCAAGCAACTATAAGATATCTACCTACTCAAAAGGTCTTTGTTCTTTTCCTCATTTCCTTTAGACAACTATCCTACTATTAGTTAGTAGGTAATCCTATCATTGGATGTTTTGAGGGACAAGCGCGGGTAATCGTACATTCATGAAGGAAAATTGTAAGATACTTTAGCAATTACCCTAAGGTACTAAGATTATTTATCGAGGCAACATCGAAGGGTCATCGAGGGACTATGATCTTTTAACCAAAGGGTCTTTGCTAAAACTTCTCAGGTTCGAGGAATGTGACTGTTGTTTTCCGAAGAAAACAAGTGGGGGTACCTTAGAGGTGTGCGTGTGTGCAGTGTGTTGTGTTTCAGTTATTTTTATCTTAGATGTTAGGTTTTTGGACGTTTTCTTTTAAGTCTTATCATATAATCCTATTAAGCTAGCAGTTAAAGATATATACAAGCGTGGATAGTAAAAATTCAGAAAGTAATTTGCGGTATTACATCACTTCGGGAATGGGGAGTACAAACCAAAAATTAGGGATAAAAATGTAAAAGAATCCTAATTGTAAAACTATTACATCCCTCTATACAATTATAATAATTCATGAAAATGCGGAAAAAGTAAACAAACGCGCGAAGGATGGAAAAGGGAAAGATGTAAAACCCTAAAACAAATTATAAGTATAAGAAAATGTTTTTTTTTTATTTAGAAAAATATTTTATAATAATAAACCTAATTCTAACTAATTTTTTTAAAAAAATTAAGGTGATTTAGATTAATTAATTTTATTTTTGAAAATTAAATTAATTAATCAAAACAACCTAAATCTAATATTTTTTTTTATTATATGATTATTTGTTTTTTTCCTGATTTTTTAAAATAAATTAAAACAAACAAATAAATGATAGAACAAAAAAATTAAAATTACAAATGGGCCATGTTGTACCCCAAAATTTGCCCTCCCATTTTCATCAAGAATTGTCAAAGTCAAGGTCACAAAATGTCCCAAGGGTTGTGCAGCTCAACTGTCTCCTAGACAGTCAAAACTAGGGTTTGAGTTCTGGTCAAGCAAATGAACTTTTCAAAGGACCAATCAAGTCTCATATGCTCATAAAGATGGTCAAGTGTCTTCATGTCAAGTTTTAAGGCATTCAGCTCAAAATTGCACAGTCAAAACCCTAGATTGCACTACAGTCAACTGTAGGGGCAAAATGGTCATTTGGCAGTCAAAAGTTCAAATTTTTGGTCAACACATCATTTTGAAGCCACAAACATCATTTGATCAATGCTTGATCATGATTCTCAAAGTTTGGCTCAGAAATCATCAAAGATGCAAAAGTTGCTATATTTGGACAGCTGAAAAAGTCAACTGAAATTGACCAGGGCATAACTTTCACATGGATTATCAGAAAAATTCCATCCAAAGCTCATTTTGAAGAGAAAGACATTTCCTACAATTCATCTTCATGTTCCAAGTCCAAGAAATGCTCTCACAAAAAGTTATCAATTTCAACATTATAGGTCATTTTCAAAAGTCAACAAAAAGTGACTTTAAGTCAAAGGCCATAACTTGAGATTGGTAAATCAAAATGACATGGGACCAAAGGCATTGGTTAAAGGACTCAAAGACCTTTCCAAAATGTCCAAGAACATGTGAAAAGCTTAAAAAATTGACCAAGTTATGCCTTGTAGAAGTTGGGAAATTTTTGGAAATTTTTGAAAGTCAACATTGATGCAAAAGGCCTAAAAATGCAAATGGGCCCAATTTTCTTCCAAATTTCTTCATGCCAAGCCTATGCACGACCACTAGGCCCAAAGGGAAGTATTCTCATATTTTTTAATTGTTTATTTGAATTAATATTAATTTATGTTCATTTAAATGATTTTAATTCATGAAAAATATAAACCTAACATGAAAAAATCTTTTTATGCATGATCTAATCTCTATAATTCGTGCATATCTCAAATAGGCAAGCTTTGATGATAATTGATCAGATTTGGCACAAAAACACCATGAAAAAGATTGAAAAAGATTTTCAAAAATCAAATATTGAAATCCATGAATGCTTGAGATTTTATTCAATCTTTTGACCTAAAACCATTCCATACAAATACTACATCACAACCCTAATGATAGAGGATGGCAAGCTGCGCCAAAAACAAGTATTGCACATTGAATTTTTTCACAAAAAACTCAACACTGAAAATTGCCTTAGAGGTCGAGTAAAGCTTCAATCTTTGTTCCATCATCATCCTGAGACTTCCCTGGACACATTCCAGTCATTAACATCAACAAAATCGCCTTGAAACGGTATCACGAAGTCAAACTGAACCAAGGAAAATTTGAATTCGCATAGCACGATTTAAACATCCTCATGCATTTTTCTTTATGGATTATTGTTTGTCTTGATGTTCTAAAGCTAACCAATGTGTTTGATTTTATTTTTGTGCAATATATGAGAAATTACCATGAATGGTTGTTAGGGTTTCAGGAACTCAAAAAGAGGGTTTCTCAATACAAGAAAAATTAGGACTTCTGGATACCATGGCTGAATTCAGGGCTTAGAGACGAAAAGATCCATGCCATCGCGCCCAATTTATGTTTGGATATGGGCTAGTCGCTATTTTCCTATTGCTTGCCTAAAACCACGTTGCAAAACCGTTGCCATATGCGTATGTTTCAGAAAAAATAAAAAAAGGATGAAGACGATGATGAGTTGTCAGCTGGTGGTTCGTTAGTTTAAACTTGCGCGCGTTTTAGTTAGTGGGCGTCAGTTTTGCTTTTTGATTATTTGTTTATAATAATATACCAATTGACACGTTTGGTTCAGTGGTTAAGCGTTGAGTTTGTGACCTTCAAGACCTGGGTTCAAGTCCCAGGTCTTGCAACTTTCAATATTATTTTTCAATGACTAATCCCATGCAGGCTTAACGTGAACGTTCACCATGCACACTCAATATCCACTAGCCATGTGTTCTGGAAAGCAAATCAAGGGCTTAAGATCAAAGGAGTACCCTAAGCACCAGTCAACGCATCATACTTAATCCCAGAAAGTCAATGAATCAACCCTTATTGGGCCAGGCTTTTCAGGCTTATACCTCCAAAATTTGGGGCAGCACCCCCACTCTGGTTTGCTTTCTTTATTTTATTTTTCTATTATTGTATGATTTATTTAATTGCTTTAATTAACTTATTTTTTTTTTTTTTTTTTTCTATAAAATATAAAAACATTAAAAAATGCAGAAAATACAAGAAAAATATAATATTTATTTTATTACAATTATTTTCATAAATAAACTAGCATGTAAATAAACTAGTGTAATTAAGGTTTAATTCCAATTCTTTTTTCAATAAAAATTCAAAAAAAACATGTAGAGTTAGGTTAATTGATAGTTTTAATGTCTTTTTAATTTTTATTTCCCACAATACTATTTATTTATTATTTTATGTTTATAATCAAAAATTGTACATAATAAATTTTAGGTTTAATTTAGATCGTAATTTAATTCTTTCTCAATAAATAAAAAATTACTAGAATTAGGGTTTGCTTCTTAATTTAATTTTTATTAACTCCTTTTTCTTTTAAATCTTAAAAAATACAAAATATCAAAAAGCATTTAATTTCCTTTTTTATTATTATTTTATTTTTAATGCTCATTAACTTTTAATTATTTGCAAAAAGGGTCCAACGCCCGTATTCATAATTTGTTAAAGTTCGCGCATTTATTTTAGTGCTTATCATAATTTTGTAAATGTCCCAAAGCCATGTAATTTACTTTTCGCACTTTATTTCTTCGCGTTATTTATTCTTTTCGCTAAATCGGGTCCGGTTTAATTTTGGCGATGTGGACCCGCGCCTTTGTAATAATCGTAGATTTATCTTTCCCGCAAATATTTAACTGTTAATCAAGCATGAAAGAATGAATGTCTAATTAAAATCAAGCGTAGAACACGACAAACATGACAAGACAAATAAATGAAACATGACACACGAATCGCACACACCACCCCTAGGGTACGCCTCACTGTTGCCTTGCCTCGAAAGGTGGTCGTCGAGTAGAGGATGTCTTAGTAAGTCCTCATGATCCGGGAACCTGGCATGAGGGTAGCTTCTAAGGTGTCTTCCTATTGCTCTGGTGATCACCATGTCCCTAAAACTCGAATTGACCCGAACACCTCCAACGGTGGTGCTACCTACCTCTCAATGGTGGGATGGCACTACTTTTAAGGACATTTACACAGACAAATTCCTTAGGGTAGGTAGGTTCTCAAGGATACTTGCTCTAATCTCAAAACAAACTCAAAAGACTTTTCACACTGACACTTTTCAAAAGCTTTCAAAGCAAATTTTTCAAACACTCTGACGTACGAGTCGAACTGAAATTTTTCAAAGAAACTTTTTAAAACCCACATTGAAAAGCAAACAAACCATTTTTGAAAACACATTGAGCAAGTATCTAAGAGCCCATGGATAACCATGGATAGAAAGGGTGCTAACACCTTCCCTTTCTATAACCTACCTCCCGAACCGAGAGCAATCTCTATAAGGAATTTTTCTGTGCTTTTGTCCTTTCCATTTGGAGAAAATAAAAGACGGTGGCGACTCTTGCTTCCGCGACATTTCGCGAACCAGCGTTAAACAGTCAGTTCCAGATCCACCGATCACAGAACTGGCGACTCTGCTGGGGACTCTTTTAAAGTGAGGTATACCTTAGGGCTAGGTCATAACTGTGTTTTCACTTGTATTGATTTGCTTGCTTTATTATTGTGGGTTGCATCGGAGATACATAGATCCTAACCCGGATCTGGGGATACCCTGTTAGGTAGCATAAGCTGTGAGGGACCTGTCCGGCGTAGACCGACACAGGTGAAGCAGTGGCTACGTTGGTGTGGCACCTTGGTCTGTACCGATATCCCTTGTGTCGCAACGAGGAGAATATGGGTCTTCCAAGGAGTCATTAAACACCAACAGACCTTAGAACCTTAAATGACACAACTTGGCCTTTAGAACAGTAGCAGTATGCTACGCCCATTGAGGCTAAACTCTCGTGATGGTTCTGGCCGCAAGAAAAGATTGCGATGCTGGAGTTATGACCGATTGAGGGTAGTCAATGATATTGGGATCCTCTAAGAACCCGGTTACTTTTGATTAGGACAGGTATGAACCAACCAACTTCAAGAGGGTACTACCCAGACCCCATGCTGGCCTAAACCCTAGGGGCTTCTCTTGTGTGACTTGTGTGCCTTCATACTTGACTATCTGTATGCTTGTTACCTGACGCTTGTTTCTTGCAGGTTCTGTTTTAGTCCTTAATTGGGACTCATAACAGGGTACTAAATTTCTTGCAGGATTGTTTATAGTCCTTAATGGGGACTCATAACAGGGTTACTCACATTACCCCATGCATAGCATAACATCATACCATTGCATGCATCCTGCATACATCCTGACTCATTTCAAGGATCTCAAGGGCTTGTGATGCAGGTCATGATGAATCAAACACCCAACAAGGGGCAAAGGGGATTTATTTTCCTCCAGCCAAGGGTGTCAGGGGCTATGACCCACTGGATATGGTGAGCCTTTGACCCTTGAGGAAGGATTTTCTACAACAGGAAGTTTCTTCAATCAAGTTACCGGTTTTCAACTCTAACAAGTTTCTCTGTTTATCCCGCGAGATCCTTGAAATCATTGCATGCATGTCATACATCTCATTGCATTGCAGGTATCCCATTGACAGGTTGCTTACCCTTCTCCGCTGTTTATTTCAGCCGATCGTCATGAATCCTGGATCATCAGCTGAACAGTCCATCAAGGATCTCCAGGCTCAGAACGCCCAGTTCCAAGAGCTGATCCTGAATCTGACCCAGGGGCAACAGGACCTGAAGGCTCTGCTTTTGAAAAAAGACAAGAAAAAGAAGAGGACTGTTCTGTTCAACCCTAGACGCAGATTTGGGAATACACCACAAGTTGAAGCTGAGAGGACAACCCCATCTGTGGGAAAAAGCAGTCATCATGAGAGAGAGGTTCCCAGTCCAGTGGTCTCCGACAACGAGACAGATTTTGATGAAGAGCAGTACCCTCCTGCTGATGACAGATATAAACAACTGGAGGACAGAATGAAAGCTATGGAGGTTCAACAGGTACCTGGGCTGGATTTCGGAGATCTGGGTTTGTCAACTGGTGTGATTATCCCACATAAATTCAAAGCACCAACTTTCTCAAAGTATGACGGGGCGTCTTGTCCCAAGCTGCACTTAAGGTCCTATGTTCGGAAGATTCAGCCATATACGGTGGACAAAAACTTGTGGATCCATTTCTTCCAGGAGAGTCTTTCAGGGACTCATCTCGAATGGTTCTATCAACTAGATGGGACCAAGGTTCGTAACTGGGAGGAGTTGGCTACTGCTTTCTACAAGCAGTATCAGTATAATGCCGACCTTGCTCCTACGCGTACCCAACTCCAAGGTATGTCGTTAGGATCAAGTGAAGGTTTTAAAGAATATGCGCAGAAATGGAGGGATCTTGCTGGAAGGGTACAACCACCCCTGACTGACCGTGAACTTGTGGACATGTTCTTGGGGACCCTGTCTGGTCCATTCTTCAACCACCTCATTGGTAACTCATCTGCTGGATTTACAGACCTCATCTTGACCGGCGAAAGAATTGAAGCTGGTATCAAGAGCGGGAAAATTCAAGAGGCCACACCTTCTGATATTCATAAAAAGCCTTACACGGGAAGGAAGGAATCTAATGCTGCATACGGTCAAAAGGGTCGCCGTGACCAACACGCAGGGGCAGTCATGATCTCTGGTTCTACACCACGCCGGCAACCACAAAAGGGAAACCAGCAAAGGCCGGATGGGCCTAAAAGGCAGTTCACCAACATTAACATGCCATGGTCGCAAGCACTGCAACATATGTTGAAGATGAACCTGATTGCGGTGATCAACCCTCCTGCCAATCCTAAGACCTCCTCTCCCAGCTACAATCCAGAAGCCAGGTGCGCTTATCATTCTGATAGCCCGGGGCACGATACTGAAGACTGTTGGGCACTAAAATACAAGATTCAAAACATGATCGACGCCAAAGAGATCGAGTTCGAGCCTGCTGAAACCCCCAACGTGATCAATGCTCCATTGCCAAAACATGGCTAGGATTGAGAATTTTTTTTTTTTTTTGTTCATTTGAATTCAAGTTGTATTTTTCCTTTCTTGTTCAGATAAACAATTATTATGTTAAACTCCTTTATTTCATGAATGCATTACACATGTCTGTCTTGATTTAATTATGTTTACTACGCTTAAAACTATTTTCACATTTTTGCGATGATCGACTCTTAACTGAAGACTCTAAACCTCTTGAGGGAGGATGACGAAAACGATACCATGATCTACAGTATGCTTTTGAACAGACCCCGCTGATGAGGTACAGGCATTGTTTCAACCCCTAAACACTGGAGTTATAAGGATGATAATCCCTCGTCGACCCATCAGAGCCAAAGAAGTAGGAGTTTTATTTTCGAAAATCAAAACCCTTAATCATAACCTGGGGCAGGGTAGTCTCTCAGTTGATCCAAGTGCATAACAAATGCCACCAAAGGAGTCCTTACAAAACAAAAGACAGTGATGGTTCCGAACAATCATAAGGACATGCAGTCATTATCAAAAAAAAATCATAAACGAAAAGCCCGAAAAGTCAAAACCAATAAAGAAGACTTACCAAACTGGGGCATCCCGCTGACTGTAATTCCAAAAAGGGAAACAGTTCAGGCAAAAAAAGAAAGGGATAACAAAAATCAAAAGAGGTCTCACAAACCCTCCACAAAAGCAAAGGTGACTGCCCATTCAAATAAATCATCAATATCCGAACCATCACTGATATATCAAGCAAAGACTCAAACAAGGTCTAACGCACGATCAACTGAGTTTAGGTTTGGAGAACATCACGAAGAGCGGGTGGGTACAAATAATTTGAGCCTTTATCCTTTGTTTCTTAAACCGTGAACCCGGCCACGATATAACCCTTGAAAGTCCTAGCTGAAGTATGGGTCAGTTCGAAAGCATACTGTTACGAAGGTATCCTGACTCCTGAAGGTTTGCTGTAAAATATTGAGTTGACATCGCACTGTATTACAAAAAATGCATTTTCAAAATTCAAGGCAGACATAGGCTTTTGCATTCTTAAAATAACCTTGTTTGCGTATGATTATTTGTTTGAACAGCAGGGAAATTCGCACGATGAACACCTTGTGAGCAGAAGAACCTCCAATCAAGAGGCACAGTGGGAGCATTGCCCATTATCTGGGGCATGGCAAAATACTTCTAACAGGGGCAATTCCCTACATTCTGAAAGCGTGGACATAGTCGAAAAAATACTGCGCATAATCAAAGACCCGCTAGGTTGACACGCCTAGGCAAAAATAAGGGCTTCCCGTCGAACCAAAAGGGTTCGGGCAAAAATAGGGGATGAAAATGAAAAAACTGTACACCCGGCAAGTCGAAAACCTGAAAAGGCGGCTTGGGCAAAAATGGGTATCCCGGTGGACTGAAAACCCGAAAGGGCGGTCCAGGCAAAAGTTAGGGATCAAAGCGTACGACTATGTCCCGGCATCTTGTCACTTGTCTACCCGAAGATGTGTCAATCACCCGCACAAGTATCCTCTTCCCTCACCTCCGAAGCAGGGGCAATAATGAGTTATCCAGGCGATCCAATTGTTCTGTCAACCAAAGTACAAAGGACAGATCAACATAAGAATGATTACCATCTACCTTTACGAATTCCAGATCATGGGCTAACGTCCGAAACCAAACAGGACGATCACCCACTTAATCAAAATCACGCAACCCAACACCGGTTTCTTCTCAACCTTCAGACAAAGTCATACACAGACTCCTCCTCCACAAGATGACCTAACCCCGGTTCATCAAAGTTTTACACAAGCTTACCCAAGAAACCTAACCCCGGTTCCTCCTGAAGTCTTACATGGACCTATCTCAAGATGACCTAACCCCGGTTCATCAAAGTTCTACACAAACTTATCCAAGTAACCTAACCCCGGTTCCTCCTGAAGTCTTACATGGACCTATCTCCAGATGACCTAACCCCGGTTCATCAAAGTTCTACACAAACTTATCCCGAAGCAACCTTACCTCGGTTCGTCAAGAAATCTCACATGGATTCCCTCCAAGGTAACCTAACCCCGGTTCCCCCAGAAGTCTCACATGGACTCGCTTCCAGTAACCTTACCCCGGTTCGTCAAGAAATCTCACATGGATTTACCCCAAGGTAACCTAACCCCGGTTCCTCTAGAAGTCTTACATGGATTCATCAAAAAGTTTTACATGAACTTACCTCACCAAGCAACCCTACGCCGGTTCCCTCTCTTCAAGATACAGTTTTACATAGACTCGTCACCCAGAAACCCTACACAGGTTCTCCCTTTCCAAAAACGAAGTTTTACACGAACTCATCATCAAAGTAACCCTACCCAGGTTCCTTCTCCATTTCAGATACGGTTTTACACAAGCTCATCAACAGGCAACCCTACATAGGTTCGCTCTTTCAACTTACAGCATATTCAAACCTCCCCCAGAAGAGTCCAATCCAGTTTCCCCAGGAAAGTTGGAATTCATATCTCCCCAAGCAGCAAGCTTATCCCCGGTAGATTCTGGAAGCTTATCCCTCCTCAGAGCACGAACGCATCGCCCAGCTTTATTTAAAGAGTTATTTCCTTAACAGGATATAACTGGGTTATCCTCAGCCAGAAGCCACGGAAAGAGCGTCTTCGGCAAAATATCTTCCTATCTCCCAGCATAATTCATCAACGGTATCCCCAGCGGAGTTATCTTCATCAACTCAGCAAAGCATCGCTATCCCCACAGAGTAGCACTCCCCAGCATGATCGCTAGAGTATCTTTTCTCCCGCAGAATTATTTCATTTGCCAAGTTTATTCCTCAACGGAGTTATCTTCTCCTATCGGTATTCTTGCAACAATCATCCACAGCGGAAGCACAATCTCTTCCTCAACATCAGCCCAGGATATGGCTTCCCGGCACCCGTCAAGGATTTATTTTCCTAGACGAAAACATACACGAATCATCACATACATCATTGTAGCATGCATAACGTATTGCATCATACAAGTCTCATTTACATTGATAACACCATTGCTTGGTCCATGTCATGCATTGCATATAACTGACCTTTACCTTTCAGGAAGGATGCAGTTGAAATTCTCAAACATATTTCAAAGATGTCTCTAGTCCAGTTAAATCGACTCCAAACAGATTTTTCTGATAAAGACTCAGTAGAAGTTATGGTTCCCTCTCCAACGGCGTGTGAGGTAGTAATCCCCTCTTCAGATGTTCCCCTCTCCGGCATGAGCGTGAGGTGATATTCTTTTGTGGTCCCCTCTCCGACGGTGAGCGTGAGGTGGTAATTCCTTTTTCAAGATGTTCTCCTCTCCGACGATGAGCGTGAGGTGATAGTCTTTTGTGTTCCCCTCTCCAGCGGCGTGTGAGGTGGTAATTCTTTCTTCAGATGTTTCCCTCTCCGGCATGAGCGTGAGGTGATATCTCCTTTAAATTATAATTTCCTATAGTTCCCTCTCCAACGTGAGTGAGGTAACTCCCTTTGAGATTATAATGTCCTTTGGTTCTCTTCCCGATATTGCAAAGATGGTAATTCTCGCCAAGATTTTTCTCAACGAGCGTTGTTGAGGTTAAAATCAACCAAGGTTCTCTTATCATTCATGCTAAGGCAATAACCATCCCTGGTTCATTCATCGGCGTTTGAAGCTCCAGACCCAGCTCCTGTAACCAGTCAGGACATATCCATATCAAGCATCTAAAATCAGCTCCTGCGACGTGTCAGGTACTCATTTTTCTGTTTTGCAGGTATGCAGGTTCTCGCTAAGGAATCTCTTACGCAGTCAGCATCCAGATGGCATCTATAAGCCCATCACCCTATTCAGCAATCTCTAAATGGCATCTATAAGCCCATTCCCCATCACCGTCACTATGTGAGCGCAAATTTCTGGGCACTTTAGTGTTCAATCATCTTTTACCCTCGGATTACGAAAGGCACGTCAGCCAATCTGCATCCTCAAGTCTAAGAAGATTGAACAGGGGCAACTGTTGTACCCCAAAATTTGCCCTCCCATTTTCATCAAGAATTGTCAAAGTCAAGGTCACAAAATGTCCCAAGGGTTGTGCAGCTCAACTGTCTCCTAGACAGTCAAAACTAGGGTTTGAGTTCTGGTCAAGCAAATGAACTTTTCAAAGGACCAATCAAGTCTCATATGCTCATAAAGATGGTCAAGTGTCTTCATGTCAAGTTTTAAGGCATTCAGCTCAAAATTGCACAGTCAAAACCCTAGATTGCACTACAGTCAACTGTAGGGGCAAAATGGTCATTTGGCAGTCAAAAGTTCAAATTTTTGGTCAACACATCATTTTGAAGCCACAAACATCATTTGATCAATGCTTGATCATGATTCTCAAAGTTTGGCTCAGAAATCATCAAAGATGCAAAAGTTGCTATATTTGGACAGCTGAAAAAGTCAACTGAAATTGACCAGGGCATAACTTTCACATGGATTATCAGAAAAATTCCATCCAAAGCTCATTTTGAAGAGAAAGACATTTCCTACAATTCATCTTCATGTTCCAAGTCCAAGAAATGCTCTCACAAAAAGTTATCAATTTCAACATTATAGGTCATTTTCAAAAGTCAACAAAAAGTGACTTTAAGTCAAAGGCCATAACTTGAGATTGGTAAATCAAAATGACATGGGACCAAAGGCATTGGTTAAAGGACTCAAAGACCTTTCCAAAATGTCCAAGAACATGTGAAAAGCTTAAAAAATTGACCAAGTAATGCCTTGTAGAAGTTGGGAAATTTTTGGAAATTTTTGAAAGTCAACATTGATGCAAAAGGCCTAAAAATGCAAATGGGCCCAATTTTCTTCCAAATTTCTTCATGCCAAGCCTATGCACGACCACTAGGCCCAAAGGGAAGTATTCTCATATTTTTTAATTGTTTATTTGAATTAATATTAATTTATGTTCATTTAAATGATTTTAATTCATGAAAAATATAAACCTAACATGAAAAAATCTTTTTATGCATGATCTAATCTCTATAATTCGTGCATATCTCAAATAGGCAAGCTTTGATGATAATTGATCAGATTTGGCACAAAAACACCATGAAAAAGATTGAAAAAGATTTTCAAAAATCAAATATTGAAATCCATGAATGCTTGAGATTTTATTCAATCTTTTGACCTAAAACCATTCCATACAAATACTACATCACAACCCTAATGATAGAGGATGGCAAGCTGCGCCAAAAACAAGTATTGCACATTGAATTTTTTCACAAAAAACTCAACACTGAAAATTGCCTTAGAGGTCGAGTAAAGCTTCAATCTTTGTTCCATCATCATCCTGAGACTTCCCTGGACACATTCCAGTCATTAACATCAACAAAATCGCCTTGAAACGGTATCACGAAGTCAAACTGAACCAAGGAAAATTTGAATTCGCATAGCACGATTTAAACATCCTCATGCATTTTTCTTTATGGATTATTGTTTGTCTTGATGTTCTAAAGCTAACCAATGTGTTTGATTTTATTTTTGTGCAATATATGAGAAATTACCATGAATGGTTGTTAGGGTTTCAGGAACTCAAAAAGAGGGTTTCTCAATACAAGAAAAATTAGGACTTCTGGATACCATGGCTGAATTCAGGGCTTAGAGACGAAAAGATCCATGCCATCGCGCCCAATTTATGTTTGGATATGGGCTAGTCGCTATTTTCCTATTGCTTGCCTAAAACCACGTTGCAAAACCGTTGCCATATGCGTATGTTTCAGAAAAAATAAAAAAAGGATGAAGACGATGATGAGTTGTCAGCTGGTGGTTCGTTAGTTTAAACTTGCGCGCGTTTTAGTTAGTGGGCGTCAGTTTTGCTTTTTGATTATTTGTTTATAATAATATACCAATTGACACGTTTGGTTCAGTGGTTAAGCGTTGAGTTTGTGACCTTCAAGACCTGGGTTCAAGTCCCAGGTCTTGCAACTTTCAATATTATTTTTCAATGACTAATCCCATGCAGGCTTAACGTGAACGTTCACCATGCACACTCAATATCCACTAGCCATGTGTTCTGGAAAGCAAATCAAGGGCTTAAGATCAAAGGAGTACCCTAAGCACCAGTCAACGCATCATACTTAATCCCAGAAAGTCAATGAATCAACCCTTATTGGGCCAGGCTTTTCAGGCTTATACCTCCAAAATTTGGGGCAGCACCCCCACTCTGGTTTGCTTTCTTTATTTTATTTTTCTATTATTGTATGATTTATTTAATTGCTTTAATTAACTTATTTTTTTTTTTTTTTTTTCTATAAAATATAAAAACATTAAAAAATGCAGAAAATACAAGAAAAATATAATATTTATTTTATTACAATTATTTTCATAAATAAACTAGCATGTAAATAAACTAGTGTAATTAAGGTTTAATTCCAATTCTTTTTTCAATAAAAATTCAAAAAAAACATGTAGAGTTAGGTTAATTGATAGTTTTAATGTCTTTTTAATTTTTATTTCCCACAATACTATTTATTTATTATTTTATGTTTATAATCAAAAATTGTACATAATAAATTTTAGGTTTAATTTAGATCGTAATTTAATTCTTTCTCAATAAATAAAAAATTACTAGAATTAGGGTTTGCTTCTTAATTTAATTTTTATTAACTCCTTTTTCTTTTAAATCTTAAAAAATACAAAATATCAAAAAGCATTTAATTTCCTTTTTTATTATTATTTTATTTTTAATGCTCATTAACTTTTAATTATTTGCAAAAAGGGTCCAACGCCCGTATTCATAATTTGTTAAAGTTCGCGCATTTATTTTAGTGCTTATCATAATTTTGTAAATGTCCCAAAGCCATGTAATTTACTTTTCGCACTTTATTTCTTCGCGTTATTTATTCTTTTCGCTAAATCGGGTCCGGTTTAATTTTGGCGATGTGGACCCGCGCCTTTGTAATAATCGTAGATTTATCTTTCCCGCAAATATTTAACTGTTAATCAAGCATGAAAGAATGAATGTCTAATTAAAATCAAGCGTAGAACACGACAAACATGACAAGACAAATAAATGAAACATGACACACGAATCGCACACACCACCCCTAGGGTACGCCTCACTGTTGCCTTGCCTCGAAAGGTGGTCGTCGAGTAGAGGATGTCTTAGTAAGTCCTCATGATCCGGGAACCTGGCATGAGGGTAGCTTCTAAGGTGTCTTCCTATTGCTCTGGTGATCACCATGTCCCTAAAACTCGAATTGACCCGAACACCTCCAACGGTGGTGCTACCTACCTCTCAATGGTGGGATGGCACTACTTTTAAGGACATTTACACAGACAAATTCCTTAGGGTAGGTAGGTTCTCAAGGATACTTGCTCTAATCTCAAAACAAACTCAAAAGACTTTTCACACTGACACTTTTCAAAAGCTTTCAAAGCAAATTTTTCAAACACTCTGACGTACGAGTCGAACTGAAATTTTTCAAAGAAACTTTTTAAAACCCACATTGAAAAGCAAACAAACCATTTTTGAAAACACATTGAGCAAGTATCTAAGAGCCCATGGATAACCATGGATAGAAAGGGTGCTAACACCTTCCCTTTCTATAACCTACCTCCCGAACCGAGAGCAATCTCTATAAGGAATTTTTCTGTGCTTTTGTCCTTTCCATTTGGAGAAAATAAAAGACGGTGGCGACTCTTGCTTCCGCGACATTTCGCGAACCAGCGTTAAACAGTCAGTTCCAGATCCACCGATCACAGGCCAGAATTAAAGTAAATGGGGGAGGGGGTGCGTTTCAAAAAAAATCCTCAAGCCCATTAGCAAGAGGGCCCAGGCGCCTAGAGATCTGGTGAAGGCAGCTCCTTAGGATGCACCGTGGTCATGATTGCTTTGAAGCATTAGATCTGGAGTTTTTAAGATTGGATGGCCCAGATGTGGGTTGCATCATGCGCGCGCTGACCTATTTTACACTTGATATGCAAGAGAAACATGGAAAAATAAAAACGCCTCGCACTTGGATCGAACCCAGGACAAGGCGCGTGAAGGTCTTATGTGCAAGTGTGTTGCCATTGGGGTGGCGTGTTCATCTGGTACATTAATAAAAAAAAAATATAATATGTGTTGCACCCTAAAATTTTCTCTCCAATTTTATTCAAGGCATGCTCATTAAGGTCCTCAATTGCTCAAGGTTGACCAAGAATTGATCAAACAAATTCTCCTCCTAAGCAATGGCCTTTCAACTAGTTTCACTTTTTACCAAGATGTGTGAGCTCCAAAGGTCTCAAATGTTTTCCATGGTCCTAATATGTCTTCAAGTTTGTCCATGCCAAGTTTCATGCCCTACAACTTCTCTTTTATCCTCAAGCTCAAGAAATGCATCATTTGGAAGGTACAAGCTCATACATTACAAGAGGTTATTGCACCCTATATGCCTCAGTATAATGGCATAACTGAAAGAAAGAATAGAACTGTACTGAACTTGACGAGATGTAAGTTGAAAGCTAAAAATATGCTTAACAGATTTTGGGTCGAAGCAGCTTCGACAACAATATCATTCTGAATAGATGCTCAACAAAGAGGATGGTCGAAAAGACATTGCAGGAGGATTGGATAGGGTAGAATCTAAATATAAGTCATCTTAGAGTTTTTTTGGATCAATGTGTTTCAGACATGTACCTGAACAATTGAGAAAGAAGCTGGATGGTCGAAGTGAAGTCATGGTGCTCATAGGTTATCCTTCGACTGGTGCATACAAGTCATATTCATTGACTGAAGATAAACTAGTGATCAATAGAGATGTGATTGAAGAAAAAAGCAAAAGGTGGGATTGGAGTCGAAGTACAGTTCAACAAGAATCAGACACAGTCACAACTGTGTTCGAAGGAGATGAAGAAAATGAAGCTTCGAAAAGTCAAAATGAACAAGTTGATACTTCGACTGGTCAAATCGAAGAACCACTTGTACAACTGTGTTTGAAGGAGATGAAAAGAATGAAGCTTCGACAAGTCAAAATGAACAAGTTGATACTTCGACTGGTTGTATCGAAGAACCAGATGTTCAACTTTGTTCGAAGAAGATGAGCAGAACGAAGCTTCGACAAGTCAAAATGAACAAGGTGATACTTTGACTGGTCGAATCGAAGAACCACCTATGCATAAGGAAAGAAGATCCACAAGAATAAGAACTGAGTTCGACTAGGATGATTGGATATGAGAGGTTTACAGATCAAGAAATCGATGTAGATGGTGACTTAATCGAAGAAGCCATGATGGTGAAGCCTTGAGCAATTCGAATTGGTGTGAAGCCATGAAAGAAGAACTTAGAGCCATCGAAAAGAACAAAAATTGGGAGATTATCGAAAGAACCAATAAGAAACCAATTGATGTGAAATGGATCTACAAGGGCATGTAGGCTTTTGGTTTCCATCAAGTTAGAGGCCCAAACAACTCATAGCAAGCTGGAAAAATGCATAAAATAGATTGGCATATGATTGGACCAAATATAGAAAGTTTCAGGTAAAAATCAAATCAAATCTCTCCATCATAATGTACAAAGATATTATGCATAATTTTTGACCTAAACCCTTTGTCTATATAAACCTAATAATCTCAGATGTAAGGGACACACGCAACCTGCCTCCAAGAAGCCCTAGAAATTTCTCAAAAATTCAAAGAAAGGTTGAAATTCGTATCAAGCAATCCAGGCCTTCTCCATCCAAACCAAGTGTGCCATCCACTTCCTGAAGGTTCCAGGAACCATTATCAATCCTAAGGTAAGCCTAACACACGCCAGAAATATCTCACGATCTCTCTCAGTTTGGTAATTTTTCCTTGATCTCAAACTCTCAATACAGGCCATTTAAATCCATACTAAGCATATATTCATGCTATTGATGATGTTTGCGTGCATTCTAACGTGTTACATGAGAATCCAGGGCCTTAGATCGCATATTTCCATGTTCAAGTCGTGCAAGGGTTTTGGATTTGTAACTCAGGATACAAGAGTTTTCTGGCTAATCTAAGGCTAGATTCGTGATCAGGGAGAAATTTTAAGCAAGATAGGGCCTTTAGTTTGTCCTTAGTATAACAATTTCGCAGGTTTGCAATTTTGATAGGTCGGAGAAGACGACCGGAGTTTGACTCCGACGTCGTTGACTCTGTTGGACTCAGGCGAGGGCATGCGTGGTCCCATGCCATTTCCTGATTGGTCCATTTAAACAACAGGGTCCCACTCAGCGCGCGTGTTTTTGATTTGAATATTTTTCTGATTGGTTTTCATATATAATATTATGGGTTTAGTTATATTAATGAATGAACAGGTTGGCCGGTTGGTGAAGCGTGTGTTTTCAAGTATGAAGAACCTGGGTTCAATCCCTAGGTTTTGCTTTTTTTTTTTTCATATTTTATCTGCAGATCCAGTGTAAGGCAGATATGGGCGTATATCACGTGCCTTCATCTCTAGACCATCCGATACCAACGGATGGAGATCCAACACCCCAAGCACGCTTGTGCATGATGAACCCTCAAGGAACCAGCCACATGGGACCAGGCGCAACAACTGTGGGCTTGCTGAACATGTGGGCCTTACAAATTCCAGATCTCACACCCCCCTCTTTCAGCTTCACATACCAGGCCCATTCATTTTCTTTTCTCAAATTTTATTTTTTATTTATTTAATTGTTTTATTTTCAAATCATTTTTTTATTCATAAAATCTGAAAATATAAAAACTTAGATCTAGGTTTTATTTTATTCAATTTTAATTTTTCCTAAATTAATTTAATTAATTATTTTTGTTCCTTTTCATAAATTAAAAACAATTAGAATTAGGTTAAAATTTTGATGTTTTCTTAAATAATAAAAATACCAAAAATATTAGGTTTAGTTTAGAATTAATTTTTTAATTAATAATGTCCTTCTCTTTCAATTGATTAATTAGTCTAATTTTAATTTAACCATTTTATTAAATCAAAACAAACAAAAAGATCTTTTTCTTTTACCTTAGGATGTTTAGGCGTATTTTCAATTCGCACACATTCTTACCTTTCGCATTTTTATTTTCATATTTTTGTAACTGCTTACTGGGATGTAATAGAATTAATCAGGACTCTTTATTTTCTATGCTTTCTTTATTTTCCCTAAGTTTTTGGACTTGTAATAATTTCCCTCCCCGAAGCCTTGTAATAGTTTAGGATTTACATTTATGTACTTTTAACTACTGCAAATTATTAATTGCTTAGATGTATGCTAATTAGGATTGTATGGCAAGAATAAAACAAAACGCTAGCAAACTTAAATGCAAAGATAAATAACTGAATAGAACACAATTACACATGCGCACCTCTAGGGCACCCTACTTTGGTTGCCTTTGGAAAACAGTCACACCTCTCGAAACGTGAGAGATTTTAGTGGCTACCCTCCGGTTTAAAGATCATAAGTCCCTCGATGACCCTCTCAATGTTTCCCCTGTAAAAATGATCTTAAAATCCTAAGGTAGTTACTAAAGTTTCTTGCTCAGTTGCCTTTGTGACTGTATAAACGTCCCTTCGAATGCCCCTCAAATATCCAACGACTAGGGCTACCTACTCACTAATAGTAGGATAGCACTGTCTAAAGGAAAAGAGGAAAAGAACAACCCTTTCGAGTAAAAGTAGATAGTTCTGAGATGCTATGCTCAAACAATTTTTACACTTACACAAAACCTCTTTCAAAATCATTTTCAAACACTTTGTATACGTTTTCTACTATTGTACCCCAAAATTTGCCCTCTAATTTTTCAAGGCATTTCTCACAATGATTCTCAAAATTCAAGCTTGCATAAGTACAATTGGATTTTCCAGCATCAAGTTAAAGAGGAAATTGTTAAAAAAGGGGGGAAATAGATAAAAAATAATATTTTTGACAAAATTGGAGAAAAACAAGTCTTCTTCGATTCACCTCCTTCGATTGGCCTTTTGGCCTCTTTCAATGCAAGCTTGGCTTACATCCTTCAATTAGGCGTTGGCTTCTGACATGCTTGCTTTGATTCACAAGTTGATGGCTGGCTGCATGCAGCCTTGATTGAGCCATAACTCCTTTTTTACGCACAAGAGGCGCCCACAAGGCCAACAGGCACAAGGCAAGATCCTCCTGTAGCCTCCTTCGACTCCAAGGTAAAAAGCCTCCTTTAGGCATCCTTCGATTGCATAATTTTCCTTCTACATACCTCTTTTGAATCTGGGCATTTTTGCCTCCTGCACGCCTCTTTCGTTCGGGCATGTGGCTCCCTTCATGCAAGTCTTCGTTTGAGCATTGGCATCTTGTATGCTTGCTTGGAGTCACAAAGTTTAGACCTCCTGCATGCAGGCTTCGATAGGGCATTGGCTATATTTACACTAGCTTCGACTGGACACATTTCCCTTTAGTATTCTTCAATTCCACCCTTAACAACCTTCAGCACACATGGTTGGTGGATTTTAAGTGCATACATAGGAGTCCCTGTCGAAGGATATACCTTACTAGCCCATTGGAAGAATTGCATATTCCATTCGAAGGACACATTTGGCTCTTTCAAAGATACATACATGACCCCTTTAAAGGACATGTCTTGGTGTGCCATTCGAAGGACATGTTTGATGGCCCATTCGAAGGACTTACAAGACCCACCTTAAGGTGTGCTTTGGTGACCCATCCAAGGGGCACACATTTGGCTCATTCGAAGGATGCACAAAAGTGACCCATTCGAAGGACGCTTGTTGGAGGAAAATCAAATAACATTGTTGGAAGAAGAATATGGTCGAAGGGGGTCAAAATGAAAGGATGAAATATTCAAAATATGCTTGCTGCCAAGTTCAGGCCTGGTACACTAGCCATAACACTCCAAAAATGTTGCACAGCAGTCCTAAAACACTGTCCCATTCTTGCACCAAAATGGCATACGAACACTATCCCTCGAAAGCTACAAAAAGCAGTTTACTCAAATTGTTCAAATTGTTTTGTTTTCCCTCCAAAACTTCAACCAGCTTTGCCTATAAATAAGAAGCTCCATAACATGTATAAGGGGCTGGACAACACATCCAGAGACTTGTGGGTGGTGGAATGAATCATCAAACTCTCAAAAAACTCAAACACTCTCAAACACTTGAACACATTTTAAAACACAAACCCAAAATCTAAACACTTGCTTCTTTCGAATCTGAAGCAATCCCCCATACTTTGCTTTCCTTCGAATCTAGTAGAAAGAACATCACACTTGTTCTTCTCCTTCGAATATAGCATCAGAAACGTCACCTCCATTTCTTCCCTTTGAACCTATGAGTATCCAAGGAAGCAACTAAAGGTCCAACTCACATACCCCAACTTCAAGCAAGGTAAGTCACTCTTAACCTTGAACCTTCCATAACATGTGAATAATCTTACCTTTCATTTCAAACATGTACATAACATTTTTTTTCTTTTCGTTTCCAACTTTTTAGTTTGTTTTCATTTCTAATCCCTTTGGTCTTGTTTCTTGATTTATTGAATATGCTTTAATAACTAACATGGCCATAAGACCATGCTAGCATGGCCTTAGGCCATGTTGCTATTTAAAATCTCAAACGAAATAAACAAGAGGAAGGAGGTATGAAACGAAGCCTTAGACTTCCATACTAACTTCCATGTCTAAACGAAAGGGACAACCAGAAGGATGGCCACACTGGCTTCCAGGCCCTAGTCGAAGGAAGCAGGAAGTCAGGCTACACCTCACTACTTTCAGGCCTCAGTCGAAGGAAGCAGAAAGGTGAAGAGTGCAATTTATGCTGATTCCAGGCCCAGTCGAAAGGCACGCCCACACTGACTTCTATGCCCCAGTCGAAGGAAGCAGAAAGACAAATTGCATCTCATGGTGATTCGAGGCCCAATCGAAAGGCATGCCTTCACTACATTCAGGCCAAATCGAAGGGAACCAGAGAAGCAGAATCAAAGGATGCTTTTGCCTAAATAGAAAAATCCCATTTTCCTTTCTTTATTTTATTTTGTCTTTATATTTTCTTGCTATTCAATATGGTTGTAATAGTGTAGGAATTATTTTTCTACATTTTCATTGCTTTTATACAAATGTTAGTAATTAGGATGTATGGCAAGATAAAACCAACAAGTAGACAACCTAAAATTCAAAGAAAAAATGCATGCAAATTAAACACACTATTCACACATGCACCCTTAGGGTAATTTCACTTGTTGCCTCGGAGAAATGGTAATGTCCCTCGAATATGGGCGTTTTAGCAAATACCCTCGACAAAAGATTGTAGTCCCTCGATGAACCTCAATATTGCCTTCGGTAAACGATCTAGTCCCTAAAAGACATTGCTAAAATGTCCCATAGGTTGCCTTCTATGACTATACAAACATCCCACGCCCGTCCCTTCACATCCAATAATGGGGTTTCTTATCAAATCAATGGTAAGATAACAACATCTATAGGAGGAGGAAGAGAACATTAGATATTTTGAGTTGGTAGGATGCTCCTAGTTGCTCGCTTGCTCACAACAAAAATATTTTATACACCAAACAATTTCATTTGAAACGTTTTCAAAATTTTAATCACTTTGTACGCATTATTATAGAAACGAGAATCATTACAAAGACACTTTTCAAAATCACTTTCAAAAACACATTCCATAAACACCTTTTTGAACTATTTTCAAAATCAACACTTTGTATGCGTTCTTATAGAAACGAGAACCATTACAAAGAATTTTTCAAAATACTTTCAAAACCTACACCACAAGCACATTTTCAAACGAAATCAAGTGATTTAGCAAGCAACTAAGAGCCAGTAGATAACTACAAATGAAAAGGGTGTTAATACTTACCCTTTTCATAACCTACCCCCCGAACTCAAGAAATAATCTCGAAAGGTCTTTCCTGTTCTTTTCAACCTTTCCTTTTGGATAAAAGAAAATTCGGTGGCGACTCTTGCTATCCGCAACAAATGCAATCAAACACAAAACACCCAAGTCAGTTCTCCCACCGTGTTATAGAATTGACGACTCTACTAGGGAATGTTTACTTAAAAATGGGGTTACCTTAGGGCTAGATCCCCTTTACTCTCTTTCCTTGTTTTACTTGCTTGCTTTACATTTTGGTTCCTTGTTTGGGCTTGTTTTGATCCTCTACCCGAATCTGGGGCACCTGTTAGGTAAGTAGCAATAGATTGTGGAAACTGTATGGCATAGACCGACATGGTTGAAGCAATGACTATGCTAGTGTAACACATTTGTTGGTACCGGTATCCCTTGTGTTGAATTGAGGAGAATACGGGGCCGCCGAGCGGCATCATGAAGCACTAATTGACTTTAGAACCTTAATTGAACAACTTGGCCATTAGGAAGTAGTGAGATAGTCGACTTTGGTTCCGACCGAAGATTGGTTGATACTCGATGCTACGCTCATTGAGATTGGACTTTTGGGATATATCGGTTGCAAGAAAAGATTGATTGAGCCGAGACAATGCCTAAAAGGAAGGTCGGTGATATTGAGATCCCTTAGAACCCAGTTACTTTCTAGGACAGGTTGAGCCAACTAAACTTCAAGAGGGTACTTACCTACGAACCCCATGCAATCCTAAACCTAAGGACTTGTCTGCTTTGTGTTTATATGACTATTTGCACATAACAACTTGCTTGCTTTGCATACTTTTACATAGCATCATAAACATCATAACATCATAAGCATTCTCACTAACCATTTCAAGGATTTAGGAATTTATCTTTGCTTTGTTTTGTAGGCCAAGAATCCCATCCAAAGGAATACCATCTGAATCAGCTTCGTGAAAGCACACCCTTAACTCCAAGAATTAGAATCAAGGGTGCCTGGAGATTCTCCCTTCACCGAGAAAGATGGTCGACTTCTCAGCTTGGCTACCTCTAATTTCCAAGAAGAAATGATGTGTGTACTATTCCAATTCTTTGATCCCATGCATCATTGCTTCACCTTTCCTGACTATCAGTTGGTGCCTACACTAGAAGAGTTCTCTCAACTGTTAGGAGTGCCTGTGCTTGATCAAATACCATTCACCGATTTAGAGGAGACTCCAAAGCCTGAAGTCATTGCTAAAGCCCTGCATCTGAAGAGAGCCGACATTATAGCAACTTGGGAGACAAGAAGCAGAGTTAAGAGTTTCCTAGCCAAGTTTCTGTTGGAGAAGGCTCGTTCATTCTGGGAAGATATGGATTTTAAAGCTTTTGAAGATGTCTTGGCCCTTCTAATCTATGGTTTGGTTCTATTTCCCAATCCGGACCAATTCATAGATGTGAATCCCATCAAGGTTTTCGTCTCTCGTAATCCTATGCCTACCTTGCTTGGAGACATTTTACATTGTTTCCATACTCGCACCATGAAGAAAAGAGGTACTCTCTTATGTTGCATTCCCCTACTCGCCAAGTGGTTTACTTCGCACCTACCTCGTTCAACGTTGAAAAATGAGCAAGGATTGACATGGTCTCAAAGGATGATGTCCCTCACACACTCTGACATTTATTGGTGTTCTCGATCCTTGGAGGATACCACTATCATTTATCTTTGTGGGGAATTCCCTAATGTCCCATTCTTAGGAATTAGGGGAGGTATCACCTATAGCCCTTCTCCCGTATTACGACAATTTCAGAATGCACGAAGAGACGGTCCTCATGATGCACTCATGCAAGGTTTGGTATTTGACTATGATGGAGACAACCAAGGTGTTGCATCCCAAAATTTGCCCTCTCATATTTCTCAAAACATTGCAAGGAAAATCTCCAAGTGGCTCAAGCTTACTCAAGAGTTGGACAGACAAGCTATCTCCTAAGGTAGTTAACCCCAAATTAGGGTTTTGTGTTGCATCAAGATCCTTGAGTCCAAATGACCTCAAGTTCTCCCCAATGTCCTAATATGTTCTCAAGGTCATCCATGTCAAGTTTCAAGCCTTGAAGAGGAAGTTTGCTCAGTCAATTGCTCAAAGGGTCCAAAAATTGACTATGCTAGGGCAAAAGTCAACTGTGACCTATAAACAGTCAAACTTCAAGATTTTTTGTCAACATTCTCATTTTTAAGGATATTTAATCATTTTATCAAGGGTTGATCATGATTCAGCAAGCATTTCTTAAAATTCATCAAGACTCAAAAGTTGCTAAATTAGGGTTTTGTAGGAAAAGTCAACTCAACTTTGACCAAGCATAACTTTCTCATACTTTATGAGAAATGACCCATAAAAAGCTCATTTTGAAGAGGATGAAATTTACTACAATCCATCTTCATACCCTAAGATCATAAAATTCCCTCACAAGAAGTTATAAATTTGGACATTATAGGTCATTTTTGAAAGTAAACAAAAACATCTTTTTTGCCAAAGTTTATAACTTGAGCATGGTATATCAAAATGATATGAGACCAAAAGGGTTTGTTATAGGACATCTCAAGCTTTCTAAAAAGTCAAAGAACACCTCGAAAAGTTCAAAATTGAAGAAGTTATGCATTGTTGAAGTTGGACATTTTTGCAAATTTGCCAAAAGTCAACTATCCCCAAAACTTCAAATTTTGTCAAATGGGCCCATTCTTTTCCACTTAATATGAGCTTACATCATTGCCCACGTGTCCTAGCTTCAGCCATGAGCCCATATCTTATTTTTATTATTTAATTTGATTTTTAATTGAATTTATTCACTTTAAATCAAATAAAATCATATAAAATCAAAAGTATTTATAACTCATGATTTTTTGGTTGCTTTAGGCTTTGAATATAGCTATTATGTGAATCAAATTCGCATCAAGTGCATTGGTTACAAGAAGATATGATTTAGGCCAAATTTGGAAGGTTGTAATGGTGGAATCAAATCCAATTCATAAGCATTGATATGGAGAGATTTGTACCAAGTTTCTTACCCTAATGCAATATACATTACATAAGGAAGGCAAAGGCATGAAAATAGGGGTTTGAGGCTGCAAGAAGAGGCATAACAAAGTTTGAAAAAGTCACCAAAAAGCTTGAATTCGAAACCATAACAAGAGGCAATTTCAGAAGCTTAGACCGGTCTCAAACGATTCCTGGGTGTTCACTCAGTCTACCTGGATCAAGAACAAGCATTCTCAGACCACCTAGCACGCTGTAAGTATCACGTTATCTCGCTCTGTATTTGAAATCATAACTCACTATTCTTGCATCATTTGAACAAATCATTGATATATTTGTGATCTTCATAATATTTCCAAGCTTTTGGCATTAGTTAATTTTGTTTATCTGACCTGTAAAGCCAACTACCATAGCTAGGGTTTCGTGGTTTTTTTGGGTGTTTCTCTTTCAGGAAAAATTGGCCATCAAGAAGGGTATGGTTGTGACCGGGATGATGATACGAGCACAACCATACCCTTAGAATTCATTTTCATGGCTTACAGAGATTTTTGGAATGTGCATGACTTATAGTGACGATATGTGTCTGTTGGTATAAGTCTGGAATGTTTTAGCCACAGACGTGAGGTAGAAGACGAAGACGTGTCACACCATCAATGGCCAGTTCAAAACCACGCGCGCTTTTTACTTTTTTGCTGGCATATTGACTTGTTTTTTATATTATATATTATTTGTATATTATTAACAAATAAACCGAGTAGCCTAGTGGTAAACGTGTACATCCATTAGCCTACGGGACCTGGGTTCGAATCCCAGGTCCCCCACTTTCTTTGTTATTTTCATTCTTCAGGTAATTACATGCATATTCAAGCGCGCAGAACACCATACGCCTTCACATATCCAGCTGCCAGATGGCCCAAGGCCAAATCTGATGGCCAATAATTGATGGTTCACCATAGACAAAGTCCATGCACGCCTACTGGATCTCAAAAGTCAACAAAGGGCCATCTCGTTTGGGCCACAGATCTGCTGTTCAAACACCCATATTCAGGCCCATACCCCTTCTTCTCTTTATTTTATTTTATTTAGTATGTGTTTTATTATTATTATTTAATTCTATTAACCAATCACAAATTTCCTTTTTTTCATAAAATAAAATCACAAAATATTTTTCTTTATCAAAGCAAACTTTAAATTTTTATTTTTTATTAATAAATACTAATAAATTAATTTTGGTTTAATTAGAATAACTTTAACATATTTTTGTAAATAATTAAAATTAAACTAGATTTGATTAGGCTTTTACTAACATTAATTAATTTTGTTTTTCTTTCTTAAAATACCAAAAACCCAAAAATAACTTTTTTCATTTAATTAATTAATTTATTAATTTAGTAATTAATTTATGATGGTTTCTTTCTTAATTCAAAAACAACAAAAAAAAGATACTTTCTCTCAAAAAGGGTCAAAACCCTATTTGCGCTCGATTTAATTTCTCGCACGTGATTTATTTTCTTTTATATCATAATGTATTTGTTCCCGGTTTGTAATAGTTAATAGGACCTTTTATTACTTTTTATCGCTTTATTTATTCTTTAAGGGTTTGTCTTTGGCGATGTAAATACCCGACGCCTTGTAATAGTTAGTTAAATTTCCGCAATTTATTTTCCGCAACTTATAACTGTTAGATGTTTGATAATAGGTTTGCATGACAAGACTGAATGTTTTAACCTAAAATCAACTTAGATCACCCTTAACATGTACAAAGATAAAAATAAACTGAAAACGACACACTCGCACATGCGCACTCTTAGGGTACACCCCACTTGGTTGCCTTCATACACGGTCATTGAGTATAGGTCGTTTTAGAGGTCGCCCTCTTGTCTAAAAGATCATAGTCGCCTCGAAACGTTTTCCTCAGATATTGTTGCCTCAAAACAAATGATCTAAGACATTAGGGTTACCGCTAAGGCGTCCTAGCATTTCTTTAGTGACCGTAAGTCCCTAAATTCGAATTGACCCTTAAACTCCAACGACGGTGCTACCTACTCATCAATAGTGGGATATTATTGTATAAAGGAAGATAGCATAGAACGATTCCTTTTTCGAGTAGGTAGATGGTTCTTAGATACTTTCTCTTTCAAAAAACAAAAACTTTTCACACTTACACTTTTTCAAACAAAGTTTTCAAAAAACACTTCATACGCTCTTGAGGACAGAAGCAAGAGTTAAATCGAAGTTTCAAACAAAAACTTTTTCAAACCCACAAGCACAAAGAAAACAGTTTTGAAAACCATATGAGCAAGTACCTAAGAGCCCGTGGATAACCACAGATAGAAAGGGTGCTAACACCTTCCCTTTCTATAATCTACCCCCCGAACCCGAGAAACATCTCGAAAAAGGAATTTTTCTGTGCTTTTTTCCTTTCCTTGTTGGATAAAATAAAATTCGATGGTGACTCTTGCTTAACGCGACATTTTACAAACACAAACGCAAAACACAAACCAGCATTCCAAAAAACAGTCAGTTCTTTCCCACCGTATCACAGAACTGGCGACTCTGCTGGGGAATACTTATAAGTGGGGTGTACCTTAGGAATAGTTCATATTGTTTTCAATTGCTTGACTTGTGTGATTTATCTTTGTGGGCTTGAATCGGAGTTACTATAGATCCTAACCCGGATCTGGGGGATACCCTTTAGGTAAGTAGCAATAAACTATGAGGGAACTGTACGGCGTAGACCAAAACGGTTGAAGCAGTAGCTACGTTGGTGTGGCACTTTAGTATGTACCGATATCCCTTGTGGCGCAACGAGGAGAATATGGGTCTGCTAAGGGGTCATTAAACACCAACTGACCTTAGAATATTTAAATTGACCAACTTGGCCATAGAACAGTAGAAATATGCTACACTCATTGAGACCAAACTCTCGCGATGATTCCGGCCGCAAGAAAAGGTTGCTAAACTGGAATTATGACAGATCGAGGGTGGTCAGTGATATTGAGATTCTCAAGAACCCGGTTACTATTTCTAGGACAGGTTGAACCAACTAAACTGAAAGAGGGTAATACCTAAACTCCATGCCAGCCTAAACTTAAGGCTGTTTGTGTGACTTGTGTGCCTTCAAACTTGAACTACTTTCACATTCTTGTTATCTGACAACGTGAGTTCCTTGCAGGTTTTGTTTACAGTCCTTATCTAATAATTTGGATTTATTGCAGGGTTTACTTACATCACTTCACACTTTTGCTTAAACGCATAACATACACATCATAACATCGTGCCTTAACATTTCCTTAACTATTTCAAGGATCTCAAGGGTTTGTGATGCAGGTTATGGTAAATCAAATGTCTAGCAAGGGGCAAAGGGGATTTATTTTCCTCTAGCCAAGGTTGTCTAGAAATCAAAACACGATAACTTGAGTCAGTGGCTATGACCCATTCGATATGGTGAGCTTGACTCTTGAAGAAGGACTCTTAACAACACGAAGTTTCTTCAATCAAAGCTGCGAAATTCAAATTCTAACAAGTTTCTTGTTTACCCCGCGAGATCCTTAAAAACATTGCATACATATATCATACATACCATTGCATAACATGTCTCCCAATATAGGTCTCTCATGTTCTCGCTGTTTATTTCAGCCTTGGCTTTCCAACCAGACAACCAAGATCTTCACACTCAAGAGACTCAGTTCAGGGAAATCTTCCTAAACCTATCCAAGGGGCAGGAAGAGTTGAAAACACTCCTCGTTGGGAACTTGGTCAAGAAAAGTCCTGAAGACAATAAGGACGAATGGGTGGAACAACTGCAAGCTGAGTTCAGTGCCATGAAAACCCAGATGCTGGGGATGATGGCTCTTATCCAAGGCTTAGCTCGGGAACAAGAAGAGTTGAGAACCATTATCAACCAGCTTCATCAAGACAGATACAACAACATGAAGCAAACAGTCAAGGCCGGGGACCAAGTCATTAATCAACTTCCGAGAAGTCAAAGGTTTGGTTTGATGAAGAATAGACCTCTCCAAGTTGCTACTACCTCACGGGTCCAACAACAACCTTGCCAAAAATAACGGGTTGATCAGAATAAGCCAAATATGCCCAAGAGGCAATTTACCAAGCTCAACATGTCGTTGTCTCAGGCTTTACAACACCTGTTGAGATTGAATCTGGTGACGCTAAGGGACCCTCCTAAGAATCCCAACATAGCCTCCCCAAGGTACAATCCTGATGCAAGGTGTGCATATCACTCCAACAGCCCGGGGCATGATACTAACATCTGTTAGGCGCTGAGCAACAAAATTCAAGACCTGATTGATGAAGGAGCATTGGAACTCACACAAGACGGTCAGATTGAATTCTTTTGCCATCCCCCCAAGGTTCACCATTTGAAGTGACAAGTGCTGAGATGAGAAGACTTTTTGTTCATTAGAATTTTCAAGTTGTAATTTTTTTTTGATTGTTCAAACATTTATTCATGTCAAACTTTATTACTTTATCAATGCATTGTATATGTCTGTTTTGAATCAATCCATTCATATTTCACTATATTCAAATTGCTTTCATTTTTTGTGATAATCAACTCTCGATTAAAAACTTCTAAGCCTTTAGAGGGAGGATGGCGAAAATGATATCAAAATCTCTACAGTTTGCTTTTGAACAGACCCCGCTGACGAGGTACATGCATTGTTTCAAATCCTAAACAGTGGAGTTATAAGGAAGATAATCCCTAGTCAACCCCTTTGAGCCAAAGAAGTTGGAGTTTTTCTTTTCACAAATTAAAACCCTTAATTATAACCTGGGGCAGGGTAGTTTTCTCAGTTGATCCAGGTGCACAATGAATGGCATCAAAGAAGTCCTTCCGAAACAAAAGACGGTGTTGGTTCTGTATAATCGTAAGGACAGACAGTCATTATCTCTCAAAATAAAAGCCCAATAAGTCAAAACCTGTGAAGGAGACTTAAGAAAAACTGAGGCATCCCGCTGACTGTAATCACAAAAAGAAACAGTTCATGCAAAAAACAGGGATAATAAAAACCAAAAGGGAAGAGATCCTGCAAACTCTCAACAAAATGAATGCCTGTTTAAAATAAATTTCCAGTATCCGAACCATCACCGGTATATCAGAGCAAAGACTCAAACAAGATCTAATGCACGATTAGCTGAGTTTAGGATCGAAGAACATCACGAAGAACGGGTGGGTACAAATAAAATTTGAGCCTTTATCCTTTGTTTCTTAAACCGTGAACCATGACACGTTATAACCCTTAAAAAGTCCTAGCTGAAGCATGGGTTAGTCCGAAAGCATACTGTTACAAAAGGTATCCTGACTCCTGTAGGGCTTGCTGTAAATCCTGAGTTGACGTCACATTTTACAAAATTTTCCTATCTTCATGAAAAAATGCATTTTCAAAAACTTTAAGACATACATAAGCTTTGCATTCTTAAAATAACATTGCTTGCATATGACTATTTGTTCAAACAGCAAAGAAATTCGCACGACGAATATCTAGTGAACAAAAACCTTTTCAATAAAAAGGGTCACCTCAAGTGGGAAAAACACCTCCAACCAAGGGGCACGACATGAGCATTGTCCATCATCTGGGGCAGTTAAGTCAAGATTCAAGGAATCTCTCAAAATGCCAAATAGCCAGGGGAAAATCTCCATCTGAATCAATTGGGGCATTGGACATGAATTCCAACAATGAATCTTGCATGATCAAACAAAGATCTTTTGGTAGTATAGCAACACAACACTACCGACAGTGACACCTCCCTACATCCTGAGAGCGGGGACATAGTCAGAAAATACCGTGCATGAATAAAGACCCACTAGGTTGACTGGCCTAGGCAAAAATAAGGGCTTCCCGACGAACCAAAAGGGTTCGGGCAAAAATTAGGGATGAGAATGAAAAATTGTACACCCGACAAGTCGAAAACCTAAAAAGGCGGCTTGGGAAAAAGGGTACCCCGGTGGACTGAAAACCCAAAAGGGAGGTCCAGGCAAAAATTAGGGATCAAAGCGTACGACTATGTCTCGTCATCTCGTCACTGGCCTACCAGAAGAAGACTTGTCATTTTGACTGAAAGATACCAAGCACCTCATAGGTGGGGATAATACTTGATCCATAGGGCCTCCGCATGCATCTTCTCCCGCAGAAACAGGGGCAAAAAAGTATTGATGCAAGCCATTGTCATATCCTTAGCACGCGTCCCAGTAACATTCACTCCCCGCAGAGTAAGACAGTAAAGATAGCTCTCCCCAGCTGAGGCTTGCAACTGTGAATGAGTCGGTAATATTCTCCCCAAGCAGAGTTTATCTACCATCAATACTGAAAAGGCTTAATATCCCCGGCAGTCTTAATATTCCCCAGCAGAGTATAAGAATATTCCCCGGCAGAATACAAGATATCCCCAGTGGAGTTAAAATTTTCCCAGCACAATCTGAAAAAGCTTCCCCAATGGAGTTGAAGAATCATCCCCAGTAGACTCCAGAAGTTCATCCCCGGCGGAGTATGAAAATAAATATCCCCAGCCGAGTTCAAAGGAAGATTGTCCCCAGCAAAGCTCAAAGGGTTATCCCCACTAGAGCCTAAATGGTTATCCCCACTAGAGCCTAAAAGGTTATCCCCAGTGAAGTCGCAACTGAAAGATCATCCCCAACGGAGTTATTTCCTTTCACAAACAGAGTTCAAATCCCCAACATGATTCAATATCACCAGCAACGGTAATTCATCCCCAACGGAATTTATTGGTGGAATCCTCAGCAGTGCATCTCTTCCCCACAGAGTAGTCTCTTCATCAGTTTATTTCCCAATGGAGTTATACTCTCCTGCAGGTTTATTCTCACAAACATCTTCATTCGCCATCCCCAGTAGAAACGAAGAATCCAACTCTATTCTCCAGCAGCTATCCGGGATTTATTTTTCCCAGCTAAAAACATTACATTTCCATACATCATGATACATGCATATACGCAACATACAACACAATGTTATCTATTTTGAGAACATCATTGCTTGATATATATCATGCATTGCATACGACTGACCTTTACCTTTCAGGAAAGATACAGTTAAAGTTCTCAGCTATGTCGAAGACCTGACCGGTTCTTAAATCTCAACTGAATTATCCTCGGTTGAATTATAGATAAGGTTCTCAATCTCGACAATTTTCCTCCGTCGAAGTGTGGACGAGTTCTACAATCTCAACAGAATTATACTCTGTTGAAGACCAGATAGTTCCAAGATCTTGATAAAGATGTTTCCCTCAGTCGAAGACCTGACCGGTTCTTAAATCTCAACTGAATTATTCTCGGTTGAATTACAGATAAGGTTCTCAATCTCGACAATTTTCCTCCGTCGAAGTGTGGACGAGTTCTACAATATCAACAGAATTATACTCCGTTGAAGACCAGACAATTCCTAGATCTTGATGAAGATGTTTCCCTCAGTCGAAGACCTGACCGGTTCTTAAATCTCAACTGAATTATTCTCGGTTGAATTACAGATAAGGTTCTCAATATCGACAATTTTCTTCCATCGAAGTGTGGACGAGTTCTACAATCTCAACAGAATTATACTCCGTTGAAGACCAGACAGTTCCTAGATATTGATGAAGATGTTTCCCTCAGTCGAAGACCTGACCGGTTCTTAAATCTCAACTGAATTATTCTCGGTTGAATTACTGATAAGGTTCTCAATCTCGACAATTTTCCTCCGTCGAAGTGTGGACGAGTTCTAAAATCTCAACAGAATTATACTCCGTTGAAGACTAGACAGTTCCTAGATCTTGATGAAGATGTTTCCCTCAGTCGAAGACCTGGCCGGTTCTTAAATCTCAACTGAACTATCCTCGGTTGAATTGCAGATAAGGTTCTCAATCTCGACAATTTTCCTCCGTCGTAGTGTGGACAAGTTCTAAAATCTCAACAGAATTATACTCCGTTGAAGACCAGACAGTCCTAGATCTTGATGAAGATGTTTCCCTCAGTCGAAGACCTGACCGGTTCTTAAATCTCAACTAAATTATCCTCGGTTGAATTACAGATAAGGTTCTCAATCTCGACAATTTTCCTCCGTCGAAGTGTGGACAAGTTCTAAAATCTCAACAGAATTATACTCCGTTGAAGACCAGACAGTCCTAGATCTTGATGAAGATGTTTCCCTTAGTCGAAGACCTGACCGGTTCTTAAATCTCAACTGAATTATTCTCGGTTGAATTATAGATAAGGTTCTCAATCTTGACAATTTTCCTCTGTCGAAGTGTGGACGAGTTCTAAAATCTCAACAGAATTATCCTCCATTGAAGACCAGACAGTCCTAGATCTTGATGAAAATGTTTCCCTCAGTCGAAGACCTGACCGGTTTTTAAATCTCAACTGAATTATTCTCGGTTTAATTACTGATAAGGTTCTCAATCTCGACAATTTTCCTCCGTCGAAGTGTGGACGAGTTCTAAAATCTCAACAGAATTATCCTCCGTTGAAGACCAGACAGTCCTAGATCTTGATGAAGATGTTTCCCTCAGTCGAAGACCTGACCGGTTCTTAAATCTCAACTGAATTATTCTCGGTTGAATTATAGATAAGGTTGCAATTTTCCTCCGTCGAAGTGTGGACGAGTTCTAAAATCTCAACAAAATTATCCTCCGTTGAAGACCAGACAGTCCTAGATCTTGATGAAGATGTTTCCCTTAGCCGAAGACCTAACCGTTTCTTAAATCTCAACTGTATTATTCTCGGTTGAATTACAAATAAGGTTCTCGATCTCGGTAATTTTCCTCCGTCGAAGTGTGGACGAGTTCTTTAATCTCAACAGAATTATCCTCCGTTGAAGACCAGACAGTCCTAGATCTTGATGAAGATGTTTCCCTCATTCGAAAACCTGACCGGTTCTTAAATCTTAACTGAATTATTCTCGGTTGAATTACAGATAAGATTCTAAATCTCGATAGATTTCCCCTAGCGGAATCTCCTACAAAAACAGGTATACAAGCTCTCGCTAAGGGATCCCTTATGCGATCGACACTCCTGCAGATGGCATCTTTAAGCCTATCCTCCTGCCAGCAATCTCCAAATGGCATATGTTGTACCCCAAAATTTTCCCTCTAATATCTCTCAAAACATTGCAAGAAAAATCTCCAAGTGTCTCAAGATTACTCAAGAGTTGGACAATCAAATCACCTCCTAAGGCAGTCAACCCCAAATTAGGGTTTTGTGTTGCATCAAGGTATTTGAGTCCAAATGACCTCAAATGCTCCCTAGTGTCCTAATATGTTCTCCAGATCATCCATTTTAAATTTCAAGCCTTGCAGAGGAAGTTTGCTCAGTCAATTGCTCAAGGGGTCCAAAAATCGACTATGCTAGGGCAAAAGTCAATTGTGACCTAAATACAGTCAAACTTCAAGATTTTTTGTCAACATTTTAATTTTTAAGGATATTTCATCATTTTATCAAGGGTTGTTCATGATTCATCAAGTATTGCTCAAAATTCATCAAGACTCAAAATTTGCTAAATTAGGGTTTTATAGGAAAAGTCAACTCAACTTTGACCAAGCATAACTTTCTCATACGTTTTGAGAAATGACCCATCCAAATCTAATTTTGAAGAGGATGCAATTTCCTACAATCCATCCTCATAACCCAAGTTCAAAAAAATCACTAACAAAAAGTTACAAATTTGGACATTATAGGTCATTTTTGAAAGTCAACAAAAACACCTTTTTTGCCAAAGCTTATAACTTGAGCATGGAATATCAAAATGATATGAGACAAAAAGGGTTGGTTATAGGACATCTCAAGATTTCTAAAAAGTCAAATAACACTTCCAAAAGTTCAAAATTGAAGAAGTTATGCATTGTTGAAGTTGGGCATTTTTGCAAAATTGCCAAAAGTCAACTATCCCCAAAACTTCAAATTTTGTCAAATGGGCCCATTCTTTTACACTTTATTTGGACTTTACACATTACACACGTGTCCTAGCTTCAGCCTTGTGTCCATTTATCAATTTTATTATTTTATTTGATTTTTTATTAAATTATTTCATTTTAAATCAATTTAAATCAAATAAAATCCCAAAACTTGATTACATGAGATCTTTTTCTATTTTCAGGACCTAATCACCATCAATATCATGATCAAATTCGTATCAAGCATTCCATGTGCAAAAAGATTGGATTTTTGGCAAATTAAGCAAGTTTTCAATGGAGGATCAAATCCAATCTCAAGGCATCAATGTGCAAGGCTTCAGTCCACAAAAGTTGACCTAATACACTCTATGATACGTATACAAGCCAAAGCACACGAAATCCAGACCTAGAAGCTGCAAGAACACCAAGAACCAAACTTGAAAAATTGACAAAAAAGTGTGAAACTGAAATCATCCTTGGAGGCACTTTCAGAAGCGAAACTCAACATCAATCAATTGCTGGAGGTTCACTGAGTCAGAACCAACCCCTAAGCAATCTCCATACACGCTTCAAAGCTCTGTAAGTATCTCAAAAAACCGCCCCTCTCTTGAATTCGTAAACCTTATTTCTTGCATCTTTCTAACAAATCTTTGACATATTTGTGATGCTTATGAGATTTCTGGACTTTTGGCATTATTTGATTGCATTGATAGGGACTCTAACCCCATAATCGTATGGCTAGGGTTTTGCATTAGATTTTAGGGATTTCTTTTTCAGGGGAAATCAAGGTTCAAGAAGGGTATAAGTTTACTCAGGATGCCCAGACGAACACAACCATGGTCTTGGGGGTCGTTTTCATGGCCTAGATTTAATTTTTGGAATGTCCTACGAATTTAGCTGCGGATCTAAATCCGTAGGTAAATGTTACGGGGATGGAGGTTAGGGACGACAAACGTGTCTCCCCCTGGTTGGACAGGTTCAAACTTCGCGCGTTTTTATTTTTTTATTCTGGCATATTATGTGATTTCCCATATTATTATTATCCAGTATATTGACAACTAAAGCACAATGGTTGAGTGGAAAAGGCGTGCATCCAAATGCCAACAGGACCTGGGTTCGAATCCCAGGTCCCCCATATTGCATTGTTCTTATTTTTCTTCAGGTGATCCAGTGCCATGCCAAGCGCGCAGCCTACAATACTCCCTCATTCAATCAATGGACAGATGGCCCCAGGCCAGATCTGATGGTCCAGATGGGACGTCCACCATGGGCAAAGTCAGTGCGTGTACATGGAATTCAGGGTAGTCAAGCCAGGCCAACGAAATTGGGCCCTGGAATTGCTGAGTAAACCCCCAAAAACAGGCCCAAACCTCCTAACCCTTTCTTTTTTAATTTTCTTTTAATTATTTATTGTTTACTTATTTTATTACTAACTAACCAATTAAATCTTTTTCTTCATAAAATTAAAAACCAAAAAATATATTTCGTTTAGTAAATTAATTTTCAGTATTTTGTTTTTGTTAATAAATATTAAATTAATTAGTTTAGTTTTAATTAGGAATAACTTTTAATATATTTTGCAATAATTAAAATTAACTTAGACAATTAGGTTTTATTAACATTGATTAAATTTACTTTTATCTCTTTAAATACCAAAAACCCAAAAATATTTTATTAATTAATTAATTTATTAATTAAATAATTAACTTAGTTTAATTTCTTTTAATTCAAAAATAACAAAAAAAGACACTTTCTTTAATTAAAGGGTCAAAACCCTAAAAGCTCACCCGATTTAATTTCCCGCACGCTATCCGTTTTATTCAATATTGTATCTGTTTCCGGAATGTAATAGCTTAATAGGACTTTAAATATTTTTACCGCTTTATTTATTTTCCGCATTTTAATTTCAAGGGTTGCTTTTGGCGATGTAAATACCCGACGCCTTGTAATAGTTAGTTTAATTTCCGCAATTCAATTTCCACAACTTATAAACTGTTAGATGTTTGATAATAGGTATGCATGACAAGATTGAACGTTTAAACCTAAAATAAACATAGATCACCCATAACATGTATAAAGACAAAATAACTGAAAAATGACACACTCGCACATGTGCACTCTTAGGGTACACCTCACTAGGTTGCCTTCGTACGCGGTCATTGAGTATAGGAAGTTTTAGAGGTCGCCCTCTTGTCCAAAGATCATAGTTGCCTCGAAACGGTTGCCTCGGAAAAATGATCGAAGACATTAGGGTTACCGCTATGGCGCCCTAACATTGCTTTAGTGATCGCACGTCCCTTAATCAAATTGACCCTTAAACTTCAACGACGCTGCTACCTACTCATCAATAGTGGGATAGCATTGTCTAAAGAAAGATAACATAGAACGATTCTTTTTTCGAGTAGGTAGATGGTTCTTAAGTACTTTTTCTTTCCAAAATAAAACAAATTTTCACACTTACACTCCTTTTTCAAACAAAAACTCTTACAAACCCACAAACACAAAGAAAAGCAAATTTTGAAAACATATGAGCAAGTACCTAAGAGCCCGTGGATAACCACGGATAGAAAGGGTGCTAACACCTTCCATTTCTATAATCTACCCCCCGAACCCGAGAAACATCTCGAAAAAGGAATTTTTCTGTGCTTTTTTCCTTTCCTTGTTAGATAAAATAAAAGACGGTGGCGACTCTTGCTTACCACAACATTTTGCGCAAACAAACGCAAAATGCAAACCTGCATTCCAAAAAACAGTAAGTTCTTTCCTACCGTATCACAACATCTGTAAGCCCATTCCCGACATCACCAGGCTGATACCACTTAATGCGAGTGCAAATTTCTGGGCACTATAATGTTCAATCATCTTCCACCTTCGGATCGCGAAAGGCACGAAAGCCAATCTACATCCTCAGGTTTAAGAAGATTGAACAGGGGAAGCAGTTGCATCCCAAAATTTGCCCTCTCATATTTCTCAAAACATTGCAAGGAAAATCTCCAAGTGGCTCAAGCTTACTCAAGAGTTGGACAGACAAGCTATCTCCTAAGGTAGTCAACCCTAAATTAGGGTTTTGTGTTGCATCAAGATCCTTGAGTCTAAATGACCTCAAGTTCTCCCCAATGTCCTAATATGTTATAAAGGTCATCCATGTCAAGTTTCAAGCTTTGCAGAGGAAGTTTGCTCAGTTAATTGCTCAAAGGGTCCAAAAATCGACTGTGCTAGGGCAAAAGTCAACTGTGACCTATAAACAGTCAAACTTCAAGATTTTTTGTCAACATTATCATTTTGAAGGATATTTCATCATTTTATAAAGGTTTGATCATGATTCATCAAGCATTGCTCAAAATTCATCAAGACTCAAAAGTTGCTAAATTAGGGTTTTGTAGGAAAAGTCAACTCAACTTTGACCAAGCATAACTTTCTCATACTTTATGCGAAATGACCCATCCAAAGCTCATTTTAAATAGGATTCAATTTCATACAATCCATATTCATACCCCAAGATCAAAAAATTCACTCACAAAAGGTTACAAATTTGGACATTATAGGTCAATTTTGAAAGTCAACAAAACACCTTTTTTGCCAAAGCTTATAACTTGAGCATGGAATATCAAAATGAGATGAGACCAAAAGGGTTGGTTATAGGACATCTCAAGATTTCTAAAAAGTCCAATAAAATTTCCAAAAGTTCAAAATTGAAGAAGTTATGCATTGTTGAAGTTGGGATTTTTTGCAAAATTGCCAAAAGTCAACTATCCCCAAAACTTCAAATTTTGTCAAATGGGCCCATTATTTTCCACTTGATTTGGACTTTCCACATTACACACGTGTCCTAACTTCAGCCTTGTGTCCATTTATCAATTTTATTATTTTATTTGATTTTTTATTGAATTATTTCATTTTAAATCAATTTAAATTAAATAAAATCCCAAAACTTGGTTACATGAGATCTTTTTCTATTTTCAGGACCTAATCACCATCAATATCATGATCAAATTCGTATCAAGCATTCCATGTGCAAAAAGATTGGATTTTTGGAAAATTAAGCAAGTTTTCAATGGAGGATCAAATCCAATCTCAAGGCATCATTGTGCAAGGATTCAGTCCACAAAAGTTGACCTAATACACTCTATGATACGTATACAAGCCAAAGCACACGAAATCCAGACCTAGAGGCTGCAAGAACACCAAGAACCAAACTTGAAAAATTGACAAAAAAGTGTGAAACTGAAATCATCCTTGGAGGCACTTTCAGAAGCGAAACTCAACATCAATCAATTGCTGGAGGTTCACTGAGTCAGAACCAACCCCTAAGCAATCTCCATACACGCTCCAAAGCTCTGTAAGTATCTCAAAAAACCGCCCCTCTCTTGAATTCGTAAACCTTATTTCTTGCATCTTTCTAACAAATCTTTGACATATTTGTGATGATTATGAGATTTCTAGACTTTTGGCATTATTTGATTGCATTGATAGGGACTCTAACCCCATAATCGTATGGCTAGGGTTTTGCATTAGATTTTAGGGTTTTCTTTTTCAGTGGAAAACAAGTTTCAAGAAGGGTATAAGTTTACTCAGGATGCCCAGACGAACACAACCATGGTCTTGGGGGTCATTTTCATGGCCTAGATTTAATTTTTGGAATGTCCTGCGAATTTAGCTGCAGATCTAAATCCGCAGGTAACTGTTACATGGCTGGAGGTTAGGGACGACAAATGTGTCTCCCCCTGGTTGGACGGTTCAAACTTCACGTGTTTTTTTTTTATTCTGGCATATTATGTGATTTCCCATATTATTATTTTTATCCAGTATATTGACAACTAAAGCACAATGGTTGAGTGGAAAAGGCGTGCATCCAAATGCCAACATTGCATTGTTATTATTTTTCTTCAGGTGATCCAGTGCCATGCCAAGCACGCGGCCTACAATACTCCCTCATTCAATCAATGGACAGATGGCCCCAGGCCAGATCTGATGGTCCAGATGGGACGTCCACCATGGGCAAAGTCAGCGCGTGTACATGGAATTCAGGGAAGTCAAGCCAGGCCAACGAAATTGGGCCCTGGAATTGCTGAGTAAACCCCCAAAAACAGGCCCAAACCTCCTAACCCTTTCTTTTTTAATTTTCTTTTAATTATTTATTGTTTACTTATTTTATTACTAACTAACCAATTAAATCTTTTTCTTCATAAAATTAAAAACCAAAAAATATATTTTGTTTAGTAAATTAATTTTCAGTATTTTGTTTTTGTTAATAAATATTAAATTAATTAGTTTAGTTTTAATTAGGAATAACTTTTAATATATTTTGCAATAATTAAAATTAACTTAGACAATTAGGTTTTATTAACATTGATTAAATTTATTTTTATCTCTTTAAATACCAAAAACCCAAAAATATTTTATTAATTAATTTATTTATTAATTCAATAATTAACTTAGTTTAATTTCTTTTAATTCAAAAATAACAAAAAAAGATACTTTCTTTAATTAAAGGGTCAAAACCCTAAAAGCTCACCCGATTTAATTTCCCACACGCGATCCATTTTATTCAATATTGTATCTATTTCCGGAATGTAATAGCTTAATAGGACTTTAAATATTTTTACCGCTTTATTTATTTTCCGCATTTTAATTTCAAGGGTTGCTTTTGGCGATGTAAATACCCGACGCCTTGTAATAGTTAGTTTAATTTCCGCAATTCAATTTCCGCAACTTATAAACTGTTAGATGTTTGATAATAGGTATGCATGACAAGATGAATGTTTAAACCTAAAATCAACATAGATCACCCATAACATGTATAAAGACAAAATAACTAAAAAATGACACACTCGCACATGCGCACTCTTAGGGTACACCTCACTTGGATGCCTTCGTACGTGGTAATTGAGTATAGGAAGTTTTAGAGGTCGCCCTCTTGTCCAAAGATCATAGTTGCCTCGAAACGGTTGCCTCGAAAAAATGATCTAAGACATTAGGGTTACCGTTAAGGCGTCCTAACATTGCTTTAGTGACCGCACACCCCTTGTGATACGGTGGGAGAACTGACTTGGGATTTTGCGTTTGTGTTTGCAAATGTTTCGATTTAGCAAGAGTCGCCACCGACTTTTTATTTTATCCTAAGGAAAGGTCAAAAAGCACAGGAAAGACCTTTGAGATGTTTTCTTGAGTTCGGGGAGTAGATTATAGAAAGGGAAGGTACTAGCACCCTTTCTATCCATGATTATCCATGGGCTCTTAGTTACTTGCTTAGATCACTTGCTTTGATTTTCAATTGTTTGAAATGGTGCTCTTCAATTGTTTGAAATGGTGCTTTGTGTGTGATTTTGAAAGATGTTTTGAAAAGAGACCATCGTTGTGGCAACCTTTGTAATGATTCTTGTTTTGAATGTATACAAAGGTGTTTTTGTCTTTTGAAAAGTTTTTCAATGTTTGAAAGTAGGGTTTTGAAATTTGTGTTGTGAAGTGTATTTTGAAGATATCAAGGATGTTTTTGCAAGTTTTGATCAAGTAACTACGAGTTGTCTACCATATTTTAACTCAAAGATCTTTCTTATGTTTATAACCCTTTTAACAGTGTTGTTTCACCATTGTATTTGGTGAACAACCTTGTGTTAGGATGTTAAACGGGACAGACACGGGTCATCGTATAAACCATGATAGCAATTGTGTCAAGTATCTTTGGAAATTTTCTTAAGGGACTTTGATCATTTTGTTTAGGCAACTCAGATAGCGTCATCGAGGGACTATGATATTTTGTTTTGTTTTTGTTTTGCCAAAGTACTTGACATGCAACCATGGCCCATTTTTGAAGGCAACAAGTGGATTGAAACCCTAGGGGGTGCAAGTTTGCATTGTGTTTGTTTTTCATGCATATTTGTCTTTGATTAGGTCAAGCTAGTTGTTGATTTTATTTTGCATACAAATCCTAAGTCTAAGCATGGCATAATTGGAAGCTTTTAAATGTGCGAGAATTTAAATGCTACACTATTACAACATGATATAGGGAGGGGGGTACAAATTTGAATTGGGGGTATTTGACAAGAAATTAAATTCTAAGTTATTGCAACCAAATTGAATGTACAAGGCATAATATAATATTTAAATAAATACAATTAAATAAATATCAAATAAAATGCATTATGCAAAAAAGATTTTTATGTATGTAAAAAGTATTTTTCAATGTGAAGTAAAAATAATAAAATAAAAAAGAAAGCCAATTTTAATTATTTTGTTATTTAGGGAAAAAACCCTAATTCTTAAATAAATAGTATTATTCATTAATTATATACAATAATATATTAATTTATAAAAAAATAAAAGTATATTGTAAAAAAGATATTTTTAGTGTAAAATATTAATAAAAATAAAAATGTATTATTTTTATATTTTTGACCTAATTATTTAATAAAATAAAGTATATAAGTATATATATATATATATATATATATATATATATATATATATATATATATATATATATATATATATATATATATATATATATATATATATATATATATATATATATATATATATATATATATATATATATATATATATATATATATATATATATATATATATATATATATATATATATATATATATATATATATATATATATATATATATATATATATATATATATATATATATATTAAACATATTAAATATATAAAAATAAAAATTAATTATTTACAAAAATTAGTATATTTCAAGAAAATATTTTCAAGTATGTATAAAAATAATAAATAAATATAAACATATTTTTTCTTTATTTTTAGGTTTTGATAAAAAGAATATAAAGCAAATAAACAATTTTATACTAGTAATAATTAAAATAAATTTCAAATAAATACAAAAATTTATACAATTTTTATTTTAAGTATTTTTATGTTAGAAAATAAAATATCAAAATCAAAAATGAAATAAAAATGCAAAAATGACCAATGTACAAATAAATGGGCCAGGGGGGTGTAAACTGAAAATGCATGTGTAAAGAGTAAAAACAACCAGGCCCAGCCCAGTCAGACTTCATCTTCTTCCTCTTGTTCACAAAACACGCATTCTGTACATCAATGGCTATCTCCTGATTCTTTGATTTTTTGACAAAACTCATAACATGAAACTTGTAGAACATCAAACAACGAATTCAACCATATAAAAAACTTTCGCTAACTCTCAAAGACCAGAGAGAATTTCTCTGGCCCTAATTCTTAACCTAGTTTTTTCAGAAAGTTCATGGGGGAAATTCTCCTAGCACGATTAATGTAAATGAAAACTAAGCATATGTATGGCTTCAGGGCTATGAGTACAACATATTTCATTCACAAACCTAAGCCTAATTATTCCTAAATAGAGAGATAGAAGTCCATGAAATACCTGTTTCAGTTGACTTCGAGTTGGCCAATGCGGAAAATTTCAAGGGTTCTTGATCTTCTTTTGAGCTTTCCTGAAGTCCAAGGAAGCTTTCTCAATGCTTACTTTGTTTTGAAATGGCTTGAATCGTGCCACAGAACTCAACCTGCAAAGCTTTGAAACAAAAATGGCAATGTGTGTTAATGGTGTTACAACTAGCAATGGAGGCCTGGGATAGTTCAGGTGAGTTGAGTGGAAGGTATTGGAACAAATTTGAGGCAAAATGCACGAGGGAGAATGGAGATGGAGATGGTTCTGCAGGGCTTGCCCTGTTTTGCAGAAAAACAGTGATTCTGTGTACAAGGGGGTTTGAGATGCAAAGGGGTCGTGTTTCTGGCTTGTTGGGAGGTATGAAACTTGTTTACAATGTTTGTGAGAGATGGCTTGTATTTTGCAAGTTTCTTCTACTTGAAGCAAGAATGTGTATGTTTTCAATGCAAGCCTGTACCAGCCCTATATCATGCTGCATCTTTTGCTCTTGGTTATTGGAATTGGTAGATTTGATCTTGCCTCAGAGATATGGCCTCATGCCTCAAGGATCTTGGTTTGACATAAAGTGCAACTTTACAAAAATGACATTATACCTTTTACCATTTAGGGCTTAATTTTGTATGTAATGTCCATATGAAAAAGATAATACCTTAGCTCAATGGTTAAGTATTAAATTATGGAGTACAAACTGGTTTTAAGGCCTGCAAACTAGTACCAAGCATACTGATTTGAAAATTCAAGTTTGTATGAACATGTATTGGCCATGGATCAAAGTGAGTTTTTGCAAATTTCAAGCATTCGATTCTCTCTAACCACAAGGGTGTTTGAGGAGTTCTTGGACAATTTGGAAAGCTTGGAACATGTACTATAATCTATCTTAGAAATGAAACTTGAAACTCCAAGTGGAACTATGTGAAAAATGGCCAAGAAGATGGGTCAAAAGCCTGCCTAAACTAGGGCAAAATTTCTCTAAGTTAAAAGTTTTAGGTACCCTTGTTCCAAAAATCATAACTTGAGATACAAGCTTCTTTTGAGAAAACTTTGTGAATCAAAGTTGTAGACTTTGTGATGGACTACAACTTTCATGTTTCAAGTTTTGTTTGAAACCATTTTCATCTTGGTGAAAAAATGGGACAAAGTTAGGAAAAAATAAGAAAATTTCATAACTTAGAAAATTTCTAAGTTATGAAAATTTTCCATTTTAAACCCTAATTTGCATTTTTGGGTTTCTTGATGAACAAGTTTCATAATTTGACATGTCTTGATGAAAAATAACTCTTGGCACTTGATTTTGACCAAAAAGTCAGAGTTTGACTTTTTAGTGTACAGTCAAATTTTGATCAGTTGACTGAAAAATTCATCTGTCAATCCTATGCATTTGAGGTCTTTTGAATTTGTTAAATGGATCAAGATGATGTAATTGAGTCCTTGAGTCCATGGTTAAGCTTGATTTGCCATTGGTTAGGTCAAACATCCAAAAATTGCCTTTGTGCAGTCAAAACCCTAAAAATGACCATTTTGCCCTTTTGGTGATTTGATCAAATTTCTTGTGGAATTGTGATCCAAACTTGATAAAATGGTTCATATGAGTTCATAATGTTGATGTGAATCAAATTTAATGAGGTTTGACTGTCAATTGGCCACAATTGACTTTTTCCCCAATACAACTGATTTCTAGGTCAACTGTCTAATTGACTGGGCAACAATTTGAATCAAGGCTTGAAACTTGGTATGGACAAACTTGTGAGTCCAACATGAAGTATGAAAGTCAATTTGGGTATTGTAGGTCAAAACATCACTGTGCAAACTCAAACCCTAATTTAGGTCAACAATGCAAGGAGATGTCTTGAGTAGAGCAAACCCTAGCCTGATCTTGAGTTCCAAGAGTCTTGTGATGAAAAATGTTGATGAAATGAGAGGGAAAATTTTGGGGTACAACAGTTGCCCTTGTTCAATCTTCTTGAAAACCTGAAGAGTTAGATTGGCAAGTTTGCCTTTCGCGACTTGAAGGTAAAAGAGGATTGGACACTAGAGTGCCCGTAAATTTGCACGCGTCAGAACATAGATGAGGGAATGGGATTAAAGATGCCATTTGGAGATGGTAGAATCTTGCTGGAGATGGGCTTAAAGATGCCATCCAAGAATGTTTGTTGAATTGCAATGTTGTAGGTTAAAAGAATGAACATCAAAATGGTATCCGTGTCTGGAATGCCATTGAACTGTATCTGGAGACTGAGTTTGTATGAGCGAAAGAATGGCGTTCGTGTCTGGAGCGTATCTGAGCTGTAACTGTATTTGAACTTTGAATGAATATCAAAATTACTGACGTGTCTGGAGTGTATCTGTATTGTATCTAGGTAACAGAGAAACATCTGCGTATGGAGCAACTGTGTGCTGGGGATAAACTATGAATGAGTGACAGAATGGAAACCGTGTCTGGAGCATATCTGGACTGTATCTGAAGTTGAGATTTGTATGAGTAGTAGAATGACCGTCGTGTTTGGGGTGTATCCGTACTGTAACCGGGATCTGAATAAGTGACAGAATAACCTCTGTGGCGACTGCACTGGGGGGATCAAACTGCTGGTGTAAAGGACAGGACGACATCCGTGTTTGGAGCGTACCTGAACTTGTAGTGGATAGTTGAATATGAATGAGAGATAGAATGGCAGCCGTGTCTGGAGCGTATCTAGTCTGTATCTGATTGTTGGAGTCTGAATGAGTAGTAGAATGACCGCCGCGTCTGGGGTGTATCCATACTGTATTTTGACTTGAAGTTCTGAATGAGTAATGGAATGACCACCGTGTCTGGGGTGTATCCATACTGTATCTGAATAATTGTTAACAATAGCTTTTTAATCTTATCCTGAAAAGGGTAAAATGTTAGCTAAAACATAAAGTTTATGTTGCATGATATGTACGATGCAATGTGTGATACATCAATGTTTATGATATATGAATGTAATGGTTGCGCATGTAAGCTGAGTAACTGTCTTGCTGAGGAAAATAAATCCTTGATAACTGGAGATAATGAAATCTTTGATTGCTGTCGGGGAAAGTAAATCCTTGACCAAAGCTGGGGATTCCAGAAAATCTTTGAAGATGAGAAATCCTTGCTGACTGTTGACTGCTTTGGGAATAAGGAAAACTCTGAAAATCTCTACTGGGGAGTTATAACTTGGGAGACTTCTGCTGGAGAAATGAGACTGAGAATCTTCAATCTTCTGGGGAATAACTCTGTGGGGAGAATGTCTAGACTAATCTGGATCCACTAATGATTGGGTTTTCAGGGTTTTCGGGATCTACTGGGGATCTTGAAGCTTTAACTCTGATGGGAATTTTGAAACTTTACTCAGTTGGGGACTCAAGTTTTAGGCTGCACTGGCTCCGCTGCGGATCTTGAAGCTTAACTTCGCGGGGGAAATACACTCCAAATTTAGCCTCGTTGAGGATCAGAATGACGTATCGTAGGGATTTCTTCTAGAATGGCATAAAGATTTCTTCCTACTCCTTCAACCTTTCAGTAATTATCCTTTTTCAAATTGTTTTATTTGTAAGCAGTGATTATATTCAAATGCATATGCCTATTTAACAAAACATTGGACGTTTTCAAATAAAACATAAGTGAAAAAAAAGAAAAGAAAGGCAAGCAAATTTTTGCACTTTGAAGTATTTTTGTATTAACTTTTGTGAGTATTTTTGTACAAAGGAGACAGACATCCTTAGTAAGAGAATGTTGTCGTAAAAAAAATTGAAAAATTTTATACAAAAGAAAGATGGCTATGTGTAACAATTCCATGGGATTCCCATTCTGCTATAGCCTTCACAACTCTGAATATTTTGTCCATTCGCTGCTTCGTTCGCCGATGACTGGATTGATCAGAAGATTGGAGCTTGTTAGTGAAGATTTTGTTCTTAAAGTGATCCGACGAGACATAATTATACGCTTTAATTCCCTAACATTTGCCTGGACCGCCCTTTCGGGTTTTCGATCCATCGGGAAACCCTTTTTTGCCCAAGTCGCCCTTTCGGGTTTTCAACTTGCCGGGTGTACAGATTTTTTTTGTTTTATCCCTAACTTTTGCCTGAACCGCCCTTTCGGGCTTTCGATTCACCAGGATGCCCATTTTTGCCCAAGTCGCCCTTTTGGGTTTTCAACTTGTCGGGTCGTTTTATGCGTAGTATCTTTTGACTATGTCTGCGTTCGCAGGGTGCGGCAAATCGTCGCCGTCCATGGTGGTCAGAATCATTGCCCCACCAGAAAAGATGCTCTTGATCACAAATGGTCCTTCGTAAGTAGGAGTCCATTTTCCCCTGGGATCACTTTGTGGTAAGATGATCCGCTTGATTACAAGATCTCCGACTTGATATACCTGACGCCTAACTTTCTTGTTGAAAGCCTTGATCATCCGTTTTTGATACGTCTGACCATGGCAAACAGCAGTAAGTCTCTTCTCGTCGATCAAATTAAGTTGATCAAGCCGGGTCTGAATCCAATCGTCTTCACTCAAACCAGCGTCCTTCATAATCCTTAAGGAAGGAATCTGAACTTCCATGGGTAGCACAACTTCCATGCCATATACCAGAGAAAATGGGGTTGCCCCTGTTGAAGTACATGTCGTGGTACGATATCCATGTAGAGAAAACAGTAACATCTCATGCCAGTCCTTGTAGGTGACTGTCATCTTTTGAATGATCTTGATATTTTTGTTCGCAGCTTCAACAACACCGTTCATCTTCGGCCGATAGGGAGATGAATTGTGATGATAAATCTTAAACTGCTCGCATAGAGCGGTGATCATGGTGTTGTTAAAATTTGTACCGTTGTCTGTGATGATCCTGTCGGGGACACCATACCGACATATGAGGTTCTTCCTGATGAAGCGGGCAACCACATTCTTTGTAACAGAGGCATAGGAAGCTGCTTCAACCCACTTGGTGAAATAATCAATAGCCACCAGGATGAAGCGATGTCCATTGGATGCCGTGGGCTTGATCTCTCCAATCATGTCAATGCCCCACATTGCAAATGGCCAAGGAGCTGTCAGAATATTGAGAGGAACAGGAGGAATATGTACCTTGTCAGCGTAGACTTGGCATTTGTGGCAGGTACGGGAATATTGATGACAATCATCTTCCATGGTTGACCAGTAGTAGCCCACCCTTAGAATCTTCTTAGCCATCGTATGTCCGCTCAAGTGGGTGCCAAATGTGCCACTGTGTATCTCATCCATGATCAACTCTGCTTCAGCTTTGTCCACACAACGAAGGAGGACACAATCATGGCTGCGCTTATAAAGGATGCCATTGCTTAGGAAGAACTTGGCAGCAAATCTCCTTAAGAACTTTTTGTCATTGACGGAAGCTCCTTCAGGATATTCTCTAGTCTGGAGATACCTTTTGATTTCATGAAACCAGGGTTGTTCCACTACTTCTTCGGTATTAATCTCATGATAGTGCGCTGGTTCGTTCATTCGTTTGATGGTAATTTGGGGAGCCTCGTTATCCCAGTTGAGTTTAAACATGGAAGATATTGTAGCCAGAGCATCTGCCAGCTGATTTTCTTCTCACGGGAAGTGTTCGAAAGTAATCCGCTCGAAATGAGGCAACAACGTCAGGACATGTTCTTTGTATGGAATAAAATTAGGATGTTTAGTGTCCCACTCTCCCTTGACTTGACTGATAACCAAAGATGAGTCCCTAAATACGACCAAAGATTTGATTCCCAAGTCTATAGCAGCCTTGAGACCAAAGATGCAAGCTTCATATTCAGCCATGTTGTTGGTACAACTGAAACAAAGTCGGGCAGTGAAGGGCATATGACAACCTTCAGGAGAAATGAGTACCACACCGATACCGTTGCCAAGTGCATTTGAAGCATCATCAAAGTACAGGGTCCATCGGGATCCTTGTTCAGGTCCGTCATACGGTCCGTTATCTTCAATGTTGTCCAATGTCATGATGTCCTCGTCTGGGAAGTCGAATCTCATAGATTGGTAATCTTCGACGGATTGATGAGCTAGATAGTTAGCTAGTACACTCCCCTTTATAGCTTTTTAGGTAGTATACTGGATATCATACTCAGTCAGGATCATTTGCAATCTAGCGATTCTTCCCGATAAAGCAGGCTTCTCGAAGATATACTTGATCAGATCCATCTTGGAAATCAATAAAGTGGTATGAGTCAACATATACTGTCTTAGCCGGTGAGCAGCCCATACCAAAGCGCAACAAGTTTTCTCGAGCAGTGAGTAGCGAGTCTCACAGTCGGTAAACTTTTTGCTAAGGTAATAAATGGCATGCTCTTTTCGGCTAGACTCGTCATGTTAGCCCAACACGCACCTCATTGAGTTATCCAAAACAGTCAGATACATGATTAACGACCTTCCTTCGACGAGTGGCATCAAAATAGGAGGTTCTAGTAAATACTCCTTGATTTTATCAAAAGCAACTTGACAATCATTGTTCCATTCAACTACCTGATCCTTCTTTAACAGTTTGAAAATTGGCTCACAGGTAGAAGTCAGGTGAGAGATGAATCTGGCGATATAGTTCAAGCGTCCCACGAATCCTCTAACCTCCTTTTCAGTACGGGGGGCAGGCATTTCTTGTATAGCCTTCACTTTAGCTGGATCAACCTCAATGCCTTTGTTGCTGACTATAAATCCCATAAGTTTACCAGACCAAACTCCAAAAGTGCACTTGCTTGGGTTCAATCTGAGCTTATACTCCTTCAACTTGGAAAACAGCTTTTGCAAATGTTCAAGGTGTTCTTCTTCTGTCTGTGATCGAGCTATCATGTCGTCTATGTAAACTTTGATCTCATGATGTATCATATCATGAAACAAAGCTACCCTGGCGCGTTGATAAGTTGCCCCTGCATTCTTCAGTCTGAATGACATCACTTTGTAGCAGAAGGTACCCCATTGCGTGACGAAAGTAGTTTTCTCCATGTCCTCGGGGGCCATTTTAATCTGGTTGTAGCCCGAGAATCCATCCATGAAAGAAAAAAACTTGTGCTGAGCTGTGTTGTCAACCAAGATGTCGATATGCGGTAGTGGAAAATCGTCTTTAGGGCTAGCCCTGTTCAAATCTCGATAGTCCACGCACATTCTGACTTTGCCATCCTTTTTAGGCACGGGCACAATGTTAGCAACCCATTGTGGATAGGAAGTAACAGCCAGAAAGCCAGCGTTGAATTGTTTCATTACCTCACCTTTAATCTTCTCAGACATGTCAGGCCTCATTCGGCGAACCTTTTGCTTGATCGGTGGACAGTCTTCTCTTGTGGGAAGACGGTGAACCACGATATTCGCGTCTAACCCTGGAATGTCTTCATAAGACCAGGCAAAGATTTCAACATATTCGTTCAACAACTGCACTAAGTGCTCCTTGACATTTGGTTCCAGGTTGGCACCCACTTTTACTTCCTTCCTGTCTTTGTCTGTCCCCAAGTTGATGGTTTCTAGCAACTCTTCATGAGGCAGAATGGCCCTCTCTTCTTGTTGTAGAAGTCTGGCTAACTCTCCCGGCACTTCACAATCTTCGTCAACTTCGTACTCAGCATGATTGACCAAATCTTCAGAGTTATCGAAGGCTAAAGCAGAATATTCGCCCAGGGAATCCGGAGTGGATGGGTACCTGTATTTGTGAGTGTGGGTGTGTGTAAGGGATAACCATCCTTAAACAAAAATGCAAAAAGGAAAGAAAATGAACACAACAGCTTATAGATGAAAAACGTCCAATGATTCACTAAAACATGGCATATGATTATGAAGAAAATCAAGCCCTTACAAATGGACCTACATGCCCCGGGCAAGGCATGAGGTGAAAATAGTGTGCGAATTGTTTTAGTTATTACAGACCATAAAAATGGGAAATTGCTCAAAGATAAAATTACTGGTTGATAAAGGTGATGGGAACAAAATCCTTTGCTTCCTGGTTGTTCAAACCCCCTTCGATGGTCGGAAAGATCCAATCTTCAAAGTGGCTCTCTTCATCTTCATCTTCTACAACATTGATTCCATGGTGTGAGATCTTGACGGGTGGTCCTCCAACCTTGGAGCGACGCATAGCCTTTTGTCCTGTAGCAGTAAACCCTAACCTAAACTTGTCTGTCTTATGGGGAAAGTCAGGCAATTGTCCCCATACTGTACTCTTCCCTTCTTTGATCACTGCCTCTGCGTCCTTGAGAGATGCCATCCTAGATACATGCTTGGGAATGATAGGCACCTCAACCAGTATCTTCGCAACTGCTACCTCAGGAGAAACTTCCTCAAAATTCTGAAAAGGCGTTTCGATGAACTCGCCATCCAACTCCACATAGCGGAAGGAATTTAGATGACTTATCATGTATTCTTCCTCGTCGTGCACTGTTATAATCTTACCCTTAACAGGATATTTCAGCATTTGGTGCAAAGAGGAGGTAACTGCCCCGGAATAATGGATCCACGGTGTTCCTAGCAAACACGAATATGACGGACGAATGTCCATCACGTAGAAGGTGGAGTTGAAAACTTTTGTGCCTACTTTGATAGGAATATCAACCTCTCCATGAACCATTCTTTTGGAACCATCAAAAGCCCTAACAACGATGTTACTAGGTTTGAGAGTCAGTCCTTCGCAGTCCAAACGGTCTAAGGCTTTCTTTGGCAGCACATTAAAGGAAGAACCAGTATCAACTAAGACATGGGCGAGAGTGGTTCCCTGACATTCAACTGAAACATGTAACACGTCGTTGTGTTTCCTTCCTTTGGGAGTTAAGTCAGCATCGGAAAAGCCAAGGCCATTATCAGCAGTAAGACTGGCCACACATTCCTGAAACTGGTCAGCCGAAGTCTCTTGGGGTACATGTACCGCTTTCAAGAATTTGATTAGGTCCTTAGCATGGGCCTCGGAACAGAGCAGGAGAGCTAACATTGAAATTTTAGAAGGGGTCTGCCCTAACAGTTCCACAACGTCGTAGTCACTTTTTCTGATTATTTTCAAGATTTCATCCATTTCTTTCTGAGTGGTTTCGGGGATAACCACAGCATGAGCCTTCGTCCTGACAGGCACTTCCAGTATCCCCTTACCCTTGTCGGTAGTATCAGTAGATGGTCTTAATTCAGGGGTATCCAATTTTTCAATCACTGGGCCTTGCACAGATGGTCCAACAAGTATAGAAGCTTTCAAGGGTCCAAAAATTGCTCGAGGGGGAGCAATCTCCGGAGAAAAGATTCAGCCACTGCGGGTTATCTTGCTTGTACCCGCGATGTTCCTTATATCAGGGTTTTCTTCTTTAGAAATCTCTTGGACTGTTTCGATCTGTTTGATACCATGGTAGAAGATTTCTCCCCCATAGTTCCATGGTATCGTTTTGCTTGATTGGTACGGGACAGGTCCCAACATGGTGATCTTTAAAGGTACACATTCAGAGTTGGGTGTAATCCTGACAGGCCTTTTGCAAGCCTTGGGAGGATTGTCGGAAATGGTTATAATTGCAATATCATTGGTAGAAGTAGCAACAGTATCGGGAGTAACAGGATTGAAGGTATCAACAGGGGTTTTCTGGAAAAGTATCTCTTGGGTATCCATCAGGCGTTGGACACCTGATTTCAACATTGGGCAATCACCTCGCATGTTCAAACAAAAATAGCAGTCTTTACCACAACCAGGAAAGATTCCGGCTCTCAACAAATTTTCTTTAACTGCAAGTAACGGCGTCAACAGGTCAACAACATCAGTAACATGAGTGTCCTCCATAACAGCATGAATATTGTGGCCGTGCTTGGGCATCGGAGCAGATATAACATTGGGCTTCTCAGGAGCGTCAAATTCTACTTCCTTAGCATCAATCAGATCCTGGATTTTGTTCTTAAGCGCCCATCAATTGTTGGTATCGTGCCCAGCACTGTCGGAATGGTAAGCACACTTGGCATTGGAGTGGTAGTATGGAGAGGAGGTGTTAGGGTTCTTTGGAGCTTCTTTCAAATTGGTCAGATTCAGCTTCAACAAATGAGGAAGTACCTGAGCGAGCGTCATGTTGATGCGAGTGAACTGTCGTTGTGGCCTTTCCACCCGTTGTTGATTAGGTCTCGACTGATTGTTACGAGGTTGATCATTTGACGATTTTTGAATCATCACAACCCCTACAGTCGGACGGCGCTCAGTTCTTCCCTGTCCCTTCTGAGAATACACAGCAAATGCTTCCTTCTTGGCTGGGAAGGGTTTCTTAATAGCCGTGGATGCGGAAGCATCCTTTTGAATCTTTCCACTCTTAATACTGGCCTCAACCCTTTCGCCGATCAAAATCAGTTCAGTAAATCCCGCGGAAGAACTCCCGATTAGATGGTTGAAGAAAGGGCCAGACAGGGTCCCCAGAAACATGTCAACTAACTCTCTATCTGACAGAGGTGGCTGCACCCTTCCCGCCAGATCACGCCACTTCTGGGCGTACTCTTTAAACCCTTCATTGGAAGCCATCCCCATACTTTGTAACTGAGTACGAGTGGGCGCCAAATCAGCATTGTATTGATATTGACGATAAAAAGAAGCTGCCAAGTCTTCCCAATTGTGAACTTCTAATCTCTCGAGTTGATAAAACCATTCTAACTGCGTGCCAGACAAGTTGTCTTGGAAAAAGTGTACCCAGAGGTCTTTATCGGATGAGTGAGGTTAGATTTTTCTGACATACGATCTCAAGTGCATCTTTGGGCATGACAGATCGTCATACTTGGAAAATGTTGGCACCTTGAACTTGGGAGGGATAACAATCCCAGCTACCAGCCCTAGTTCTTCAAAATCCAATCCGGGCACCTTCTGCAACTCCATAGCTGCCAGTCTATCTTCAAGGTTCTTATATTTATCATCCGCTGGTGGATACTATTGTTCGGAGTAGTCTTCGTCTTCTTCCTCTTCCTCCTCTTCAACCTCAAATTCGGAAGGTACAGCAACCCCTTCCCCTTTATCGGCCCCTTCGTCAGACGTTGAGGGGAACTCAAGAACCTTCCTAGCATTGCTCTCAGACCTTCTTCCAAAAGTGGCCACCCCAGGTCTCTTTTTCTTTTTCTCTTTATTCTTCTCCAACAAAACTTTGAGGTTCTCTTGACTCTTTGCCAAGGTCATGAGGAGTTGCTGGAACTGTGAATTTTGTGCCTGCAGATCCTTTACTGTTTGCTCCAAATCCACCTTGCTGACATAAACAGCAGAAAGATAAGGAAACCTGGCGTGAAGACCTGTTTATGCATATGATGAATGGTATGTTATTCATGTAATGCATTCAAGGGTTCAGAAATTCAAATTTGTTGCAAACAAAAAGAACGCACGTCATATTAAGAAGAAATTTGTTAGTACATAAGTGCCCCATGGGCGAAATATTACAAAATTCTTAATGTAAAAAGACATTGCGCATTCTCTTTGGCGCGATGTAAGTGTTGAGAGTTTCCTCCTCATGAAGTCGGCGAGTAAGCTCCAAAACCTTCTTCTCATTGGCATAGAAGCTGGCTTCAAAAGTATCTCGTTCTTCCTTAAGTTGGATCTAACTCTTTTACATTTCTTCCCATGATGTTGGCATGTCAGGATGTAGGATGGTGTATGGAACCTCTCCTTCCATAACAGGCTCTTTGATCAAGGGGAGAATGTGAGGGTATGGCATTATAAGATTCTGGGAGCGGGTCCGTACCCACTTGAGGTAAGGCTCAAGGGGGATGGAATTTTTGTGCCTCAGTGTCTTACTATCTACCTTGTTAGGCATCCTTCAAGCTCTGATGAACCTTTGTCGAAGTCCTTGCGCATCGTTGTCGAAGTCAAAAACTAGGTCCGGAATCAACATGTCATGAGGGCCATCCTTGCGAGCATATCTGAATTGTCTCAAAGCTAGACAGGGGTTGTAGGTGATGCCTCCCTTGATGCCAAGTAATGAGACATTAGGTAATTCCCCACAACAATCAATGATGATTACATTTTCTCTGGACCGAGAGCACCAATGTACATCATAATGTGTGAGGGTCATCAATCGTTGTGACCACCTTAAACCCTGCTCATTCTTCAAAACTGATTGTGGAAGGTAAGAAATAAACCACCTTGCTAGGAGAAGAGTACAGCACATGAGAACACCTCTTTTCCTCATTGTTCGTGTGTAAAATGAGTGTAGGATGTCCCCAAGAAATGTGGGTATAGGATTCTTGGATATGAAAATCTTGACAACATTCATATCTATAAGCTGATCAGGGTTTGGGAACAAGACCAACCCATAGATGAGGAGTGCCACAATCTCTTCAAAGGCTTGTAGATCAAGAGAATTCCAGCAGTCTTGTGCTTTCTCGAACATAAACTTTTCCAAGAAGCCCTTGACACCACTTCTGGTTTCCCAATGCCCCTTGATGTCACATGGTTGCAAGTGTAATGCTTGAGCAACATCTTCAGGCTTTGGTTCTTTTTCCGTACCGTTGTAGGGTAGTTGATTAAGAATAGGAATTCTCAAGAGTTGAGAAAATTCCTCCAAAGTAGGCACCAACTGGTAATCAGGGAATGTGAAACAATGGTGTAGGGGGTCAAAGAACTGGAAGAGAACTTTCACCATGTCTTCTTCAATGTTTCTATTGACCAAGTTGAGAAGTCTACCATGTCTTTCACTGAAGAGAGAATTCTCTGGAATCCTGGATGTAAGCTCCTTGAGTTGAGGAGGGATTCTCACAAGGTTGACTTGAATTGTTTTCCTGCGAAGAGATTCCATGACCTACAAAACAAGAACAAAGATGAAGATCCAAACCCTTGAAATGGTTAGTGGATGCATATGATGCTTTATGATGTTCATGATGTATGCACAAGAACATGTACAAGCAAATCACACAAAACCCTAGTTTCAGGCTTGCATGAGGTTTCATAGGTAAGTACCCTCTTGAGTTTAGTTGGCTTAAACATGTCCTATAAATAGTAACCGAGTTCTAAGGAGCTCAATATCAATGGATTGTTTTCTATGTTCATTGTTTTGGTTTAGCCACTTAACTAGCGACCAAAATTTTCCAAGAAAATAACCCTCAATGAGTGTAGTATCGAGTATCTACCAATTTCGGACTGTACCAAAGCCAGTCATCTCACTACCCCTAAAAAGGCCAAGATGGTCAAGTAAGGTTCTAAGAGTTCATTAGTGCTTCATGACATCACTCAGCGGCCCCGTATTCTCTTCGATTGACTCAAAGGCTACCGGTACTCACAAATATGTCACACTAATATAGCTATTGCTTCAACTGTGTCGGTATACCCCGCATAGTTTCCATAATGTATTGTTATTTACCTATGAATGTTTCCCAAATCCGGGTAGAGAATTTCAAGCCCAAACAAGAGAACCAAATGTAAAGCAATCAAAGCAAACAATAATCATGCAAAGGGTGATCTAAGCCCTAAGGTTACTCCACATTTAAAGTTTTCCCCAGCAGAGTCGCCAGTTCTGTGATACGGTGGGAGAACTGACTTGGGATTTTGCGTTTGTGTTCGCAAATGTTTCGGTTTAGCAAGAGTCACCACCGACTTTTTATTTTATCCTAAGGAAAGGTCAAAAGAACAGGAAAGACCTTTGAGATGTTTTCTTGAGTTCGGGGAGTAGATTATAGAAAGGGAAGGTATTAGCATCCTTTCTATCCATGGTTATCCATGGGCTCTTAGTTACTTGCTTAGATCACTTGCTTTGCTTTTCAATTGTTTGAAATGGTGCTCTTCAATTGTTTGAAATGCTGCTTTGTGTGTGATTTTGAAAGATGTTTTGAAAAGAGACCATCGTTGTGGCAACCTTTGTAATGATTCTTGTTTTGAATGTATACAAAGGTGTTTTTGTCTTTTGAAAAGTTTTTCAATGTTTGAAAGTAGGGTTTTGAAATTTGTGTTGTGAAGTGTATTTTGAAGATAGCAAGGATGTTTTTGAAAGTTTTGATCAAGTAACTAAGAGTTGTCTACCCTATTTTAACTCAAATATCTTTCTTATGTTTATAACCCTTTTAACAGTGTTGTTTCACCATTGTATTTGGTGAACAACCTTGTGTTAGGATGTTAAATGGGACAGGCACGGGTCATCGTATAGACCATGATAGCAATTGTGTCAAGTATCTTTGGCAATTTTCTTAAGGGACTTTGATCATTTTGTTTAGGCAACTCAGATAGCGTCATCGAGGGACTATGGTCTTTTTTTTGTTTTTGTTTTGCCAAAGTACTTGACATGCAACCATGGCCCATTTTTTAAGGCAACAAGTGGATTGAAACCCTAGAGGGTGAAAGTTTGCATTGTGTTTGTTTTTCATGCATATTTGTCTTTGATTAGGTCAAGCTAGTTGTTGATTTTATTTTGCATACAAATCCTAAGTCTAAGCATGGCATAATTGGAAGCTTTTAAATGTGCGAGAATTTAAATGCTACGCTATTACAACATGATATAGGGAGGGGGTACAAATTTGAATTGGGGTTATTTGACAAGAAATTAAATTCTAAGTTATTGCAACCAAATTGAATGTACAAGGCATAATATAATATTTAAATAAATACAATTAAATAAATATCAAATAAAATGCATTATCCAAAAAAGATTTTTATGTATGTAAAAAGTATTTTTCAATGTGAAGTAAAAATAATAAAATAAAAAAGAAAGCCAATTTTAATTATTTTGTTATTTAGGGAAAAAACCCTAATTCTTAAATAAATAGTATTATTCATTAATTATATACAATAATATATTAATTTATAAAAAAATAAAAGTATATTGTAAAAAAGATATTTTTAGTGTAAAATATTAATAAAAATAAAAATGTATTATTTTTATATTTTTGACCAAATTATTTAATAAAATAAAGTATATAAGTAGATATATATATATATTAAACATTGCTTTAGTGACCGCACATCCCTTAATCGAATTGACCCTTAAACTCCAACGACGGTGCTACCTACTCATCAATAGTGGGATAGCATTGTCTAAAGAAAGATAGCATAGAACGATTCTTTTTTCGAGTAGGTAGATGGTTCTTAAGTACTTTCTCTTTCCAAAATAAAACAAATTTTCACACTTACACTCCTTTTTCAAACAAAAACTCTTACAAACCCACAAACACAAAGAAAAGCAAATTTTGAAAACATATGAGCAAGTACCTAAGAGCTCGTGGATAACCATGAATAGAAAGGGTGCTAACACCTTCCCTTTCTATAATCTACCCCCCGAACCCGAGAAACAACTCGAAAAAGGAATTTTTCTGTGCTTTTTTCCTTTCCTTGTTGGATAAAATAAAAGACGGTGGCGACTCTTGCTTACCGTGACATTTTACGCAAACAAACGCAAAACACAAACCAGCATTCCAAAAAACAGTCAGTTCTTTCCCATTGTATCACAACATCTGTAAGCCCATTCCCGACGTCACCAGGCTGATACCACTTAATGCGAGTGCAAATTTCTGGGCACTCTAGTGTTCAATCATCTTCCACCTTCGGATCGCGAAAGGCACGAAAGCCAATCTACATCCTCAGGTTTAAGAATATTGAACAGGGGCAGCTGTTGCATCCCAAAATATGCCCTCTCATATTTTTCAAAACATTGCAAGGAAAATCTCCATGTGGCTCAAGCTTACTCAAGAGTTGGACAGACAAGCTATCTCCTAAGGTAGTCAACCCCAAATTAGGGTTTTGTGTTGCATCAAGATCCTTGAGTCCAAATGACCTCAAGTGCTCCCCAATGTCCTAATATGTTCTCAAGGTCATCCATGTCAAGTTTCAAGCCTTACAGAGGAAGTTTGCTCAGTCAATTGCTCAAAGGGTCCAAAAATTGACTGTGTCAGGGCAAAAGTCAACTGTGACCTATAAACAGTCAAACTTCAAGATTTTTTTGTCAAAATTCTCATTTTGAAGGATATTTCATCATTTGATAAAGGGTTGATCATGATTCATCAAGCATTTCTCAAAATTCATCAAGACTCAAAAGTTGCTAAATTAGGGTTTTGTAGGAAAAGTCAACTCAACTTTGACCAAGCATAACTTTCTCATACTTTATACGAAATGACCCATCCAAAGCTCATTTTAAATAGGATGCAATTTCCTACAATCCATCTTCATACCCCAAGATCAAAAAATTCACTCACAAAAGGTTACAAATTTGGACATTATAGGTCATTTTTGAAAGTCAACAAAAACACCTTTTTTGAAAAAGCTTATAACGTGAGCATGGAATATCAAAATGACATGAGACCAAAAGGGTTGGTTAGAGGACATCTCAAGATTTCTAAAAAGTCCAATAACACTTCCAAAAGTTCAAAATTGAAGAAGTTATGCGTTGTTGAAATTGGGCATTTTTGCAAAATTGGCAAAAGTCAACTATCCCCAAAACTTCAAATTTTGTCAAATGGACCCATTCTTTTCCACTTGATTTGGACTTTCCAAATTACACACGTGTACTAGCTTCAGCCTTGTGTCCATTTATCAATTTTATTATTTTATTTGATTTTTATTGAATTATTTCATTTTAAATCAATTTAAATCAAATAAAATCCCAAAACTTGATTACATGAGATCGTTTTCTATTTTCAGGACCTAATCACCATCAATATCATGATCAAATTCGTATCAAGCATTCCATGTGCAAAAAGATTGGATTTTTGGCAAATTAAGCAAGTTTTCAATGGAGGATCAAATCCAATCTCAAGGCATCAATGTGCAAGGATTCAGTCCACAAAAGTTGACCTAATACACTCTATGATACTTATACAAGCCAAAGCACATGAAATCCAGACCTAGAGGCTGCAAGAACACCAAGAACCAAACTTGAAAAATTGACAAAAAAGTGTGAAACTGAAATCGTCCTTGGAGGCACTTTCAGAAGCGAAACTAAACATCAATCAATTGTTGGAGGTTCACTGAGTCAGAACCAATCCCTAAGAAATCTCCATACACGCTCTAAAGCTCTGTATATATCTCAAAAAACCGCCCCTCTCTTGAATTCGTAAACCTTATTTCTTGCATCTTTCTAACAAATCTTTGACATATTTGTGATGCTTATGAGATTTCTGGACTTTTGGCATTATTTGATTGCATGATAGGGACTCTAACCCCATAACCGTATGGCTAGGGTTTTGCATTAGATTTTAGGGTTTTCTTTTTCAGGGGAAATCAAGGTTCAAGAAGGGTATAGGTTTACTCAGGATGCCCATACGAACACAACCATGGTCTTGGGGGTCGTTTTCATGGCCTAGATTTAATTTTTGGAATGTTCTGCAAATTTAGCTGCGGATCTAAATCCGCAGGTAAATGTTACAGGGATGGAGGTTAGGGACGACAAACGTGTCTCCCCCTGGTTGGACGGTTAAAACTTCGCGCATTTTTATTTTTTTATTCTGGCATATTATGTGATTTCCCATATTATTACTATTATCCAGTATATTGACAACTAAAGCACAATGGTTGAGTGGCAAAGGCGTGCATCCAAATGCCAACAGGACCTGGGTTCGAATCCCAGGTCCCCCATATTGCATTGTTATTATTTTTCTTCAGGTGATCCAGTGCCATGCCAAGCGCGCAGCCTACAATACTCCCTCATTCAATCAATGGACAGATGGCCCCAGGCCAGATCTGATGGTCCAGATGGGACGTCCACCATGGGCAAAGTCAGCGCGTGTACATGGAATTCAGGGAAGTCAAGCCAGCCCAACGAAATTGGGCCCTGGAATTGCTGAGTAAACCCCCAAAAACAGGCCCAAACCTCATAACCCTTTCTTTTTTAATTTTGTTTTAATTATTTATTGTTTACTTATTTTATTACTAACTAACCAATTAAATCTTTTTATTTATAAAATTAAAAACCAAAAAATATATTTCGTTTAGTAAATTAATTTTCAGTATTTTGTTTTTGTTAATAAATATTAAATTAATTAGTTTAGTTTTAATTAGGAATAACTTTTAATATATTTTGCAATAATTAAAATTAACTTAGACAATTAGGTTTTATTAACATTGATTAAATTTATTTTTATCTCTTTAAATACCAAAAACCCAAAAATATTTTATTAATTAATTTATTTATTAATTCAATAATTAACTTAGTTTAATTTATTTTAATTCAAAAATAACAAAAAAAGATACTTTCTTTAATTAAAGGGTCAAAACCCTAAAAGCTCACCCGATTTTATTTCCCGCACGCGATCCATTTTATTCAATATTGTATCTGTTTTCGAAATGTAATAGCTTAATAGGACTTAAAATATTTTTACCGCTTTATTTATTTTCCGCATTTTAATTTCAAGGGTTGCTTTTGGCGATGTAAATACCCGACGCCTTGTAATAGTTAGTTTAATTTCCGCAACTTATAAACTGTTAGATGTTTGATAATAGGTATGCATGACAAGATTGAACGTTTAAACCTAAAATCAACATAGATCACCCATACATGTATAAAGACAAAATAACTGAAAAATGACACACTCGCACATGCGCACTCTTAGGGTACACCTCACTTGGTTGCCTTCGTACGCGGTCATTGAGTATAGGAAGTTTTAGAGGTCGCCCTCTTGTCTAAAGATCATAGTTGCCTCGAAACGGTTGCCTCGGAAAAATGATCTAAGACATTAGGGTTACCGCTAAGGCGTCCTAACATTGCTTTAGTGACCGCACGCCCCTTAATAGAATTGACCCTTAAACTCCAACGACGGTGCTACCTACTCATCAATAGTGGGATAACATTGTCTAAAGAAAGATAGCATAGAACGATTCCTTTTTCGAGTAGGATGGTTCTTAAGTACTTGCTCTTTCCAAAATAAAACAAATTTTCACACTTACACTCCTTTTTCAAACAAAAACTCTTACAAACCCACAAACACAAAGAAAAGCAAATTTTGAAAACATATGAGCAAGTACCTAAGAGCCCGTGGATAACCACGGATAGAAAGGATGCTAACACCTTCCCTTTCTATAATCTACCCCCCGAACCCGAGAAACATCTCGAAAAAGGAATTTTTTTGTGCTTTTTTCCTTTCCTTGTTGGATAAAATTAAAGACGGTGGCGACTCTTGCTTACCGCGACATTTTGCGCAAACTAAAACAAAACGCAATCCAGCATTCCAAAAAACAGTCAGTTCTTTCCCACCGTATCATAACATCTGTAAGCCCAATCCCGACATCACCAGGCTGATACCACTTAATGCGAGTGCAAATTTCTGGGCACTCTAGTGTTCAATCATCTTCCACCTACGGATCGCGAAAGGCACAAAAGCCAATCTACATCCTCAGGTTTAAGAAGATTGAACAGGGGCAGCTATTGCATCCCAAAATTTGCCCTCTCATATTTATCAAAACATTGCAAGGAAAATCTCCAAGTGGCTCAAGCTTACTCAAGAGTTGGACAAACAAGCTATCTCCTAAGGTAGTTAACCCCAAATTAGGGTTTTGTGTTGCATCAAGATCCTTGAGTCCAAATGACCTCAAGTGCTCCCAAATGTCCTAATATGTTCTCAAGGTCATCCATGTCAAGTTTCAAGCCTTGCATAGGAAGTTTGCTCAGTCAATTGCTCAAAGGGTCCAAAAATCGACTGTGTTAGGGCAAAAGTCAACTGTGACCTATAAACAGTCAAACTTCAAGATTTTTGTCAAAATTATCATTTTGAAGGATATTTCATCATTTGATCAAGGGTTGATCATGATTCATCAAGCATTTCTCAAAATTCATGAACAATCAAAAGTTGCTAAATTAGGGTTTTGTAGGAAAAGTCAACTTAACTTTGACCAAGCATAACTTTCTCATACTTTATGAGAAATGACCCATCCAAAGCTCATTTTAAATAGGATGCAATTTACTACAATCCATCTTCATACCCCAAGATCAGAAAATGCACTCACAAGAAGTTATAAATTTGGACATTATAGGTCATTTTTGAAAGTCAACAAAAACACCTTTTTTTCCAAAGCTTATAACTTGAGAATGGAATATCAAAATGAGATAAGACCAAAATGGTTTGTTAGAGGACATATCAAGCTTTCTAAAGAGTCCAAGAACACCTCCAAAAGTTCCAAATTGAAGAAGTTATGCATTGTTGAAATTGGACATTTTTGCAAAATTGCCAAAAGTCAACTATCCCCAAAAATTCAAATTTTGTCAAATGGGCCCATTCGTTTCCACTTAATCTGAGCTTACATCATTGCCCACGTGTCCTAGCTTCAACCATGAGCCCATATCTTATTTTTATTATTTAATTTGATTTTTAATTGAATTTATTCACTTTAAATCAAATAAAATCATATAAAATCAAAAGTATTTATAACTCATGATTTTTTGGTTGCTTTAGGCTTTGAATACAGCTATTATGTGAATCAAATTCGCATCAAGTGCATTGGTTACAAGAAGATATGATTTATGCCAAATTTGGAAGGTTGTAATGGTGGAATCAAATCCAATTCATGAGCATTGATATGGAGAGATTTGTACCATGTTTCTTACCCTAATGCAATATACATTACATAAGGAAGGCAAAGGCACGAAAATAGTGGTTGGAGGCTGCAAGAAGAGGCAGAACAAAGTTTGAAAAAGTCACCAAAAAGCTTGAATTCGAAACCATAGCAAAAGGCAATTTCAGAAGCTTAGACCGGTCTCAAACGATTTCTGGATGTTCACTCAGTCTACCTGGATCAAGAACAAGCATTCTCAGACCACCTAGCACACTGTAAGTATCACGTTATCTCACTCTGTATTTGAAATCATAACTCACTATTCTTGCATCATTTGAACAAATCATTGATATATTTGTGATCTTCATAATATTTCCAAGCTTTTGGCATTAGTTAATTTTGTTTATCTGACCTGTAAAGCCAAATACCATAGCTAGGGTTTCGTGGTTTTTTTGGGTGTTTCTCTTTCAGGAAAAATTGGCCATCAAGAAGGGTATGGTTGTGACCGGGATGATGATACGAGCACAACCATACCCTTAGAATTCATTTTCATGGCTTACAGAGATTTTTGGAATGTGCATGACTTATAGTGACGGTATGTGTCTGTTGGTATAAGTCTGGAATGTTTTAGCCACAGACGTGAGGTAGAAGACGAAGACGTGTCACACCATCAATGGCCAGTTCAAAACCAGGCGCGCTTTTTACTTTTTTGCTGGAATATTGACTTGTTTTTTATATTATATATTATTTATATATTATTAACAAATAAACCGAGTAGCCTAGTGGTAAACGTGTACATCCATTAGCCTACAGGACCTGGGTTCGAATCCCAGGTCCCCCACTTTCTTTGTTATTTTCATTCTTCAGGTAACTACATGCATATTCAAGCGCGCAGAACACCATACGCCTTCACATATCCAGCTGCCAGATGGCCCAAGGCCAAATCTGATGGCCAATAATTGATGGTTCACCATAGACAAAGTCCATGCACGCCTACTGGATCTTAAAAGTCAACAAAGGGCCATCTCGTTTGGGCCACAGATCTGCTGTTCAAACACCCATATTCAGGCCCATACCCCCTCTTCTCTTTATTTTATTTTATTTTATTTAGTATGTGTTTTATTATTATTATTATTTAATTCTATTAACCAATCACAAATTTCCTTTTTTTCATAAAATAAAATCACAAAATATTTTTCTTTATCAAACCAAACTTTAAATTTTTATTTATTATTAATACATACTAATAAATTAATTTGGGTTTAATTAGAATAACTTTAACATATTTTTGTAAATAATTAAAATTAAACTAGATTTGATTAGGTTTTTACTAACATTAATTAATTTTATTTTTCTTTCTTAAAATACCAAAAACCCAAAAATAACTTTTTTCATTTAATTAATTAATTTATTAATTTAGTAATTAATTTAGGATAGTTTCTTTCTTAATTCAAAAACAACAAAAAAAGACACTTTCTCTCAAAAAGGGTCAAAACCCTATTTGCACTCGATTTAATTTCTCGCACGCGATTTATTTTATTTTATATCATAATGTATTTGTTCCCGATTTGTAATAGTTAATAGGACCTTTTATTACTTTTTATCGCTTTATTTATTCTTTAAGGGTTTGTCTTTGGCGATGTAAATACCCGACGCCTTGTAATAGTTAGTTAAATTTCCGCAATTTATTTTCTGCAACTTATAACTGTTAGATGTTTGATAATAGGTTTGCATGACAAGACTGAATGTTTTAACCTAAAATCAACTTAGATCACCCTTAACATGTACAAAGATAAAAATAAACTGAAAACGACACACTCGCACATGCGCACTCTTAGGGTACACCCCACTTGGTTGTCTTCGTACACGGTCATTGAGTATAGGTTGTTTTAGAGGTCACCCTCTTGTCTAAAAGATCATAGTTGCCTAGAAACGGTTGCCTCGGATATTGTTGCCTCAAAACAAATGATCTAAGACATTAGGGTTACCGCTAAGGCGTCCTAGCATTGCTTTAGTGACCGTAAGTCCCTAAATTCGAATTGACCCTTAAACTCCAACGACGGTGCTACCTACTCATCAATAGTGGGATATCATTGTCTAAAGGAAGATAGCATAGAACGATTCCTTTTTCGAGTAGGTAGATGGTTCTTAGATACTTGCTCTTTCAAAAAACAAAAACTTTTCACACTTACACTTTTTCGAACAAAGTTTTCAAAAAACACTTCATACGCTCTTGAGGATAGAAGCAAGAGTTAAATTGAAGTTTCAAACAAAAACTTTTTCAAACCCACAAGCACAAAGAAAAGAGTTTTGAAAACCATATGAGCAAGTACCTAAGAGCCCGTGGATAACCACGAATAGAAAGGGTGCTAACACCTTCCCTTTCTATAATCTACCCCCCGAACCCGAGAAACATCTCGAAAAAGGAATTTTTCTGTGCTTTTTTCCTTTCCCTGTTGGATAAAATAAAAGTCGGTGGCAACTCTTGCTTACCGCGACATTTTGCAAACACAAACGCAAACCAGCATTCCAAAAAACAGTCAGTTCTTTCCCACTGTATCACACAAGGCTACCGTCAAAGATTCATACGAGCTTGGAGAATGGTAAGAAAAGTGGATAGCAAGACATTGGGGCGTAAGAACTCCATTCCTTTGGAGCCTTATCTTATGTGGGTATGAACTCGTGCTCAAAGAATCGGTATGCCATACCCTGCCATTTTGCCTCATCATGGAGGCATTAGTTGAAGGAGATGTTCTGTATGCTATCCTTCATCCTACCATGCCTACTTCTCTTGAAGACTTACAAAGAGCTTGGATCCAGCTGAAGGAAGAACGAGACACCTTTGAAGCCCAGTTCTACGCGAGTGAAAAGAAGGTTTTGGAGCTTACAAGACAGCTTTATGAGGAGCAAAATCTTAACACATACATTGCGCCAAAGAGGATGCGTTCGACCTTTTTATCTTAGGAGTTTATTTTGCTTTTATTTCCTCCATTCTAAGCCCAAGAGGCATGGTTGTAATCAATTTAAACTTATTAATACAATTGATGTTTGCTCCTTTTTTGTCTAAAACAAATTTAAATCTTCTAAGTCCTTGAAAACATTGCATCCGCATACCATGCATCATATCATGACAGGATTTTCCCACATATGTCTCTCATCTGCTTATTGTTTATTTTAGTAGAGATGGCGCTAGAACAGACTATCAAAGACATTCAGACTCAAAATGCTCAACTTTAGGAAATGTTCTTGAACCTATCCAAGAGGAAAGAAGAAGTGAAATCACTTCTCACTAGGGGAATGACCATGAAGAATCCTGAGGATGACAAGGATTACCAGTTGGAACGGCTACAAACTGAGATAACCATAATGAAGATCCAGATGATGGGTCAAATGGTAGGCTATATGGATCTTATCCAAAACTTAGTTCGGGGACAAGAAGAGCTAAGGTCCCTCGTCAATAAACTTCATCAAGATGGATGCAACCGTATGAAAAAATAGTCGATATTGGGGATCGAGTCATTAATAAGCCTTCGATGAAGAGTGGACCTTTCCAAATTTCTGCCACGTCACAAGCCCAACAACAACATTGTCAACATCAACGGGAAAATCAGCAAAGGAAAAACAAGCCTGTGATACGGTGGGAGAACTGACTTGAGGTTTTGTGTTTGTTTTTGCACTTGTTTGGTTTAGCAAGAATCGCCACCGACTTTTTATTTTATCCTAAGGAAAGGTCAAAAAGCACAGGAAAGACCTTTGAGATGTTTTCTTGAGTTCGGGGAGTAGATTATAGAGAGGAAAGATATTAGCACCCTTTCTATCCATGGTTATCCATGGGCTCTTAGTTACTTGTTTAGATCACTTGCTTTGCTTTTCAATTGTTTGAAATGGTGTTTTATGTGTGATTTTGAAAGATGTTTTGAAAAGAGGCCATCATTGTGGCAACCTTTGTAATGATTCTTGTTTGAATGTATACAAAGGTATTTTTGTCTTTTGAAAAAGTTTTCAATGTTTGAAAGTAAGGTTTTGAAATTGTGTTTGTGAAGTGTGTTTGAAAATAGCAAGGATGTTTTTTGCAAGATTTGATCAAGTAACTAAGAGTTGTCTACCCTATTTTACTCAAAGATCTTTCTTATGTTTTTAACCCTTTTAACAGTGTTGCTTCACCATTGTATTTGGTGAACAACCTTGTGTTAGGATGTTAAATGGGACAGGCGTGGGTCATCGTATAGACCATGATAGCAATAGTGTCAAGTATTTTTGGCAATTTTCTTGAGGGACTTGATCATTTTGTTTAGGCAACTCAGATAGCATCATCGAGGGACTATGATCTTTTGTTTTGTTTTTGTTTTGCCAAAGTACTTGACATGCATACCATGGCCCATTTTTTAAGGCAACAAGTGGATTGAAACCCTAGGGGTGCAAGTGTGCATTGTGTTTGATTTTCATGCATTTTTGTCTTTGATTAGGTCAAGCTATTTGTTGGTTTTGATTTTTGCATACAAACCCTAATTCTATAATCATGGCATAATTTAAAGCGTATAGATGCGAGAATTTAAGTCCTAAACTATTACAACATGATATAGGGAGGGGGTACAAATTTGAATAGGGGATTATTTTGCAAGAAATTAAACCCTAAATTATTACAACCAAATTGAATTTGCAAGGCATAATATTTAAATGTACAATATTTAAATAAAATATAATAAATAAATATTAGATAAAATGTATTATGCAAAAAAAAGGTTTTTATGTATGTAAAGTATTTTCAATGGAAAGAAATATAAAGAAATAAATAAAAAGTTAATTTTAATTATTTTTAGGGTAAACCCTAATTTCTTAAAGAAATGGTATTATTTAATATTTATATACAAAAATGTATCAATATGTACAAAAATAAAAGTATATTAAAAAAAGGTATTTTTTAGTATAAAAATGTCAATAAAAATAAAGTATATATATGTGTGTATAAAAATAAAGTATATATTAAGTGTGTAAAAAAATAAAATAAATTATTTACAAAAATGCAATATATTCAAGAAAATATTTTTGGTGTAAATAAAAAATAGAAATGAAAATAAGAGTATTTTTGCATTATTTTCAAGTTTAACAAAATAATATATATATTTAAATTGTTGTTTATATTAGGAAAAATTAAAATAAAATATCTAATAAATGAAAAAAAAATTGTGAAAATATTTTTAGAATATTTTTTATATTTGAAAATAAAATATCAAAGTCAGAAAAGAAATAAAAATACAAAAATAATGAAAATACAAAGAAATGGGCCAGGGGGTGCTGAAAGTAAACTGGGAGGTGTTGGAACAAAGAAATCCAGGCCCAACCCAGACTTCATCTTCAACCTCCAGAAATTTGAAAAAACGCGCGCATGCCTGTACAAACTTGTATCTCCTGTATTTGTGATCTTTTGACAAAACTCAAAATATGAAACTTGTAGAGCATCAAATCACGAATCTAACAATATAAAAAACTTAAGCTAACTCTCAAAGACCAGAGAGAATTTCTCTGGCCCTAATTTTTAACCTAGTTTTTTCAGAAAGTTCATGGATGAAATTGTTCTAGCACGATTAATATAAATAAAAACTAAGCACATGTATGGTTTCAGGGTAATGAATACAACATCTTTCATTCACAAACCTAAGTCTAAATGTTCCTAAATAGAGATATAGAAGTTCGTGAAATACCTGTTTCAGTTGAGTTCGAGTTGGACAATGCAGCAACTTTCAATGGGGCCTGAGGTTCTTTTGAGCTTGCTTGATGTACCCTGAACCTTTCCCAATGCTTAGTTTATTTTGAAGTGGTCTAAATCGTGCTACAGAACTCAACCTGCAAAGCTTCCAAACAAAAATGGTAATGTGTGTTAATGGAGTTACATCAACTTGTGAATGGTCTGGATAGTTTAGGTACATTGTTTGGAATGTGTTTGAAGTGATTTGGGACAAAACGCACGAGGGGATTTGATTGTGGCTTGTGATTTGCAGAACTGGCCTTGTTTTGCAAGAAAATGTGATTTTTGAGTATGAGGAGGTTTGAGAGGTCAAGGGCTCATGCTTATGGCTTACAAGGATGTGTGTAACTTGTTTCAAAACTTTGCTTGAGTTCAATATATCAGATGTGTGAGTGATGAGCTTTTGGCCATTTGACTTGTTTTGAAAGCAAAGATTGAAGTGAAATGAGATAGGCCTGTACAGGCTATCTCCAAGCATGCACCAACTTCTTGTACCTTTGCCTAAGTTTGTGGAACTTGTTTGCTGCAGAGGAAGAAGTTCAAAGCTCAAGAAAAACAACTTTGCAAAAGTTATGCTTTATGAAAATGGAAGTGTGGCCTTTATGCTCAAAATGGAAATGTTCAATGTACAAAGCTCTCTTGATCATAACCATGCCAATGTCCAATGTATTTGAATTCAATATTTGAGTGTAAATTGGTTTAGAGGCCTGTAATTATGTACTAACCTAGTTTGGTCAGATTTGCAACTTGGTATGAACATGTATTGGCCATGGTTACAAAATGAGTTTTTGCCAACTTCAAGCATTCGATTATCCCTAACCACAAAGGTGTTTGAGGAGTTCTTAGACAATTTGGAAAGCTTGAAACATGTACTATATTCCATCTTTGAAATGCAACTTGAATCTCCAAGTGGAACCATGTGAAAAATGGCCAAGAAGATGGGTCAAAATCCTGCCTAAACTAGGGCAAAATTTCTCTAAGTTAAAAGTTTTAGGTACCCTTGTTCCAAAAATCATAACTTGAGATCCAAGATTCTTTTGAGAAAACTTTGTGAATCAAAGTTGTAGACTTTTGTTGTAAGTTTTGTTTGAATCCATTTGCATCTTGGTGAAAAAATGGGACAAAGTTAGGAAAAAATAAGAAAATTTTATAACTTGGAAAATTTCTAAGTTATGAATTTTTTTCATTTTAAACCCTAATTTGCAATTTTGGGTTTCTTGATGAACAATATTCATAATTTGACATGTCTTGATGAGAAATGACCCTTGGCACTAGATTTTGACCAAAAAGTCAAAGTTTGACTTTTTAGTGTACAGTCAAATTTTGATCAGTTGACTAAAAAATTCATCTGTCAATCTTATACATTTGAGATCTTTTGAACTTGTGGAATGGGTAAAGATAATGTCATTGAGTCCTTGAGTCCATGTTAGGGCTTGATTTGCCATTGGTTAAGTCAAACAGTCAAAAATTACCTTTGCACATTCAAAACCCTAAAAATGACCATTTTGCCCCTTTGGTGATTTGATCAAATTTCTTGTGGAATTGTGATCCAAACTTGATCAAATGGTTCATATGAGTTCATAATGTTGATGTGGGTCAAATTTCATGAGATTTGACTGTCAATTGGCCACAGTTGACTTTTTCCCCAATACAGCTGATTTCTAGGTCAACTGTCCAATTGACTGGGCAAAAGTTTGATTCAAGGCTTGAAACTTGGTATGGGAAAACTTATGAGTCCAACATGAAGTATGAAAGTCATTTTGGGAATTGTGGGTCAAAACATTCCTGTGCAAACTCAAACCCTAATTTAGGTCAACAGTGCAAGGAGGTGTCTTGAGCAGAGCAAACCCTAGCTTGATCTTGAGTTCCAAGAGTCTTGTGATGATAAATGTTGATGAAATGAGAGGAAAAATTTTGGGGTACAACAGTTGCCCCTGTTCAATCTTCTTGAACCTGAAGAGTTAGATTGGCATGTTTGCCTTTCGCGACTCGAAGGTAAAAGAGGATTGGACACTAGAGTGCTCGTAAATTTGCACTCGTCAAAATATAGCTGAGGAAATGGGCTTAAAGATGACATTTGGAGATCGTAGAATCTTATTGGAGACGGGATTAAAGATGCCATCCGAGACTGTTTGTTGAATTGCAATGTTGTAGGTCAGAAGAATGAGCATCAAAATGGTATCCGTGTCTGGAATGCATTTGAACTGTATCTGGAGACTGAGTCTGTATAAGAAAAAGAATGGCGTCCGTGTCTGGAGCGTATCTGAGCTGTAACTGTATTTGAACTTTGAATGAATATCAGAATGACTGCCGTGTATGGAGCATATCTATATTGTATCTAAAGTTGAGATTTGTATGAGTAGAAAAATGACTTCCGTGTCTGGAGTGTATCTGAGACTGTAATTGGGATCTGAATAAGTGACAGAATGACTTCCATGGTGACTGCACTGGGGAGAATCAAACTTCTGGTGTAAGGGCCAGAATGGCATCCGTGTCTGGAGCGTATCTGAACTTGTAGTTGATAGTTGAATCTGAATGAGAGATAGAATGGCTGCCGTGTCTGGAGCGTATCTAGTCTGTATCGGATTGCCGAAGTCTGAATGAGTAGTAGAAAGACCTCCGTGTATGGGGTGTATCCGTACTGTATTTTGACTTGAAGTTATGAATGAGTAATAGAATGACTATCGTGTCTGGGGTGTATCCATACTGTATCAGAATAATTGTTAATGATAGCCTTTTAATCTTATCCTGAAAAGGGTAAAATGTTAGCTAAAACACAAAGTTATGTTGCATGATATGTATGATGCAATGAGTTGTGTTTCATCAATTTTTATGATATATGAATGTAATGGATGGGCATGTAAGCCGAGTGGCTGTCTTACTGAGGCAAATAAATCCTTGCCTGCTGCTGGGGACTGAAATCTTTGACTGTTGTTGAGGATTCAAAACTCTTTGATTGCTGAAGATGAGAGATCCTTGCTGACTTCTTGGGAATTAAAGATCTCTGTTTGTTTGAGAAGGATAAATCCTGGGACCACTGTTGGAGATTGAAAATCCTCGGCGATTTGTGGGGATTAACAAGGCCTTTGACAACTTCTGCAGGGAATGAGAATCCTTCATGACTTTCCTGGGAAATAGGGAAAACTCTGAAAATCTCTACTGGGGAATTAAAACCTGGGAGGCTTCAGCTTGGAGAAATGAGACCGAGAATCTTCGATCTTGTTGGGAGATAACTCTGTAGGGAGAATGTTTGTTCGGTCGGTGAAATCAGGAGCTTTGAGTTGTACGTCAACCTACTGGGGAAACATCCTAGTTGGGGATAAGCCAAGAAGTTAACTGTTATCTGCTTGGTTTTCAGACTTTTAAGATAACCTGCTGGGGAAATTGGGGGAATTCGAACAGTTCCCACCGGGGGTTGATAGTTGGAATTTGACTTCGCTAGGGAAGAAGGTTTAGAATATTCTAGCTCCGCTGGGGATAGGTTTTTCAGGGTTTTCGGGCTCCACTGGGGGTCTTGAAGTTTAACTCCGTTGGGGACACATACTTTAAGACTTTGGCTTTGTTGAGGATCAGAACAAAGTATTGTAGGGGATTTCTTATGGAATGGCACAAAGATATCTTCCTACACCTTTAACCTATCAGTAATTATCCTTTCTCAATTTCGTTTTATTTGTAAGCAGTGATTATATTCAAATGCATATGCTTATTTAACAAAACTTTGGACGTTTTCAAATAAAAACATAAGTGTAAAAAAGAAAGAAAGGCAAGAAAATTTCTGCATTTTGAACTATCTTTGTATTAACTTTTGTAAGTATCTTTGTACAAAGGAGACATTCTGCATGTGTAACAATTCCATGGGATTCCCATTCTGCTATAGCCTTCACAACCTTGAGTATCTTATCCATTCGCTGCTTCGTCCGCCGATGATTGGATTGATCAAAAGCTTGGAGCTTGTTGGTGAAGAGATTGTTCTTAAAGTGATCCGACGAGACATATTCATACACTTTAATTCCCTAACTTTAGCCTGGACCGCTCTTTCAGGTTTTTGATCCACCGGGAAACCCTTTTTTGCCCAAGTCGCCCTTTCGGGTTTTCAACTTGTCGGGTGTACAGATTTTTTTTGTTTTATCCCTAATTTTTTCCTGAACCGCCCTTTCGTGTTTTCGATTCACCGGGATGCCCATTTTTGCCTAAGTTACCCTTTCTGGTTTTCAACTTGTCGGGTCATTTTATGCGTAGTATCTTTTGACTATGTCTGCGTTCGCAGGGTGCGGCAAATCGTCACCGTCCATGGTGGTCAGAATCATTGCTCCACCAGAAAAGATGCTCTTGATCACAAATGGTCCTTCGTAAGTAGGAGTCCACTTGCCCCTGGGATCACTTTGCGGCAAGATGATCTGCTTGATTACAAGATCTCCGACTTGATATACCTGACGACTGACTATCTTGTTGAAAGCCTTGATCATCAGTTTTTGATACGTCTGACCATGAAAAACAGCAGTAAGTCATTTCCCGTCGATCAAGTTAAGTTGATCAAGCTGGGTTTGAATCCAATCGTCTTCACTCAAACCGGCATCCTTCATAATCCTTAAGGAGGGAATTTGAACTTCCATGGGTAGAACAACTTCCATGCCATATACCAAAGAAAATGGGGGTGCCCCTGTTGAAGTATGTGTCGTGGTACGATATCCATGCAGAGAAAACGGTAACATCTCATGCCAGTCCTTGTAGGTGACTGTCATCTTTTGAATGATCTTCTTGATATTTTTGTTCACGGCTTCAACAACACCGTTCATCTTCGGCCGATAGGGAGATGAATTGTGATGATAAATCTTGAATTGTTCGCATAGAGTGGTGATCATAGTGTTGTTCAAATTTGTACTGTTATCCGTGATAATCCTGTCGGGGATACCATACCGGCATATGAGGTTCTGCTTGATGAAGCGGGCAACCACATTCTTTGTAACCGAGGCATAGGAAGCTGCTTCGACCCACTTGGTGAAGTAGTCAATAGCCACCAGGATGAAGCGATGCCCATTGGATGCCGTAGGCTTGATTTCTCCAATCATGTCAATGCCCCACATTGTGAATGGCCAAGGAGCTGTCAGAATGTTGAGAGGAACATAAGGAATATGTACCTTGTCGGTGTAGACTTGGAATTTGTGACAAGTGCGGGAATGTTGATGACAATCAGCTTCCATGGTAGACCAGTAGTAGCCTGCCCTTAGAATCTTCTTAGCCATCGTATGTCCGCTCAAATGGGTGCCAAATGTGTCACTATGTATGTCGGTCATGATCAACTCTGCTTCAACCTTGTCCATACAACAAAGTAGAACACAATCATGGCTGCGCTTATAAAGGATACCATTGCTCAGGAAGAACTTGGCAGCAAATCTCTTTAAGAACTTTTTATCATTGACTGAAGCTCCTTCAGGATATTCTCTAGTCTGGAGATACCTTTTGATTTCATGAAACCAGGGTTGTTCCACTACTTCTTCAGTGTTAATCTCATGACAGTGTGCAGGTTCGTCCATTCGTTCAATGGTTATTTGGGGAGCCTCGTTATCCCAGTTGAGTTTAAACATGGAAGACATTGTAGCCAGAGCATCGACTAACTGATTTTCTTCTCGCGGGAAATTCTCGAAGGTAATCTGCTCAAAATGAGGCAACAATGTCAAGACTTGTTCTTTGTATGGGATAAGATTAGGATGTTTGGTGTCCCACTCTCCTTTGACTTGACTGATAACCAAAGCCGAGTCCCCAAATACGACCAAAGATTTGATTCCCAAGTCTATAGCAGCCTTGAGACCAAACATGCAAGCTTCATATTCAGCCATGTTGTTGGTACAGCTGAATCAAAGTCGGGCAGTGAAGGGTGTATGGAAACCTTCCGGAGAAATGAGTACCGCACCAATACCGTTGCCAAGTGCATTTGAAGTACCATCAAAGTATAGGGTCCATCGGGATCCTTGTTCAGGTCCGTCATACGGTCCGTTACCTTCAATGTTGTCCAATGTCATGATGTCCTCGTCAGGGAAGTCGAATCTCATAGATTGGTAATATTTTCGACGACTTGATGAGCTAGATGGTCAGCTAGTACACTCCCCTTTATAGCTTTTTGGGTAGTATACTGGATATCATACTCAGTCAGGATCATTTTCCATCTAGCGATTCTTCCAAATAAAGTAGGCTTCTCGAAGATATATTTGATCGGATCCATTTTGGAAATCAGCAAAGTGGTATGAGTCAACATATACTGCCTTAGCTGGCGAGCATCCCATACCAAAGCGTAGCAAGATTTCTCGAGCAGTGAGTAATGAGTCTCACAGTCGGTAAACTTTTTGCTAAGGTAATAAATGGCATGCTCTTTTCGGCCAGACTCATCATGTTGGCCCAGTACGCACCCCATTGAGTTATCCAAAATAGTCAGATACATGATTAACGGCCTTCCTTCGAAGGGTGGCATCAAAATAGGTGGTTCCAATAAATACTCCTTGATCTTATCAAAAGCAACTTGACAATCATTGTTCCATTCAACTACCTGATCTTTCTTCAACAGTTTGAAAATTGGCTCACAGGTAGATGTCAGGTGAGAGATGAACCTCACAATATAGTTTAAGCGTCCCAAGAATCCTCTAACCTCCTTTTCAGTGCGGAGGGAATGCATTTCTTGTATAGCCTTTACTTTAGCTGGATCAACCTCAATGCCTTTGTTGTTGACAATAAATCCCAAAAGTTTACCGGACCTAATGCCAAAAGTGCACTTGCTTGGGTTCAGTCTGAGCTTATACTCCTTCAACCTGGAAAACAACTTTTGCAAATGATCAAGGTGTTCTTCTTCTGTATGTGATCGAGCTATCATGTCGTGTACGTAAACTTCGATCTCATGATGTATCATATCATGAAACAAAGCTACCATGGCGCGTTGATAGGTTTCCCATGTATTCTTCAGTCTGAACGGCATCACTTTGTAGCAGAAGGTACCCCATTGCGTGACAAAAGTAGTTTTCTCCATGTCCTCGGGGGCCATTTTGATCTGGTTGTATCCCGAGAATCCATCCATGAAGGAAAAAACCTTGTGTTGAGCTGTGTTGTCAACCAAGATGTCAATGTGTGGTAGTGGAAAATCGTCTTTATGGCTAGCCATGTTTAAATCCCGATAGTCCACACACATTCTGACTTTGCCGTCCTTCTTAGGCACGGGCACAATGTTAGCAACCCATTGTGGATAGGAAGTAACAGCCAGAAAGCCAGCGTTGAATTGCTTCATTACCTCAGCTTTGATCTTCTCAGACATGTCGGGCCTCATTCGGCGGACCTTTTGCTTGACCGGTGGACAGTCTTCTCTTATAGGGAGACGGTGAACCACAATATCTGTGTCTAACCCTGGCATGTCTTCATAGGACCAGGCAAAGATCTCAACATATTCGTTCAACAATTGCACTAAGCGCTCTTTGACACTTGGTTCCAGGTTGACACCCACTTTTACCTCTTTCTTGTCTTCCTCTGTTCCTAAGTTGATGGTTTCTAGCAACTCTTCATGAGGCAGAATAGCCCTCTCTTCTTGTTGCAAAAGTCTGGCTAACTCTCCTGGCACTTCACAGTCTTCGTCAACTTCGTACTCAGCATGATTGACTAAATCTTCAGAGTTACCGAAGGCTAAAGCAGAATAGTCACCCATGGAATCCGGAGTTGATGGGTACCTGCATTTGTGAGTGTGGGTGTGTGTAAGGGATAGCCATCCTTAAACAAAACAAAATGCAAAAAGAAAGAAAATGAACACAACAGTTTATAGATGAAACGTCCAATGATTCATTAAAACATGGCATATGATAATGAAGAAAATCAAGCCCTTACAAATGGACCTATATGCCCCGGGCAAGGCATAAGGTGAGAATAGTGTACGAATTGTTTAGTTATTACAGACCAAAATAAGAAATTGTTCAAAGATAAAATTACTGGTTGATGAAGGTGATGGGAATAAAATCTTTTGCTTCCCAGTTGTTTAAACCCCCTTCGACGGTTGGAAAGATCCAATCTTCAAAGTTTTTCTCTTCATCCTCATCTTCTACAACATTAATTCCATGGTAGGTGATCTTGACGGGTGGTCCTCCAGCCTTGGAGCGACGCATAGCTTTTTGTTCTGCAGCAGTAAACCCTAATCCAAACTTGTCCGTCTTATGGGGAAAATCAGGCAGTTGCCCCCACACTGTGCTCTTTCCTTCTTTGATTACCGCCTCTGCGTCCTTGAGAGATGCCATCCTAGATACATGCTTGGGAACGATAGGAACCTCAACCATTATCTTCGCAACTGCGACCTCAGGAGAAACTTCCTCAAAATGTTGGAAAGGCGTTTCGGTGAACTCGCCATCCAACTCCACATAGCGGAAGGAGTTAAGGTGACTTATCATGTACTCTTCCTCATCGTGCATCGTTATAATCTTACCCTTAACAGGATATTTCAGCATTTGGTGTAAAGAGGAGGTTACTTCCCCAGCATAATGGATCCACGGTCTTCCCAACAAACACAAATATGAAGGACGGATGTCCATCACATAAAAGGTGGAGTTGAAAACTTCAGTGCCCACTTTGATAGGAATGTCGACCTCTCCATGAACCATTCTTTTGGACCCATCAAAGGCCCTAACAACGATGTTATTGGGTTTGAGGGTCAATCCTTCGCAGTCCAAACGATCCAGCGCTTTCTTTGGTAGCACATTCAAGGAAGAACCAGTATCAACTAAGACATGGGCGAGGATGGTTCCCCTGCATTCAACTGAGACATGTAGCGTGTTGTTGTGTTTCCTTCCCTTGAGAGTCAAATCAGCATCAGAAAAGCAAGGCCATTATCAGCAGTAAGGCTGGCCACACACTCCTGAAACTGGTCAGCCGAAGTTTCTTGGGGCACGTGTGCCGTCCTTAAAAATTTGATTAAGGCCTTAGCATGGGCCTCAGAGCAGAGTAGAAGAGCCAACATGGATATTTTAGAAGGGGTATGCCCTAGCTGTTCCACGATGTCGAAATCACTCCTTTTGATTATTTTCAATATTTCCTCCATTTCTTTATGGGTGGTTTCGGGGATAACCACAGTATAAGCCTTCATCCTGACAGGAGCTTCTAGTATCCCCTTACCCTTATCGGTAGTATCAACAGATGGTCTTACTTCAGGAGTATCCAATTCTTCAATTATCGGGTCTTGCACAGATGGCTTAACAGGCACAGAAGCTTTCGAGGGTCCGAAAACTGCTCGAGGGGGAGTAATCTCCGGAGAAAAAATCCGGCCGCTGCGAGTTATCTTGCTTGTTCCTGCAATGTTCCCTATATCAGGGGTCTCCTCTTTAGAATTCTCTTGGACTGATTCAATCTGTTTGATACCATGATAGAAGATTTATCCTCCGTAGTTCCATGGTATCGTTTTGCTATATTAATACGGGACATGCCCCAGCATGGTGATTTTTAATGGTACAAACTCAGGATCAGGTGTAATCTTGACAGGCCTTTTGCAAGCCTTGGGAAGATTGTCGGAAATGGTTATTATTGCAATATCATTGGTTGAAGTAGCAAAAGTAGCAGGAGTAACAGGAGTGAAGGTATCAACAGGAGTCTTTTGGAAGAGTATTTCTCGGGTATCCATCAGGCTTTGGATACCTGATTTCAACATTGGGCAGTCAGCTCGTACGTTTAAACAAAAGTAACAGTCCTTTCCGCAGCCTGGGAATATCCCGGCTCTCATCAAATTCACTTTAGTCACTGGTAAGGGAGTCAAAAGGTCAGCAATATTGGTAACATAAAGGTCTTCCATAACGGCATGAACATTATGACCGTGCTTGGGCATTGGGGCAGAAATCACATTGGGCTTCTTAGGAGCATCAAATTCCACTTCCTTGGCGTCAATCAGGTCTTGGATTTTGTTCTTAAGCGCCCAACAATTGTTGGTATCATGCCCTGCACTATCAGAGTGGTAAGCACACTTGGCATTGGAGTGGTAGTATGGAGAGGAGGTATTAGGGTTCTTTGGTGCTTCCTTCAAACTGGTAAGATTCAGCTTTAACAAATGAGGGAGTACTTGAGTTGGCGTCATGTTGATTCGAGTGAACTGCCGTTGTGGCCTTTCTACCCGTTGTTGATTAGGTCTTGGCTGATTGCCGCGAGGTTGATCATTTGAAGAGTTTTGAATCATCACAGCCCCCACAGTTGGTCGGCGCTCGGTTCTTCCTTGACTTTTCTGAGAATAAACAATAGAGGCTTCCTTCTTAGCTGGGAAGGTTTTCTTAACAGTAGTGGACGCGGAGGTATTTTTCTGAATCTTACCACTTTTAATACCGGCCTCGACCTTTTCGCCGGTCAGAATTAATTCGATAAATCCTGCGGAGGAACTCCCAATTAAATGATTGAAGAAAGGGCCAGACAGGGTCCCTAGAAACATGTCAACCAGCTCTCTATCCGACAATGGTGGCTGCACCCTTCCAGCCAGATCACGCCACTTCTGGGCATACTCCTTAAATCCTTCATTGGAAGCCATCCCCATACTTTGTAGCTGAGTACGAGTGGGCGCCAAATCAGCATTGTATTGGTATTGACGGTAAAAAGCAGCAGCTAAGTCTTCCCAGTTATGAACCTCAGATCTCTCAAGTTAATAGAGCCAGTCCAATTGTGTGCCTGACAAACTGTCTTGGAAAAAGTGTACCCAAAGGTCTTTATCAGATGAGTAGGGTTGGATCTTTCTGACATAGGATCTCAGATGCATTTTTGGACACGACATACCGTCATACTTGGCAAATGTAGGAACCTTGAATTTGGGGGGGGGGGATGACGATCCCAGCGACCAACCCTAGTTCTTCAAAATCTAAACCAGGTACCCTTTGCAACTCCATGGCTGCCAATCTATCCTCCAGATTCTTATATTTATCATCCGCCGGGGGATATTGCTGTTCGGAGTAGTCTTCATCCTCTTCCTCTTCTTCCTCTTCAACTTCAAATTCAGAAGGTCCCGCAACTCCTTTTCCTTTACCAGCCCCTTCATCAGACGTTGAGGGGAACTCGAGAACTTTTCTAGCATTGCTTTCAAACCTTCTTCCAAAAGTGGCTTCTCCGGGCCTTTTCTTCTTTTTCTCTTTATTCTTCTCCAACAGTGCTTTGAGGTCCTCTTGACCCTTTGCTAAGGTCATGAGGAGTTGCTGGAATTGAGAATTCTGTGCTTGCAGATCCTTAACCATCTGCTCCAAATCCATCTTGCTGAAATAAACAGCAGAAAGATAAGGAAACCTGGTGTGAAGACCTATTTATGCATATGATGAATGGTATGTTATTCATGTAATGCATTCAAGGATTTAGAAATTCAAATTTGTTGCAAACAAAAAGGAACACATGTCATATTAAGAAGAAATTGTTAGTACATAAGTGCCCCATGGACAAAATATTACAAAATTCTTAATGTAAAAAGACATTGCGCATCCTCTTTGGTGATATGTAAGTGTTGAGAGTTTCCTCCTCATGAAGTCGGCGGGTAAGCTCCAAAACCTTCTTCTCACTGGCATATAAGTTGGCTTCAAAAGTATTTCGTTCTTCCTTGAGTTGGATCCAACTCTTTTGCAATTCTTCCCATGATGTTGGCATGTCAGGATGTAGGAGGGTGTGTGGAACCTCTCCTTCCATAACAGGCTCTTTGATCAAAGGGAGAATGTGTGGGTATGGCATCATAAGATTCTGGGCACGGGTTCGTACCCACTTGAGATAAGGCTCAAGGGGGATGGAATTCTTGTGCCCCAGTGTCTTACTATCCACTTTGTTAGGCATCCTCCAAGCTCGGATAAACCTTTGTCGAAGTCCTTGAGCGTCGTTGTCTAAGTCAAAAACTAGGTCAGGAATCAGCATGTCATGAGGGCCATCCCTCTGAGCATATCCAAACTGTCTTAGAGCTAAACTAGGGTTGTAGGTAATGCCTCCCCTAATTCCAAGTAGTGGGACATTAGGGAATTCCCCACAGCGGTCAATGATGATGACATTTTCTCTGGACCGAGAACACCAATGTACATCAGAATATGTGAGGGTCATCAATCGTTGTGACCACTTTAAACCCTGCTCATTCTTCAAAACTGATTGTGGAAGGTGAGAAATAAACCACCTTGCTAGGAGAGGAGTACAGCACATGAGAACACCTCTTTTCCTCATTGTTCGTGTGTAAAATGAGTGCAGGATGTCCCCAAGAAATGTAGGTACAGGATTCCGGGATATGAAAATCTTGACAGCATTTACATCTATAAGCTGATCAGGGTTTAGGAACAAGACCAACCCATAGATGAGGAGTGCCACAATCTCTTCAAAGGCTTGTAGATCTAAAGAATTCCAACAGTCTTGTGCCTTCTCAAACAGAAACTTTGCCAAGAATCCCTTGACACCACTTCTGGTTTCCCAATGTCCTTTGATGTCAGATGGTTGCAAGTGTAATGCTTGACCAACATCTTCAGGCTTTGGTTCTTTTTTCGTACCATTGTAGGGTAGTTGATGAAGAATAGGAATTCTCAAGAGTTGAGAAAATTCCTCCAAAGTGGGTACTAGTTGGTAATCAGGGAATGTGAAACAGTGGTGTAGGGGGTCAAAGAACTGGAAGAGAACTTTCACCATGTCTTCTTCAGTGTTGGAGTTGACCAAGTTGAGAAGCCTACCATATCTTTCACTGAAGAGAGAATTCTCTGGAATCCTGGAAGTGAGCTCCTTGAGTTGAGGAGGGATTCTCACATGGTTGACTTAAATTGTTTTCCTGCGAAGAGATTCCATGACCTACAAAACAAGAATAAAGATGAAGATCCAAACCCTTGAAATGGTTAGTGGATGCATATGATGTTTTATGATGTTCATAATGTATGCACAAGCACATGTACAAGCAAGTCACACAAAACCCTAGTTTCAGGCTTTCACTAGGTTTCATAGGTAAATACCCTCTTGAGTTTAGTTGGCTCAAACTTGTCCTATAAATAGTAACCGGGTTCTAAGGAGCTCAAAATCACTGGGTTGTTTTCTATGTTCATTGTTTTGGTTTAGCCACTTAACTAGCGACCAAAATATTCCAAGAAAACAACCCTCAATGAGTGTAGTATCTAGTATCTACCAACTTCGAACTGCACCAAAGTCGGTCATCTCACTACCCCTAATAAAAGGCCAAGATTGTCAAGTAAGGTTCTAAGAGTTCATTAGTGCTTCATGACATCACTCAGCGGCCCCGTATTCTCTTTGATTGACTCAAAGGCTACCGGTACTCACAAATATGTCGCACTAATATAGCTATTGCTTCAACCATGTCGGTATACCCCGCACAGTTTCCACAACGTATTGCTATTTACCTATGAATGTTTCCCAAATTCGGGTAGAGGATTTCAAGCCCAAACAAGAGAACCAAATGTTAAGCAATCAAAGCAAACAATATAATCATGCAAATGGTGATCTAAGCCCTAAGTTTACTCCACTTTTAAATTTTTCCCCAACAGAGTCGCCAGTTCTGTGATACGGTGGGAGAACTGACTTGAGGTTTTGCGTTTGTTTTTGCACTTGTTCGGTTTAGCAAGAGTCGCCACCGACTTTTTATTTTATCCTAAGGAAAGGTCAAAAAGCACAGGAAAGACCTTTGAGATGTTTTCTTAAGTTCGGGGAGTAGATTATAGAAAGGGAAGGTATTAGCACCCTTTCTATCCATGGTTATCCATGGGCTCTTAGTTACTTGTTTAGATCACTTGCTTTGCTTTTCAATTGTTTGAAATGGTGCTTTGTGTGTGACTTTGAAAGATATTTTAAAAAGAGGACATCGTTGTGGCAACCTTTGTAATGATTCTTGTTTGAATGTATACAAAGGTGTTTTTATCTTTTGAAAAAGTTTTCAATGTTTGAAAGTAAGGTTTTGAAATTGTGTTTGTGAAGTGTGTTTGAAAATAGAAAGGATGTTTTTTGCAAGTTTTGATCAAGTAACTAAGAGTTGTCTACCCTATTTTACTCAAATATCTTTCTTATGTTTTTAACCCTTTTAACAGTGTCGCTTCACCATTGTATTTGGTGAACAACCTTGTGTTAGGATGTTAAATGGGACAGGCGCGGGTCATCGTATAGACCATGATAGCAATAATGTCAAGTATTTTTGGAAATTTTCTTGAGGGACTTGATCATTTTGTTTAGGCAACTCAGATAGCGTCATCGAGGGACTATGATCTTTTGTTTTGTTTTTGTTTTGCCAAAGTACTTGACATGCATACCATGGCCCATTTTTGAAGGCAACAAGTGGATTGAAACTCTAGGGGTGCAAGTTTGCATTGTGTTTGATTTTCATGTATTTTTGTCTTTGATTAGGTCAAGCTATTTGTTGGTTTTGATTTTTGCATACAAACTCTAATTCTCTAATCATGGCATAATTGAAAGCGTAAAGATGCGAGAATTTAAGTCCTAAACTATTACAACATGATATAGGGAGGGGGTACAAATTTGAATAGGGGATTATTTTGTAAGAAATTAAACCCTAAATTATTCAGCCAAATTGAATTTGCAAGGCATAATATTTAAATGTACAATATTTAAATAAAATACAATAAATAAATATTAGATAAAATGTATTATGCAAAAAAAAGGTTTTTATGTATGTAAAGTATTTTCAATGGAGAGAAATGTAAAGAAATAAATAAAAAGTTAATTTTAATTATTTTTAGGGTAAACCCTAATTTCTTAAAGACATGGTATTATTTAATATTTATATACAAAAATGTATCAATATGTACAAAAATAAAAGTATATTAAAAAAAGGTATTTTTTGGTATAAAAATATCAATAAAAATATTTTTTGGTATAAAAATATATATATATATATATATATATATATATATATATATATATATATATATATATATATATATATATATATATATATATATATATATATATATATATATATATATATATATATATATATATATATATATATATATATATATATATATATATATATATATATATATATATATATATATATATATATATATATATATATATATATATATATATATTAAATATATTAAGTGTGTAAAAAAATAAAATAAATTATTTACAAAAATGCAATATATTCAAGAAAATATTTTTGGTGTAAATAAAAAACAGAAATGAAAATAAGAGTATTTTTGCATTATTTTCAAGTTTAACAAAATAATATATATATTTAAATTGTTGTTTATATTAGGAAAAATTAAAATAAAATATCTAATAAATGAAAAAAAAATTGTGAAAATATTTTTAGAATATTTTTTATATTTGAAAATAAAATATCAAAGTCAGAAAAGAAATAAAAATGCAAAAATAATGAAAATACAAAGAAATGGGCCAGGGGGTGCTGAATGTAAACTGGGAGGTGTTGGAAGCAAAGAAATCCAGGCCCAACCCAGACTTCATCTTCAACCTCCAGAAATTTGAAAAAACGCGCGCATGCCTGTACAAACTTGTATCTCCTGTATTTGTGATCTTTTGACAAAACTCAAAACATAAAACTTGTAGAGCATCAAATCATGAATCTAACCGTATAAAAAACTTAAGCTAACTCTCAAAGACCAGAGAGAATTTCTCTGGCCCTAATTTCTAACCTAGTTTTTTCAGAAAGTTCATGGATGAAATTCTCCTAGCACAATTAATATAAATGAAAACTAAGCACATGTATGGTTTCAGGGTAATGAATACAACATCTTTCATTCACAAACCTAAGTCTAAATGTTCCTAAATAGAGAGATAGAAGTTCATGAAATACCTGTTTCAGTTGAGTTCGAGCCGGACAATGCAGCAACTTTCAATGGGGCCTGAGGTTCTTTTGAGCTTGCTTGATGTCCCCTGAACCTTTCCCAATGCTTAGTTTGTTTTGAAGTGGTCTGAATCGTACTACAGAACTCAACCTGCAAAGCTTCCAAACAAAAATGGTGATGTGTGTTAATGGAGTTACAACAACTTGTGAATGGTCTGGATAATTTAGGTATATTGTTTGGAATGTGTTTGAAGTGATTTGGGACAAAACGCACGAGGGGATTTGATTGTGGCTTGTGATTTGTAGAACTGGCCCTGTTTTGCAAGAAAATGTGATTTTTGAGTATGAGGAGGTTTGAGAGGTCAAGGGCTCGTGCTTCTGGCTTGCAAGGATGTGTGTAACTTGTTTCAAAACTTTGCTTGAGTTCAATATATCAGATGTGTGAGTGATGAGCTTTTGGCTATTTGACTTGTTTTGAAAGCAAAGATTGAAGTGAAATGAGATAGGCCTGTACAGGCTATCTCCAAGCATGCACCAACTTCTTGTACCTTTGCCTAAGTTTGTGGAACTTGTTTTCTGCAAAGGAAGAAGTTCAAAGCTCAAGAAAAACAACTTTGCAAAAGTTATGCTTTATGAAAATGGAAGTGTGACCTTTATGCTCATAATGGAAATGTTCAATGTACAAAGCTCTCTTGATCAGAACCATGCCAATGTCCAATGTATTTGCATTCAATTTTTGAGTGTAAATTGGTTTAGAGGCCTGTAATTATGTACTAAGCTAGTTTGGTCAGATTTGCAACTTGGTATGAACATGTATTGGCCATGGTTACAAAATGAGTTTTTGCCAACTTCAAGCATTCGATTCTCCCTAACCACAAAGGTGTTTGAGGAGTTCCTGGACAATTTGGAAAGCTTGCAACATGTAATATAATCCATCTTTGAAATGAAACTTGAAACTCCAAGTGGAACCATTTGAAAATGGCCAAGAAGATGGGTCAAAAGCTTGCCTAAACTAGGGCAAAATTTCTCTAAGTTAAAAGTTTTAGGTACCCTTGTTCCAAAAACCATAACTTGAGATCCAAGCTTATTTTGATAAAACTTTGTGAATCAAAGTTGTAGACTTTTTGATGGACTACAACTTTCATGTTGTAATTTTTTTTTTGAATCCATTTTCATCTTGGTGAAAAAATGGGACAAAGTTAGGAAAAAATAAGAAAATTTTATAACTTAGAAAATTTCTAAGTTATGAAAATTTTCATTTTAAATCCTAATTTGCAATTTTGGGTTTCTTGATGAACAAGTTTCATAATTTGACATGTCTTGATGAGAAATGACCCTTGGCACTAGATTTTGACCAAAAAGTCAAAGTTTAACTTTTTAGTGTACAGACAAATTTTGATCAGTTGATTGAAAAATTCATCTGTCAATCTTATGCATTTGAGATCTTTTGAACTTGTTGAATGGATCAAGATAATTTCATTGAGTCCTTGAGTCCATGTTAGTGCTTCATTTACCATTGGCTAAGTCAAACAGTCAAAAATTGCCTTTGCACAGTCAAAACCCTAAAAATGACCATTTTGCCCTTTTGGTGATCTGATCAAATTTCTTGTGGAATTGTGATCCAAACTTGATCAAATGGTTCATATGAGTTCATAATGTTGATGTGGGTCAAATTTCATGAGATTTGACTGTCAATTGGCCATAATTGACTTTTTCCCCAATACAATTGATTTCTATGTCAACTGTCCAATTGACTGGGCAAAAGTTTGATTCAAGGCTTGAAACTTGGTATGGGCAAACTTATGAGTCCAACATAAAGTATGAAAGTAATTTTTGGCATTGTGGGTCAAAACATCTCTGTGCAAACTCAAACCCTACTTTAGGTCAACAGTGCAAGGAGGTGTCTTGAGCAGAGCAAACCATAGCTTGATCTTGAGTTCCAAGAGTCTTGTGATGAGAAATGTTGATGAAATGAGAGGGAAAATTTTGGGGTACAACAAAGCCCAAGAGACGGTTTACTAATATCAACATGCCATTGTCTCAAGCATTGTGACACATGTTAAGGATGAATCTGATTACGTTGATAGGACCTCATCCAAACCCAAAAACTTCTTCTCCTAACTACAATCCTGATGCCAGGTGTGCCTATCATTCCGACAGTCCTGGGCATGATACAAACGATTATTGGACGCTGAAGTACAATATTCAAAACCTGATCGATGGAGGAGCGTTGAAGATCACACAATACGGTCAACTAGAGCTTTTCTATCACCCCTCAAGGGCATCCAAATGAAGTGACGGTATGGGCGAGGAAATGTTCTATTTATTTGAATTTTCAGTTCTAATTTCTCTATTTACTTAAACACTTATCTATATGTCAGACTTTGGTTACTTTCATTAATGCATTATATATGTTTTTCTTGAATTAATCTATTCATTTTCACTATATGTTCTTTTTACTCCCTTTATGATATTCAACTCTTGTTTTAAAAGTTGCAAGCCTTTAGAGGGAGGATGACGAAAACAATGCCATAATCTCATATATTATGCTTTTGGACAGACCTTGCTGACGATGTACATGTGTTTGTTTCAATTCCTAAACACTGGAGTTATAAGGAAGATAATCCTTAGTCAGCCCCCTTGAGCCTAAGAAGTAGGAGTTTCCTTTTTTACATAAATTGAAACCTTTAACCAAAACCTGGGGCAGGGTAGTCTCTCAGTTAATTTAAATGCGCGGACAGTCGCAAACTTTCACTTCGTACATCCCTCTGAATCAAAAAAGAGGGACAACGATGGTTCCCTATCCAATAGGCAGTCATTATCTCCCAAGAGAAAAGCCCACTAAGTCAAAATCTACAAAGGAGACTTAAGAAAAATTGGGGCATCCCGCTGACTGTAATCTCAAAACTAGAACAGTCAGGAAAAAATCAGGGATAGTAAATAAAAAAAGAGGACACTACAAATCCTCAAACAACATGGAAAATATGGCAAAAATGACTGCCTTCCAACAAATAAACTTCCAAATTTCTGAACCATCACCAAAACATTCAAACGCACTATTAATTGAGTTTAGGACTGAAGAACATCACGAAGAACGGGCGGGTTCAAATACACTTTGAGCCTTATCCTTTGTTTCTTAAACCGTGAACCAGACCATGATACAACCTTTCAAAGTCCTAATTGAAGCATGGATTAGTCTGAAAGCATACTGTTACAAATGGCATCCTGACTCCTGTAAGGCGTTACTCCAAATTCTTGGTTGAATTTTCTTACTAAATTCTTTTATCTGCTAAAATGCATTTTCAAAACTTCAAGACAAGCATAAACTTTGCATTATTTGAATATCGTTGTTTGCATATGGATAATTGTTTGACGGCGGAGAAATTCACACGATGAATATCCAGCGAGCGAAAGCTCTCTCAGTCAACAAAATCACTTCAAATGGGATGAGACTTCCAACGACAAATCCCATATTAAGCAAGGGGCATGAGATGTAACTATCCAACACATCTGGGGACAGTCGAGTCAAGATTCCAAGAAATCTCCCAAGAAATGCTGAATAACCAGGGGCAGGTCTGTATCTAAATCACTTGGGGCATTGAACGTGAATTCCAACAAAGGGTTACGTACGGTCAGGAAAACATTTCCTGGCGGTGCTACAAACACTTGCTACTAGGGGCAGTGACAAATCCCCCACAAAGTCCTTTTCATAGGGTGATCCCCAGCCAGAGTTTCAATCTCTGAAAACTTCTCCCCAACTGAGTCGATCTCAAGAATCCTCGAGGAGTTCTGCTAAAAGAAAACACTTCTCCAATAGATTAGCGACATGGTTTATTTCCCCAACAAACGGAAATATTCCCCGGCTTGAATTTGCTTCTCTAACTACTACAAAATAAGGGCCCACAACTCCTCTTCCCTAGTAGACTTTCCTACAATCCCCAGTAAGTTGCTGCAAAACCTAGAAGACAACCAGATAACTGTTAACTCCTTTATCCCCAATAAGTTTTTAACTCCCTTTCTCTTCCATCAATAGATAACTCCCCAGTAGAGAAACAGACAACTAAAACTCCTGAACTCCTTTTCCCAAACAAGAATCAACACTCTCCACAGAGTTTTCTTATCAAGTAAAATCAACATTCCCCAACAGAGTTATCCTCAAACAACAAAACAGGAATTCCCAACAGAAACATTCTAAATAGAGTTTGAAGATACACATACTCTTCAACGGCAGTCCAGAAATTTGGCTTCCCAAAGTTCCCTAACACTTGTCAAGGATTTATTTTCCAATACAAAATTACATTCCAATAACATTTCATGCATCATATTTACATACATTATAAATGCATACTACACAGATGTGTACATCGCAATCTCATTTATTTTGAGAAACATCATTACACCATGCATTTCATACATGATGACATTGCATACAACTAACTCTATACCTTTTTAGGAAAGATCAATCAACATAAAATTATCGTCAACACATTTCTGACAAGACAGGACAACTATCTGTGAACAAATGAATTGTAGATCAATTTCTGAAACAGGACTGGGTGACTATATATATGACGAATACTTCCTTCTGACCTCTGCTGGATCAGTTTAAATTGATCCATGGTTTATCCTGATTCCTTTCAGGTAGACACTTCTTCTGGGTCAGATAAATCACTCCTAAGATTTATTCTGATTATTTTCCAGACCTCTGTTGGTATAGTTTAAATTGATCAATGGTTTATCATGATTCCTTCCAAGTAGACACTTTCTCTGGTTCAGGTAAATCGCTCTAAGATTTATTCTGATTCTTTCCAGTTAAAGAATATTCAAGACCTCTGCTGGTTCAGTTTAAATCGATCAATGGTTTATCCTGATTCCTTTCTGGTAGACATTTTCTCTAGTTCAGATAAATCGCTCCAAGATTTATTCTGATTATTTCCATACCTCTGTTGGTTTAGTTTAAATCGATCAATGATTTATCCCGATTCCTTTCCGATAGACATTTTCTCTAGTTCAGATAAATTGCTCCAAGATTTATTCTAATTCTTTCCAGTTAAAGAATATTCAAGACCTCTTCTGGTTCAATTTAAATCGATCAATGGTTTATCCTGATTCCTTTCCGGTAGACATTTTCTCTAGTTCAGATAAATCGCTCCAAGATTTATTCTGATTCTTTCCAGTTAAAGAATATTCAAGACCTCTGCTGGTTCAGTTTAAATCGATCAATGGTTTATCCTGATTCCTTTCTGGTAGACATTTTCTCTGGTTCAGATAAATCACTCCAAGATTTATTCTGATTCTTTCCAGTTAAAGAATATTCAAGACCTCTGCTGGTTCAGTTTAAATCGATCAATGGTTTATCCTGATTCCTTTTCGGTAGGCATTTTCTCTGGTTCAGATAAATCGCTCCAAGATTTATTCTGATTCTTTCTGATTAAAGAATATTCAAGACCTCTGCTGGTTTAGTTTAAATCAATCAATGGTTTATCCCGATTCCTTTCAGGTAGACATTTTCTCTGTTTCAAATAAATCGCTCCAAGATTTATTCTGATTCTTTCCAGTTAAAGAATATTCAAGACCTATGCTGGTTCAGTTTAAATCGATCAATGGTTTATCCTGATTCCTTTTCAGTAGACATTTTCTTTGGTTCAGATAAATCGCTCCAAGATTTATCCTAATTCTTTCCAGTTAAAGATTATTCAAGATTTCTGCTGGTTCAGTTTATATCAATCAATGGTTTATCCTGATTCCTTCCTAGTAGACACTTTATATGGTTCAGATAAATCGCTCCAAAGATTTATTCTGATTCTTTTCCAGACCTCTGCTTGTTCAGTTTAAATCGATCAATGGTTTATCCTGACTCCTTCCCAGTAGACACCTTCTCTAGTTTAGATAAATCGCTCCAAAGATTTATTCTGATTCTTTCTAATTAAATAATATTAAAGACCTCTGCTGGTTCAGTTTAAATCGATCAATGGTTTATCCTGATTCCTTTCTGGTAGACATTTTCTCTGGTTCAGATAAATCATTCCAAAGATTTATTCTGATTCTTTGTCAATTGAAGTCAAGCTTAGACTTAGTCTAATTCCTGTCAATAACCACCTTTGGATGGCATCTATAAGCGCATCTCCGAAAAATTTCCAGCATCTCTCTAAATGGAATCTTTAAGCCTATTCCTTACACAATCAACCACCACATCATCAAGTGCAAATTTTTGGGCACTCTAGTGTTCAATCATCTTCCACCTTCAAGTAACGGATGGAAGATTCGCCAATCTAACTCTTCAGGTTTAAGTAGATTGAACAGGGGCAACTGTTGTACCCAAAAAATTTCCCTCTCATTTCTCAATGCATTTCTCACAATGATTCTCAAAGTTCAAGCTTGCACAAGTACAATTGGATTTTCCAGCATCAAGTTAAAGAGGAAACTGTTAAGAAAGGGGGAAAACAGATAAACAATAATATTTTTGACAAAATTGGAGAAAAACAAGTCTTCTTTGATTCATCTCCTTCGATTGGCCTTTTGGCATCTTTCAATGCAAGCTTGGCTTACATCCTCCGATTGGGCATTGGCTTCTGACATGCTTGTTTTGATTCACAAGTTTATGGTTGGCTGCATGCAGCCTTCGATTGAGCCATAACTCCTTTTTTTTTGCGTGCAAGAGGCGCCCACAAGGCCAGCAGGCATAAGGAAAGAGCCTCATGTAGCCTCCTTCGATTCCAAGGCAAAAAGCCTCCTTTTGGCATCCTTCAATTGCATAATTTTCCTCCTACATGCCTCTTTCGAATCTGGGCATTTTTGCCTCCTGCATGCTTCTTTCATTTGGGAATGTGGCTCCTTACATGCAAGTCTTCGTTTGAGCATTGGCCTCTTGTATGCTTGCTTGGAGACACAAAGTTTAGACCTCCTGCATGAAGGCTTCGACAGGGAATTGGCTATGTTTACACTAGCTTCGACTGGACACATTTCCCTTTAGTATGCTTCAATTCCACCCTTGACAACCTTCAACACACATGGTTGGTGGATTTAAAGGGCATACATAGGAGTCCTTGTCGAAGGATATACCTTACTAGCCCATTTGAAGAATTGCATAGTCCATTCGAAGGACACATTTGGCCCTTTCAAAGATACATACATGACCCCTTTAAAGGACATGTCTGGGTGTGCCATTCGAAGGACATGTTTGATGGCCCATTCGAAGGACTTATAAGACCCACCTTAAGGTGTACTTTGGTGACCCATCCAAGGGGCACACATTTGGATCCTTCGAAGGATGCACAAAAGTGACTCATTCGAAGGAGGCTTGTTGGAGGAAAATCAAATAATATTGTTCGAAGAAGAATCTGGTTGAAGGGGGTCAAAATAAAAGGATGAAATATTCAAAAGATACTTGCTGCCAAGTTCATGCCTGGTACACTGGCCATAACACTCCAAAACTGCTGCACAACAGTCCTAAAACACTGCCCCATTCTTGCACCAAAATGGAATACGAACAATGTCCCTCGAAAGCTACAAAAAGCAGTTTACTCAAATTGTTCAAATTGTTTTATTTTCCCTCCAAAACTTCAGCCAGCTTTGCCTATAAATAAGAAGCTCCATAACATGTATAAGGGGCTGAAGAACACATCCAGAGACTTTTGGGTGGTGTAACGAATCATCAAACTCTCAAAAAAATCATACACTTTCAAACACTTGAACACATTTTCCAACACAAACCCAAAATCTAAACACTTTCTTCTTTCGAATTTGAAGCAATCCCCCATACTTTGCTTTCCTTCAAATCCAGTAGAAAGAACATCACACTTGTTCTTCTCCTTCGAATATAGCATCAGAAACGTCACCTTCGTTTCTTCCCTTCGAACCTAGGAGTATCCAAGGCAGTAGCTAAAAGTCCAGCTCACAAACCCCATCTTCAAGCAACGTAAGTCACTCTTAACCTAGAACCTTCCATAACATGTGAATAATCATACCTTTTGTTTCAAACATGTACATAACATTTTTGTTCTTTTCGTTTCCACCCTTTTAGTTTGTTTTCATTGCTAATACCTTTGGTTTTGTTTCTTGATTTATTGAATATGATTTAAGAACTAACCTGGCCATAAGACCATGCTAGCATGGCCTCAGGCCATGTTGCTATTGAAAATCTCAAACGAAAGAAACAGGAGGAAGGAGGTATGAAACGAAGCCTTAGGCTTCCACACTAACTTACAGGTCCAAACGAAAGAGACAGCCAGAAGGATGGCCATACTGACTTCCAGGCCCTAGTCGAAGGAAGCAGGAAGTCAGGCTACACCTCACTACTTTCAGGCCCCAGTCAAAGGAACCAGAAAGGTGAAAAGTGAACTTCATGCTGATTCCAGGCCCAGCTGAAAGGCACACCCACACTGACTTCCATGCCCATTCGAAGGAAGCAGAAAGACAGATTGCATCTCATGCTGATTCCAGGCCCAATCGAAAGGCATGCCTTCACTACTTCCAAGCCAAATCAAAGTGATCCAGAAAATTAGAATCGAAGGATGCTTCTGCCTAAATCGAAAAATCCAATTTTCCTTTCTTTATTTTATTTTGTCTTTATATTTTCTTGTTATTCAATATGATTGTAATAGTGTAGGATTTATTTTTCTGCATTTTTATTGCTTTTGTACAAATGTTAGTAATTAGGATGTAAGGAAAGATAAAACCAACAAGTAGGCAACCTAAAATTCAAAGACAAAATGCATGCAAATCAAAAACACTATTCACACATGCACCCTTAGGGTAATCTCACTTGTTTCCTTGGAGAAATAGACATGTCCCTCGCATATGGGCGTTTTAGCAAAGACCTTCGATAAAAGATTGTAGTTCCTCGATGACCCTTAATATTGCCTTCGGTAAAGGATCTAGTCCCTAAACGACATTGCTAAAACGTCCCATATGTTGCCTTCTATGACTATACAAACATCCCACGTCCGTCCCTTCACATCCAATGATGGGGTTTCTTACCAAATCAATGGTAAGATAATAACATCTAAAGGAGGAGGAAAAGAATATTAGACCTTTTGAGTAGGTAGGATGCTCCTAGTTGCTTGCTTGCTCACAACAAAAACATTTTATACACCAAACACTTTATTTGAAGCGTTTTCAAAAGTTAAAACACTTTGTATGCAATCTTATAGAAATGAGAATCATTACAAAGACACTTTTCAAAATCACTTTCAAAAACACATTCCACAAACACCTTTTTGAACTATTTTCAAAATCAACACTTTATACGCGTTCTTATAGAAACGAGAACCATTAAAAAGATGTTTTCAAAATACTTTCAAAACCCACATCACAAGCACATTTTCAAACGAAAGCAAGTGATCTAGCAAGTAACTAAGAGCCCGTAGATAACTACGGATGAAAAGGGTTCTAATAACTTCCCTTTTCATAACCTACCCCTCGAACTCAAGAAATATTCTCGAAAGGTCTTTCCTGTTCTTTTCAAACTTTCCTTTTGGATAAAAGAAAAGTCGGTGGCGACTCTTGCTATCTGGAACAAATGCGATCAAACGTAAAACACCCAAGTCAGTTCTCCCACCATGTTACATCTACTATTCTGAGAAACATTACAAAGTTCGCTGCACTAAAGCGCTTTCAAAAATACTTTTCAAAACACACAAAGCACAAGGTATTTCAAAATGAGCTAAGCATCTAAGAGCCCGTAGAAAACTACGGATGGAAAGGGTGCTAACACCTTCCCTTTCCATAATCTACCCCCCTTACTCAGAAAACTCTCGAAAGGTATTTTTCCGTTCTTTTCACCGTTTCCTTTGTCTGATAAAAGAAAAGTCGATGGTGACTCTTGCTTACCGCAACATTTGCGAATACAAATGCAAAACCATTATAACAGTCGGTTCTGCCACCGTATTACAGAACTGGCGACTCTGCTGAGGAGATAAATAAAAAAAGTGGGGTTACCTTAGAGTTTAGTTCATTTTTTAAATGCTTTACATTGTGTGTTTTGTATGTTTACTTTTGAGGGATTGTTTGGGTTGTTACTAAAAGATCCTACACCCGAATCTGAGGCACCTTTTAGGTAAGTAGCAATAGATCGTGGGGACTGTGTGGGGTATACCGACATTGTTGAAGTGATAGCTACGTTAGTGTGACACATGCGTTGGTACCGATAGCCCTTGAGTTTAGTCAAGGAGAATACGGGGCCGCTGTATGGTGTCATGAAGCACCAACTGGCCTTAGAACCTTTAATTGAACGACTTGGCCATTAGGAAGTAGTGTGATAGTCAGCTTTGGTGCAGTCCGAAGTTGGTTTATACTTGATACTACGCTCATTGAGATTGGACTTTTGGGATATTTCAGTCGCTAATAAAGAGGCTTGCACTGAAACAATTCCCGATGAAGAAAGATCAGTGATATTGAGATTCCTTAGAACCCGGTTACTTTCTAGGACAGGTAGAAGCAACTATACTTCAAGAGGGTACTGTAGCAGTAGAAATGTTTAAGACTAAGCCATTGGGTTGACTAGACTTATACAAATCAAAATAAAAATCGCAACCTTGCTTTATTGTTTCCAAAGGAATATGAAAAGAGAAAATAACCCAAAAATAAGGGGAAAGATTCAAGGTAAGTGGGTTGGTTATGCAAAGGGAAGGTATTAGCACCCTAAAAATCTATGGTACTCCGCATGAACCTCTTTGTGAAATCTGTATATTTTGGTTATGAAAAATGTTATATAAAAACGGATGGTGGAGGTGAGAAGAGAAATATATTTATTTTATAATTTTTGCACCCGCCACGGTTGTGAACCTTTAGTTCCTACGTACCACCTTTTCGTGCAATAGGGGATCAGGGTACACATAGTTCCTCTTTTAAAAATTTAAAACACAAATGTGTTGGTTAATTTTATGAGATAAAACATCGTCGTCACTATCCGTGTGGAAAACATACCTACTACCCACAATTATGAGAAAGGAGAATTTGCATCATCTCAAAGTGGAGGATATGGCCTGGATCTTAAAATCAACATTGCCTCACTCAACACCCAAGTAGAAAATATCTCTCTTGACTACATATTGTAGAAGCATAGTTCTTTGCATCACTACAAGGATTGACAAGAGTTCAATCTTTTGAGAAAAAGTTTAAAGATATAAGCCAAAGTGGAAAAATAGTTTGAAATGAGATTGATTGACTTTTAGTCTTCTCACAAAAAATGTCAAGGTATTATTAAGTTGATTGGAGTTTATTTACGAATATGTTTTAAAAATGCATGGACATAAGTCCAAGTTTATTATGAAAGTGGTTCAAGTTTAAAAACAAGAAGAGTTTTCAAAAGGAGGAAGAATATTTTTGAAATTAAATAAGATGGGAGGAGAAGAAGGGACTATCTTAAAGCATAAGGTAAAAGCTAGGGATAAGAACCATCTAACCAACAAGAAGCCAATACTTGACATTATGAGCCAAGATAGAATTCCCATTCCTTGGATTGAATTCAATCAAGCAAAAAAAATAATAGAACTCTTGAGAGAACCAAACTTCAAGTGTATTAAGTCTTCAAAAAAATTGGGCAGAGTAACAGCTGTATACAGGTGAATTCCAGATTACAGACAAAGGGTGTAATCACAAAAACCTGCACACAAAAACAAACAAGCAACCCAATGTCTTGAGGTAAACCTCAAGAACTCTAGACAAAATAATCAGATAAGATCACAAGGTCTCCAAGATAGGCCAAGGTTTCTAATCCTAAATCCAAGAAAAAAGTCTTATGCTCCATAATGCCAAGGATAGTAACCAAATAGTCCAAGTACCATTAAAGATTTTTATGGTTTATGTTGATTATTAAGTATCTTAAAAAAAAAACTCAAGTTAGCAAAGTAAAAATGACAAGAAAGTAAATGCTCAAATGAGCAAAGATGAAAATGGCATGAAATGTAAATGCTAAAAGTAAATGGTACATAAGGCATAAAAAAAATAAAAGCATAAAGTAAAACAAGTAAATAATTAGTGGTTAGTTGAATAACCATCTAGAAGCTTGCATTTGGAACTCATTAGAGGATTGGTAGAACCAAAGCCTCCACACAACAAGTTGCATTTGCTTTTTGTGATACAGTGGCAGAACCGACTGTTTGATGTTGGTTTGCGTTTTGCATTTATGTTTGCAAAATGTCGCGGTAAGCAAGAGTCGCCACCGACTTTTATTTCATGCAATCGGAAAGGAAAAAAGTACAGAAAAAATCATTTTTCGAGATATTCTTAGCACGGGGGATATATTATAGAAAGGGAAGGTGTTAGCGCCATTTCTATCCATGGTTTTCCATGGGCTCTTATGTACTTGCTCATCTTTTTAAAATTGCTTGTGTATGTGCTTTATTCTTTTTGAAAAGTTTGACTTCGTGATAACCCTTGTATCATTCCTTAGAGGTGTGACAAATATTTTTTGAAAATTGTTTTGAAATGTGTAAGTGTGAAAAGTTTTGATTTGAGCAAGTACCTACTAGCATCTACCTACTCGGAAAAAGATCGTTTCTATTCTTGTTTCCTTTAGACAACGCTATCCTACTATTGAGAAATAGGTAGCACCAATGTTGGAGTTTGTAAGGGTCGATTCGAAAGGGACGTACGATCACTAAAGCAATGTTAGGATACCTTAATAATAACCATAGAGTCTTAAGATCATATTCGAAGAAAAATTTATGAGGCAACATTTTCGAGGCAACATTCTAATGAGACATTTGATCTTTTTTAGATAGGAGGGCAACCACTAAGACACCCTATGCTTAATGATCGTTTACCGAAGGCAACCAAAGTGAGAGTATACCCTAAGAGTGATATGTGCGAGTGATTTATTTTCAGTTATTTAATCTTTGCACATTAGGGTTTTCTAACCGTATTAATTTTTCATGCATTCTTGTCATATAATCCTATTAGCATACATCTAGACAGTTAAATATTTGCAGAAATTAAAAATGCGAGAAAATAAATTTACACTATTACAAGGCTTCGGGGAAGGGGATTAATTACATAGCCAAAAAAACCGGGAAAAAGCGATAAGTAAAAGACCTAAATTAACTATTACAAACCAGTGAGCAGTTACAAAAATATTGTCAAAATACATAATAAGCGCGCGGCGAATTAAATGCGAGACGATTAAGGTTTTGACCATTGACTAAATCTATTTGTGATTGATTAAAAAAAAGTTTTTTGTCATGTTTTGTTATTCAAGAAAATAATGAACTAATTAAATAAAAAAAGAAAATCCTAATTCTAATTAATTTAAAATTAAGAAAAATAAATTAATTCAATCTAAAAACTTATTTTTGTGTTTTTTATTTATTTGAGAAAAAGAGAAAATAAAATTAAATCAAGAGTTTAACCTAATTTTCTAATTGAATTTTAATTGTGAAAGAAATTAAAGTTGCCCTAAATTAATTAAACTAATTAATTAAAAAAACATTTATTAAGAAAATAAATCTTTTTTGTGATTTTTGATTGGTTAATTTAAAATAAAATAATTTTGGTGTTGATAAAAAACAGAATAATTAAAGAAAAGAAATTAAAGAAAAATAATGGAAATAACCAAGTGGGCCTGCTGTCAGCAGATATGGTTCTGGCTGATGGGTCCAGAAGATGGTGGCTGTTGTACCCCAAAATTTGCCCTCCCATATTCTTCAAGATTTGCCAAGATCTAGGTTCAAAATCTCTCAAGGGTTGCACAGTTCAATGGCCTCCTAACAGTCAAATTAGGGTTTTGGTTCTGGCAAAGAAATTGAAGTTTCCAAGGGTCCAAACAAGTCCCACATGCCTACAAACATTTTCCAGCATCCTCATACCAAGTTTCAAGACTCACAGCACAAAATTGCACAGTCAAAAACCCTAATTGCTCAACAGTCAACTGCAGGGGCAAAATGGTCATTTGACAGTCAAAAGTCAAAATTTTTGGTCAACATCTTATTTTGAAGCCACAAACATCATTTGATCAATTCTTGATCATGATTCTCAAGGCATGGCTCAAAAAGTCTCAAGATGCAAAAGTTTCTATTTTTGGACAGTTGGAAAAGTCAACTGCAACTTGACCAGGGCATAACTTCCTCATGGTTTATCATAAAAATTCCATCCAAAGCTCATTTTGAAGAGAATGACATTTCCTACAATTCCTCTTCACACTTCAAGTCCAAGAAATGGTCTCACAAAAAGTTATCAATCTCAACATTATAGGTCATTTTCAAAAGTCAACAAAAAGGCACTTTAAGTCATAGACCATAACTTGAGATTGGTAAATCAAAATTACATGGGACCAAAGGCATTGGTTAGAGGACTTCAAGACCTTTCCAAAATGTCCAAGAACATGATCAAAGCTTAACAATTGAGCAAGATATGCCTTGTGGAAGTTGGGAAATTTTTGGGAATTTTGAAAAGTCAACTTTGCTTCAAATGCCTCAAAATTGCTAATGGGCCTCAATTTCTTCCATGAATCATCACCCAAAAGCTATGCACGACCCATTGACATCCAAGGGAGTTATTTCATCATTTTTTATTAATTATTTGAATTTTTATTATTATTAATTCACTTAATTAAAATTAAATATGAAAAATACTAAATGCCACCTTTCAAATCTTTTTATGCAGCATTTCCACTCTTTATTCACTCAAGATTTCGTGCACACTCAATAAGGAAAGAATCTTCAATGATTGGCATAAGATTGGTATGGAAAAGATTGAAAAAAGATGCTTGAAAAATCAAATCTCAAAAACATGAATGCAAAGGATTATGGGCTTGGATTGGTAACCTAATTCATTCCTCATATATGCACAAACAACAACCTAATGCTAGACAAGGAATGCTGCACTGAAACCTAAAAACAAAACTTGCTTTTTGTCAAAAAAACTTCAAAACTGATTTCATAGCTAGAGTGTGATTCAAGGTCTCAAAACCATTCCAAAGGCTTGCTGAGACAACCAGGAAGCTATTCCAATTGAAATCAAATCTCCACGCACAAGGAATTGGTATTTCCATGCTGTACTTTTTCACAAAAAATTCATAATCGTGTTTCCATTTATATGCATCATTTGTGATTTTTAACCATTGGTTTACACTAACATGGACATTCTGAATCTATTGGTGCTATTTAATTGAATTACCATTGCCTATATGCAAAGTTACCATGAGAGCTGCCTAAGGTTTCAGAGGTTTGAAATTGGGGTTTCTTTCCTGGGGAAAAATTGGACCATAAGACCAACGCCATTGGAATCGTGACAACAAGACGGATTGAACCAACACCTCGCACCCAATTTATCATTGCCCATTGCTTAATCGCTATTTTTCCTGGTCTTGTTTAGTGGGGGTTTAAAACCCCCGCTATTTACTTTTGTTTGCAGGTACAAAACGAGGAAGAAGCCTGCGTGTCATAGCATGATTGGGACATTCAAATTTCCAGCGCGTTTTTTTTGTTGAATATCATTAACCTTTGTTTTTTGTTATAATATTTAATATCAAGAGTTATTACAAACGCATTGGATGGTGTAGTGGTTGGGAATGTGATTGGTAAGTCTTGGGACCTGGGTTCGATTCCCAGGTCCCCCACCTCTTCAATATTATTTTTCTCAAAGTGTTTCCATGCAGCATGTTCTCAAGGGAGTACCATATGCCTTCACCATCTGGCTTGCCACACGCCCAAAGGCTCCATCCAATGGCCAGGACGTGCAGATCACCATATGCATTGGTCAACAGCTCCTCACACAAATGCTGAAAGTCAACGTGGGCCTGGAATCAGTGGGCCAAATTCCTCAAACTACCTCCTCAATTGGGTAAACACCCCCCTATGTTTGCATTTTCTTTAACTCTTTTATTCTTTTCTTTTATTTATTTTAAATATTTTTATTATTTCTTTTAGTTCACAAAATAATTTCCATAATATAAAAATACCAAAAAAAATCAGAAATCATAAAAATAAAAATATATTTTATTTAATATTATTTTGTAAATAAATTTTGTTAATCAATTTAGTTTAATTTTAGGTTTAATTTTAATTTACTTCTTAATAACTAAAACACATAAAAATTAGGTTTAGCATTTTCATTCTTTTTTTCTCAATAAATAATTTTTATCCTTATTATTAATTATTAATTATCTTGTAAATAAATATGACATTTAATTAATTAGGGTTAAATTAGGTCAAAACTTAAACATTTTTTAATAATTAAAAACAAACTAGAATTAGGGTTTTTATTTAAATTTCCAGTTTCAATTAATCTTCCTTTTTTTTTTATAAATACAAAAACTCCAAAAATAACTTCTTTTCTTTATTAAATAATTAATTACTTTCAATTCCAATTTAATTTCCTTAAAGGGTCCAACGCCCTCGCACTCTCGATTTTTATTTCTTTTCGCGCGTTTACTTTTATTTCTTTTTTCAAATGTAATGTATTTGCCCCAAAGCTTTGTAATAGATAATTAGGACATTTACTTTACACACTTTTATTCAAATCGGGTCTCGGTTTAATTTGGCGATGTAGACCCGCGCCCTGTAATAGCGTAGGACCTTTATTTTTCCGCATTTTAATTTCCGCACCCTTTAAACTGTTAATCACATGAAAGAATGTATGCCCAAATAAAATCGAAGCGTAGATCACCAAACGTATGACAAGACAAATATTATCTAAAAATGACACACAATTCACACACCACTCTTAGGGTACGCCTCACTGTTGTCTTGCCCCTCGAAACGTGGTCGTCTAGTAGAGGACGTTTTAGTAAGTCCTCATGTCCATGAACATGGCATGGGGGTAGCTTCTAAGGTGTCCTCCTATTGCTCTGGTGACCACACTATCCCTAATCCTCGAATTGACCCGAACACCTCCAATGGTGGTGCTACCTACCTCTCAATGGTGGGATGGCACTACCTTAAGGACATTTACACAGACTAATTCCTTAGGGTAGGTAGATGACTCGTAGATACTTGATCTAATTCAAAACAAATCAAAAAAACTTCTTTTCACACCGACACTTTGCAAAAAGCTTTCAAAAACAACTTTTCAAACACTATTGAGGACTGATACAAGAGTCGATCTGAAACTTTCAAAGAAACTTTTTCAAATCCACTCACCTTGAAAAGCAAACAAACATTTTGAAAACACAAATGAGCAAGTATCTAAGAGCCCATGGATAACCATGGATAGAAATGGTGTTAACACCTTCCCTTTCTATAAATCTACCTCCCGAACCGAGAACTAATCTCAATAAGGAATTTTTCTGTGCTTTTGTCCTTTCCATGTTGGAGAAAATAAAAGACGGTGGCGACTCTTGCTTACCGCGACATTTCGCGAACCAGCGTTAAACAGTCAGTTCCAGATCCACCGATCACAGTGGCCTTCAGAAGGTGAGGTGCGCTGGACCTGGTTTTGGCTGGTGGATCAGAAGATGCTAAACCTCAGAAGATGAGGTATACTGGATTTGGCCCTGGCTGGTGGATCATAAGATGTTGAACCTCAGAAGGTGTATGTGCTGGATCTGGTGAAAACAATGAATAAAATGCCAAAAGCTCACGCCTGGGATCGAACCCAGAACAATGAGCTTCTGACTTCCTTCTTCTAACCAATTGCGCTGGATATTAACTTGTTAATACAATAAAACAAATAATATATCAGAAAAACAAGTTTCTGGCCAGAATAACGCGCCAGAATTTAAACCAGCCAGTCAGGTTGTGATACGTTGTTGTCTTCTTCCTTGGAACTGTCGTTTTAAGTTCTGATTCTTTTACCGACAGACGTAGGTCTGTTGCTGAAACATGTGTTATTTAAGAATCAAGCATATGCAATATAAATTCAATTAGGGACCATGAATCAATTGGTATTGACGTTCTGATCATCATGGTACCCATTATCAGGCCTAATTTTGCTTGAAAACAAAAACCACAAATTGGAGCACGAAAACCTAAAAATGGAAGAAGCTTATTCCTGCACTGTAAATTAAATCAAACTATCTAGAAACATTGCAAACATGATGATGAACACAAATATGTAAGTTAAACATGCTAAAGATGCAAGAATTACAGTAATTGAATTTGGATAATTGTGCAAACTGTGAGAGTGGCAAGGTGTGATTCTGGATGTTCTGACGCATGCGAATGATTGGGAATGCTTCCTGAAATGCCAAGGAATTGGTTGGGAACCTCAACACACCTTGAATTGGCCCGTGGAAGGAGATTTGTTTCACACTTTTTCTTGGAAATTTTCGAGTTTTGTCCTGGTTCTTGGAGGCAGGTTGTGCATGAAAATCTTTCTCCTTATGGTTCCACAAACTTTAGTATATGTATTAAATCCAATTAGGTTAACAATTTTGGACCCAATCTTTAGAATTCATGAATGGAATATTTGATTTTTAAGCCATATGATATCTTTCCATACTCATGCCAATCATGCCTTTCTTGTACCAATTTCCATTGATATGATTTGATTCTGATCTTCCAGCATAATGAGCTAGTGATTATGTCCAAAAATCCAACCAAAACAAATTTTTGCTACTATTTACCAATTATTTGATTTAATTCAATTTTTAATAAATAAAAAATCAAAATAAAATAAATAATGAAGCAAATAACATGTGACTGAGCATTTGGGTCGTGGACCACATTATATTTGAGGTGCAAGCATAAAAAGCGGGGCCCGTTTAGCAAAAAATGCAAATTTGAGCATATTTGACTTTTGATAATTTTGCAAAAATGGTCAACTTGGCCAATGCATAACTCTCTCAATTTTGACTCTAGAGGAGTGTTTTTGGACTTTTCAGAAATCTTAGGATGTCCTCTAAGCAACCCTTTTTGTCTCATCTCAATTGAGTCTTCCATGTTCATGTATGAAGCTTTGACTCAAAAGGTGTTTTTGTTGACTTTCCAAAATGACCTATAATGTAAAAATTCATATCTCTTTATGAGTTCATATTTTTAACTTTGGAGATGAAGATGAGTTGTAGGGAATTGCATCATCTTCAAAATGAGATTTGGATGGGTCATTTCTGATAAAGTATGAGAAAGTTATGCTTGGTCAAAATTGAGTTGACTTTTCCTGCAAAACCCTAATTTAGCAACTTTTGGGTTTTTATGAATTGTGAGAAATCCTTGAGGAATCATGATCAAACCTTGATCAAATGATGACTAATACTTCAAAATGAGGATGTTGACCAAAAATCTTGAAGTTTGACTGTATGTGGGCCACAGTTGACTATTGACCTAACATAGTTAATTTTTAGGTATTTGAGCAATTGACTGAGCAAACTTCCTCTGCAAGGCCTGAAACTTGACATGGATGATCTTGTGAACATATTAGGAAAATGGAAAGCATTTGGGATCCTTTAGACTCAAGCATCTTGATGAAAAATGAAACCCTAATTTGAGGTAGACTGCCTTAGGAGAGAGTTTGTCTGGTCAACTCTTGAACTTCCTTGAGCAATTTGGGGACCTCACTTGCCATGTGTTAAGAAATATGGGAGGGAAAATTTTAGGGTACAACAGCTGCCCCTATTCAATCTTCTTAAACCTGAGGATGTAGATTGGCTCGTCTGCCTTTCGTGATTTGAAGGTGGAAGATGATTGAACACCAGAGTGCCCAGAAATTTGCACTCGCATGAAGTGATACTTGATTTATGATATCGGGAATGGGTTTATAGATTCCATTTGGTAGTTGCTAGAGAATTGTCGGAGATAGGCTTAAAGACGCCATCCGAAGAAGTGTCGATTGCATAAGAGATTCCTTTGCGAGAACCCATATACCTATTATTGAGGTAGACTTCGCTAGGGAATGCTGGTCTCCGTCTTGAGAGAAATGGAGTTTTAGGAGCTTCAGTTGTCCGTTACTCTATTAGGGAATAATTCCGGTTTGGGAAGCGGAAGTGAACTGTGTGTTTGGTCAGGGTATATGTTACACCGCGACTTTCTGGGGAAATATGAAATCGGTTGTGTTTGATCGGGTCCCGGTCTTACAGTGTTGTGGACTGCTGTCTAGGGATAAGAAAGGAAGAACCCGGATAGTAAGGTTATAAGAAGGAACCTGGATAGTAGGGTTACTTCGATATGAAAGCCGGGATAGTAGGGCTTGAGAAGGAACCTAGATAATAGGGTTACTTCGAGATGAAATCCTGGATAGTAGGGCTGTAAGAAGGAACCTGGATAGTAGGGTTACTTCGAGATGAAATCCTGGATAGTAGGGCTATGAGAAGGAACCTGGATAGTAAGGTTACTTCGATATGAAATCCTGGATAGTAGGGCTTGAGAAGGAACCTGGATAGTAGGGTTACTTCGATATGAAAGCCTGGATAGTAGGGCTACAAGAAGGAACCTGGATAGTAGGGTTACTTCGGTATGAAAGCCTGGATAGTAGGGCTGCGAGAAGGAACCTGGATAGTAGGGTTACTTCGGTATGAAATCCTGGATAGTAGGGTTACTTCGATATGAAAGCCTGTATAGTAGGGCTGTGAGAAGGAACCTGGATAGTAGGGTTACTTAGATATGAAAGCCTGGATAGTAGGAATGTGAGAAGGAACCTGGATAGTAGGGTTACTTCGGTATGAAAGCCTGGATAGTAGGGCTGCGAGAAGGAACCTGGATAGTAGGGTTACTTCGAGATGAAAGCCTGGATAGTAGGGCTATTAGAAGGAACCTAGATAGTAGGGTTACTTCGATATGAAAGCCTAGATAGTAGGGCTTGAGAAGGAACCTGGATAGTAGGGTTACTTCGACATGAAATCCTGGATAGTAGGGTTGTGAGAAGGAACCTAGATAGTAGGGTTACTTCGAGATAAAAGCCTGGATAGTAGGGCTATGAGAAGGAACCTGGATAGTAGGGTTACTTCGATATGAAAGCTTGGATAGTAGGGCTGTAAGAAGGAACCTGGATAGTAGGGCTACTTCGATATGAAAGCCTGGATAGTAGGGTTACTTCGGTATGAAAGCCTGGATAGTAGGACTGTGAGAAGGAACCTGGATAGTAGGGTTACTTCGATATGAAAGCCTAGATAATAGGGCTGTGAGAAGGAACCTGGATAGTATGGTTACTTCAATATGAAAGCCTGGATAGTAGCGCTGATGATTACTCTGTTTAGCTTCGAGTGTTGATCATGGACCTGCTGGAAATTGTTGATAATAACTGTCTTTCCTGAAAGAAATACAGGGTTAGTTATGTGCGATGCATGCGATGTATTGTATAATGACGTTCTCAAAATAAATGAGACTATGTTATATGTGATGTATGCACATGTCATGATGTATGAACATGAAATGCTGACATAATAATATGAGTACGGGAAAATAAATCCCTAACTATTGTTTGGAGAGTGTGAGAAATGGTATTCTTGATTGCTGTAACAAACCATTGTTCCTCTGCTTCTGTTAGGGATGGTGAACAATGATGACTATGCTAGGGATTTTTCCCTTAGCTGGTAAATATTCTGTTGGATGAGACTCTGTTTGAGGATAACTCTGTCGGAGAGGAGATACTCTGTTGATAGATCTGATGACTTGGAGAAATAACTCAGCTGGGGATGAATTTCCGTTGCTGGTGATAATGAATCTTGTTGGAGATTAAATTTCTTCTTGTGAGAGAAATAAACTCTGCTTGGGGAAAAATTTACCGACTCGCTCGCGATGGTAAACCCCATCTGGGAAGAGTTGTGCCCTGTTCGGGAAAGCTACCATTACTGTCTTTGGATACTTCTTACTCTGTGGGGAGTGTATGTACCACTACTCATATTCTCAAGCTGGCTCTATCCCGATACCTAATGGGCAGAGTAACTGTAAGGTTTGGGCACTTCTTGTTTGTCCCTGTTCCCGAAATTACGAGTAATCGTCTTTTGTTTCTTGTGTAAATATTTATGAGCAGCAATTATTTTCAAATGCATATATCAAAAATGAATCATTAAACGTCCTTGCAAAACAAAACAGAAAAAAGAAAAACAAATTGAAATTTCTTGTGAACATGGATTGTATTGATTTTTGAAGTTGGCCTGTAATAGGAATTTTGTACAAGGAGGATGATGTCCTAGAAAGAGAACGCCGCTAGAAAAAAACAGTAATTACAATTTGTATAAGGAAGAAAAACAACTATGTGAAACAATCCCATTGGGTACTAACTCTGCTATTGCCTTTATATCTTCAAGCGTCTCATCACTTTGCTGCTTGGTCGAAGGTGGATCAGATTAATCGGCGCTGCTCGAGCTTGATAGTTGATACCGAAGTCTGGTTGCAAGATGATCCAATGAGATATAATGTTACGCTTCTGTGATACGATGGGAGAACTGACTTGAGGGTTTTGCATTTTATCGCAAATGTTGCGGTTAGCAAGAGTCGCCACCGACTTTTCTTTTATCCAAAAGGAAAGGTGAAAAAGCACAGGAAAGACCTTTGAGATGTTTTCTTGAGTTCGGGGGGTAGATTATGAAAAGGGAAGGTATTAGAACCCTTTTCATCCATGGTTTTCCATGGGCTCTTAGATACTTGCTAGATCACTTGCTTTTGTTTGAAATTGTGCTTTATGTGGTTTTTTGAAAGTATTTTGTAAAATGGGTCATTTGTTTAGGCAACCTTTGTAATGATTCTCGTTCGTAAGAATGTATATAAAGATGTTTGTCTTTTTGAAAATGTTTTCAATGTTTGTAAAATGTTTGGAAATGTGTGTTTTTGTTTTGAAAATAGCAAGGATAGTTGTTTGGAAATAGAGCAAGTAATTAGGAGTAATCTACCTACTCAAATGTCTTTCTTGTTCATTTTCTATTCCTTTGATATTGTTGTCTTACCATTGATTTGGTAAGAAACACTATCTTTGGATGTAAACGGGACGGGCGTGGGTCATCGTATAACCATGATTAGCAATATTGCAAAGTATCTTAGCATTTTTGAGGGACCGATATCATTTTGTAAGGCAACTTTAGAATAACGTCATCGAGGGACTATGATCTTATATTTGTTTGTTTTGCCAAGATACTTCGCATGCGTAATATGGCTATTTTTTGTATAAAACCAAGTGGAGAAACCCTAAGGATGCTTGTGTGCAAGTGTTATTTTCATACTTTGATTTTGTCTTGGATTTAGGGTTTTCCATTTGATTTGTTTTTATCTTGCCATACAAACCCTAATTACTAGCATGGTATATAAAAGCGGTAAATTGCGTAATTTAAAGATTACTACGCTATTACAATATTTTATGGGAGGAGGGAATACAAATTATGAATGAGGATTTGCAAGAATGTAAATCTAATTAAGCTATTACAACCAAATCAAATTTGTACAAATATTTAAATAAATAAGATACAATATAAATTAAATGTGCAATGGTATGTATATGCAAGAAAAAAGATTTTTTTTTATCTTTATGTGAAAAGGAGTTTTAACCTAATCCTAAAAATATTAAAAAGGAAATTATGTCTTAAAAAAAAAGAAGTTAACCCTAATTTTCTAATTTAAAAGAAAATGAAGTTCTTTAACCATTATTCTTTGTATATTTTTGTATTAAAAATAATAAATAATATTTTATGAAAATATTTAGTTTTTATATGTCAAAATAAATATTTACAAGTATGAAATAAAAAGGAATAAAATAATTAACCTAATTCTATTTTTTTATATTTACAAGTTTATTTAAGAAAAAAAATTGTTAATATATAGTTTAATAAAAATATTTTTTATGTGAAAATAAAATAAAATAAACAAAATGCAATATTTATCATGTTTTATATTTTTCATGATTTTATGTATTAAAGAAAATATTTAATGAAACAAAAAAAAGAAAATAAAACAAATAAGTAAAATAGTTGGGCTAGGGGTGCTGTTAGGAGAAGAGGAGGTGGATTTTAGCAAAAAAAATGAGGCCCATAGGTGCTGAGCCCACGCTGTAAACAAGTCAAAAAAATGTGAAAAATGCAAAAAGGCAGCGCCAAGGCTCGAACTTGTGACCTTAAGCATTTTTGCGCGTTTCCTTACCACTGGGGTGGCTGTACATCCGTTAGTTTATATGAAAAAATAAAAACATAATGTAAAAGGCTTCCTTGCCCTGTACTTAATCTTCTTCCTCAAGCTGGCCAGAAGCTCTGTATCTTTCTCATCTCTCCATGAAAATGGAAACTTCCAACATGAAAATGATAGCTCTCTTTCCCACGATTTCAGACATGTAACTTATGGAAACTAACAATCAAAGATTAAAATGAATTTTGAAAGCCCTAATTTTAAACCTAATTTTTATAGAAATTTGAACTTCAAAATTCTCTACACATAATGAACAAAAATGGAATCTATGCACATGGTTGGTTTCAGCACTATAATATCTACATTTTTCTTTTACAAATCGTGGCCAATGGATGTCTGTATGAAGAGATAAAAGTTGGAATTCTTACCTCTTTCAGCTGAGATTGTGAATGGAGTTTGAGTGAGATTTAGGAAGGCCTGAAGGTTCCTTTAGCTTGCTTGAACCTCCCTGAGTGTGTTCCAATCCTTACCTTGCTTTGAAAGTGTCTGAAACTCTCTATCCAAGTCAACCTCCAAGCTTGGAAAATAAAAATGGCAGATGAAGAAGGAGGAGTTACAGTGCAGGGAGGATGGTCTGGATCACTTAGATATGAGGTAGGTAAAGTATTTGAATGATTAAAACTTGAAGGGCACGAGCCAATTTGTGGATTGCTATGCTTATGCTCAAACCGCAAGTTTTTGGCAGATTTTTGGTGAGAGGGAGTTTTGGAGTGTTTTAGGCCTTTAGCAATCGTGTTCTAAACTGTAATATGTTTGTGTACTAGTATGGAAAAAGTTTCAAGTAAGCTCTTCAACAGATTTTTGAGTTGTAGGCTTTTTGCACACTTTCTTACTTTTGAAGCAAAGTGAAGAGACAAGTCTACCCATGCTTGTACTGGCCTGCTTGGAGTTGGTACAAGCTCTATACAAATTAATTTAGGTTTATAGGACTTGTGTCTGCAGAGAAGACAGGTCCAATGCTCAAGAATTGAAAAGTTGCAAAAGTTAAGCTTTTCCAAAATGGCAATGACAACTTTGTGCCATTTATGGAATTAAAGCTTGGACAAAGACCCTTGGTCTTGGATTAAGGCTTTGTCAATTGAGTAAGCATTAAATTATGAAGTGAGAAACAAGTTTGGGACCTGTAAAGCACGGATTAGGCAGCATAGGTTCAGATTTGAATTTTGTTCTTCATGAAATGGCTTGAATTCAAAGTGAGAAATTGCCAATTTCATCTCTTCGATTCTCCCTACTCAAAAATGATCTCAAGGAGTTCTTTGATATTTTGGAAAGCTTGCAATGTGATATATAACTCATCTTTGAAATGAATTTTAAGATTCCTCTTGGAACTAGGTGAAAAATTGCCATGAAATTAGGTCTAAAACCTGCCTAAATTAGGGCAAAATTTCACTAAGTCATTTTAGTTCATGGGCATGTATTCACAAAATTATATCTTGAGATCCAAGAATCTTTAGGGAAAAATGTGTGAAGAAAAGTTGTAGATTTCATGGAGATATACAACTTTAATGTTGGGAATTTCCTTTGAATCATCTTGTATCATGGTGAAAAAATGGCTTAAAGTTGAGAAAAAATAAGAAATTTTCTATACTTAGAAAATTTTCTAAGTTAAGAAAATTTCAAATTTTAAAACCAAATCTTCAATCTTTAATTTCTTGATGAACAAGTTTCATATTTTGACATGTTTTGATGAATTGTGATCCTTGGCACTTGATTTTGACCAAAAAGTCAAAATTTGACTTTTCAGTATACAGTTGACTTTTGATCAATTGACTGCAAATTTCAACTGTCAATCCAATGGATTTGCAATGTTTTTAACCTTGTAATTAGGTCAAGATGATGAAATTGAACCCTTGAAACCATGCTTCAAATCAAATGGTCATTTTCTAGGTCAAAAATCAGAAATTTCCCTTTCTCAGTTAAAACCCTAATTTTGACCATTTTGCCCTTTTGATGATTTGATCAAATTTCTTGAGGAATTGTGGTCCAAACTTGATCAAATGATACATATGAGTGTAGAATGTTTATGTGGATAAAAAATTATGAATTTTGACTGTAAATTGGCTATGGTTAACTTTTTCCCCAATACAGCTGATTTTTAGATCAACTGTCCAATTGACTGATCAAAAATGTGGTTCCAGACTTGAAACTTATCATGAGTAATCTTAGGGGTTCATAATGATGCTTGAAATTAATATGAGGCATTTATAGTCCAAAAATCCTTGGGCAAACTCAAACCCTAATTTTGGGTCATCAGTGTAAGATGAGATGTCTTGAGTTGATCAAACCCTAATCCAGTCTTGAGTCAAAGAGATCTTGTGAGAAAATCTTGATAAATGAGAGGGAAAATTTTGGGATACAACAGCTTCCCCTGTTCAATCTTCTTAAACCTGAAGAGTTAGATTGGCGAGTTTTGCCATTCGTGACTCGAAGGTGAGAGAATGATTGGACACTAGAGTGCCCAGAAATTTTCACTCTACGATGTGTAGTTGAGGGAATGGGCTTAAAGATGTCATTTGGAGAAGTGATAGAGTCTTGTTGGAGATGGGCTTGTAGATGCCATCCAAAAATGTTTGTTGAATTGTAAGTTGTAAGCTGAAAGAATGAGTATCAGAATGGCGTCTGTGTCTAGAGCGTATCGGAATTGTATCTGGATTCTGAATTTGAATGAGTATCAGAAAGGCATCCGTGTCTGGAGCGTATCTGTACTGTATCTAAAAGTTGAATCTGAATGAATATCAGAATGGAATCTGTGTCTGGAGCGCATCTAAACTATATCTGAATGGGTTGAATCTGAATGAGTAATAGAATGGCATCCATGTCTGGAGCGTATCTGAACTGTATATGAACGGTTGAATTTGAATGAGTGTCAGAATGACATTCGTGTCTGGAGCGTATCTGTACTGTATCTGAAAGGTTGTATTTGAATGAGTGTCGGAATGGCACCCGTGTCTGGAGCGTATCTGTACTGTATCTGAAAGGTTGTATTTGAATGAGTGTCGTAATGGCATCCGTGTCTGGAGCGTATCTGAACTGTATCAAAAGTTGAATTTGAATGAGTATCAGAATGGCATCCGTGTCAGGAGTGTATCTGTACTGTATCATGATTGCATATTGTCAATGGTAGTTGTTAATCTTATCCTGAAAAGGGTAAAATGTTAGCTGAAACACAAAGTTATGTTGCATGAAATGTATGATGCAATGTAGTTACTTTGTCAATGTTTATGATATATGGATGTAATGTATGCGCATGTAAGCTGATTTGCTGTATTGTTGTATGATTGAGGAAAATAAATCCCTAAACGCTGATGAGGATATGTGAATTTCATGTCTTGAAGTTGAATTACTGACGAACTCTTGTTGAGAGAAGTAAATTTTGTGAGGGCAATGCCATGTACTGCTTGTGAGATCTGCTTGGGGAATCCTGAGAAATTTGACGATTTCTACTGGGGATTAATAATTTGAAGTTTAATTCCGCTAGGGATTAATAATTTGAAGTTTATTTCCGCTGGGATTCAAATGACGTACTGTGGGGATTTTTTATGGAATAGCCTAGAGACGTTTTCATGTCTTTTCAACCTATCAGTAATTGTCCTTCTCATTTTGTTTATTTGTAAACATTGATTATATTCAAATGCATATGTTCATCAATGAATCATCGGACGTTTTTGCAAACAAAACACAATCGTAAAGAAGAGACAAATAGTTTTTGTACTTTCAAAGGGGTATCTTTGTATTGACTTTGAATAAGTATTTTGTAAAAAAGAGACAAACACTCTAGTAAGAGAATGGTGCCATAAAAAAATTTTATACAAAGAAACATAGTTATGTGCAATAATCCCATGGGGTTCCCATTCTGCTATAGCCTTCATATCTCTGAGCATCTGGTCTACTTGTTGCTTCATCCGAAGATGATTGAATTGATCAGAAACTCTGAGTTTGTTAGTGGAAGTCAAAGGTTGTCCGTAAAGTGGTCCGACGGGACATAGTCATACGCTTTAATTCCCTAACTTTTGCCTGGACCGCCCTTTCGGGTTTTCAGTCCACCGGGAAACCCTTTTTTTCCCAAGTCCCCCTTTCAGGTTTTCAACTTGCCGGGTGTACAGATTTTTTTATTTTATCCCTAATTTTTGCCCGAACCTTTTTAGTTCGCCGGGATGCCCCTTGTTTTTCCTTGGTGTGTCAACCTAGCGAGTCTCTTATGCGTAGTAACTTTTGACTATGTCTACGTTCGCAGGGTGTGGCAGGTCATCGCCATCCATGGTGGTCAAGATCATTGCCCCACTGGAGAATATGCTTTTGATTACAAATGGTCCTTCATAGGTAGGAGTCCATTTGCCCCTGGGATCACTTTGTGGCAAGATGATACGTTTGATCACTAGATCCCCAACTTGATATACTTGGCGTCTGACTTTCTTGTTGAAAGCCTTGATAATCTGTTTTTGATACATTTGACCATGGCAAACAATAATAAGTCTCTTTTCAACAATTAAGTTCAGTTGATCAAGTCGAGTCTGGATCCAATCGTCTTCATTCAAACCTACATCCTTCATAATTCTCAGAGAGGGGATTTAGACCTCAATAGGCAAAACAGCTTCCATGCCATATACCAAAGAATAAGGTGTTGCCCCAGTTGATGTGCGAGCTGTGGTATGGTATCTGTGGAGAGCGAATGGTAATATCTCATGCCAGTCTTTGTATGTGATTGTCATCTTTTGTATGATCTTTTTGATGTTTTTATTTCCAGCTTCAACAACACCATTCATCTTTGGCCGATAGGGAGAATAATTGTGATGCTGAATCTTGAATTTCTCGCATAATGCGGTGATCATAGTGTTGTTAAGATTTGTACCATTGTCACTGATGATCCTTTCTGGGATACCGTACCAGCAAATGAGATTTTGCTTGATGAAGCGGGCAACAACATTCTTGGTAATTGATGCGAAGGAAGCTGCTTCAACCCACTTGGTAAAATAGTCAATGGCCACTAGGATAAAACGGTGCCCATTGGAGGTTGTTGGCTTGATCTCCCCAATCATATGAATTCCCCACATAGCAAAGGGCCAAGGAGCCGTCAAAACATTCAGAGGAACCAGAGGTACGTGCACCTTGTCAGCATAAATTTGACACTTATGATAGGTCTGACAGTGTTGATAGCAATTTTCTTCCATGGTAGACCAATAATAGCATGCCCATAGGATTTTCTTCGCCATCGTATGCCCACTGGAGTGGGTGCCAAAAGTACCTTCATGTAATTCAGCCATGATCTTTTCAGCCTCAATCTTATCCATACACCGAAGTAGAATTGATTCATGATTACGTTTGTATAGGATGCCATTTTTCAGGAAGAACTTAGCAGAGAATCTTCTTAAGAACTTGTTATCATTGATTGAAGATCCTTCTGGATATTCTTGAGCCTCGAGATACCTCTTGACTTCATGAAACCAAGGCTGGTCCACTACCTCTTCAGTATTAATCTCGTGACAGTGTGCCGGTTCGTCCATTTGTTTGATGGTGATCCGGGGAGCCTCATTATCCCAATTAAGTTTAAACATAGATGAAATTGTGGCTAGAGCGTCTGCTAGCTGATTTTCTTCTCGCGGGAAATGCTCGAAGGTAATCTTCTGAAAATGCGGTAGCAATGTCAAAACATGTTCTTTGTAAGGGATAAGGTTTGGGTGTTTAGTGTCCCATTCCCCTTTGATCTGAATGATGACCAAAGCTGAATCTCCAAACGCATCTAAAGATTTGATTCCCAAGTCTATGGCAGCTCTAAGACCAAGGATACATGCTTCGTACTTTGCCATGTTGTTTGTACAGTTGAAGCAAAGTCTGGCAGTAAACGGAGTATGAAACCCTTCCGGATATATGAGTACAACGCCGATACCATTACCAAGTGCATTGGATGCCCCATCAAAGAACAGGGTCCATCCGGATCCTTGTTCAGGTCCGTCATTTGGTCTGATTTCTTCACAGTTGTCTAATGTCATGATGTCTTCATCCGGGAATTCAAATTTCATGGACTGATAGTCTTCTACAGCTTGGTGAGCAAGGTGATCAGCCAATACACTTCCCTTTATAGCTTTCTGGGTAGTATACTGTATGTCATATTCTATTAGGATCATCTGCCATCTAGCTATCCTCCCAGACAGAGTAGGCTTTTTGAAGATGTATTTTATCGGATCCATCTTAGATATCAATAAGGTAGTATGAGTCAGCATACACTGTCTTAGCCGGCGAGCAGCCCATGCCAGAGTGCAACAAGTTTTCTCGAGCAGTGAATATCTGGTTTCACAGTCAGTAAACTTTTTTCTCAGGTAGTAAATAGCGTGCTTTTTTCGGCCAGACTCGTCATGCTGCCCTAATACACACCCCATTGAGTTTTCTAAAATAGTCAGATACATGATCGATGGTCTTCCCTCGACTGGTGGCATCAAAACAGGAGGCTCTTGTAGGTACTCTTTGATTTTGTCGAAAGCAGTTTGGCATTTATCATTCCATTTGACTACTTGATATTTCTTCAATAGTTTGAAGATTGGTTCACAGGTAGCTGTCAGGTGAGTAATGAATCTGGAAATATAGTTCAAGTGTCCCAAGAATCCTCTGACTTCCTTCTCAGTACGAGGAGAAGGCATTTCTGGTATTGCTTTAACCTTGGCAGGATCGGCTTCAATACCTTTGTTGCTGACGACAAAGCCTAAAAGTTTACCGGACCGTACTCCGAATGTAAACTTGTTTAGATTCAACCTTAACTTGTACTCCTTCAATATCTCAAATAGCTTTTGCAAGTGATTAAGGTGCTCCTCCTCCGTTTGTGATCTAGCTATCATATCGTCTATGTAGACCTCTATTTCATGATGTATCATGTCACGAAACAAAGCTACCATGGCGCGCTGATAGGTGTCCCTAACATTCTTCAGTCCGAATGGCATCACTTTGTAGCAGAATGTGCCCCACTGTGTGACAAATATTGTGTTCTCCATGTCCTCAGGTGCCATTTTGACTTGGTTGTAACCTGAGAATCCGTCCATGAAGGAAAACACTTTGTGTTGGGCCGTATTTTCGACCAGGATATCTATGTGGGGGAGTGGAAAATCATCTTTAGGGATGGCCCTATTCAAATCTCTATAGTCCATGCACATTCATACTTTTCCGTCCTTTTTAGGAACAGGAACAATGTTGGCAACCCATTGGGGATAGGAAGTGACATCCAAGAATCCAACATTGAATTGTTTCATGACTTCCGCTTTGATCTTCTTTGACATGTCAGGTCTCATGCGGCAGACTTTTTGTTTTACTGGTGGACAGTCTTCTCTTATTGGCAGACGATGTACCACGATGTCGGTATCAAGTCTTGGCATGTCTTCATATGACCAGGCAAAGATCTCAACATAGTCATGCAACAGCCGAATCAGACACTCCTTGACACCAGGCTCTAGATTGGTACCCACCTTGACCTCTTTTCTATCCTCCTCGGTACCCAGATTGATTGTATCTACAGTTTCCTCGTGGGGTTGAATGGCTCTTTCCTCTTGTTGTAGTAGTCTGGCCAGTTCCCCTGGTACTTCACAATCTTCCTCACCTTCATCTTCGGCTTGGTAGATTAGATCCTCAGAGTCATAAAAGGCCATAGCAGTATTGTTACCCATGGGATCCGGAATAAAGGGGTATCTTCATTTGTGAGTGTGGGTGTGTGTAAGGGTATAGCCATCCTTAAAAATAAAATGTAAAAGAAAAACAAACAGCACAAAAGTTTGTATGTGAAAAACGTCCATGATTCATTGAATGTCATATGAAGATGAAATAAAAATCCTTACAAATGGACCATTGTGCCTCGGGCAAGACACAAGGTTTTAAATGTGCGAATTGTTTGTGAATATTACAAGTTCAACAGAAATGTAAAGATAAATTACTGCGGGATGAAAGTTATTAGGACAAAGTCTCTGGCTTCCCAATTGCGAAGTCCTTCATTGATAGTAGGAAAGATCCAATCCTCCAAGCTACAATCCCCTTCACCATCTTCCACCGTATTAACCTCTCGATTTCTAATCTTCAAGGGTGGCCCTCCAGCACGGGCACGACGCACAGCCTTCTGAGCACTTGAAGTGAACCCTAAGCCAAACTTGTCAGATTTATACGAAATATCCAAAAGTTTCCCCCAGATGGTGCATCCACCCTCCTCTACTACTGCCTTGGCGTCCTTCAGAGATGACATCCAGAGTTGAGGTCTTGTATCTTGGGAATCTGGGACGCAGTCTTGGTCACTGCTACCTCTTGGGGGACTTCTTCGAAATGTTGAAAAGGAGTTTCAATGAACTCGCCGTCCAATTCCATATACCGGAAGGAATTGAGGTGGCTAATCATATATTCTTCCTCTCCATGGACAGTGATAATTTTTCCCTGGACCGGATATTTCAGCATCTGGTGCAGTGTAGAGGTGACAGCACCGACATTATGGATCCACGGTCGTCCTAGCAAACAGGAGTAAGAGGGGCGGATGTCCATTACATAGAAGACCGAGTTGAAAGTTTGAGTCCTAACCTTTATGGGGATATCCACCTCCCCGTGCGCCATCCTCTTTGAGCCATCAAATGCCCTTACAATTATGTTACTGGGTTTCAACGTCAATCCTTAGCAGTCTAGTGTGTCAAGAGCTTTCTTCGGTAAAACATTCAAAGATGAGCTAGTGTCCACCAAGACATGGGCTAGAGTTGTTCCTCTACATTCCACAAATACATGCAATGCCTCGTTGTGCTTTCTTCCCCTTGGTGTCAGATCAGCATCCGAGAAGCCTAGGCCATTATCCCCCGTCAAATTGGCCACACAATCTTGAAATTGGTCAGCAGACGTCTCTTGAGGCACATGGGCTGTCTTTAGGAACTTCACCAGGGCTTTCGCATGTACCTCGGAGCACAGTAACAATGCCAGCATGGAGATTTTGGAGGGAGTTTTCCCCAACTGTTCAACTATGTCTTAGTCACTCTTATTTATTATTCTCAGGATCTCCTCCATTTCCTTCTTGGAGGTTTCGGGGATAGTCAGTGGTTGAGCCTTCGTCCGGACAGGCTCTTCTTGAATACTTTTCCCTCGAGTTTCAGCAGTAGGAGTGTTGGCAGGGATAACAGCAGGGGTTGTGTCGTCTTTGTTAATAGGAGCACTTGCGGATATGATTATTGGTACGGAGGTAACCTTTTGAGTAGCCACGGGTCCAAAAACTGCCTTTGGGGGGAGGGGGGGATTTCTGGAGAGAAGATTCTACCGCTTCGGGTAATCTTACTGGTTCCGGAAATATTGCTAATGTCGGAGTCTTCTTCTTCGGAGTTTATTTTTTCAGCATCTAGCCCATCTTGTTTGATGCCATGGTAGTAGATGTCCCCACCATAATTCCATGGCACAATTTTTTATGATTCATACGGGACTGGCCCAGGCATTGTGATTATAAGAGGAGTAGTTTTTGGAATCGATGTAATCCTAACGGGTCTTTTGGGGACCCTGGAAGAATTGGCGGAGATGGTGATGATTGAAACGTCTTCAACAAGAACAGGTGAAACAGGAGTACTTTCAAATAGAATCTCTTTGTTATCTATCAAGTGTTGAATGTATGTTTTCAACAAAGGGCAAACAGTTAGTAAGGATAAGCAGAGATGGCAGTCTTCATTACAACCCGGGAATACACCGACTTTCAACAAGTTTATCTTAATGATTGGGAGTGGAGTCAAGAGTTCATCAACTATGGTAACAAATAAATCTTCTTCAATTATATTGGTGTTGTGACCATGCCTGGGCATAGGAGCAGAAATGACGTTTGGCTTCTCGGGCGCATCAAACGCAATCTCTTTTGCCTCTATAAGGTCTTGAATTTTGTTTTTCAAGGCCCAACAGTTGTTAGTTTCATGACCCAGACTTTCAGAATGATACGTGCATCTGGCATTTGGGTGATAATGAGGGGATGTTGTGTTGGGGTTCTTTGGAGCTTCTTTTAAAGTTACCAAATTGGATTTCAGAAGGTGCGGTAAAACCTGGGATAGAGTCATATTAATTCTGGTGAATTACCGGACTGACCTTTCCACCCTCAGTTGATTACTTCTTGGTTGATCATATGTAGGCTTTGGGATCATAACAGCTCCTACCATTGGTCGGCGTTCAGCTCTCCCTTGGTTCCTTTGTGGATAAACAGCAAATACCTCCTTCTTCCCAGCGAAAGGCTTTCTCACAGCTGTAGATCCAGATGAATCCTTCTAAATCTTTCCACTTTTTATAACAACTTCCACCCTCTCTCTGGTTAGTATTAACTCAGTAAATCCTGCAGATGAGCTTCCAATCAGATGGTTGAAGAAAGGGCCCGATAGAGTTCCTAAGAACATATCCACCAACTCCCTTTCAGACAGAGGGGGTTGCACTCTCCCAGCTAGATCTCTCCATTTCTGCGCGTAATCCTTGAAACCCTCATTTGAAGCCATAGCCATACTCTAAAGTCGAGTACGGGTAGGCGCCAAATCAACATTATATTGATATTGCTTATAGAAAGTTGCGGCAAGGTCTTCCCAGTTGTGGACGTTGGCCCTTTCTAATTGGTAAAACTAATCGAGTTGTGTTCCAGATAGGCTATCTTGGAAAAATGCACCCACAAGTCTTTATCGGTGGAGTGCGGCTGGATCTTTCTCACATAAGATCAGAGGTGCATCTTAGGACATGACACCCCATCATATTTTGCAAACAACGACACTTTTAACTTTGGTGGGATTCACAATTCCCGACACTAGTCCCAATTCTTCAAAGTCTAGACCTGGCACCTTTTGTATTTCTATAGCGCTCAAACATTCTTCAAGATGTCTGTACTTATCATCTGCTGGAGGATAATGTTCCTCGGAGTAGTCTTCCTCTTCTTCCTCCTCTTCAGATTCTGACAAAACCGCTGTTTCCTTTCCTTTCCCGAAAGTGGTCGCAAAATTCAAAGTTCTTCTAGTCTGTCCCTGAAACCTTCTCCCCATGTTCAAAACCCTAGTGACTTTCTTTGTTTTTTTCTTTCTTTCTTCAGCTAACAGAGTCTTCAACTCTTCTTTCCCCTTGGCTAGGGTCATGAGTAACTGTTGAAACTACCTGTTTTGAACTTGAAAATCTTTGACTGTCTGTTCGAGATCCATCTTACTGAAATAAACAGTAGAGAGATGAGGAAACTCGTTGCAAAAGACCTGTTTATGTTATGATGAATGATATGTGCATATGTAATTTTTTTCAAGGATTTTTAAAGATTCAAGTTCGTTTTAGACAAAAAGAAACACACGTTATATTAATAAGATAAAGTTTGAGTACATCAGTGCCCCTTGGGCAAAATAATACAACACTCTAAGATAAAAAGTAGTGCGCAACCTCTTTGGTGCAATGTAGGCATTTAGAGTATGCTCCTCATGAAGTAGCCCAGTGAGTTCCAAAACCTTCTTCTCGCTTGCGTAGAATTGGGCTTCGAAAGTATCTCGCTCTCCTTTGAGTTGTATCCAATCCCTTTGTAGTTCTTCAAGAGATGTGGGCATGCCAGGATGTAGGATAGTGTATGGAACTTCTCCTTCCTTAACAGGCTCAATGATCACCGGGAGAATGGAAGGATAAGGCATCATAAGACTTTGAGCGTGGGTTCGTACCCACTTGAGGTAAGGCTCAAGAGGGATGGAATTCTTGTGTCCCAAAGTCTTGCTATCTGTTGTACCCCAATTTCCCCCCCTAAGATTCCCCTATCATACCATGTCAACTTGATCATAACAAAATCACATTAGGGTTGGTTCTTCCTTTTTTTTCCATCTCCTATCTTTAAGTTTTCTCTTGAGGAATCTCCAAGCACCTTGGTTGTGTATTTTGTATATGTGTTGTTGACTAACTTCTAATCAAAATACAAAAAAATTTGTCTTTGTCTTTGTATATTTTTGTTTTGTAGGTACCAAGTCGAAGCATCTGACAAATAAGGATTTCTGGTATTATTTTCCTAAAATCTCTATTTGCAAAGGAAAAATTAACAAAAAATTTTTCATTGATGCAATCGATTGCTCTTAGAGTGCAATTGATTGCACATAGTGTATTTTGCGCCTTTTTTGAAAAAAATACATTGTGCAATCGATTTGCACTGTAGTGCAATCGATTGCACAGCGTGAAAATTTAAAAAAAAATCAGCATTTTAAACTTGTCAAATTTTTGGCTCCAATTTTTCTTCATTTTTTAATTCAAATTTTAGTGCCAATCTTTCATTTTTAAAAAGAATTATCATTAATTCAAATTTTGGCTCTAATATTTGAAAGAATTATCATTAATTCAAATTTTGGCTCCAAGAATCAACTACCAAATTACCACTAATTCCAATCCTAAACTCTATAAATAGTGCCCTCATTTCATTCAAATTTCAAGCTTTTGATAGCCAAATCCACCTTGCTAAAAAATCTCTCAATTCTCTCCATCTACCAAATTCACTCAAAGCTCCATTTTCAAAAGGTTAGTAAGCTTTGCATTGAAGCTTACTAATCTTTGAGCTAAACCTTCATCCAAACACTTTTTCTTCATCAATTCTCTACATCCAAGCTTGGTCAATTGATTCTTGTGGTTGAATTGAAGCAAATTCTTGAAGTTGTTTTGATAATTCTCTAGATCTACCTTTGGTAAGTTGGATAATTCATCTTTCACAATGTGATCTCTTGTTGATCTTTGGGTTTGATTCTTTGAGCATTATTTTGTGATTCCAGTGGTGTTATTTTCTCATAATTTGATGGAATTTTCGTGCTCAATTGGATCCATGATCATAAGGTGTTTGATGGAAAGTTTTAACAAGAAATTGCCCTTTTAAAATGTTGTTTTTGCTACTGTAACAGTGTGCAATCGATTGCAGTAACTGTGTAATCGATTGCACATAAGCGTTTCACACATTTTTTTTGAAAATAACACTGTGTGCAATCGATTGCATAATTACTGCAATCGACTGCACAGGGACAAAATGCACTTTTTTGCCTTGTTTTGGGGCAGCTTTGATCCAAAATGATTTTTCTACTCACTCCTTTTGATTGTTGGTTTGGATTGCAATTTTAAATGTCCAATTTGTCTTTAAACTCAATGGACTTTGTGATGTAGATAAAGTTGGATAAATGTTCATCAATTCAAATCTACCTAATAGTGAATTATTTAATTCATTTTTGGTGCTTTGGATTAATGATATATTTAGTGCTTTAATCCATCTAGAGGAGTGGTTGAATTTAAAGATGAAAGAATTTTGAAATGGTGATCCAAATTAGCTTATCATTCCCCTCCCTCTTCATCTTATCCCTTTCTTTTTTAATTGTGCTACATGTTAAGGGATGGTGATCTCTATATCATTTATCCAAACATGAAGTACATAGATTACTATTGACCGATCTCAAAATAGGCGTGACTTCTACATAAGTCCACTTACGATTGCTTAACATAGCGCTAAATTTTGTCCCGATTCGAATAAATGATCATTCGTAGCCAAAACTTATGATTGCAAGCCCAAGTATGTTAATTTGATCTCTTTGATCCAATAACATTGAGATTCATTGTGTGGAGGATTTGGTTCTACCAATCCTCTAATGGATCTACAACACCTTTGGTCAACGTGGATCACTTAAACATCGTTGATCATTACATGTTGCCTTGTGAGAATTCCAAAATGGATGATATACTTGACAAAAAGCAAATGCAACTTGTTGTGTGGAGGCTTTGGTTCTACCAATCCTCTAATGAGTTCCAAATTCAAGTTTCAAGATGGTCATCCAACTAACCACTAATTAATAACAATTAACTTTACTTTACGCTTTTATTTTCATGCTTTATGTACCATTTATTTTTAGCATTTTTACATTTCATGCTATTTTCATATTTGCTCACTTGAGCATTTACTTTTATGTCATTTTTATTTTGCTCACTTGAGCTTTTCTTTCTTTTTAAAGACACCTAATAATCAACATGAACCATAAAAGTCATTAATGATACTTGGACTACATGGTTACTATCCTTTGCATTATAGAGTGATGGACTTCTTGGACTTAGGATTAAAGACCTTGGCCTATCTTGGAGACTTTGTGACTTTATTTGATATTTTGTCTGGAGTTCTTGAGGTTTACCTCAAGACATTTGGTTGTTTGTTTGTTTTTTTTGCAGGTTATTGAGATTACGATCTTTGTTTGTAATCTGTAATTCACCCGTATACAGTCGTTAATCTGCCAAATTTTTGCGAAGACTTAAAACACTTAAAGTTTGGTTCTCTCAAGAGGTCTAGTATCTTTGCTTGCTTGGTTTCAATCTGAAGAATGGGAATTCTATATTGACTCATAATGTCAAGTATTGGCTTCTTGTTGGTTAGATGGTTCTTATCCCTAGCTTTTACCTTATGCTTTAGGATAGCCTCTTCTTCTCCTCCCATCTTCTTTAATTTCAAAAATCTTCTCCCTCCTTTAAAAAAAACTCTTCTTGTTTTGAAACTTGAAACATTTTCATAATAAACTTGGACTTAGGTCCATGCATCTTCGAAACATTTTCATAAATAAATTTCAATCAATTTAATAATACCTTGACTTTTTTTGTGAGAAGACTAAAAGTCAATCAATCTCATTTCAAACCATTTTGCCACTTTGGCTTTTATCTTTAAACTTTTCTCAAAAGATTCGACTCTTGTCAATCCTTGTAGTGATGCAAACAACTATACTTCTATAATATGTAGTGAAGTGAGATATTTTCCACTTGGGTGTTGAGTGAGGAATTGTTGATTTTAAAATCCAAGCCATATCCTCCACTTTGAGATGATGCAAATTCTCCTTTCTCATGATTGTGGGTAGTAAGTATGTTTTTCACACGGACAATTGCGATGATGTCTTATCTCATAAAATCAACCAACACACTTGTGTTTCAAATTTTTAAAAGAGGAACTACGTGTACCCTGATCCCCTATTGCACGAAAGGTGGTACGCAGGCACTAAAGGTTCGCAACCGCGGCGGGTGCAAAAATCATAAAAATATTTCTTTTCTCACCTCCACCATCCATTTTATATACAACACATTTTTATAGCCAAAATATACAGATTTTTCAAAGAGGTTCCTGCGGAGTACCATAGATGTTTAGGGTGCTAATACCTTCCCTTTACATAACCAACCCCCTTACCTTGAATTGTTCCCCCTCTTTTTGGGTTATTCTCTCTTTTCCCATTCCTTTGGAAACAATAAAGCGCGGTGGTGATTTTTATTTTGATTTGTATAAAGTCTAGTCAATCCAATGGCTTAGTCTTGCACATTTCTACCGCTACAGAAAAATGGCGACTTCACTGGGGAAAGATTGACCTCTTGCTGGTCCATCCCTAAGTGGGTTAAACCTATCTTTGTTTATATCTGCATATGTGCTATTGTTGTTTATGTGTTATATTTTGTATATATGTTTGTCTGGATTTTCCTAGTTTACAGGGTGCTTGGTGATTACTCATAAGTCCTATACCCGAACTTAGGCAAACTTTAAGATAGGACGGGCGGTATAGTCATGTTAACTTTGAGGGAGTAATCCCAAAAAAGGAGGCATGAGATCCCCCACTCAGTGGAGGCCCCTTTGACTGTAGTGTCGTTTACCGAGTAATCGGGAAGACGTACTGCTTTCGACCTGGGAGCCTGCCGAAGCTGAGGACCATAGATTACCTAACCCCTCTTGGCCTTTTAGGTGTAGTGCGGAAGCTATAAAGGAGTAATCCGGAAGTATTTGTCACGCGATACTACGCTCGGACGAGTCTTTCTTGAGAATATTACTAACTAACGAGTTAATCGGGAAGTTGGTAATATCCGAAGGAAGGATGTAGACTCTGGGAACCTTTAGAACTTTGTTCGGCAGGTGATAACCTCTTAGACCAACACCTTATGGTTAGTACCTTCGGCCTCATGCTCGTGACGTTGAACCTATGAACCCTATATGTGTGATCTTGTGTGTGATTTTTGCATCATGCATCCATGCACTCATAAGCATCTTTTGAAGAAAACAATATTTTAAGGGATTTAAAGGTTGACTATTTGTGAATATCTCAGGTACTTTTAAACCATGGATTCTGGAAAGAGAAACAAAAGCCTTATTACTTGGATCTTGGCAACGTGTCTATAAACCATAAATCCCTTGAAATATTAAATAAAATAAAATCATGTGCATTGCATATCATGCATCATATTGCACATATTTCTTGCATTTGTTATGCATATCCAGGTGCCTTACCCAGCTTCTTTACTTCACTCAGCAAGCTGACTCATCACTACAACACTCGGGCTAATTTCAAAAAGAAGATGGACAACTTAGAACAGGAGAATCGCGAGCTACGCGAAGAGGTTTCTGCTTTGAAGGCTGGCTTGGAAAATTTGACTACTCTGATGGAAGCTCTGGTGGTTGCTCAGAATCAGCCACCGAGTGTTCAACCTCAACCAACAAGGGCAAATGCTGATGTTCTGACTGTTCCTGTATCCGCTACTCCGACTGTTGTTCAAAACCGCATGCCTCAGGGTTACCCGTGGGGAATGCCAGAGAATTTTGCACCTGAAGGTTTCAATCTGGGTCCTCAAGATGCTCCAGTGGTTCCAAATGTTGTTACTCCTGCACCTCCTGTGGTGCATACTGTTCCCGATGCACCTCCTTTGGTGAATTTAGTTCCGTTTGTTAATGAAGATGTATGTCGTCCTTTCCCTCCTCCAAGTGAAGACTTGGGTCTTTATGACAAAATTGATGATTTCCAAGAGCAGTTTGATAGAATGCAAAGAGAGATGAAGGCTCTTAAGGGAAAAGAGTTATTTGGGCAGAATTTGAATGAGTTATGTTTGGTCCCGAATGTTAAAGTGCCTGCTAAGTTTAAGGTCCCGGGATTTGAGAAGTATAAGGGAAACACTTGCCCTCGTGCTCATTTGGTGATGTACGTGATTGAAGAATGCCCTGGAGTTTAAGGATGATTAGCCTTCTCAGTTTATTAGCATTTTTACTGCTTCCTCATTTGTAATTTTTCTTGTTTATCATTACACTGTTTGCGTGTAAGAACTTGTTTGCATTTGAGTGTTTAATCTTAATACAATGAGTATGTTTGTCTTAAAGAAATGCATTCGTTTCACTCGTATTTTTTTTCAATTTTAAATTGCTTTATGATACCAACTTGTTACCCATTCTCTTGCCTAGGCAGAGATTGGAGGGAGGATGATGGTATTAAAACACAAATTTTCTGGTTATATGCTTTTGGATAAACCTTGTTGACGATGTACAAGCATTGTTTCAAATCCTCAAACACTGGAGATGTAAGGGAGTGAAACCCTCGTTAACCCCTTTGAGCCTTGAAGTAGGAGTTTCTTTTCTATTCAGAAAAAACCCTCATTTTTTTAACCCGGGGCAGGATAGTGTTCAGTTAATCTGATTGAGTATTCAGATCTCATCAAGAGTGCGCATCTAAGGATACAACAATGGTTATCCCTCGAAAGGTTGAGGAAAGTCAAAACCACAATGGTTAATATTCACTTATCAAGAGAATGCGTCAATTGACAATATCTTAATGGCTATCTATCGCACACCAGGAGATCAGCAGATGATGATACAACAATGGTTATCTTTCATCCACCTAGAAATAGGGCAGTCACGATTCTTCCGGCAAGTCACAAATGACTCGAAGTCACGCGACATGTTCAAAAAAAAAGATGACATGAATAAAAAATTTATGATGAAAAAGAAAGAGATAAAAAGCCTCGCTAAGTCGGAACTTGAAAAAATAAGTCGCTTAGGCAAAAGTCAGGGCATCCCGCTGTACTTCAGAGTCAAAGTCAAAAGAAATTTGTCCAGAAAGCAAGGAAGAAATGGAAAGCCTAAAATGCGATAAAGGATTACAATGTGAAATCCTCAGCAAAGAACAGAGTCGCGTGACAAGAAACCCAAAATAAGCAGGAATGAGTGACTAGCATGTCCAAAGGAAACCTTGTTTGATTCCTCAACCATCTTGAAATCTCTTTTGAGAGATGAATGTTCGTGTCAAGTTAACTGAACTTAGGACTGAAGAACATCATGAAGGGGGTGGGCACCAAATATTTTTTAGCCTTAAATCTTTTTTTCTAAAATCGTGAACCAGGCCACGTTACAACCCTCAAAAGTCCTAATTGAAACATGGTTTATTTCGAAAGCATACTCCAATGAGATAGTGTTTCCTGACTCCCATTAATTTTGATAAATTATTGTGATTGGTATCATATGCTTTTGTTATCTTTCACAAAAAAAATCCATGTCGCATCCTGGATAGTGACTCGTTCACAAGGTTTTGCGACATCTTTTCAAATAAAATCTTCAAGACTTACATAATTGTTGCATTAGAATTTTCATTCTTAGAATAAACATCTTCTGCTTGTAAAACAACTGCTTGATATCAAGAAAGTTTACATTTGAGTATCAGCAAAAGGCATGTTGCCGAGAAGAGTTGTGGAGCAAAGAGGATGCAACATTCAGCCAATCTAGGGCAGTTACGTCAAGATTCGACAAATCTATAAAATCCATTTGATCATAAAGGTTATCCTAAAAACATGCATCCAAAGGCAAGTTACGAAAGTTACCTTGATCAGCCTGGTAAGCTTGAGACACCAGATTGGTTTCCAAGGGCATATCCAGATTTTGTCAAGATAGCTGCTATGTTTACCCCAAGTTGAGAACCTTTCTCAAGTTGTGTTATGATGTTGGGTTCATAATCCTATTTTTTCAATCTTGCTGCAGACTTCTTCAGCTGAGTGTGATTCTTTACCCAGCCAGGTGGTGATCAAACGGATATTAAAAAGAGCTATGAAGCCTTTGCTCATTTGATGGAGTTCTTTCTCCCTTTTTATTGATATGGAATCTCTTGTAGAGCAGTGCTTTCTCTTGTTACGACATTATTGTTGTCATGTGCTTCCCAAGTAGCTAGACAAGGGCAGTATATTTTCTAAGAAGTGTTGAGACAATTGTCAATTTTTTGGGTTTTCTCTCACCAAGTGTTGAGTTTGATTTAAAATCCCCATAACTTTGACTTCTTGCTGTATTGTTAGCTTCTTGGTTCCCCATGAAGGTTTTCTCAAGTCATCTTGTTGGTATGTGCGCAATCTTTGTGTGTTTCTCAGATAGTCGAAGACGCTGCCAGTGGGTGCAAGGTACAGTATTAGGTTTGTGATCCCATTATCCCCGACCAAGTCTTGGTTCGCTTTTGATTTTGAGTTTGCATGGTCAGAAGCCTCTGTCCCAGATTCCCCAGCGAAGTTTTCCCTCATATGATGAAAGGTTTTATTCCCTCGGTGTGCTAAGATATCGCTCTTTTTGCAGTATTGGCATTAATGTTGACTTCTTGATTTCCCAGGAAGACTATACTAGGGCATCTTTTTTGGAATAGGTTTGTATCCAATATTCTCCAGTGAAGGCCTAGTTTATGTGATAGAAGTCCTTTATCCCTGTTTTACCCCAAAATTTTCCCTCCCATATTTCTCAAGACATGTCAAGAATCATCTCCAAGTTGTTCAAGATGGCTCAAGAGTTGGACAGTCAAGTCACCTCCTAATGCAGTCAATTCAAAATTAGGGTTTTGTGTTGCATCAAGGTCCTTACATCCAAATGACCTCAAGTTCTCCACAATGTCCTAATATGTTCTCAAGTTCATCCATGGCAAATTTCAAGCCTTACAGAGAACGTTTGGCCAGTCAATTGGTCAAGAGGTCCAAAAATCGACTGTGCTAGGGCAAAAGTCAATTGTATCCCAAATATAGTCAAACCTCAAGATTTTTTGCAAACATTCTCATTTTGAAGGATAATTCATCATTTGATCAAGGGTTGATCATGATTCATCAAGGATTGCTCAAGATTCATCAAGATTCAAAAGTTGCTAAATTAGGGTTTTGTAGGAAAAGTCAACTTAACTTTGACCAAGCATAACTTTCTCATACTTTATGATAAATGGCCCATCCAAAGCTCATTTTGAAGAGGATTCAATTTCCTACAATCCATATTCACACCCCAAGATCAATAAATGCAATCACAAAAAGTTACAAATTTGGATATTATAGGTCATTTTTGAAAGTCAACAAAAACACCTTTTTTCCAAAGCTTATAACTTGAGAATGGTATATCAAAATGCGATGATACCAAAAGGGTTGGTTAGAGGATATCTCAAGGTTTCTAAAAAGTCCAAGAACAATTCCAAAAGTCAAAATTGAAGAAGTTATACATTGTTGAAGTTGGGTAATTTTCCAAAAGTGCCAAAAGTCAACTATCCTCAAAACTCCAATTTTTGACAAAAGGGCCCACTTTTTTCCACTTGATTTGGTCTTTTCACACCACACACGTGTCCCATCTTCAGTTTCATGTCCATTCATTAAATTTTCTGTTTTATTTAATTTTTATTGATTTAATTCATTTTAAATCAATATTAATTCAAATAAAATCCAAAAATTGATGGAATGATATCTTTTTGATCATTACAACTTTCAATTTACATGATACACCAAATCAAATTCGAATTATGCCATGTTGTGTACAAAATATTTGATTTGATACAAATATGGAAGCTTTGTTAATGGTGGCAAAATCATATCTTGGAATCATCAATGCACAAGGATTGGAGGCCCAAAGTTTAACCTAATGCACTCCTTATTACTTGTACAAGCCAAACATATCAAGAACATGACCTAAGAACTGCAAAAACGGCCAAACTAAAACTGAAAAAAAACCTTCAAAAGTTGGAGATCGAAATCCATATTTGAGGCGTTTTCAAAGCAAAATCTCCACATAGCTTCCTTGCTTGACATCTAGTGGAGCTAAAGAAATCAAAACCAGTCCTTGAGACCTCCTAAAACTCACTGTAAGTCGTCCTAAACAAGACCCTGTGCACGAATTCATAACCTCTGAATCTTGTATCTTTTTGCCAAAATCTTGACACTATCATGTTAATCGATTCATTTAGAGTATTTCTGCATTATTCAATTTTGTTTTTGTAGCCTATATCGCCTTGCCCGAATTTAGGGTTTTGGAGGTTTGCATTTGGGGTTTTGTTTTGCAGGAATAATCAAGATAAACCATGGACATGGTTGTCTTCAGGGAAGAGGGACGAACATGATGACGGTCCCCGTTTGCATTTTCATGGCCTATAGTGCATTTTAGAACGAACCTAGGGATGTTGCTACAGATTCAAATCCGCAGGAAATAAACCAGGGTTTCGTTGGAGAAGATGACTAGGTGTCTTCCCCTGATTGGTTCATTTAAATCTCGCGCCACCTTTTTTTTATTTCTAGCATAATAATTGAGTTTTCAATATAATATTTGTTTTGTATCCTAATAACAAACAAGCGCGTTGGTTGAGTTGGCAAGCAGGCTAGTGGAAAACCCCTTGGGACCTGGGTTCGAATCCCAGGTCCCCCAATATATTTGTGTATTTTTTCTTCAGGCAATCACATGTGATCTCCAAGGCGTTGGTCCACCATACTCCTCATCCCATCAGGCGCCAGATGGCTTCAGATCAAGCCCAATGGCCAAGATTGAGCGTCTAACACACTCTCCAGTCAATGCACGCACATGGACTTGGTGAAAGTCAACCAGGCCAATGCGTTTGGGCCTAGAAAATTGCTGAACAAACCTCAATCAGGCCCAACACCCCCCATTTGGTTTATTTCTTTTTCCCTTTATATTTCTTTTTTTCATTTAATTGTTTTATTAATTATTATTATTATTTACACTAACCAATTTATTTTTCTTAATAAAATCAGAAAACATAAAAAATATTATTATTTTTATTTATTAAATTTAATTTCATCACTTTATTTTGTAAATAAATATTTATTAATTAACTTAGTTTTAAATAGGTTTAACATTCATATTTTTGCAATAAATTAAAATCAATGTAGAATTAGGTTTTTAATAATTTTAATCTATTTTATTTTATTTCCTAAAATAACCAAAAAAACCAAAAATATATATTTTTTATTATTTAATTAATTAAGTAACTTAGTTTTAATTTCTTTAATTTCAAAAAAAACAAAAAAAAAACATGCTTTCTTTCAAAAAAGGGTCAAAACCCTAAAAATGCGTCGATTTAATTTTCTCGCACGTGATCTATATTTCCAATATTGTAATTGCTTCCGGTATGTAATAGCTTTTAATTAGGACTTTAATTTATCGCTTTATTTTTATTTTCCGCAATTTAAATTAAAGGGTTTGTTTTTGGCGATGTAAATACCCGACGCCTTGTAATAGCGTAGATTTAATTTCCCGCAATTTAATTTCTGCACAATATTAACTGTTAGATGTTTGATAAATAGGCAATGCATGACAATATCAATCTTTAACCTAAAATCAATATAGCTCACCCATGACATGTACAGATAAAATTAACCGAACTAACACACTTGCACATGCCACTCTTAGGGTACACCTCACTTGGTTGCCTCGAACGTGGTCATTGAGTATAGGAAGTTTTAGAGGTCGCCCTGTTATCCCAAGATCATAAGTTGCCTCGGAAAAAATGATCTAAGACATTAGGGTTACCACTAAGGCGTCCTAACATTGCTTTAGTGACCACACGTCCCTTAATCAAATTGACCCAAAAACTCCAACGACGATGCTACCTACTCCTCAATAGTGGGATAGCATTGTCTAAAGGACATTAGCATAATTTAATTCCTTTTTTGAGTAGGTAGATGGTTCTTAAGTACTTGCTCCTTTTAAAACAAAAACGAAACTTTTCGTACTTACACACTTTTCAAAACAAAAACTCTTTTAAACCCACAAACACAAAGAAAAGCGAACTTTTGAAAACACAATGAGCAAGTACCTAAGAGCCTGTGGATAACCACGGATAGAAAGGGTGCTAACACCTTCCCTTTCTATAATATACCTCCCGAACCCGAGAAATATCTCAAAAAGGAATTTTTCTGTGCTTTTGTCCTTTCCTTGTTGGATAAAATAAAATACGGTGGCGACTCTTGCTCACCGCGACATTTTGCAAAAACAAACGCAAACGCGAACCAGCATTCCAAAAACAGTCAGTTCTCATTCCCACCGATCACAGAACTGGCGACTCTGCTGGGGATAATTATAAAGTGAGGTGTACCTTAGGATTAAATCATTGTGTTTTCAATTGTATGTTTTGTATGCTTTAATTTTGTGGGCTTGTATCGGAGTTCTATAGATCCTAACCCGGATCTGGGGGCACCCCTTAGGTAAGTAGCAGTAAACTGTGAGGGAACTGTCCGGCGTAGACCGACACAGTTGAAGCAGTAGCTACGTTGGTGTGGCACTTTAGTCTGTACCGATATCCCTTGTGTTGGAACAAGGAGAATATGGGTCTTCTAAGGGGTCATTAAGCACCAACTAACCTTAGAACCTTAAATTGACCAACTTGGCCAAAGAACAGTAGCAGTATGCTACACTCATTGAGACTAAACTCTCATGATGATTCTGACCGCAAGAAAAGGTTGCTAAACTGGAATTATAACCGATTGAGGGTAGTCAGTGATATTGAGATCCTCTAGAACCCGCTTACTATTTTTAGGACAGGTTTAAACCAACTGAACTGAAAGAGGGTAGTACCTAAGCTCCTTGTCAGCCTGAAATCTAAGGGCTCTCTGTTGTGTGACTTGTGTGCCTTTACCATGTTTGCTGTTTGTGGATACTTGTGGTGTGCTTACTATCATGACATCATAACATTGCATACATCTTGCATAAGGACTAACCTATTTCAAAGACAAGAGGGTTTCATCTTTGCTCTGTTTTGTAGGTCATCATGATGCCCATGCGTAAGAATACTATCCGGATCAACTTTGTCCAAGTCCCTACCTTGCTTAAAGAGTTGGTTGCCAAGATTCCTGACACTACTTCCTTCATCAAGAGGCATGGTTCTCTTCTCAGTTTGGTCACCTCCAAATTGGACGAGCAGATGATAAGTGTCCTGGTCCAATTATATGATCCGATGTACCATTGTTTTACTTTCCAGGACTTCTAGCTGGTTCCTACCCTAGAAGAGTTCTCTGAGCTGCTCGGTATCTCTGTTCTGGAGCAGACCCCATTTACTGGTTGGGAGAAGACTCTTAAGCCTGAAGAGATTGCTGCAACCCTTCATTTGACTAAAGAGGAGGTAATGGCTAATTGGGAGACTAGGAGTGGAGCAAAAGGATTTATGACTAAGTTCTTGGTTGGCAAGGCTAACTACTTCTGGGATAGCCTAGACTTTAAGGCGTTCGAGGATATTCTGGATCTTCTGATTTATGGCTTGGTATTGTTTCCGAATCCTGACACTTTTGTTGATGTGAATGCGATAAAGATCTTCATCTCTCAGAACCCTGTACCCACTCTCTTGGGTGACATTCTTCATCAACTCTATACTCGTACGCCCCGAAAGCGGGGAACCTTGATGTGTTGTGCTCCTTTATTGTCGAGGTGGTTTATTTCGCACCTCCCTAAGTCAGTACTGAAGAACAAAGAAGGAATAGGCTGGGCTTATAGGGTGATGTCTCTCTCTCATAATGACATCATTTGGACTCTCAAAGGTATGGACGAGGTGACTATCATTGAATACTGTGGAGAGTATCCTAACGTTCCATTGATAGGAACCCATAGAGGAATTTCTTACAACCCATGCTTAGCTCTCCGTCAGTTTGGAAGAGCCAGAAGAGAAGGACCTCATGAGATGTTGATGCCTCATATCATCTTTGATTTTCAAGGGGATAGCGACGAGCAACGTCGTAGATTCATAAGGGCTTGGGACAGAGTTCACCAATCTAATCCATATGAGCTGGGCCCAAAGACTTCTCTGCCAATGGAGCCATATCTCATATGGGTCCGTATCCGTGCCCAAAAGCTGGGTATGCCATATGAAGTCGTCCGGCCTGTCACTCTTGAAGTTGCTAATGAAGAAGGGGTTCTTCCAACCATCCTCCATCCTTACATGCCCACTGACATTGGGGCACTGAAGAGATCTTGGATGCAGCTGAGGGATGAACGGGATTCTTACCGAGAGAAGTTCAACAAGCAAGAGCAAAAGATCCAGAGGCTGACTAGGCAGTTAGAGAACGAGAAGATTCTCAACGACTATGTCCGCACTGATAAGAAGAGACCATGGGAGCATTGATGGACCTTTGATGATTTCCTTTCCAGTTTTTTGTTTACTTTTCAGTATTTCCATTCTTGTAACGCCTTAAGGGCAATTTGTTGAACAATTTAAATATTGAAGTTTAAATATAATAAAGTGTGTTTCCTTTCTTGTTTACAAATTTGAATCCCGATTGTCTTTGAAATCATAAATCATACGCATTTCATCTCATGCACTTCATAAACAGGTACCTTTTACAGGTCTCTTATCTTCTTCGTTGTTTATTTCAGCGATCATCATGTCTACTGAACCTTCAATTGAGCAAGCTATCAAGGCCCTCCAGGCCCAGAATGCCCAATTTCAAGAGCTGTTCATGAGCCTAGCTAAGGGTCAGCAGGACCTGAAGACCTTGATTCTGAAAGAGAATAATAATAATAATAAGAAGAAGAGGACAGTCTTGTTCAACACTGGTCCTAGGTTTGGAAACAGGCTACGGGATGAAGTTGATCTGACCACCTCATCTGGAGGGAAAGATAGTCCACAAGAAAGGAGGGCTCCTAGCCCTGTGGTCTCCGACAATGAGACGGACTATGATGAAGAACAGTATCCTCCTAACGAGGATAAGTACAAGCAACTGGAAGACCGGTTGAGTGCTATGAAGATTCAAAAGGTGCCTGGTTTGGACTTTGGAGATCTAGGTCTATCATCTGGGGTGGTGATTCCCCATAAATTCAAGGCACCAGCCTTTGCTAAGTATGACGGAGTTTCTTGTCCGAAGCTGCACCTCCGATCATATGTGAGGAAGATCCAGCCTTACATTGCTGATAAGAACCTATGGATCCAATTCTTTCAAGACAGACTCTCAAGGACTCAGCTTGAGTGGTTCTATCAGTTGGACGGAGCCAGTATTCGCAGTTGGGAAGATTTGGCTACTGCATTCTACAGGCAGTATCGGTACAACTCCGAACTTGATCCTACGCGTACCCAACTCCAGGGTATGTCAATGGGAACGGGTGAAGGATACAAAGATTATGCTCAAAAGTGGAGGGACCTCGCCGGAAGAGTACAACCACCCTTAGCTGATCGGGAACTTGTTGATATGTTTCTGGGGACCCTGTCTGGTCCATTTTTCAACCACTTGATTGGAAGCTCTTCATCTGGGTTTACAGATCTTATTTTGACTGGTGAGAGGATTGAAGCTGGTATTAAGGCTGGGAAGATACAGAAGGGTGCTTCATTAAGCACCGAGAAGAAGTCGTTTAAGAAAGAGTCAAGTGCTGTCTACAGTGCAAGAAGACAGAATAGACCTGAACACCGCCAAGCTGTCAATGCGGTTGTTATTTCAAAACCTGTTGGTGCTCCTCAGTACAACAATCAACAAAAGGACGAGAGACCTAAGAGGCAATTCACTCGTCTCAGCATGACCTTATCTCAGATTCTGCCACATTTGCTGAAGACTAATCTAGTGACTCTAAGGGAAGCCCCAAAGAATTCAAATACAACGTCACCAAGGTATAACCCTAACGCCCGCTGTGTTTATCACTCTGATAGCCCGGGGCATAATACAAATGATTGTTGGAGTCTGAAAAATAAGATACAAGACTTAATTGATGCGAAGGAGATTGAGTTCGAGGCGCCCGAGAGGCCTAATGTTATAACTGCTCCCATGCCCAAGTATGGAGTGAATGCTATAGAGGAAGACTTGTTTATAGTTTCTGTGGATGACATTGTTACCCCTCTGATGACTGTCAAGAAGAACCTTTTGCTAGCCGGTTTATTTCCGGGTTGTGACGAAGGTTGTTGTATGTGTTCTGCCCGCCCAAATGGTTGTCCGCTTTTGAAGTCAGGTGTCCAGCGCCTGATGGATAGTAAAGAGATTATGTTTGAGAAGACTGTTATTCCCTTGGTTCCTTCTGAGGAAGTTGCCATCATTACCATTTTCGACAATTCTTCCAAGCTCCCTCAAGGAAGCCTGTTAGAATTACATCTGTTCCAAGAATCGCACCTGTGATCATCACTGTTCTGGGGCCCATCCCCTATACCTCTGATAAAGTTGTCCCTTGGCACTATGGGGATGATGTTTATTTTCATGGAGTTAAGAAAGAGTTGGATGTTGATACTGACATCAGCAACATTACTGGACCCGCTAAAGTCACCCGTAGCGGAAGACTTTTCTCACCTGATATTGCTCCGCCAACAGCCCGAAGACCTGTTGTTATTACACCTGCCAGTGTACCCGCCACTATTCCTGATCAAGTTCCTATCTTTACCCCTGTCGCCGAGTCATCTGACGCTCGGGGCAAAGGGATCACCATTGATGTGCCTGCCCAGACGGAGGCACCGAAGACAATTACTGTTGAAGCTTCCAAACAGGAGATGGAAGAGATCTTGAAGATTATTAAAAAGAGTGACTATAATGTAGTCGAACAGCTGGGGAAAACCCCGTCTAAGATTTATATGTTGTCACTATTTTTGTGCTCAGAGGCCCATGCCAAGGCTCTGATTACCTTTCTGAAGACTGCCCACGTGCCACAAGAGACATCAGTTGATTAGTTTACATATTGCATGGCTAATTTGACTGCTGATAATGGGTTGGGTTTCTCGGACGCCGACTTGATGGCTAAGGGGAAGAATCACAACGATGCCCTGCATGTCTCCATTGAATGCAGAGGCACTACTCTTGCACATGTGTTGGTAGATACAGGTTCCTCATTGAACGTCTTTCCCAAGAAAGCTCTAGACCGGTTGGATTATGAAGGGTTGGAGCTGAAACCAAGTAATATTATTGTCAGGGCCTTTGACGGGTCTAAAAGGATGGTGCATGGAGAGGTTGATATCCCGATCAAGGTTGGTTCTCAGATCTTCGACTCTACGTTCTATGCGATGGACATTCGGCCATCTTATTCTTGTTTGCTGGGTCGTCCATGGATCCACAAAGCTAGGGCTGTAACCTCAACGTTCCACCAGAAGCTGAAGTACCCGGTCAAAGGGAAAATTGTGATAGTACAGAGAGAGGAGGAGTACATGGTCAGCCACCTCAACTCATTCCGATATGTAGAGATGGATGGGGAGTTCATTGAGACCCCATTTCAGCACTTTGAAGAGGTTCCCCAGGCGCTGGCATCAGCTGAGACTGTGGTTGAAGATTCTCCTATGAAAATGGCTTCCTTAAAAGATGCCCGGGATGTTATTGAGACGGGTGAGTGTGCAAATTGGGGCCGACTTCCTGATTTTACACAGAAGACTAACAAGTTTGGTTTGGGTTTCACTGCAGAAGCTCAAAGGGCTGTTCGAAATGCACGAATCGGAAGACCTCCCGTGTTCATCAGCAACTCGGGGGTGAATGCCATTGAGGATGACGTGGAAGAGTCTGAGTTCGACAGCTGGATCAATCCTACGACCGACGGTGGACCAAGCAATTGGACAACAAAGGACTTCATCCATATTACTTTTGCTACCCAGTAATGAAACTTTTGTTTTGAATTTGTAATAGACAATGTTTTAAACTTTATGGCTCGGTGTCTTACCCGGGGCACCGTGGCTTCATTTGTGAGGGATTTTGTGTGTCATCTTCATATATCATTAATAAAAGCATTGGACGTTCTTGCATTTCAAATTTTGCGCTCCTTGTTTTTCTTTATTATATATTGCAAAACAGCTATTTTACACACACTCACATATACAAGTCCACATCCACTCTGGATCTCACTGGTAACGACTTTGCTACTGCCAGTTATGACTATGAAAATCCGATCAACTTAGCCGAAGACGAAGGTAAAGATGATTGTGAAGTGCCTGGTGAACTTGCAAGACTGTTACTCCAAGAAGAGAGGGTTATTCAGCCACACGAAGAGTCGGTGGAAATAGTGAATCTGGGTACTGAGACAAATAAGAAAGAGGTCAAGATCGGTGCAAATCTGGAGCTTAGTGTGAAGCAATAGTTGATTCAGATGCTGCGTGACTATGTTGAAATCTTTGCCTGGTCTTATGAAGATATGCCTGGTTTGGATACTGACATTGTGGTTCATGGCCTGCCTACCAAGGAAGACTGTCCTCTAGTAAAACAGAAGGTTTGTCGTATGCGCCCAGAGATGTTTGAGAAAATCAAGGCTGAAGTTATGAAACAGTTTGACACCGGTTTTCTAGCAGTTACTTCTTACCCTCAGTGGGTGGCCAATGTGGTTCCAGTGCCTAAGAAAGATGGTAAGGTCCGAATGTGTGTTGACTACAGGGATTTGAACAGGGCAAGCCCTAACGATGACTTCCCTCTACCTCACATCGACGTTCTGGTTGACAATACTGCTCAGCATAAAGTCTTCTCCTTTATGGATGGTTTCTCCGGTTATAATCAGATCAAGATGGCTCCCGAAGACATGTAAAATACGACCTTTGTTACTCAGTGGGGTACCTTTTGCTACAAGGTTATGCCTTTTGGACTGAAAAATGTTGGGGCAACGTATCAACGTGCCATGGTTGCTTTGTTTCATGACATGATCCATCATGAGATTGAAGTATACGTCGACGATATGATTGCAAGGTCCCAGACTGAGGAAGAACACCTTGACCATCTGCAGAAGCTGTTTGATAGGTTGAAGTTGTACAAGCTGAGGTTGAACCCGAACAAGTGCACCTTCGGGGTGAGGTCTGGTAAGCTACTAGGCTTTGTCGTGAGCGACAAAGGTATTCAAGTTAACACAACTCCCAAAACAGATAAAGAAGTCAGAGGCTTTCTGGGATGACTGAATTATATTGCCCGATTCATCTCGCACCTAACTGCTACTTGTGAGCCAATCTTCAAGCTGCTGAAGAAAGATCAAGTAGTATGTTGGAACGATGAATGTCAGGCCGCTTTCGAAAGGATTAAAGATTATCTCCAAGAGCCACCTATCCTGATGCCACCAGTTGAAGGGAGACCTTTGATTTTATACTTAACAGTGCTCGATAATTCAATGGGGTGTGTGCTGGGTCAGCATGACGAGTCTGGCCGAAAAAAGCATGCTATTTATTACCTTAGCAAAAAGTTTACCGACTGTGAGACCCGATACTCACTACTCGAGAAAACTTGTTGCGCTTTGGCATGGGCTACTCGCTGGCTGAGACAGTATATGTTGACTCACACTACTCTGTTGATATTAAAGATGGATCCAATCAAGTATATCTTCGAAAAGCCTGCCTTGTCGGGAAGAATAGCGAGATGGAAGATGATCTTGACTGAGTATGACATCCAATATACGACCCAAAGGGAAATTAAGGGAAGCGTGTTGGCAGACCATCTGGCACATCAGGCAGTGGATGATTACCAGTCTATGAATTTTGAATTTCTGGACGAGAATGTCATGGTAGTAACTGATTGTGAGACACCTGGACCGGATGAAGGACCTGAGGAAGGATCCTGATGGTCTATGCACTTTGATGGAGCTTCGAACGCTTTGGGTAATGGCATTGGCGCCGTGATCATATCTCCTAAAGGCTCTCATACTCCGTTTACCGCCCGACTATGTTTCAACTGCACCAACAACATGGCGGAGTATGAAGCATGCATTATGGTTCTTCGAGCAGCAATTGACCTAAGGATTAAGTTTCTAAGTGACTTCGGAGATTCTGCTCTCGTGATCAGTCAGATCAAAGGCGAGTGGGATACGAAACACCCTGTGATACGGTGGGAGAACTGACTTGGGATTTTGCGTTTGTGTTCACAAATGTTTTGGTTTAGCAAGAGTCGCCACCGAATTTTTATTTTATCCTAAGGAAAGGTCAAAAAGCAAAGGAAAGACCTTTGAGATGTTTTCTTGAGTTCGGGGAGTAGATTATAGAAAGGGAAGGTATTAGCACCCTTTCTATCCATGGTTATCCATGGGCTCTTAGTTATTTTCTTAGATCACTTGCTTTGCTTTTCAATTGTTTGAAATGGTGCTTTGTGTATGATTTTGAAAAGATGTTTTGAAAAGAGGCCATCGTGGTGGCAACCTTTGTAATGATTCTTGTTTGAATGTATACAAAGGTGTTTTTGTCTTTTGAAAAATTTTCAATGTTTGAAAGTAGGGTTTTGCAATTGTGTTGTGAAGTGTGTTTTGAAAAATAGCAAGGATGTTTTTGCAAGCTTGATCAAGTAACTAAGAGTTGTCTACCCCATTTTACTCAAAGATCTTTCTTATGTTTTTTAACCCTTTTAACAGCGTTGCTTCACCATTGTATTTGGTGAACAACCTTGTGTTAGGATGTTAAACGGGACAGGCGCGGGTCATCGTATAGACCATGATAGCAATTGTGTCAAGTATCTTTGGCAATTTTCTTGAGGGTCTTGATCATTTTGTTTAGGCAACTCAGATAGCGTCATCGAGGGACTATGATCTTTTGTTTTGTTTTTGTTTTGCCAAAGTACTTGACATGCAATCATGGCCCATTTTTGAAGGCAACAAGTGGATTGAAACCCTAGGGGTGTAAGTGTGCATTGTGTTTGTTTTTTCATGCATGTTTATCTTGGATTAGGTCAAACTACTTGTTGATTTTATTTTGCATACAAACCCTAGGTCTAATCATGGCATAATTGGAAGCATTTAAAAGTGCGAGAATTTAAAGCCTACACTATTACAACATGATATAGGGAGGGTGGTACAAATTTGAATTGGGGGGTATTTGACAAGAAATTAAATTCTAAACTATTACAACCAAATCGAATGTATAGGCAATCTTTAAATGTACAATAATTGAATAAAATACAATAAATAAATGTCAAATAAAATGTATTATGCAAAAAGTTTTTATGTATGTAAAAAGTATTTTTTAATGTGAAATGTAAATAATAAAAAAAAATGTCAATTTTAATTATTTTTGTTATTTAGAGCAAAAACCCTAATTTTTTAAGTAAATAGTATTATTTATTGATTATATACAATAATATATTAATTTATAAAAAAAATAAAAGTATATTGTAAAAAAGATATTTTTAGTGTAAAATATTAATAAAAATAAAAATGTATTATTTTTATATTTTTGACCTAATTATTTAATAAAATAAAGTATATAAGTATATATATATATATATATATATATATATATATATATATATATATATATATATATATATATATATATATATATATATATATATATATATATATATATATATATATATATATATATATATATATATATATATATATATATATATATATATATATATATATATATATATATATATATATATATATATATATATATATATATATATATATATATATATATATATAATTATTTACAAAAAAAGTGTATATTCAAGAAAATGTTTTCAAATGTAAATAAAAAAATGATAAATGAAAATAAACATATTTTACATTATTCTTTAGGTTTTTGATAAAAAAAGAAAATAAATTATTTATATATTTATACTAGTAAAAATGAAAATAAATATCAAATAAATATGAAAAAATATAAAAATAAATTTTAAGTATTTTTTATGTTAGAAAATAAAATATCAAAATCAGAAATGAAACAAAAATGCAAAAATGACAAATGTACAAGAAATGGGCCAGGGGGTGCAAAAAGAAAAGAGAGGGGTGCTCAAAGTAAGCCTGTACAGGCCCAACCCAAACCAAACTTCATGTTCTTCCTTTGAACAACAATACGCGCGCTTCTGTACACAAATACTATCTCCTGATTCTTTGATTTTTTGACAAAACTCATAACATGAAACTTGTAGAGCATCAAACAACGAATTCAACCATATAAAAAATTTAAGCTAACTCTCAAAGACCAGAGAAAATTTCTCTGGCCCTAATTTCTAACCTAGTTTTTTCAGGAAGTTCATGGGTGAAATTCTCCTAGCACGATTAATATAAATGAAAGCTGAGCATATGTATGGCTTCAGGGCTATGAGTACAACATATTTCATTCACAAACCTAAGCCTAACTATTCTTAAATAGAGAGATAGAAGTTCATGAAATACCTGTTTCAGTTGACTTCGAGTTGGCCAATGCAGCAACTTCCAAGGGTGCTTGAGGTTCTGTTGAGCTTGCCTGAGGTCCACTGAAGCTTTTCCAATGCTTGGCTTGTTTTGAAGTAGCCTGAATCGTGCTACAGAACTCAACCTGCAAAGCTTTGAAACAAAAATGGCAATGTGTGTTAAAGGTGTTACAACAGGCAATGGATGATCTGGATAGCTTAGGTATGTTGGTTGGAAGGTGTTTGAAGTATCTTTGGATAAAATGCACGATGGAATTTGATTATGGCTTGAAGTTTGCAGAACTGAATCTGTTTTGCAAGAAAATGGGGAATTTTAGTATGAGGAGGTTTGAGTGATGAAGGGTTCGTGTTTCTGGCTTGTTAGGAGGTACAAAACTTGTTTACAATGTTTGTGTAAGTTGGTTTTTATCAGATATGGAAGATGGCTTTGTATTTTGCAACTTTCTTCTACTTGAAGCCAAAAGAGTGAAAGTGGTGTTATAGCTTTGTACAGGCCCTCCTATCACCCTGCACACAACACTCTTGGCCCCTCTAATTCATGGATTTGGTTTGCAGTATCAGATTTTGTTCAAGGCTCAAGGCTTAGTGTTTGGACATAAAGTAACCTTTTGCAAAAATGGCAATATACCTTTTACCATTTAGGGCTTAATCTTTTATGCAATGTCCAAATGACCAAGATAATACCTTAGCTCAATGGTTATGCATTAAATTATGGAGTACAAACTGGTTTTGAGGCCTGTAATTGTGAACCAAGCTAGCTAGATCAGATTTTCAAATTGGTATGGACATGTATTGGCCATGGATCAAAGTGAGTTTTTGCCAACTTCAAGCATTCGATTCTCTCTAACCACAAGGGTGTTTGAGGATTTCTTGGACAATTTGGAAATCTTGGAACATGTACTATAATCCATCTTTTAAATGCAACTTGAAACTCCAAGTGGAACTATGTGAAAAGTGGCCAAGAAGATGGGTCAAAATCCTGCCTAGATTAGGGCAAATTTTCTCTAAGTTAAAAGTTTTAGGTACCCTTGTTCCAAATTTCATAACTTGAGATACAAGCCTCTTTTGAGAAAACTTTGTGAATCAAAGTTGTAGACTTTGTGATGGACTACAACTTTGATTTTTCTAGTTTTGTTTGAATCCATTTTCATCTTGGTGAAACAAAAGGGACAAAGTTAGGAAAAAATAAGAAAATTTCATAAAGAAAATTTCTAAGTTATGAAATTTTTCCATTTTAAACCCTAATTTGCATTTTTGGGTTTCTTGATAAACAAGTTTCATAATTTGACATGTCTTGATGAAAAATAACTCTTGGCACTTGATTTTGACCAAAAAGTCAAAGTTTGACTTTTCAGTGCACAGTCAAATTTTGATCAGTTGACTGAAAAATTCATCTGTCAATCCTATGTATTTAAGATCTTTTGAACTTGTTGAATGGGTCAAGACAATGTCATTGAGTCCTTGAGTCCATGTGTGAGCTTGATTTGCCATTGGCTAGGTCAAACAGTCAAAAATTGCCTTTGTGTAGTCAAAACCCTAAAAATGACCATTTTGCCCTTTTGGTGATCTGATCAAATTTCTTGTGGAATTGTGATCCAAAATTGATCAAATGGTTCATATGAGTTCATAATGTTGATGTGGGTCAAATTTCATGAGGTTTGACTGTCAATTGGCCACAGTTGACTTTTCCCCAATACAGCTGATTTCTAGGTTAACTGTCCAATTGACTGGGCAAAAATTTGAATTAAGGCTTGAGACTTGGTATGGACAAACTTGTGAGTCCAACATGAAGCATGAAAGTCACTTTGGGAATTTGTAGTTCAAAATACCCCTTTGCAAACTCAAACCCTAATTTAGGTCAACAGTGCAATGAGGTGTCTTGAGCAGAGCAAACCCTAGCTTGATCTTGAGTTCCAAGAGTCTTGTGATGAGAAATGTAGATGAAATGAGAGGGTAAATTTTGGGGTATAAAATTTGCCCCTGTTCAATCTTCTTGAACCTGAAGAGTTAGATTGGCAAGCTTGCCTTTCGCGACTCGAAGGTAAAAGAGGATTGGACACTAGAGTGCCCGTAAATTTGCACTTGTCAAAACATAGATGCGGGAATATGCTTAAAGATGCCATTTGGAGATGGTAGAATCTTGATGGAGATGGGCTTAATGATGCCATCCAAGAATCTTTGTTGAATTGCAATGCTGTAGGTTAGAAGAATGAGCATCAAAATGGTATCCATGTCTGGAATGCCATTAAACTGTATCTAGAGACTGAGTTTGTATGAGAAAAAGAATGGCGTCCGTGTCTGGCGTGTATCTGAGGTGTAACTGTATTTGAATTTTGAATGAATATCAGAATGACTGTCGTGTCTGGAGTGTATCTGTATTGTATCTAGGTAACAGAGAAACATCTGCGTATGGAGCAACTGTGTGCTGGGGATAAACTATGAATGAGTGACATAATGGAAACCGTGTTTGGAGTGTATCTGGACTGTATCTGAAGTTGAGATCTGTATGAGTAGTAGAATGACCTCCGTGTATGGGGTGTATCTGTACTGTAACCGGGATCTGAATAAGTGACAGAATGACCTCTGTGGCGACTACACTGGGGGGATCAAACTGCTGGTGTAAAGGACAGGACGGCATCCGTGTTTGGAGCGTACCTAAACTTGTAGTGGATAGTTGAATCGGAATGAGATATAGAATGGCAGTCGTGTCTGGAGCGTATCTAGTTTGTATCTGATTGCTGGAGTCTGAATGAGTAGTAGAATGACCGCCGTGTCTGGGGTGTATCCATACTGTATTTTGACTTGAAGTTCTGAATGAGTAATAGAATGACTGCCGTGTCTGGGGTGTATCCATATTGTATCTGAATAATTGTTAACAATAGCCTTTTAATCTTATCCTGAAAAGGGTAAGATGTTAGCTGAAACACAAAGTTATGTTGCATGATATGTATGATGCAATGAATTGTGTTTCATCAATGTTTATGATATATGAATGTAATGGATGTGCATGTAAGCTGAGTAGCTGTCTTGCTGAGGAAAATAAATCCTTGATAACCGGAGATAATGAAATCTTTGATTGCTGTCGGGGAAAGTAAATCCTTGACCAAAGTTGGGGATTCCAGAAAATCTTTGAAGATGAGAAATCCTTGCTGACTGCTGACTGCTAGGGGAATAAGGAAACTCTGAAAATCTCTACTGGGGAGTTAAAACCTGGGAGACTTCTGCTGGATAAATGAGACTGAGAATCTTCAATCTACTGGGGAATAACTCTGTGGGGAGAATGTTCACTATTCTGGCTCCGCTGGAGATAGGATTTTTCAGGGTTTTCGGGCTCCACTGGGGATCTCAAAGCTTTAACTCTGATGGGAATTTTGAAACTTTACTCAGCTGGGGAATCAAGTTTTAGACTGCACTGGTCCCGCTGCGGATCTTGAAGCTTAACTTCGCTGGGGAAATATACTCCAAATTTAGCCTTGTTGAGGATCTGAATGATGTATCGTAGGGGATTTCTTCTGGAATGGCATAAATATTTCTTCCTACTTCTTCAACCTATCGGTAATTATCCTTTTTCAATTTCGTTTTATTTGTAAGCAGTGATTATATTCAAATGCATATGCCTATTTAACAAAACATTGGACGTTTTCAAATAAAACATAAGTGTAAAAAGAAAAGAAAGGCAAGCAAATTTCTGCACTTTGAAGTATATCTGTATTTAACTTTTGTGAGTATCTTTGTACAAAGGAGATATACATCCTAGTAAGAGAATGTCGTCGTAAAAATTGAAAAATTTTATACAAAATAAATATGGCTATGTGTAACAATTCCATGGGATTCCCATTCTGCTATAGCCTTCACAACTCTGAATATCTTGTCCATTTGCTACTTCGTCTGCCGATGACTGGATTGATCAGAAGCTTGGAGCTTGTTGGTGAAGAGATTGTTCTTAAAGTGATCCGACGAGACATAGTCATACGCTTTAATTCCCTAAATTTTGCCTGGACCGCCCTTTCGGGTTTTCGATCCACCGGGAAACCCCTTTTTGCCCAAGTCGCCCTTTCGGGTTTTCAACTTGCCGGGTGTACAGAGATTTTTTTGTTTTATCCCTAATTTTTGCCTGAACCGCCCTTTCTGGTTTTCGATTCACCGAGACGCCCATTTTTGCCCAAGTCGCCCTTTCGGGTTTTCAACTTGTCGGGTCATTTTATGCATAGTATATTTTGACTATGTCTGCGTTCGCAGGGTGCGGAAAATCGTTGTCGTCCATGGTGGTCAGAATCATTGCCCCACCAGAAAAGATGCTCTTGATCACAAATGGTCCTTCGTAAGTACGAGTCCACTTGCCCCTGGGATCACTTTGCGGCAAGATGATCCGCTTGATTACAAGAGCTCCGACTTGATATACTTGACGCCTGACTTTCTTGTTGAAAGCCTTGATCATGCATTTTTGATACGTCTAACCATGACAAACAGCAGTAAGTCGCTTTTCGTCGATCAAATTAAGTTGATCAAGTCGGGTCTGAATTCAATCGTCTTCGCTCAAACCAGCGTCCTTCATAATCCTTAAGGAAGGAATCTGAACTTCCATGGGTAGCACAACTTCCATGCCATATACTAAACAAAATGGGGTTGCCCCTGTTGAAGTACGTGTCGTGGTACGGTATCCATGTAGAGAAAACGGTAACATCTCATGCCAGTCCTTGTAGGTGACTATCATCTTTTGAATAATCTTCTTGATATTTTTGTTCGCGGCTTCAACAGCACCGTTCATCTTCGGCCGATAGGGAGATGAATTGTGATGATAAATCTTGAACTATTCGCATAGAGCGGTGATCATAGTATTGTTCAAATTTGTACCATTGTCTGTGATGATCCTGTCGGGGATACCGTACCGGCATATGAGGTTCTGCTTGATGAAGCGGGCAACCACATTCTTTGTAACTGAGGCATAGGAAGCTGCCTCGACCCATTTGGTGAAGTAATCAATAGCCACCAGGATGAAGCGATGTCCATTGGATGCCGTAGGCTTGATCTCTCCAATCATGTCAATGCCCCACATTGCGAATGGCCAAGGAGCTGTCAGAATGTTGAGAGGAACGGGAGGAATATGTACCTTGTCGGCGTATACTTGGCATTTGTGGCAGGTACGGGAATGTTGATGAGAATCAGATTCCATGGTAGACCAGTAGTAGCCTGCCCTTAGAATCTTCTTAGCCATCGTATGTCCGCTCAAGTGGGTGCCAAATGTGCCACTATGTATCTCGGTCATGATCAACTCTGCTTCAGCTTTGTCCACACAACGAAGTAGAACACAATCATGGTTGCGCTTATAAAGGATGCCATTGCTTAGGAAGAACTTGGCAGAAAATCTCCTTAAGAACTTTTTGTCATTGACGGAAGCTCCTTCGGGATATTCTCTAGTTTGGAGATACCTTTTGATTTCATGAAACCAGGGTTGTTCCACTACTTCTTCGGTATTAATCTCGGGACAATGCGCGGGCTCATCCATTCGCTCGATGGTAATTTGGGGAGCCCCGTTATCCCAGTTGAGTTTAAACATGGAAGACATTGTAGCCAGAGCATCTGCTAGCTGATTTTCTTCTCGCGGGAAGTGCTCGAAAGTAATCTGCTTGAAATGAGGAAACAACGTCAGGACATGTTCTTTGTATGGGATAATATTAGGATGTTTAGTGTCCCATTCTCCTTTGACTTGACTGATAACCAAAGCCGAGTCCCCAAATACGACCAAAGATATGATTCCCAAGTTTATAGCAGCCTTGAGACCAAAGATGCAAGCTTCGTATTCGGCCATGTTGTTGGTACAACTGAAACAAAGTCGGGCAGTGAAGGGCGTATGGCAACCTTCCGGAGAAATGAGTACCGCACCGATACTGTTGCCAAGTGCGTTTGAAGCACCATCAAAGTACAGGGTCCATCGGGATCCTTGTTCAGGTCCGTCATTCGGTCCGTTATCTTCAATGTTGTCCAATGTCATGATGTCCTCGTCTGGGAAGTCGAATCTCATAGATTGGTAATCTTCAACGGCTTGATGAGCTAGATGGTCAGCTATTACACTACCCTTTATAGCTTTTTGGGTAGTATATTGGATATCATACTCAGTCAGGATCATTTTCCATCTAGCGATTCTTCCAGATAAAGTAGGCTTCTCGAAGATATACTTGATCGAATCCATCTTGGAAATCAGCAAAGTGGTATGAGTCAACATATACTGCCTTAGCCGGAGAGCATCCCATACCAAAGCGCAGCAAGTTTTCTCGAGCAGTGAGTAGCGAGTCTCACAGTCGGTAAACGTTTTGCTAAGGTAATAAATAGAATGCTCTTTTCGGCCACACTCGTCATGTTGGCCCAGCACACACCCCATTGAGTTATCCAAAATAGTCAGATACATGATTAACGGTGTTCCTTCGACGGGTGGCATCAAAATAGGAGGTTCTAGTAAATACTCCTTGATTTTATCAAAAGCAACTTGACAATCATTGTTCCATTCAACTACCTGATCCTTCTTTAACAGTTTGAAAATTGGCTCACAGGTAGAAGTCAGGTGAGAGATGAATCTGGCGATATAGTTCAAGTGTCCCAAGAATCCTCTAACCTCCTTTTCAGTATGGGGGGCAGTCATTTCTTGTATATCTTTCACTTTAGCTGGATCAACCTCGATGCCTTTGTTGCTGACAATAAATCCCATAAGTTTACCAGACCTAACTCCAAAAGTGCACTTGCTTGGGTTCAATCTGAGCTTATACTCCTTCAACCTGGCAAACAGCTTTTGCAAATGTTCAAGGTGTTCTTCTTCTATCTATGATCGAGCTATCATGTCGTCTACGTAAACTTCGATCACATGATGTATCATATCATGAAACAAAGCTACCATGGCGCGTTGATAGGTTTCCCCTGCATTCTTCAGTCTGAATGGCATCACTTTGTAGCAGAAGGTACCCCATTGCATAACGAAAGTAGTTTTCTCCATGTCCTCGGGGGCCATTTTGATCTGGTTGTATCCCGAGAATCCATCCATGAAGGAAAAAACCTTGTGTTGAGTTGTGTTGTCAACCAAGATGTCGATATGCGGTAGTGGAAAATCGTCTTTAGGGCTAGCCCTATTCAAATCCCGATAGTCCATGCACATTCTGACGTTGTCGTCCTTCTTAGGTACGGGCACGATGTTAGCAACCCATTGTGGATAGGAGGTAACAGCCAGAAAGCCAGCGTTGAATTGCTTCATTACTTCAGCCTTGATTTTCTCAGACATGTCAGGCCTCATTCGGCGAACCTTTTGCTTGATCGATGGACAATCTTCTCTTGTAGGGAGACGGTGAACCACGATATCTGTGTCTAAACCTGGCATGTTTTCATAAGACCAAGCGAAGATTTCAACATAATCATTCAACAATTTCACTAAGCGCTCCTTGACATTTGGTTCCAGGTTGGCACCCACTTTTACTTCCTTCATGTCTTCCTCTGTCCCCAAGTTGATGGTTTCTAGCAACTCTTCATGAGGCAGAATGGCCCTCTCTTCCTGTTGTAGAAGTCTGGCTAACTCTCCCGGCACTTCACAATCTTCGTCAACTTCGTACTCAGCATGATTGACCAAATCTTCAGAGTTATTGAAAGCTAAAGCAGAATAGTCACCCAGGGAATCCGGAGTGGATGGGTACCTGCATTTGTGAGTATAGGTGTGTGTAAGGGATAACCATCCTTAAATAAGCAAAAATGCAAAAGGAAAGAAAATGAACACAACCGTTTATAGATGAAAAACGTCCAATGATTCATTAAAACATGGCATATGATTATGAAGAAAATCAAACCCTTACAAATGGACCTACATGCCCCGGGCAAGGCATGAGGTGAAAATAGTGTGCGAATTGTTTTAGTTATTACAGACCATAAAAATGGGAAATTGTTCAAAGATAAAATTACTGGTTGATAAAGGTGATAGGAACAAAATCCTTTACTTCCCAGTTGTTCAAACCCCCTTCGATGGTCGGAAAGATCCAATCTTCAAAGTGGCTCTCTTCATCTTCATCTTTTACAGCATTGATTCCATGGTGTGAGATCTTGACGGGTGGTCCTCCGACCTTGGAGCGACGCATAGCCTTTTGTCCTGCAGCAGTAAACCCTAACCCAAACTTGTATGTCTTATGGGGAAAGTCAGGAAATTGTCCCCATACTGTACTCTTTCCTTCTTTGATCACCGCCTCTGCGTCCTTGAGATATGGCATCCTAGATACATGCTTAGGAATGATATGCACCTCAACCATTGACTTCGCAACTGCTACCTCAGGAGACACTTCCTCGAAATGCTGGAAAGGTGTTTCGATGAACTCGCCATCCAACTCCATATAACGGAAGGAATTGAGATGACTTATCATGTATTCTTCCTCGCCGTGCACTGTTATAATCTTACCCTTAACAGGATATTTCAGCATTTGGTGCAAAGAGGAGGTAACTGCCCCGGCATAATGGATCCACGGTCTCCCTAGCAAACACGAATATGACGGACGGATGTCCATCACGTAGAAGGTGGAATTGAAAACTTCTGTGCCTACTTTGATAGGAATGTCAACCTCTCCATGAACCATTCTCTTAGAACCATCAAAAGCCCTAACAATGATGTTACTAGGTTTGAGAGTCAGTCCTTCGCAGTCCAAACGGTCTAAGGATTTCTTTGGCAGGACATTCAAGGAAGAACCAGTATCAACTAAGACATGGGCAAGAGTGGTTCCCCGGCATTCAACTGAAACATGTAACGCTTCATTATGTTTCCTTCCTTTGGGAGTTAAGTCATCATCGGAAAAGCCAAGGCCATTATCAGCAGTGAGACTGGCCACACATTCCTGAAACTGGTCAGCTGAAGTCTCTTGGGGAACATGTGCCGCCTTCAAGAATTTAATCAGGGCCTTAGCGTGGGCCTCAGAATAGAGCAGAAGAGCCAACATTGAAATTTTAGAAGGGGTAGATCCTAATTGTTCCACAACGTCGTAGTCACTTTTTCTGATTATTTTCAAGATTTCATCCATTTCTTTCTGAGTGGTTTCGTGGATAACCACAGCATGAGCCTTCGTCCTGACAGGCACTTCCAGTATCCCCTTACCCTTGTCGGTAGTATCAGCAGATGGTCTTACTTCAGGAGTATCCAATTCTTCAATCATTGGGCCTTGCACATATGGTCCAACAGGTGCAGAAGCTTTCAAGGGTCCGAAAACTGCTCGAGGGGGAGCAATCTCCAGAGAAAAGATCCGGCCACTGCGGGTTATCTTGCTTGTACCTGTGATGTTCCCTACATCAGGGTTTTCTTCTTCAGAAATCTCTTGGATTGTCTCGATTTGTTTGATACCATGGTAGAAGATTTCTCCCCCATAGTTCCATGGTATCGTTTTGCTTGATTGGTACGGGACAGGTCCCGGCATGGTGATCTTTAATGGTATACATTCAGAGTTGGGTGTAATCCTGACAGGCCTTTTGCAAGCCTTGGGAGGATTGTCGGAAATGGTTATAATTGCAATATCGTTGGTTGAAGTAGCAAAAGTATCAGGAGTAACAGGATTGAAGGTATCAACAAGGGTTTTCTAGAAAATTATCTCTTGGGTATCCATCAGGCGTTGGAAACCTGATTTCAACATTGGGCAATCACCTTGTATGTTCAAACAAAAATAACAGTCTTTATCACAACCAGGAAAGATCCCGGCTCTCAACAAATTTTCCTTAATCACAAGTAACGGCGTCAACAGGTCAACAACATCAGTAACATGAGTGTCCTCTATAACAACATGAATATTGTGGTCGTGCTTGGGCATCGGAGCAGATATAACATTGGGCTTCTCAGGAGCATCAAATTCTACTTCCTTAGTATGATACGGTGGGAGAACTGACTTGAGTTTTGCGTTTGTATTCGCACTTGTTCGGTTGAGCAAGAGTCGCCACCGACTTTTTATTATCCTAAAGGAAAGGTTAAAAAGCACAACAAAAACCTTTTGAGATATTTCGTGGGTTCGGGGGGTAGATTATGAAAAGGGAAGGTATTAGCACCATTTTCATCCATGGTTATCCATGGGCTCTTAGTTACTTGGTTTTTTAGATCACTTGCCTTGATTTTCGATTGCTTTGAAATTGTGGTGTGTGTGTGTGTGTTTTGAAAATGTTTTTGAAATAGACGCCTTTGTTTCGGCAACCAATGTAATTGACTCGTGTTTGAGTGTTTTACAAAAGCGTGTATCTTTTCGAAAAGATGTTTCAAAATGTTTTTGGAAGTTTGTTTGAAAGTGTGTATGAAGTGTGGTTTTTGAAAAGGAGGCAAGTGTTTTTTTTTTGCAAGTTGATCTCAAGTAACTAAGAGTTTGGTCTACCCCTTTTGTACTCAAAGGTTTTCTCTATGTTTTCAACCCTTTTTAACAATTTTGTTCCACCATTGAATTTGGTGGACAATCTTGCGTTTAGGAAGTTTAACGGGACGGGCGCGGGTCATCGTATGGACCATGAATGCAATGGTGCCAAATGTCTTTGGCAATTTGCTTGAAGGGACTATGATCATTCCGTTTTAGGCAACTTTCGAAAGCGTCATCGAGGGACTTATGATCATTTGAATTTGTTTTGCCAAAGAAACTCGACGTGCAAGCATGGCCCATTTTGGAAGGTAACATGTGGGATTACCCTAGGGGGTGCAAGTGTGATTGTGCATTGATTTCATGTATTTGTCTTGTATTAGGTTATCTAGCGTTTGATTTTATGTACATGCAAACCCTAGGTCTAAACATGGTATAATTCGAAAGTGATAAATTGCGAGAATTTAAAGTCTATGCTATTACAAATAGTATCTGGGAGTGGGGGTACAAATTCACAAATGGGGATGAGACTTTTAGGAATGTAGTGTCCAATAATTTACAACCACATCGAATTGCGATCAAATGTAATCAATGTATAGCAAGGTATAAGAATAGTAATTGTATGTGTATCAAATGTGAAAGGTATTGTGTAAGTGTACATGTATTGTTTATTTACAAGTTGAGATGTGAATTTGAATGTATTATTAAGTGCGTATTTGTTTTTGTATTATGTACAAAAAGGTATTTTAAAAGAAAGAAAAATGTTTTTTAAATTCTATTCTTTATGGTGTTAAGATAAAAATATATTTTAATTAATTATGTACAAACATAATATCTTGAAAAAGGGAAAAGTATTTATCTAAAGGGAAAAATTATATAATTATGATTTATGTACAAAGAATATTTTTAAGAAAAGAAATATGTTATTTTAAAGAAAGAATTATGTATTTAGGTATGAAAGTATTTTTATTTACTTAATCATTTTATGTTTAAAAGGAAAAGGAAAATGCTTTTTTTTAAGAAAAATTAATATTTCAAGTTGTTTTAATTAATATATTTATACAAAATTAGAACAAAAATTGAGGTATTGGGTTAAGTGATAAAAGATGTTAATATAAACATGATTTTAGTCTTAACAGAATGGGCCTTAGGCATTTCAGAAATGGGCAAGGCCCAAGTGTTTCACGTTTGTTTTTTAGGGTTGTGAGTTATTGTAACATTTGGATGAAGGGCTTAGGGTTTACAGCGCCGTTTGTGGTTTTGTCTTCATCTTCTCCGGCCAAGCGTCTAGCTAACGTCTCTCCTTGCCTAGCCACCAGTGCTTCCTCTGATTCTTTCCCTCTCCATGGTTGGATCAAGCTAATTCGTGGAATGGGTAACGATTTCGCCTTTGCATTTTTTTTAGGTTTTTTAGAACAATTGTCTGATTTTAAACCTCATGGTTTGATTCCTGATTATTATTATGTTTTTTTTCGCACGAAATGTGAGCAGAATGAGCAGAAAAATTCTACCTTTAACCTTGGGGACGAGGAAAGGAGAAGATTGGGAGGCGCTATGGCGGCTGAGAGCGAAGGGAAATGGGGTTGGGCTATCCATGGTACTCTGTGTCCTTCTTTGCCTTGTATTTGTTGCCTGGCTTGCTTTTTCCTCTTCTCCTTGTTGCTTACTGTATGCTAAATATGCTTGATATCTGATATGCTCTGAGTGTACTTTGTATACTTGAGTATTGTTGTGTCTGCTATTGAATATGTTGCGCTTGATCTATCGCCTTGAAATGCTTGCCCGGTGATGAGAATGCTCTGAGGGCCTCCTTACGTTGCCTCGCCTATGTACACTTCTGTATCTTCTTTTTATGGTTGCCTTTGTTGCCTAACTCGATGCTTTGGTTATTCTGAGTATGCTTATGAGATATGTTGCCTGGGATTTATTTGAACCTTTGCCCAATGATGAGATTGTCTGAGGGCTTTGAGTTGTCGGCTTGAACTTGGTTTCAGGGTTCTGGCTTTGTGTTATAGATTTATAGGCAGGATTTTGGTTTCGTACCAGTCTAGGCTTATGGTATTTTGTTTATGTCATTTCTGGTTCTTGGAAGGGTTTTAACACAGGTAAGGTTTGAAAGCTCAGGCAGGTTTGGTGTTTGTTTTGACCTTGTTTGTCTGTAGTAGGTTAGGCTTATGCTGTTTACAGGTATACTGGCTTGGTTATGGTTTGATGAACTGGTTATTTGACAGGTTAAGGTACTGGGTGTTTAAGGCTTTGATATGCTGTTCTTGTTTTGAATGGTAAGGCTTTAGGCTGTAAGTTCACTGGTTTGCTGGCTTGAGCTTGAGGGCTTTGAGGCTTCAACAGGCTGTAAGTTTTTATTTGTTGAGCTTGAGAGCTTTCAGTTGATACAAGTTAGGCCTTGATGCAGATGGAGGCCTTTTTTAATTGAAGCAGGTTCAGGCCTCTTGTTTGGAGGCTGAACTGTGTTTTAAAAGTTACAGTTTTTGGTTGTGTTTCTTTTCTTGTGTTATTGCTGCCTCTTTGATATTTTCTGCCTCCTTTGCTTCTGACTGTGTTAGCAGTTTTATATTTTTTTCTCTGTCTCAAGCCTAAATTGTAAGCCCTATTTCTTTTTCTCTCCTTCTTCTCTCTCCAGTACAACTTAAAACAATAAAAAATGTTTGTGTTTGTACCTTTCTGAAAAATCAAACAGCTGGGAAATGATGAAACGATATTGCTTGCACTTCTAACCTTTCTCTGCATACTTTCTATTTTCCTGATATTTGCATATCTTCTTTTGACAGCTTTGATGGCCTTTTGTACTTTGACATCTTTTGGGCAACTTTTGTTTAGTTTGTGACTTTAGTTAGGCCATTCTGTTTGCCTTTGGACTCTGTAGTTTGATTTGGATTTGGACTTTGTACCGTGCTGTTTGAGACTTTGGAAATTATGCAGTTTTGACAACTTTGAAATGTGCAATTTTTGACTTTGTGCATTCACATTTAATTTGCAAACATTTTCATCCCTCTTTGTGAACCGGGAGAAATCCCGTGATTTGCAAAGAGGGTGAACTGATCCCGGCCATTTGCTTTTAATGATGAACCCGAATTAATTGTCTGTCTTCTATTTATTTTATCTGCAATTGACTTTTCTTTTGTTCTTTGTTTTGCAGATAAAATCAAATGAAGTAGAGGGAGCATTGGATAGAAGAATGAGGATTAGGAAACTTAGAAAAAATAGGATAGTTTTATTCCAAATTTAATCACTTGTAAACAATTATTATTATGAATACATTGTAAATAAATACTGTATCCAAACAATAATTGTAACGAATAATTAAAAGATGAATTAAAATCCACTTTTTTATCAGTTAATTCCTTTCCTTCCTTTCAAATATTTATTTTATTATTTATAATTCTTAAATTATAATAAATGGAAATAAATTCCAATTATCTCAACTTAGAATAAATAAATAATTAAATAAACATTGTGGTATCTTGAATAATCAAAGCAATGCACTGTCAAATCACACATGCCCAGGTGTCTTTTCCTTTTACTGATTTTAATCAAACACTGCAAACTCAATCCAAATGTTTCAGTCCACATCTCAGAATAACTTGACAAGCACTGTAGAATAAAATCCTTATGAGAAATATGCGTGCGGAAACCCTAGTTTCTGATCAAATGCCAAAGGAGCGTTCACCTGACCAAAGCTGAGCCAAAATCAACCAAACCCTAAACAAACTGTGTGAACTGTCCCAGAGCCATGAAAATCAATGAAAACCCTAATTTTGCCTGACTGCCGAGAAAAGTCTGTTTGACCGATTCTTGAGCCAATCTAAAAAATCAGGAAAAGCCTGACGTTGTGATTTCTTGAGGAAAAATGCGAGGGCAAATTTTGGGGTACAACAGTTGCCCCTGTTCAATCTTCTTAAACCTGAAGAGTTAGATTGGCAAGTTTGCCTTTCGCGACTAGAAGGTAAAAGGAGATTGGACACTAAAGTGCCCAGAAAATTTGCACTCGGCGATGTGATGGTAGAGGTGAATGGGCTTACAGATGCCATTTGGTGATGGGCTTAAAGATGCCATCTAGTGACTGCTGGTAGGAGGATGGGCTTATAGATGCCATCTGGAAATGGGCTTAAAGATGCCATTTAGAAATGTTTGTAGGAGGATGGGCTTGTGGATGCCATCTGGAAATGGGCTTAAAGATGCCATCTGGAAGTGTGATAGAACCTTGTCGGGAATGGGCTTATAGATGTCATTTGGAAGTGTAATGGATAGTTGTGGAGATGGGCTTACAGATGCCATCGGGAGGTGTGACGGAACTTTGTCGAGAATGGGCTTATAGATGCCATTTGGTTTTATATGTCGATCGCATAGGAGATTCTTTAGCGAGAACTTGCGTACTTTGAGAGAGGAAGATGTTTCATGGCTTGTTACAGGTGTTGATCTTTAGTCCCTTCCTACAGATATGCCCTGGCTGGATACAGGTATCGAATCTGGAATTGTTGTCTTCAGATGTGACCTGGCTAGATACAGGAATTGAATCTGGAATTCGTCGTCAACAGATATGCCCTGGCTGGATACAGGAATCGAATCTGGAATTGTGATAGTCTTCAACAGATATGCCTTGGCTGGATACAGGAATCAAATCTTCAAACTCTTCAGATATGCCCTGGCTGGATACAGGAATCGAATCTGGAATTAGTCGTCAACAGATATGCCCTGGCTGGATACAGGAATCGAATCTTCAAATTCTTCAGATATGCCCTGGCTGGATACAGGAATCGAATCTGGAATTAGTCGTCAACAGATATGCCCTGGCTGGATACAGGAATCGAATCTTCAAACTCTTCAGATGTGCCCTGGCTGGATACAGGAATCGAATCTGGAAATAGTCGTCAACAGATATGCCCTGGCTGGATACAGGAATCGAATCTTCAAACTCTTCAGATGTGCCCTGGCTGGATACAGGAATCGAATCTGGAAATAGTCGTCAACATATATGCCCTGGCTAGATACAGGAATCAAATCTTCAAACTCTTCAGATGTGCCCTGGCTGGATACAGGAATCGAATCTGGAATTACGATAGTTAATAGTAATCATCTTTGGGATTGACCTTTTCCTGATAAGGCAAAACATCAGTTGTATGCAATGTCATGATGTATGAAATGAGATAGTGTTGTATGCACTTTATCATGTATGTAAGCAAGATGTATGAAACGTGAAATGTTTATGATGTATTTTCGTCTAGGAAAATAAATCCTTGACGACCGGCCGGGGAATTAAATCCTGGGCTGATGTTGAAGAGTAAAGCTCTTCGTTTCCACTAGGGATGATGGTTGCAAGAATACACCGGTAGGAGAAGATGACTCCGTTGGGGTTTGATGAGAACTCCACTGGGGATTCCACTGATATGTTATGTTGGGGAATTTGATGAACTCCGCTGGGGATAGGAGGAACCTGACTGTTGTTGGGGGAAGGCAAGAATCTTCTAATTGCTGCAGGCACTTGATCTCGGGAATGGGCTTACAGATGCCATTTGGAGATAGGATGGGTAATTGATTGGAGATGTGTTGAATTGTAAGTTGAAATAAGGAACCTGTGTAGGGTTGCTTTATGATGAGTCCGTGTAAAACTGCATCGGTTTTTTGAACACTTTTGACATTCGAATGCCCCAAGTGGTGATGTAGATAATTTCCTGGCTTGTTACAGGTGTTGACCCACAATCAGTCGTCCACTGATATTTTCCTGGCTGGTTACAGGTGTTGATTTGGAACTTAAGAAAGGTAACAGAATGGCAACCGTGTCTGGAGCATATCTGGACCGTATCTTCCAACAGGTGATGAAGGAATGATTGAACACTTTTGACATTCGAATGCCCCAAGTGATGATGTAGATAATTTCCTGGCTTGTTACAGGTGTTGATCCACAATCGGTCATTCACAGATATTTTCCTGGCTTGTTACAGGTGTTGATCTGGAACTTAAGAAAAGTTGGTCAAGGAGATATTGTCCTGGCTTGTTACAGGTGTTGATCTCTTACCTGAGAAAGAAAGATGGTTCCCTGGCTCGTTACAGGTGTTGATCTTCAATCTCTTCATGTAGATGATTTCCTGGCTTGTTACAGGTGTTAATCCACAATCGGATGTTCACAGATATTTTCCTGGCTTGTTACAGGTGTTGATCTGGAACTTCAAAAGGTTGCTTACAGACGTGCCCTGGCTGGATACAGGTATCGAATCTCTAAACTCCTTATGCAGACATGCCCTGGCTGGATACAGGTATCGAATCTACAATCAATCACTCACAGATATGCCCTGGCTAGATACAGGAATCGAATCTGGAAATATGATAGTTGATCTGTTGGCGGTTGTAATTTCCAGCAGGTGGTGAAGGAATGATTGAACCCTTTTGACATTCGAATGCCCCAAGTGATGTTGAATGAGTCTTGAATCAGATTACTCTACGAATTGAGAGATTTCTTGAAATCTTGACTGGACTGTCCCAGGTTATCTGAACTTTGAAAGATCTATCGAAACCTTGACTGGACTGCCCCAGGTTAACTAAACTTTGAAAGATCTGTCGAAACCTTGACTGGACTGCCCCAGGTTAACTGAACTTTGAAAGATCTGTTGAAACCTTGACTGGACTGCCCTAGGTTAACTGGATGGTGCCATGTCATGCCCCTTGTTGATAGGAGATTTGTCGTTGGAAGTGTCATCCTTCTGAAGTGATTTTGTTCACTGAGAGAGTTTTCGTTCCTCCGAACATTCGCTGTATGAATTTCTTCGCTGTCAAACAAAAGCCAAATGTGAACAGTGATATTCAAACAATTCAAAGTTTATGTTTGTCTCGAAGTTTTGAAAAATGCGTTTTTTAGCATAAAACTTTTTATAAGACAAGTCAACACAAGATTTTAGAGCAAAGCCTTACAGGAGTCAGGATACCTTTTGAAACAGTATGCTTTCGAACTAACCCATGCTTCAATTAGGACTTTTGAAGGGTTGTAACGTGGCTTGGTTCACGGTTTAAGAAACAAAGGATAAAGGCTCAAAGTGTATTTGTACCCACCCGCTCTTCGTGATGTTCTTCACACCTAAGCTCAGTTAATTGTGCGTCGCACTCTGTTTTGAGTTTGGAACGACCTTTTGGGCGATGGTTCACCCATTGAACTTGGGAGACAGTCATCATCTCCTTTTTCTTTGCAACATTTTTCATGTTTGTTGAGGATTTGTAATGACCTCACTATTTTGATTTTGATTTGTTATCCCTGACTTTTGCCTGACTGCTCCCATTTTCGAGATTACAGTCAGCGGGATGCCCCAGCTTTCTTAAGCCTCCTTTATAGGTTTTGGCTTGGTGGGCTTTTCTCTTTTGAGAGATTGACTGCCTATGTGATAGGGAACCACCCTTGTCTTTTGATTCCAAAGGAATGCTTTTCTTTTGCTTTGACGTCGTTCGTTGTGTTAAGAACTGAGAGTTTGCGACTTCAATGCGCATTTTCTTTTGAATTAACTGAGGTACTACCCTGCCCCAGGTTTATATCAAAGGTTTTGATCGTTTAGAACATAAAACTCCTACTTCTTTGGCTCGAAGGGGTTGACTAGGGATTATCTTCCTTATAACTCCAGTGTTTGGGATTTGAAAGAAATTCCTGTACATCATCAGCAAGGTCTGTTCAAAAGCATATTGTATGAGATTATGGTATTGTTTCGTCATCCTCCCTCTAAAGGCTTGCAGCTTTTTATCAAGAGTTAAATATCATAAAGAAAGCATAAGAGTAGTGAAACGAATGGATGAATTCAAGACAAACATATGCAATGCATTAATGAAAACAGAGTTTTGACATCAACAGTTAATTGTTTGAATAACAAAAGAAAATTACAACTTTGAAAATTCAAATGAAGCAAAAGTCTCTCAGTTTGAGCTTCATCACTTCAGGTGGAGAACCCCTTAACGGAAGATTTTCATCTCGCCGTCTGGCATGAACTCCAGCACTCCAATGTCGATCAGATCTTGAATCTTGTTCTTCAAGGCCCAACAGTCGTTGGTGTCGTGTCCCGGGCTGTAGGAGTGGTAAACACAAAATGCGTCGGGACGATAGTTAGGAGAGGAGGTATTGAGCTTCCGAGGAGGATCCCTCAAAGTAAGCAGGTTGACCTCCAACAGGCGCTTCAGTATGAAGAATGATGGTATCTCAGTCTCCGTGAACTGTCTTCCCGACGTCTCTTGCTTACGCCGATTACCCCGTTGACGCTGGTGAGGTTGTTGATGGGCTTGTGACCCTAAAGCAAGCAAAGGAGCCTTCCCCTTGTCTTCTTGAGTGGATGGAGGCTGAGCGGTGACTTGCTCTTCAACCTCAGATGTTTGCCCCAATTGGTTGTTTTGAAGCAGTTGGCGGACGAGAACTCTGAGTTCCTCTTGTCTTTGAGATATGTCTTGGATGAGAGCCATCTGGCCCACCAACTGCCCCATCACTTGGATTCTCAATGTTGCCAGATCAAACTGCAGCTCTGCAAGCGGATCGCTCCTGGCATTGTTTGAATTCTCCAAGCCCTTTGTGGGGAGAGCTTTCATTTCTTCTTGCCCCAGAGACAAGTTCAAAAACATTTCCTGCAGCTGAGCAGTCTGATCCTGGATATCCTTGACAGTCCTTTCTAGAGCCATCTCTTACTGAAATAAACAGCAGGAGAGTAAGGAAACCTGAAAAAGGAAAAACTGTCATAATGCAATGCATGATATGTGGATGCATGCTTTCAAGGATCTCTTGGGGTAAACACAAGAAAATGTTAGAGGTTGAACTTTGCTCTTTGGATTAGAGGACTTTGCACCGGTGGATGTCTTTCCACGAGAATCAAGCTCACCATGTCAAGTGGGTCATAGCCCTTGATTCAAGTTGTTGTACTTGATCTTTGATTGGAGAACTGTGCACCTGTGGATGTCTTTCCACAAGAATCAAGCTCACCATGTCAAGTGGGTCATAGCCACTGATTCAAGTTGTTGTACTTGATTTTTGACGGCATTGGTTAGAGGAGAAACCTCTTGCCCCTTTGGTAGACGTCTGGCTCAACGTGACCCTGCATCAAAAGAACCCTCGAGATCCTTGAAATGGTTATTGAAAATGCTATGGTATGATGTTATGATGTACATGTATGCAAAAAGCAAGTGAGTGTATATACAGACAAACATATTCACACAAAGCAAACAAGTCCCTAAGTTTAGGCTTGCATGAGGTTCAGGTACTACCCTCTTTTAGTTTCGTTGGTTAAGACCTGTCCTTTCGAAAGTAACCGGGTTCTAGAGGATCTCAATATCACTGACTACCCTCAATCGGTCATAACTCCAGCATCGCAATCTTTTCTTGCGGCCAGAACCATCGCGAGAGTTTACCCTCAATGAGTGTAGCATACTGCTACTGTTCTAATGGCCAAGTTGGGTCAATTTAGGGTTCTAAGGTCGGTTGGCGCTTAATGACCCCTTAAAAGACCCATATTCTCCTCGTTTCAACACAAGGGATATCGGTACAAACCAAGGTGCCACACCAACGTAGCCACTGATTCACCCATGTCGGTCTACGCCGGACAGGTCCCTCACAGATTATGCTACCTAAAAGGGTATTCCCCAGATCCGGGTTAGGATCTATGAAACTCCGATGCAAAGCCCACAAATGTAAAGCAAACAAAGCAATCAATTGAAAACAAAGGTGATCTAAACCCTAAGGTAACCCCACTTTTAAGGAATTCCCCAGCAGAGTCGCCAGTTCTGTGATTCGGTGGGAGAACTGACTTGAGTTTTGCGTTTGTATTCTCACTTGTTCGGTTGAGCAAGAGTCGCCACCGACTTTTTATTTTATCCTAAAGGAAAGGTTAAAAAGCACAGCAAAAACCTTTTAAGATATTTCATGGGTTCGGGGGGTAGATTATGAAAAGGGAAGGTATTAGCACCCTTTTCATCCATGGTTATCCATGGGCTCTTAGTTACTTGGTTTTTTAGATCACTTGCCTTGATTTTCGATTGCTTTGAAATTGTGGTGTGTGTGTGTGTTTTGAAAATGTTTTTGAAATAGACGCCTTTGTTTCGGCAACCAATGTAATTGACTCGTGTTTGAGTGTTTTACAAAAGCGTGTATCTTTTCGAAAAGATGTTTCAAAAAGTTTTTGGAAGTTTGTTTGAAAGTGTGTATGAAGTGTGGTTTTTGAAAAGGAGGCAAGTGTTTTTTTTTTGCAAGTTGATCTCAAGTAACTAAGAGTTTGGTCTACCCCTTTTGTACTCAAAGGTTTTCTCTATGTTTTCAAACTTTTTTAACAATTTTGTTCCACCATTGAATTTGGTGGACAATCTTGCGTTTAGGAAGTTTAACGGGACGGGCGCGGGTCATCGTATGGACCATGAATGCAATGGTGCCAAATGTCTTTGGCAATTTGCTTGAAGGGACTATGATCATTCCGTTTTAGGCAACTTTCGAAAGGGTCATCGAGGGACTTATGATAATTTGAATTTGTTTTGCCAAATAAACTCGACGTGCAAGCATGGCCCATTTTGGAAGGCAACATGTGGGATTACCCTAGGGGGTGCAAGTGTGATTGTGCATTGATTTCATGTATTTGTCTTGTATTAGGTTATCTAGCGTTTGATTTCATGTACATGCAAACCCTAGGTCTAAACATGGTATAATTCGAAAGCGATAAATTGCGAGAATTTAAAGTCTACGCTATTACAAATAGTATCCGGGAGTGGGGGTACAAATTCACAAATGGGGATGAGACTTTTAGGAATGTAGTGTCCAATAATTTACAACCACATCGAATTGCGATCAAATGTAATTAATGTATAGCAAGGTATAAGAATAGTAATTGTATGTGTATCAAATGTGAAAGGTATTGTGTAAGTGTACATGTATTGTTTATTTACAAGTTGAGATGTGAATTTGAATGTATTATTAAGTGCGTATTTGTTTTTGTATTATGTACAAAAAGGTATTTTAAAAGAAAGAAAAATGTTTTTTAAATTCTATTCTTTATGGTGTTAAGATAAAAATATATTTTAATTAATTATGTACAAACATAATATCTTGAAAAAGGGAAAAGTATTTATCTAAAGGGAAAAATTATATAATTATGATTTATGTACAAAGAATATGTTTAAGAAAAGAAATGTGTTATTTTAAAGAAAGAATTATGTATTTAGGTATGAAAGTATTTTTATTTACTTAATCATTTTATGTTTAAAAGGAAAAGGAAAATGCTCTTTTTTAAGAAAAATTAATATTTCAAGTTGTTTTAATTAATATATTTATACAAAATTAGAACAAAAATTGAGGTATTGGGTTAAGTGATAAAAGATGTTAATATAAACATGATTTTAGTCTTAACAGAATGGGCCTTAGGCATTTCAGAAATGGGCAAGGCCCAAGTGTTTCACGTTTGTTTTTTAGGGTTGTGAGTTATTGTAACATTTGGATGAAGGGCTTAGGGTTTACAGCGCCGTTTGTGGTTTTGTCATCATCTTCTCCGGCCAAGCGTCTAGCTAATGTCTCTCCTTGCCTAGCCACTAGTGCTTCCTCTGATTCTTTCCCTCTCCATGGTTGGATCAAGCTAATTCGTGGAATGGGTAACGATTTCGCCTTTGCATTTTCTTTAGGTTTTTTAGAACAATTGTCTGATTTTAAACCTCATGGTTTGATTCCTGATTATTATTATGTTTTTTTTGCACGAAATGTGAGCAGAATGAGCAGAAAAATTCTACCTTTAACCTTGGGGACGAGGAAAGGAGAAGATTGGGAGGCGCTATGGCGGCTGAGAGCAAAGGGAAATGGGGCTGAGCTATCCACGGTACTTTGTGTCCTTCTTTGCCTTGTATTTGTTGCCTGGATTGCTTTTTCCTCTTCTCCTTGTTGCTTACTGTATGCTAAATATGCTTGATATCTGATATGCTCTGAGTGTACTTTGTATACTTGAGTATTGTTGTGTCTGCTATTGAATATGTTGCGCTTGATCTGTCGCCTTGAAATGCTTGCCCAGTGATGAGAATGCTCTGAGGGCCTCCTTATGTTGCCTCGCCTATGTACACTTCTGTATCTTCTTTTTATGGTTGCCTTTGTTGCCTAACTCGATGCTTTGGTTATTCTGAGTATGCTTATGAGATATGTTGCCTGGGATTTATTTGAACCTTTGCCCAATGATGAGATTGTCTGAGGGCTTTGAGTTGTCGGCTTGAACTTGGTTTCAGGGTTCTGGCTTTGTGTTATAGATTTATAGGCAGGATTTTGGTTTGGTACCAGTCTAGGCTTATGGTATTTTGTTTATGTCATTTCTGGTTCTTGGAAGGGTTTTGACACAGGTAAGGTTTGAAAGCTCAGGCAGGTTTGGTGTTTGTTTTGACCTTGTTTGTCTGTAGTAGGTTAGGCTTATGCTGTTTACAGGTATACTGGCTTGGTTATGGTTTGATGAACTGGTTATTTGACAGGTTAAGGTACTGGGTGTTTAAGGCTTTGATATGCTGTTCTTGTTTTGAATGGTAAGGCTTTAGGCTGTAAGTTCACTGGTTTGCTGGCTTGAGCTTGAGGGCTTTGAGGCTTCAACAGGCTGTAAGTTTTTATTTGTTGAGCTTGAGAGCTTTCAGTTGATACATGTTAGGCCTTGATGCAGATGGAGGCCTTTTTTAATTGAAGCAGGTTCAGGCCTCTTGTTTGGAGGCTGAACTGTGTTTTAAAAGTTACAGTTTTTGGTTGTGTTTCTTTTCTTGTGTTATTGCTGCCTCTTTGATATTTTCTGCCTCCTTTGCTTCTGACTGTGTTAGCAATTTTATATTTTTTCTCTGTCTCAAGCCTAAACTGTAAGCCCTATTTCTTTTTCTCTCCTTCTTCTCTCTCCAGTACAACTTAAAACAATAAAAAATGTTTGTGTTTGTACCTTTCTGAAAAAGCAAACAGCTGGGAAATGATGAAACGATATTGCTTGCACTTCTAACCTTTCTCTGCATACTTTCTATTTTCCTGATATTTGCATATCTTCTTTTGACAGCTTTGATGGCCTTTTGTACTTTGACATCTTTTGGGCAACTTTTGTTTAGTTTGTGACTTTAGTTAGGCCATTCTGTTTGCCTTTGGACTCTGTAGTTTGATTTGGATTTGGACTTTGTACCGTGCTGTTTGAGACTTTGGAAATTATGCAGTTTTGACAACTTTGAAATGTGCAATTTTTGACTTTGTGCATTCACATTTAATTTGCAAACATTTTCATCCCTCTTTGTGAACCGGGAGAAATCCTGTGATTTTCAAAGAGGGCGAACTGATCCCGGCCATTTGCTTTTAATGATGAACCCGAATTAATTGTCTGTCTTCTATTTATTTTATCTGCAATTGACTTTTCTTTTGTTCTTTGTTTTGCAGATAAAATCAAATGAAGCAGAGGGAGCATTGGATAGAAGAATGAGGATTAGGAAACTTAGAAAAAATAGGATAGTTTTATTCCAAATTTAATCACTTGTAAACAATTATTATTATGAATACATTGTAAATAAATATTGTATCCAAACAATAATTGTAACGAATAATTAAAAGATGAATAAAAATCCACTTTTTTATCAGTTAATTCCTTTCCTTCCTTTCAAATATTTATTTTATTATTTATAATTCTTAAATTATAATAAATGGAAATAAATTCCAATTATCTCAACTTAGAATAAATAAATAATTAAATAAACATTGTGGTATCTTGAATAATCAAAGCAATGCACTGTCAAATCACACATGCCCAGATGTCTTTTCCTTTTACTGATTTTAATCAAACACTGCAAACTCAATCCAAATGTTTCAGTCCACATCTCAGAATAACTTGACAAGCACTGTAGAATAAAATCTTTCTGAGAAATATGCGTGCGGAAACCCTAGTTTCTGATCAAATGCCAAAGGAGCGTTCGCCTGACCAAAGTTGAGCCAAAATCAACCAAACCCTAAACAAACTGTGTGAACTGTCCCAGAGCCATGAAAATCAATGAAAACCCTAATTTTTCCTGACTGCCGAGAAAAGTCTGTTTGACCGATTCTTGAGCCAATCTGAAAAATCAGGAAAAGCCTGACGTTGTGATTTCTTGGGGAAAAATGCGAGGGCAAATTTTGGGGTACAACACTTAGCATCAATCAGATCCTGGATTTTGTTTTTAAGCGCCCAGCAATTATTGGTATCGTTCCCAACACTGTCGAAATGGTAGGCACACTTGGCATTGGAGTGGTAGTGAGGAGAGGAGGTGTTAGGGTTTTTTGGCGCTTCCTTCAAACTTGTCAGATTCAGTTTCAACAAATGTGTAAGTACTTGAGCGGGCTTCATATTGATGCGGGTAAACTGCCGTTGTGGCCTTTCCACCCGTTGTTGATTAGGTCTCGACTGATTGTTACGAGGTTGATCATTTGACGAGTTTTGAATCATCACAGCCCCTACAGTTGGCCGGCACTCGGTTCTTCCCTGTCCCTTCTGAGAATACACAGCAAATGCTTCCTTCTTAGCCGGAAAGGGTTTCTTAACAGTTGTGGATGCGGAAGCATCCTTTTGAATCTTTCCACTCTTAATACCGGCCTCAACCCTTTCGCCGGTCAAAATCAGTTCAGTAAATCCCGCGGAAGAACTTCTGATTAGATGATTGAAGAAGGGGCCAGACAGGGTCCCCAGAAACATATCAACTAACTCCCTATTTGATAGCGGTGGCTGCACCCTTCCAGCCAGATCACGCCACTTCTGGGCGTACTCTTTAAACCCTTCATTGGAAGCCATCCCCATACTTTGTAACTGAGTACGAGTGGGCGCCAAATCAGCATTGTATTGATAATGACGATAAAAAGAAGCTGCCAAGTCTTCCCAATTATGAACCTCTGATCTCTCGAGTTGATAAAACTAGTCTAACTGCGTTCCAGACAAGCTGTCTTGGAAAAAGTGTACCCAGAGGTCTTTATCGAATGAGTGGGGTTGGATTTTTCTGACATACGATCTCAAGTGCATCTTTGGGCATGACAGACCGTCATACTTGGCAAATTTTGGCACCTTGAACTTAGGAGGGATACCAATCCCAGCTACCAGCCCTAGTTCTTCAAAATCCAATCTGGGCACCCTCTGCAACTCCATAGCTGCCAGTCTATCCTCAAGGTTCTTATATTTATCATCCGCTGGTGGATACTGTTGTTCGGAGTAGTCTTCGTCTTCTTCCTCTTCCTCCTCTTCAACCTCGGATTCAGAAGGTACAGCAGTCCCTTTCCCTTTGCCAGCCCCTTCGTCAGATGTTGAGGGGAACTCAAGAACCTTCCTAGCATTGCTCTCAAACCTTCTTCCAAAAGTGGCTACCCCAGGTCTCTTTTTCTTTTTCTCCTTATTCTTCTCCAACAAAACTTTGAGGTCCTCTTGACCCTTTGCCAAGGTCATGAGGAGTTGTTGGAACTGTGAATTTTGTGCCTGCAGATCCTTTACTGTCTGCTCCAAATCCATCTTGCTGAAATAAACAGCAGAAAGATAAGGAAACCTGGCATGAAGACTTGTTTATGCATATGATGAATGGTATGTTATTCATGTAATGCATTCAAGGGTACAGAAATTCAAATTTGTTGCAAACAAAAAGAACGCACGTCATATTAAAAAGAAATTTTGTTAGTACATAAGTGCCCCATGGGCAAAATATTATAAAATTCTTAATTTAAAAAGACATTGCGCATCCTCTTTGGCGCGATGTAAGTGTTGAGAGTTTCCTCCTCGTGAAGTCAACGGGTAAGCTCCAGAACCTTCTTCTCACTGGCATAGAAGTTGGCTTCAAAAGTATCCCGTTCTTCTTTGAGTTGGATCCAACTCTTTTGCATTTCTTCCCATGATGTTGGCATGTCAGGATCTCGGATGGTGTATGGAACCTCTTCTTCCATAACAGGCTCTTTTATCAAGGGGAGAATGTGAGGGTATGGCATTATAAGACTCTGGGAGCGGGTTCGTACCCACTTGAGGTAAGTCTCAAGGGGGGTGGAATTTTTGTGCCCCAGTGTCTTACTATCCACCTTGTTGGGCATCCTCCAAGCTCTGATGAACCTTTGTCGAAGTCCTTGCGCATCGTTGTTGAAGTCAAAAACTAAGTCAGGAATCAGCATGTCATGAGGGCCATCCCTCCGAGCATATCCAAATTGTCTCAAAGCTAGACAGGGGTTGTAGGTAATGCCTCCCCTAATGCCAAGTAGTGGGACATTAGGGAATTCCCCACAACGATCAATGATGACGACATTTTCTTTGGACCGAGAACACCAATGTACATCAGAATGTGTGAGGGTCATCAACCATTGTGACCACCTTAAACCCTGCTCATTCTTCAAAACTGATTGTGGAAGGTGAGAAATAAACCACCTTGCTAGGAGAGGAGTACAGCACATGAGAACACCTCTTTTCCTCATTGTTCGTGTGTAAAATGAGTGTAGGATGTCCCCAAGCAATGTGGGTATAGGATTCCTAGATATGAAAATCTTGACAGCATCCACGTCTATAAGTTGGTCAGGGTTTGGGAACAAGACCAACCCATAGATAAGGAGTGCCACAATCTCTTCAAAGGCTTGTAGATCAAGAGAATTCCAGCAGTCTTGTGCCTTCTCGAACAGAAACTTTGCCAAGAAGCCCTTGACACCACTTCTGGTTTCCCAATGCCCCTTGATGTCAGATGGTTGCAAGTGTAATGCTTGAGCAACATCTTCAGGCTTTGGTTCTTTTTCTGTATCGTTGTAGGGTAGTTGATGAAGAATAGGAATTCTCAGGAGTTGAGAAAATTCCTCCAAAGTAGGCACCAATTAGTAATCAGGGAATGTGAAACAGTGATGTAGGGGGGTCAAATAACTGGAAGAGAACTTTCACCATGTCTTCTTAAATGTTGGTGTTGACCAAGTTGAGGAGTCTACCATGTCTTTCACTGAAGAGAGAATTCTCTGGAATCCTGGAAGTAAGCTCCTTGAGTTGAGGAGGAATTTTCACAAGGTTGACTTGAATTGTTTTTTTGCGAATAGATTCCATGACCTACAAAACAAGAACAAAGATGAAGATCCAAACCCTTGAAATGGTTAGTGGATGCATATGATGCTTTATGATGTTCATGATGTATGCACAAACACATGTACAAGCAAGTCACACAAAACCCTAGTTTCAGGCTTGCATGAGGTTTTATAGGTAAGTACCCTCTTGAGTTTAGTTGGCTTAAACCTGTCATATAAATAGTAATCGGGTTCTAAGGAGCTCAATATCACTGGATTGTTTTCTATGTTCATTGTTTTGGTTTAGCCACTTAACTAGCGACCAAAATATTCCAAAAAAACAACCTTCAATGAGTGTAGTATCGAGTATCTACCAACTTCAGACTGTACCAAAGTCGGTCATCTCACTACCCCTAAAAAGGCAAAGATGGTCAAGTAAGGTTCTAAGAGTTCATTAGTGCTTCATGACATCACTCAGCGGCCCCGTATTCTCTTTGATTGACTCAAAGGCTACCGGTACTCATAAATATGTCGCACTAATATAGCTATTTCTTCAACCATGTCGGTATACTCCGCACAGTTTCCACAACGTATTGCTATTTACCTATGAATGTTTCCCAAATCCGGGTAGAGGATTACAAGCCCAAACAAGAGAACCAAATGTAAAGCAATCAAAGCAAACAATAATCATGCAAAGGGTGATCTAAGCCCTAAGGTTACTCCACTTTTAAAAGTTTTCCCCAGCAGAGTCACCAGTTCTGTGATACGGTGGGAGAACTGACTTGGGATATTGCGTTTGTGTTTGCAAATGTTTTGGTTTAGCAAGAGTCGCCACCGAATTTTTATTTTATCCTAAGGAAAGGTCAAAAAGCACAGGAAAGACCTTTGAGATGTTTTCTTGAGTTCGGGGAGTAGATTATAGAAAGGGAAGGTATTAGCACCCTTTCTATCCATGGTGATCCATGGGCTCTTAGTTATTTGCTTAGATCACTTGCTTTGCTTTTCAATTGTTTGAAATGGTGCTTTGTGTATGATTTTGAAAAGATGTTTTGAAAAGAGGCCATCGTGGTGGAAACCTTTGTAATGATTCTTGTTTGAATGTATACAAAGGTGTTTTTGTCTTTTGAAAAATTTTCAATGTTTGAAAGTAGGGTTTTGCAATTGTGTTATGAAGTGTGTTTTGAAAAATAGCAAGGATGTTTTTGCAAGCTTGATCAAGTAACTAAGAGTTATCTACCCCATTTTACTCAAAGATCTTTCTTATGTTTTTTAACCCTTTTAACAGTGTTGCTTCACCATTGTATTTGGTGAACAACCTTGTGTTAGGTTGTTAAACGGGACAGGCGCGGGTCATCGTATAGACCATGATAGCAATTGTGTCAAGTATCTTTGGCAATTTTCTTGAGGGTATTGATCATTTTGTTTAGGCAACTCAGATAGCGTCATCGAGGGACTATGATCTTTTGTTTTGTTTTTATTTTGCCAAAGTACTTGAGATGCAATCATGGCCCATTTTTGAAGGCAACAAGTGGATTGAAACCCTAGGGGTGTAAGTGTGCATTGTGTTTGTTTTTTCATGTATGTTTATCTTGGATTAGGTCAAACTACTTATTGATTTTATTTTGCATACAAACCCTAGGTCTAATCATGGCATAATTGGAAGCATTTAAAAGTGTGAGAATTTAAAGCCTACACTATTACAACATGATATAGGGAGGGGGTACAATTTTGAATTGGGGGGTATTTGACAAGAAATTAAATTCTAAACTATTACAACCAAATCGAATGTATAGGCAATCTTTAAATGTACAATAATTGAATAAAATACAATAAATAAATGTCAAATAAAATGTATTATGCAAAAAGTTTTTATGTATGTAAAAAGTATTTTTTAATGTGAAATTTAAATAATAAAAAAAATATCAATTTTAATTATTTTTGTTCTTTAGAGCAAAAACCCTAATTTTTTAAGTAAATAGTATTATTTATTGATTATATACAATAATATATTAATTTATAAAAAAAATAAAAGTATATTGTAAAAAAGATATTTTTAGTGTAAAATATTAATAAAAATAAAAATGTATTATTTTTGTATTTTTGACCTAATTATTTAATAAAATAAAGTATATAAGTATATATATAAGTATATAAGTATATAAGTATATATATATATATATATATATATATATATATATATATATATATATATATATATATATATATATATATATATATATATATATATATATATATATATATATATATATATATATATATATATATATATATATATATATATATATATATATATATATATATATATATATATATATATATATATATATATATATATATATATATATATATATATATATATATATATATATATATGTGTGATACAGTGGGAGAACTGACTAGTGTTTTGCGTTCGTATTCGCAAATGTTTCGGTTGAGCAAGAGTCGCCACCGACTTTTTATTTTATCCTAAGGAAAGGTTTAAAAAGCACAGCAAAAACCTTTGAGATTTTTCTTGGGTTCGGGGAGTAGATTATAGAAGGGGAAGGTATTAGCACCCCTTCTATCCATGGTTATCCATGGGCTCTTAGGTACTTGCTTAGATCAATCTTGCCTTGGTTTTCAATTGTTTGAAATGGTACTTTGTGTGTGGTTTTGAAAACGTTTTGAAAAGATGCCTTGTGCTAGGCTAACCTTGTAACAATTCTTTACTCGAATGTTTTACAAAAAGGTGTTTTATCTTTTTTTTTTTTTTTAAAAGATGTTTCAAGGGTTTGAAAAGTTGATTTTGAAAGTGTTTGTGAAGTGGGTTTTGAAAATAGGCAAGTGTTTTCTTTGCAAATTGACAAGTACTTAAGAGTTATCTACCCTAAAGTTTTCTCAAAGATTCTTGTTATGTTTTAAACCTTTTGACAATTTTGTTCCACCATTGCATTTGGTGGACAATCTTGTATTAGGAGATGAACGGGACGGGCGCGGGTCATCGTTTAGACCATAATTGCAATAGTGTTGAATGTCTTTGGGCAATTTTTTAAAAGGGACTTGATCATTCATTTCGGCAACATTTTTGAGGGACTATGATCATTTTGATTGTTTGTTTTACCCAAAGAAATTCAACATGCAATATGGCCCAATTATTTGAAGGCAACAAAGTGGAATACCCTAGGGGTGTTAGTGTGCAAGTGTGTTTTATTGCATACAAGAGTTTTTTCTTTGAATTAGGTTTTTCTATTTCATTGATTTTATCTTGCCATACATGTCCTAATTACTAGCAAATGAGAAGCGGAAATATAAAATCCTACGCTATTACAACAATTAGGGGAGGGGGATACACATTTGTACATGGGGGGTTCAACGAGAAAAATAGACAAAAAAGAAAATAGCGAAAAACAAGATATATAGAGAGAGAGAGGGAGCCCGCGCGCTGTTGGGAGGCCATCAGAAGTTCTGACCCAGATCCGTTGTCAGATGATCAACCTGTTGGTGAAACTGGATGAGTCAGAACTTCTGACTCTAGAACCTGCAAAACAGAACCTTGTTAGTGGGGAAATCAGAAGTCCTGATTTCCCTGCGCTGCAAGACAGAAGTTTGTTAGTGGAGAAACCAGAAGTTCTGATTCTGCTGAAAAGGCAATAACTCTCAGAGGTTCTGATGTCATTGACAGCAAAACAGGCTTCAGATGTGCTAACGTCAAAGTCAGCACTTGGCTTTTTCCTGTACTAATCAGAACATCTGCAATCCTGTTGTTACTCCACAAAACAGGAAACATATTTGGAACAGATCCAGCAAAATAGCAAAAATGTTTCAGAGGTCAGAATCACCAAGGTCACATGCAAGTCCTATACTGGCTCAGAACGTTCTGAGGTATGAAAGTCCTCAGAACATAAACAGCAATAACATGAATATTTATATTATGTTACTTGAATATGCACAGCTGATGATGCTTAATAGTGTGGTGAGAGTCAGCAGGTGCTTACCTGACTGTCTGGAAAATGGTGGGTGAAAGTTAGCTTTTGGTTCTGGTGGTTGTTCTGGACAGATTTGGAAAAGGGGAAGTGAAGGTGTATACGTGTATAAGGTCAGAAGTTTGGAAAGAACGTTTTTGGTTTACATAAAAGAGTTGGATGTTTGATGAAGTTGAAGGTAAGAAACTTAAAGTTATGAAACAAAGCTGGAGATTTTGGCAGAGTTTCAGAATGTTATGTTGCTAGGAGTTTCGTTTCTCTCTTAGCAGTTTTTCTGTTTCTTTTCTTGAACCTGTTTTGCAGTGATGAAAGCTCTCTATTTATAGGCAAAGTTCTTGTGGATGCCTTGAACATTTAAGGCGCCAACAGAGTTTGAATTTGTTCTTTGACAGAAATTCCTGGGAAGTTGTGACAACAACTATCTTTCAGCCTAGGTAGCAGCAGCAGGCGTAGATTGGGGAGAAGTGACCTCTGAAGTGGGCGGTGGCGTGAAGACCCATGCCAGAATCTGTGCAAAAGCATTTTCCAAGCCACACGTGAATGCTCAGGAGTGGTTGGAAGCATTAATGGGCATTAAATGGTGACAAGACCTGTCAATACCAACATTCTGGTAAGGGAAACCAGCGTTGAATCAGCAGCGTAAACCATGCTCTGGCCTTGGCTACATGTTGTCTTAGCATGCTCTGGAAATTCTCCTGGTTTTCTGGTACGTTCCTTGGATCTACTTCTGGACAATTTGGATTTAGAGATTCTGTATCAGTGACACCTATCCTTCTGGCCTTTCATCTTCTGATTTCAACCTGTTCTGAAGGAGCCTTCATACTTTCCTGTTTCTCTTGTATTCCTTTAGCAAGTTCTGACTGAGCTTGTGTAACTGCTGAAGGGGCATGTTCTGTTTGAGGCTTACACTCTGAACCACGTTTACAACTTCTGATTGAACTGATGTAGCTGCTGAAGAGCCAACTTCTGACCACGCTGAGCCAAGCTTGCAACTTCTGACCGTCTTCATCTGGAATCGGTCCAGAAAATCTGGAGCGCTGATTTTTTCTAAAAACACTTATTTTAAAGAAGCACTTAGAATTTGATTTTCCTCAAGATGAAGCGTTGTTTCCGGAGTTTGTGAGACCATCTTGCTCTTGTAAGTGGCTTGCTTGGGCAAAAGGATAACCCAGGACTTGGATTTGTTTCGGGGGACTTTGAAAAATCTAAGATGGTTTCCTGAAGCAAGGGAGGGCAAATTTTGGGGTACAACAGTTGCCCCTGTTCAATCTTCTTGAACCTGAAGAGTTAGATTGGCAAGCTTGCCTTTCGTGACTCGAGGGTAAAAGGAGATTGGACACTAGAGTGCACGGAAATTTGCACTCATCAAAGCACTGGATGCGGGAATGGGCTTAGAGATGCCATTTGGAGATGGGCTTAACGATGCCATCTAGGAGAGTGACAGAAACTTGTCGGGGATGGGCTTAAAGATGCCATCTGGAAGGGAACATTAGGAAAGTGTCCAAGCTTTGGACCATTTCTGAATTGGGGGTCTGAACAAGCAATAGGTTGACATTCGTTGTTGGGAGGAACCTGCAAGCTGTTTTCAGGAAGTCGCATCTAAACAAGTTGATAGATTAACATCCGTTACTTGGGAAGAATCCATGAACCGTTTTCAGAAGTCTGGAAGAAGAAACTGAACAAGTGACAGGTTAACATCCATTTACTTGGAGAAACCGTGAACTGTTTTCAGAAATCTTGAGATTGAATCAGCAATAGAGCAGCATCCGTTGTTGGGAAGCTTCCGTAAACTGTCTTTAAGAAATTGCATCTGAACAAGTTGATGGATTAACATCCGTTACTTGGGAAGAATCCATGAACTGTTTTCAGAAGTCTTGAGAAGAATCTGAACAAGTGATAGGTTAACATCCGTTTACTTGGAGAACCCGTGAACTGTTTTCAGAAATCTTGAGATTGAATCAGCAATAGAGCAGCATCCGTTGTTGGGAAGCTTCCGTAAACTGTCTTTAAGAAATTGCATCTGAACAAGTTGATGGATTAACATCCGTTACTTGGGAAGAATCCATGAACTGTTTTCAGAAGTCTTGAGAAGAATCTGAACAAGTGATAGGTTAACATCCGTTTACTTGGAGAACCCGTGAACTGTTTTCAGAAATCTTGAGATTTGAATGATTTTAGTCTGTCGACTGATCTTACTTGAAAAGGCAAAGAGTTAGTTGTATGCAATGCTATGATGCATGATACAATGTATATTTTGTGTTATGAATGTAAATGGATGTGCATGTAAGCTGGAGAGCTGTCTTGCACAGGATAGATGAATCCGGGATAGCGGAAGATAGAAGTATCCTGACTGCTGCCGGGGAAGATAAGTCCTGGGTCGTTACTGGGGAACCTGGAGCTTGGGTTGTATACCAATCTTCTGGGGAATTCCTGAAGTCTTCTACTGGGGAGTACCAAACTAGTGGACTTAAAGCTGGGGAGGCCAGATTGAGAATCTTCAGCTTGGAGAGAAGTATCTCTGGAGATTTCACTGGGGAACTCAAGATTTTTCTTCCTAAAGACCCTGTGGGGAGAAGGCTTGACAGTCTGACTCCGCTGGGGGTTGTCCATTTGAAGCTTTTGATCTGCTGGGGATACTGAGGCTTAAACTCTGAGGGAAAATGATTTCCGGAAGATTCTCTGGCTGGGGATTTGCAAAGATAAACTCCTCCGGGGATAGTATTGATAAGTTATTGCTGGGGGAATTTTGAGGAACTCCGCTGGGGAATTTTGAGGAACTCCGCTGGGGACGGGAAGAATTTTGGCGAGCGCGATCTCCCCTGGTGGTTAGCTGAGGATAACCCAGTTATAAGCCTTTGTAAGGAATAACCTTGAATAAAACTCGGAAGGGACGTCCGTGCTCTGCGGGGAATACCTTTCAGAACCTTACTGGGGATAAGCTCCGAGGGTCTGCTGGAGATAGACCTCAGGGTTTGCCAGGGATGTGGATTACAGATCTTGAGGGATTTCCTTTGAAAGGGTGTCAAAATGTCCGTTTGTACTTTCATCCTATCAGTAATCCTTTTCTTAGATTCAATTAGGAAGTGATCATGTTTCAAATGCATATGCCTATTTAACAAAACATTGGACGTTTCTCAAAATAAAACAAATAGTGCAAGAGAAAAAGAAAAAGTGAAATGACACAAATTTTGGGAAGAGTATTTGTATTGATTTTCTTTGGGTATATTTGTACAAAGGAGACAATTATCCTAGTAAGAGGATCTTGTCGTGAATATTTGAAAAATTTATACAAAACAAAGATGGATATGTGAAATAATTCCATGGGATTCCATTCTGTTGTAGCTTTCACAACTCTGAACCTCTGTCCATTCAATGCTTCGTTTGACGATGGCTGGATTGATCAGAAACCTGGAACCGGTTGATGAAGAGATCGTCTTTGAAGTGATCCGACGAGACATAGTCATACGCTTTAATTCCCTAACTTTTGCCTGAATCGCCCTTTCGGGTTTTCGGTCCACCGGGAAACCCCTTTTTGCCCAAGCCGCCCTTTCGGGTCTTCGACTTGCCGGGTGTACAGATTTTTTTGTTTTTATCCCTAATTTTTGCCTGAACCGCCCTTTCGGGTTTTCGGTTCACCGGGATGCCCATTTTTGCCCAAGCCGCCCTTTCGGGTTTTCGGCTTGTCGGGTTATTTTATGCGTAGTATCTTTTGACTATGTCTGCGTTCGCAGGGTGCGGCAAATCGTCGCCGTCCATGGTGGTCAGAATCATCGCACCACCAGAAAATATGCTTTTGATCACAAATGGTCCTTCATATGTAGGAGTCCATTTGCCCCTGGGATCACTTTGCGGCAAGATAATCCGCTTGACTACTAGATCTCCGACTTGATACACTTGGCGTCTGACTTTCTTATTGAAGGCCTTGATCATCCGTTTTTGATACGTCTGACCATGACATATAGCCGCAAGTCGCTTTTCGTCGATCAGATTGAGTTGATCAAGTCGGGTCTGCATCCAATCATCCTCATTCAAACCTGCATCCTTCATAATCCTTAGAGACGGGGTCTGAACTTCCATAGGCAAAACAGCTTCCATGCCATAAACCAAAGAAAATGGGGTTGCCCCAGTTGAAGTACGTATCGTCGTACGGTATCCATGCAGCGCAAACGGCAACATCTCATGCCAGTCTTTGTAAGTGACTGTCATTTTCTGAATAATCTTTTTAATGTTTTTGTTCGCAGCTTCAACAGCACCGTTCATCTTCGGCCGATAGGGAGATGAATTGTGATGATAAATCTTGAACTGTTCACATAATGCAGTGATCATTGTGTTATTCAGATTTGTACCGTTGTCCGTGATGATTCTGTCTGGAACACCATACCGACATATGAGGTTATGTTTGATAAAGCGGGCAACCACATTTTTGGTGACAGAGGCGAAGGAAGCTGCTTCGACCCATTTAGTGAAGTAGTCAATGGCAACCAGGATGAAGCGATGTCCGTTGGAAGCCGTGGGTTTGATCTCTCCAATCATATCAATGCCCCACATTGCAAAGGGCCATGGAGCAGTCAGGGCGTTGAGGGGAACCGGAGGGATATGAACTTTGTCAGCATAGACTTGACACTTGTGACAAGCACGGGAATGTTGATGGCAGTCAGCCTCCATGGTAGACCAGTAATAGCCTGCCCTTAGGATCTTCTTAGCCATTGTATGCCCGCTCAAGTGAGTGCCAAATGGTCCGCTGTGTATATCGGTCATAATCAACTCTGCTTCAGCTTTATCCACACACCGGAGTAATACACAATCATGGCTTCGTTTGTACAGGATGCCGTTGCTCAGGAAGAACTTAGCAGCGAATTTCCTTAAGAACTTCTTGTCATTCACGGAAGCTCCTTCAGGATAATCTTGGGTCTCGAGATACCTTTTGATTTCATGGAACCAAGGTTGTTCCATTACTTCTTCGGAGGCAGCAAAGCGATGAGACATTCGAAGACATAAAGGCGATAGCAGAGTTGGAACCCAGTGGGATTGTTCACATAGCTGTTTTGTTTCCTTTTTCAAATTATAAACTCTATACTATTTGGCGATATCCTCTTACTAGGATGTCAGCCTCTTGTACAAAAACGCCTATTTACAGGCAAACTCAAAAATCAATACAAATTCACTTGTCCATACAAATGGCCACTGTTTTTCTTTTTTCTGTTTTGTTTTGCGAAGAACGTCCAATGTTCATTTTTGATATATGCATTTGACATTAAATTGCTAATTCATAAATATTTGCATATGAAACAAGAGATTGATTACAGGTGACATCAGAGACAGGGGCAATCGAAGTTGTCTAATGCATGTCTGGTTGTTTTGTCCGCCAAGGCACCAAGGTAGGTTCAACTGAAGAATGTGGTCAAATCATCTCAACGCCCCGCAGAGTAAAACAAGGTTCAGTAGTACTTTCCCCAGCAGAGTCGCCAGTTCTGTGATACGGTGGGAGAACTGACTAGTGTTTTGCGTTCGTATTCGCAAATGTTTCGGTTGAGCAAGAGTCGCCACCGACTTTTTATTTTATCCTAAGGAAAGGTTTAAAAAGCACAGCAAAAACCTTTGAGATTTTTCTTGGGTTCGGGGAGTAGATTATAGAAGGGGAAGGTATTAGCACCCCTTCTATCCATGGTTATCCATGGGCTCTTAGGTACTTGCTTAGATCAATCTTGCCTTGGTTTTCAATTGTTTGAAATGGTGCTTTGTGTGTGGTTTTGAAAACGTTTTGAAAAGATGCCTTGTGCTAGGCTAACCTTGTAACAATTCTTTACTCGAATGTTTTACAAAAGGTGTTTTATCTTTTTTTTTATTTTTTAAAAAAGATGTTTCAAGGGTTTGAAAAGTTGATTTTGAAAGTGTTTGTGAAGTGGGTTTTGAAAATAGGCAAGTGTTTTCTTTGCAAATTGACAAGTACTTAAGAGTTATCTACCCTAAAGTTTTCTCAAAGATTCTTGTTATGTTTTAAACCTTTTGACAATTTTGTTCCACCATTGCATTTGGTGGACAATCTTGTATTAGGAGATGAACGGGACGGGCGCGGGTCATCGTTTAGACCATAATTGCAATAGTGTTGAATGTCTTTGGGCAATTTTTTAAAAGGGACTTGATCATTCATTTAGGCAACATTTTTGAGGGACTATGATCATTTTGATTGTTTGTTTTACCCAAAGAAATTCAACATGCAATATGGCCCAATTATTTGAAGGCAACAAAGTGGAATACCCTAGGGGTGTTAGTGTGCAAGTGTGTTTTATTGCATACAAGAGTTTTTTCTTTGAATTAGGTTTTTCTATTTCATTGATTTTATCTTGCCATACATGTCCTAATTACTAGCAAATGAGAAGCGGAAATATAAAATCCTACGCTATTACAACAATTAGGGGAGGGGGATACACATTTGTACATGGGGGGTTCAACGAGAAAAATAGACAAAAAAGAAAATAGCGAAAAACAAGATATATAGAGAGAGAGAGGGAGCCCGCGCGCTGTTGGGAGGCCATCAGAAGTTCTGACCCAGATCCGCTGTCAGATGATCAACCTGTTGGTGAAACTGGATGAGTCAGAACTTCTGACTCTAGAACCTGCAAAACAGAACCTTGTTAGTGGGGAAATCAGAAGTCCTGATTTCCCTGCGCTGCAAGACAGAAGTTTGTTAGTGGAGAAACCAGAAGTTCTGATTCTGCTGAAAAGGCAATAACTCTCAGAGGTTCTGATGTCATTGACAGCAAAACAAGCTTCAGATGTGCTAACGTCAAAGTCAGCACTTGGCTTTTTCCTGTACTAATCAGAACATCTGCAATCCTGTTGTTACTCCACAAAACAGGAAACATATTTGGAACAGATCCAGCAAAATAGCAAAAATGTTTCAGAGGTCAGAATCACCAAGGTCACAGGCAAGTCCTATACTGGCTCAGAACGTTCTGAGGTATGAAAGTCCTCAGAACATAAACAGCAATAACATGAATATTTACATTATGTTACTTGAATATGCACAGCTGATGATGCTTAACAGTGTGGTGAGAGTCAGCAGGTGCTTACCTGACTGTCTGGAAAATGGTGGGTGAAAGTTAGCTTTTGGTTCTGGTGGTTGTTCTGGACAGATTTGGAAAATGGGAAGTGAAGGTGTATACGTGTATAAGGTCAGAAGTTTGGAAAGAACGTTTTTGGTTTACAGAAAAGAGCTGGATGTTTGATGAAGTTGAAGGTAAGAAACTTAAAGTTATGAAACAAAGCTGGAGATTTTGGCAGAGTTTCAGAATGTTATGTTGCTAGGAGTTTCGTTTCTCTCTTAGCAGTTTTTCTGTTTCTTTTCTTGAACCTGTTTTGCAGTGATGAAAGCTCTCTATTTATAGGCAAAGTTCTTGTGGATGCCTTGAACATTTAAGGCGCCAACAGAGTTTGAATTTGTTCTTTGACAGAAATTCCTGGGAAGTTGTGACAACAACTATCTTTCAGCCTAGGTAGCAGCAGCAGGCGTAGATTGGGGAGAAGTGACCTCTGAAGTGGGCGGTGGCGTGAAGACCCATGCCAGAATCTGTGCAAAAGCATTTTCCAAGCCACACGTGAATGCTCAGGAGTGGTTGGAAGCATTAATGGGCATTAAATGGTGACAAGACCTGTCAATACCAACATTCTGGTAAGGGAAACCAGCGTTGAATCAGCAGCGTAAACCATGCTCTGGCCTTGGCTACCTGTTGTCTTAGCATGCTCTGGAAATTCTCCTGGTTTTCTGGTACGTTCCTTGGATCTACTTCTGGACAATTTGGATTTAGAGATTCTGTATCAGTGACACCTATCCTTCTGGCCTTTCATCTTCTGATTTCAACCTGTTCTGAAGGAGCCTTCATACTTTCCTGTTTCTCTTGTATTCCTTTAGCAAGTTCTGACTGAGCTTGTGTAACTGCTGAAGGGGCATGTTCTGTTTGAGGCTTACACTCTGAACCACGGTTACAACTTCTGATTGAACTGATGTAGCTGCTGAAGAGCCAACTTCTGACCACGCTGAGCCAAGCTTGCAACTTCTGACCGTCTTCATCTGGAATCGGTCCAGAAGTTCTGGAGCGCTGATTTTTTCTAAAAACACTTATTTTAAAGAAGCACTTAGAATTTGATTTTCCTCAAGATGAAGCGTTGTTTCCGGAGTTTGTGAGACCATCTTGCTCTTGTAAGTGGCTTGCTTGGGCAAAAGGATAACCCAGGACTTGGATTTGTTTCGGGGGACTTTGAAAAATCTAAGATGGTTTCCTGAAGCAAGGGAGGGCAAATTTTGGGGTACAACAATATATATATATATATATATATATATATACTTATATACTTATATACTTATATATATATATATATATATATATATATATATATATATATATATATATATATATATATATATATATATATATATATATATATATATATATATATATATATATATATATATATATATATAAATAAAATTAATTATTTACAAAAAAAGTGTATATTCAAGAAAATGTTTTCAAATGTAAATAAAAAAATGATAAATGAAAATAAACATATTTTACATTATTCTTTAGGTTTTTGATAAAAAAGAAAATAAATTATTTATATATTTATACTAGTAAAAATGAAAATAAATATCAAATAAATATGAAAAAATATAAAAATAAATTTTAAGTATTTTTTATGTTAGAAAATAAAATATCAAAATCAGAAATGAAACAAAAATGCAAAAATGACAAATGTACAAGAAATGGGCCAGGGGATGCAAAAAGAAAAGAGGGGGGTGCCAAAAGTAAGCCTGTACAGGCCCAGCCCAAACCAAACTTCATGTTCTTCCTTTGAACAACAATACGCGCGCTTCTGTACACAAATGCTATCTCCTGATTCTTTGATTTTTTTGACAAAACTCATAACATGAAACTTTTAGAGCATCAAACAACGAATTCAACCATATAAAAAACTTAAGCTAACTCTCAAAGACCAGAGAGAATTTCTCTGGCCCTAATTTCTAACCTAGTTTTTTCAGGAAGTTCATGGGTGAAATTCTCCTAGCACGATTAATATAAATGAAAACTGAGCATATGTATGGCTTCAGGGCTATGAGTACAACATATTTCATTCACAAACCTAAGCCTAACTATTCCTAAATAGAGAGATAGAAGTTCATGAAATACCTATTTCAGTTGACTTCGAGCTAGCCAATGCAGCAACTTCTAAGGGTGCTTGAGGTTCTGTTGAGCTTGCCTGAGGTCCACTAAAGCTTTTCCAATGCTTGGCTTGTTTTGAAGTAGCCTGAATCGTGCTACAGAACTCAACCTGCAAAGCTTTGAAACAAAAATGGCAATGTGTGTTAAAGGTGTTACAGCTAGCAATGGATGATCTGGATAGCTTAGGTATGTTGGTTGGAAGGTGTTTGAAGTATCTTTGGACAAAATGCACGATGGAATTTGATTATGGCTTAAAGTTTCCAGAACTGACTCTGTTTTGCAAGAAAATGGGGAATTTGAGTATGAGGAGGTTTGAGTGATGAATGGGTCGTGTTTCTGGCTTGTTAGGAGGTACAAAACTTGTTTACAATGTTTGTGTAAGTTGGTTTTATCAGATATGGAAGTTGGCTTTGTATTTTGCAACTTTCTTCTACTTGAAGCCAAAAGAGTGGAAGTGATGTTATAGCTTTGTACAGGCCCTCCTATCACCCTGCACACAACACTCTTGGCCCCTCTAACTCATGGATTTGGTTTGCAGTATCAGATTTTGTTCAAGGCTCAAGGCTTAGTGTTTTGACATAAAGTAACCTTTTGCAAAAATGGCAATATACCTTTTACCATTTAGGGCTTAATCTTGTATGCAATGTCCAAATGACCAAGATAATACCTTAGCTCAATGGTTATGCATTAAATTATGGAGTACAAACTGGTTTTGAGGCCTGTAATTGTGAACCAAGCTAGCTAGATCAGATTTGCAAATTGGTATGGACATGTATTGGCCATGGATCAAAGTGAGTTTATGCCAACTTCAAGCATTCGATTCTCTCTAACCACAAGGGTGTTTGAGGAGTTCTTGGACAATTTGGAAAGCTTGGAACATGTACTATAATCCATCTTTGAAATGAAACTTGAAAATCTAAGTTGAACTATGTGAAAAGTGGCCAAGAAGATGGGTCAAAATGCTGCCTAGATTAGGGCAAATTTTCTCTAAGTTAAAAGTTTTAGGTACCCTTGTTCCAAAAATCATAACTTGAGATAAAAGCATTCTTTGAGAAAACTTTGTGAATCAAAGTTGTAGACTTTGTGATGTAATACAACTTTCATGATACAAGTTTTGTTTGAATCTATTTTCATCTTGGTGAAAAAAAGGGACAAAGTTAGGAAAAAATAAGAAAATTTCATAACTTAGAAAATTTATATGTTATGAAATTTTTCCATTTTAAACCCTAATTTGCATTTTTGGGTTTCTTGATGAAAAAGTTTCATAATTTGACATGTCTTCATGAAAAATAACTCTTGGCACTTGATTTTGACCAAAAAGTCAAAGTTTGACTTTTTAGTGCACAGTCAAATTTTGATCAGTTGACTGAAAAATTCATCTGTCAATCCTATGTATTTGAGATCTTTTGAACTTGTTGAATGGGTCAAGACAATTTCATTGAGTCCTTGAGTCCATGTGTGATCTTGATTTGCCATTGGCTAGGTCAAACAGTCAAAAATTGCCTTTGTGCAGTCAAAACCCTAAAAATGACCATTTTGCCCTTTTGGTGATCTGATCAAATTTCTTGTGGAATTGTGATCCAAACTTGATCAAATGGTTCATATGAGTTCATAATGTTGATGTGGGTCAAATTTCATGAGGTTTGACTGTCAATAGGTCACAGTTGACGTTTCCCCAATACAGCTGATTTCTAGGTCAACTGTCCAATTGACTGGGCAAAAATTTGAATTAAGGCTTGAGACTTGGAATGGACAAAATTGTGAGTCCAACATGAAGCATGAAAGTCACTTTGGGAATTTGTAGGTCAAAATACCCCTGTGCAAACTCAAACCCTAATTTAGGTCAACAGTGCAAGGAGGTGTCTTGAGCAGAGCAAACCCTAGCTTGATCTTGAGTTCCAAGAGTCTTGTGATGAGAAATGTTGATGAAATGAGAGGGAAAATTTTGGGGTACAGCACACCCAAACCTTATTCCTTACAAGGAGTATGTATTGACGTTGCTTCCCTATTTTGAGGAGATCACCTTTGAACACTTCCCTAGAGAGGAGAATCAGTTGGCAGACGCGTTGGCTACGATGTCTTCTATGTTCAAAGTCAATTGGGACAATGAGGCTCTCCGGATTATCATTGAAAGATTGGACGAACCTGCACATTGCTGTGATCTTGAGACTGAAGAAGTAACAGGAAAACCCTGGTATCATGAGGTGAAGAGGTACCTTGAAGCTCAAGAATACCCCGAGGGTGCATCTGTTAATGACAAGAAGTTTCTGAGGAGGTTCGCGGCGAAGTTCTTCATCAGCAATGGCATTCTTTACAAGCGTAACCATGATTCGACCTTACTACGTTGTGTGGATAAGATTGAAGCAGAAAGGATCATGGCAGAGCTGCATGAAGGTACTTTCGGAACCCATTCCAGTGGACATACCATGGCAAAGAAAATCCTTCGGGCAGGATATTATTAGTCCACGATGGTAGCCCACTGTTATCAGCATTCTCGGACATGTCACAAGTGCCAGGTCTATGCTGATAAGGTGCACATACCTCCAGTTCCTCTGAACGTCTTGACGGCACCTTGGCCTTTTGCAATGTGGGGTATTGATATGATCGGCGAGATCAGATCTACCGCATCCAACGGGCATCGTTTCAGCCTGGTAGCTATTGATTATTTTACGAAGTGGGTTGAAGCAGCTTCCTTTGCTACTGTAACTAAGAACATTGTGGCACAGTTTATTCGGCACAATCTGATTTGTCGATACGGTGTACCAGAGAGGATCATTACGGACAATGGTACCAATCTTAACAACAAGATGATCACTGAGCTCTGCGAGAAATTCAAGATACAGCATCATAACTCTTCTCCCTACCGGCCGAAGATGAATGGGGTTGTCGAAGTGACAAATAAGAACATTGAGAAGATTGTGCAGAAGATGACAGTGACATACAAAGACTGGCACGAGATGTTACCATTCGCTCTTCATGGGTACCATACCTCAGCACGGACGTCAACAGGGGCAACACCTTATTCCTTGGTTTATGGCATGGAGGCAGTCTTGCCTATTGAAGTCCAGATAGCCTCTCTTAGAATCATGAAGGATGCAGGTTTGAGCGAAGATGACTGGATTCAGACCCGGCTTGATCAGCTGAATTTAATCGACGAAAAGAGACTTACTGCTATTTGTCATGGTCAGACGTACCAAAAACGGATGATCAAAGCATTTAACAAGAAAGTCATACGACAAGAGTATAAAGTTGGGGATCTGGTAATCAAGCGCATTATCCTACCTCAAGGTGATCCCAGAGAAAAATGGACCCCTACTTATGAAGGGCCATTCGTGGTTAAGAACATTTTCTCAGGAGGGGCTATGATTCTAACCACCATGGATGGTGACGACCTTCCTCACCCCGTCAATGCAGACATAGTAAAAAGATACTACGCATAATCAAAGACCCGCTAGGTTGACTGGCCTAGGCAAAATAAGGGCTTCCCGGCGAACCAAAAGGGTTAGGGCAAAAATAAGGGATGAAAATAAAAAAATCTGTACACCCGGCAAGTCGAAAACCTGAAAAGGCGGCTTGGGCAAAAATGGGTATCCCGATGGACTGAAAACCCGAAAGGGCAGTCCAGGAAAAAGTTAGGGATCAAAGCGTAACACTATGTCTCATTGAATCACCGCACATCCAAATTTCGGTATCGACTATCAAGCTCGGACGACACTAATCAATCAGATTCATCTTCAACTAAGCAACAAAGTGATGAGATGCTTGAAGATATAAAGGCAATAGCAGAGTTGGAACCCAGTGAGATTATTCACATAGCTGTTTTGTTTCCTTTTCACAAATTGTATAAATTCTAGTTGTTCGGCGGCGTTCTCTTACTAGGACGTCAGCCTCTTGTACAAAAATGCCTATTTTCAGGCCAAACTTCAAAATCAATACAAATTCATTTTCAGAAATTTCAAGCTGTTTTTCCTTTATCTGTTTTGTTTTGCAAAGAACGTCCAATGTTCATTTTTGATATATGCATTTGACATTAATTGCTGATCATAAATATTTACATGCGAAACGAAAGATGAATTACTGGTAATAATAGAAACAGGGGCAAATAAGAATTGTCCGAACTGTACAAGTTGCTCTGTCCACCAGGTACCAAGGTACATTCAGCTGAAGAATATGGCTAAGATACCTTCACTCCCCGCAGAATAAGGCAGTAATGGCAGCTCTTCCAGCTGAGACTTGCAGCTATGAACAAATCAGCAATACTCTCCCCAAGCAGAGTTCATCCACCATCAGCACTAAAAAGGCTTAGTATCCCCAGAAGGTCTTAATATTCCCCAACAGAGTATAAAGATATTCCCCAACAAGTATAAGAGCATCCCCGACATTCTTAATATTCCTCAATGGAGTATAAAAATGTTCCTCGGCGGAATACAAGAAACCCCAATGGAGCCATTTCCCCAGCGCAGTCTAAAAAAGCTTTCCCAACAGAGCTGAATTATCTTCCCCAGTAGACTCTGGAAGTTTATCCTCGGCGGAGCACAATAAACCTCCCCAGCCAGGTTCAAAGGAGCATTCCTAGCAGAACTTAGAGGTTTATCCCCATAAGAGTCTAACAGGATTATCCCCAGCAAGTTGCAATTGAAAGATCATCCCCCAGCAAAGTTCTTTCTTTCCCCCCAACAGGAATTCAATCCTCAACAGATTCAATATCACCAGCAACGGTAACCCATCCCCAGCGAAGTTTATCAGCGGAATCCCCAGCGGAGTTTATCGTTAAAATCCTCAGCAGAGCATCTCTTCCCCACAGAGTAATCCCCCTCTGAGTCATCTCCTCCTGCAGGTTTATTCCCGCAATCATCTTCGTTCATCATCCCCAGCGGAAACGAAGAACTCAACTCTATTCTCCAGCAGTTCCAGGATTTATTTTCCCCAGCTGAAGCATTACATGTCCATTCATCATGATACATGCATAAACACATCATACCATACAATCTCATTTATGTTGAGAACATCATTGCTTGATCCATATCATGCATTGCATATGATTGACCTTTACCTTTCAGGAAGGATGCAGTTAAATTCTCAACTACGTCAATGGAGACAAAATCAGTTAAATCGATTCCTAAAGATTTTTCTGAGGCAAAGCCAGTCAATGGAGACAAAATCAGTTAAATCAATTCCTAAAGATTTTTCTGAGGCAAAACCCGTCAATGGAGACAACCTATCAATGGAGACAACCCGTCAATGGAGACAACCCGTCAATGGAGACAACCCGTCAATGGAGACAACCCGTCAATAAAGACAACCCGTCAATAAAGACAACCTGTCAATGGAGACAACTTGTCAATGGAGACAACCCATCAATAAAGACAACCCGTCAAAAGAGACAACCCGTCAATAGAGACAACCTGTCAATAGAGATAACCTGTCAATGGAGACAACCTGTCAATGGAGACAACTCCTCAATAGAGACAACTTGTTAATAGAGACAACCCATCAATGGAGAAAACCCGTCAATGGAGACAACCCGTCAATGGAGACAACCCGTAAATGGAGACAACCTGTCAATGGAGACAACTCGTCAATGGAGACAACCCGTCAATGGAGACAACATGTCAATGGAGACAACCTGTCAATGGAGACAACCTGTCAATGGAGACAACCCGTCAATGGAGGCAACCCGTCAATGGAGACAACCCGTCAATAGAGACAACTCGTCAAAGGAGTCACCCCGTCAAAAGAGACAACCCGTCAGCAAAGACAAAACCACCTACCAACAATCTCCAAATGGCATCTGTAAGCCCATTCCCGACATCACAATGCTGATGCTACTTCATGTGAGTGCAAATTTCTGGGCACTCTAGTGTTCAATCATCTTCCACCTTCGGATCACGAAAGGCCCGAACGTCAATCTATATCCTCAGGTTTAGGAATATTGAATAGGGGAAACTGTTGTACCCCAAAATTTGCCCTCCCGTATTTCTCAAGACATGTCAAGAATCATCTCCGAGTTGTTCAAGATGGCTCAAGAGTTGGACAGTCAAGTCACCTCCTAAGGCAGTCAATTCAAAATTAGGTTTTTGTGTTGCATCAAGGTCCTTACATCCAAATGACCTCAAGTGCTCCACAATGTCCTAATATGTTCTCAAGTTCATCCATGGCAAATTTCAAGCCTTGCAGAGAAAGTTTGGTCAGTCAATTGCTCAAGAGGTCCAAAAATCGACTGTGCTAGGGCAAAAGTCAACTGTGTCCCAAATACAGTCAAACCTTAAAATTGTTTACCAACATTCTCATTTTTAAGGATAATTAATCATTTGATCAAGGGTTGATCATGATTCATCAAGGATTTCTCAAGATTCACCAAGATTCAAAAGTTGCTAAATTAGGGTTTTGTAGAAAAAGTCAACTCAACTTTGACCAAGCATAACTTTCTCATACTTTATGAGAAATGACCTATCCAAAGCTAATTTTTAAGAGGATTAAATTTCCTACAATCCATATTCACACCCCCAAGATCAAGAAATGCACTCACAAAAAGTTGCAAATTTGGACATTATAGGTCATTTTTGAAAGTCAACAAAAACACCTTTTTTGCCAAAGATTATAACTTGATCATGGAATATCAAAATTAGATGAAACAAAAATGGTTGGTTAGAGGACATATCAAGGTTTATAAAAAGTCTAAGAACACTTCCAAAAGTTCCAAATTGAAGAAGTTATGCATTGTTGAAGTTGGACATTTTTCCAAAAGTGCCAAAAGTCAACTATCCTCAAAACTACAATTTTTGACAAAAGGGTCCATTTTTTTCCACTTGATTTGGTCTTTTCACACCACACACGTGTCCCATCTTCAGTTTCATGTCCATTCATTAAATTTTCTATTTTATTTAATTTTTATTGATTTAATTCATTTTAAATCAATATTAATTCAAATAAAATCCAAAAATTGATGGAATGATATCTTTTTGATCATTACAGCTTTCAATTTACATGATACACCAAATCAAATTCGAATTATGCCATGTTGTGTACAAAATATTTGATTTGATACAAATATGGAAGCTTTGTTAATGGTGGCAAAATCATATCTTGGAATCATCAATGCACAAGGATTGGAGGCCCAAAGTTTAACCTAATGCACTCCTTATTACTTGTACAAGCCAAACATATCAAGAACACGACCTAAGAACTGCAAAAACGGCCAAACCAAAACTGAAAAAAACCTTGAAAAGTTGGAGATCGAAATCCATATTGGAGCCGTTTTCAAAGCAAAATCTCCATATAGCTTCCTTGCTTGACATCTAGTGGAGCTAAAGCAATCAAAACCAGGCCTTGAGACCTCCTAAAACTCACTGTAAGTCGTCCTAAACACGACCCTGTGCACGAATTCATAACCTCCGAATCTTGCATCTTTTTGCCAAAATCTTGACACTATCATGTTAATCGATTCATTTAGAGTATTTCTGCATTATTCAATTTTGTTTTTGTAGCCTATATCGCCTTGCCCGAATCTAGGGTTTTGGAGGTTTGCATTTGGGGTTTTGTTTTGCAGGAATAATCAAGACAAACCATGGACATGGTTGTCTTCAGGGAAGAGGGACGAACATGATGACGGTCCCCGTTTGCATTTTCATGGCCTATAGTGCATTTTAGAATGAACCTAGGGATGTTGCTACGGATTCAAATCCATAGGAAATAAACCAGGGTTTCATTGGAGAAGACGACTAGGTGTCTTCCCCTGATTGGTTCATTTAAATCTCGCACCACCTTTTTTATTTCCAGCATAATAATTGAGTTTTCAATATAATATTTGTTTTGTATCCTAATAACAAACAAGCGCGTTGGTTGAGTTGGCAAGCAGGCTAGTGGAAAACCCCTTGGGACCTGGGTTCGAATCCCAGGTCCCCCAATATATTTGTGTATGTTTTCTTCAGGGAATCGCATGTGATCTCCAAGGCGTTGGTCCACCATACTCCTCATCCCATCAGGCGCCAGATGGCTTCAGATCAAGCCCAATGGCCAAGATTGAGCGTCTACCATACTCTCCAGTCAATGCACGCACATGGACTTGGTGAAAGTCAACCAGGCCAATGCGTTTGGGCCTGGAAAATTGCTGAACAAACTTCAATCAGGCCCAACACCCCCCATTTGGTTTATTTCCTTTTCCCTTTATATTTCTTTTTTTCATTTAATTGTTTTATTAATTATTATTATTATTTACACTAACCAATTTATTTTTCTTAATAAAATCAGAAAACATAAAAAATATTATTATTTTTATTTATTAAATTTAATTTCATCACTTTATTTTGTAAATAAATATTTATTAATTAACTTAGTTTTAAATAGGTTTAACATTCATATTTTTGCAATAAATTAAAATCAATGTAGAATTAGGTTTTTAATAATTTTAATCAATTTTATTTTATTTCCTAAAATAACCAAAAAAAACAAAAATATTTTTTTTATTATTTAATTAATTAAGTAACTTAGTTTTAATTTCTTTAATTTCAAAAATAACAAAAAAAAAACATGCTTTCTTTCAAAAAAAGGGTCAAAACCCTAAAAATGCGCCGATTTAATTTTCTTGCACGCGGTCTATATTTCCAATATTGTAATTGCTTTCGGTATGTAATAGCTTTTAATTAGGACTTTAATTTATCGCTTTATTTTTATTTTCCGCAATTTAAATTAAAGGGTTTGTTTTTAGCGATGTAAATACCCAACGCCTTGTAATAGCGTAGATTTAATTTCCCGCAATTTAATTTCCGCACAATATTAACTGTTAGATGTTTGATAAATAGGCAATGCATGACAAGATAAATCTTTAACCTAAAATCAATATAGCTCACCCATGACATGTTCAGATAAAATTAACCGAACTAACACACTTGCACATGCCACTCTTAGGGTACACCTCACTTGGTTGCATCGAACGTAGTCATTGAGTATAGGAAGTTTTAGAGGTCGCCCTCTTGTCCCAAGATCATAAGTTGCCTCGAAACGGTTGCCTCGGAAAAAATGATCTAAGACATTAGGGTTACCACTAAGGCGTCCTAACATTGCTTTAGTGACCACACGTCCCTTAATCGAATTGACCCGAAAACTCCAACAATGATGCTACCTACTCCTCAATAGTGGGATAGCATTGTCTAAAGGACATTAGCACAGTTTAATTCATTTTTCGAGTAGGTAGATGGTTCTTAAGTACTTGCTCCTTTTAAAACAAAAACGAAACTTTTCGCACTTACACATTTTTCAAAACAAAAACTCTTTTCAAACCCACAAACGCAAAGAAAAGCGAACTTTTGAAAACACAATGAGTAAGTACCTAAGAGCCCGTGGATAACCACAGATAGAAAGGGTGCTAACACCTTCCATTTCTATAATCTACCTCCCGAACCCGAGAAATATCTCAAAAAGGAATTTTTATGTGCTTTTGTCCTTTCCTTGTTGGATAAAATAAAAGACGGTGGCGACTCTTGCTCACCGCGACATTTTGCAAAAACAAACACAAACGCGAACCAGCATTCCAAAAACAGTCAGTTCTCATTCCCACCGATCACACTCCCCAAAGAAGTTGGTGTAATAATTACTCTTTAAGAACGTATCTCTGGTTTCCCCAGTAAACACGTATCTCTGGTCTCCCCAGTGAACACGTATCTCTGGTCTCCCCAGTGAAGCACGTATCTCCGGTTTCCCCAGTGAAGATGTATCTTCGGTTTCCCCAGTGAAGAACGTATCTTGGTTTCCCCTCGATGATGTGGTTTTGACCTCCCCAATGAAGTCAGCATGAAGTCTCCAGTAGATGTCTCGATGATGAAGCAGTGTCTCCCTTAGTGAAGTCCGTATGTTTTTCTTCTGTCAAAGTAGACTTGAATCCCCCGATGAGGTTTGATTGTCTCGGTGTCAGTCTACTTTATTTAAGGTTGGTCTTGCAATCTCCAGTGGGTATGTTGCTTTTGAAAAACTGGTTTCTCCGATGAAACCGGAAGAAAGATGTTCTATCCCGGTATCTGTTTGATTTAGCTACATCCGAATTATGTTTCTCCTCAGTAAAGTTAGGGCAGGAAATAAGTTTGGTTTCCATAGTTGCTTTTAACTTTCTTGGAGTGATCTCTCTGTTTGATGTTTAGCCCAATGTTGTTGGTACCTGAGGCGGTTTTGTTTGTTTGTACTGATTATGTATCCTTTTACCAGCATATGCACGATATCACTCATACATTCATACATACATCATACATAGTTGAATTTAGCAAGTCATTGCTCATTTGCACTCATTAATTTTATTTTGTTGACATATTTCCCTATTTTATAGAGTTGTGTTGTCCTCTCTCCAATAGAGTGTCGGCCTTAAGCAGAAATTATACATTCTTTCAACTTACCCACTGAGTTATCCCTCGTGGAAGATTTTTGCTTCAACCTTCCTGTACAGCTCTTTGTCTGGATAGATTTGATGTTCCCTCTTGAGTTTGTTTCTCAAAGGATGTATTACAGTTTCCTGTTTCATTCCAGTTCATTTTGGGTTTGAATCTGTGATCCCCAACAATATTATTACTTTGGATTTTTGCAAGCTTTGAACCCTGGTTTGAGAATGTGCATTTATTTTGGCACGAGAATACTTTATCTCCCCAGAAGGAATAACGTGGCATTTCCCCAGGAAGTCATTTCTATCCCCAGGAAGCCATATTTCTATCCCCAGAAAGTCATTTCTCTTTGCAATTTCCCTTGACAATGAGTGGATGTCTCTTTATTTGAGATAAGTTTGCATATTACCCTTTCCAGGCAGAGTGCCTTGGTTAAAGAAGAAGTTGAGACCCGTTCCAGGTGAAATACCAGAATTTTGGGGAAAACTTATGATATTCAAATCTATCTTCAACTATTGAGTTGGTAGTTTACCGTCATCTGTGAGTCGGTATATCTTTTTGATCATCTACCTTCAACTATTGAGTTGGTAGTTTACCGTCATCTGTGAGTCGGTATATCTTTTTGATCTTCTACCTTTAACTATTGAGTTGGTAGTTCACCGTCATCTGTGAGTCGGTATATTTTTCTTCTACCTTCAACTATTGAGTTGGTAGTTCATCGTCATCTGTGAGTCGGTATCTTTTTGATCTTCTACCTTTAACTATTGAGTTGGTAGTTTACCGTCATCTGTGAGTCGGTATATCTTTATCTTCTACCTTCAACTATTGAGTTGGTATTTCACCGTCATTTGTGAGTCGGTATCTTTTTCTTCTACCTTCAACTATTGAGTTGGTAGTTCACAGTCATCTATGAGTCGATATCTTTTTTCTACCTCCATCCATTGAGTTGGTAGTTCACCGTCATCTGTGAGTCGGTGTCTTTTTCTTCTACCTTCAACTATTGAGTTGGTAGTTTATCGTCGTTTGTGAGTCGGTATATCTTTATCTTCTACCTCCAACTATTGAGTTGGTAGTTCACCGTCATCTGTGAGTCGGTATATCTTTTTGATCTTCTACCTTCAACTATTGAGTTGGTAGTTCACCGTCATATGTGAGTCGGTATATCTTTTTGATCTTATACCTTTAACTATTGAGTTGGTAGTTTACCGTCATCTGTGAGTCGGTATATCTTTATCTTCTACCTTCATCCATTGAGTTGTTAGTTCACCGTCATCTGTGAGTCGGTATCTTTTTCTTCTACCTTCAACTATTGAGTTGGTAGTTCACAGTCATCTGTGAGTCGATATCTTTTTTCTACCTTCATCCATTGAGTTGGTAGTTCACCGTCATCTATGAGTCGGTATCTTTTTCTTCTACCTTCAACTATTGAGTTGGTAGTTTACCGTCATCTGTGAGTTGGTATATCTTTATCTTCTACCTTCAACTATTGAGTTGGTAGTTCACCATCATCTGTGAGTCGGTATATCTTTTTGATCTTCTACCTTTAACTTTTGAGTTGGTATTTCACTGTCATCTGTGAGTCGGTATCTTTTTGATCTTCTACCTTCAACTATTGAGTTGGTAGTTCACCGTCATCTGTGAGTCGGTATATCTTTTTGATCTTCTACCTTCAACTATTGAGTTGGTAGTTTACCGTCATCTATGAGTCGGTATATCTTTATCTTCTACCTCTAACTATTGAGCTGGTAGTTTATCGTCATCTGTGAGTCAGTATCTTTTTTATCTTCTACCTTCAACTATTGAGTTGGTAGTTTACCGTCATCTGTGAGCCGGTATCTTATTAATTTTCTACCTTTATCCATTGAGTTGGAAGTTCATAGTTATCTGTCGATCGTTATCATTCTTTACTTTTTCCTCAATATTTGAGCTGATGCTACCTTATCTCTTCTTTGGGTTTTACACCAATAGAGTCATGTCTTTTGTTCACCAGTGATTTATTTTCCTGGTGGGGTTGCTCCTTTGTTTCTTCATTTTTGTGGCATCCCCAGTGATACCTTGCGTCTCTTTTGTTCTATTCATATGCATTCATAATCATAAGCATTGCATGGCATCTTAGAGACAAAAAATAGGGCTTGTTTTATATTTAAGTATCTTCAATTGCGTCGACACAAAGATGTTTAACCTTCGTATCTCCGGATAGAAGACACTAAAATAAGGGCAGCTGTTGTACCCCAATTTTTGCCCCTAAGATTCCCCTATCATACCATGTCAACTTGATCATAACAAAATCACATTAGGGTTGGTTCTTCCTTTTTTTTCCATCTCCTATCTTTAAGTTTTCTCTTGAGGAATCTCCAAGCACCTTGGTTTTTTATTTTGTATATGTGTTGTTGACTAACTTCTAATCAAAATACAAAAAAATTTGTCTTTGTCTTTGTATATTTTTGTTTTGTAGGTACCAAGTCGAAGCATCTGACAAATAAGGATTTTTGGTATTATTTTCCTAAAATCTCTATTTGCAAAGGAAAAATTAACAAAAAAAATTTTCACTGATGCAATCGATTTCTCTTAGAGTGCAATCGATTACACATAGTGTATTTTGCGCCTTTTTTGAAAAAAATACATTATGCAATCGATTGCACAGCGTGAAAATTATAATAAAAAAAATCAGCATTTTAAACTTGTCAAATTTTTGTCTCCAATTTTTCTTCATTTTTTAATTCAAATTTTAGTGCCAATCTTTCATTTTTAAAAAGAATTATCATTAATTCAAATTTTGGCTCTAATATTTGAAAGAATTATCATTAATTCAAATTTTGGCTCCAAGAATCAATTACCAAATTACCACTAATCCCAATCCTAAACTCTATAAATAGAGCCCTCATTTCATTCAAATTTCAAGCTTTTGATAGCCAAATCCACCTTGCTAAAAAATCTCTCAATTCTCTCCATCTACCAAATTCACTCAAAGCTCCATTTTCAAAAGGTTAGTAAGCTTTGCATTGAAGCTTACTAATCTTTGAGCTAAACCTTCATCCAAACACTTTTTCTTCATCAATTCTCTACATCCAAGCTTGGTCAATTGATTCTTGTGGTTGAATTGAAGCAAATTCTTGAAGTTGTTTTGATAATTCTCTAGATCTACCTTTGGTAAGTTGGATAATTCATCTTTCACAATGTGATCTCTTGTTGATCTTTGGGTTTGATTCTTTGAGCATTATTGTGATTCTAATGGTGTTATTTTCTCATAATTTGATGGAATTTTCGTGCTCAATTGGATCCATAATCATAAGGTGTTTGATGGAAAGTTTGAACAAGAAATTGCCCTTTTAAAATGTTGTTTTTGCTACTGTAACAGTGTGCAATCGATTGCAGTAACTGTGCAATCGATTGCACAGAAGCGTTTCACACAATTTTTTTGAAAATAACATTGTGTGCAATTAATTGCACAGTTAATGCAATCGACTGCAAAGGGACAGAATGCACTTTTTTGCCTTGTTTTGGGGCAGCTTTGATCCAAAATGATTTTTCTACTCACTCCTTTTGATTGTTGGTTTGGATTTCAATTTTAAATGTCCAATTTGTCTTTAAACTCAATGGACTTTGTGATGTAGATGAAGTTGGATAAATGTTCATCAATTCAAATCTACCTAAGAGTGAATTATTTAATTCATTTTTGGTGCTTTGGATTAATGATATGTTTAGTGCTTTAATCCATCTAGAGGAGAGGTTGAATTTAAAGATGAAAGAATTTTGAAATGGTGATCCAAATTAGCTTATCATTCCCCTCCCTCTTCATCTTATCCCTTTCTTTTTTAATTGTGCTACATGTTAAGGGATGGTGATCTCTATATCATTTATCCAAATATGAAGTATATAGATTTCTAATTACCGGCCTCAAAATAGGTGCGACTTCTACATAAGTCCACTTACAATTGCTTAACATAACGCTAAATTTTGTCCCGATTCGAATAAATGATCATTTGTGGCCCAAACTTATGATTGCAAGCCCAAGTATGTTAATTTGATCTCTTTGATCCAATAACCTTGAGATTCATTGTGCGGAGGCTTTGGTTCTACCAATCCTCTAATGGATCTACAACACCTTTGGTCAACGCGGATCACTTAAACATCGTTGATCATTACATGTTGCCTTGTGAGAATTCCAAAATGGATGATATACTTGACAAAAAGAAAATGCAACTTGTTGTGTGGAGGCTTTGGTTCTACCAATCCTCTAATGAGTTCCAAATGTAAGTTTCAATATGGTCATCCAACTAACCACTAATTACTAACAATTAACTTTACTGTACGCTTTTATTTTCATGCTTTATGTACCATTTACTTTTAGCATTTTTACATTTCATGCTATTTTCATCTTTGCTCACTTGAGCATTTACTTTTATGTCATTTTTATTTTGTTCACTTGAGCTTTTATTTCTTTTTAAAGACACCTAATAATCAACATAACCATAAAAATCATTAATGATACTTGGACTACATGGTTACTATCCTTTGCATTATGGAGTGATGGACTTCTTGGACTTAGGATTAGAGACCTTGGCCTATCTTGGAGACTTTGTGACTTTATTTGATATTTTGTCTGGAGTTCTTGAGGTTTACCTCAAGACATTGGGTTGTTTGTTTGTTTTGTGTGCAGGTTATTGAGATTACGATCTTTGTTTGTAATCTGGAATTCACCCGTATACAGCCGTTACTCTGCCCAATTTTTGCAAAGACTTAAAACACTTGAAGTTTGGTTCTCTCAAGAGGTCTAGTATCTTTGCTTGCTTGGTTTCAATCCGAAGAATGGGAATTCTATATTGACTCATAATGTCAAGTATTGGCTTCTTTTTGGTTAGATGGTTCTTATCCCTAGCTTTTACCTTATGCTTTAGGATAGCCTCTTCTTCTCCTCCCATCTTCTTTAATTTCAAAAATCTTCTCCCTCCTTTAAAAAAAACTCTTCTTGTTTTGAAACTTGAAACATTTTCATAATAAACTTGGACTTAGGTCCATGCATCTTCGAAACATTTTCATAAATAAATTTCAATCAATTTAATAATACCTTGACTTTTTTTGTGAGAAGACTAAAAGTCAATCAATCTCATTTCAAACCATTTTGCCACTTTGGCTTTTATCTTTAAACTTTTCTCAAAAGATTAGACTATTGTCAATCCTTGTAGTGATGCAAACAACTATACTTCTACAATATGTAGTGAAGTGAGATATTTTCCACTTGGGTGTTGAGTGAGGCATTGTTGATTTTAAAATCCAAGACATATCCTCCACTTTGAGATGATGCAAATTCTCCTTTCTCATGATTGTGGGTAGTAAGTATGTTTTTCACACGGACAATTGCGATGATGTCTTATCTCATAAAATCAACCAACACACTTGTGTTTCAAATTTTTAAAAGAGGAACTACGTGTACCCTGATCCCCTATTGCACGAAAGGTGGTACGTAGGCACTAAAGGTTCGCAACCGCGGCGGGTGCAAAAATCATAAAAATATTTCTTTTCTCACCTCCACCATCCATTTTATATACAACACATTTTTATAGCCAAAATATACAGATTTTTCAAAGAGGTTCCTGCGGAGTACCGTAGATGTTTAGGGAGTTAATACCTTCCCTTTGCATAACCAACCCCCTTACCTTGAATCTTTCTCCCTCTTTTTGGGTTATTCGCTCTTTTCCCATTCCTTTGGAAATAATAAAGCGCGGTGGCGATTTTTATTTTGATTTGTATAAAGTTTAGTCAATCCAATGGCTTAGTCTTGCACATTTCTACCGCTACACTATCCACCTTGTTTAGCATCCTCCATGCTTGGATGAATCTCTGGAAAAGACCTTGATCGTCGTGGTCGTAGTCGAATACCAAGCCTTGAATCAACATCTCATGTGGGCCATCCCTTAGGGCATAACCAAATTTTCTTAGAGCTAAGAATGGGTTATAGGTCATGCCTCCCCTAATGCCAAGTAGGGGGACATTAGGGAATTCCCCACAACGGTCAACAATGATAGCATTCTCTTTGGATCGGGAGCACCAATGAATATCTGAATGTTTGAGCGTCATTAACCTTTGTGACCACCTTAATCCTTGCTCATTCTTTAAGAATGATTGGGGAAGATGAGAAATAAACCATCTTGCAAGGAGAGAAGTGCAACACATAAGGACACCTCTTTTCCTTATTGTGTGAGTGTTAAAAGAGTGTAGGATCTCCCCTAGCAATGTAGGCACCAGATTGCGTGACATGAAGATTTTGACGGCACTCACATCTATGAGTTGGTCAGGATTGGGGAAAAATACCATCCCATAGATAAGAAGAGCCACAATTTCCTCAAAATCTTGTAAGTCTAAGGAACTCCAACAGCTTTGGGCTTTCTCAAACAGGTACTTTACTAAGAAGCCTTTGACACCACTTCTAGTTTCCCAATGAGTTGTGACATCAGATGAGTGCAAGTGCAGAGCTTGAGAAATCTCTTTTGGTTTTTGGTCTCTTTCTGTACCGTTGAAAGGTAGTTGATTTAGATTGGAATCCTCAAGAGTTGAGAGAATTCTTCCAAAGTAGGCACAAGTTAATAGTCGGGAAATGTGAAGCAATGGTGCAAAGGATCAAAGAACTGGAAGAGCACCTTCATCATATCCTCATTTGTGTTAGAGGTGACCAAGTTGAGTAGACGACCATGCCTCTGGGTGAATGGAGAGTTCTCAGGGATCCTTGAAGCTAGCTCCTTGAGTTGTGGAGGAATTCTTACAAGGTTGACTTGGATAGTTTTCCTGCGAAGTGAATCCATATCCTACAAAATAAGAACAAAGATGAATCTTCAAAATCCTTGAAATGGTTAGTGGATGCATATGATGCTCATGATGTCCATGATGTTATGTACAAGTATGCATATACAAGCAAAGCAAACAAGTTCTTAGTTTAGGCTTGCATGGGGTTTTATAGGTAAGTACCCTCTTGAAGTTTAGTTGGCTTAAACCTGTCCTAGTAATAGTAATCAGGTTCTAAGGAGCTCAATATCACTGGATTGTTTCCTTGGTCATTGTTTCAGCTCAAGCCTCTTTAATGGCGACCGAAATATCCCAAGAAACCAACCCTTAATGAGTGTAGTATCGAGTATCTACCAACTTCGGACTGCACCAAATCTGTTCATCTCACTACATCCTAAAGGCAAAGTTGGTCAAGTAAAGGGTTCTAGAAGTTCATTAGTGCTTCAGGACATCACTCAGCGGCCTCGTATTCTCTTTGATTGACTCAAAGGCTACTGGTACCCACAAATATGTCACACTAACATAGCTATTTCTTAGACCATGTCGGTATACCCCACACAGTTTCCACAACGTATTGCTATTTACTTATAATGTCTCCCAAATCTGGGTGAAGGATTCAAACCCAAACAAAGAACCATAATGTAAAGCAAACAAGTCAAACAATGTAAGCAAATAAATTTTATCTAGCCCTAAGGTAACCCCACTTTTTATAAATTATTAATCCTCAGCAGAGTCGCCAGTTCTGTAATACGGTGGGAGAACTGACTTGAGGGTTTTGAGTTTTATCGCAAATGTTGCGGTTAGCAAGAGTCGCCACCGACTTTTCTTTTATCCAAAAGGAAAGGTGAAAAAGCACAGGAAAGACCTTTGAGATGTTTTCTTGAGTTCGGGGGGTAGATTATGAAAAGGGAAGGTATTAGCACCATTTTCATCCATGGTTTTCCATGGGCTCTTAGTTACTTGCTAGATCACTTGCTTTTGTTTGAAATTGTGCTTTGTATGGTTTTTTGAAAGTATTTTGTAAAATGGGACATTTGTTTAGGCAACCTTTGTAATGATTCTCATTTGTAAGAATGTATACAAAGATGTTTGTCTTTTTGAAAATGTTTTCAATGTTTGTAAAATGTTTAGAAATGTGTGTGTTTGTTTTGAAAATAGCAAGGATAGTTGTTTGGAAATAGAGCAAGTAATTAGGAGTAATCTACCTACTAAAATGTCTTTCTTGTTCATTTTCTATTCCTTTGATATTGTTGTCTTACCATTGATTTGGTAAGCAACCCTATCTTTGGATGTAAACAGGACGGGCGTGGGTCATCGTATAACCATGATTAGCAATATTGCAAAGTATCTTAGCATTTTTGAGGGACCAAGATCATTTTGTAAGGAAACTTTAGAATAGCGTCATCGAGGGACTATGATCTTATATTTGTTTGTTTTGCCAAGATACTTCGCATGCGTAATATGGCTATTTTTTGTATAAGGCAACCAAGTGGAGAAACCCTAAGGATGCTTGCGTGCAAGTGTATTATTTTCATACTTTGATTTTGTCTTGGATTTAGGGTTTTCTATTTGATTTGTTTTTATCTTGCCATACAAACCCTAATTACTAACATGGTATATAAAAGCGGTAAATTGCGTAATTTAAAGATTACTACGCTATTACAACATTTTATGGGAGGGGGGAATACAAATTATGAATGGGGATTTGCAAGAATGTAAATCTAATTAAGCTATTACAACCAAATCGAATTTGTACAAATATTTAAATAAATAAGATACAATATAAATTAAATGTGCAATGGTATGTATATGCAAGAAAAAAGATTTTTTTTTGTTTTATCTTTATGTGAAAAGGAGTTTTAACCTAATCCTAAAAATATTAAAAAGGAAATTATTTCTTAAAAAAAAGAAGTTAACCCTAATTTTCTAATTTAAAAGAAAATGAAGTTCTTTAACCATTATTCTTTGTATATTTTTGTATTAAAAATAATAAATAATATTTTATGAAAATATTTAGTTTTTATATGTCAAAATAAATATTTACAAGTATGAAATAAAAAGGAATAAAATAATTAACCTAATTGTATTTTTTTATATTTACAAGTTTATTTAAGAAAAAAAATAGTTAATATATAGATTAATAAAAATATTTTTTATGTGAAAATAAAATAAAATAAACAAAATGCAATATTTATCATGTTTTATATTTTTCATAATTTTATGTATTAAAGAAAATATTTAATGAAACAAAAAAAAAAGAAAATAAAACAAATAAGTAAAATAGTTGGGCCAGGAGTGTTGTTAGGAGAAGAGGAGGTGGATTTTAGCAAAAAAAACAAGGCCCATAGGTGCTGAGCCCACGCTGCAAACAAGTCAAAAAATGAAAAAAAAATGTGAAAAATGCATAAAGGCAGCGCCAAGGCTCGAACCTGTGACCTTAAGCATTTTTGCGCGCTGCCTTACCACTGGGGTAGCTGTACATCTGTTAGTTTATATGAAACAATAAAAACATAATGTAAAAGGCTTCCTTGCCCTGTACTTCATCTTCTTCCTCAAGCTGGCCAGAAGCTCTGTATCTTTCTCATCTCTCCATGAAAATGGAAACTTCCATCATGAAAATGATAGCTCTCTTTCCCATGATTTCAGACATGTAACTTATGGAAACTAACAATCAAAGATTAAAACGAATTTTGAAAGCCCTAATTTTAAACCTAATTTTTACAGAAATTTGAACTTCAAAATTCTCTACACATAATGAACAGAAATGGAATCTATGCACATGGTTGGTTTCAGCACTATAATATCTATATTTTTCTTTCACAAATCGTGGCCAATGGATGCCTGTATAAAGAGATAAAAGTTGGAATTCTTACATCTTTCAGTTGAGATCGTGAATGGAGTTTGAGTGAGATTTAGGAAGGCTTGAAGGTTCCTTTTGCTTACTTGGACCTCCCTGAGTGTGTTCCAATCCTTACATTGCTTTGAAAGTGTCTGAAACTCTCTATCCAAGTCAACCTGTAAGCTTGGAAAACAAAAATGGCAGATAAAGAAGGAGGAGTTACAGTGCAGGGATGATGGTCTGGATCACTTATATATGAGGTAGGTAAGGTATTTTAATGATTAAAACTTGAAGCGCACGAGCAAATTTGTGGATTGTTATGCTTATGCTCAAACTGCAAGTTTTTGGAAGGTTTTTGGTGAGAGGGAGTTTTGGAGTGTTGTAGGCCTTTAGCAATCGTGTTCTAAACTGTAATATGTTTGTGTATTAGTATGGAAAAAGTTTTAAGTCAGCTCTTCAACAGATTTTTGAGTTGTAGGCTTTTTGCACACTTTCTTGCTTTTGAAGCAAAGTGAAGAGACAAGTCTCCCCATGCTTGTACTGGCCTGCTTGGAGTTGGTACAAGCTCTATGCAAATTGCTTTAGGTTTGTAGGACTTGTGTGTGCAGAGAAGACAGGTCCAATGCTCAAGAATTGAAAATTTGCAAAAGTTAAGCTTTTCCAAAATGGCAATGGCAAGTTTGTGCCATTTATGGAATTAAAGCTTGGACAAAGACCCTTGGGCTTGGATTAAGGCTTTGTCAACTGAGTAAGCATTAAATTATGAAGTGATAAACAAGTTTGGGACCTGTAAAGCATGGATTAGGCAGCATAGGTTCAGATTTGAATTTTGTTCTTCATGAAATGGCTTGAATTCAAAGTGAGAAATTGCCAATTTCATCTCTTCGATTCTCCCTACTCAAAAATGATCTCAAGGAGTTCTCGGACATTTTTGAAAGCTTGTAATGTGCTATATAACTCATATTTGAAATGCATTTCAAGATTCATCTTGGAAATAGGTGAAAAATTGCCATGAAGTTGGGTCCAAAACCTGCCTAAATTAGGGCAAAATTTCACTAAGTCATTTTAGTTCATGGGCATGTATTCACAAAATTATATCTTGAGATCCAAGCATCTTTAGGGAAAAATTTGTGAAGAAAAGTTGTAGATTTCATGGAGATCTACAACTTTCATGTTGGGAATTTCCTTTGAATCATCTTGTATCATGGTGAAAAATGGCTTAAAGTTGAGAAAAAATAAGAAATTTTCTATACTTAGAAAAATTTCTAAGTTAAGAAAATTTCAAATTTTAAAACCAAATATTCAATCTTTGATTCCTTGGTGAACAAGTTTCATATTTTGACATGTTTTGATGAATTGTGATCCTTGGCACTTGATTTTGACCAAAAAGTCAAAATTTCACTTTTCAGTATACAGTTGACTTTTGATCAATTGACTGCAAATTTCAACTGCCAATCCAATGGATTTGCAATGTTTTGAACCATGTAATTAGGTCAAGATGATGAAATTGAACCCTTGAAACCATGATTCAAATAAAATGGTCATTTTCTAGGTCAAAAATCATAAATTTCCCTTTCTCAGTAAAAACCCTAATTTTGACCATTTTGCCCTTTTGATGATTTGATCAAATTTCTTGAGGAATTGTGGTCCAAACTTGATCAAATGATACATATGAGTCTAGAATGTTGATGTGGATCAAAAATTATGAAGTTTTACTGTAAATTGGCTATGGTTTACTTTTTCCCTAATACAGATGATTTTTAGATCAACTGTCCAATTGACTGATCAAAAATGTGGTTCCAGACTTGAAACTTGTCATGAGTAATCTTAGGGGTTCATAATGATGCTTGAAAGTCATATGAGGCATTGATAGTCCAAGAATCCTTGGGCAAACTCAAACCCTAATTTTGGGTCATCAGTGTAAGATGAGATGTCTTGAGTTGATCAAACCTTAATCCAGTCTTGAGTCAAAGAGATCTTGTGATAAAATCTTGATAAATGAGAGGGAAAATTTCGGGGTGCAACAGCTTCGATCCATAATTTTTTCCTGGACCGCCCTTTCGGGTTTTCAGTCCATCGGGATACCCTTTTTTGCCCAAGTCTCCTTTTCAGGTTTTCGGCTTGTTGGGTGTACAGTTTTTTTTTCATTTTCATCCCTTACTTTTGCCCGAACCCTTTTGGTTCGCCGGGAAGCCCTTATTTTTGACTAGGCCAGTCAACCTAGAGGGTCTTTGACTATGCGTAGTATCTTTTCACTATGTCTGCATTGACGGGGTGAGGAAGGTCGTCACCTTCCATGGTGGTTAGAATCATAGCTCCTCCCGAGAAAATGTTCTTAACCACAAATGACCATTTGTATGTGGGGGTCCATTTGCCCCTGGGATCACCTTGCGGTAGTATGATGCGATTGATCACTAGATCCCCGACATGGTATTCTTGACGTCTGACTTTCTTGTTAAAAGCCTTGATCATTCATTTTTGATACGTCTGACCATGACAGATAGCAGTAAGTCTCTTTTCATCGATTAGATTCAGCTGATCAAGTCGGGTTTCGATCCAGTCGTATTCATTCAAACCCGCATCCTTCATAATCCTGAGAGAGGGTATCTGGACTTCAATGGGTAGGACTGCCTCCATGCCATATACCAGAGAGTAGGGTGTTGCCCCTGTAGACGTCTGTGCTGAGGTACGGTACCCATGAAGAGCGAATGGTAACATCTCGTGCCAGTCTTTGTATGTCACCGTCATCTTTTGCACAATCTTTTGGATGTTCTTGTTAGCTGCTTCAACAACCCCGTTCATCTTCGGCCGGTAGGGAGAAGAGTTGTGATGTTGTATCTTGAACTGTTTGCAGAGCTCGGTGATCATTGTCTTATTGAGATTTGTACCATTTTCAGTAATAATCCTCTCTGGTACACCATATCGACAAATTAGATTGTGTCGGATAAACTGTGCCAAGACGTTCTTGGTTACCGTAGCAAAGGAAGCTGCCTCAACCCACTTTGTAAAGTAATCAATTGCTACCAGAATGAAGCGATACCCATTAGACGCAGTAGGTCTGATCTCGCCAATCATGTCGATGGCCCACATTGAAAAGGGCCAATGAACTGTCAAAACATTCAGGGGAACCGGAGGTACATGCACTTTATCAGCATAGACTTGGCACTTGTGACAGATTCGAGAGTGCTGATAACAATCGGCTTCCATAGTGGACCAGTAATATCCTGCCCATAGGATTTTCTTTGCCATGGTGTGATACGGTGGGAGAACTGACTTGTGTTTTGCGTTCGTATTCGCAAATGTTGCGGTTAGCAAGAGTCGCCACCGACTTTTTATTTTATCCTAAGGAAAGGTTAAAAAGCACAGCAAAAAACCTTTTGAGATGTTTTCTTGGGTTCGGGGAGTAGATTATAGAAAGGGAAGGTATTAGCACCCTTTCTATCCATGGTTATCCATGGGCTCTTAGTTACTTGCTTAGATCACTTGCCTTTTGTTTTCAATTGTTTTAAATGGTGCTTGAGTGTGTGGGTTTTGAAAATGTTTTTGAAAAGAGGCCAATGTGGTGGCAACCTTTGTAATGATCCATGTGGGGATGTATACAAAGATGTATGTCTTTTGAAAAGGTTTTCATTTGTTTTTGAAAGGTGTTTTGAAAGTGATGTGAGGTGTGTTTTTAGAAAATAGGCAAGTGTTTTGTTTTGCAAGTTTGATTCAAGTAACTAAGAGGTTATCTACTCCTAAATTTCTCAAAAGATTATTGCTATACTTTAACCCTTTTAACAAGTTTGCACCACCATTGTATTTGGTGGGCAACCTTGTGTTAGGATGTGAAAGGGACAGGCGCGGGTCATCGTTTAGACCATAATTGTAACAACGTTAAATGTCTTTGGGCAATTTCTCTAAGGGACTTGATCATTTGTTTTGTTTGTTTTGAAAAGTTTTATCGAGGGACTATGATCATTCAAACTGTTTGCTTTGCCCAAAGATCTTCAACATACAATATGGCCCATTCATTTGAAGGCAACAAGTGGAATACCCTAGGGGGTGCAAGTGTGATTTGTGTGTCCATTTTCATGCTTGTTTGTCTTGTATTAGGTCAAACTATTTTTTATCGTTTTTTCGCATACAAACCCTAATTCTAGCATGTTATTATTTGGAAAGCAATAAAGTGCGAAATTAAAATTACTAAACTATTACACAACCAAATATGGGAAGGGGGGTACAAATGTTCAAATGGGGATATAGACAAGAATTTAAATCTAGATTATTACAACAATTGGATATTTGCATAGTAAATAAATTGCATAATTTAAATGTAAATAAAATAAATATGTAAAATGTAAAAGGAAAGTTTATTTTTTGTGTATGAGAAAATATTTATGTAAAAGGAAAAAGAAATAAAAATGTATTTATTTTTTAGTATTTTGAAACTTAGGGTAAGAAACCCTAATTTTTATATAAAAAGTATTATTATCTAATTTAATTCTACTATTTATTTATTATGTACAAAAAATAAAATAAAATGAAGTATTTTGTGAAAAAGGTATTTTTGTATCAAATATTAATAAAAATGAAGAAAATCAAGTATTTTATATTTTTATCTTAAATATATTAATAAACATGTATATATATATATATTAAACCCTAAATGAGTATTATACAAAATAAATATTTATTTAATATTTTAATAAAATAAATAAAAGTATTTTTTGTGTGAAATATTTTCAGAAAGTAAAAATAAAAATAAAAATGTATCCACATTATTTTCTATTTATTTTAATAATAGTGTATATATATATTTGTATATAAATAAAAGAAATAAACAAACAAATATGCCATAAATACAAAAAATGATGGAAAAAATATTTTAAAAAATTTAATGGCATGAGAAAAAATAAACAAAGTCAACCCAAAAAGAAAAAGTCAAAAATGTTGAAAAATAAACAAATGGGCTCAGGGGGTGTAAACCAAAAAAATGGGGTGTGAAAAGGAAACAAATCCAGGCCCAGCCCAGATCACTTCTTCTTCAACCTCTGTACATCTTTCTTCTCACAGAACACGCGTTTTCTAACTCTGGATTCCTGGACTTTCAAGCAAAACTCATAACATGAAAAGTGTAGAGCATTAAGAGACGGTTTCAACCATATAAAGAACATGACCTATCTCTCCAAGATGAGAGAGAATTTCTCTCCCCCTCTTTTCTGACCTAGTTTTTCTACCATTTTCAGAGCTAAAATTCTCTTCACTCAGACAAAAGAAATGAAAAGTAAAGCTATGTACATGTTCAGGGCTATGAGTAGGACTTTGTTTCTTCACAAACTTAAGACTAAATATGCCTAATAAGAGAGATACGAATTCAAACTTTTACCTGTGCAGTTGAACTTCTATGTGGAGAATGAGAGACTTTCAGTGCAATGTAATGATTGGAAAAGCTTCCTTGAAGTCCAGGGATGCTTTTTCAATGCTCACTTTGTCTTGAAACCTCTTGTATCAAGCTATAGAACTTCACCTGCAAATCAAAGATGTGAAAATGGTGGAAGTGGTTAGAGCAACTACAGATCGTGCCTTTGCTTCTGGATAGCTTGCATATGTTGTAAGGAAGGTAGAGGAACAGGTTTGGACAGAAATGCTTGAAGGGATTGAGAGATTGCACTCAAACTGCAGGGGCACCCCTGTTTGTGCAGTTTGAGGATGATTCTGAGATGGAGGGTGTTTGAAAGGGAAATGGCTCGTGCAAAAGCTTCAATGTGGTCTATGGAATGTGTTTGATATATTTTGTGCTGTGTTTTTTGACTGATATGAGAGATAGCATAAGTTATGGATGTTACTTCTATGTGAAGCAAGCAAATGTCAACTTGGTTTCTAGGCCAGTACAATGCCTCAATCTATGCTGCACCTTTGAGTCTTGATCAGTGGGATATGCCTATGCTTTTTTGCTTCAAAGATCTGCATTGTACCTCATAGATTTGCAAAGTTGCCATAAAGTATCACTTTACAAGAATGGATAACATGCTTTTTCTAGTTTAGGCTTGATTTTGTGTGTATTATCCAAATGAGCAAAATAATGTTAGAACACAAAGGATATGCATTGAATTATTGAGTGAGAATGGGATTAGAGGCCTGCAATATAGCTTAAGCATGCTGAATTCAAATTTGCCAAGTTTATGAACATGCTTTGATGAAGAACAAAAGTGAATTTTTGCCAACTTGTGAAATTCGAATCTCTCAAGTTATGAGGTTGTTTGATGAGTTCTTGGACATTTTGGAAAGCTTGTAATGTGTACTACAATCCATCTTTGAAATGCAATTTGAAATTCCAAGTGGAAGGGTATGAAAAGTGGCCTTGAAGTAGGGTAGAAAACCTTGTCAAAATAGGTCAAATTTCACTAAGTTAAAAGATGGTTTAGTGCCCTTATTCAAAAAATCATAACTTGAGATACAAGCTTCAAATGAGAAAACTTTGTGAATCAAAGTTGTAGATTTTGCAACAAGCTACAACTTTCATGTTTTGACTTTTGTTTGAATCCCAATGGATCATGGTGAAAAGATAGGGCAAAGTTGGGAAAAAACTAGGGTTTTCCATAACTTAGAAAAATTCTAAGTTATGAAAAATTCCATTTTCAAACCCTAATTTGCATTTTGTGATTTCTTGGTGAACAAGTTTCATGATTTGTAATGTTTTGATGAAAAATGAATCTTGACTCTTGATTTTGACCAAAAAGTCAAAGTTTGACTTTTCAGTATACAGTCAAAATTGATCAATTGACTGGGAAATTCAACTGTCAATCTTGTGTACTTGGGATCTTTTGAGCTTGATGAACATGTCAAGATAATTCCATGGGGTCCTTGAGTCCATATGTGAGCTTGGTTTGCCATTGGCTAGGTCAAACAGTCAAAAATTGCCTTTGTGCAGTCAAAACCCTAAAAATGACCATTTTGCCCTTTTGGTGATCTGATCAAATTTCTTGGGGAATTGTGATTCAAACTTGATCAAATGGTCCATGTGAGTTCATAATGTTGATGTGGACCAAATTTCATGAGGTTTGACTGTCAATTGGCCACAGTTGACTTTTTCCCCAATACAGCTGATTTCTAGGTCAACTGTCCAATTGACTGGGAAAAACTTGGAATCAAGACTTGAAACTTGGTATGGGTAAACTTGGGAGTCCAATATGAAGCATGAAAGTCATCTTAGGCATTTTAGGTCAAAACATCTTTAGGCAAACACAAACCCTAATTTGAGTCCACAGTGCAAGGAGAAGTCTTGAGCAGAGGAAACCCTAATTGGATCTTGATCTTCAAAGGTCTTGTGATGAGAAAATGTTGAGGAAATGGGAGGGCAAATTTTGGGGTACAACAGTTGCCCCTGTTCAATCTTCTTGGACCTGAAGAGTTAGATTGGCAAGTTTGCCTTTCGTGACTCGAGGGTAAAAGGAGATTGGACACTAGAGTGCCCGGAAATTTGCACTCGCATGCTGGAGTCTCAACAATGTGGTGTCGGGAATGGGCTTATAGATGCCATCTGGAAAAGTGACAGAACTTTGTCGGGAATGGGCTTATAGGTGCCATTTGGAAGTGTTGATCGCATAAGAGGTTCCTTTAGCGAGAATTTGTGTGTTTCAAGAAAGACAGATGTTTTCCTGGCTTGTTACAGGTGTTTGATCTTCAGTCTCCTTATGCAGATATGCCCTGGCTGGATACAGGTATCGAATATTCAATCGGTTGCTCACAGATGTGCCCTGGCTGGATACAGGAGTCGAATCTTTGAACTCTGCAGACGTGCCCTGGCTAGATACAGGAATCGAGTCTGGAAATATGGTCAACAGATATGCCCTGGATGGATACAGGAATCGAATCTGGAAATGTTGTAGTTGATAGATGTGCCCTGGCTGGATACAGGAGTCGAATCTTCGAACTCTTCAGACGTGCCCTGGCTAGATACAGGAATCGAGTCTGGAAAGTGATCACTCTCAGATGTGCCCTGGCTAGATACAGGTATCGAATCTGGAATTGTGACAGTTGAAAGTAATCGTTTTTGAGATTGTCTTTTTCCTGAAAAGGCAAAGACGTAAGCTGTATGCAATGTCATGATGTATGATATGCATGATGTCATGATGTTCAACATTTGATGTTGTATGTGTTTCATCATGTATGTAAGCAAGATGTATGAAAATGTGAAATGTTTATGAGTGTAATTTCGTCTCAGGAAAATAAATCCTTGACGAACGGCCGGGAAGCTGTTTTGCGGAAGAGATATTTGGCCGAAGCTCTGATGAGAGGCCTGCTGAGGACTTTAACAATGGATTCCGCTGAGAATAATGATGATAAACTCCGCTGGGGAAACCCAAAGATAAACTCTGCTTGGGAAAACCAAAGATAGACTTCGCTGGGGATTGAAGGAACTTTCGCCGCGAACGGTCTTCCGTGGCTTTTAGCTGAGGATAACCCAGTTATAAGTCCTTGTGAGGAAATAACTCTAAATAAAACTTGGGCGAGACGTTCGTACTTCGCCGGGGATAAACTCGCAGAATCTACTGGGGATGAGCTTTTTAAGACCTGTCGGGGGATGTTGTGCCCTCTTTTTTTTTTTTTAGGATCGACGGGGAATCGACTCCCGCTTGGGGAAAGTGCTGCTGAATTTGCTTTACTCTGCGGGGAGTTAAGATGGTTTGGCCACATTTTCAGTTGAACCTACCTTGGCGCCTTGGTGGACAAAGCAACTAGACCGCTTTAGACAACTACACATTGCCCCTGTCTTTGATGTCACTTGCAATTAATCTCTTTTTTCATATGCAAACATTTAGGGATCAGCAATTTAATGTCAAATGCATATATCAAAAATGAACATTGGACGTTCTTAGCAAGACAAAACAGAAAAAGAAAAACAATGGCAATTTGTATGGACAAGTGAATTTGTATTGATTTAAACTTTGCCTGTGAATAGGCGTTTTTTGTACAAGAGGCTGACATCCTAGTAAGAGGACGCCGCCAAATAACATAGATTTTACAATTTGAAAAACAAAACAGCTATGTGAACCATCCCACGGGGTTCCAACTCTGCTATTGCCTTTATGTCTTCGAACGTCTCATCGCTTTGCTGCCTGGTCGAAGATGAAGCTGATTGGTCGATGCCGTAATCTGAGCCAGATAGTTGATGCCGAACTCCGGATGCGAAGTGATCCAATGAGACATAGTGTTACGCTTTTATCCCTAATTTTTGCCTGGACCGCCCTTTCGGGTTTTCAGTCCACCGGGATACCCTTTTTTGCCCAAGCCGCCCTTTCAGGTTTTCGACTTGCCGGGTGTACAGATTTTTATTCATTTCATCCCTTATTTTTGCCCGAACCCTTTTGGTTCGCCGGGAAGCCCTTATTTTTGCCTAGGTATGTCAACCTAGCGGGTCTTTTATTTATGCGTAGTATTTTTTCACTATGTCCGCATTGGCGGGGTGAGGAAGGTCGTCACCGTCCATGGTGGTTAGGATCATGGCTCCTCCAGAGAACACACGCTTAACCACAAATGGCCCTTCGTACGTAGGGGTCCATTTGCCCCGGGGATCACTTTGAGGAAGGATGATGCGTTTGATTACCAGGTCCCCAACTTGATACTCTTGCAGTCTGACTTTCTTGTTAAATGCCCTGATCATCCGTTTTTGATACGTTTGACCATGACAGATAGCAGTGAGCCTTTTTTCGTCAATTAGATTTAGTTGATCAAGTCGAGTTTGGATCCAATCATCTTCATTCAAGTCTGCATCCTTCATTATTCGAAGAGAGGGTATCTGGATTTCAATTGGCAAGACTGCCTCCATGTCGTAGACCAAGGAGAAAGGAGTTGCCCCGGTTGACGTCCTTGCTGAGGTGCGGTACCCATGAAGAGCGAACGGTAACATCTCGTGCCAATCTTTATAGGTCACTGTCATCTTCTGCACAATTTTCTTGATATTTTTATTGGCTGCCTCTACAGCCCCATTCATCTTCGGCCGATAGGGGGAAGAATTGTGGTGCTGTATCTTGAATTGTTCACAGAGTTCAGTGATCATTTTGTTATTGAGATTGGTACCGTTGTCCGTAATGATTCTTTCTGGGACTCCGTACCGACAAATCAGATTATGCCGGATGAATCGTGCCACGACGCTCTTGGTTACTGTGGCATAGGAAGCTGCCTCGACCCATTTCGTGAAATAATCGATTGCCACCAAGATGAAGCGGTGCCCATTGGATGCCGTTGGTCGGATCTCACCGATCATATCGATGCCCCACATTGCGAAAGGCCAAGGTGCCGTCAGGACATTCAAAGGAACCGGAGGGATATGCACTTTGTCAGCATAGATCTGGCATTTATGACAAGTTCGGGAGTGCTGGTAACAATCGGCTTCCATCGTGGACCAGAAATATCCTGCCCGAAGGATTTTCTTAGCCATGGTGTGTCCACTGGAATGGGTTCCAAATGTTCCTTCATGCAGTTCCATCATAATTTTCTCTGCTTCAGCCTTATCCACACAACGTAACAGAGTTGAATCATGATTCCTTTTGTAGAGAATGCCGTTGCTGAGGAAGAATTTTGCAGCAAACCTCCTCATGAACTTCTTGTCGTTGACAGATGCACCTTCAGGGTATTCCTGAGCTTCCAAGTACCTCTTTACCTCGTGATACCAGGGCTTTTCAATCACCTTCTCAGCCTCGAGCTCGCAGCAGTATGCCGGTTCATCCAACTTCCAGATCGTGATTTGGGGAGCCTCATTGTCCCATTTAACTTTGAACATTGAAGACATCGTGGCTAGTGCGTCCGCTAGCTGATTCTCCTCTCTGGGGAAATGCTCAAAAGTTATTTCTTCAAAGTGAGGGAGCAAGGTCGACACATACTCCTTGTAAGGAATGAGATTCGGGTGTTTCGTATCCCATTCGCCTTTGATCTGATTGATCACGAGAGCGGAATCTCCGAAGACACTTAGAAACTTGATCCTCAGGTCGATTGCAGCTTGTAAACCCATGATACATGCCTCATATTCTGCCATGTTGTTGGTGCAGCTGAAACATAATCGGGCGGTGAGGGGAGTATGAGTTCCTTTGGGGGATATGATTACAGCGCCGACGCCGTTACCCAAAGCATTGGAGGCTCCATCAAAATGCATAGACCATCGGGATCCTTCCTCAGGTCCTTCATCTGGTCCAGGTACTTCACAGTCAGTTACCACCATGATGTCTTCGTCCGGAAAATCAAAGTTCAATGATTGATAATCGTCCACAGGTTGGTGTGCCAAATGATCAGCCAGTACACTCCCCTTAATTGCTTTCTGAGTTGTATACTGGATGTCATATTCTGTTAAGATCATTTGCCATCTCGCTATCCTCCCAGACAGAGCGGGCTTTTCAAATATGTACTTGATGGGATCCATCTTTGAAATCAATAAAGTAGTGTGAGTCAGCATATACTGTCTCAGCCGGCGAGCAGCCCATACAAGAGCGCAGCAAGTTTTCTCAAGCAGTGAGTAACGAGACTCACAGTCGGTAAACTTTTTGCTCAAGTAATAAATAGCGTGCTCTTTTCGGCCAGACTCGTCATGCTGCCCCAGCACACACCCCATTGAATTATCAAGCACTGTCAAGTATAGTATCAGAGGTCTTCCTTCCACTGGTGGCATAAGAATGGGTGGCTCTTGGAGGTATTCCTTTATTCTTTCAAAGGCGGCCTGACATTCATCATTCCAGCGTACCACTTGATCTTTCTTCAGTAATTTGAAGATTGGCTCACAAGTAGCAGTCAGATGTGATATGAATCGGGCAATGTAATTCAGTCGTCCTAGGAAACCTCTGACTTCTTTCTCTGTTTTTGGGGTCGGCATCTCTTGAATAGCTTTAACCTTGGCAGGGTCCACCTGGATACCTTGATCACTTACAATGAAACCTAGCAATTTTCCGGACCTCACCCCGAAGGTGCATTTGTTGGGATTCAATCTCAGCTTGTACAACTTGAGTCGGTCAAACAACTTCCTCAGATGATCAAGGTGTTCCTCCTCAGTTTGAGACCTTGCAATCATGTCATCAACGTATACTTCAATCTCATGATGGATCATATCATGAAATAAAGCAACCATGGCACGCTGATAGGTTGCCCCAGCATTTTTCAATCCGAATGGCATGACCTTATAACAGAAGGTGCCCCACTGGGTCACAAAGGTAGTCTTCTCCATATCTTCTGGAGCCATCTTGATCTGATTATACCCTGAAAAACCATCCATGAAGGAGAACACCTTGTGTTGAGCCGTATTGTCAACAAGGACATCAATGTGAGGTAGGGGGAAGTCATCCTTGGGACTGGCCCTGTTCAGATCCCTGTAGTCGACACACATTCTGACCTTACCGTCCTTCTTCGGCACTGGCACAACATTGGCAACCCACTGAGGGTAAGAAGTTACTGCAAGGAAACCCGCATCAAACTGTTTCATCACCTCAGCTTTAATCTTCTCAGACATCTCTGGACGCATTCGTCGAACTTTTTGCTTTACTGGAGGGCAATCTTCCTTGGTTGGCAAATGGTGAACTACAATGTCGGCATCCAAACCAGGCATATCTTCATAGGACCAGGCAAAGATCTCCATGTAGTCTTGTAGCATCTGGATCAATCGTTGCTTCACGCTGAGCTCTAGATTGGCACCAATTTTGACCTCTTTCCTATCTGTCTCAGTTCCCAGGTTAATTGTCTCCACAGGCTCTTCATGTGGTTGAATAGCCCTCTCTTCCTGTAGTAGCAGTCTTGCGAGTTCACCAGGCACTTCGCAATCATCTTCACCTTCGTCTTCGGCCAAGTTGATCGGATTTTCGAAGTCATAACTGGCGGTAGCAGAGCTGTTGCCAGTGAGATCCAGAGTGGATTGAAACCTGTATAAGTGAGTGTGTGTAAATATAGCTGTTTTGCAATATATATAACACAGAAAGAAAAGGAGCACAAGATTTGAAATGCAACAAACGTCCAATGTTTTGATTGATGATATATGAAAATGTCATACAAAAAGCCCTCACAAATGGAGCTACGATGCCCCGGGCAGGACACCGAGCCAACAGAGTTTTAACATATTGTTTGTTACAAATTTGGAAATCAAAAGAAATCAATTACTGCGTGACAAATGTGATAGGGGTAAAATCCTTTGCTGTCCAGTTGCTTGGTCCGTCGCTAGCAGTCGGGTAGATCCAATTATCAAACTCAGCTTCCTCCACATCCTCCTCGATAGCATTCACCCTTGAGCTGGAAATAAACACCGGAGCCTTTCCAATCTTCTCTTTGCGCACCACCTTCTGAGCCTCTGCAGTAAAGCCTAGCCCAAACTTGTCGTTCTTCTGAGTGAAGTCAGGAAGCTGACCCCAGTGTGCACCATTGCCTTTCTGAACCACAGCCCGGGCATCCCTTAGGGAAACCATCTTCAAGGAATCATTCTCTTCGGCCATTGTCTCCGCAGCTGCTGAAATTGGATGTACCTCCTCGAAATGTTGGAAGGGAGTTTCAATAAATTCTCCGTCCATCTCGATGTACCTGAAGGAATTCAAATGGCTCACCATATACTCCTCTTCTCCTTGCACAGTGACAATTTTCCCCCTGACGGGATACTTCAGTTTTTGGTGTAAGGTGGAGGTCACTGCCCCAGCTTTGTGGATCCAAGGTCTACCCAACAGACAGGAGTACGATGGACGTATATCCATCACGTAAAAGGTAGAGTCAAACACTTGAGAGCCCACACGAATAGGGATGTTAACCTCTCCATGAACCATCCTCTTGGAACCGTCAAAGGCTCTGACGATGATATTGCTGGGTTTCAACTCCAGGCCTTCGTAATCCAGACGATCCAAAGCCTTTTTCGGAAGAACATTCAAAGAAGAACCAGTGTCCACCAATACATGTGCCAGAGTAGTGCCCCTGCATTCAATAGAGACATGCAGGGCATCATTGTGGTTCCTCCCTTTTGCGGTTAGGTCAGCATCTGAAAAGCCCAAGCCGTTGTCCGCTGTCAGATTTGCTATGCAGTCAGTGAACTGAACTGCAGACGTCTCCTGCGGCACATGGGCCGTCTTGAGAAATGAGATTAATGCCTTAACGTGAGCCTCGGAACATAGCAATAGGGAGAGCAGGGAGATCTTGGAGGGTGTATGCCCTAACTGCTCAACAATATTAAAATCACTTTTCTTTATTATCTTCAGAATCTCCTCCATTTCTTGTCGGGAGGCCTCAGCATTCACGGGTATTGGTGCCTCCATCCGGGCAGGCTCTTCTTCAATCCCTTTGCCCCGAGCATTTGATGACTCGGCAGCAGGGGACACAATTTGATCAGCAACAGGACTTGGTAAACTTGCAGGTTTTATGAGGAGGGGTCTTCGAATAGCGGGAGGCGCAATGTCAGGCGAGAAGAGCCTGCCACTGCGGGTGACTTTAGCCGGACCGGTGATATCGCAGATACTGGCACTAGCATCAAATTCTTGCTTGATTCCATTTACATATACGTCTGCCCCATAATGCCAGGGGACAGCCTTATCAGACACGTAGGAGAGGGGTCCTGGAACAGTAATGATCACAGGCGCAACTGTCAAGATTTGAATAGGCTTCTTTGGGGGAGCCTTGATTGGATTTTTGAAGATGGTAATCACGGAAACTTCTTTCATTGGAACCAATTGAACAGCAGTCTTTTTGAATAAAATCTCCTTGCTATCCATTAGGCCTTGGATGCCTAACCTTAGCAAGGGACAATCGGATAGGGAAATAGCACAGAATGGGCAACCTTCGCCGCAACCCGGAAATAAACCGGCCCGCAGTAGGTTCTTCTTAACAGTCTTCAAAGGGGTAACAACTTCATCTATCGAAACAGCATACACTTCTTCCTCAATGGCACTTACCCTATGCTGGGGCATAGGAGCCGTTACAACATTCGGTCTTTCCGGCGCTTCAAACTGAATTTCTTTTGCGTCAATTAGATCTTGCACTTTGTTTCTCAAGGCCCAACAATCATCAGTAGTGTGCCCGGGACTATCAGAATGATAAGCACACCGGGCATTCGGGTTGTATTTAGGGGACGCAGTGTTGACGACCTTAGGAGCTTCTTTGAGGGTCACCAGGTTGGTGGATAACAGTTGGGGTAAAATTTGAGATAATGTCATACTCAATCGGGTATACTGCCTCTTGGGCCTTTCACTTCTTTGCTGATTGTACTGCTGAGGAGCAGCAACAGGTTTAGAGATGACCAAAGCATTAACGGCTTGGCGACCTTCGGGCTTGACTTGTCTTCTAGGGCCATAGACGGCGCTTGCTTCTTTCTTAAACGGCCTCTTCTCAGCACTTGTAGAGGCAGCTTTCTGTATCTTGCCTGACCTGATACCAGCCTCAATTCTTTCTCCTGTTAATATCAGATCTGTGAACCCAGCGGAGGAGTTTCCAACCAAATGATTGAAAAACGGACCAGACAACGTTCCCAGAAACATATCAACCAGCTCTCGATCAGTTAATGGAGGCTGCACCCTGCCAGCCAAGTCTCTCCATTTTTGAGCGTACTCTTTGAATCCTTCACCCGTCCCTAGAGACATACCCTGAAGTTGGGTACGCGTAGGAGCGAGATCAGAATTATATTGGTATTGTCTGTAGAAAGCAGTCGCCAAATCCTCCCAGTGCCGGATGCTAGCTCCGTCTAATTGGTAGAACCATTCAAGTTGTGACCCCGAGAGGCTGTCTTGGAAGAAGTGAATCCAGAGGTTTTTATCCGCCGTGTAAGGTTGGATTTTCCTTACATACGACCTCAGATGCAGCTTTGGGCAGGAGACCCCATCATACTTGGCGAAGGCAGGCGCCTTAAACTTGTGTGGAATTACTACTCCAGAAGATAATCCCAAATCCCCGAAATCCAGTCCCGGCACGTTCTGAATTTCCATAGCGCTCAAACGGTCCTCCAGTTGTTTGTATCTGTCAGCAGCAGGTGGGTATTGTTCCTCGTTATAGTCCGTCTCGTTGTCGGAGACTGCGGGACTAGGTGCTTCTCCCCCTTGGGGACTGTTTTTCTCAGCAGAAGAAGTGGTTGGATCAGCTTCATTGTGGAGTGTGTTCCCAAATCTGCGTCCGGTGTTGAACATTGCCGTCCTCTTTTTCTTCTTCTTCTTCAGGAGTAGAGTCTTCAACTCTTGCTGACCCTGGGCTAGGCTTAGGACCATCTCTTGAAACTGTGCACTTTGGGCCTGAAGGGCCTTGATTGCTTGTTCACTGGATGACTCCGAATTCATGATGACTGTGCACATAAACAGCGAAGAAAATTAAGCAACCTGTGAAATAGGGTACCTGCTATGCATATGGTGTAATGGAATGCGTATGTTTTATGTTTTCAAAGGCAAATAAGATTCAACTTTGTAGACAAAAAGGGAAACACACTTCATTAGATTAAAATTTTTCAATTGTTCAACAATTTGCCCTTAGGCATTACAGGAATGAAAAATACGGAAAAGGAAATAAAACTACAAAAGGGAATAATCAAAGCTCATCAATGCTCCCATGGCCTCCTCCTCTCAGTGCTGATGTAGTTGTTCAGGACACGTTCTTCCTCCAATTGCTTAGTCAGCCTTTGGACCTTCCTTTCCTGCTCGTTGAACTTCTCCCGATAGAAATCCCGTTCTTCCTTTAGCTGTGCCCAAGATCTCTTCATGGTGTCAAAATCAGTAGGTATCTGAGGAGGGAGGACAGTTGGAGGAACCCCATCTTCATCGGGAGATTCAAGGATGATTGGTCTGACAGCTTCGTACGGCATACCTAACTTCTGAGCACGGATGCGGACCCATTTGCAATAGGGCTCCAATGGTAAAGAAGTCTTTGGTCCTAACTCATGTGGGTCAGCTTTGTGGATTCTGTCCCAAGCTCTAATGAATCCCTGGCGTAGTTTGTCACTACCTGCCTGAAACTCAAAATGGAAGTGAGGAACCAGCATTTCATGGGGCCCATCTCCTCTGGCTCTTCCAAACTGACGGAGAGCTAAACATGGATTGTAAGAGATTCCTCCTTGGATACCGATCAACGGGACATTAGGGTATTCTCCGCAACGGTCGATAACAGCTACCTCGTCCAAACCTCTGAGAGTCCAAGTGATATCCTTATCTGTGAGAGACATTAACCTCCGAGCCCAACCTTTTCCTTCTTCATTCTTCAGCACGGACTTAGGAAGGTGCGAAATAAACCACCTTACCAGCAAAGGAGCACAACACCATGGAGTTCCCCGTTTTCGAGCAGTACGAGCATGGAGTTGTTGTAGAATGTCACCCAAGAGAGTGGGTACCGGATTTCGAGACATGAAGATTCTTATGACATGGATACTGATGAAGGTGTCAGGGTTGGGAAACAATACCAGACCATAGATCAAGAGAGCCAGAACATCTTCATATGCTTTGAAGTCCAAGTCATTCCAGAAATCATTAGCCTTGCCAACCAGAAATTTGACCAAAAAGCCCTTGATCCCATTTCTAGTTTCCCAGTTGGACAATACCTCTTCTTTGGTCAAGGGGAGAATTGCAGCAATCTCTTCAGGCCTAGGAGTCTTTTCCAAACCAGTGAATGGAGTTTGTTCCAGGACAGGGATCCCAAGCAGATAAGAGAACTCTTCCAGGGTAGGAACCAGCTGGAAGTCTTGAAAGGTGAAACAATGATGCAGAGGGTCATAAAACTGGGTCAGAACACTTATCAGTTGTTGGTCCCATTTTGCAGTGATCAAGCCAAGGAGAGAACCATGTCTGTTGATGAAGGAGGTAGTGTTTGGAATTCTTTCAACCAGATCTTTGAGTAAAACTGGTGGTTGAACAAAGTTGAGCCGGACAGTATTTCTACGCACGGGCATCATGATGTCCTACAAAACAGAGCAAAGATGAAACCTTTTTGCCTTTGAAATGGGTTAGCTTTTTATGCATGCAATGGTATGATGGCATGATGCTATGATGAAGCACATCACAAGTATTCACATAGGCAAATAAAGCACACAAGTCACACAAGACACCCTTAGGTTTCAGGCCAGCATGAGTTTCAGGTATTACCCTCTTTTGGTTTTGTTGGTTAAAACCTGTCCTATCAAAAGTAACCGGGTTCTAGAGGATCTCAAATCATTGGCTACCCTCAATCGGTCATAACTCCAGCATCGCAATCTTTTCTCGCGGCCAGAACCATCTCGAGAGTTTAGCCTCAATGAGTGTAGCATACTGCTACTGTCCTAATAGCCAAGTTGGTCAATTTAGGGTTCTAAGGTTGGTTGGTGTTTAATGGCCCCTTAGAAGACCTATATTCTCCCCGTTACAACACAAGGGATATAGGTACAGACTAAGATGCCACACCAACGTAGCCACTGCTTCACCCATGTCGGTCTACGCCGGACAGGTCCCTCACAGATTATGCTACCTAAAAAGGGTATTTCCCAGATCCGGGTTAGGATCTATGAAACTCCAATGCAAAGCCCACAAACATAAAAGCAAACAAAGCAAACAATTGAAAACACAGGTGATCTAAAACCCTAAGTGTTGTACCCCAAAATTTGCCCTCCCATATTCTCCAATAAACTGCCAAGCCAAGCTACAAAATTCCCCAAGAATTGCACAATGCAAAGGCCTCCATACAGTCAAAACCAGGGTTTGTGTGTTGATCAAGAAAAGGAAGTGTTCAAAGGTCCAATCAAGTCTCATATGCTTACAAAGATGGTCAAGCATCCTCATATCAAGTTTCAAGGCATTCAGCTCAAAATTGCACAGTCAAAACCCTAGATTGCACTACAGTCAACTGTAGGGGCAAAATGGTCATTTGACAGTCAAAAGTTCAAATTTTTGATCAACATATCATTTTGAAGCCACAAACATCATTTGATCAATGCTTGATCATGATTCTCAAAATTTGGCTCAGAAATCATCAAAGATGCAAAAGTTGCTATATTTGGACAGCTGAAAAAGTCAACTGAAATTGACCAGGGCATAACTTTCACATTGATTATCAGAAAAATTCCATCCAAATCTCATTTTGAAGAGAAAGACATTTCCTACAACTCATCTTCATACTTCAAGTCCAAGAAATGCTCTCACAAAAAGTTATCAATTTCAACATTATAGGTCATTTTCAAAAGTCAACAAAAAGGGACTTTAAGTCAAAGGCCATAACTTGAGATTGGTAAATCAAAATGACATGGGACCAAAGGCATTGGTTAGAGGACTCAAAGACCTTTCCAAAATGTCCAAGAACATGTGAAAAGCTTAAAAATTGAGCAAGTTATGCCTAGTGGAAGTTGGGAAATTTTTGGGAATTTTGAAAAGTCAACAATGGTTCAAATGACCTAAATTTGCTAATGGGCCCATTTTTCTTCCATAATTCATCATCCATGACATGTGCACGACCATTTGGCCCAAAGGGAATTTATTCATCATTTTTATTTATTTATTTGAGTTTTTAATCATAATTAATTCATTTAAATTAAATAAAATATGGAATCATTAATTCAATGGGTTATGGGCTTATTTCTTAACCTAATTTCATTCCTCATACATAAGCAACCTAAACCTAATCCAAGAGCACGGAGGATCTCTACACACTACACGTTTTTTTTTCTCTTTCTACAAATCCTTATTTTTACAACCTAACATTCACACGTAGGTGGCATTCCAACTTTTTCTCTCACGTACAAAACTTCCACCCTTTCACCACATTTTTCTTTTCACTTGAGCTTTGTTTTGTTTTTGGCATGAGGAGACATTAATATTTTCTATCCACAGACGCCATTCACAAGATTTCAAACACATGTTTTTTATATATTATTACATTTGATACTCTAGTTTTTATGTCTCAGTACTAAGTGAATGCGTCAAATTTTTTCTGTCTGAATTTGTCAAATTCTCACGTTTCACCAAGCATCCTATTGTCACTAATTTCTATTGCTGAAAAACTCACATAATGATCACCTCATAAACTTTTCAGAAAACTCCACTGTATTAACATCAAATACAAATTTTTAGCATCAATACAAACATCCCTTTTTCAATCAAAAAATCACCTTTTTTCAAATAACTAACATCACCGTTTCAAAACAATCTGCAGAATTGTTCAAGCAACTAAACAATCACCATTGTTGTTTGCGTATCCGTTTTGTTTGTCGTGTCTAAATTTTTATAGGAAGAGGGAATAAGGAAACCTGAACCGCAAAACATAATCACCTCTACTTCATCCACCACTGTTCATATCTTCTGGCGCCGAACACCGCGACCCACCGAGACCCCCTCTGACGTCAGTTCACATACACCATCACCTCACCAAACTCTGAACTCTCCAACACCTTGTGCAAATTTATTTTCTTTTTTATTGTTTGCAGGAAAAGATAGAAGGTCTGAAACAAAGGAAGAAGAGAGAAGAGTTAGAAACCACAAAGAGCTCCAACGCGAAAACGCCTTCAAATCTGAATCGTCGTCCCAAACATATTTACGGTGTTCTTCCGTTCAGTTCTGACGAAAACCACAAATTAACAGCTTCGACCACTATTCGACGGGATGCACAAGCCGCTCCGATCTCGACTATCCTCCTCAATAGATCCGCGATTTTGGACAGTCTCCAAACCTTGTCGAGCGATCCACTCCGAAACCCAAAAACCAGCACCGTCACGGTCTCCGATCAAGACCGATCGTCACCGCCGCACAGATCCGACCACTCACAACCATTCTTGCCACCATCACCACCGTCGAAATCGGTTTGCACTTTGTTGTTGTTTTGAGTTTTCGTAGGTGTTTCTATTAATTTTTCTTTTCTTCTTTTGATTGTATTGCTGAGAAAAGAGATGGAGAATAAAGTTTAGCAGAAAGAGACGAAGGAATCATGGAATGGGAAGGAGAAAGTGTATCATGTTGGTATTCTCTCTCAACTGCTTTTACATTAACTATTTAGTGTCTTGATTTTCTATTTCTTTCTTTACAATTACGCATGCCACTTATGTTTGAGTAATTGGTCCTTTTTTAAAGTTTGAAATGGTCAAGAAAATCTCACTGAAGATAGTATCATGCTGCAGACCCTCACATGGGTTGTTATTTCTTTTTTCTACTTTAATTCTAATAATTAATTCTAACATTCAAAAAATGCCTAAAAATCAAAAAAAACAAAAAAATAATAAATAATTTTTATTTTTAATATTTTCATAAATAAATGCAGGTAAATTAATTAGTTTTAAATTAGGTTACAATTTTAATTCTTTTCATAATAAAATCTAAAAAATGTAGAATTAGGTTTAGTTAATTTTTATTCTTTTTTAACATTTCTTTTTCACAATAATAATATTTATTTTATTTTTTTATAATTAAATTTGCATGAAAATAATTTAGTGTTAATTTAGGTTAAAAACTTCAATATTTTTCTTAAAAGCTTAAAAAATAACTAGAACTAGGTTTAACATTTTATTTTAGTCTTAATCAATTCTTTTTCTATTTGAATCTTAAAAAACATCAAAAAAACAAATTCTTGCATTCCTTTAATTTTAATTCCTCATTAATTTTAAATTTTGCAAAAGGGTCCAACACCCTCGTTCTTAATTTCTTATTTATTCGCATATTTATTTTATTTCATTTGAATGATTATGTACCTCTCCCGAAGCCTTGTAAAGTTATTTCTCGCACTTTTATTTATTCGCTTTATTTACTTTCAGTCAAATCGGGTCCGGTTTATTTTGGCGATGTGGACCCGCGCCGTTTGTAATAGCTATAGATTTATTTTCTCGCAAGTATATAACTGTTAATAAATATGCATGAAAGAATGAATGCCCAAAAAATAAAATCGAATCGTTAGATCACCAATACATGACAAGATAAACAATAAACTGAAAATGACACACAATTCGCACACACCACCCCTAGGGTACGCCTCACTGTTGCCTTTCGAAAGGTGGCCATCGAGTAGAAAACGTCTTAGTAAGTCCTCATGGTCCGGGAACCTGGCATGAGGGTAGCTTCTAAGGTGTCTTCCCATTGCTCCGGTGATCACCATGTCCCTAAAACTCGAATTGACCCGAATACCTCCAACGGTGGTGCTACCTACCTCTCAATGGTGGGATGGCACTACCTTAAAGGACATTTACACAGACTAATTCCTTAGGGTAGGTAGGTTCTCAAGGGTACTTGCTCTAATTTCAAAACAAAATCAAAACATCTTTTCACACCGACACACTTTCAAAAAAACTTTCAAAACAAACTTTTCAAACACTCTGACGTACGAGTTGAATTGAAACTTTTCAAAGAATATTTTTGAAACCCACAATTGAAAAGCAAACAAACAATTTTGAAAACACATTGAGCAAGTACCTAAGAGCCCATGGATAACCATGGATAGAAAGGGTGCTAATACCTTCCCTTTCTATAACCTACCTCCCGAACCGAGAGCGATCTCTTTAAAGGAATTTTTCTGTGCTTTTGTCCTTTCCTATTGGAGAAAATAAAAGACGGTGGCGACTCTTGCTTACCGCGACATTTCGCGAACCAGCTTTAAAACAGTCAGTTCCAGATCCACCGATCACAAAACTGGCGACTCTGCTGGGGACTAAAACTTAAAGTGAGGTGTACCTTAGGACTAAGATCATTGTGTTTTCAATTGCTTTCCTTGTTTGCTTTATTATTGTGGGACTGTCTTGGGAGTTCTATAGATTCTAACCCGGATCTGGGGGACACCTTCTTAGAAAGTAGCAACAAGGCTGTGAGGGAATTGTGCGGGGTATACCGACATGGTTGAAACAGTCTGCTACGTTGATGTGGCACTTTGGTGTGTACCGGTAACCCTTGAGTCAGTCAAGGAGAGTACGGGGCCTCCATGTGGTGTCATGAAGCATCAACAGACCTTAGGAACCTTAATTGAACCATCTTGGCCTCTTTAGGGTAGTGAGATAACTGACTTTGGTGCAGTCCGAGGTTGGTTGATACTCGATACTACACTCAATTGAGGGTTGCTTTCCTGGAATATTTCGGTCGCCAGTTCAGTGGCTAAATCGAAACGATGAACAATGAAAGCAATCCCGTGATATTGGGAACCTTAGAACCCGGTTACTTTGATAGGACAGGTTGAACCCACCAACTTCAAGAGGGTACTACCCAGACTCCATGCTGGCCTAAACTTTAAGGGCTTCTCTTGTGTGACTTGTGTGCCTTCCTACTTGAACTACTTGCATGCTTATTACCTGACATTTGTCTCTTGCAGGTTGTGTTTGTAGTCCTTAATTAGGACTCATAACAGGGTATTCTAAGTTTCTTGCAGGTTTTTGCAGTCCTTAATTGGGACTCATAACAGGGTTACTCACATTACCCCATGCATATCATGACATCATACAATTGCATACATCCTAACCCATTTCAAGGATCTCAAGGGCTTGTGATATAGGTCATATAAATCAAACATCTAGCAAGGGGCAAAAGGATTTATTTTCCTCTAGCCAATGTTGTCAGAGGCTATGACCCACTTGATATGGTGAGCTCTCCTGAAGAAGGTTCCCTAACCAAGGTTGTTGGGAAATCAAAACCAGACATGATGACTAAAGTCAGGGGCTATGACCCACTTGATATGGTGAGCCTTTGACTCTTGAAGAAGAGTTCTCAATAACATGGGTGTCCTTCAATCAAGCTCTAAATTCCAATGCTAACAAATTTTCTTGTTTACCCCGCGAGATCCTTGAAAACATTGCATGCATATCATACACATCATTGCATCACAGGTATCCCTTTTGCAGGTCACTCACCTTTCCCGCTGTTTATTTCAGCCATGGTTTCACAACAAGACAACCAGGACTTTCTTGCTCAAGAGACTCGGTTCGGGGAAATCCTCCTGAATCTATCCAAGGGGCAGGAAGAGCTAAGGACACTTATCATGGAGACTTTTGTCAGGAACAGTGCTGAGGATGAAAGGCTAGAACACCTACAAGCTGAGGTGGATGCATTGAAAGCCCAAATGCTGGGGCAGAGGAATGCCATTCAAGGTTTAGCTCAAAGACAAGATGAGCTCGGGATTCTCATCAACAAACTGCTTCAGGGCAACCAACTGGGGCAAACATCTAAGGGTAAAAAGCCAATCATCGTTCCACCACCTTTGAGACAAAGAGGCAAGGAGAAAGCTCCTCATATGGCTCCAGTATTACCAATTCAGCAGCAACTTCACCAACTTCAGACAGACAAGCCCAGGAGGCAGTTCACCCCGCTCAATATGTCGCCGTTTCAAGCTTTACAACGCCTGTTGAGATTGAACCTGATCACGTTAAGGGATCATCCCCAGAACCCCAACACAGCACATCCTGCTTATGATCCCAATAAAAGGTGTGCCTACCACTCTGCCTGTCCAGGACATAATGCAAACGAGTGTTGGGCTTTGAAAAACAAGATCCAGGACCTGATTGATGAAGGAGCACTGGAATTCACACAAGATGGTCAGGCTGAATTTTTCTACCATCCCTCCAAGGCTCACCATTTGAAGTGACAAGCCCTGAGACTAGAAATTTTTGTTCATTCGAATGTTCAAGTTGCAATTTTCTTTTGTTCAAACATTTACTCATGGTTAAAACATTGTTATTTCATTAATGCATCGCTTATGTCTATTTTGAATCAATATATTCGTATTCACTATACGCAAATTATTTTCATATTTGTTCTGATGTCAACTCTCAATCAATAATTCTAAGCCTCTTGAGGGAGGATGACGAAAACGATACCACGATTTACAGTATGCTTTTGAACAGACCCCGCTGATGAGGTACAGGCATTGTTTCAACCCCTAAACACTGGAGTTATAAGGATGATAATCCCTCGCCAACCCATCAGAGCCAAAGAAGTAGGAGTTTTATTTTCGAAAATCAAAACCCTTAATCATAACCTGGGGCAGGGTAGTTCTCTCAGTTGATCCAAGTGCACAATGATTGGCACCAAATGAGTTTTTTCAAAAACAAAAGACAGTGATGGTTCCGAACAATCATAAGGACAGGCAGTCATTATCAAAAAAAATCATAAACGAAAAGCCCAAGAAGTCAAAACCTATGAAAAGAGACTTACGAAACTGGGGCATCCCGCTGACTGTAATTCCAAAAAGGAAACAGTTCAGGCAAAAAAAGAAAGGGATAACAAAAATCAAGAAAGAGGTCTCACAAACCCTCAACAAAAAATGACTGCCTAGTCAGAATAAATCGTCAATGTTTGAACCATCACCGGAAAATCAGAGCAAAGACTCAAACAAGGTCTAACGTATGATCAACTGAGTTTAGGGTTGGAGAACATCACGAAAGAGCGGGTGGGTACAAATAATTTGGGCCTTTATCCTTTGTTTCTTAAACCGTGAACCAGGCCACGATATAACCCTTAAAAGTCCTAGCTGAAGCATGGGTTAGTTCGAAAGCATACTGTTACGAAGGTATCCTGACTCCTGAAGGTTTGCTGTAAAATCTTGAGTTGACACTGTATTGTATTACAACAAAATGCATTTTTAAAATATTCAAGACAGACATAGACTTTTGCATTCTTAAAATAACTTTGTTTGCATATGAATTTTTGTCTGAACAGCAGGGAAATTCGCACGAAATTCGCACGATGAATATCTTGTGAACAGAAGTACCTCCAATCAAGAGGCACAGTAGGAGCATTGCCCATTATCTGGGGCATGACAAAGTATTTCCAACAGGGGCAACTCCCCACATTCTGAGAAATATGGACATAGTCGAAAGAATACTACGCAAAATCAAAGACCCGCTAGGTTGACACTCCTAGGCAAAAATAAGGGATTCCCGGCGAACCAAAAGGGTTCGGGCAAAAATAAGGGATGAAATGAAAAAATCTGTACACCCGGCAAGTCGAAGACCTGAAAAGGCGGCTTGGGCAAAAATGGGTATCCCGGTGGACTGAAAACCCGAAAAGGCGGTCCAGGCAAAAGTTAGGGATCAAAGCGTACGAGTATGTCCCAGCATCTCGGCACCTGCCTACCAGAAGACTCGTCAAGTACTCCCACAAGTGCCTCCTCCCACTGAAACTGGGGCAATAAGGAGTTGTCTAAAAGATCCGGTTGCTCTGTCCATCATAGGTTCGGCTAAAGAATGCGACCCAGATATTTTCACTCCCCGCAGAACACGAACGCGTCGTCCGGCTTTATTCAAAGAGTTATTTCCTTAATAAGATATAACTGGGTTATCCTCAGCCAATAGCCACGGAAAAGACCGTCCTCAGTAAAGTCTTATCATCCCCAGCGGAAGCAAAAGCTTATTCGCCAACATCAGCCCAGGAGTGACTTCCCGGCACCCGTCAAGGATTTATTTTCCTAGACGAAAGCATACATTCATAAACATCACATTTTCGTACATCATGACACATGCATGTACGCATCATGTCATACAATTGCATTTATGCCGTTGCTTGATTCATATCACGTACTGCATATAACTGACCTTTACCTTTCAGGAAGGATACAGTTGAATGATCAGCTATGTCAAAATAGACAAAACACCGTCAGAAAAGACAAATCCCGTCATAAGAGACAAATCCGGTCAAAGAATACAAATCCAGTTTAAATCAATGCCTAAAGATTCCTCTGATACAACTCGTCGTTATAGACACTCGTCGTGATAGACACTCGTCGTGATAAACACTCGTCGTGATAGACACTCGTCGTGATAGACACTCGTCGTGATAGACACTCGTCGTGATAGACACTCGTCGTGATAGACACTCGTCGTGATAGACACTCGTCGTGATAGACACTCGTCGTGATAGACACTCGTCGTGATAGACACTCGTCGTGATAGACACTCGTCGTGATAGACACTCGTCGTGATAGACATTCGTCGTGATAGACACTCGTTGTGATAGACACTCGTCGTGATAGACACTCGTCGTGATAGACACTCGTCGTGATAGACACTCGTCGTGATAGACACTCGTCGTGATAGACACTCGTCGTGATAGACACTCGTCGTGATAGACACTCGTCGTGATAGACACTCGTCGTGATAGACATTCGTCGTGATAGACACTCGTCGTGATAGACACTCGTCGTGATAGACACTGGTCGTGATAGACACTCGTCGTGATAGACACTCGTCGTGATAGACACTCGTCGTGATAGACACTCGTCGTGATAGACACCCGTCAGTGTAGACACTTGTCGTTATAGACATTCGTCATAGACACTAGTCGCTATAGACACCCATCGTTAAAGACCACTCGTCCTTGGAAACAACCTGTCAGTAGAGACAACTTCATCACCGTTTGAAGATCCAGACCCAGCTCCTGCGACGTGTCAGGTACTCATTTTCTTTTGCAGGTATGCAGGTTCTCGCTAAGGAATCTCTTACGCGATCAACATCCAGATGGCATCTATAAGCCCATCATCCTACCCATCAATCTCCAAATGGCATCTATAAGCCCATTCCCCCACCACACTGCTACCATGTGAGCGCAAATTTCTGGGCACTCTAGTGTCCAATCATCTTCTACCCTCGGATTACAAAAGGCACGTCAGCCAATCTCCATCCTCAGGTCTAAGAAGATTGAACAGGGGCAACTGTTGTACCCCAAAATTTGCCCTCCCATATTCTCCAATAAACTGCCAAGCCAAGCTACAAAATTCCCCAAGAATTGCACAATGCAAAGGCCTCCATACAGTCAAAACCAGGGTTTGTGTGTTGATCAAGAAAAGGAAGTGTTCAAAGGTCCAATCAAGTCTCATATGCTTACAAAGATGGTCAAGCATCCTCATATCAAGTTTCAAGGCATTCAGCTCAAAATTGCACAGTCAAAACCCTAGATTGCACTACAGTCAACTGTAGGGGCAAAATGGTCATTTGACAGTCAAAAGTTCAAATTTTTGATCAACATATCATTTTGAAGCCACAAACATCATTTGATCAATGCTTGATCATGATTCTCAAAATTTGGCTCAGAAATCATCAAAGATGCAAAAGTTGCTATATTTGGACAGCTGAAAAAGTCAACTGAAATTGACCAGGGCATAACTTTCACATTGATTATCAGAAAAATTCCATCCAAATCTCATTTTGAAGAGAAAGACATTTCCTACAACTCATCTTCATACTTCAAGTCCAAGAAATGCTCTCACAAAAAGTTATCAATTTCAACATTATAGGTCATTTTCAAAAGTCAACAAAAAGGGACTTTAAGTCAAAGGCCATAACTTGAGATTGGTAAATCAAAATGACATGGGACCAAAGGCATTGGTTAGAGGACTCAAAGACCTTTCCAAAATGTCCAAGAACATGTGAAAAGCTTAAAAATTGAGCAAGTTATGCCTAGTGGAAGTTGGGAAATTTTTGGGAATTTTGAAAAGTCAACAATGGTTCAAATGACCTAAATTTGCTAATGGGCCCATTTTTCTTCCATAATTCATCATCCATGACATGTGCACGACCATTTGGCCCAAAGGGAATTTATTCATCATTTTTATTTATTTATTTGAGTTTTTAATCATAATTAATTCATTTAAATTAAATAAAATATGGAATCATTAATTCAATGGGTTATGGGCTTATTTCTTAACCTAATTTCATTCCTCATACATAAGCAACCTAAACCTAATCCAAGAGCACGGAGGATCTCTACACACTACACGTTTTTTTTTCTCTTTCTACAAATCCTTATTTTTACAACCTAACATTCACACGTAGGTGGCATTCCAACTTTTTCTCTCACGTACAAAACTTCCACCCTTTCACCACATTTTTCTTTTCACTTGAGCTTTGTTTTGTTTTTGGCATGAGGAGACATTAATATTTTCTATCCACAGACGCCATTCACAAGATTTCAAACACATGTTTTTTATATATTATTACATTTGATACTCTAGTTTTTATGTCTCAGTACTAAGTGAATGCGTCAAATTTTTTCTGTCTGAATTTGTCAAATTCTCACGTTTCACCAAGCATCCTATTGTCACTAATTTCTATTGCTGAAAAACTCACATAATGATCACCTCATAAACTTTTCAGAAAACTCCACTGTATTAACATCAAATACAAATTTTTAGCATCAATACAAACATCCCTTTTTCAATCAAAAAATCACCTTTTTTCAAATAACTAACATCACCGTTTCAAAACAATCTGCAGAATTGTTCAAGCAACTAAACAATCACCATTGTTGTTTGCGTATCCGTTTTGTTTGTCGTGTCTAAATTTTTATAGGAAGAGGGAATAAGGAAACCTGAACCGCAAAACATAATCACCTCTACTTCATCCACCACTGTTCATATCTTCTGGCGCCGAACACCGCGACCCACCGAGACCCCCTCTGACGTCAGTTCACATACACCATCACCTCACCAAACTCTGAACTCTCCAACACCTTGTGCAAATTTATTTTCTTTTTTATTGTTTGCAGGAAAAGATAGAAGGTCTGAAACAAAGGAAGAAGAGAGAAGAGTTAGAAACCACAAAGAGCTCCAACGCGAAAACGCCTTCAAATCTGAATCGTCGTCCCAAACATATTTACGGTGTTCTTCCGTTCAGTTCTGACGAAAACCACAAATTAACAGCTTCGACCACTATTCGACGGGATGCACAAGCCGCTCCGATCTCGACTATCCTCCTCAATAGATCCGCGATTTTGGACAGTCTCCAAACCTTGTCGAGCGATCCACTCCGAAACCCAAAAACCAGCACCGTCACGGTCTCCGATCAAGACCGATCGTCACCGCCGCACAGATCCGACCACTCACAACCATTCTTGCCACCATCACCACCGTCGAAATCGGTTTGCACTTTGTTGTTGTTTTGAGTTTTCGTAGGTGTTTCTATTAATTTTTCTTTTCTTCTTTTGATTGTATTGCTGAGAAAAGAGATGGAGAATAAAGTTTAGCAGAAAGAGACGAAGGAATCATGGAATGGGAAGGAGAAAGTGTATCATGTTGGTATTCTCTCTCAACTGCTTTTACATTAACTATTTAGTGTCTTGATTTTCTATTTCTTTCTTTACAATTACGCATGCCACTTATGTTTGAGTAATTGGTCCTTTTTTAAAGTTTGAAATGGTCAAGAAAATCTCACTGAAGATAGTATCATGCTGCAGACCCTCACATGGGTTGTTATTTCTTTTTTCTACTTTAATTCTAATAATTAATTCTAACATTCAAAAAATGCCTAAAAATCAAAAAAAACAAAAAAATAATAAATAATTTTTATTTTTAATATTTTCATAAATAAATGCAGGTAAATTAATTAGTTTTAAATTAGGTTACAATTTTAATTCTTTTCATAATAAAATCTAAAAAATGTAGAATTAGGTTTAGTTAATTTTTATTCTTTTTTAACATTTCTTTTTCACAATAATAATATTTATTTTATTTTTTTATAATTAAATTTGCATGAAAATAATTTAGTGTTAATTTAGGTTAAAAACTTCAATATTTTTCTTAAAAGCTTAAAAAATAACTAGAACTAGGTTTAACATTTTATTTTAGTCTTAATCAATTCTTTTTCTATTTGAATCTTAAAAAACATCAAAAAAACAAATTCTTGCATTCCTTTAATTTTAATTCCTCATTAATTTTAAATTTTGCAAAAGGGTCCAACACCCTCGTTCTTAATTTCTTATTTATTCGCATATTTATTTTATTTCATTTGAATGATTATGTACCTCTCCCGAAGCCTTGTAAAGTTATTTCTCGCACTTTTATTTATTCGCTTTATTTACTTTCAGTCAAATCGGGTCCGGTTTATTTTGGCGATGTGGACCCGCGCCGTTTGTAATAGCTATAGATTTATTTTCTCGCAAGTATATAACTGTTAATAAATATGCATGAAAGAATGAATGCCCAAAAAATAAAATCGAATCGTTAGATCACCAATACATGACAAGATAAACAATAAACTGAAAATGACACACAATTCGCACACACCACCCCTAGGGTACGCCTCACTGTTGCCTTTCGAAAGGTGGCCATCGAGTAGAAAACGTCTTAGTAAGTCCTCATGGTCCGGGAACCTGGCATGAGGGTAGCTTCTAAGGTGTCTTCCCATTGCTCCGGTGATCACCATGTCCCTAAAACTCGAATTGACCCGAATACCTCCAACGGTGGTGCTACCTACCTCTCAATGGTGGGATGGCACTACCTTAAAGGACATTTACACAGACTAATTCCTTAGGGTAGGTAGGTTCTCAAGGGTACTTGCTCTAATTTCAAAACAAAATCAAAACATCTTTTCACACCGACACACTTTCAAAAAAAACTTTCAAAACAAACTTTTCAAACACTCTGACGTACGAGTTGAATTGAAACTTTTCAAAGAATATTTTTGAAACCCACAATTGAAAAGCAAACAAACAATTTTGAAAACACATTGAGCAAGTACCTAAGAGCCCATGGATAACCATGGATAGAAAGGGTGCTAATACCTTCCCTTTCTATAACCTACCTCCCGAACCGAGAGCGATCTCTTTAAAGGAATTTTTCTGTGCTTTTGTCCTTTCCTATTGGAGAAAATAAAAGACGGTGGCGACTCTTGCTTACCGCGACATTTCGCGAACCAGCTTTAAAACAGTCAGTTCCAGATCCACCGATCACACTAAGGTTACTCCACTTTTAAGTATATCCCCAGCAGAGTCGCCAGTTCTGTGATACGGTAGGAGAACTGACTTGTGTTTTGCGTTCGTATTCGCAAATGTTGCGGTTAGCAAGAGTCGCCACCGACTTTTTATTTTATCCTAAGGAAAGGTTAAAAAGCACAGCAAAAAACCTTTTGAGATGTTTTCTTGGGTTCGGGGAGTAGATTATAGAAAGGGAAGGTATTAGCACCCTTTCTATCCATGGTTATCCATGGGCTCTTAGTTACTTGCTTAGATCACTTGCCTTTTGTTTTCAATTGTTTTAAATGGTGCTTGAGTGTGTGGGTTTTGAAAATGTTTTTGAAAAGAGGCCAATGTGGTGGCAACCTTTGTAATGATCCATGTGGGGATGTATACAAAGATGTATGTCTTTTGAAAAGGTTTTCATTTGTTTTTGAAAGGTGTTTTGAAAGTGATGTGAGGTGTGTTTTTAGAAAATAGGCAAGTGTTTTGTTTTGCAAGTTTGATTCAAGTAACTAAGAGGTTATCTACTCCTAAATTTCTCAAAAGATTATTGCTATACTTTAACCCTTTTAACAAGTTTGCACCACCATTGTATTTGGTGGGCAACCTTGTGTTAGGATGTGAAAGGGACAGGCGCGGGTCATCGTTTAGACCATAATTGTAACAACGTTAAATGTCTTTGGGCAATTTCTCTAAGGGACTTGATCATTTGTTTTGTTTGTTTTGAAAAGTTTTATCGAGGGACTATGATCATTCAAACTGTTTGCTTTGCCCAAAGATCTTCAACATACAATATGGCCCATTCATTTGAAGGCAACAAGTGGAATACCCTAGGGGGTGCAAGTGTGATTTGTGTGTCCATTTTCATGCTTGTTTGTCTTGTATTAGGTCAAACTATTTTTTATCGTTTTTTCGCATACAAACCCTAATTCTAGCATGTTATTATTTGGAAAGCAATAAAGTGCGAAATTAAAATTACTAAACTATTACACAACCAAATATGGGAAGGGGGGTACAAATGTTCAAATGGGGATATAGACAAGAATTTAAATCTAGATTATTACAACAATTGGATATTTGCATAGTAAATAAATTGCATAATTTAAATGTAAATAAAATAAATATGTAAAATGTAAAAGGAAAGTTTATTTTTTGTGTATGAGAAAATATTTATGTAAAAGGAAAAAGAAATAAAAATGTATTTATTTTTTAGTATTTTGAAACTTAGGGTAAGAAACCCTAATTTTTATATAAAAAGTATTATTATCTAATTTAATTCTACTATTTATTTATTATGTACAAAAAATAAAATAAAATGAAGTATTTTGTGAAAAAGGTATTTTTGTATCAAATATTAATAACAATGAAGAAAATCAAGTATTTTATATTTTTATCTTAAATATATTAATAAACATGTATATATATATATATTAAACCCTAAATGAGTATTATACAAAATAAATATTTATTTAATATTTTAATAAAATAAATAAAAGTATTTTTTGTGTGAAATATTTTCAGAAAGTAAAAATAAAAATAAAAATGTATCCACATTATTTTCTATTTATTTTAATAATAGTGTATATATATATTTGTATATAAATAAAAGAAATAAACAAACAAATATGCCATAAATACAAAAAATGATGGAAAAAATATTTTAAAAAATTTAATGGCATGAGAAAAAATAAACAAAGTCAACCCAAAAAGAAAAAGTCAAAAATGTTGAAAAATAAACAAATGGGCTCAGGGGGTGTAAACCAAAAAAATGGGGTGTGAAAAGGAAACAAATCCAGGCCCAGCCCAGATCACTTCTTCTTCAACCTCTGTACATCTTTCTTCTCACAGAACACGCGTTTTCTAACTCTGGATTCCTGGACTTTCAAGCAAAACTCATAACATGAAAAGTGTAGAGCATTAAGAGACGGTTTCAACCATATAAAGAACATGACCTATCTCTCCAAGATGAGAGAGAATTTCTCTCCCCCTCTTTTCTGACCTAGTTTTTCTACCATTTTCAGAGCTAAAATTCTCTTCACTCAGACAAAAGAAATGAAAAGTAAAGCTATGTACATGTTCAGGGCTATGAGTAGGACTTTGTTTCTTCACAAACTTAAGACTAAATATGCCTAATAAGAGAGATACGAATTCAAACTTTTACCTGTGCAGTTGAACTTCTATGTGGAGAATGAGAGACTTTCAGTGCAATGTAATGATTGGAAAAGCTTCCTTGAAGTCCAGGGATGCTTTTTCAATGCTCACTTTGTCTTGAAACCTCTTGTATCAAGCTATAGAACTTCACCTGCAAATCAAAGATGTGAAAATGGTGGAAGTGGTTAGAGCAACTACAGATCGTGCCTTTGCTTCTGGATAGCTTGCATATGTTGTAAGGAAGGTAGAGGAACAGGTTTGGACAGAAATGCTTGAAGGGATTGAGAGATTGCACTCAAACTGCAGGGGCACCCCTGTTTGTGCAGTTTGAGGATGATTCTGAGATGGAGGGTGTTTGAAAGGGAAATGGCTCGTGCAAAAGCTTCAATGTGGTCTATGGAATGTGTTTGATATATTTTGTGCTGTGTTTTTTGACTGATATGAGAGATAGCATAAGTTATGGATGTTACTTCTATGTGAAGCAAGCAAATGTCAACTTGGTTTCTAGGCCAGTACAATGCCTCAATCTATGCTGCACCTTTGAGTCTTGATCAGTGGGATATGCCTATGCTTTTTTGCTTCAAAGATCTGCATTGTACCTCATAGATTTGCAAAGTTGCCATAAAGTATCACTTTACAAGAATGGATAACATGCTTTTTCTAGTTTAGGCTTGATTTTGTGTGTATTATCCAAATGAGCAAAATAATGTTAGAACACAAAGGATATGCATTGAATTATTGAGTGAGAATGGGATTAGAGGCCTGCAATATAGCTTAAGCATGCTGAATTCAAATTTGCCAAGTTTATGAACATGCTTTGATGAAGAACAAAAGTGAATTTTTGCCAACTTGTGAAATTCGAATCTCTCAAGTTATGAGGTTGTTTGATGAGTTCTTGGACATTTTGGAAAGCTTGTAATGTGTACTACAATCCATCTTTGAAATGCAATTTGAAATTCCAAGTGGAAGGGTATGAAAAGTGGCCTTGAAGTAGGGTAGAAAACCTTGTCAAAATAGGTCAAATTTCACTAAGTTAAAAGATGGTTTAGTGCCCTTATTCAAAAAATCATAACTTGAGATACAAGCTTCAAATGAGAAAACTTTGTGAATCAAAGTTGTAGATTTTGCAACAAGCTACAACTTTCATGTTTTGACTTTTGTTTGAATCCCAATGGATCATGGTGAAAAGATAGGGCAAAGTTGGGAAAAAACTAGGGTTTTCCATAACTTAGAAAAATTCTAAGTTATGAAAAATTCCATTTTCAAACCCTAATTTGCATTTTGTGATTTCTTGGTGAACAAGTTTCATGATTTGTAATGTTTTGATGAAAAATGAATCTTGACTCTTGATTTTGACCAAAAAGTCAAAGTTTGACTTTTCAGTATACAGTCAAAATTGATCAATTGACTGGGAAATTCAACTGTCAATCTTGTGTACTTGGGATCTTTTGAGCTTGATGAACATGTCAAGATAATTCCATGGGGTCCTTGAGTCCATATGTGAGCTTGGTTTGCCATTGGCTAGGTCAAACAGTCAAAAATTGCCTTTGTGCAGTCAAAACCCTAAAAATGACCATTTTGCCCTTTTGGTGATCTGATCAAATTTCTTGGGGAATTGTGATTCAAACTTGATCAAATGGTCCATGTGAGTTCATAATGTTGATGTGGACCAAATTTCATGAGGTTTGACTGTCAATTGGCCACAGTTGACTTTTTCCCCAATACAGCTGATTTCTAGGTCAACTGTCCAATTGACTGGGAAAAACTTGGAATCAAGACTTGAAACTTGGTATGGGTAAACTTGGGAGTCCAATATGAAGCATGAAAGTCATCTTAGGCATTTTAGGTCAAAACATCTTTAGGCAAACACAAACCCTAATTTGAGTCCACAGTGCAAGGAGAAGTCTTGAGCAGAGGAAACCCTAATTGGATCTTGATCTTCAAAGGTCTTGTGATGAGAAAATGTTGAGGAAATGGGAGGGCAAATTTTGGGGTACAACACATGGTATGTCCACTGGAATGGGTTCCGAAGGTACCTTCATGTAACTCTGCCATGATCCTTTCTGCCTCGCTCTTGTCCACACACTGCAGTAAGGTTGAATCATGGTTACGCTTATAGAGAATTTTGTTACTGATGAAGATCTTCTCAATGAACCTTCTCAGAAACTTCTTATCATTAACAGATGCCCCCTTGGGGTATTCTTGAACCTCAAGATACCTCTTTACCTCGTAAAACCAGGGTTTGTCTGCTACCTCTTTGGTGTAGATCTCACAGCAGTGTGCGGGTTCATCCAACCTCTCAATGGTAATCTGGGGAGCTTCATTAACCCACCTAACTTTGAACATAGAAGACATGGTAGCTAGCGCGTCCACCAACTGGTTCTATTCTCGTGGGAAATGTTCAAAGGTTATCTCCTTAAAGGGTGGGAGTAATGTCAGTACATACTCTTTGTAAGGAATAAGATTCAGGTGCTTCGTATCCCACTCGCCTTTGATCTGAATGATCACCAGAGTGGAATCTCCAAATACACTTACAAACTTAATCCTCAGGTCAATAATAACTCAAAGACCCATGATACACGCTTCATACTCTACCATATTGTTGGTGCAGTTAAAACATAATCGGGCGGTAAACGGAGTATGACAACCCTCAGGAGATATAATTACAACGCCAATGCCATTACCCAATGTGTTCGAGGCTCCATCAAAATATATAGTTCATCGGGATCCCTCCTCGGGTCCTTCATCCGGTCCAGGTTCTTCGCAGTCGGTTACCAACATGATATTCTCATCCGGGAACTTGAAATTCATGGACTGGTAGTCATCCACGGCCTGATGCGCCAAATGATCTGCCAATACACTCCCCTTGATTGCTTTTTGGGTTGTGTATTGGATGTCTTATTCAGTTAAGATCATCTGCCATCTTGCTATCCTTCCGGAGAGAGTTGGCTTCTCGAAAATATACTTGATCGGATCCATCTTTGATATCAACAAAGTGGTGTGAGTCAGCATATACTGTCTCAGCCGGCGAGCAGCCCATGCCCAAGCACAGTAAGTTTTCTAGAGCAATGAGTATCGGGTCTCACAGTAGGTAAACTTTTTGCTAAGGTAGTAAATGGCGTTCTCTTTTCGGCCAGACTCATCATGCTGCCCCAGCACACACCCCATTGAATTGTCCAGCACTGTTAAGTATAATATCAAAGGTCTCCCTTCAACTGGAGGCATCAAGATTGGTGGTTCTTGAAGGTATTCCTTGATTCTTTCGAAAGAGGGCTGGCATTCATCATTCCACCTTACCACTTGATCTTTCTTCAGTAGCTTGAAGATTGGCTCACAAGTAGCAGTCAGATGTGAAATGAACCTGGCGATGTAGTTCAGACGTCCCAAGAAACCTCTAACTTCCTTCTTTGTGCGGGGAGCCGGTATCTTTGGTATGGCTTTTACCTTTGCAGGATCCACCTGAATACCTTTGTCACTGACAACAGGACCCAAAAGCTTTCCAGACCTTACCCCGAAGGTACACTTGTTCGGATTCAACCTTAGCTTGTACGTCTTCAACCTGTCAAACAGTTTCTGGAGATGATCAAGGTGCTCTTCCTTAGTCTGGGATCTGTCTATCATGTCATCAACATAAACTTCGATCTCGTGGTGAATCATATCATGGAACAAAGTGACCATGGCGCGCTGATATGTTGCCCCAGTATTCTTCAACCCAAAAGGCATTACCTTGTAATAGAAGGTGCCTCACTGTGTAACGAAGGTTATCTTCTCCATGTCCTCAGGAGCCATCTTGATCTGGTTGTATCCAGAAAAACCATCCATGAAAGAGAAGACCTTGTGTTGCACGATGTTGTCAAATAGAACATCAATGTGAGAAAGTGGGAAGTCATCCTTGGGGATTGCCCTGCTTAGATCTCTGTAGTCCACACACATATGTACCTTACCGTCCTTCTTAGGTGCCAAAACAATGTTGGCAACCCACTGCGGATAAGAAGTGACAGCTAAGAATCCTGCGTCGAACTGTTTCATGACCTCTACCTTGATTTTCTCTGACATTTCAGGGCGCATACGGCGAACCTTCTGTTTATCGGAGGGCAGTCTTCTTTAGTCGGCAGGCGATGTACCACAATATCAGTGTCCAAACCAGGCATGTCTTCATAGGACCAGGCGAAGATCTCAACATAGTCGTGTAGCATCTGTATTAACCTCTGTTTGACACTAAGCTCCAAATTTGCACCTATTTTAACCTCTTTCCTGTCTTCCTCTGTACCCAAGTTCACTGATTCGACCGACTCTTCATGAGGTTGTATGGCCCTTTCTCCATGCTGTAATAGTATAGAAAGTTCTCCAGGAACCTCACAATCATCCTTACCTTCGTCTTCGGCTTGGTTGATCGGATTTTTAAAGTCATAATTGGCAGTAGCAGAGTTGTTATCAATGGGATCCAGAGTGGATATGTATCTGTGTTGTGATACGTGAGTGTGTGCAAGAGAATAACTATTTTGATAAAGTGAGAAACAGAAAAGAAAAACAAGGAACACAAAATTTGTATGTAAGAAACGTCCAATGCTCTATTAATGATATATGAAATGACAAATAATAGCCCTCACGAGCAAAGCCAAGGTGCCTCGGGCAAGGCACCGGGCCATAAAGTTTCAAACTGTTTATTACAAATCTTAAAACAAATGAGTCAATTACTGCGGAATAAAAGAAACAGGTATGAAGTCCCTAGCCGTCCAGTTATTCGGTCCATCGTTGGTTATTGGGTAGATCCAGCTGTCGACATCCGGGTTCTCATCATCAACATCTTCTGTGGCAGAGACAACCTCAATAGCATTGATTCCCGAGCCATGCTTGGGCATGGGCGCAGTTATGATGTTGGGCTTCTCTGGAGCGTCAAACTCAACCTCTTTGGCTTCGGTCAGGTCCTGCACCTTATTCTTCAGGGCCCAACAGTCGTTTGTATCATGACCTGGACTTTCGGAGTGATAAGCGCAGCGAGCATTCAGGTTATAGCGGGGAGATGTGGTGTTGGGGTTCTTCGGGGCTTCCTTCAGAGTTACCAGATTGGTCTTCAACAATTATGGTAAAATTTAAGAGACAGTCATATTGAGCTGGGTGAACTGCCTCTGTGGTTTTTCCACCCTTTGTTGATTGTTACGTTGTGGAGCAACTGTGGGTCTTGGTATCACTATAGCATTTACCGTTTGACGGTGTTCAGTTCTGCTTTAGCCCCTCGGGCTATAGATTACTCTGGCTTCCTTCTTACTAGTAAAAGGTTTCTTTACTGAACTCGAAGAGGCATCGTTATGTATCTTACCACTTCGAATTCCAGCTTCTACTCTTTCTCCAGTTAAAATCAGCTCGGTGAAACCAGATGACGAGCTGTCGATCAAGTGATTGAAAAATGGACCAGATAGCATCCCCAGAAACATATCAACCAACTCCCTATCAGAAAAAGGGGATTGGACTCTTCCAGCCAAGTATCTCCACTTCTGAGAATAATCTTTAAAACCTTCACCTACACCCATGGACATACCCTGGAGTTGAGTACGAGTGGGAGCAAGGTCGGTGTTGTACTGATACTGCTTGTAGAAAGCAGCAGCAAGATCTTCCCAGTTTCGGACATTAGCTCCCTCCAACTGATAGAACCATTCAAGCTGAGTCCTTGACAGACTATCTTGAAAGAAATGCACCCACAAATTTCTATCAGTTGTGTGGGGTTGAATCTTCCTGACATACGAGCAGAGATTGAGTTTTGGGCAGGACACTCCATCATACTTGGCAAAAACTGGAGCTTTGAAGTTATGAGGGATGACCACCCCCGATACCAGTCCCAATTCTTCGAAATCCAAACCAGGTATTTTCTAAATTTCCATAGCACTCAGACGGTCTTCTAATTGCTTGTACCTATCCTCAGCATGAGAATATTGCTCATCATCGTAATTAGTATTGTTGTCAGAAACTGCATGACTAGGGTCTTTTTCCCTTTCTTGGTTCTCCCCGTCCTTGGATGAAGAGGTCAGATCAGTTTGATGCTTCAACATTTCTCCGAACCTTCTGCCCATATTCAGAATTTCGACCTTCTTCTTCTTCTTCTTCTTCTTCTTCTCTTTCAGAATAAGGGTCTTCAAATCCTCCGGCCCCTTAGCCAGACTTATGAACATCTGTTGGAACTGGGTGTTCTGTGCCTGAAGATCTTTGATGGCTTGATCGGAAGATATTTCTGTTGAAATAAACAGCGAAGAAGATGAGAAACCTGTAGTGGTACTCGTAATGATGTGCATGATAATGGGATGCACATGTAATGATTTCAAAGACTTTGGGAGATTTAAATTTGCAAACCAAAAATAAACAAAACTTTATTAGCTTAACTTTGAAAGGTTCAACAATGCCTTTAAGGCGTTACAAAGAAGTAAATAAAACAAATCTAAAACTAGCAAAAGCAAAATCAAAAGTCCCATGGACGCTTCCTCTTTGTGCTGATGTAATCATTGAGTACTCTTTCTTCCTCGAGCTGCCTGGTGAGCTTTAAAACCTTCCTTTCTTGCTTATGGAACTGCTCTCGGTAAGTATCCCGTTCATTCTTCAGTTGAATCCAAGACCTCTGTATCTCCCCAAGATCAGTGGGCATGTAAGGATAGAGAACCGTGTAAGGAATGCCTTCTTCATTAGTGGGCTCCACAATCACTGGTAATACGGCCACATAAGGCATCACAAGCTTATGGGCACGAGCTCAGACCCATTGAAGGTAAGGCTGCATAGGAAGGGAAGTCTTAGGTCCCAACTCTTCGGGGTCAGATCTGTTTACCATGCCCCAAGCCCGTATGAACCTTCGGCGATGCTCCTTAACATCATCCTAATAGTCGAATACAATGTCCTCGAGAAGTAACTCATGGGGATTATCTCTTCGAGCACGACAAAATTGTCGTAAAGCTAGACAAAGATTGTAATTTATACCCCATCTGATACCAAGTAATGGGACATTAGGGTATCCCCCACAGCGGTCAATAACAACAGTGTCTTTCATAGCCCGGGAACACCAAAGAACATCCGTATGAGCAAGTGACATTATTCGGTAAGACCAACCCAAACCTTCTTCATTCTTCAGCGCAGACTTAGGGAGGTGAGAAATAAACAACCTTGAAAACAACGGCATGCAGCACATAAGAGTCCCTCTTCTCTTCATAGTACGGGTATGGAGGGCATGCAAGATGTCTCCAAGCAAGGTAGGCACAGGGTTGCAAGAAAGGAAAATCTTGACAGCATTCACATCTACAAAGGAGTCTGGATTAGGGAAGAGAACCAAACCATAGATAAGAAGAGCCAAGACATCTTCAAAAGCCTGAAAATACAAATCATCCCAAAACAACTGAGCCTGGTCTATCAGAAATTTGGCTAGAAAACCTTCGACCCCGCTTTGAGTTTCCCAATTGGATACCATATCGGCCCGTTTTAAATGCAAAGCTGAGGCAATGTCTTCTGGCCTAGGAAATTCTTCCATACCTATGAAGGGTACCTGTTCAAGAATGTATATGCCCAATAGATGAGAGAATTCTTCCAAAGTGTGTACCAGCTGGTAATCTGGAAAGGTGAAGCAGTGATGCTTGGGATCGAAGAACTGAAATAGTAAGCTCATCATCTGTTCATCAAGGTTTAAAGTAACCAGGCTGAAAAGTTGACAGTGTCTCTTAATGAAAGTAGAAGTTTCAGAAACTCTTGATGCTAGCTCTTTAAGTTGGGCAGGTATCTGCACAAAGTTGATTCGGATGGTATTTCTACGCACGGAAGCCATGATCTGCAAAATAGAACAAAGATAAATTCCCTTGGTATTTGAAATGGTTAGTGTAATGAAGCATGAATGCCATGTTATGATGCATGATGTCATGATAAACCACAGGTATAAAAAATACAAGTATTGCAAACACAGTCAAATCACACAAAACCCTTAGGTTTAAGGCTTGCATGAGGTAAAAGGTAATACCCTCTTGAAGTTAAGTTGGTTCAACCTGTCCTAGAAAAGTAACCGGGTTCTAGAGGATCTCAATATCACTGACCATCCTTCATCAGTCATGGTTTCAGCTCATGCATTCTTTTCTTGTGGCCGAAATTATTCTGAGAGTATGGTCTCTATGAGTGTAGCATTGAGTATCAACCAGTTCTCAGCTCTACATCGAGGCCAGCTATCTCACTACTTTTTAATGGCCAAGTTGGGCGATTAAAGGTTCTAAGGTCAGTTGATGCTTAACGACACCATGCGGCGGCCTCGTATTCTCCTCGTTTCTCCACAAGGGATACCGGTACCAACCAAAGTACCACATCAACGTAGCTACTTCTTCAACCGTATCGGTATACACCGTACAGTTCCCTCATAGTCTATTGCTACTTACCTAAAAGGTGTTCCCCATATTTGGGTGTAGGATCTATAGTAACCCCAAACAAAACCCTCAAAAGTAAAGCAAACAAAGCAATCCAGAGAAGCAATTATGATGAACTAGATCCTAAGGTATACCCCACTTATTACTCCATAGCAGAGTCACCAATTCTGTGATACGGTGGCAGAACCGACTGTTTGATGTTGGTTTGCGTTTTGCATTTGTGTTTGAAAAATGTCGCGGTATGCAAGAGTCGCCACCGACTTTTATTTCATCCAATCGGAAAGGAAAAAGTACAGAAAAAAAAATCCTTTTTCGAGATATTCTGAGTACGGGGGGTAGATTATAGAAAGGGAAGGTGTTAGCACCCTTTCTATCCATGGTTTTCCATGGGCTCTTAGGTACTTGCTCATCTTTTTAAAATTGCTTGTGTATATGCTTTGTTTTTTTTTTAAAGTTTGACTTCGTGATAACCCTTGTATCAATCCCCAAAGGTGTGACGAAGATGTTTTGAAAATTGTTTTGAATGTGTAAGTGTGAAAAGTTTTGATTTGAGCAAGTACCTACTAGCATCTCCCTACTCGAAAAAATATCGTTTTTATTCTTGTTTCCTTTAGATAGAGCTATCCTACTATTGAGAAATAGGTAGCACCGTCGTTGGAGTTTGTAAGGTTCAATTCGAAAGGAACGTACAATCACTAAAGCAATGTTAGGATACCTTAATAATAACCCTAGAGTCTTAAGATCATATTCGAGGCAACATTTCCGATGCAACATTCGAATGGGACATTTGATCTTTTTTAGACAGGAGGGTAACCACTAAGACACCCTATGTTTAATTATCGTTTACCGAAGGCAACCGAAGTGAGAGTATACCCTAAGAGTGATATGTGCGAGTGATTTGTTTTCAGTTATTTAATCTTTGCACATTAGGGTTTTTTAACCGTATTAATTTGTCATGCATTCTTGTCATACAATCCTATTAGCATACATCTAGACAGTTAAATATTTGCATAAATTAAAAATGCGAGAAAATAAATCTACGCTATTACAAGGCTTCGGGGAAGGGGATTAATTACATAGCCAAAAAAACTTGGAAAAAGCGATAAGTAAAAGCCCTAAATTAACTATTACAAACCAGTGAGCAGTTACAAAAATATTGTCAAAATACATAATAAGCGCGCGGCGAATTAAATGCGAGACGATTAGGGTTTTATCCCTTGACTAAATCTATTTGCGATTGATTAAAAAAAGTTTTTTTGTCATGTTTTGTTATTCAAGAAAATAATGAACTAATTAAATAAAAAAGAAAATCCTAATTCTAATTTATTTTAAATTAAGAAAAATAAATTAATTCAATCTAAAAATTTATTTTTGTGTTTTTTATTTATTTGATAAAAAGAGAAAATAAAATTAAATCAAGAGTTTAACCTAATTTGCTAATTGAATTTTAATTGTGAAAGAAATTAAAGTTGCCTTAAATTAATTAAACTAATTAATTAAAAAAAACATTTATTAAGAAAATAAATCTTTTTTGTGATTTTTGATTGGTTAATTTAAAATAAAATAATTTTGGTGTTGATAAAAAAACAAAATAATTAAAGAAAAGAAATTAAAGAAAAATAATGGAAATAACCGAGTGGGCCTGCTGTCAGCAAATCTGGTTCTGGCTGATGGGTCCAAAAGATGGTGGCCTTCAGAAGGTGAGGTGCACTAGACCTGGTTTTGGCTGGTGGATCAGAAGATGCTGAACCTCAGAAGATGAGGTATACTAGATCTGGATCTGACTGGTGGATCAGAAGATGCTGAACCTCAGAAGGTGTATGTGCTAGATCTGGTGAAAACAATGAATAAAATGCCAAAAGCTCACGCATGGGATTGAACCCAGAACAATGAGCTTCTGACTTCCTTCTTCTGACCAACTGCGTTGGATATTAACTTGTTAATACAATAAAACAAATAATATATCAGAAAAAACAACTTTCTGGCCAGAATAACGCGCCAGAATTTAAACCAGCCAGTCAGGTTGTGACATGCTGTTGTCTTCTTCCTTGGAACCATCATTTTAAGTTCTGATTCTTTTACCTACATACGCAGGTCTGTTGCTGAAACCTGTGTTATTCAAGAATCAAGCATATGAAATATAAATTCAATTGGGGACAATGAATCAATTGGGCTTGACGTTCTGATCATCATGGTACCCATTATCAGGCCTAATTTTGCTTGAAAACCAAAACCCCAAATTGGAGCACGAAAACCTAACAATGGCAGAAGCTTATTCCTGCACTATAAATTAAATCAAACTATCCAGAAACATTGCAAACATGATGATGAACACAAATATGTAACTTAAACATGCTAAAGATGCAAGAATTACACTAATTGAATTTGGATAATTGTGCAAACCGTGAGAGTGGTAAGGTGTGATTCTGGATGTTCTGACGCCTGCGAATGATTGGGAATGCTTCCTGAAATTCCAAGGAATTGGATGGGAACCTCAACACACCTTGAATTGGCCCGTGGAAGGAGATTTGTTTCACACTTTTTCTTGGAAATTTTCGAGTTTTGTTCTGGTTCTTGGAGGCAGGTTATGCATGAAAATCTTTCTCCTTATGGTTCCACAAACTTTAGTATATGTATTGAATCCAATTAGGTTAACAATTTTGGACCCAATCTTGAGAATTCATGAATGGAATATTTGATTTTTAAGCCATATGATATATTTCCATACTCATGCCAATCATTCCTTTCTTGTACCAATTACCATTGATATGATTTTATTCTGATCTTCCAGCATAATGAGCTTGTGATTCTGTCCAAAAATCCAACCAAAACAAATTTTTGCTCCTATTTACCAATTATTTGATTTAACTCAATTTTTAATAAATAAAAAATCAAAATAAAATAAATAATGAAGCAAATAACATGTGATTGAGCATTTGGGTCGTGGACCACATATATTTAAGGTGCAAGCATAAAAAGTTGGGCCCGTTTAGCAAAAAATGAAATTTTGAGCATATTTGACTTTTGGCAATTTTGCAAAAATGGTCAACTTGGCCAATGCATAACTCTCTCAATTTTTACCCTAGAGGAGTATTTTTTGGCTTTTTAGAAAGCTTAGGATGTCCTCTAAGCAACCCTTTTGGTCTCATCTCAATTGAGTCTTCCATGTTCATGTATGAAGCTTTGACCCAAAAGGTGTTTTTGTTGACTTTTCAAAATGACCTATAATGTCAAAATTCATATCCCTTTATGAGTGCATATTTTGAACTTTGGAGATGAATATGAGTTGTAGGTAATTGCATTCTATTCAAAATGAGCTTTGTATGGGTCATTTTTGATAAAGTATGAGAAAGTTATGCTTGGTCAAAATTGAGTTGACTTTTCCTACAAAACACTAATTTAGCAACTTTTGGGTTTTGATGAATTATGAGCAATCCTTGAGGAATCATGATCAACCCTTGATCAAATGATGAATAATACTTCAAAATGAGGATGTTGACCAAAAATATTAAAGTTTTACTATATGTGGGCCACCGTTGACTTTTGACCAAGCACATTTGATTTTCAGGTATTTGAGCAATTGACTGAGCAAACTTCCTCTGCAAGGCCTGAAACTTGACATGGATGATCTTGTGAACATATTAGGACAATGGAAAGCATTTGGGATCCTTTGGACTCAAGCATCTTGATGAAAAATGAAACCCTAATTTGAGGTGGACTGCCTTAGGAGAGAGTTTGTCTAGTCAACTCTTGAACTTCCTTGAGCAATTTGGGGACCTCACTTGCCATGTGTTGAGAAATATGGGAGGGAAAATTTTAGGGTACAACACTTTTTGTCAAGTATATCATCCATTTGTAGTTCTCACAAGTGCCATTTAATGATCAACGATGTTTAAGTGATCCGCGTTGACCAAAGCTGTTGTAGATCCATTAGAGGATTGGTAGAACCAAAGCCTCCACAATGAATCTCAAGGTTATTGGATCAAAGAGATCAAATTAACATACTTGGGCTTGCAAATATTAGTTTGGGCCACGAATGATCATTTATTCGAATCAGGACAAAATTAAGCGCTATGTTAAGAAATCGTAAGTGGACTTATATAGAAGTCACACCTATTTTGAGGTCGGTCAATAGCAATCTATGCACCGTTTATTCCGAGACATGATATAGAGATCATGCTCCAACAACATTTAGTGCAATAAGAAGGGGATGGGAGAGAATATACAAACCACTTTTAAATTAAATTTAATCAAACTATTATTAAAATCATTCATCCATTTTTGTGGAGTTAAACTCAACACCATGGATCCAATGATATTAATAAAGTTCATGATCCAAAATTTAACCCAAGATCAGCCAGAAAATAGTCACAAAATAATATTACATTTTAATATATACAAAAGGATTTAAAAATAATGTTTAAAAATAGAAAATAAAGAGAAAATATCAACTATGTTCAAATTAATCAAGAAATAAAAAGTAAGACCATAGAAAAATCAGAAAAAGGCTCAAATAAATTTACAATTTTTTTGGTAATTATTTAAAGTCAGAAACTATTTTTAAAATTAAAAGAAATGGGTAAAATAAACCAAAAATGATAAAAATAGTAAAGTCAGAAACAAAAACAAAATAAGGTCACCAATATTTGTCACAATATCATTGGATCACTCCATAATTTTTTCAGAATTTAAAAATGTATAAAAGTATTTTTAAACATTTAAAACAATTCAAATAAAGTGTAAATTTATAAAAAATACCAAAACACAAAATTAAATTGTGAAAAAATAAAAATCAGAAAGAGAATAATCAAAATATTTTTTCATAATATTTTCAGATTTTTTAGACTTAAAATGAATTTTCTATGATTGTTTTTGAAATTTAAAACAAATAAAATATAAAAATCAGAAAAGAAAATAAAAGTAAAAATATGTGGACCATTGGATGAGAGTTAAAATGCGTTAGTAATCAAATCCAAGGGATCTGGCACGCTGTGCATATCATGGTCATTAGTGAATAAAGTACATAATCAAATATAAATCAGATTTTCAAAAATAACAAGTGGTGTGCCATCATTAGTTGGAAGATGACACGTAGGTCATCTGCAACCTCCAGCCAACGTGATTTGCAGGCCTCTCAAACTGTAAAATCAGAAGCCCATACCAATGCCATTTGCTTCGTCTCTTCAAGACGAAGACAACCACACCCTTGCGCCAAATTTATATAAATTGTAGCTCAAACAATTTGGAAGGAAAGTTTTGAAAAGGGATTTGAAATTTCATGGTCAAAACGTGTTTCCAGTAAAAGGTAAGTGTTGCGACTAGAACCAGGGCAATGAGAGCAACACAATGATATCAGAGTTTTGAAGAATTGATGAAGGAATCTACCTATTAAAGTTGAGTTACAGAGCTCTGAAACTGGACTTCTATGGAGCAATATAGGGCACGATTCTTGAATGTAATTATGTGGTTAGCTTAAGGGAAGATCAAGGAAGGTGAATTTATGGAAAAATTAGTTTGAAAATGGCTTGAGAATGGATTTTGAAGTTACTGAATTCTGAGTTATGGAACAAGTTTGGCAGGGTGATTCTGGCTATCCAAGCTTGAGAAAATGAATGGGAAATGACCCTCTATTTATAGGGAATCAAATGGAATATTCAAGCGTGTGAAATAATGAAGTTTGGAGGGAAATCGTGTGAAGTTGCAAACAAGAAAAGTGTGACTTTAAACTTGATCAAAACTCATCTAAAACGCGTGTTTTTCTATGCTAATCACTTCTAGAAGTTCACTAAACATGTTTAGAAGCAAAAACGCGCAGAAACAAAGTGTTTAGAAGCCAAATCAAGGATTTCAAACTTCTGACTTGGTGAAAAATTCTGTTTCAAATTGCCAACTTCTGACCAATGGTATTCTCAGCTCAAGGGGTCTTAGGACATGATTCTTGATGCTTTAGAAAGATGAGGTTACAAGATTTGAGATGGATAAAGAATGGAGTTAAATGGATGCTTGAGCTGAAAGTTGTGTTGAGTCAAAGTTGGATAAAAAGAGTTGACTTTTCATACTTAGAAATATTTCAAGTTCTTCTTCAAAAATGACCTATAATGTCTTGCATCCAAACATGGTCTTCCACTTGGAATTTGCTCTTGACCAAAGAAATTTGGAATTAAGTAGATCTCTTGAATGACATTTTGAAACTTGAACCATTCAAAATCTCAAAAATTTGAGAGAGTTATGAATTGTTGAAGTTGGCAAAAAATCATGAAATGACCTATAATCTTTTGCATCTTTAAGGCAACTTCCATCCATTTTCACACTTTGCACATAAAAGAAGGCATAAAGTTCACACCCTCAAGATCATTATGGAAAAATAATGGGCTCAAGGTGATAAAGATTTACCAAGTTATGATCATTTGAAGTCACACATGGAAAATTGGGGATTCATCTGGAGGACTTGTAATCTTTCTTCCTCATTAAGCCTCTTCCTCATGGAAACTCCTTGAAACTTTTGAATTGATTTATTGATAACCCTTTTAAGAGAAGGATGTCTTTGGAATCACTCAAAAATACAAAAAGATGAGCAAGATACATTTCTTTGAAGTTCAAAACCCTATCTCCTTAGATTAAGAGAATGTTTTGAGAAACTTTGACAATTTTGGACAAACTTCTTGTACCAACACAAATGATTTGTAAATAGAGGTTGTTGAGGATGATAATGAGAACTCATAGCCACCAAAACCACTTACATATCTTGAAAATTGAGAGAAATATGCACTTGTGACCAATGGGAACAAAGCCTTGTCCAAGCATGACAACCTCTTCAATCAACCCCTTGTACTTTTCAACCAAATTTGATAACCTTGAAATATGGTGAACCAAAATAACCTTGCCATACCATTTATTCTAAAACAAATACAATGGTGAAGTTTTAACTCCTCAAGCTTTATTGACTATGGCATGGAAATAAACTCATGAACCCATGGGGTAGCTTGTTAAATCTCATTGCCTTTACCTACATGGATAACAAGCAAGACAAACCAACATTGCATTTTATTAGTTAAAAGAAGAAATCAAGACATAAAATATTCATGATCACAAAAGAACATAAGTCAAGGTGCTTGGTGATTCCTCAAAAGGGCAAAGCTAAATATAGGGAGGGGAACCAAGAATCCTAGTATGATCTTGTTGTGAATAAATCAACATGGTATGATGAAGGGATCTTAGGGGCAAAAATTTGGGTACAACAGCTGCCCTTATTTAAGTTTCTTCTATCTAAAGATACGTAGGTTAAAAATCTTCGTGTCGACGCGATCAAAGATACTTAAATATAAAATAAACCCTATTTTTGGCCCTAAGATGCCATGCAAATGTTTATGATCATGAATGCACATGGACAATTCCAAAGGGACACAAATCACCACTGGGGATGTAACAAAATAAAGAAACAAGGGAGTAACCCCACCAGGAAAATAAATCACTGGTGGATCAAAAGACCTAAATCAAAGAGGATGGTAGAATGGTCAATGGATACACCAACTTCTACCGAAGGCGAAGCTACCGATGTTTACTGAAGGCAGAGAGAAAGATAACAAACATCTAAGTTCATTGCCGATGTCCTACTGAATTTCACCGAAGGTAGAGAGAAAAGAAATATCATAGCACCACCGTTCATTGACGATGAACTACTAACGTTCACTGAGGTTAGAAAAAAGAAAACAAACACCAACTTTTACTGATGGTGATCTACCAACTTTCACTGAAGGTAGAAAGAGAATATATCATAGCATCTCCATTCACTGACGATGAACTACCAATGTTCACTAAGGGTAGCAAAAAGATGACAAACATCGACGTTCTCTGCTGATGTCCTACCAACTTTCACTGAAGGTAGAAAGAGAATATATCATAACATCGTCGTTCACTGACGATGAACTACCAACGTTCATTGAGGGTAGAAAAAAGATAACAAATATCGACGTTCACTGCCGATTTCCTACCAACTTTCACTGAAGGTAGAAAGAGAATATATCATAGCACCATCGTTCACTAACGATGAACTACCAACATTCATTGAGGGTAGCAAAAAGATAGCAAACACCAACTTTCACTGATGGTGATCTACCAACTTTCACTGAAGGTAGAAAGAGAATATGTGTTGTACCCCAAAAATTTCCCTCTCATTTATCAAGACTTTTCTCACAAGACTTCTTGGACTCAAGACAAGATTAGGGCTTGGTCAGCTCAAGACACCTCATCTTGCACTGATAACCTAAAATTAGAGTTTGAGTTTGCACAAGGATTTTTGGACCATCAATGCTTCATGTGACTTTCATACACCATCTTGGACCCCTAAGATTTCTCATGTTAAGTTTCAAGCCTTGAACCACATTTTTGCTCAGTCAATTGGACAATTGACCTAAAAATCAACTGTATTGGGGAAAAAGTCAACCAGGGCTAATTTACAGTCAAACTTCATAATTTTTTATCCACGGAAACATTTTAGACTCATATGTACCATTTGATCAAGTTTGGATCACAACTCCTCAAGAAATTTGATCAAATCATCAAAAGGACAAAATGGTCAAAATTAGGGTTTTGACTGAGAAAGGGCAATTTCTTATTTTCAACCTAACCAATGACCAATTTAGTTCAAGGATGATTTCAATGGTTCTATGGCATCATATTGACCTAATTACATGGTTCAAAAGATCTCAAGTTCATTGGATTGACAGATGAATTTTCTAGTAAACTGATCAAAAGTCAATTGTACACTGAAAAGTCAAACTTTGACTTTTTGTTCAAAATCAAGTGCCAAGGGTCATAATTCATCAAGATATGTCAAAATATGAAACTTGTTCACCAAGAAAACCAATTTTGAAGATTAGGGTTTTGAATTTGAAAATTTTCATAACTTAGAATTTTTCTAAGTATGAAAATTTTCTTATTTTTTCCCAACTTTCCACCACTTTTTTACCATGATGCAATTTGATTCAAAGGAAACTTCCAACATGAAAGTTGTAGTCCTCCATGAAATCCACAACTTTTCTTGGCAAACTTTTCCCAAAATATGCTTGGATATCAAGTTATGAATTTGTGAATATAGGTCCATGAACTTCTTAACTTAGTGAAATTTTGCCCTAATTTAGGCAGGTTTTGGACCCAACTTCATGGACATTTTTCACCTAGTTCCAATAGGTATCTCAAAATGCATTTCAAAGATGGATTATAGAGCACATTGCAAGCTTTCCAAAATTTCCAAGAAATCTCCAAGATAATTTTTGGTTAGCGATAATCGAAGAGGAGAAGTTGGCATTTTATCACTTTTGTTCATGCCATTTTCACAAAGTATCAAGTTGCAAATCAGATCCATGATGGTTGTATCTTGCTTTTAAGGTCCTAAACTCATTCTACACTCCATAATTAAATGCAAACTCATAAGTTAAAGGCTTTATCTTGGCTTTTGGAGCATTGTACAAGAGATAATTCCATTTTAGGCATAAAGGTTACAATGCCATTTTCATAAAGGTGAGCTTTTGCAACTTTACAAATCTTGAGCCTTGGACCTGTCCCTTTGGTACAAACAACTTCCACAGGTATCAAGCAATATGTACCAACTCCTATCAGCTCATAAGCCATCCAGTATAAGCATGTAGCAATGGTCACTTCACTTTTCTTCAAATGCAAGAAAATGTTGCCAAAAAGGTCAGAACTTGTACAGCAAGGGAAGAGTGGACTTTGTATCATTTCTTTACAAATATACAAAGTTGTGGCAAGGCAAAGACGATTGGCTTGCACCTCAAACACTCTGAAAACTCAAAAACACAATTTTTTTTCCAAAACTTACAGATTCTGCAAAACCATAGCCAACACATAGTTGGCTCGTGCGTTTTGAGATTAAACACTTTAAGCACTTCATAAACATCCTACCAAAGTTATCCAAGCCCTTACCCTGCATCTATAAGCCCTGTTTCAGCCATTGCCATTTTCAAACTTGGAGCTTGCAGCTTGACTTGTGTAGAGAGTTCTGGCCATCCACAAAGCAAGCTAGGCATTGGAATAGCTTGAAGGAAGTTCAAGGAAGCTCACACGACCCTCAGGACTCCATTAAAGTCCCTACATTGCTCTATCCAAATCCAGCTGAAGGAGGTAATTTCTTGAACTCTATCTCTGTATTTAGGCATCCTCAAGCCACGATTTGTGAAGGAAAAAATGTAGTCTATATCATGGTGAAGCTGTACATATGCATACTTGTCATTTATATTAACTGTGCTATGAGAATTTGAAGCTTGAAGATGCTGAAAATTTTAAGTCCCGAATTAGGGCCATTAAAATTCTCTCTGATCTTTGAGAGTTAGGTTACAAATTTTATATGGTTGGAATCGTGAGATTAAATGCCACAAGTTTCATGTTATGGGTTTTTGTTTTTGTGCAAGCATGAGCAAGTTACAGTTTGAACCATGAAGCGCGCGCAGGAACTGGCTGGAGGACAGGGACGATGATTCTGGGCTTTTTGTTTTTGCTTTTTGCACCTCCTGAATTGCTTCTACACCCCCTTGACTAACTTTGTTATATTTTTGCATTTTCTTTCATATTTTCATTTTTATTGCTTTTATTTATTTTTTCTGAACAATAAAAATCCTAAAAAATATTTTCTTTATTTTTTGCAATTTTTATTTTTTTTTTTTTATTTTTTTTTTTTGCATAAAAAATAGTTTATTAGGTTAAATAGATTTTATTTTCTTAAATAAATTTGTAAATACAATTAATAATATTTAATATTTTTATTATATTATTTATACACATAAAATATTGTTTTCTACACATACTTAATTTTTAATATTTATATAATATTATTTATTATTTTCTTATACAAAAAATGGACAAAATAATAACATAAAACATTATTTTCTTTTAATAAAAAATTAGGGTTTCACACCTTCCCAAAAATAATAATATTATTTTTCCTTATTTTTAGGGTTAAATTAATTTATTTTTCTCATGCATTAAACAAATATAAAACATTTTTAACATAAATACATTTGCATTGCATTTTAATATTTGTATATTTATTTAACGCGCACAATATTCGATTGGGTTGTAATAATATTTTTAGGTTTATATTTGTGCAAAATCCCCATTCAAAAACTTGTATCCCCCCTCTCATAATAATTGTTGTAATAGCTTAGTTTATTTTTACGCAATTTATCGCTTTTATACCATGTTTAGTAAACTAGGGTTTGCATGACAAGAACCAAAAAACCAAACAAATAGAAAAAACCTAATGCAAGACAAAAGCATGAAAAAATGACACACTTTGCACACAAGCACCCTTAGGGTTTCACCCACTTGGTTGCCTAAAATAAAATGGCCATGTTACGCATGCGAAGTATCTTGGCAAAACAAAACAAAAATAAGATCATAGTCCCTCGATGACGCTATCAAAAGGTTTCCTAAACAAAATGATCTTGGTCCCTCAAACATGCTAAGATACTTGGCAACATTGCTATCATGGTCATACGATGACCCACACCTGTCCCGTTTACATCCAAAGATAGGGTTGCTTACCAAATCAATGGTAAGTCAACAATGTCAAAGGAATAAAAATGCACAAGAAAGACATTTGAGTAGGTAGATAGCTTTTAAGTTACTTGCTTCATTTCAAAACAATCCTTGCTATTTTCAAAAACACACACACATTTTAAAACATCTTACAAAACATTGAAACATTTTTCAAAAGACAAACATCTTTGTATACATTCTTACGAACGGGAATCATTACAAAGATTGCCTAAACAAATGGCTTCTTTTCAAAATACTTTCAAAATCACACCAAACACCAAGCACCATTTCAAACAATTTCAAAGCAAAGCAAGTGATCTAAGCAAGTAACTAAGAGCCCATGGAAAACCATGAATGAAAAGGGTGCTAGCACCTTCCCTTTTCATAATCTACCCCCCGAACTCAAGAAAACATCTCAAAGGTCTTTCCTGTGCTTTTTTACCTTTCCTTTTGGATAAAAGAAAAGTCGATGGCGACTCTTGTTAACCGCGACATTTGCAACAAAACGCAAAACCTCAAGTCAGTTCTCTCACCGTATCACAAAACTGGAGACTCTGCTGGGGAATAATTTTAAAAGTGGGGTTACCTTAGGGTTTAGATCACCTTTATTTGCTTACATTTGTTTGACTTGTTTTCTTTACATTTTGGTTCTATTATTTTGGTTTGAATCCTCCACCCGAATTTGGGAAACATTATAGGTAAATAGCAATACGTTGTGGAAACTGTGCGGGGTATACCGGCACGGTCTAAGGAATAGCTATGTTAGTGTGACATATTTGTGGGTACCGGTATCCTTTGAGTCAATCAAAGAGAATATGGGGCCGATGAGTGATGTCATGAAGCACTAACGAACTTCTAGAACCTTTACTTGACCAACTTGGCCTTTTAGGATGTAGTGAGATGACCGGCTTTGGTTCAGTCCGAAGTTGGTAGATACTTGATACTACACTCATTGAGGGTTGGTTTCTTGGAATATTTCGGTCGCTGGTAAGAGGCTTGAATTGAAACAATGAACAAGGAAACAATCCAGTGATATTGAGCTCCTTAGAACCCGGTTACTATTTACTAGGACAGGTTGAGCCAACTAAACTTCAAGAGGGTACTTACCTATGAAACCCCATGCAAGCCTAAACTAGGAACTTGTGTGATTTTCTTGTGCATATATACTTGTGCATAACATCATGGACATCATGAGCATCATATGCATCCACTAACCATTTCAAGGATTTTGGAAATTCATCTTTGTTCTTGTTTTGTAGGATATGGATTCACTTCGCAGGAAAACTATCCAAGTCAACCTTGTAAGAATTCCTCCACAACTCAAGGAGCTAGCTTCAAGGATTCCTGAGAACTCTCCATTCACCGAGAGACATGGTCGTCTACTCAACTTAGTCACCTCCAACACAGAGGAAGACATGGTGAAGGTTCTCTTCCAGTTCTTTAACCCTTTACATCACTGTTTCACATTTCTTGACTACCAGCTTGTGCCTACTTTGGAAGAATTCTCTTAACTCTTGAGGATTCCCATTCTCAATCAACTACCTTTCAATGGTACAGAAAGAGATCCAAAGCCAGAAGAGATTGCTCAAGCCATGCACTTGCACTCATCTGATGTCACAACCCATTGGGAAACTAGAAGTGGTGTCAAAGGCTTCCTGGCAAAGTTCTTATTTGAGAAGGCCCAAAGCTGCTGGAATTCCTTGGACTTACAAGCTTTTGAGGAGATTGTAGCTCTTCTCATCTATGGGATGGTCTTGTTCCCCAATCCTGATCAACTCATAGATGTGAGCGCTGTCAAAATCTTCATGTCACGCAATCCGGTGCCTACATTGCTTAGGGATATCTTACACTCTTTTCACACTCGTACAATGAGGAAAAGAGGCATCCTCATGTGTTGCACTCCTCTCCTGGAAAGATGGTTTATTTCTCATCTTCCCCAATCAATATTGAAGAATGAGCAAGGTTTGAGGTGATCACAAAGGTTGATGACACTTACACATTCAGATATTCATTGGTGTTCTCGATCCAAAGAGAATGTTATCATTATCGACCGTTCTGAGGAATTCCCTAATGTCCCTCTACTTGGAATTATGGGAGGCATCAGCTATAATCCATGCTTGGCTCTAAGACAGTTTGGTTATGCCCGAAGGTATGGCCCACATGATATGTTGATTCAAGGCCTTGTTTTCGACTTCGACAATGACAATCAAGGACTTCGTCAAAGATTCATCCGAGCTTGGAGGATGCCAAACAAGGTAGATAGTAATACCTTGGGACACAAGAATTCCATCCCTCTTGAGCCTTAACTCAAGTGGGTACGAACCCGCGCCCAAAGTCTTATGATTCCTTACCCCTCTATTCTCGCAGTGATTATAGAGCCTGTGATCGGTGGGAATGAGAACTGACTGTTTTGGAATACTGGTTCGCGTTTGCGTTTGTTTTTGCAAAATGTCGCGGTAAGCAAGAGTCGCCATCGTCTTTTATTTTATCCAACAAGGAAAGGACAAAAGCACAGAAAAATTCCTTTTCGAGATGTTTCTCGGGTTCGGGAGGTAGATAATAGAAAGGGAAGGTATTAACACCCTTTCTATCTGTGGTTATCCACGGGCTCTTAGGTACTTGCTCATTGTGTTTTCAAAAGTTTGTTTTTCTTTGTGTTTGTGGGTTTAAAAAAGAGTTTTTGTTTGAGAGGAGTGTAAGTGCGAAAAGTTTTGCTTTGTTTTAAAAGGAGCAAGTACTTAAGAACCATCTACCTACTCCAAAAAGGAATTAATATGTACAAATGTCCTTTAGACAATGCTATCCCACTATTGAGGAGTAGGTAGCACCGTCGTTGAAGTTTTCGGGTCAATTCGATTAAGGGACGTGTGGTCACTAAAGCAACGTTAGGACGCCTTCGCGATAACCCTAATATCTTAGATCATTTTTTCGAGGCAACCGTTTCGAGGAAACTATGATCTTTGGACAAGAGGGCGACCTCTAAAACTTCCTATACTCAATGACCACGTTTGAGGCAACCAAGTGAGGTGTACCCTAAGAGTGGTATGTGCGAGTGTGTCAATTTGGTTAATTTTTATCTGTACATGTCAATGGTGAGCTATGTTGATTTTAAGTTAAAGATTGATCTTGTCATGCATTGCCTATTTATCAAACATCTAACAGTTAATATTGTGCGGAAATTAAATTGCGGGAAATTAAATCTAAGCTATTACAAGGCGTCGGGTATTTACATCGCCAAAGACAAACCCTTTAATTTAAATTACGGAAAGTAAATAAAAGCGATAAATAAATAAAGTCCTAATTTAAAAACTATTACATTCTCGAAGCAATTACATTATTGGATAAAAATATCACGCGTGCGAGAAAATTAAATCGGAGCATTTTTAGCGTTTTGACCCTTTTTATTAAAGAAAGCATATTTTTTGTTATTTTGAATTAAATGGAAATTAAATCTAAGTTAATTAATTAATTAAATAGAAAATATATTTTTGCTTTTTTTATATTCAAGGAAATAAAAATAAAATTATTAAAACCTAATATTCTAATTAATTTTAATTTATTGCAAAAAATGTTAAATGTTACACCTATTTAAAACTAAATAAATTAATTAAGATTTATTTACAAAAATAATGAAATTAAATTTAATAAATAAAAATAATGTTTTTTTGTTTTGTGATTTTATTAGGAAAATATTAATTATTTTGGTTAGTAATTAATAATAATAATTAATAAAATAATTAAATAATAATAAAAAATATGAGAAGAAAAAAATAAACCAAATTGGGGGTATGGGCCCAAACTGGAGGTAGAATCAGCAATTTTCCAGGCCCAAAACGTTCAGCCTTGTTGACCTTTCCAATTCAATGTGCGCCTTTGACTAGGGAACATGGTGGTCCCTCACTCCTGACCACCAGATTTGGCCTGTAGGCCATCTGGCGTGTTGATATTTGAGGCATATGGTGCACTACACTTTAGGCACTGCATGAGAATACCTGAAGAAAAATTAAACAAAGGTTTTGGGGGACATGGGATTCGAGCCCAGGTCCCATTGGTTTTTTCATCCACCTGCTTGCCAACTCATCTAGCACGTGCTTTTGTTATTAGAATAAGCAATGAATATTGTATGTAAAAACAATCAATATGCTGTAAATAAAAAAATAAAGCGTGCGAGATTTGAAAGGAAGAATGGGAGGGAGATGCGTCAGCGTCTTCTTTGTTGAGCCACTGGTTTCTTACCTGCGGATTTTTATCCGCAGCAAGATCCATGGGTTTTTCTTAAAATCACTTCCAGGCAATATAAATGCAAACTAAAATCATCCACATGCTCGTTTCGTCCTCCTGAGTCCATCCATGGCCATGGTTTGCTCCAATTTTCCCTGTAACTCAAACGCCTAAAAAGCAAAAACCAAAACCCTAGCTTTGGGCATGGCTGTACAGGCTATCAAAATGAAATTAAATATTGCAAAAATGTTCTAAATCAAACGACAAACACAAATATGCCAAGATTTTAATGAAAGGATGCAAGAATCAGAGGTTTGGATTTCGTGTTCAGGGCCACGTTCTTGAATACTTACAGCGTGATTCTGATGGTTTCAAGACTTGGTTTCGATTGTTTTAGCTCCACTGGATATCAGGCGAGAGATCTATGTGGAGATTTTTGATTGAATCGTCCTCTAAACAAGAATTTGATCTCCCACTTTTTCACACTTTTTTCAGTTTTTGTTTGGCCGTCTCTTGCAGTTTTTTGCTCGTGATCTTGCTATGCCTCACTTGTGTGTGTATAAGGGAATGAATTTAGGTCAAAACTTGGGCTTGAATCCATAAGAATTGATGAATGGAGATTTGATTTGGTCACCATTGATAAGGTTTCCAAATTTGCCTCAAATCCAAGATTTTGTGCATGTTTTGACTTGGCACGAGTTTGATTGAATGTATCATGATATTTGCAAGCTGTAATGATCACAAAGATCTCATTCCATCAATTTTTAGATTTTATTTGAATTAATATTGATTTAAAATGAATTAAATCAATAAAAATTAAATAAAATAGAAAAATAAATGATTGGTCATGAAATCAAATATGGGACACGTGTGTGGCATGACAAGACCAAATCAAGTGGTAAAAAGTGGGCCCTTTTGTGAAAAATTGGAGTTTGGAGGATAGTTGACTTTTGGCAATTTTGGGAAAATGCCCAACTTCAACAATGCATAACTTCTTCAATTTTGAACTTTTGGAAGTGTTCTTGGACTTTTTAGAAACCTTGAGATGTCCTTTAATCAACTCTTTTGGTCTCATCGCATTTTAATATTCCATGCTCAAGTTATAAGCTTTGGAAAAAAAAGGTGTTTTTGTTGACTTTCAAAAATGACCTATAATGTCCAAATTTGTAACTTTTTGTGAGTGCATTTCTTGATATTGGGGTGTGAATATGGATTGTAGGAAATTGAATCCTCTTTAAAATTATCTTTGGATCGGTCATTTCTCATAAAGTATGAGAAAGTTATGCTTTGTCAAAGTTGGGTTAACTTTTCCTACAAAACCCTAATTTAGCAAATTTTGAATCTTGATGAATCTTGAGCAATCCTTGATGAATAATGATCAACCCTTGATAAAATGATGAATTATCCTTTAAAATGAGAATGTTGGCAAAAAATATTGAGGTTTGACTGTATTTGGGTCACAGTTGACTTTTGCCCTAGCGTAGTCGATTTTTGGACCTCTTGAGCAATTGACTGACCAAACTTCTTATGCAAGGCTTGAAATTTGACATGGATGAACTTGAGAACATATTAGGACATTGGGTAGAATTTTAGACCATTTGGATGTGAGGACCTTGATGCAACACAAATCCCTAATTTTGAATTGATTGCCTTAGGAGATGATTTGACTGTCCAACTCTTGAGCAATCTTGAGCCATTTGAAGATTATTCTTGACATGTATTGAGAAATATGGGAGGGAAAATTTTGGGGTACAACAGTTTCCCCTGTTCAATCTTCTTAAACCTGAGGATATAGATTGGCATTCGGGCCTTTCGTGATCCGAAGGTGGAAGATGATTGAACACTAGAGTGCCCAGAAACTTGCACTCGCATGAAGTAGTATTTGTCTTGTGATGTCGGGAATGGGCTTACAGATGCCATCTGGAGATTGATGATAGGAGATGGGCTTAACGATGCCATCCGAAGGAGTGTCGATCGCGTAAGAGATTCCTTAGCGAGAGCTTATATACCTGTTGTTGAGGGAGATTCCGTTGGGGAATATTGTTCTTTATCTTAGGAGAAATAGAACTTTAGGAGCTTCGGTCGTCCGTTATTCTACTGGGGAATCATCTCTGTTGAATTTTAGGAGCTTCGATCGTCCGTTATTCTACTGATGACTCATCTCTATTGAAGAGATGAGAGTGAACTACTATCTGGTTGCAACCCAGGCTTCATAGTGATAAGGCCGACTGCTATCTGGTCGTAATCCACGCTTTACAGTGACTTACTGGGGAGATGAGATTAAACTTGCTATCCGGTTGTAATCCAGGCTTTGCAATACCTTACTTCTTATCTGGTCGAAATCCAGGCTTCAGAACAAATCAAGTGGTTATCCGGTCACATCCGGGCTTCAACTTGAATTTAGGGCATACTAATATTCGGCCGACTCCGGGCTTCTTAGTAACTGTCCATGTAAACTACTATTTGGTTGAAATCCAAGCTTCACAGTGTCTTGTACCACTATCTAGTCATAATCCAGGCTTCGTAGTATCGCATATTGCTATCTGGTCGAATCCAATCTTCACAATACCTCACTTCTTATCTGGTCGAAATCCAGGCTTCAGAACAAATCAAGTGGTTATCCGGTCGCATTCGGGCTTCCTTTTGACTGTTGGGTTTACTAGTATCCGGTCGAATCTGGGCTTCACAGTAACTGGCTGGGTAAACTGTTATTCGGTCGTAATCCAAGCTTCATAGTGTCCCTTAATGCTATCTGGTCATAATCCAGGCTTCACGATGTATCATACCACTATCTGGTCGAAATCCAGGCTTCGTAGTACTCTTGGTTGCTATCTGGTCGTAATCCAGTCTTCACAACATCTTCTACCATTATCTGGTCGTAATCCAGGCTCCATGGTCTTGTATTGCGTTTTGGTCGTAATCCAGGCTTCACAATAACTTACTGATCTGTTATCCGGTCGTGATCTGGACTTCACGGCTTGTGTTTATGATATACCACCATCTGGTCGAATCCAGGCTTTATGGTGCTTACTGGGTTGTTATTCGGTCGTAATCCGAGCTTCACGGCTCACTGGGGAATAAATTATTATTCGGCCGTTCTCTGGGCTTCATAGCTTACTTTTGAGAGATATCACTATCTGGTCGTAATCCAGTCTTTGCGGTAGTCTGATATTGTTATTCAGTCGTAATCCGGGCTTCATAATATGCTGTAGAAATCAAGATACTATCCGGTCGTACCCGGGCTTCATAACTTGAATTTTGATTGTATCTTTCCTGAAAGGTAAAGGTTAGCTGTATGTAATGCATGATATGTATTAGGCAATGATGTTCTTAAAATAAATGAGATTGTATGGTATGATGCGTATATGCATGTAGCATGATGTATGGACATGTAATGTTTTTGCTAGGGAAAATAAATCCCAGAGCTGCTGGATAATAAAGTTGAATGCTTCGCTTCCGCTGGGGATGATGAACGAAGGTGATAAACTTGCAGGAGAGGATAACTCTGTTGGGGAATAAACTGATGAGGAGATTATTCTGAGGGGAATTACTCTATGGGGAAGAGATGTTCTACTGAAGATTTTAATGATAAACTCTGTTGGGGATTCCGTTGATAAGCTCTGCTGGGGATTTCAATGATAAACTCCGCTGGGGAGGATTACTGTTGCTGGTGATACTGAATCTATTGAGGATTGAATTCCTGTTCGGGGAAAGAAAGAACTTCGCTGAGGATGGTCTTTCAGTTGCAACTTGCTGAGGATAGCCCAGTTAGACTCTTGTGGGGATAACCCTCTGAATTTGGCTGGAGCGATTTATTTGCACTCTGCAGGGGACAAGCTTCCAGAATCTACTGGGGATGATGATTTAACTCGGTTGGGAAAGCTTTTTTAGACTGCGCTGGGGAAATGGCTCCACTGGGGGTATCTTGTATTCCGTCGGGGAACATTCTTATACTCTTTTGAGGAATATTAAGACTGTCGGGGATGCTTTTATACTTGCTGGGGAGTATCTTTATACTCCGCTGGGGAAGATTAAGACCTTCTGGGGATACCGAGCCTTTTTAGGGCTGATGGTAGGCTAACCCTGCTTGGGGGGAGAGTATTGTTGATTTGTATCTAACTGCAAGTCTCAGCTGGGAGAGCTACCACTATTGTTTTACCCTGCGGGGAGCGGAGGTATCTTAGCCATATTCTTCAGCTAGATGTACCTTGGTACCTGGTGGACAGAGCAACTTGTACGGTTCGGGAAATTCTTATTTGCCCCTATTTCTATTATTACCAGTAACTCATCTTTCGTTTCAAATGTAAATATTTATGATCAGCAATTAATGACAAATGCATATATCAAAAATGAACATTGGACGTTCTTTGCAAAATAAAACAGATAAAGGAAAAACAACTTGGAATTTCTGGAAATGAATTTGTATTGATTTTGAAGTTTGGCCTGAAAATAGGCGTTTTTGTACAAGAGGTTGACGTCCTAGTAAGAGAACACCGCTGAACAAATAGAATTTATACAATTTGTGAAAAGGAAACAAAACATCTATGTGAATAATCCCACTGGGTTCCAATTCTGCTATTGCCTTTATATCTTCAAGCATCTCATCACTTTGCTGCTTAGTTGAAGATGAATCTGATTGATTAGTGTCGTTCGAGCTTGATAGTTGATACCGAAGTCTGGATGCGAGGGGATCCAATGAGACATAGTGTTACGCTTTGATCCCTAATTTTTGCCTGGACTGCCCTTTTGGGTTTTCAGTCTACCGGGATACCCATTTTTGCCCAAGCCGCCTTTTCAGGTTTTCGACTTGCCGGGTGTACAGATTTTTTTTATTTTCATCCCTTATTTTTGCCCGAACCCTTTTGGTTCGCCGGAAAGCCCTTATTTTTGCCTAGGCCAGTCAACCTAGCGGGTCTTTAATTTATGCGTAGTATCTTTTTACTATGTCTGTATTGACGGGGTAAGGAAGGTCGTCACCATCCATGGTGGTTAGAATCATAGCTCCTCCTAAGAAAATGTTCTTAACCATAAATGGCGCTTCGTAAGTAGGGGTCCATTTTCCCTTGGGATCACCTTGAGGTAGAATGATGCACTTGATTACCAGGTCCCCAACTTGATACTCTTGTCGTCTAACTTTCTTGTTAAATGCCTTGATCATCCGTTTTTGGTATGTATGACCATGACAAATAGCAGTAAGTCTCTTTTCATCGATTAGGTTTAACTGATCAAGCCGGGTCTGAATCCAGTCATCTTCGCTCAAACCTGCATCCTTCATGATCCGAAGAGAGGGTATCTGAACTTCAATAGGCAAGACTGCCTCCATGCCATAAACCAAGGAATAGGGTGTTTCCCCCATCGACATCCGTGCTGAGGTACGGTACCCATGAAGAGCAAATGGTAACATCTTGTGCCAGTCTTTGTATGTCACCGTCATCTTCTGCACAATCTTCTTAATGTTCTTATTAGCTTCTTCTACAACCCCATTCATCTTCGGCTGGTAGGGAGAAGAGTTATGATGTTGTATCTTGAATTGCTCGCAGAGCTCAGTGATCATCTTATTGTTGAGATTGGTACTGTTGTCCGTAATGATCCTCTCTGGTACACCGTATCGACAGATCAGATTGTGTCGAATGAACCGTGTCACGACGTTCTTGGTTACAGTAGCAAAGGAAGCTCCTTCAACCCACTTCGTAAAGTAATCAATCGCTACCAGAATGAAATGATGCTTGTTGGATGTCGTAGGCCTGATCTCGCTGATCATATCAATGCCCCACATTGCAAAAGGCCAAGGCACTGTCAAGACGTTCAGAGGAACTGGAGGTACGTGCACCTTATCAGCATAGACTTGGCACTTGTGACATGTCCGAGAATGCTGATAACAGTCGGCTTCCATTGTGGACCAGTAATATCCTGCCCGGAGGATTTTCTTTGCCGTGGTATGTCCACTGGAATGTGTTCCGAAAGTACCTTCATGCAGCTCTGCCATGATCCTTTCTACTTCGATCTTATCCACACAACGCAGTAAGGTTGAATCATGGTTACGCTTGTAAAGAATGTCATTGTTGATGAAGAACTTTTCCGCGAACCTCCTCAGAAACTTCCTGTCATTAATAGATGCACCCTCGGGGTATTCTTGAGCTTCAAGGTACCTCTTCACCTCATGATACCAGGGCTTTTCTGTTACTTCTTAAGTCTCAAGATCACAGCAATGTGCCGGTTCGTCCAATTTCTTAATGATGATTCGGGGAGCTTCATTGTCCCAATTGACTTTGAACATAGAAGACATCATAGCCAACGCGGCCGCCAACTGATTCTCCTCTCTAGGGAAGTGTTCAAAGGTTATCTCTTCGAAATGGAGAAGCAACGTTAATACATACTCCTTGTAAGGAACAAGGTTTGGGTATTTCATATCCCACTCGCCTTTGATCTGACTGATCACGAGAGCGGAATCTCCGAAGACACTTAAGAACTTAATCCTTAGGTCAATTGCTGCTCGAAGACCAATAATGCACGCTTCATACTCCGCCATATTGTTGGTACAGTTGAAACATAGTCGGGCGGTAAATGGAGTATGAGAGCCTTTAGGAGATATGATCACGACGCCAATGCCATTACCCAAAGCATTCGAAGCTCCATCAAAGTACATAGACCATCGGGATCCTTCCTCAGGTCCTTCATCTGGTCCAGGTGTCTCACAATCAGTTATCAACATGATATTCTCGTCCGGAAATTCAAAGTTCATAGACTGGTAATCATCCACTGCCTGGTGTGCAAAATGGTCTGCCAATACACTTCCCTTAATTGCCTTTTGGGTCGTATACTGGATGTCATACTCAGTCAAGATCATCTGCCATCTTGCAATTCTCCCAGACAAGGCAGGCTTCTCGAAGATATACTTGATTGGATCCATCCTTGATATCAACAAAGTAGTGTGAGTCAACATATATTATCTTAGCCGGCAAGCAGCCCATGCCAAAGCGCAGTAAGTGTTCTCGAGCAGTGAGTATCGGGTCTCACATTCGGTAAACTTTTTGCTAAGGTAGTAAATAGCATGCTCTTTTCGACCAGACTCGTCATGCTGCCCCAACACACACCCTATTGAGTTGTCAAGTACTGTCAAGTATAAGATTAGAGGTATCCCTTCAACCGGTGGCATCAGAACGGGTGGCTCTTGGAGATACTCTTTGATCTTTTCGAAAGCGGCCTGACATTCATCGTTCCATCGTACCACATGATCTTTCTTCAGCAGCTTGAAGATTGGCTCACAAGTAGCGGTTAGGTGTGAGATGAATCGGGCGATGTGATTCAGGCGTCCCAGAAAGCCTCTGACCTCTTTCTCTGTTCTGGGAGCTGGCATCTCTTGTATGGCTTTCACTTTGGCAGGGTCCACTTGAATACCTTTGTCGCTCATGATGAAACCCAGCAGTTTACCAGACCTCACCCCGAAGGTTCACTTGTTCGGGTTCAACCTTAACTTGTACAACTTCAACCTGTCAAAAAGCTTCTACAGATGGTCCAGGTGTTCTTCCTCAGTCTGGGACCTTACAATCATATCATCGATGTATACTTCAATCTCATGATGGATCATGTCATGAAACAAAGCAACCATGGCACGTTGATACGTTGCCCCATCATTTTTCAACCCAAAAGGCATGACCTTGTAGAAAAAGGTACCCCACTGAGTAATAAAGGTCGTCTTCTCCATGTCCTCGGGAGCCATTTTTATCTGATTATAACCGGAGAAGCCATCCATGAAGGAGAAGACCTTGTGCTGAGCAGTGTTGTCAACCATAACGTCGATGTGAGGTAGAGGGAAATCATCCTTAGGGCTCGCCCTGTTCAGATCCCTGTAGTCAACACACATTCGGACCTTTCCATCTTTCTTCGGCACTGGAACCACATTGGCAACCCACTGAGGGTAAGAAGTCACTGCTAGAAAACCGGCGTCAAACTGTTTCATAACTTCAGCCTTGATTTTCTCAGACATCTCTGGGCGCATTCGGCGGACCTTCTGTTTCACTGGAGGACAGTCTTCCTTGGTAGGCAGGCGATGAACCACAATATCAGTATCCAACCCCGGCATATCTTCGTAAGAGCAGGCAAAGATCTCAACATAGTCACGCAGCATCTGAATCAACCGTTGTTTCACACTAAGCTCCAGATTTGCGCCGATCTTGACTTCCTTCTTGTCTGTCTCAGTACCCAGATTCACTGATTCTACCGGCTCTTCATGTGGCTGAATAGCCCCTTCTTCCTGGAGTAACAGTCTTGCAAGTTCACCAGGCACTTCGCAATCATCTTCACCCTCGTCTTCGGCTAAGTTGATCAGATTTTCGAAGTCATAACCGGCAGTAGCAGAGTCGTTACCAGTAGGATCCAGAGTGGAGGTGGACCTGTATATGTGAGTGTGTGTAAAATAGCTGTTTTGCAATATATAATAAAGAAAAACAAGGAGCAAAAAATTTGAAATGCAAGAAACTTCCAATGCTTTTATTAATGATATATGGAAATTACACATAAAAGCCCTCACAAATGAAACCACAGTGCCCCGGGTAAGACACCGAGCCATAAAGTTTCAAAACATTGTCTATTACACATTCAAAACAAAAAGTTCATTACTGGGTAACAAAAGTAATAGGGATGAAGTCCTTTGATGTCCAGTTGCTTGGTCCATCGTCGGTCGTAGGATAGATCCAGCTGTCGAATTCAGACTCTTCCACATCATCCTCAATGGAATTCACTCCCGAGTTGCTGATGAACACAGGAGGTCTTCCGATCCTTGCACTTCAAACAGCCCTTTGAGCTTCTGCAGTGAAACCCAAACCAAACTTGTTAGTCTTCTGTGTAAAATCAGGGAGTCGGCCCCAATTTGCACATTCACCCTTCTCAATAACAGCCCGGGCATCTTTTAAGGAAGCCATCTTCATAGGAGAATCCTCAACCACAGTCTCAGCTGATGCCAGTGTCTGGGGAACCTCTTCAAAGTGTTGAAATGGGGTCTCAATGAACTCCCCATCCATCTCTACGTATCTGAACGAGTTGAGGTGGCTAACCATGTATTCTTCCTCCCCTTGTACTGTCACAATCTTCCCTTTGACCGGGTACTTCAACTTCTGGTGGAGCGTTGAGGTTACGGCCCCAGCTTTATGGATCCATGGACGACCCATCAAACAAAAGTAGGATGGCTGAATGTCCATCATATAGAACGTAGAATTGAAGACCTGAGAACCAACTTTAATTGGAATATTAACTTCACTGTGCACCATCCTTTTGGACCCATCAAAGGCCCTGACAACAATGTTACTTGGTTTTAGCTCTAACCCTTTGCAATCCAACCGATCTAGAGCTTTCTTGGGCAAGACGTTCAATGAGGAACCAGTATCAACCAATACATGTGCAAGAGTAGTGCCCCTGCATTCAATGGAGACATGCAGGGCATCGTTATGATTTTTCCCCTTGGCAGTCAAATCGGCGTCGGAGAAACCCAATCCATTATCAGCAGTCAAATTAGCCACACAATTTGTAAACTGATCAGCTGATGCCTCTTGTGGCACGTGGGTAGTCTTCAGGAAGGTAATCAGAGCCTTGGCATGGGCCTCTGAGCACAGTAATAGTGATAACATAGAAATCTTGTATGGGGTTTTCCCCAATTGCTCAACTACGTTGTAATCACTCTTCTTAATAATCTTCAGAATCTCTTCCATCTCCTGTTTGGAAGCTTCAACAGTAATTGTCTTTGGTGCCTCCGTCTGGGCAGGCGCATCAGTGGTGATCCCTTTGCCCCGAGCATCAGATGACTCGGTGACAGGGGTAAGAATAGGAACTTGATCAGGAATGGCAGTAGGCACACTTGCAGGTGTAATAACAACAGGTCTTCGGACAGTTGGTGGAGCAATATCAGGTGAGAAAAGTCTGCCGCTGCGGGTGACTTTAGCAGGTCCAGTAATGTTGCTGACGTTAGTATCAGCATCCAACTCTTGTTTAACTCCATGAACATAAACATCAGCCCCATAATACCAAGGGATAGATTTATCAGAGATGTAGGGGATGGGCCCCGGAACAGTGATAATCACAGGTGCGATTTTCAGAACAGATGTAATTCTAACAGGCTTCCTCGAGAGAGCCTTGGAAGAATTGTCGAAAATGGTAATAATGGCGACTTCTTCAGTAGGAATGGAAGGAACAACAGTCTTCTCAAACAGGATCTCCTTACTATCCATCAGGTTTTGGATACCTGACTTCAGGAATGGGCAACCGGTAGGTAAAACAGAACACATATGGCAACCTTCGTCACACCCCGGAAATAAACCGGCTAGAAATAGGTTCTTCTTGACAGTCATCAGAGGGGTAACAATGTCATCCACAGAAACTACAAACAAGTCTTCCTCTACAGCATTTACTCCATGTTTGGGCATGGGAGCAGTCACAACATTAGGCCTCTCAGGCGCCTCGAACTCAATCTCCTTTGCATCAATTAAGTCTTGTATCTTGTTCTTTAAAGCCCAACAATCATCTGTATTATGCCCCGGGCTATCGGAGTGATAAGCACAGTGGGCGTTAGGGTTATACCTTGGTGACGTTGTATTTGAATTCTTTGGGGGTTCCCTTAGAGTCACCAGATTAGTCTTCAGCAACTGTGGCAGAATCTGAGATAAGGTCATGCTGAGACGAGTGAATTGCCTCTTAAGTCTCTCGTCCTTTTGTTGATTGTTATACTGAGGAGCCCCAGCAGGTTTTGAAATAACAACCGCATTGACAGCTTGGCGGTGTTCAGGTCTATTTTGTCTTCTTGCACTGTAGACAGCACTGGACTCTTTCTTAAACGGCTTCTTCTCGGTGCTTGATAAAGCACCCTTTTGTATCTTCCCAGCCTTAATACCAGCTTCAATCCTCTCACCAGTCAAAATAAGATCTGTAAATCCAGATGAAGAGCTTCCAATCAAGTGGTTGAAAAATGGACCAGACAGGGTCCCCAAAAACATGTCAACAAGCTCCTGATCAGCCAAGGGTGGTTGCACCCTACCGGCGAGGTCTCTCCACTTTTGAGCATAATCTTTAAATCCTTCACCTGTTCCCATTGACATACCCTGGAGTTGGGTACGCGTAGGAGCGAGGTCGGAGTTGTACTGATACTGCCTGTAGAATGTAGTAGCCAAATCTTCCCAGCTGCAGATATTGGCTTCGTCTAACTGATAGAACCACTCAAGCTGAGCCCTTGAGAGACTGTCTTGAAAGAAATGGATCCATAAGTTCTTATCAGTAGTGTAAGGCTGGATCTTCCTCACATATGACCGGAGGTGCAGCTTCGGACAGGAAACTCTGTCATACTTGGCAAAGGCTGGTGCCTTGAATTTATGGGGAATCACTACCCCATATGATAGACCTAGGTCTCCAAAGTCCATACCGGGCACCTTCTGAACTTCCATAGCGCTCAAACGGTCTTCCAGTTGTTTGTACTTATCCTCAGTAGAAGGATATTGTTCTTTGTCGTAGTCCGTCTCGTTATCGGAGACCACAGGGCTAGGAGCCCTCCTTTCTTGTGGACTATCTTTCCCTCCAGATGAGGTGGTCATATCAACTTCATTCTGTAACTTGTTCCCAAACCTGTGTCCTGTGTTGAACAGGACTGTCCTCTTCTTCTTCTTCTTTTTCTCCTTCAGAATCAAGGTCTTCAGGTCCTACTAACCCTTAGCTAGGCTCATGAACAGCTCTTGAAATTAGGCATTCTGGGCCTGGAGGGCCTTGATAGCTTGCTCAGTTGAAGGTTCAGTAGACATGATGATCGTTGAAATAAACAGCAAAGAAGATAAGAGACCTGTAAAGGGTACATGTTTATGAAGTGCATGGGATGAAATGCGTATGATTTATGATTTCAAAGACAATTGAGATTCAAATTTGTAAAAAAAAAAAAGGAAACAAACTTTATTAGATTTAAACTTCAAAATTTAAATTGTTCAACAAATTGCCCTTAAGGCGTTACAAGAATGGAATAACTAAAAAGTAAATAAAAAAAATGTAAAGGAAATCATCAAAGGTCCATCAATGCTCCCATGGTCTCTTCTTATCAGTGCGGACATAGTCGTTGAGAATCCGCTCATTCTCTAACTGCCTGGTCAACCTCTGGATCTTTTACTCTTGTTCATTGAACTTCTCTCGGTAAGAATCCCGTTCATCCCTTAGCTGCATCCAAGACCTTTTCAGTGCCCCAATGTCAGTGGGCATATAAGGATGGAGAATGGTTGGAAGAACCCCTTATTCATTAGCAACTTCAAGAGTGACAGGTCGGACGGCTTCATATGGCATACCTAGCTTCTGGGCACGGATGCGGACCCATCTGAGATATGGCTCCATTGGCAGAGAAGTCTTTGGACCCAACTCATGTGGATCAGATTGGTGAACTCTGTCCCAAGCCCTTATGAATCTGCGACGCTATCCCCCTGAAAATCAAAGATGATATGAGGCATTAACATTTCATGAGGTCCTTCTCTTCTGGCTCTTCCAAACTGACGGAGAGCTAAGCATGGGTTGTAAGAAATTCCTCCATGGGTTCCTATCAATGGAACATTAGGATACTCTCCACAACGATCAATGACAGTCACCTTATCCATACCTTTGAGAGTCCAGATAATGTCATTATGAGAAAGATACATCACCCTATAAGCCCAACCCATTCCTTCTTTGTTCTTCAGCACTGACTTAGGGAGGTGCGAAATAAACCACCTCGACAATAAAGGAGCACAGCACATCAAGGTTCCCCGCTTTCGGGCAGTACGAGCATAGAGTTGATGAAGGATGTCACCCAAGAGAGTGGGTATAGGGTTCTGAGAGATGAAGATCTTTATGGCATTCACATTAACAAAAGTGTCAGGATTCGGAAACAATACCAAGCCATATATCAAAAGAGCCAGAATATCCTCGAAAGCCTTGAAGTCCAGATTATCCCAGAAGTAATTAGCCTTGCCAACCAAGAACTTAGTCAGAAAGCCTTTTGCTCCACTCATAGCCTCCCAATTAGCCATTACCTCCTCTTTGGTCAAATGAAGGGGTGCAGCAATCTCTTCGGGCTTAAGAGTCTTTTCCAAACCAGTAAACGGGGTCTGCTCCATAACAGAGATATCGAGCAGCTCAGAGAACTCTTCTAGGGTAGGAACAAACTAGAAATCCTGGAAAGTAAAACAATGGTACAGCGGGTCATAGAACTGGACCAGGACACTCATCATTTGCTCGTCCAATTTAGATGTGACCAAACTGAGAAGTGAACCATGCCTCCTGATGAAGGAAGTAGTGTCAGGCATCTTGGAAACCAACTCTTTAAGCAAGGTAGGTACTTGGACAAAGTTGTCTGGATAGTATTCTTACGCATGGGCATCATGATGACCTACAAAACAGAGCAAAGATGAAACCTTTTTGTCTTTGAAATAGGTTAGTCTTTATGCAAGATGTATGCAATGCTATGATGTCATGATGTCATGGTAAAGGCACACCACAAGTATTCACAAAAAGCAAACATGGTAAAGGCACACAAGTTACACTGAGAGCCCTTAGATTTTAGGCTGGCATGGAGCTTAGGCACTACCCTCTTTCAGTTCAGTTGGTTTAAACCTGTCCTAAAAATAGTAACCGGGTTCTAGAGGATCTTAATATCACTGACTACCCTCAATCGGTCATAATTCCAGTTTAGCAACCTTTTCTTGCGGCCGGAATCATCACGAGAGTTTAGTCTCAATGAGTGTAGCATACTGCTATTGTTCTACGTCCAAGTTGGTCAATTTAAGGTTCTAAGGTCAGTTGGTGCTTAATGACCCCTTAGAAGACCCATATTCTCCTCGTTCCAACACAAGGGATATCGGTACAAACTAAAGTGTCACACCAACGTAGCTACTGCTTCATCCGTATCGGTCTACGCCGTACAGATCCCTCACAGTTTATTGCTACTTACCTAAAGGGTGCCCCCAGATCCGGGTTAGGATCTATAGAACTCTGATACAAGCCCACAAAATTAAAGCATACAAAGCATACAATTGAAAACACAATGATCTAATCCTAAGGTACACCCCACTTATGATATCCCCAGCAGAGTCACCAGTTCTGTGATCGGTGGAAATGAGAACTGACTGTTTTAGAATGCTGGTTCACGTTTGCGTTTGTTTTTGCAAAATGTCACGGTAAGCAAGAGTCGTCACCGTCTTTTATTTTATCCAACAAGGAAAGGACAAAAGCACAGAAAAATTCCTTTTTGAGATGTTTATCGGGTTTGGGAGGTAGATTATAGAAAGGGAAGGTATTAGTACCCTTTCTATCCGTGGTTATCCACGGGCTCTTAGGTACTTGCTCATTGTGTTTTCAAAAGTTTGCTTTTCTTTGTGTTTGTGTGTTTAAAAAAGAGTTTTTGTTTGAGAGGAGTGTAAGTGAGAAAAGTTTTGCTTTATTTTAAAAGGAGCAAGTACTTAAGAACCATCTACCTACTCGAAAAAGGAATTAATCTGTACAAATGTCCTTTAGACAATGCTATCCCACTATTGAGGAGTAGGTAGCACCGTCGTTGGAGTTTTCGGGTCAATTCGATTAAGGAACGTGTGGTCACTAAAGCAACGTTAGGACGCCTTAGTGATAATCCTAATATCTTAGATCATTTTTCCGAGGCAACCGTTTCGAGGCAACTATGATCTTTGGACAAGAGGGTGACCTCTAAAACTTCCTATACTCAATGACCACGTTTGAGGAAACCAAGTGAGGTGTACCCTAAGAGTGGTATGTGCGAGTGTGTCAATTCGTTTAATTTTTATATGTACATGTCAATGGTGAGCTATGTTGATTTTAAGTTAAAGATTGATTTTGTCATGCATTGCCTATTTATCAAACATCTAACAGTTAATATTGTGCGGAAATTAAATTGCGGGAAATTAAATCTAAGCTATTACAAGGTGTCGGGTATTTACATCGCCAAAGACAAACCCTTTAATTTAAATTACGGAAAGTAAATAAAAGCGATAAATAAATAAAGTCCTAATTTAAAAACTATTACATTCCCGAAGCAATTACATTATTGGATAAAAATAACACGCGTGCGAGAAAATTAAATCGGAGCATTTTTAGAGTTTTGACCCTTTTTATTAAAGAAAGCATATTTTTTATTATTTTGAATTAAATGGAAATTAAATCTAAGTTAATTAATTAATTAAATAGAAAATATATTTTTGGGTTTTTTATATTCAAGGAAATAAAAATAAAATGATTAAAATTCTTAAAACCTTATATTCTAATTAATTTTAATTTATTGCAAAAAATGTTAAATGTTACACCTATTTAAAACTAAATAAATTAATTAAGATTTATTTACAAAAATAATGAAATTAAATTTAATAAATAAAAATAATGTTTTTTTTGTTTTCTGATTTTATTAGGAAAATATTAATTATTTTGGTTAGTAATTAATAATAATAATTAATAAAATAATTAAATAATAAAAAAAAATATGAGAAGAAAGAAATAAACCAAATTGGGGGTATGGGCCTAAACTGGAGGTAGAATCAGCAATTTTCCAGGCCCAAAACGTTCAGCCTTGTTGACCTTTCCAATTCAATGTGCGCCTTTGAATAGGGAACATGGTGGTCCCTCACTCCTGGCCACCAGATCTGGCCTGTAGGCCATCTAGCTTGTTGATATTTGAGGCATATGGTGCACTATACTTTAGGCGCTGCATGAGAATACCTGAAGAAAAATTAAACAAAGGTTTTGGGGGACCTGGGATTCGAACCCAGGTCCCATTGGTTTTTTCATCCACCTGCTTGCCAACTCATCTAGCGCGTGCTTTTATTATTAGAATAAGCAATGAATATTATATGTAAAAATAATCAATACGTTGTAAATAAAAAAATAAAGCGTGCGAGATTTGAAAGGACGAATGGGAGGGAGACGCGTCAGCGTCTTCTTCGTTAACCCACTGGTTTCTTACCTGCGGATTTTTATTCGCAGCAAGATCCGTGGGTTTTTCTTAAAATCACTTCCAGGCAATATAAATGCAAACTAAAATCATCCCCATGCTCGTTTCGTGCTCCTGAGTCCATCCATGGCCATGGTTTGCTCCAATTTTCCCTGTAACTCAAACGCCTAAAAAGCAAAAACCAAAACCCTAGCTTTGGGCATGGTTGTACAGGCTATCAAAACGAAATTAAATATTGCAAAAATGTTCTAAATTAAATGACAAACACAAATATGCCAAGATTTTAATGAAAGGATGCAAGAATCAGAGGTTTGGATTTCGTGTTCAGGGCCACGTTCTTGAATACTTACAGCGCGATTCTGATGGTTTTAAGACTTGGTTCGATTGTTTTAGCTCCACTGGATATCAGGCGAGAGAGCTATGTGGAGATTTTTGATTGAATCGTCCTCTAAACAAGAATTCGATCTCCCACTTTTTCATACTTTTTTTAGTTTTTGGTTGGCCGTCTCTTGCAGTTTTTTGCTCGTGTTCTTGCTATGCCTCACTTGTGTGTGTATAAGGGAATGAATTTAGGTCAAAACTTGGGCTTGAATCCATAAGAATTGATGAATGGAGATTTGATTTGGTCACCATTGATAAGGTTTCCAAATTTTCCTCAAATCCAAGATTTTGTGCATGTTTTGACTTGGCACGAGTTTGATTGAGTGTATCATGATATTTGCAAGCTGTAATGATCATAAAGATCTCATTCCATCAATTTTTAGATTTTATTTGAATTAATATTGATTTAAAATGAATTAAATCAATAAAAATTAAATAAAATAGAAAAATAAATGATTGGTCATGAAATCAAAGATGGGACACGTGTGTGGCATGACAAGACCAAATCAAGTGGAAAAAAGTGGGCCCTTTTGTCAAAAATTGGAGTTTGGAGGATAGTTGACTTTTGACAATTTTGGAAAAAAGCCCAACTTCAACAATGCATAACTTCTTCAATTTTGAACTTTTGGAAGTTTTCTTGGAGTTTTTAGAAACCTTGAGATGTCCTTTAATCAACCCTTTTTGTCTCATCTCATTTTTATATTCCATGCTCAAGTTATAAGCTTTGGCAAATGGAAGTTGGAGGACAGGGATAAAGTGTTTGGGCCTTGGCGGGCCTGGGCCTTGCTCTTTTGTTTTTCACACCCCCCCTGACTACTATTTGCACCCCATGACCTATTTTCTTATATTTTTGCATTTTTCTTGCATATTTTATATTTTTTACTTGCATTTATTTTTTCTGAACATTAAAATATCACAAAATATTTTCTTTATTTTTTGCATTTTATTTTATTTTTTGCATAATAAAATAGTTTACTAGAATAATTGGAACTTTATTTTCTTAAATAAATTATAAATACATGTAAAAATACTATACATTTTTATTTTATTATTTCACACATAAAATAATTATTTTCATACATATTTTTCTTTTTATTTTTAATATTTGTTAATAATATTGTTTATTATTTTCTTATACAAAAAATGGACAAAATAATATTAGAAAGCATTATTTTCTTTTAAATCAAAAACTAGGGTTTCATCCCTTTCAAAAATAATAATATTTTTCTCTTATTTTCTAGGGCTTAAATAATTAATTCTCTCATACAAAAAATCAAATACAAAACATTTTTTGCATATTTACATTTTATTGCATTTTTAATATTTGTACATTTATTTAATTTGTAAATATTCAAATGGGTTGTAATAGTATTTTAGGGTTTATTTTGTGCAATATCCCCATTCAAAAACTTGTATCCCCATTCCTATAATAATTGTTGTAATAGCTTAGTTTATTTTTACGTAATTTATCGCATTTATACCATGTGTAGTAAATTAGGGTTTTTGCATGATAAGACCAAAATCAAACAAATAGACAAGACCTAATACAAGACAATCAAAGGCATGTAAAATGACACACATTGCACACAAGCACCCTTAGGGTTTCACCCACTTAGTTGCCTAAACAAAAATGGCCATGGTATGCATGCAAAGTATCTTGGCAAAACAATACAAAAAAATAAGATCATAGTCCCTCGATGACGCTATCAAAAGGTTGCCTAACACAAATGATCTTGATCCCTCAAAATGCTAAAGATACTTGGCAACATTGCTATCATGGTCATACGATGACCCACGCCCGTCTCGTTTAACATCCAAAGATAGGGTTGTTTACCAAATCAATGGTAAATCAACAATGTCAAAGGAATAAAAATGCATAGGAAAGATATTTGAGTAGGGTAGATAGTTCCAAGTTACTTGCTCTCCTTCAAACAATCCTTGTTATTTTCTAAAACAAACACATAACACATTTCAAAAAATTTCCAAACAACTTTCAAAACATTGAAACATTTTTCAAAAGACAAACATTTTTGTATACATTCTTACGAACGAGAATCATTACAAAGATTTCCTAAACGATTGGCCTCTTTTCAAAATACTTTCAAAATCACACCAAACACAAAGCACCATTTCAAACAATTGCAAAAGCAAAGCAAGTGATCTAAGAAAGTAACTAAGAGACCATGGAAAACTATGGATGAAAAGGGTGCTAGCACCTTCCCTTTTCATAATCTACCCCCCGAACTCAAGAAAACATCTCGAAGGTCTTTCCAGTGCTTTTTTACCTTTCCCTTTGGATAAAATAAAAGTCGGTGGCGACTCTTGCTAAATCGCGACATTTTTAACGAAACGCAAAACCTCAAGTCAGTTCTCCCACCATATCACAGTCATTGTCCATGTAAAAAACATACCTACTACCCACAATTATGAGAAAGGAGAATTTGCATCATCTCAAAGTGGAGGATATGGCCTGGATCTTAAAATCAACAATGCCTCACTCAACACCCAAGTGGAAAATATCTCTCTTCACTACATATTGTAGAAGTATAGTTGTTTGCATCACTACAAGGATTGACAAGAGTTCAATCTTTTGAGAAAAGTTTAAAGATAGAAGCCAAAATGGCCAAATGGTTTAAAATGAGATTGATTGACTTTTAGTCTTCTCATAAGAAATGTCAAGGTATTATTAAGTTGATTGGAGTTTATTTATGAAGATGTTTTAAAAATGCATGGACATAAGTCCAAGTTTATTATGAAAGTGGTTCAAGTTTAAAAACAAGAAGAGTTTTCAAAAGGAGGAAGAAGATTTTTGAAATTAAAGAAGATGGGAGGAGAAGAAGGGACTATCCTAAAGCATAAGGTAAAAGCTAGGGATAAGAACCATCTAACCAACAAGAAGCCAATACTTAACATTATGAGCCAAGATAGAATTTCCATTCCTTAGATTGAAACCAATCAAGCAAAAAAATACTACACCTCTTGAGAGAACCAAACTTCAAGTGTATTAAGTCTTCACAAAAATTGGGCAGAGTAACGACTATATACGGGTGAATTCCAGATTACAAACAAAGGGTGTAATCACAAAAACCTGCACACAAAAACAAACAAGCAACCCAATGTCTTGAGGTAAACCTCAAGAACTCCAGACAAAATAATCAGATAAGATCACAAGGTCTCCAAGATAGGCCAAGGTTTCTAATCCTAAGTCCAAGAAAAAAGTCCCATGCTCCATAATGCCAAGGATAGTAACCAAATAGTCCAAGTACCATTAAAGATTTTTATGGTTTATGTTGATTATTAAGTATCTTAAAAAAAAAAAAAAAAGCTCAAGTGAGCAAAGTAAAAATGACATGAATGTAAATGCTCAAATGAGCAAAGATGAAAATGGCATGAAATGTAAATGCTAAAAGTAAATGGTACATGAAGCATAAAAAAAATAAAAGCATAAAGTAAAACAAGTAAATAATTAGTGGTTAGTTGGATGACCATCTTGAAGCTTGCATTTGGAACTCATTAGAGGATTGGTAGAACCAAAGCCTCCACACAACAAGTTGCATTTGCTTTTTGTCAAGTATATCATCCATTTGGAGTTCTCACAAGTGCCATTTAATGATAAATGATGTTTAAGTGATCCGCGTTGACCAAAGGTGTTATAGATCATTTAGAGGATTGGTAGAACCAAAGCCTCCACACAATAAATCTCAAGGTTATTGGATCAAAGAGTTCAAATTAACATACTTGGTCTTGCAAACATAAGTTTGGGCCACGAATGATCATTTATTCGAATCAGGACAAAATTTAGCGTTATGTTAAGCAATCGTAAGTGGACTTATATAGAAGTCGCACCTATTTTGAGGTCAGTCAATAGCAATATATGCACCATTTGTTCTGAGACATGATATAGAGATCATGCTCCAACAACATTTAGTGCAATAAGAAGGAGATGAGATGAAGAGGGATGGGAGAGAATATACAAACCACTTTTGAATTAAATTTAACCAAACTATTATTAAAATCATTCATCCATTTTTATGGAGTTAAACTCAACACCATGGATCCAATGATGTTAATAAAGTTCATGATCCAAAATTTAACCCAAGATCAGCCAAAAAATAGTCACAAAATAATATTACATTTTAATATATATACAAAAGGGTTTAAAAATAATGTTTAAAAATAGAAAATAAAGAGAAAAATAACAACTATGTTCAAATTAATCAAGAAATAAAAAGTAAGACCATAGAAAAATCAGAAAAAGGCTCAAATAAATTTACAATTTTTTGATAATTTTTTTAAGTCAGAAAATATTTTTAAAATTAAAAGAAATGGGTAAAATAAACCAAAAATGATAAAAATAGTAAAGTCAGAAACAAAAACAAAATAAGGTCACCAATATTTGTCACAATATCGTTGGATCACTCCATAATTTTTTCAGAATTTAAAATTGTATAAAAGTATTTTTAAACATTTAAAACAATTCAAATAAAGTGTAAATTTATTTAAAAAATACCAAAACACAAAATTAAATTGTGAAAAAATAAAAATCATAAAGAGAATAAACAAAATATTTTTAATAATTTTTTCAGATTTTTTAGACTTAAAATGAATTTTCTATGATTTTTTGAAATTTAAAACAATTAAAATATAAAAATCAGAAAAGAAAATAAAAGTAAAAATATGTGGACCATTAGATGAGAGTCAAAACGCGTTAGTAATCAAATCCAATGGATCTGGCGCGTTGGGCATATCATGGTCATTAGTGAATAAAGTACATAATCAAATATAAATCAGATTTTCAAAAATAACAAGTGGCTTGCCATCATTTGTTGGAAGATGACACGTAGGTCATCTGCAACCTCCAGCTAACGTGATTTACAGGTCTCTCAAACTGTAAAATCAGAAGCCCATACCTATGTCTTTCGCTTCGTCTCTTCAAGACGAAGACAACCACACTGTCGCGCCAAATTTATATAAACTGTAGCTCAAACAATTTGGAAGGAAAGTTTTAAAAAGGGATTTGAAATTTCATGGTCAAAACGTGTTTCCAATAAAAGGTAAGTGTTGCGACTAGAACCAGGGCAATGAGAGCAACACAAATGATATCAGAGTTTTGAAGAATTGATGAAGGAATCTACCTATTGAAGTTGAGTTGTAGAGCTCTGAAACTGGACTTCTATGGAGCAGTATAGGGCACGATTCTTGAATGTAATTATGTGGTTAGCTTCAGGGAAGATCAAGGAAGGTGAATTGATGGAAAAATTGGTTTGAAAAAGGCTTGAGAATGGATTTTGAAGTTACTGCATTCTAAGTTGTGGAACAAGTTTGGCAGGGTGATTTTGGCTATCCAAGCTTGAGAAAATGAATGGGAAATGACCCTCTATTTATAGGGAATCAAATGGAATGTTCAAGCGTGTGAAATGATGAAGTTTCGAGGGAAATCGTGTGAATTTGCAAACAAGAAAAGTGTGACTTCAAACTTGATCAAAACTCATCTGAAACGCGCGTTTTGCTATGCTAATCACTTCTGGAAGTTCACTAAACATGTTTAGAAGCAAAAATGCGCAGAAACAAAGTGTTTAGAAGCCAAATCAAGGATTTCAAACTTCTGACTTGGTGAAAAATCCAGTTTCAAATTGCCAACTTCTGACCAATGGCATTCTCGGCTCAAGGGGTCTTAGGACATAATTCTTGATGCTTTAGAAAGATGAGGTTACAAGCTTTGCGATGGATAAATAATGGAGTTAAATGGATGCTTGAGTTGAAATTTGTGTTGAGTCAAAGTTGGAGAAAAAGAGTTGACTTTCCATACTTAGAAATATTTCAAGTTCTTCTTCAAAAATGACCTATAATGTCTTACATCCAAACATGGTCTTCCACTTGGAATTTTCTCTTGACCAAAAAAGATGGAATGAAGTAGATCTCTTATATGAAATTTTGAAACATGAACCATTCAAAATCTCAAAAATTTGAGAGAGTTATGAATTGTTGAAGTTGGCAAAAAATCATGAAATGACCTATAATCTTTTGCATCTTTAAGGCAACTTCCATCCATTTTCAAACTTTGCTCATAAAATAAGGCATAAAGTTCACACCCTCAAGATCATTATGGAAAAAATATTGGGCTCAAGGTGATAAAGATTGACCAAGTTATGATCATTTGAAGTCACACATGGAAAATTGGGGATTCATCTGGAGGACTTGTAATCTTTCTTCCTCATTAAGCCTCTTCCTCATGGAAACTACTTTAAACTTTTAAAGTGATTTATTGATAACCCTTTAAAGAGAAGGATGTATTTGGAATCACTCAAAAATACCAAAAGATGAGCAAGATACATTTCTTTGAAGTTCAAAACCCTAGCTCCTTAGATCAAGAGAATGTTTTGAGGAACTTTGACAATTTTGGACAAACTTCTTGTAACAACAAAAATGATTTGTAAATAGAAGTTGTTGAGGATGATAATGAGAACTCATAGCCACCAAAACCACTTCCATATCTTGAAAATTGAGAGTAATATGCACTTGTGACCAATGGGAACAAAGCCTTGTCCAAGCATGACAACCTCTTCAATCAACCCCTTGTACTTTTTAACCAAATTTGATAACCTTGAAATGTGGTGAACCAAAATAACCTTGCCATGCCATTTCTTCCAAAACAAATCCAATGGTGAGGTTTGAACTCCTCAAGCTTTATTGACTAGGGAATGGAAATAAACTCATGAACCCATGGGGTAGCATGTTAAATCTCATTGCCTTTACCTACATGGATAATAAGCAAGACAAACCAACATTGCATTTTATTAGTTAAAAGAAGAAATCAAGACAAAAAATATTCATGATCACAAAAGAACACAAGTCAAGGTGCTTAGTGATTCCTCAAAAGGGCAAAGCTAAATATAGGGAGGGGAACCAAGAATCCTAGTATGATCTTGTTGTGAATGAATCAACATGGTATAATGAAGGGATCTTAGGGGCAAAAATTGGTGTACAACAGGTACTTGCCTATGGAACTCATGCAAGCCTAAAACTCAAGGACTTGTTTGTGTGCTTGTATATATTTGTTTGTACATAACATCATGACATCATGACATCATGACATCATAACATGTCATATCGCACTAACCATTTCAAGGATTTTTAGGACTTATCTTTGTGTTGTTTTATAGGACATGGCTTCCACTCGCATAAATACTATCCAAGTCAACCTTGTAAGTGTGCTTCCGTAACTCAAAGAGTTGGCATCAAGGGTTCCTGAGAATTCTCCATTCACCAAGATCCATGGTCGAATCCTCAATTTAGTCCCCTCAATCCCTAATGAAGACATGGTGAAATTTCTCTTTCAATTCTTTGACCCTTTACACTATTGCTTTACATTTCTCGATTACCAGTTAGTGCCTACCATGGAAGAGTTTTCTTAATTATTGGGAGTGCCTATTATCAATAAATTACCCTTCAACGATATGGAAAGAGACCCAAATACCGAGGAGATTTCTCGAGCTCTATATTTACAACGGTCCGACATTGTGGCAAATTGGGAAATAAGAAGCGGTGTTAAAGGGTTTCTAACCAAGTTTTTGTTTGAGAAGGCTCACTATTTTTGGGATACTCTGGATTTACAAGCCTTTGAAGAAGTGCTGGCTCTTCTCATCTATGGGATGATACTATTTCCTAATCCGGACCAACTCATAAATGTGAATGCGGTCAAAGTTTTTCTGTCTCGTAACCCGATACCTACTTTACTTGGAGACATTTTGCACTCTTTTCACACTCGCACCATAAAGAGAAGAGGGACCCTTATGTGTTGCATTCCTCTGCTGTCCAGGTGGTTTATTTTGCACCTACATCGATCTATTTTGAAGAATGAGCAAGGTATGAGATGGTCTAATAGGTTGATGTCCCTCATGCATTCGGATATTCACGGGTGCCCTCGATCTTTGGAAGACGTTACCATCATTGATCACTGTGGGGAATTCCCTAATGTCCCTCTCCTAGGCATTAAGGGAGGAATCACTTATAACCCTTGTTTGTCGTTGCGACAGTTTGGGTACGCTAGGAGGGATGGTCCTCATGACGCACTTGTTCAAGGAATTGCATTCGACTATGAGAACGATGTTCAAGGGTACCGTCAGAGGTTCATACGAGCTTGGGGCATGGTGAACAAAGTGGATAGCAAGACATTGGGGCATAAGAAATCCATTCCTTTAGAGCCTTATCTTAAGTGAGTACGAGCACGCGCTCAAAATCTCATGATGCCTTATGAGGCCATTCTACCTATCATCATGGAGCCTATTACTGAGAGAGATGTTCCTTACACTATTCTCCATCCTGACATGCCGAATACTCTCGAGGAGTTACAAAGATCTTAGATTCAAATCAAAGAGGAATGAGACACCTTTGAAACCCATTTCTACGTAAGCGAGAAGAAGGTTTTGGAGCTCACAAGACAACTTCATGAAGAGCAGAGTTTGAATGCCTACATTGCACCAAAGAGGATGCGCCCATGGGAAGCTTGAGTCCTTTTGGTTTTAGGAGTTTTATTTTATATTATCTTTGTTTCTTCCATTGTAAGCCCAAGAGGCATCGTTGTAACCGTTTAAACTTATGAATTCAATTAATGTTTGTTCTCTCTTTGTCTAAGCAAATTTAAATCTTAAAAGTCCTTGAAAACATTGCATAAGCATATCATGCATATCATTACATAAGCAGGTGTTCCAAAACATGTTTCTTATATTTTCGCTATTTATTTCAGTAAAAAGAAATGGCCCTCGAACAGAACATCAGGGACCTTAAAGCCCAAAATGCTCAATTCCAGCAGATGTTCCTGGCTCTGGCTAAGGGACAAGAAGACCTGAAGGCTCTAATTCTCAAAGACAAGAAGAAGAAGACAACGAAACTAGTGGGTGTCCTGAAAATGGGAAGGAGATTCAGAGGACCTGCGAAGCGAGTTCTATAATTCACAACTCCATCAAATGAGGGAGACAATCAAGAAGAGAAAACAAAAGAAGAAGACCACAATCTGGGGTCTGATGAAGAAGAGGATGACTATACTGAAGAGCAGTATCCTCCTGCTGATGATAAATATAAGCAGCTAGAGGATCATCTTAATGCCATGGAAATTTAGAGAGTACCTGGTCTGGATTTTAAAGAATTAGGGCTGGTCTCTGGAGTGGTCATCCCACAGAAGTTCAAGGTTCCCGTGTTTGCTAAGTATGACGGGGTTTCATGTCCTAAGCTGCATCTGAGGTCTTATGTCAAGAAGATCCAACCTAACATTATTGATAGGAATTTGTGGGTGCATTTCTTCCAGGAAAGTTTATCAGGGACGCAATTGGAATGGTTCTATCAGCTGGAGGGAACCAACATCTTCAATTGGGAAGATCTAGTTGTTGCTTTCTACAGGAAGTACCAATACAATGCTGACCTTGCTCCAACCCATACACAACTTCAAAGTATGTCTATGGGTTCCAGCGAGGGTTTCAAAGATTATGCCCAGAAGTGGAGAGATCTTGTGGGGAGAGTCCATCCTTCTCTGTCGGATAGAGAGTTGGTAGATATGTTCTTGGGTACTTTGTCTGGTCCATTTTCAGCCATTTGATTGGAAGCTCTTCAGCTGGGTTTACTGAGCTGATATTGACTGGTGAGCAAGTAGAAGCTGGTATCATGAGCGGTAAGATTCAGAGAGATGCATCTTCAAGTACAGTGAAAAAACCATTCTCTGGGAAGAAGGAAGTAAGCATTTCCTACGGTCAGAGGAATCAAAGCAAAACTAACACTGTCGAACGGTATGAGCTGTGATGATCTCTAACCTTGCATCAAATCAACAACAAAACAATCAACGTAGATAGGATGCGCCCAAAAGACAGTTCACCCGGATTAACATGTCCTTATATCAGGTTTTTCCACACATGTTAAAGTCTAATTTGATTAATCTAAGGGGGCCTCCTAAAAATCCAAGTACTATATCTCCCCGATATAATCCAAGTGCTCAATGTGCCTACCATTCCGACAGTACGGGGCATGATACAAACGATTGTTGGGCTCCGAAAAAAAGTGCAAGATCTCATTGAGGCGAAGGAGATTGAATTTGATTGTCCGGAAACCCCCAATGTGATAACGGCACCAATGCCCAAGCATGGCCAGGGTGTTAATGTTGTTGATGACGACCTGTTTGTTTCTTATGTGGATAAACTAGTTACTCCTCTCCTGATTGTTAAGAAGAATCTTTTGCGAGCCGGTTTATTTCCGGGTTGTGGTGAAGGTTGCCACCTGTGTGCGTCTCTACCCAAGGGTTGATTATTGTTAAAGATAGGTGTCCAGCGCCTGATGAACTACAAAGAAATTATGTTTGAGAAGACTCCCTCTACAAGAAATCTGTGTGAAGATATATCAATAATTACCATTTCCGACAATCCTCCCAGGGTCTCCTCCAAAAGACCCATTAGGATTACATCCATCCCAAAGGTTGCTCCTTTAATTATCACTTTCCTGGGTCGATGCCATATTCCTCCGATAAGGCTATTCCTTATAATTATGGGGCTGACGTTTACTACCATGGCGTCAAGCAAGATTGACTGGCTTTAAGAATGAAGATACCGAAGATACTGGTCCTAACATCGACAACATTGTTGGGACCAATAAAATTACCAGAAGCGGAAGGATTTTCTCTCCCGAAATCTCTCTGAAGACTGTTGCCACTCCTTTGATTATTCCTGTTGCCACTCCTACTGCTACTCCTGTTATTAATCATGTTGCTACTGCTACTATCATTCCTGCTACTAAGTTAGCTGATACTCGAGGCAAAGAAGTACTGGTTTAGCCTTACCAGACGGAGGCGCCTAAAGAAACCATCCCTGAAGCCTCTAAAAAAGAAATGGAGGAGATACTAAAAATCATACGGAAAAGTGACTACAATGTTGTGGAACAATTGGGGAAGACCCCTTCAAAAATTTCAATGTTGGCCTTATTGTTATGCTTTGAAGCCCATGCTAAGGCTTTGGTAAAGTTCATGAAGTCTTCTCATGTTCCTCAAGAGACTTCCGCCGACCAATTCGAGAACTGCGTTGCTAATTTGACAGCTGAAAATGGACTTGGTTTCTCTGATAATGATTTAACATCCAAAGGAAGAAAGCATAATGATGCCCTAAATGTCTCTATTGAGTGCAGGGGCACTACCCTAGCTCATGTTCTGGTGGATACAGGTTCATCATTAAATGTCTTACCTAAGAATGCTTTGGACTTATTGGATTGTGAAGGACTCACACTGAAGCCCAGCAATATTAATGTGAGAGCTTTTGATGGTTCTAAAAGAATGGTGCATGGAGAGGTAGACATTCCTGTTAAAGTTGGTTCTCATACTTTTGACTCTACTTTTTACGTAATGGACATCCGCCCGTCTCACTCCTGTTTATTGGGTCGCCCTTGGATCCATGGGGCTAGTGTTATTACTTCTACTCTGCATCAAATGCTGAAGTACTTACTCAATAGAAAGATTTCTATAGTCCATGCAAAGAAGAATATATGGTGAACCACCTGAACTCTTTTAGGTATGTGGAGATGGACGGAAAGTTCATTGAGACCCCCTGCCAAAATTTTGAAGAGGTTCCTCAGACAATTGCTACAACCAAGACTAATATCAATGTCCCAAATATTACTAGACCTCCATTGAAGATGGCTTCCCTGAAGGATTCCAAAGCAGTAGTCAAAGAAGGTGGGTGTACCTTTTGGGGCCAACTCCCTGATATCCCCTACAAATTTGACAAGTTTGGTTTGGGTTTTACTTCAGGAGCCCAAAGAGCTGTTCGTCGTGCTCGTGCCGGAGGACCACCACTACGCATCAGCAACCATGGAATTAATGCTTTGGAGGATAGTGATAGTGACTACGACATGGATAAATGGATCTTCCCAACTATCAATGGTGGACTCAACAATTAGAAGGCCAAGGATTTTGTTCCCATTACTTTTATCTAGGAGTAATTGTCTTTTTGTTTTTGGAATATGTAATATTTGAACAATTTAAACTCTAAAGCCTTGTGCTTTACCTGAGGCACAATGGTCTATTTGTGAGGGTTATTGCTTCATATTCATATGTCATTAATAAATAATTGGATGTTTTGCATGAAAATTTTATGCTCTCTATCTTTCTTTTCTGCTTTTACTTTATTAAAATAGTTATGCTCTCTTACACACACCCACATGTCAAACTGCAGATCCACATCCACTCTGGATCCCATTGATGACGGTTCTGCTATTACCAATTATGACTTTGAAAATCCGATCTACCAAGCCAAGGACGAAGGTGAGGAAGATTGCAAAGTACCAGGAGAACTTGCCAGACTGTTACAATAGGAAGAAAGGGCAATACAACCTCATGAAGAGCCGGTTGAGACAATAAACTTGGATACTGAAAAGGATAAAAAGGAAGTCGAGATAAGTGCCAACTTGGAGCATATTGTCAAAGAACGGTTAATTCATATGTTGCATGACTATGTTGAGATCTTTTCCTGGTCATACGAAGACATGCCAAGGCTGGATACTGATATTGTGGGTCATTGTCTGCCAATGAAAGAAGACTACCCTCTAGTGAAGCAAAAGGTTCATCGTATGCGTCAAGTGATGTCAGAAAAGATCAAGGTTGAAGTCATGAAACAATTCAACACTGGTTTCTTAGCTATTACTTCTTATCCATAATGGGTTGTTAATGTTGTTATGGTACCTAAGAAGGACAGTAAGATACGTATGTGCATGGATTACAGAGACTTGAATAGGGAAATCCCCAAGGATGACTTTCCGCTTCCCCATATTGATATTTTGGTTAACAGCACTGCACAACATAAGGTATTCTCCTTCATGGATGGTTTCTCCGGGTACAATCAGATTAAAATGGCACCTGAAGATATGGAGAAAATAACCTTTGTATGCAGTGGTGCACTTTCTGCTACAAAGTTATTCCATTTGGGTTAAAGAACGTCGAGGAAACCTATCAGTGTTCCATGGTAGCTTTGTTTCACGATATGATCCATCACAAGATAGAGGTATACGTCGATGATATAATAGCCAGATATCAGACTGAATAGGAGCACCTTGATCACCTGCAAAAGCTGTTTGAAAGACTGAAGAAGTATAAACTGAGACTAAACCCGAATAAGTGCACCTTTGGAGTAAGATCTAGTAAGCTCTTAGGCTTCGTTGTCAGCGGAAAAGGTATTGAAGTAGACCCTGCAAAGGTTAAATCTATACACTAAATTCCAACTCCCTGCATTGAGAAGGAGGTTAAGGGATTCTTGGGACGTCTAAACTACATTGCCAAATTCATTTCCCATTTAACCGCTACTTGTGGGTCAATCATCAAATTACTGAAGGAAGATCAAGCAGTGAAGTGGAATGACGATTGCCAGACTGCATTTCAAAAAAATTAAGGAATATCTTCAAGAGCCTCCACTTTTAATGTTTCCGGTTGAAGGAAGACCTCTGATCATGTACTTAACAGTGTTAGAGAACTCAATGGGGTGTGTGCTGGGGCAGCATGACGAGTCTGGTCGAAAAGAGCATGCAATATACTACCTTAGAAAAAAGTTTACCGACTGTGAAACAAGATACTCACTGCTCGAGAAAACTTGTTGCGCTTTGGCATGGGATGCTCGCCGACTAAGACAGTATATGTTGACTCACACTACCTTGTTGATATCTAAAATGGATCCTATCAAATACATCTTTGAGAAGCCCGCTCTCTCTGGAAGAATAGAAAGATGGTAAATGATCCTGACCGAATATGATATTCAGCACACAACCCAAAAAGCAATCAAGGGAAGAGTATTAGCTGATCATTTGGCTTATCAGGCTATGGACGACTACCAATCCATGAATTTCAAGTTCCCGGATCAGAATATCATGTTAGTGACTGATTATGAAGAACCTGGACCGGATGAAGGACCTGAAAAAGGATCCCGATGGACTATGGTTTTTGATGGAGCTTCCAACGCACTCGGCAATAGCATCGGTGTTGTGATCATATCTCCTGAAGGTTGTCATACTCCTTCCACTGCCAGGGTATGTTTCAACTGTACCAACAATATGGGTGAATATGAAGCATGCATTATGGGTCTCAAAGCTGCTATCGACTTGAGAATCAATTTCTTTAGTGTATTTGGAGACTCGGCCCTAGTAATAAGTCAAATTAAAGTAGAATAGGACATGAAGCATCCTAATGTGATCCCTTATTAAGAGCATGTGTTGAAACTGATTCCACACTTTGAAGAAGTTACCTTTGATCACTTTCCACGAGAGGAAAATCAACTAGCAGACGCGCTAGCTACTATGTCATCTATGTTTAAGGTCAGATGGGATAATGAAGCTCCTCAGATCACTATTGAGAGAATGGATGAATTGGCATATTTTTATGAGATTGATACTGAAGAAGTAGTGGAAAAACCTTGGTTCCACGAAGTGAAAAGGTACCTTGAATCCCAAGAGTATCCCGAGGGAGTTTTCGTAAATGATAAGAAGTTCCTAACAAGGTTATCTGCCAAGTTTTTCCTCAGTAACAGAATTCTCTACAAGCGCAACCACGATTCTACTTTGCTTCGGTGTGTAGACAAGATTGAAGCAGAGAAGATTATGGAATACATGCACGAAGGCAACTTTGGCACCCATTATAGTGGGCACACAATGGCTAAAAAGATTCTGAGGGCAGGGTATTACTGGTCCACTATGGAAATAGACTATTATCAGCATTCCCAAACTTGTCACAAGTGCCAGATCTATGCTGATAAAGTACATGTGCCTCTGATCCCCTTGAATGTCTTGACCGCTCCCTGGCCTTTCATAATGTGGGGCATTAATATGATCGGATAAATTAGACCTACCGCTTCTAATGGGCACCGCTTCATCCTGGGTGCCATTGATTACTTCATAAAGTGGGTCGAGGCAACCTCATTTGCTTCTGTCACCAAGAACATTGTGGCCCGATTCATCAGACATAACCTTATTTGTCGGTATGGTATTCCAGAAATAATCATTACAGATAATGGTACCAATCTCAATAATAATATGATCACCGAACTATGTATGAAATTCAAAATTCAGCATCATAACTCTTCTCCTTACCGGCCGAAGATGAATGGAGTTGTAGAGGCTGCTAATAAAAACATCAAGAAGATCATACAAAATATGATGGTGACATACAAAGACTGGCATGAGATGTTACCATTTTCTCTTCATGGTTACAGTACCTCAGTACACACGTCAACAAGGGAAACTCCTTTCTCTCTGGTATACGGTATGGAAGTTGTCCTACCCATCAAAGTCCATATCCCTTCCTTGAGAATCATGAAAGATGGTGGGTTGAACAAAGACGAATGGGTTTAGACTCGACTTGACCAATTAAACCTGATTGACGAGAAGAGGCTCGCGGCTGTCTGTCATGGTCAGATGTACCAAAAACGCATGATTAAAGCTTTTGACAAGAAGGTCAGACGTCAGGTATATCAGGCTGGTGACCTAGTGATCAGGCGCATTATCCTGCCGCAAGGTGATCCCAGGGGCAAATGGACCCCCACATACGAAGGGCCATTTGTGATCAAGAACATATTTTCTGGTGGATCCATGATCTTAACCACTATGGACGGTGACGATCTTCCGCACCCTGTAAATGCGGACATAGTTAAAAGATATTACGCATGAGCAACGACCCTCTAGGTCGACCGACCTAGGCAAAAATAAGGGCATCCCGACGAACCAAAAGGGTTCGGGAAAAGTTAGGGATAAGTATATGAAAAATTTGTACACCCGGCAAGTCAAAAACCTGAAAAGGCGGCTTGGGCAAAAAGGGTATCCCAGTGGACTGAAAACCCGAAAGGGAGGTCCAGGCAAAAGTTAGGGATTAAAAGCATATAACTATGTCCCGTCGGATCACCATACAGACAGACTTCGGTAACAAGTGTCAATTTCAAATGGTACTAATCAATCTAGTTAACTTCGGACAAGCAACAAAGAGATGAGACGCTCAAAGACATAAAGGCAATAGCAGAATGGGAACCCAATGGGATCGTTTCACATAGCTGTTTTTCTTTGTATACTATTTTTGTATAGTTTTCATTCTTACGACGACATTCTCTTACTAGAATGTCTGTCTCTTTATACAAAAACACCTGTTATAGGCAGACTTCTTCAGATTAATACAAAACTATCTCTTTGGAAGTGCAAAACTACTTGTTTTTATTTTTTTGTTTTGTTTGCAAAAACGTCCAATAATTATTTTTGAACATATGCATTTGAATGTGATTAACGTTCACAAATACACGCATAAAAAACAGAAAGACAGTTACTAATGGCTTTAAGAAACGGGACGGTGTCTAAAAAAGGCCATTTGCAAATTCCCGCAGATACTTTCTCCAGTAGGTATAGAGACAGAGACGTCCTCCTACAAAGTCATTGCTACGTTTTTCAGCATACAGCCTAATGATGTTAGCTGTTCCAATACCCCATGTAGAGCAAGGATCTCCAATCATCTCCACAGCGTCTGAAAGAATTTCTCAGCATGATTCATAAATTTCTTGGGTTCCCAACAGGGCTCCACAAAAATCGCCAGGAAGTTTGCGGAGTTTCCTCTCCCCAACAGAACTTCATAAAATCCTCAAGCGGTTTGTGGAGTTTCCTTTCCCCAATAGAGTTTATTTCTATAGCAACGGAAATCCATCTCCCAGCATTTCAACTTCAACAAAATTTGAAGACTTACATTCTTCATCCCTAGCAACAATTAGGGATTTATTTTCCCCAGTTCAACAACACTGCAATAGAACAACTGATACGTTCATAAATTGCATTCATACATCATTTTACAAGCATCATAGCATATGTAACACAAATGCATATATCACAATCTCATTTATTTTAAGAACATCATTACCCAATGCACTTCATGCAACATGATATTGTATACAGCTAATTCTTTACCTTTATAGGAAAGATCAACAGACGAATATCATCAGCACTTTTCAAAAAGTTCCAGATTAAATTCCTGAAACCAGACAGGGCAACTATATGTGAATGACTGATTATAGATCAATTCCCGAAACAAGACGGGGAAACTATCTACAAGACCATGTTAGAGAGTAATTCCTGAAACCAGACATGGCAACTATCTCAACGACCAACAAAAGCAAGTTCCAGATTAATTCCTGAAATAAGACAGGGCAACTATCTATGAACAACTGATTATAGATCAATTCCAGAAACAAGACAGGGTTAGAGAGTAATTCCTGAAACTAGACAGGGCAACTATCTCAACGACCAACAGAAGAAAGTTCCAGATTAATTCCTGAAACCAGACAGGGCAACTATTTGCAAATAACTGATTATAGATCAATTCCTGAAACAAGACGGGGCGACTATCTACAAGACCAGGTTACAGAGTAATTCCAAAAATCAGACAGGGCAACTATCTCAATGACCAACAAAAGCAAGTTCCAGATTAATTCCTGAAACCAGACATGGCAACTATTTGCGAATAACTGATTATGGATCAATTCCTAAAACAAGACGGGGCAACTATCTACACGACCAGATGAAGCAGACCTACCCAAGCTCCTTCTAATATATTTCCAGATGCAGCTTTACACGGGCTCATCCTGAAATCATATTACACGGATTCCTTCTCATAATTTCCAAATGCAGCTTTACACGGGCTCATCCTGAAATCATCTTACACAGATTCCTTCTCATAATTTCCAAATGCATATATACACGGGCTTATCCTGAAGTAATATTACACGGATTCCTTCTCACAATTTCCAAATGTAACTTTACATAGGCTCGTCCTAAAGCAGCCTTACACGATTGCCTTCTAATACATTACTAGACGCGGAAGCCTGGACCCGACTAAATAACAGTTCAAGTCACTAAAGCCTGGACCCGACCAAATAACAGTTCAAGTCACTGAAGCCTGGATGCAACTAGACAACAGTTAATTTCATTTTCCCCAGTAAGTCATTGTGAAGCTTGGAATACAACCATATGATAGTCAACTTTATTACCCTTAGCAAGTTACGGTGAAGCCTGTATTTCGACCAGAAAACAGCTAACTTTCATCTCTCTAGTCTAGAGATAACTCCTCAGTAAATCCATGGAAAACTAAATCTCCTAGACTCTATTCCCCATAGAGTTTTCCTCAAGCAAAAGAATAGAAATCAACATTCCCCAGCGGGGTCCTCCTCAGACAACAGGGACGGGAATCCCCATAAAGAGACCTCTTATGAAGTTAGCATCTACTTTGGATGGCATCTTTAAGCCCATCTCCAAAAACTCTCAGTCATCTTCTCCAAATGGAATCTGTAAGTCCATTCCTGATATCATCAACCAACAACGTTACTTCATGCAAGTGCAAATTTCTGGGCATTCTAGTGTTCAGTCATCTTCCACCTTCAGATCTCGAAAGGAAGACAAGCCAATCTAAATATTCAGGTTTAAGAAGATTGAACAGGGGAATCTGTTCAACCCAAAATTTTCCCTCTCATTTTATTCAAGGCATTCTCATTAAGGTCCTCAATTGCTCAAGGTTGACCAAGAATTGATCTGACAAATTCTCCTCCTAAGCAATTTCCTTTCAACTAGTTTCACTTTTCACCAAGATGTGTGAGCTCCAAAGGTCTCAAATGTTTTCCATGGTCCTAATATGTCTTCAAGTTTATCCATGCCAAGTTTTATTCCCTACAACTTCTCTTTTATCCTCAAGCTCAAGAAGTGCATCATTTGGAAGGTACAAGCTCATACATTACAGGAGGTTATTGCACCCTATACGCCTTAACATAATGGAATAACTGAAAGAAAGAATAGAAGTGTACTGAACTTGATAAGATGTAAGTTGAAAGCTAAAAATATGCCTAAGAAATTTTGGGTTGAAGCGGCTTCGACAGCAATATACATTATGAATAGATTCTCAATGAAGAGGATGGTCGAAAAGACACTGCATGAGGCTTGGACAGGGTCGAAGACAAATATAAGTCATCTTAGAGTTTTTTGGATCAATGTGTTTCAGATATATACCTGAACAGTTGAGAAAGAAGCTGGATGGTCGAAGTGAAGTCATGGTGCTCATAGGTTATCCTTCGACTAGTGCATATAAGTTGTATTCACTGACTGAAGATAAACTAGTGATCAGTAGAGATGTGCTTGAAGAAGAAAGAAAAAGATGGGATTGGAGTCAAAGTACAGTTCAACAAGAATCAGAAATAATCACAACTGTGTTTGAAGGAGATGAACAGAACGAAGCTTCGACAAGTCAAAATGAACAAGTTGATACTTCGACTGGTCAAATCAAAGAACCACCTATGCAAATGTGTTCGAAGGAGATAAACAGAACAAAGCTTCGATGAGTCAAAATGAACAAGTTGATACTTCGACTGGTCGAATTGAAGAACCACCTCTATAACTTTGTTCAAAGAAGATGAACCGAACAAAGCTTCGACAAGTCAAAATGAATAAGGTGATACTTCGACTGGTCGAATTGAAGAACCACCTATGCAGAAGGAAAGAAGATCCACAAGAACAAGAACTGAGTTCGACTAGGATGATTGGATATAAGAGGTTTCCAGATTAAGCAATCGATGCAGATGGTGACTTAATCGAAGAAGCCATGATGGTTAAGCCTTGAGCAATTCAAATTGGTGTGAAGCCATGAAATAAGAACTTAGAGCCATCGAAAAGAACAAAACTTGGGATCTTCTTGAAAGAACCAATAAGAAACCAATTGATGTGAAATGGATCTACAAGGGCATGTAAGATTTTGGTTTCCATCAAGTTGGAGGCCCAAACAACTCATAACAAGCTGGAAAAATGCATAAAATAGATTGGCATATGATGGGATCAAATATAGCAAGTTTCATGCAAAAATAAAATCAAATATCTCCATCATAATGTACAAATATATGATGCACAATTGTTGACCTAAACCCTTTATCTATATAAACCTAATAATCTCATATGCAAGGGACACACACAACCTGCCTCCAAAAAGCCCTTGAAAATTCTCAAAAATTCAAAGAAAGGTTGAAATTTGTATCAAGCAATACAAGCCTTCTCCATCCAAACCAAGTGTGCCATCCACTTCCTGAAGGTTCAAGGAACCATTCTCAATCCTAAGGCAAGCCTAACACACGCCAGAAATCTCTCACGATCTCTCTCCGTTTGGTAATTTTTCCTTAATCTTAAAATCTCAATACAGGCCATTTAAATCCATATTAAGCATATATTCATGTTATTGATGATGTTTGCGTACATTCTAACGTGTTACATGAGAAGCTAGGGCCTTAGATCACATATTTCCATGTTTAAGCCGTGCTAAGGTTTTGGATTCGTAACTCAGGATACAGGAGTTTTCTGGCCAATCTAAGGCCAGATTCATGATTAGGGCGAAATTTTAAGCAAGATAGGGCCTTTAGTTTGTCCTTAATCTAACAATTTCGCAGGTTTGCAGTTTTGATAGTTCGGAGAAGACGACCAAAATTTGATTCCGGTGTCGTTGACTCTGTTAGACTCATGCGAGGGCATGTGTAGTCCCATGCCATTTCCTGATTGGTCCATTTAAACAGCAGGGTCCCACTCAGCGCGCGTGTTTTTGATTTGAATATTTTTCTTATTGGTTTTCATATATAATATTATGGGTTTAGTTATATTAATGAATGAACAGGTTGGCCGGTTGGTGAAGCGTGTGTGTGCAAGTATGAAGAACCTAGGTTCAATCCCCAGGTTTTACTTTTTTTTTTCATGTTTTATCTGCAGACCCAGTGTAAGGAATATCTGGGCGTATATCATGTGCCTTCATCTCTAGACCATCAAATGCCAACAGATGGAGATCCAACACGCCAAGCACGCTTGTGTATGATGAACCCTCAAGGGACCAACCACATGGGATCAAGCGCAACAACTATGGGCTTGCTGAACATGTGGGCCTTACAAATTCCAGATCTCACACCCCCTCTTTCAGCTTCACATACCAGGCCCATTCATTTTCTTTTCTCAATTTTATTTTTGTTTATTTAATTGTTTTATGTTCAAATCATTTTTTTTAATCATAAAATCAAAAAATATAAAAACTTAGATCTAGGTTTTATTTTATTAAGTTTTAATTTTTCCTAAATTAATTTAATTAATTATTTTGGTTCCTTTTCATAAATTAAAAATAATTAAAATTAGGTTAAATTTTTGATATTTTCTTAAATAATAAAAATACCAAAAATATTAGGTTTAGTTTAGAATTAATTTTTTAATTAATAACATTCTTCTCTTTCAATTGATTAATTAGTCTAATTTTAATTTAACCACTTTATAAAATCAAAACAAATAAAAAGATCTTTTTCTTTTACCTTAGGATGTTTAGGCACATTTTTAATTCGCACGCGTTCTTACCTTTCGCATTTTTATTTTCATATTTTTGTAAGTGCTTACTGGGATGTAATAGAATTAATTAGGACTCTTTATTTTCTCTACTTTCTTTATTTTCCCTAAGTTTTTGGACTTGTAATAGTCCCCTCCTCGAAGCCTTGTAATAGTTTAGGATTTACATTTCCGCACTTTTAATTACTGCAAATTATTGACTGCTTAAATGCGTGCTAATTAGGATTGTATGGCAAGAATAAAAAAAAACACTGGCAAACCTAAATGCAAAGATAAATAACTGAATATAACACAATTGCACATGCGCACCTCTAGGGTACCCCACTTTGTTTGCCTTCGGAAATACAGTCACAACTCTCGAAACATGAGAGATTTTGGTGGCTACCCTCTGGTTTAAAGATCATAAGTCCCCCGATGACCCTCTCGACGTTACCCCAGTAAAAATGATCTTAAAACCCTAGGGTAGTTACTAAAGTTTCTTGCCCAGTTGCCTTTGTGACTGTATAAACGTCCCTTCGAATGTCCCTCAAATATCCAACGACTAAGGCTACCTACTCACTAATAGTAGGATAGAATTGTCTAAATGAAAAGAGGAAAAGAACAACCCTTTCAAGTAAAAGTAGATAGTTCCTAGATGCTATGCTCAAACAATTTTTACACTTACACAAAACCTCTTTCAAAATCATTTTCAAACACTTTGTATATGTTCTCTATTATTCTGAGAAACATTATAAAGTTCTTCGCACTAAGGAGCTTTCAAAAATACTTTTCAAAACACACAAATCACAAGGTATTTCAAAATTAGCTAAGGATCTAAGAGCCCGTAGAAAACTAGGGATGGAAAGGATGCTAACACCTTCCCTTTCCATAATCTACCCCCTTACTCAGAAAACTATCAAAAGGTCTTTTTATGTTCTTTTCACCCTTTCCTTTGTTAGATAAAAGAAAAGTCGGTGGCGACTCTTGCTTACCGCAACATTTGCGAATACAAATGCAAAACCAGTATAATAGTCAGTTATGGCACTGTATTACAATATGAAACTGCAAGCTAGTTCTAGATCAGCAAACATGTGCGCTTGTAGTGGGCCATGGTTGTTTGAACGAACCAATCATATTATTTTGTTTTGCCACGCGATTGCTCCGGCGAGTCAGACCACCCCTCATGGTGGTCAACTCCTTCTTCTTAGATTGTCTTAAAATCAAACCTGTAAAACAACAAGATTTAAGACCCCAAATTAACCCTAACCCCCTTAAAAAATCCCCCTGAGTCCGAATATGGGGTCCGTTTGGGCTGAAAGTCCTTGTAACGCGAAATCCTAAGCTTAAGAAGCTCCTTGCCCTAACTATGGCATTTTCATATACAGACATCCTAGCTCACATGTACCACGTTAGATTCATTCCAAATATCACTAATAACTTGAATGTATGCATAATACTGATTTAAATCACATGATCAGAGAGTTTGAAATCAAAACTTTTACCAAAACTGTGGGATGATTATGAGGAGGATCTGGGATGCGTAGGGTTTGAATCTGGGCTCTAGAGGACTCCTGGGGAACACAGGAGTGGGTTGATGGTTTTTGTTTGGATTGATATGGGCTGGAAGTGCAACTACGAATTTTACAACTTTTTGGAATTTTGAGAATTTTTGGAGAGCCTTCTTATGAAGTGGTCTTCGTGTCATTTGAGATACCTTGGCTTGCATTATATAGAGGAATGATATGAGCTGATAAACATGGCATGAAATCAACTCATTAAGTCATGGTTTAGACAAAGATAAAACAATTTTAAAACTTGCCAAACTTGAAATATTTCTTCCCTTCTTGGTCTTGTACGAACTTGGCATCTTTGACAGGCTTGCATGAGTTTGTAATGGGCCTGTAAAGGTGTGAAATCAAAAGGCCCAAGTCCTTACACATGGTTTTCATTTTTATTTGATTTTATTTATTTTTAAATGAATAAAAATTCAAATAAAAGAAATAAAAATCGTAAAAATGTGTGAATTCTTTTTAGAGGCCCACTAACATCTTGTGAGCATGTTTGAACATCAAACGTTAGGTCCACTAATTTAAAATCCCATGTTTGCTCATTTTGTATTTCATGAATTTCCTCAAAATTTCCCAACTTGTACAACTCATAACTTGCTCAATTTTCATTTTTTGAAGATGATCTTGGACTTTTTTAAAATATCAAGATGTCCTCTAAACTTTATCTTTTAATCATTTTTTCATTTGGAGAAATTATATTGATGTAAGTTGCCTTGACAAAAAGTGTCTTTTGTTGACATTTGAAAATAACATATAATGTATTAGCTCATATCTTTCAAATGAAGCATTTTTTGGACTTGAGTATAAAAACAAAGTTATAGATAATTGAATTTTCTTCAAAATGGGATTTGGTTGAGGAAAAGTTTATGAAACATGTAGAAGTTATGCTTGGTCAAAGTTCAGTTGACTTCTCCTAAGGAAACCCTAATTTGACAATTCTTGACTTTTGATGATTTCAGATCTTTCTTTGGGGAATCATGATCAACCCTTGATCAAATGATGAATATCACTTCAAAATTTTTATTTTGACCAAAAATCTTGAAGTTTGACTGTATGTTGACCATAGTTGACTTTTTACCCAATAGAGTTGATTTTCAATCATCTGAGCCATTGACTGAGCAAACTTGTGATGTAGGACTTGAAACTTGACATGAACCTTGTTGAAGACCTATGGAGAAACATGGAAACCACTTGAGACCTTTGTGACCCAAATTTCCTTGAGAAACTTAAAACCCTAGTTGTGAACTCCTTGCTTAGGAGGAGGTTTGACTGGTCAACCCTTGAGTGTCTTGAGCATTTTGAAGAATGTCTTGAAGAAAATGGAAGGGAAAATTTTGGGGTACAACAGAAGTCTTGATTCTATGAATTATTGCATCTTGTATCATAGCATATTTATTTTTACAAAAGAAATGTAAGAAAAATATATATGTCTAAAAAAGGGTTAACTTGCATTTGCATTTCATTTCCAGGGTGTTTCAGAATAAAAGTTTGTATCAAAAATTACAAACAAACATGATGTTGCCAATAGAGACACTAGAGACGTGTTCGGTTACAAGTTTGGTGCTTCCAATTAGCCTCGTTTGAAAGAATTGAGTATGGAGACAGTTTATCCGAATTCACAAGCCTTTAGTAAACAGTACGACGATCTTTTTCCTTTGTTGGATAATCAAGTGGAGGATAGAGATCTTCATACTCTGTTACAATTTTATGATCCAGAACTGCGATGTTTCACATTCCAGGATTATCAACTAGTGCTGATTCTTGAGGAGTATTCTTATATCTTGGGAATCAAAATCATTGATGATATTCCTTTTTCCCGTGTTCCAAATGAACCCAATTATGATGCCATTGCTAAGGCGCTTTATTTGAGCCTGGGCGATGTGAAAGGAAATTGGAGGAAGAGAGGTACAACCAGTGATCTCTCTGAGGATTTCCTGATATGCAAAGTGTAATATGGTGGGAGAACTAACTTTTGGTTTTGCGTTTTATTGCAAATGTTGCGGATAGCAAGAGTCGCCACCAACTTTTCTTTTATCCAATAAAAGAAAGGGTGAAAAGAACATGAAAGACCTTTTGAGATTTTTTATGAGTTCGGGGGGGTAGGTTATGAAAAGGGAAGGTGTTATCACCCTTTTCATCCATAGTTTTATATGGGATCTTAATCGCTAGCTCACTTTGAAAATGCTTTATGTTTCTGTATATTTGAAAATATTTTGAAAATGCCTAAGTGCGACAATTTTGTAATGATTCTCGTATCGTTGAGAATGTATACAAAATGTTTGTTTTGAAAATATTTATTGGAAGAAAGTGTTGTTTTATGGAAAGTATTTTGAAGATGCCAATGTAAGGGAGTCTGCTTTATAATAACCCTTGTATCAGTTCCCAAGAGTGTTTATAAAGTGCTTTGAAAGTTGTTATTTTTAAAGTGTAAGGTGTGAAAGTGGTTTTAGTTTATGAGCAAGCGATTACAAGAGATCTACCTAATCAAAAAAGTCTTAGTTCTTTTCCCCTTCTTTAGATAGTGCTATCCTACCATTAGTGAGTAGGAAGCTATATCATTGGATTTGAGGGACAGACGAGGGTCATCGTAGAGTCATAGAAGGAAACTTGTAGGATGCTTTAGCAATTGTCGTAAGGGACTAAGATTGTTTATATAAGGCAACATCGAAGGGTCATCGAGGGACTATGATCTTTTAATCAATGGCCTTCGCTAAAGCATCCCACGTTCGAGGGACATGACTGTTTATATCTGAGGCAACAAGTAAGGGTCACCCTAGAGGCGCAAGTGTGCAAAGTGTTTTGATTTCAAGTATTTTATCTTTGATATTAGTTTTTCTAATGATTGATTTTAATCTTGCCATACAAACCCTAATTACTAACAGTAATAAGGAAAGCAGTAAATTGTAGAAATTAAATTTCCTACGCTATTACAATGCTTCGGGCATGGGGGTACAAGTTTATGAATAGGGGAGGAAAGCAATAAACCCTAATTATCTATTACAAACTTTTGACAGTTACATAATTGTATTAATGCAAAAAATAAATAAATGCACGGAGATTGAAAGGCGAAAGATGCAAAAACCCTAAAAATTCTAAGTATTATAAGAAAATATTTTGTTGTTTCTTTGTTTAGAAAAAATGTGAAATAAAAATTAGACCTAATTCTAATTAATTTACAGTTTAATTATTTAAAATAAAACAAAGTGTAATTAAAATAATTAATTTTATTTATGAAAATTAAATTAATTAATTAAAACCTAAAGAATTCTAAGTATTTAGAAAATATTTGTGTTTTTTTTGTTCAGAAAAATAAATGAAGTATAAAAACTAATTCTAATTAATTAATAAAATAAAGTCAAAGGGATTATATTAAATTAATTTTTATTTTTCAAAAATTAAATTAATTAATTAAAAATTTTATTTTATTTTTATGATTTTTTTCTGATTTTAAATAAAATTACTTAAAGAAAAGAAAATAGTTAATTAAAAAAAACAAAAAGAAAATTTTAATGGGCCTGAGTTAGTAAAAGAAATTTGGGGGGGTATGGAAAAGAAAAAATGAAAAGGCTCAACAACAAGTTTTTTGTTTGAAATAGAAAATAAAATAAAATAAAGTATTTAGAATGGGCCTGTGTTTGTAGAAGCAAATAGAAGGGTGCTGAAAAGAAAAAGATCCTAGGCCCATAAGCGCTGGCCCGAATGCCTGTGTGATCCTAGTGAGACTAATCTTAGGAAGTCCACCGTGGTTCTGGCTGTCTAGAGCGCTGGATCTGGAATCTTGCAATCTGATGGTTAAGATGTGAGGTGTACCATGCGTGCTTTGGACTTGTTTGCACTGGATCTGTGAGAAATAAACATGGAAAAGAAAAAATTTCCCACGCCTGGCTCGAACCCGTGACCAGGCATAGGTATGACTTAAGAGCAAGCGTGCTACCACTGGGGTGGCTTTTACATCCGGTCATAAAACATGTGGCAATAAATATAAAATAAACTCATTTTTGAAATTTGAAAACTGGCGCCATGGCCTTCTTCTTCCTCGCGCTGTATATCGACATGACTTCACCATTGTTGATTATGTAAATCCCTCATTCCTCAACCATTTTAAAAACTTATAAAACCAAACTTGCTTGAAATTTGAACACGAATTCAACCATATAAATTTCAAAATCTATAGATCAATGGTTTGGATGAATTTTGTTTGGTACCAAACTGAACCCTAAAACTTCAGAAAACTCAGTTCTAAAATTCTCATCACATAGTCCATTAAAACGAAAACTAAAGATATGGTTAGCTTCATAGACATGATATCTACATTTTATCTTTATAATCTATGCATAAAGGATGCTTAAATAAGGAGTTCAAAGTTTGAAAAATGTACCAAATTGGAGAAAGTTCAATGCTTCTTCAAGCACATCCAGAAGCAAGATGGTGATTGTTTTAGCTTGCTGGGACCTTGAGGATTATATTGCAATCCTTACTTTGCTTTGAGAGTGGCTGGAATGATCTACTCATGTCAAGTTGAAAGGTTGGAATTTGAAAATGGTGGATGATGAAGATGATGTTACAGTGATGAAACAGGTGTTTGGATCAACTATACATGATGTATATGAAGTGTTTGGATAATTGGTTTGGACAAAAGTTGCAAGGTTTGAGAGATTCAAAGATTTGGACTTCAAAGCTCAAAAATGGAGTTTTTGAGACCAATTCTGATTTGGGAGAGTTTGAGAGGATTAGAGGGCTTGTCAATTCATGCTTTAGCTTGTAAATGACCTATTTTTTTATAGGTAAGAGGTTTGACATCTTGGAGTAACCAGAATCTTGAGATAACAAGTTATGGTTTTGAAGCTTGGTTTTGAAGTAACTTACAAAGTCATGGTTCCAATGCATTGTACCTTGTCTCATAGAGTTGCTGAACACTTTAAACATGTTTCTTCTGATTTGTTAGATTGAGTGTGTGTAGAAGCAACAAGTTAGAGGCTCAAGGAGAGTTGACAATTGTATAAATCATGCTTTTCCAAAATGGAAGTGTTAACTTTGTGCCGTTAATGGAATTATGCATTGGACAATGATTGAATCAAATGGACCATAGCTCAAAAGCTTGTGTAATCTTCTGATTATAGCAATATTTGGAGGTTAGAGGCCTGTAAAGTGAGATTGTGAAGCATGGTTATGAGATTTGTTCATGAGTTCATCACAAAGATGACCTATAATTTAAGAATGGAATGCCAACTTCATGCCTTTGATTCTCCTTGCTCAAGCATGATCTTTTTATGATCTTGGACATTTTGGAAAGCTTGAAACATTGTATACAACTTTCATGTTGATCAATTTGGCTAAATAAAATGGGAACTTGGTGGAAATTGGCCAAAAAGTTGGGATAAAAAACTGATCAAAACTTGTTGAATTTTTTTCTAAGTGTTGGATAAAAATAATCAGAACTTCATGGGCTCATATTTCTTAATCCAAGCACTTTTTGGAAATCAAACCTCATTGACAAATTCGTAGAATTAATCAATCCCTACAACTTTCATGTTGAAAGTTTTCTTTGAATCAACTTGGATCTTAGTGAAAAATGACTATGAAGTTAGGACTTTTGTTAAGAACAAAAACACTTAGAATTTTTCTGTGTGTTAGAAATTTTTCCAAATTTTTTACTTTTGTTAACTTTTTGATTCTTGATGATCAAGTTTGAGAGTTTTGAATATCTTGATGATTCTTGACTTTTGAATTCCAATGTTGACCAAAAAGTCAAAGTTTGACTTTTGTGTGACTGTTAACTTTTATCAATTGATTCAATTTCTTCAACTATCAATCACTTGCATCTTTAGAAATATCTTGAGGCATGTATTTAGGTCAATATGTTGTATTTGAGCTCTTGAGATCATGCTTCAAGCCATTAGGTCATGCACTAGTCCAAAAGTCAATGATCAGTCATCTTTTTTACCTTGGATGATTTGAGGGCTTTCCTTGAGGAATCATGGTCAATCCTTGATCAAATAATGAATATCACTTCAAAATGTTGATGTTGACAAAAAATCTTGAAGTTTGACTGTATGTTGACCACAATTGACTTTTTACTCAATACTGTTGATTTTCAATCATTTGAGCAATTGATTGAGAAAACATGTGATACAAGACTTGAAACATGACATAAGTATTATTGAGGACCTATTATGAATCATGAAAGTCATTTGAGACCTTTTCAAACCATTATTCTTTGAGAAGAACCAAACCCTAGTTGAAGACCCTTGCTTAGGAGGTGGTTTTGACCAGTAAACTCTTGAGTAGCTTTGAGTATTTGAGAATCTTAGAAGAATGTCTTGAAGAAAATGGGAATGAAAATTTTGGGGTACAACAATTGCCCCTGTTCAATCTTCTTAAACCTGAAGAGTTATATTGGCATGTCCGTCATTCGTAACTTGAAGGTGGAAGATGATTGAACACATAAGTTCCCAGAAATTTGCACTCGCTTGTGCATGAAGTAACACCTTTGGTTAATTATACTGGGAATGGGCTTCAAGATTCCATTTGAAGAGGTGATGGAGAGTTGTCGGAGATGGGCTTATAGATTCCATTAAAGTAGTCGTGGATAGAATTTAGACTAAGTTTGCGCTTGACTTCAACTGGAAGAAGTATCAGAATAAATCTATGCTCGATTTAAACTGAGTTAGAAGAGGTCTTTTTGTCTTTAGCTGGAAGAAATATCAGAATAAATCTATAGTCAATTTAATCTGTGCCAGAAAAAGGTCTACTGGAAGAAGTATCAGAATAAATCTATGGTCGATTTAATCTGAGCCAGAAGATGTCTGCGTCCGTCTTTAACTGTGAGAAGTATTATAATAGATCTATGGTTGATTTAATCTGAGCCAGAAAAATTTCTACTGGAAGAAGTATCAAAATAAATCTATGGTCGATTTAATCTGAGCCAATAGATGTCTGCATCTTTAACTGGAAGAAGTATCAGAATAAATCTATGGTTGATTTAATCTGAGCCAGAAAAATGTTGATTTATCTTTAACTGGAAGAAGTATCAGAATAAATCTATGGTTGATTTAATCTAAGCCAGAAAAAGTTTACTGGAAGAAGTATCACAATAAATCTATGGTTGATTTAATCTGAGCCAGAAGATGTTTGCATACGTCTTTAACTAGAAGAAGTGTCAGAATAAATCTATGGTTTATTTAATCTGAGCCAAAAAAATGTCAGTTTGTCTTTAACGGAAAGAAGTGTCAGAATAAATTTATGGTTGATTTAATCTGATCCAGAAAAAGTCCACTGGAAGAAGTATCAGAATAAATCTATGGTTGATTTAATTGAGCCAGAAGATGTTTGCATCCATCTTTAACTAGAAGAAGTATCAGAATAAATCTATGGTTGATTTAATCTGAGCCAAAAATGTCGGGTTGTCTTTAACTAGAAGAAGTATTAGAATAAATCTATGGTCAATTTAATCTGAGCCAGAAAAAGTCTACTGGAAGAAGTATCAGAATAAATCTATGGTTGATTTAATCTGAGCTAGAAGATGTCTTTGTCCGTCTTTAACTGGGAGAAGTATAAGAACAAACTATGGTCGATTTGATCTGAGCCAGAAAAAGTCTTCTGGAAGAAGTATCTGAATAAATCTACGTTTGATTTAAACTGAGCTAGAAAATTTCTTTGTCTGTCTTTAACTGGGAGAAGTATTAGAATAAATCTATGGTTGATTTGATGTGAGCCAGAAAAAGTCTACTGGAAGAAGTATCAAAATAAATATATGGTTTATTTAATATGAGCCAGAAGATGTCTTTGAAAATGACCCTCTGGGGAAATTACTGAAATAGACCTTTGTCAGATGTAGCCTTTAAGAAGACTGTTGGGTCACATAAGTAGTTGATGATGTTTGTCTGTTGATTGATCTTTCCTGAAAAGGTAAAGAGTTAGTTGTATGCAAATGTCATGATGTATGAAATGTGTTGCGTAATGATGTTCTCAAAATAAATGAGACCGTGTTATATGCGTTTCATATGCATGTACTATGATATTGGTAAATGATGTATGAATGTGAAATGTTGTTGGAAATGTATTAACAGTTTCATATGACATCTTGCTGGGGAAAATGAATCCCTTATTGGTGATGGGGATGAAGAACATGTGTAATCTTCAACCTTATCAAGAATTCTTCCGCTGGGGATTCCTTCTTGCTATTTGAGGAAACTCTGCCGGGGAATGTTAACTTCTTTTTGGGGAGAAGAGTTCAGGAACATTAGTCGTTCATCACTCTACTGGGGAGTTTAATTTATATACCCTGACCGGGGATAAAAGAGATGGATAACCTTTTAACTCGTCTGGGGAGTTTAATTCTTATACACCCTGACTGGGGATAAAAGAGATGGATAACTTTCTGACTCGTCTGGGGAGTTAAATTCTTATATACCCTGACTGAGGATAAAAGAGATGGATAACCTTCTGACTCGTCTGGAGAGGATAAAGTTGACTGATATCTGGTCCGGTTCCAGGTTTCGTAGCAACTCTCTAAAGATAATGGAGACTTCACTGGGAGGAATTTTGTCGGTGATTCGTAGCCATCCAAGGAATAGACTCAAGTTGGGGAGACTATAATCTGTTGGGGAAATAAACCCTGTAGAGGAAATAAACCATGTTTGACAGGGAAATACTCTACTGAGGAAATGAACTCTGCTGGAGAGAAGAAATTTGCAAGGATTTTTGGAGGAATAAACTTGGATGGGGAAGAGAACTTCCATGAACTATATTGATTGGAACTCTGCAGGTTGGTGATATTTCTAGGAAGAGATCATAGCCCTTTATCTGCTAGAGCGGTCTGCCGGGGAAATTGCGGGGAATGTATCTTCATTGAAAATGAACTTGTAAAGATTACTCTACAGGGATAATCTCATATAAGTGGCTCTGTGGGGATTTGTGGATGGCTTGGACGTTAACCCAACTCCTAGAGTCTTGAGTGAATTCTTATTCCTGTTCTTATGCATATATTTGTTAATGGTTAATCATGTTCATATGCATATATTCATTCAATTTTAGTTATTGGACATTTTTACAAAGAAAATAGAAAAAACTGAAAGTTTGAACTTATGGTGTATTTGTATTGATAGCTTGCCTATAAACATGCAATTTTGTACAATAGAGACATAAACCTAGTAAGAGGAAATTGTCATGGAATAAAAAGAGTACAAAGTGAAAACAAAACATATAGCTATATGGAAACGATCTCATTGAGTTCCAACTTTGCTATTGCCCATATGTCTTCGAACATCTCATCCCTTGTTTTCAGAAGAAGTTGATTTTGACTTTGATAATAAAGCTTGAAATAAGTGATCCAACGGGACATAATCGTACGCTTTTAATCCCTAATTTTTTCCTTGATCGCCCTTTCGGGTTTTCGGTCCACCGGGATACCCTTTCTTCCCAAGCCACCTTTTCAGGTTTTTGACTTGTCGGATGTACAATCTTTTATATATATCCCTAATTTTTGCCCGAACCCTTTTGGTTTGCCGAGATGCCCTTATTTTTCCTAGGCCAGTCAACCTAGCGGATCGTCTTCATGCATACTATCTTTTGACTATGTCTGCGTTCACAGGGTGTGGAAAATCGTCATTGTCCATGGTGGTAAGTATCATAGCACCACCCGAAAATACTTTCTTGACAACAAATGGCCCTTCGTAGGTGGGAGTCCATTTACCTCTGGGATCACCTTTTGATAAAATAAAATTAAAAAAACCTAATTCTAAATTTGTGAAAATTGATTTTATGATTTTGTGAAAAAGAAATTAATTTTGTGTAAGAAAATAATTAAATAAAAGCAATTAAATAAAAGAAAAAAATAGAAAAGAATGAAGAATGGGCCTGGTGGTAAATAGAAAAGGAGGGGTGTTAATGGAAAATCTGGGCCCAACAATTCCTGGCCCCATTGACTTTTTTCAGATCATGTGCATGCACTTGACTCATGCCTATAGTGGTCCCTTAAGGATAGGCCTTTGATCTGGAGTGTGGATGATTTGGATGACTGGATATTGAGGATGTATGGTGGACTTATGGGACACCTGGGCACCTGATTATACAAGGAAAAATAATATGGAACATTGTTGGGACCTGGGGATCAAACCCAGGCCCCTAGGCGTTTTTACCCTGCGCGCTTACCAATTGTGCTAGCTTTGTTAGTAGTACAAATAATGAACAATAAATATAATATGCTAAAACAAATGGCTAAATTCAAAAAATGCGTGAAATTCAAATGGCCCATTCATAGCGTGCCACGCCATCGTCCCCTTCGTCGCTCTTGTCGTTTTAGGTCACATACTTTTACCTACGAACACTGGGCGTAGGTACAACCCTTGTCCACTCCAAAACCTTGTCCCTGCATGATAAATCATAACCAATGGTACCAATCAACTCGTTGCAACCTCACGAGTATCATGGTACCACTATCCATGGCCAATTGTCCCTGTACAGAAAAAACCCTAAAAAAACGAAGCAAGAACCCTAACTATGGCAACTTGCTGTATAGTCAATGAAAACGCAATTAAATATGACCATTAGCTTGAAAACATCACAAGGATTAAGAATATGTCAATTATTCATGCTAAAGATGCCAGAATAAATGGATTCGAAATCAAGAAAACATGGGTACCGTGCAACTCTTACAATGTGTTTCAGGGCGTGAGAATGCTTGTTGTTGTACCCCAAAATTTGCCCTCCCTTTTTCACAAGAAATCACAACCCTAGGGTTTTCTCAGATTTTTAAAGATTGGCTCAAGAATCGATTAAACAGACTTTTCTTTGGCAGTAAATCAAGAATTAGGGTTTTCTCTTGCATTTCTCAGAAGAAACATAATTCTCAGAAATTCAATTAACTGTCACATGTTTTCACACTTTTTCAAGTTTGCTGAAAGGTTACTGATGGTTCTCAGGGTTTGTTTATCTGAAATAAGAACTGAGATGGTCATGTGGAATATTCAGGTTTTGTCTGATCCAGGTTAACCAGATGATGTGCGTCTGTTAAGACGTTTGCTTATTAATGGAATTCATGTTTTCTTGTTTGTTGGAATGCACAATGCATATTTTGATTGGAATGATGTTGCAAGGTTACGAGATTGCAGAGTTATTGGATTACTTAAGGTTTAAGTTATTTGTAGTAAAATTATTGGAATGCAGTTTCAGTTATTTTAAATCAGGAATCTTAAATAATAAATGAAGACTTGAAGGAAGAATTGCAAGGTATTTGACAGTAGAAGAGTTTTATTGGATAAAGACTTTTTCATTCATTTCAAATATTGTTACAAAAAATAATTTATTATTTCATGTGCTTTAAGTTTTACAGCTTATAGTACTTGAAGAATAAATTATTACAATAGAAAAATCTAAGTCTAAGCCATTGCTCCATTGTTCCCGTGCTCGCCACAAAGTCTCCGGCTTCTTCTGCTTTGTCACCGTCCAATTTGTGCTCACATGAAAGGACAAAGGAAAAGGGATTAGTACAGTCAGTTGAATATGAAAAGAATTTTCAAACAGAAAAAGAAAGAAATTATTCATCATTAAAGTTTGTCGTCTGGAATCAGAAGTGATATTGTTCATCATGTTTTTATTTTCCTCTTTGCAAATCACAATAAGATTGCTCTTCTTGGTTCACAAAGAGAAAAATTAAAAAAAATGCAAAAGGAAAAATGCAAGCATACAAAAGCAATTGGTTCAAATGCAAACATTACCAAACAGCAAGGCAAACTGTTAAGCTAAAACTAAATGCAACAAGGCGCCAACTGTACTGCATTACAAACCAAAGGCAAACTGAATGCAAACAAAGTAAGCGAACCAAGCATAACAAGCCTAGCCAAACAGCAAACCAAACAGCATTGTAAACGAAACATAACAATGTTACAAACCAAAGGCAAACTGGAACCTGCTGTAACAAACAGCACAACCAAAAATCCCAAAACTGAGCTACAAAGCACAAGGCGCCAAACTGCATTTACAAAACATAAGCAAACTAAACAAAACAAATTGGATGCAAACTGTACAAATGCAGCAAGTACAATGCAGTAGGATGGCAGTAAAAGGCAAGAGGTAATCCAAAATCACAAGTCAAAGACTTGTCACAACTTTTCATCATTTTCCAGTCAAAGGGCAAACTTTTCATAAAATAAAAAAAGACAAAAAGCAAATTTGTTTTGTCATTGAGAGAGAAAGAGAGAAAAGGGAGCACCTTTTTAGTATTTGTACAGTTGGCTAAAAAAAATGGATCAAGAAATAATACCATAAAAACAGCAAGAAGAAAAGGCCCAACGGTTTCAAGCACAAACCATAAGTCCCAGCCTGCTGACCAAAGGTAGAGAGAGCTGTTATAAGACAAAACTCCAAGCCAAGCCTAAGGACACAAGTTAAAAACCTGTAAAACCTTTAGCAATTGGAACCAAGCTGAAAAATATACCAAAGCAACTACAAAAAACCCAAAGCCAACATCCTGCTAACAACACACAACTCTCCAAACAGCACAACATCAAAAACTTGTTGTAAAACTCAAACAACAACCAAAACCTTGTGTAAACAAATCACACAACCTGCAAGCTTGCCAAACTGCAGAACCAAATAGAAAAAGCATACACAAACAAGCCAAACTGCCTAGCCAAGCTGCAACTGTAAAAATGCATAGCCTGAAACCACAAAACCCCAAACTTGTTATCAAACTCAAACAACAGCCAAAAACCTGTAGCAGTTTCATCACCATCCCAAACCAGTTGGCCAAACTGTAACAAACTGTAATAATCAATGGCCAAACAAAAGCTACCAACATAACCAGTTGCAGAACAACCACCAAAATACTCACAAGCCTGTTAACATCATCAACAAGTTCAAACTAGAAGAACAAAAACATACCAAAAGTCTCAGAATCATCATCATTGTAAATCATCCAACAACAACAAACCAACAAAGTTTCAGAACTATACTCATCATCAACATTCAAGAGAGAGGAGAGAGTTTCAGAAGCAACAACAACAAAGTTTCAGTTTAATCATCACCAACATTCAAGATAGAGGAAAAGATCAAAAGTCTCATAATCATCATCATTGTAAATCATCCAACAACAACAAACCAACAAAGTTTCAGAATTGTACTCATCATCAACAGAGAAAACATCAACAAAGAAGTATCAGAAGCCAATCATCATCAACATTCAAGAGAGAGGAAAGAAGTTACCAAAAATCTTGGCCATCATCTCCTTCTCGTACCTCCAGCCTCCAAGGAGCGTCGCCAGCCCAACCTCTCTCTTTCATCACAGAGAAAATCCCACGGGTATACTTCTCAAACCTTTTGTTGTGTTTTAGGCATAAGCACAATAGATTAAAAAACAAAACTGTAAAGTCAAGCAAGTAAATCAAACGAAACTGTAAAACTCAAATCAGAGAGACGAACCATACCTTTTTATAAACCAAGGCCTTTGAATCTTAGGAAGAGGATAGAGAGTGGGGGATGGCGCTTCGGCGGCTTAGGTTTAGAGGGAGATCCGGACATGTGAGGCTAAGAGAGATGAAGAGAGAAAACGAGAGAACAGCGCCGCTGTGAAGAGAAAACGCACGAACCCTAATTTCTTGAAGACCCCAAAACAAAATGTTGTAAACTTTGCCTTGGGCCTGTCCAAACACATAAGCCCATAATAATTACCAGCGCACCCCCTCCCTCCATTCTGCCCATTTTCTTTTAATTCTGTTTTGGGCCTAACACACAAATCATAAGCCCATCCTTCCTTTTTTAATTTATTTTCTTTTGTTTAAACAAATACTTTGGTTTTAATTAATTCATTTTTTAAATTTTTAATACCACAAATAATATATTAAAATTTTATTTTGGCAAATCACTTTGTTTTTCTTAATTTAGTTTTGATTTTCTTCTTTTATTAATTGATAATTGTTTCATTTGATAAAATACCAAAAAAACATTTAATTTGATTTAATTTTTCTTACTTTAAACTTTTTTATCCACATAATTAATAAAAAACACATACAAAGATTAATAATAATAATTCTTAATTTTTTTAGAATAGAGTTTATTTATCCTTTTTTAATACATGCATTTCATAATTGATTGATTTTCTTTATTTTATAATTTGTTATGGCTTTACATTGAATTGCGACAATTCGATTTGGTTGTAACACTTGATATTTGGACATTGTTATCCTTGTGAGATTCCTCCCCATTTGTAAATAATTGTACCCCTATCCCCGGATACTTTTGTAATAGCTTAGATTTTTAATTCTCGCACTTTATGCTTTCAAATATGCCATGATTAGAGATTAGGGTTTGTATGCGAAAATCCAAAATCAATCGCTAGATGACCTAATACAAGACCTAAATGTATGAAAATGACAAACACAATTCACACGTGCACCTCTAGGGTAACCTCGCTTGTTGCCTCAGAAATGCAATCATGTCCATCGAATATGAGACACTCTAGCAAATGCCCCTTCGATAAACAAAGATCGTAGTCCCCCGATGACACTCGATGTTGCCTTCGATAAAACGATATCGTCCCTTACAAAATTGCTAGAGCGTATCACAAGTTGCTTTCAATGATTGTATGCGATGACCCACGCCTGTCCCGTTTAACATCCTAATACAAGGTTGTTTACCAAATGCAATGGTAAAAAAACACTGTCAAAAGGGTTAAAAATGTATAGGAAAGATCTTTGAGTAGAATAGGGTAGACAACTCTTAGTTACTTGATCAAAGCTTGCAAAACATCCTTGCTATTTTCAAACACACTTCACAACACAATTTCAAAACATTTCCCAAAAACAAACTTTCAAACATTGGAATATCTTTTCAAAAAGACAAACACCTTTGTATATATTCAAACAAGAATCATTACAAAGGTTGCCACAACGATGGCCTCTTTTTCAAAGCATTTTCAAAACCACACACACAAAGCACCATTTCAAACAATTGAAAAGAAAAAGCAAGTGATCTAAACAAGTAACTAAGAGCCCATGGAAAACCATGGATGAAAAGGGTGCTTGCACCTTCCCTTTTCATAATCTACCCCCCGAACCCAAGAAAACATATCAAAGGTATTTCCTGTGCTTTTTGACCTTTCCTTTGGATAAAATAAAAATTCGGTGGCGACTCTTGCTAAACCGCACAATTGGGAACACAAACGCAAAACCTCAAGTCAGTTCTCCCACCGTATCACAGAACTGGCGACTCTGTTGGGGAGAATTCTAAAAGTGGGGTTAACTTAGGGTTTTAGATCACCTTTGCATGCTTATCTTGTTTTCCTTGATTGCTTTACATTTGGTTCTATTGTTTGGGTTTGAAATCCTCTACCCGGATTTGGGAAACATTCATAGGTAAATAGCAATACGTTATGGAAACTGTGCGGGGTATACCGACATGGTTGAAGCAATAGCTATATTAGTGCGACATATTTGTGGGTACCGGTAGCCTTTGAGTTAATCAAAGAGAATACGGGGCCGCTGAGTGATGTCATGAAGCACTAATGGACTTTTAGAACCTTTACTTGACCAACTTAGCCTTTTTAGGGGTAGTGAGATGACCGGCTTTGGTGCAGTCCGAAGTTGGTAGATACTCGATACTACACTCATTGAGGGTTGTTTTCTTAGAATATTTCAGTCGCCAGTAAAGTGGCTAAACTGAAACAATGAACACAGAAAATAATTCGGTGATATTGAGCTCCTTAGAACCCGGTTACTATTTATAGGACAAGTTGAGCCAACTAACTTCAAGAGGGTACTTACCTATTAAACCCCATGCAAGCCTGAAACTAGGATCTTGTGTGATTTGCTTGTACATATACTTATGCATACATCATGAACATCATGAAGCATTATATGCATCCACTAACCATTTCAAGGGTTTGGATCTTCATCTTTGTTCCTGTTTTGTAGGTCATGGAATCACTCCGTAGAAAAACTATGCAGGTCAACCTTGTAAGAATCCCTCCTCTACTCAAGGAGCTTACTTCCAAGACTCCAGAGAATTCTCCCTTCAGTGAAAGACATGGTAGACTTCTCAACTTGGTCAACTCCAACATTGAAGAAGACATGGTAAAAGTCCTATTTCAGTTCTTTGACCCCCTACACCATTGCTTCACATTTCCTGATTACCAGCTAGTACCTACTTTGGAGGAATTTTCTCAACTCCTGAGGATTCCTATTCTCCATCAACTACCCTACAACGGTACGGAAAGATAACCAAAGCCTGAAGATGTTGCTCAAGCCTTACACTTGCAACCATCTGATATCAAAGGTCATTGGGAAACCAGAAGTGGTGTCAAGGGTTTCTTGGCAAAGTTTCTGTTTGAGAAGGCACAAGATTGTTGGAATTCTCTAGATTTGCAAGCTTTTGAGGAGATTGTAGCACTTCTCATCTATGGGTTAGTCTTTTTCCCAAACCCTGATCAGCTTATAGATGTGAATGCTGTCAAGATTTTCATATCTCGGAATCCTGTGCCTACATTGCTTGGGGACATCTTACACTCATTTTACACATGGACAATGAGGAAAAGAGGTGTTCTCATGTGTTGTACTCCTCTTCTAGCAAGGTGGTTTATTTCTCACCTTCCCCAGTCAGTCTTGAAGAATGAACAAGGCTTGAGGTGGTCGTGAAGATTGATGACTCTTACACATTCTGATGTTCATTGGTGTTCTCGGTCCAGAGAAAATGTCATCATCATTTATCGTTATGGGGAATTCCCTAATGTCCCGCTACTTGGAATTAGGGGAGGCATTACCTACAACCCCTGCTTAGCTCTGAGACAATTTGGGTATGCCCGAAGGGATGGCCCTCATGACATGCTGATTTCGGACTTGGCTTTTGACTTCGACAATGACGCTCAAGGACTTCGACAAAGGTTTATCCGTGCATGGAGGATGCCAACAAAGTGGATAGTAAGACACTGGGGCACAAGAATTCCATCCCCCTTGAGCCTTACCTCAAGTGGGTACGAACCCGCGCCCAGAGTCTTATGATGCCTTACCCCCACATTCTCCCCATGATCAAAAAGCCTGTTATGGAAGGAGAGGTTCCATACACCCTCCTACATCCAGACATGCCAACATCATTGGAAGATTTGCAAAAGAGTTGGATACAGCTCAAGGAAGAACGGAATACTTTTGAAGCCAGCTTCTATGCCAGTGAGAAGAAGGTCTTGGAACTTACCCGTCAACTCCGTGAAGAGCAGAATCTCAACACTTACATCGCACCAAAGAGGATGTGCAACGTCTTTTTACATTAAGAACTTTGTAATATTTTGCCCATAGGGTATTTATGTACTGACAAATTTCTTCTTATTAATATGACGTGTGTTCTTTTTGTCTGCAACAACTTTGAATTTCTGAATCCTTGGATGCATTACATGAATAAACATAGCATTCATCATATGCATAAACAGGTCTTCACACCAGGTTTCCTTATCTTTCTGCTGTTTATTTCAGCAAGATGGATATAGAGCAGACGGTCAAAGATCTGCAAGCACAGAATTTGCAATTCCAACAACTCCTCATGACCTTGGCAAAGGGTCAAGAGGACCTTAAAGCACTGTTAGAGAAGGAGAAAGAAAAAGAAAAGGAAAAAGGAAAAAAGAAAAAGAAAAGAGTCGGGGTAGCTACTCTGAGAAGAAGATTTGAGAACCAAGCTAGGAGAGTCCTGGATTTCCCCTCGACGTCTGATGAAGGGGCTGGCAAAGGAAAAGGAGCTGCAGTACCTTCCGAGTCTGAGGCTGAAGAGGAAGAAGTTGAAGAGGATGAAGATTACTCTGAGCAGCAGTACCCTCCTGCGGACGACAGGTATAAGAATCTGGAAGAGCGGTTGGAAGCCATGGAGGTACAAAGGGTACCTGGACTGGATTTCGAAGAGCTGGGATTGGTTGTTGGGATCGTCATTCCCCCTAAATTCAAAGTGCCTACATTTTCTAAATACGACGGTTTGTCTTGTCCAAAGATGCATCTACGGTCTTATGTCAGAAAGATCCAACCTCACTCTTCTGATAAGGATTTGTGGGTCCACTTTTTTCAAGATAGTTTGTCGGGTACACAATTGGACTGGTTCTACCAGCTTGAGAGGGATGATGTACATAACTGGGAGGACTTGGATGCTGCCTTCTACCGACAATATCAATATAACGCAGATTTAGCACATACTCGTACTCAACTACAGAGTATGAGTATAGTTTCTAATGAGGGCTTTAAGGAGTATGCCCAGAAGTGGAGGGACCTGGCTGGAAGGGTGCAGCCACCATTGTCTGAAAGAGAGTTTGTCGATATGTTTTTTGGGACGTTGTCTGGCCCATTATTTAATCACCTGATAGGGAGCTCATCTGCAGGGTTCACTGAATTAATTCTGACAGGGGAAAGGGTCGAAGTTGGTATTAAGAGCGGTAAAATTCAGAAGGATGCATCTACTTCAGCCTCTATCAAGAAGACCTTCCCAGACAAGAAGGAAATTTCTGCTGTTTACACCCAGAGAAATCGAGAAAGAGAGGAACGCCGGCCAGCAGTAGGGGCTGTATTAATTCAGAAGTCCGCATCGGATCATCCTAGAAATAGTCAACCAAGGAATGATCAACCCAAAACCTATCAGCAAAGGGTAGAAAGGCCACAACGGCAATATACCCCGATAAACATGACACCCGCCCAGGTCCTTCTCCATCTCCTGAAATTAAACCTTGTTAATTTGAGAGAGGCACCGAAGAATACAAATACCACTTCTCCACATTATCATCCCAACGCAAAATGTGCTTATCATTCAGATAGCATAGGGCACGACACCAATAACTGTTGAGCCCTCAAAAACAAGATCCAAGATTTAATAGATGCCAAGGAGGTAGAATTCGATGTGCCCGAAAAGCCGAATGTGATTTCTGCCCCAATGTTGAAGCATGGTCACAATGTCTATGCTATTGAAGAGGATTTGTATGTTGCTGTTGTTGATAACTTAATGACTCTGTTGCCAATGATCAAGATGAATCTGTTAAAAGCTGGAATCTTCCCAGGCTGTGAAAAAGATTGTTACCTTTGTTCGACCTTGCAATCCGACTGTCCGCTATTGAAGTCAGGCATCTAACTCCTGATGGATAATCAAGAGATCCTCTTTCAGAAAACTCCTGTTACTCCAATCAACGATATTGCTATAATCACCATTTCCGACAATCTTCCCAAGGTTTGCAAAAGACCTGTTAAGATTACACCCGATCCAAAGTTTGTACCACTGAAGATTACTATGTCAGGGCCTATCCCATATAAGTCCAACAAGAAGATACCGTGGAATTATGGAGGAGAGATCTTCTACCACGGTGTTAAGCAGATCGAATCAGTTGAAGGAAGTTCCTATGAAGAAACTCCTAACATAGGAAATATCGCGGGGACAAGTAAGATCACTCGTAGCGGAAGAATCTTCTCTCCGGAGATTTCTCCTCCAAGGGCAATCTTCGGACCCTCAAGTGCTCCTATGCCAGTCAAGATATCTATGCGAAGTCCAGTGATTGAAGAAATTGTTACTCCCGAAGTTGTACCCTCTATTGTTACTGCTGATAAAGGTAAGGGGATCCAAGAAGCGCCCGTCAGGATGAGGGCTCAGCCTTTGGTTATCCCTGAGACCACCCAAAAGGAAATGGAGGAAATTTTAAAGATAATCAAGAAGAGAGACTATGATGTCATAGAACAACTGGGGCAAACCCCTTCAAAAATCTCTATGTTGGCCCTATTGCTCTGTTCTGAGGCTCATGCTAAAGCCTTGATCAAATTCCTGAAGACGACGCACGTGCCTCAAGAAACTTCTGCGGATCAGTTTCAAGAGTGTGTAGCCAGCCTAACCGCCGACAATGGTCTTGGCTTCTCTAATGCCGATCTAACATCTAAGGGAAGAAAGCATAATGATGCGCTGCATGTTTCGGTAGAGTGCAGAGGGACCACACTTGCTGACGTTCTGGTTGATACCGGGTCGTCTTTAAATGTCCTACCAAAGAAAGCATTGGACAGATTGGACTGTGAGGGTTTGACCTTAAATCCCATTAATATCATTATTAGAGCCTTTGACGGTTCTAAGCGGATGGTTCACGGAGAAGTGGACATCCCAATTAAGGTGGGAGCGGAAATTTTCAACTCTACATTTTATGTGATGGACATTCGTCCTTCATATTCATGTTTATTGGGAAGGCCATGGATCCACAATGCTGGGGCAGTCACTTCTTCCCTACACCAGATGCTCAAGTACCCAGTCCAGGGTAAGATCATAACAGTTCATGGTGAGGAGTATATGATAAGCCACCTTAACTCGTTCCGCTATGTGGAGTTAGATGGTGAATTCATAGAAACACCTTTCCAACACTTTGAAGAGGTTTCTCCTGAAATTGCGACGGCTAAGACAATAACTTTTGTGCCTGCAGTTGCTAAGCCTGTGACCCGGATGTCATCCCTTAAAGATGCGAAGGCTGTGATCAAGGAAGGAGGAAGTAAAGTGTGGGGTCAGCTACCAGATTTTTCTCTCAAGACAGATAAGTTCGGTTTGGGTTTCACTATTACTAGTCAGAAAGCTATGCGTCGCTCCCGGGCTGGAGGACCACCATTAAAGATCACTCATCACGGAGTTCATGCTTTGGAAGATGTTGAAGATGAGAGTAATTTTAAAGACTGGATCTTTCCAACCATTGAAGGAGGACTGAACAACTGGGAGGCGAAAGACTTCGTTCCCATTACTTTCATCAATCAGTAATTTATCTTTTGAACATTTTCCGTTGGTCTGTAATAATTATTAAACAATTCGTACACTCTTTTGCCTTGTGCCTTACCCAGGGCATATAGGTCCATTTGCAAGGGCTTGATTTCTTCATTTTCATATGCCATTTTTAATGAATCATGGACGTTTTCATCTATAAACTTTTGTGTTCATTTTCTTTCTTTTTACATTTTATTTTGTTTAAAGGTGGCTATCCCTTGCACACACCCACACTCACAAAATGCAGGTACCCATTCACTCCAGATTCCATGGGTAACAATTCTGCTATGGCCTTCAGTGACTCTGAAGATCTGGTCAATCATGCCGAATATGAAGGTGATGAAGACTGTGAAGTGCCTGGAGAGTTGGCTAGACTTCTACAACAGGAAGAGAGGGCTATTCTGCCCCATGAAGAGCTGTTAGAGACTATCAACTTGGGTACTGCCGAAGACATGAGAGAGGTTAAAGTGGGTGCCAACCTGAAGCCAAATGTCAAAGAGCGCTTAGTTCAGCTGTTGAATGAATATGTTGAGATATTTGCCTAGTCCTATGAAGACATGTCGGGACTCGACACAGATATTGTGATTCACCGTCTCCCTACAAGAGAAGACTGTCCACCAATTAAACAGAAAGTCCACCGAATGAGGCACAATATGTCTGAAAAGATCAAAGCCGAAGTGATGAAGCAGTTCAATGTCGGGTTTCTTATTGTTACTTCCTATCCACAATGGGTCGCTAACATTGTGCCCGTGCCTAAGAAAGATGGCAAAGTGAGAATGTGCATGGATTACCGAGACTTAAACAGGGCTAGCCCTAAAGATGACTTTCCACTACCGCACATTGACATTTTGGTCAACAACACAGCTCAACATAAGGTATTTTCTTTCATGGATGGATTTTCAGGGTACGACCAGATCAAAATGGCCCTCGAAGACATGGAGAAGACTACTTTTGTTACGCGGTGGGGTACCTTCTGCTATAAAGTGATGCCATTAGGACTAAAGAATGTCGGGGCAACCTATCAGCGAGCCATGAAAGCTTTGTTTCATGACATGATACATCATGAGATCGAAGTCTACATAGACGACATGATAGCCCGTTCACAAAAGCTGTTTGTCAGGTTGAAGGAGTATAAGCTCAGACTGAACCCTAGCAAGTGCACTTTCGGAGTCAGGTCTGGTAAACTCTTGGGATTCATTGTCAGCAACAAAGGCATTGAGGTTGACCCTGCTAAAGTCGAAGCTATACGAGAAATGCCTGCCCCCCGCACTGAAAAGGAGGTCAGAGGTTTCTTAGGACGCCTAAACTACATTGCAAGGTTCATTTCTCACCTAACATCTACCTGTGAACCAATCTTCAAATTGTTGAAGAAAGATCAGGCAGTTGAATGGAATGATGACTGTCAAGCTACTTTTGATAAAATCAAGGAGTATTTGCTAGAACCTCCTATCTTGATGCCACTCGTCGAAGGAAGGTCGTTAATCATGTATTTGACTGTTTTGGATAATTCAATGGGGTGTGTACTGGGCCAACATGACGAGTCTGGTCGAAAAGAGTATGCCATTTATTACCTTATCAAAAAGTTTACCGACTATGAGACTCGTTATTCACTACTCGAGAAAACTTGTTGCACTTTGGTATGGGATGCTCGCCGACTAAGGCAGTATATGTTGACACATACCACTCTGCTGATTTCTAAAATGGATCCGATCAAGTATATCTTCGAAAAGCCTGCTTTATCTGGAAGAATCGCTAGATGGAAAATGATCCTGACTAAGTATGACATCCAGTACACAACCCAAAAAGCTATAAAGGGGAGTGTACTAGCTGACCATCTAGCTCATCAAGCTGTCGAAGATTACCAATCCATGAAATTTGACTTTCCTGACAAGGACATTATGACATTGGACAACATTGAAGGTAACAGACTGTATGACGGACCTGAACAAGGATCCCGATGGACCCTGTTCTTTGATGGTGCTTCAAATGCACTTGGAAACGGTATCGGCGCGGTACTTATCTCTCCAGAAGGTTTCCATACACCTTTCACTGCTAGACTCTGCTTCAACTGCACAAACAATATGGCTGAGTATGAAGCTTGTAGGTCTCAAGGCTGCTATTGACTTGGGAATCAAATCTTTGGTTGTGTTTGGAGACCCAGCTTTGGTTATCAGTCAAATCAAAGGAGAGTGGGACACTAAACATCCTAATCTCATCCCATACAAAGAACATGTCCTGACATTGATACCTCATTTCGAGCAGATTACCTTCGAGCACTTCCCGTGAGAAGAAAATCAGCTAGCGGATGCTCTAGCGATAATGTCTTACATGTTTAAACTTAACTGGGATAATGAGGCTCCCCAAATTACCATCGAACGGATGGATGAACCTGCACATTGTCATGAGATTAATACCGAAGAAGTAGTGGAACAACCCTGGTTTCAAGAAAACAAAAGGTATCTCGAGACTCAAGAATACCCTGAAGGAGCTTCAGTCAATGACAGAAAGTTCTTAAGGAGATTTGCTGCTAAGTTCTTCCTGAGCAATGGTATCTTATACAAGCGCAACCATGATTGTGTTCTGCTTCGTTGTGTGGACAAGGTTGAAGCTAAGCAGATCATGATTGAACTGCATAGTGGCACATTTGGCACCCACTTGAGCGGACATATGATGGCTAAGAAGATCCTAAGGGCAGGCTACTATTGGTCTACCATGGAAGCTGACTGTTATCAATAAGCCCGCACTTGTCACAAATGCCAAGTCTATGCGGACAAGGTGCATATTCCTCCGGTTCCTCTCAATGTACTAACAGATCCTTGGCCATTCAAAATGTGGGGTATCGACATGATTGGAGAGATCAAGCCTACATCATCCAATGGACACCGCTTCATCTTGGTGGCCATTGATTACTTTACCAAGTGGGTCGAAGCAGCTTCTTTCGCCTCCGTTACAAAGAACGTGGTTGCCCGCTTCATCAAGCAGAACCTCATTTGTCGGTACGGTATCCCCGACTGTATCATTACGGACAACGGTACAAACCCGAACAACACTATGATCACCGCCCTGTGCGAGCAGTTCAAGATTCAACATCACAATTCATCTCCCTATCGGCCAAAGATGAACGGTGTTGTCGAAGCTGCGAACAAAAATATCAAGAAGATCATTCAAAATATGACAATCACCTACAAGGACTGGAATGAGATGTTACCGTTTGCTCTACACGGGTACTGTACCACGGCACGAACATCAACTGGGGCAACACCCTTTTCTTTGGTATACGACATGGAAGTTGTTTTACCTATAGAAGTTCAGATTCGTTCCCTGAGAATCATGAAGGACGTTGGTTTGAGTGAAGACAATTGGATTTAGACCCGGCTTGATCAACTTAACTTGATTGACGAGAAGCGACTTACTGCTGTTTGTCGTGGTCAGACGTATCAAAAACGGATGATCAAGGCTTTCAACAAGAAAGTCAGACGTCAGGTATATCAAGTCGGAGATCTTGTAATCAAGCGGATCATCCTGCCGCAAAGTGATCCCAGGGGAAAATGGACTCCTACTTACGAAGGACCATTTGTGATCAAAAACATCTTTTCTGGTGGGGCTATGATTCTAACCACCATGGACGGCGACGACCTGCCACACCCTGCAAACACAGACATAGTCAAAAGATACTACGCATAAACGACCCGATAAGTTGAAAACCCGAAAGGGTGACTTGGGAAAAAATGGGCATCCTGGTGAATCGAAAACCCGGAAGGGCGGTTCAGGCAAAAGTTAGGGATAAACAAAAAAATCGTGCACCCGACAAGTTGAAAACCCAAAAGGGCGACTTGGGCAAAAAAGGGTTTCCCGGTGGATCGAAAACCTAAAAGGGCGATCCAAGCAAAAGTTAGGGAATTAAAGCGTATGACTATGTCTCGTCAGATCACTTTAAGGACAATCCCTTCACGGACAAACTCCAATCTTCTGATCAATCCAATCATCTGTGGACAAAGCAATGAATAGACAAGATACCCAGAGTTGCGAAGGCTATAGCAGAATGGGAACCCCATGGAATTGTTACACATAACCATCTTTGTTTGTATAGATTTTTCCCAATTTTATGGCGACATTCTCTTACTAGGATGTCTGTCTCCTTTGTACAAAATACTTACACAAAATTAATACAAAGTTACTTCAAAGTACATAAAACTGTTTGCCTTTTCTTTCTTTTTACACTTGTGTTTTATTTGAAAACGTCCAATGATTTATTAAATGAGCATATGCATTTGAATATAATCACTGCTTACAAATAAAACAAAATGAGAAAGAATAATTACTGATAGGATGGAAGTGTAGGAAAGTGTCTTTAGGCTATTCTAGGAGAAATCCCCTGCAATACATCATCCAGATCCTAGGCGGAACTAAAGTTTTAAAATGCATATTTCCAGCGAAGTTAAGAATCCCCATCAGAGTTGAGTTTTCAAGTTCCCAATCCACAGTGGAGCAAAACTTTGAACTACAAACCCTCAGTAAGAATGAAACTTTCTTCCCCAACGGAGTCAAACCTTCGACCTTTGAACACCAGTGAAGACCATCCAGTTTCCTCCCTTTTCCCCGGAGAGTCGCTTTTAAACCAGATAATTCCTCAGAAAGTTATTTTTAAACTTTTTTCCCTGTGAAGTCGCCAATCAAATCAGCATGTCACTAAGACCCCAACAGAGAGGAAACTTTGAGCTACCCAGCAGAAACCATTCAGTTTTCCCCTGATATCTTCAACAGAATGGAGTTTCTCATTAGATTGGCATATTCCTAACCTCCTGACCCAAACGCCTGAATGAAGATTCTCATTCTCACAGTGGCGTACAACCTAAACTCCTAAACTTCTTCCAAACAGGAATAAGATTTTCCCAGAGTCCCGAGCTTACCCTCCAGCAGTATGGATATTCGCCACAGAATTTTTAATCCCCTGCAGATCAAAGATTCTCGTTCTTGACTCATCAGCACAAATTCCCCTAGCAGAATGAAGATTCTCATTCTCAATTCCCCAAGGAGCTTTCAGATATTCCCCAACAGAGTTCTCCTCAAACAACGAAACAGGAATCCCCAGTAGATTGGCATACAACCCAAACTCCTGATTTTCCCAGCAGTATAGCTTCTCCCCACAGAGGTTGTCAAAAAAACTTGAAGACACACATACTCTTCAACAGTGGTCCAGGATTTATTTTCTCCGACAGCAGTCAAAGATTTTATTATCTCCAGCTATCCAGGATTTATCTTCCTCAGCAAGACAGCTCATCAGCTTACATGCGCATACATTGCATTCATATATCATAAACATTGATATAACATATATATTGCATCATACATTCCATGCAACATAACTTTGTGTTTCAGCTAATATTTTACCCTTCACAGGATAAGATTAGCAAGCTTCGAACTACAGGATCATGAAAACAGTTTATGGGTGCTTCCAAACATGGATGTCAATCTATCGCTTGTTCAGATTCAACTTTTGAAAACAGTTTACCGATGCTCCAAACATGGATGTTAATTTATTGCTTATTCAACTTCAAGGATCATGAAAACAGTTTACGGGTGCTTCCAAACATGGATGTCAATCTATCGCTTGTTCATATTCAACTTTTGAAAACAGTTTATGGATGCTCCAAATATGGATGTTAATCTATTGCTTATTCAACTTCAAGGATCATGAAAACAGTTTACGGGTGCTTCCAAACATGGATGTTAATCTATCGCTTGTTCAGATTCAACTTTTGAAAACAGTTTACGGGTGCTTCCAAACATAGATGTCAATCCATCACTTATTCAGATTCAGCTCATTGAAAACAGTTTACGGATGCACCAAACATGAATGTCAATCTATTGCTTATTCAACTCCAGAATCATGAAAACAGTTTACGGGTGCTTCCAAACATGGATGTCAATCTATCGCTTGTTCAGATTCAGCTCATTGAAAACAGTTTACGGATGCACCAAACATGGATGTCAATCTATTGCTTGTTCAACTCCAGAATCATGAAAACAGTTTATGGATGCTCCAAGCATGGATGTTAATTTATCGCTTGTTCAGATTCGGCTCATTGAAAACAGTTTACGGAGGCTCCAAACACGAATGCTAATCTATTGCTTATTCAGACCCCCAGCTCAGAGACATTCCAGACAAGGATACCTTTCTGATACTCATTCTTTCACCTACAATATACAGTTCAACAAACATTCTTAGATGGCATCTTTAAGCCCATCTCCGACAAGATTCGGTCACATCTCCAAATGGCATCTTTAAGCCCATTCCCTCAACTATGCTTTGACGATTACAAATTTATGGGCACTCTAGTGTCCAATCATTCTTTTACCTTCGAGTCGCGAACGGAAAACTTGCCAATCTAACTCTTCAGGTTCAAGAAGATTGAACAGGGGCAGCTGTTGTACCCCAAAATTTGCCCTCCCTTTTTCACAAGAAATCACAACCCTAGGGTTTTCTCAGATTTTTAAAGATTGGCTCAAGAATCGATTAAACAGACTTTTCTTTGGCAGTAAATCAAGAATTAGGGTTTTCTCTTGCATTTCTCAGAAGAAACATAATTCTCAGAAATTCAATTAACTGTCACATGTTTTCACACTTTTTCAAGTTTGCTGAAAGGTTACTGATGGTTCTCAGGGTTTGTTTATCTGAAATAAGAACTGAGATGGTCATGTAGAATATTCAGGTTTTGTTTGATCCAGGTTAACCAGATGATATGCGTCTGTTAAGACCTTTTCTTAATAATGGAATTCATGTTTGCTTGTTTGTTGGAATGCACAATGCATATTTTGATTGGAATGATGTTGCAAGGTTACGAGATTGCAGAGTTATTGGATTACTTAAGGTTTAAGTTATCTGTAGTAAAATTATTGGAATGTAGTTTCAGTTATTTTAAATCAGGAATCTTAAATAATAAATGAAGACTTGAAGGAAGAATTGCAAGATATTTGACAGTAGAAGAGTTTTATTGGATAAAGACTTTTTCATTCATTTCAAATATTGTTACAAAAAATAATTTATTATTTCATGTGCTTTAAGTTTTACAGCTTATAGTACTTGAAGAATAAATTATTACAATAGAAAAATCTAAGTATAAGCCATTGCTCCATTGTTCCCGTGCTCGCCACAAAGTCTCCGGCTTCTTCTGCTTTGTCACCGTCCAATTTGTGCTCACATGAAAAGACAAAGGAAAAGGGATTAGTACAGTCAGTTGAATATGAAAAGAATTTTCAAACAGAAAAAGAAAGAAATTATTCATCATTAAAGTTTGTCGTCTGGAATCAGAAGTGATATTGTTCATCAAGTTTTTATTTTCCTCTTTGCAAATCACAAGAAGATTGCTCTTCTTGGTTCACAAAGAGAAAAATTAAAAAAAATGCAAAAGGAAAAATGCAAGCATACAAAAGCAATTGGTTCAAATGCAAACATTACCAAACAGCAAGGCAAACTGTTAAGCTAAAACTAAATGCAACAAGGCGCCAACTGTACTGCATTACAAACCAAAGGCAAACTGAATGCAAACAAAGTAAGCGAACCAAGCATAACAAGCCTAGCCAAACAGCAAACCAAACAGCATTGTAAACGAAACATAACAATGTTACAAACCAAAGGCAAACTGGAACCTGCTGTAACAAACAGCACAACCAAAAATCCCAAAACTGAGCTACAAAGCACAAGGCGCCAAACTGCATTTACAAAACATAAGCAAACTGAACAAAACAAATTGGATGCAAACTGTACAAATGCAGCAAGTACAATGCAATAGGATGGAAGTAAAAGGCAAGAGGTAATCCAAAATCACAAGTCAAATACTTGTCACAGCTTTTCATCATTTTCCAGTCAAAGGGCAAACTTTTCAGAAAATAAAAAAAGACAAAAAGCAAATTTGTTTTGTCATTGAGAGAGAAAGAGAGAAAAGGGAGCACCTTTTTAGTATTTGTACAGTTGGCTAAAAAAATGGATCAAGAAATAATACCATAAAAACAGCAAGAAGAAAAGGCCCAATGGTTTCAAGCACAAACCATAAGTCTCAGCCTGCTGACCAAAGGTAGAGAGAGCTGTTATAAGACAAAACTCCAAGCCAAGCCTAAGGACACAAGTTAAAAACCTGTAAAACCTTTAGCAATTGGAACCAAGCTGAAAAATATACCAAAGCAACTACAAAAAACCCAAAGCCAACATCCTGCTAACAACACACAACTTTCCAAACAACACAACATCAAAAACATGTTGTAAAACTCAAACAACAACCAAAACCTTGTGTAAACAAATCACACAACCTGCAAGCTTTCCAAACTGCAGAACCAAACAGAAAAAACATACACAAACAAGCCAAACTGCCTAGCCAAGCTGCAACTGTAAAACTGCATAGCCTGAAACCACAAAACCCCAAACCTGTTATCAAACTCAAACAACAGCCAAAAACCTGTAGCAGTTTCATCACCATCCCAAACCAGTTGGCCAAACTGTAACAAACTGTAACAATCAATGGCCAAACAAAAGCTACCAACATAACCAGTTGTAGAACAACCACCAAAATACTCACAAGCCTGTTAACATCATCAACAAGTTCAAACTAGAAGAACAAAAACATACCAAAAGTCTCAGAATCATCATCATTGTAAATCATCCAACAATAACAATCCAACAAAGTTTCAGAACTATACTCATCATCAACATTCAAGAGAGAGGATTGAGTTTCAGAAGCAACAACAACAAAGTTTCAGTTTAATCATCACCAACATTCAAGATAGAGAAAAAGATCAAAAGTCTCAGAATCATCATCATTGTAAATCATCCAACAATAACAAACCAATAATGTTTCAGAATTGTACTCATCATCAACAGAAAAAGCATCAACAAAGAAGTTTCAGAAGCCAATCATCATCAACATTCAAGAGAGAGGAAAGAAGTTACCAAAAAGCTTGGCCATCATCTCCTCCTCGTACCTCCATCCGCCAAGGAGCGCCGCCAGCCCAACCTCTCTCTTTCATCACGGAGAAAATCCCACATGTATACTTCTCAAACCTTTTGCTGCGTTTTAGGAATAAGCACAATAGATTAAAAACGAAACTGTAAAGTCAAGCAAGCAAATCAAACGAAATTGTAAAACTCAAATCAGAGAGACGAACCATACCTTTTTGCAACCAAGGCCTTTTAATGTTAGGAAGAGGATAGAGAGTGGGGGGATGGCACTCCGGCGGCTTAGGTTTAGAGGGAGATCCGGACATGTGAGGCTAAGAGAGATGAAGAGAGAAAACGAGAGAGCGGCGCCGCTGTGAAGAGAAAACGCATGAACCCTAATTTCTTGAAGACCCCAAAACAAAACGTTGTAAACTTTGCCTTGGGCCTGTCCAAACACATAAGCCCATAATAATTACCAGCGTACCCCCTCCCTCCATTCTGCCCCTTTTCTTTTAATTCTGTTTTGGGCCTAACACACAAATCCTAAGCCCATCCTTCCTTTTTTAATTTCTTTTCTTTTGTTTAAACAAATACTTTGGTTTTAATTAATTCATTTTTTAATTTTGTTTTATTTTCTTAGTTAATAATACCACAAATAATATATTAAAATTTTATTTTGGCAAATCACTTTGATTTTCTTAATTTAGTTTTAATTTTCTTCTTTTATTAATTGATAATTATTTCATTTGATAAAATACCAAAAAAACATTTAATTTGATTTAATTTTTCTTACTTTAAACTTTTTTATCCACATAATTAATAAAAAACACATACAAAGATTAATAATAATAATTCTTAATTTTTTTAGAATATAGTTTATTTATCCTTTTTTAATACATGCATTTCATAATTGATTGATTTTCTTTATTTTATAATTTGTTATGGCTTTACATTGAATTGCGACAATTCGATTTGGTTGTAACACTTGATATTTGGACATTGTTATCCTTGTGAGATTCATCCCCATTTGTAAATAATTGTAGCCCCATCCCCGGATACTTTTGTAATAGCTTAGAGTTTTAATTCTCGCAATTTATGCTTTCAAATATGCCATGATTAGAGATTAGGGTTTGTATGTGAAAATCCAAAATCAATCGCTAGATGACCTAATACAAGACCTAAATGCATGAAAGTGACAAACACAATTCATACTGCACCTCTAAGGTAACCTCACTTGTTGCCTCGGAAATGCAATCATGTCCCTCGAATATGAGACACTCTAGCAAATGCCCCTTCGATAAACAAAGATCGTAGTCCCCCGATGACCCTCAATGTTACCTTCGATAAAACGATCTCGTCCCTTACAAAATTGCTAGAGCGTCTCACAAGTTGCTTTCAATGATTGTATGCGATGACCCGCGCCTGTCGCGTTTAACATCCTAATACAAGGTTGTTTACCAAATGCAATGGTAAAACAACACTGTCAAAAGGGTTAAAAATGTATAGGAAAGATCTTTGATTAGAATAGGGTATACAACTCTTAGTTACTTGATCAAAGCTTGCAAAACATCCTTGCTATTTTCAAACATACTTCACAACACAATTTTAAAACATTCCCAAAAACAAACATTCAAACATTGGAATATCTTTTCAAAAAGACAAACAACTTTGTATATATTCAAACAAGAATCATTACAAAGGTTTCCACAATTATGGCCTCTTTTTCAAAAGCATTTTCAAAACCACACACACAAAGCACCATTTCAAACAATTGAAAAGAAAAAGCAAGTGATCTAAACAAGTAACTAAGAGCCCATGGAAAACCATGGATGAAAAGGGTGCTTGCACCTTCCCTTTTCATAATCTACCCCCCGAACCCAAGAAAACATCTCAAAGGTCTTTCCTGTGCTTTTTGACCTTTCCTTTGGATAAAATAAAAATTCGATGGCGACTCTTGCTAAACCGCACAATTGCGAACACAAACGCAAAACCTCAAGTCAGTTCTCCCACCGTATCACACTTGCTAACGATTGAATCTTGATCATTGGATGTTCAGCAATTGATTGGGATGGTTATAATGCTTTGAATTGACCTTAAAAGTGGAAATTAGTTTGCCACTTTTCTTGATTTTTTTGAAACTTGCTCTCTCTTTTACACGCCTCCAATCCCCTCGTTTCTGATCTACAATTGTCCCTGATGTACCCTAGAAGGAATTAGGGTTACAAACTTGTATCAAATCTCCCCAATTATGATTATTGATTCATAATTTGATCATTATACAAAATCTTCCTAAATCAAGAAAAATGTAATCTTTTGTGTCCAAATGAATCTTGCACGATTTGATTCCATATCTAGCTGTATAATAGACCTAAACATGCACAAAATCTCAAGCTTTGATTAGTTTTTGATATTTTTATCATTTTATTTTGATTTTATTTAATTTAAATGAAATAAAATCAAAATAAATAACAAAAATAAAATAATGACAAGTGGAAGGGCTCATGGGTCGTGGGTCACATTACTAACTCAGTGCAAGCATAAAAAGTTGGGCCCATTTGACTAAAAATGCAATTTTGGACACATTTGACTTTTGGCAACTTTGCAAAAAAAGGTCAACTTTGCCAACGCATAACTACTTCAATTTTGACCCTAGAGATGTGTTCTTGGACATTTTAGAAAGCTTAAGATGTCTTCTAAGCAACCCTTTTGATATCATCTCAATGGAGTCTTCCATGTTCATGTATGAAGCTTTGACCCAAAAGGTGTTTTTGTTGACTTTTCAAAATGACCTATAATGTCCAAATTCATATCTTCTTGTGAGTGCATATTTTGAACTTGGTAGCTGAAGATGAATTGTAGGGAATTCCATCCTATTCAAAATGAGATTTGGATGTGTCATTTTTGATAAAGTATGAGAAAGTTATGCTTGGTCAAAGTTGAGTTGACTTTTCATGCAAAACCCTAATTTAACAACTTTTGGGTTTTGATGAATTGTGAGAAATCCTTGAGGAATCATGATCAACCCTTGATCAAATGATGAATAATACTTCAAAATGAGAATGTTGACCAAAAATCTTGAAGTTTGACTATATGTGGGCCACAGTTGACTTTTGCCCTAGTAGAATCGATTTTCAGGCCTTTGAGCAATTGACTAAGCAAACTTTCTCTACAAGGCTTGCAATTTGACATGGATGATCTTGAGAACATATTAGGACAATGGTGAGCATTTGGGATCCTTTGGACTTAAACATCTTGATGCAAACTGAAGCCCTAATTTGAGGTGGACTGCTTTAGGAAAGAGTTTATCTGGTCAACTCTTGGACTTCCTTGAGCAATTTGAGGACCTCACTTGACATGTATTGAGAAATATGGGAGGGGAAATTTTGGGGTACAACAGCTGCCCCTGTTCAATCTTCTTAAACCAGAGGATGTAGATTGGCTTGTCTGCCTTTCGTGATCCAAAGGTGAAAGATGATTGAACACTAGAGTGCCCAGAAATTTGCACTCGCATGAAGTGGTGTTGGTCTTGCGCTATCGGGAATGGGCTTATAGATTCCATTTGGAAGTCAATGACGGAAGATGGGCTTAAATATGACATCATAAGAAGTTTCGATCACATAAGAGATTCCTTTGCGAGAGCCTGTATACCTATTATTGAGGAGGACTACGATGGGGAATGCTGGTCCCTGTCTCGGGAGAAATAGAATTTTAGGAGCTTCAGTTGTCCGTTATTCTACTGGGGAATCATCTTTTAGTCGAGGAGGTGAAAATGAACTGCTATTTGGTCGTGCTTCAGGCTTCACAGTGATTTGCTGAGGAAAATAAGACTGATTGCTATCTGGTCGTGCTCCAGACTTCACAGCGACTTACTGGGGGATGAGATTAAACTTGCTATCTGGTTGTATTCCAGGCTTTGCAATTTCTCGATTCTTATCTGGTCGTGCTCCAGGCTTCAGAAGAAATCAAGTGGTTATCCGGTTGCATCCGGGCTTCAACTTGAATTTAAGGCATACTAATATCCGGTCGATTCCGGGCTTCTTAGTAATTGGCCAAGTAAACTGTTATTTGGTCGTGCTCCAAGCTTCGAAGTACCTTACACTGTTATCTGGTCGTGTCCCAGGCTTCAGTGTCTTTTGCTGATATCTGGTCGTAATCCAGGCTTCGCGGTGTCTTATACCATTATCTGGTTGATTCTAGGCTTCATGGTATCTTGTATTACTATCTGGTCGATTTCCAGGCTTCACAATAACTTGCTGAGGGTTAAGCTATTTCCGGTCGATTTCCAGGCTCCATAGCTTGTATTTAAGATATACCACTATCTGGTCGATTCCAGGCTTCATGGTATTCTGAGAAGTCAAGATATTATCTGGTCGATTTCCGGGCTTCATAGCTTGAACTGGAATAGAAATCTTAGTATCGATTTGACTGAACTAGAGAAAACTTGTGAGAACTTGATTGTATCTTTCCCTGAAAGGTAAAGAGTTAGTCGTATGTAATTTCATGATGTATGAAATGTATTGAGTAATGATGTTCTCAAAATAAATGAGATTGTGTTGTATGATGCATATGCGTATGCCACGATGTATGAATATGCAATGTTCTTGTGATATTCTCCGATAGGGGAAAATAAATCCTGGACTTCTATTGGAGAGTACAAGGAGTTGGGTTATTTGTTCTTGCTGGGGATAGTGACTGAATATGATTAGCTGGAGACTTTCGTCGGTTCTGCTTGAGAATATTCCGCTGGGAGAGACTCTGTTTAAGAACAGACCTGTGGGAGAATGACTCTATGGGGAAGAGAGATACTTTGTTGGACGATCTGCCGATTTGGAGAAATAAACTCAGCTGGGGATAAATTACCGTTGCTGGTGATAAATAAACTCTGCTTGGGGAGAATTTTGCTGACTCATTCGCGATTATGAACCTCGGCTAGGGAGGGTTGTCACCACTGTCTTTGGACACTTCCTACCCTGCTGGGATTGTATGCACCTTTACTCATATTCTCAAGCTGGTTCTATCCTTGTACCTGGTGGGTAGAGCAAATGTAAGATTTGGACGCTTCTTGTTTGCCCCTGTTCCTGGAATTACGAGTAATTGTCTTTTGTTTTTCATGTAAACATTCATGAGCAGCAATTATTTTCAAATGCATATATAAAAAATGAATCATTGGACGTTCTTGCAAAACAAAACAGAAAAAGAAAAAACAAGTTGAAATTTCTTGTGAAAATGAATTGTATTGATTTTTGAAGTTAGCTTGTAATAGGCGTTTTGTACAAGAGGTTGGCTCCTAGTAAGAGAACACCGCCGAGGGAACAACGATTATACAATTTGTGTGAAAGAAAGAAAAACAGCTATGTGAAACAATCCCATTGGGTCCTAACTCTACTATTGCCTTTATATCTTCGAGCGTCTCATCACTTTGCTACTTGGTCGAAAGTAGATCAGATTGATTGGCGCCGTCCGAGCTTGATAGTCGATACCGAAGTCTGGTTGCAAGGTGATCCAATGAGACATAGTGTTACACTTTGATCCCTAATTTTTTCCTAAACCGCCCTTTTGGGTTTTCAGTCCACCGGGATACCCTTTTTTTCCCAAGCCGCCTTTTCAGGTTTTCGACTTTCCGGGTGTACAGTTTTTTTCATTTTCATCCCTTACTTTTGCCTGAACCCTTTTGATTCTCCATGAAGCCCTTTTTTTGCCTATGCCAGTCAACCTAGCGGGTCTTTGATTAGGCGTAGTATCTTTTCACTATGTCTGCATTGACGGGGTGAGGAAGGTCGTCACCATCCATGGTGGTTAGAATCATAGCTCCTCCCAAGAAAATGTTCTTAACCACAAATGTCCCTTCGTATGTGGGGGTCCATTTGCCCCTGGGATCACCTTGCAGCAGTATAATGCATTTGATCACCAGATCCTTGACTTGATACTCTTGACGTCTGACTTTATTGTTAAATGCCTTGATCATTCGCTTTTGATACATCTGACCATGACAAATAGCAGTAAGTCTCTTATCATCAATTAGGTTTAGCTGGTCAAGTCGGGTCTGGATCCAATCATCCTCGCTCAAACCTGCATCCTTCATAATCCTGAGAGAGGGTATTTGGACTTCGATGGGTAGGACTGCCTCCATGCCATATACCAAAGAGTAGGGTGTTGCCCCTGTCGATGTCCGTGTTGAGGTACAGTACCCATGAAGAGCGAATGGTAACATCTCATGCCAGTCTTTGTATGTCACTGTCATCTTCTGCACAATCTTCTTGATGTTCTTATTAGCCGCTTCAACAGCCCCATTCATCTTCGGTTGATAGGGAGAAGAGTTGTGATGTTGTATCTTGAATTGTTTGCAGAGCTCGGTGATCATTGTATTGTTGAGATTTGTACCATTGTCCGTAATGATTCTCTCCGGTACACCATATCGACAAATCAGATTGTGTCGGATAAACCGCGCCACGATGTTCTTGGTTACTGTAGCAAAGGAAGCTGCCTCAACCCACTTTATAAAATAATCAATTGCTACCAGAATGAAGAGATGCCTATTAGATGTAGTAGGTCTGATCTCACCTATCATATTGATGCCCCACATTGCAAAAGGCCAAGGAGCTATCAAAACATTCTAGGGAACTGGAGGTACGTGCACCTTATCAGCATAGAATTGGCACTTATGACAGGTTCGAGAATGCTGATAGCAATCGGCTTCCACAGTGGACTAATAATATCCTGCCCGTAGGATTTTCTTTTCCATGGTATGTCCACTGGAATGAGTTTTGAAGGTTCCTTCATGTAACTCTTCCATGATCCTTTCTGCTTCGCTCTTGTCCACACATCGCAGTAAGGTTGAATCATGGTTACGCTTATAAATAATCCCATTGCTAATGAAGAACTTTGCAGCGAACCTTCTTAAGAACTTCTTATCATTAACGGATGCACCCTCGGGGTACTCTTGAGCCTCAAGATGCCTCTTTATCTCGTGGAACCAGGGTTTATCTGCTACCTCTTTTGTCTCAATGTCACAGCAATGTGCGGGTTCGTCCAACCTCTCGATGGTGATCGGGGGAGCTTCATTGTCCCACCTGACCTTTAACATAAAAGACATGGTAGCTAGAGCGTCCGCTAACTGATTCTCCTCTCTTGGGAAGTGTTCAAAGGTTATCTCCTCAAAGTGTGGGACCAATGTCAGTACATACTCTTTGTAAGGAATAAGATTTGGGTGCTTTGTATCCCACTCGCCTTTGATCTGACTGATGACTAGAGCAGAATCTCCGAATACACTCAAGAACTTAATCCTCAAGTCGATAGCAGCTCGAAGACCTATGATACACGCTTCATACTCCGCCATATTGTTGGTGCAGTTAAAACATAATCAGGCGGTGAATGGAGTATGACAGCCCTCAAGAGATATGATCACAGCGCCAATTCTGTTATGCAATGTGTTAGAGGCTCCTTCAAAATACATAGACCATCGGGATCCCTCCTCGGTTCCTTCATCTGGTCCAGGTTCTTCACAGTCGGTCACCAACATAATGTTCTCATCCGGGAACTCGAAATTCATGGATTGGTAGTCATCCACGGCCTGATGTGCCAAATGATCTGCCAGTATACTCCCCTTGATTGCTTTTTGGGTTGTGTATTGGATGTCATACTCAGTTAAGATCATCTTCCATCTTGCTATTCTTCCGGACAAGGCAGGCTTTTCGAAGATATACTTGATTGGATCCATCTTTGATATCAATAGGGTAGTGTGAGTCAGCATATACTATCTCAACCGGCGAGCAGCCCATGCCAAAGCGCATCAAGTTTTCTCAAGCAGTGAGTATCGGGTCTCACAGTCGGTAAACTTTTTGCTAAGGTAGTAAATAGCATGCTCTTTTTGGCCAGACTCGTCATGCTTCCCCAGCACACACCCCATTGAATTATCCAGTACTGTCAAGTATAAGATCAGAGGTCTTCCTTCAACCAGAGGCATCAGAATTGGTGGCTCTTGGAGGTATTCCTTGATCCTTTCGAAAGCGGTCTGACATTCATCATTCCATTTTACCACTTGATCTTTCTTCAGCAGCTTGAAGATTGGCTCACAAGTAGCAGTCAAATGTGAAATGAATCGGGCGATGTAGTTCAGACGTCCTAAAAAGCCTCTAACTTCCTTTTCTATGCAGGGAGCCGACATCTCCTGTATGGCCTTTACCTTGGCAGGGTCCACCTGAATACCCTTATCACTGACGATGAAACCCAGCAGCTTACCAGACCTTACCCCGAAGGTGCACTTGTTCGGGTTCAACCTCAGCTTATACATCTTCAACCTGTCAAATAGTTTCTGGAGATGGCCAAGGTGTTCTTCCTCAGTCTGGGACCTTGCAATCATGTCATCAACGTAAACCTCAATCTCATGGTAATTCATGTCAGGGAACAAGGCGACCATGGCGCGTTGATAAGTTGCCCCAGCATTCTTCAACCTGAAAGGCATTACCTTGTAGCAAAAGGTGCCCCACTGTGTAACGAAGTTTGTCTTCTCCATGTCCTCGGGAGCCATCTTGATCTGGTTGTAACCAGAAAAACCATCCATAAAGGAGAAGATATTATGTTGCGCGGTGTTGTCGACCAGAACATTGATGTGAGGAAGGGGGAAGTCATCCTTGGGGCTCGCCCAGTTCAGATCTCTATAGTCCACACACATCCGTACCTTACCATCCTTCTTAGGTACTGGAACAACATTGACAACCCACTGCGGGTAAGAAGTGACAACTAAAAATCCCACGTCGAACTGTTTCATGACCTCAGCTTTGATTTTCTCAGACATCTCAGGACGCATACGACGAACCTTCTGCTTTACCAGAGGAAAGTCTTCTTTAGTCGGCAGGCAGTGTACCACGATATCAGTGTCAAAACCAGGCATATCTTCATAAGACCAAGCGAAGATCTTGACATAGTCGCGTAGCATTTGTATCAACCGTTGTTTGACACTAGGCTCCAGATTCACACCTATCTTGACCTCTTCCCTGTCTTCCTTGGTACCCAAATTTACTAATTCAACTGGCTCTTCATGGGGTTGTATGGCCCTTTCTTCCTGTAGTAACAGTCTAGCAAGTTCTCCCAGCACTTCACAATCATCCTCACCTTCGTCCTCGGCTTGGTTGATTGGATTTTCGAAGTTATAACTGGAAGTAGCAGAGTTGTTATCAATGGGATCCAGAGTGGATATGGACCTGCATTATGATACGTGAGTGTGTGTAAGAGAATAGCTATTTTGGATAAAGCGAGAGATAGAAAAAAGAAAAACAAGGAGCACAAAATTTGTAATGCAAGAAACGTCCAATGCTTTATTAATGATATATGAAAATGACAAATAATAATCCCTCACAAGCAAAGCCAAGGTGCCTCGGGCAAGGCACCAGGCTGTAAAGTTTCAGACTGTTTATTACAAATCTCAAAACAAAAGTCAATTACTGTGGAATAAAAGAAACAGGTATGAAGTCCTTCGCTGTCCAGTTGTTCAATCCACCGATCATTTCAATCCTTGAGGAATCATGATCAAACTTTGATCAAATGATAAATAATACTTCAAAATGAGAATGTTGACCAAAAATCTTGAACTTTGATTGTATGTGGGCCACAGTTGACTTTTGCCCTAGCAGAATCGATTTTTAGGCCTTTGAGCAATTGACTAAGCAAACTTCCTCTGTAAGGCTTGCAATTTGACATGTATAATCTTGAGAACATATTAGGACAATGGTGAGCATTTGGGATCCTTTGGACTTAAACATCTTGATGCAAACTGAAACCTTAATTTGAGGTAGACTGCTTTAGGAGAGAGTTTGTCTGGTCAACTCTTGGACTTCCTTGAGCAATTTGAAGACCTCACTTGACATGTATTGAGAAATATGGGAGGGAAAATTTTGGGGTACAACAAGTAGTATGAGTCAACACATACTATCTTAGTCGGCGTGCAGCCCATGTCAAAGCGCAACAACTTTTCTCGAGCAGTGAATATCTTATTTCACAGTTGGTAAACTTTTTACTAAGGTAGTATATTGCATGCTCTTTTCGACCAGACTTGTCATGCTTCCCCAGCACACACCCCATTGAGTTCTCTAGAACTATTAGGTACATGATTAAAGGTCTTCCTTCAACCAGTGGTATCAGAATCGAAGATTCTTGTAGATACTCCTTGATTTTATCAAAGGCTATTTGGCAGTTGTCATTCCACTTTACTACATGATCTTTCTTCAGCAGCTTGAAGATTGGCTCACAGGTAGCAGTTAAATGAGAAATGAATCAGTACAAGTAAACGACATTTCTTGAATAGCTTTGACTTTAGCGGGATCAACCTCAATACCTTTACCGCTGACGATGAAACCCAAGAGTTTACCAGATCTCACCCAAAAGGTGCATTTGTTTGGATTCAACCTCAGCTTGTACTTCTTCAGTCTCTCAAACAACTTATGTAGGTGGTCGAGGTGCTCTTCTTCAGTCTGAGATCTGGCTATCATGTCATCAACATAAACCTTTATCTTGTGATGGATCATATCATGGAACAAAGCTACCATGGCACGTTGATAAGTTGCCCAATCGTTTTTCAACCCAAAAGGCGTGACTTTGTAAAAGAAAGTGCCCCACTGTGTGACGAAGGTAGTTTTTTTCCAAGTCTTCTAGCACCATCTTGATCTGATTATAACCTGAGAGACCATCCATGAAAGAGAAAACCTTGTGCTGAGCGGTGTTGTCGACCAAGATGTCAATATGTGGAAGTGGGAAGTCATCTTTGGGACTCGCCCTGTTCATATCCCTGTAATCTACGGACATATGTACCTTGCCATATTTCTTTGGTACCGGAAAAACATTAGCAACTCATTGAGTATATGATGTAACTTCTAAGAACCATGCATTAAATTTCTTCATAACTTCATCCTTGATCTTCTCTAACATCTCGGGACGCATGTGACGAACCTTCTGCTTAATCAGAGAACAACCCTCTTTCATCAGCAGACAGTGAACCACAATATCAGTATCAAGCCCTGGAATGTCTTTGTATGACCAAGCAAATACCTCAACATAGTCGTGCAACATTTGAATCAATCTATTCTTGACACTGCCTTCTACGTTGGCGCCTATCTTGACTTCTTTCTTATCTGTCTCAGAACCCAAGTTTACCACTTCGACCGGTTCTTCATGTGGTTGAATATCATATTCTTATTATATTAAGAGTCTCGCAAGTTCTCTAGGTATTTCACAATCTTCCTCACCTTCGTCTTTGGCTTGGTAGATTGAATTTTCAAAGTCATAAGCGACAATAGCAAAATCGTTATCAACGAGACCTGGAGTGGATGAGGATCCGAAATATAGTGCGTGGGTGTGTGTAAGAACACATAGCTATTTGAAAGTGCAATAAAGTAAAAGAAAAAACAGAGAGCGCAAAATTTGAATGCAAAACGTCCAATGTTTTCATTAAATGAAAATATGACATATGAAATGACACCCCTTAACAAATGAACCATTATGCCTCGGGCAAGACACAATGTTTAAAGTCATTATTTTAAAAGAAATTACATAACCAAACTTCTTAAAGTGATAGAACAGAAATAGTTATTACTCCTGACTGAAGGAGATAGGGATAATGTCTTTTGCTTTCCAATTGTCGAGTTTGTTGTCAATGGTAGGGAATATCCAGTTGTCAAAGTCACAATCACTATCAGCATCCTCTATAGCATTGACTCCATTATTGTTGATACATAATGGAGGACTTCCAGCACGAGTGCAACGAGTAACCCTCTTACCCTCTACAGTAAAGCCTAAACCAAACTTATCAGATTTATAGGGGATATCAGAAAGCTGACCCCAAATTATACAATCACCTTCTTCAATAGTAGCTTTGGCATCTTTTAGGAAGCCATCTTGTGCGGAACCCTGGTAGTCTTTGGAATGGCAGAAACATCTATAATAGCAGCATGGGAAATTGCTTCAAAATCTTGGCATGGAGTCTCGATGAATTCCCCATCCATCTCTATGTATCAAAATGAATTCAGATGGCTAACCATGTACTCCTCCTCTCCACAGACAATAACAATATTCCCTTTTACAAGATATTTTAATTTTTGGTACAAGGGGGAGGTAACAACGCCTGCCCCATGGATACAAGGGCGTTCTAATAGACAAGAATAAGCTAGCCAGATGTCCATTACATAAAAGGTGGATTTAAATATTTGTAAACCTACTTTGTTCGGGAGGTCCACTTCTCCATGTACCATTCTTTTTTATCTGTCAAAGGCTCGAACTATAATGTCGCTAGGTTTCAACATAACCCCTTCGCAATCCAGTATGTCAAGAGTACCTTTTGGAGAACATTTAGAGAAGACCCAGTGTCAACTAACACATGAGCCAACGTAGTGCCCCTGCATTCAATGGAGACATACAGGGCCCTATTATGATTTCTCCCATCCAGAGTAAGGTCAACATCAGAGAAACCTAGTCCATTACCAGTCGTTAGGCTAGCAACATAACTTCCAAATTGATCGGCAGAAATCTCTTGAGGTACATGAGCAGTATTCAATAATTTCATTAAAGCTTACGCATGGGCTTTAGAACATAGTAATAAATATAACATGTCTTTGACATGTTACTTTTTTTATTAATTAGCCGATGTTTTTACCATCTCATTTGTTTGTTGTTTCATTTGATGTTTTTCCATCTTGACTGTTTCTGTTGTCTTAACTAAAAAACACAAACCAACCAGAATATATAAGCCGAACTACGGCTGCTCTGATTCCTTAAAAGGGATACATGGGCATTGGGGTAGGGCCCAATCGAGCATAACTTTTATTTTCCCTACATTGTTTTCTCTTTCTTTCACATGCATTCCTTTTAAGCCATAGACATAGGATTTGACCACACCCATTAGATTAGACAACAAGAGTGGATACCATAGAGTACTACGGGCGTGTGGGGTGCTAATACCTTCCCCTCGCGTAACAGACTCCCTTACCCGATATCTTGGTCGAAAGACCGTGATTTCTCCCTTTTCAGGTTTTCTCGATGTTTACCTTTCCCTTTTGGCGGGATAAAAGACGTTCGGTGGCAACTTCATTGATGTTTCATTACGAGATGACGGTTCAGCCAGGTGGTTTCAGCTGGCAACTTCACTGGGGACAAATTGACCTCCTACCGGTCTATCCCTTTGTCGATCCTAGCTCTTGCTTGTTTTCTTTTTGGGTGTTTATTTTTTACCGCTTTGCATAATTATCTGTTTGCATTGCATCCTATGTGCGCTTTACTTTCTGCATACTGGATTTGGCTGGATTGTTTGGATTTTGGACCTCTTGGTGGGTGGGTTGTTCCATGAGGTAAAAGGCCTCATACCCAGGCTATGAGTGAATTCCATAGAAACTAGGAATAGAGTGGCCATGGCATCTATGAGGCAGATGCTTTGTAGACCTGACCATGAGACCCATGACTTCGGAGGTAGTTCGGATATGTGTTATCATATGATGATACCGACATTCGAGCTCTTGTACTCTGATTTGGCCTTTAACCTTACCTTGACCTAGACTACACCCGTGAGAGGGGCGGGAAAACTTTTCTTATAGGTACAAGTACTGTTGGTGACTTTGTGTTACGAAGGTGACTCAGGTTCCAATGGTAGTTTTGGAGCTTTAGGATTTTATTTTGATCTTGAGTGGTGTTGTTCTGTAATGGTCCAGCCTCCAGTGTGAAACTTTGATCCTGTCATGTTGCATCATAGCATATTTATTTCTAAAAATGATGTGTAAAAAATAACTAGCATGCACATGTCATTTTCCAGGGACATTCAAGAGTCTTCTTTCCATCAGAAATGGATGGCCTCCCGTCAGATGAGTTTGATTCAGTTCACATTAAATAGCCCAACGGGCATACATTCGCTTATCATATTCCTACTATTGATGTGTCCGAGTTGAAGAGGTTGAGTTCTTATCTGAAGGGTGATGTTCTGAATAATTTCAACAAAATTTTTGGCAATTTGTTACTAGTCCTTAATACTCCAGTTGACCCAATGGCTGTGATCACTCTATTCCAGTTCTATGACAAGGAATTACAGTGTTTTAATTTTCAAGATTATCAACTGGTTCCCACACTAGAAGAATATGCGTATCTACTTAATATCAAGTTGTCCGATGAAGTTCCTTTTGTCCAAGTGCCGGAGAAGCTGAAGTTCGGAGTTATTGCTGAAATTATTCATTTGAGTTGGAAAGAGGTGAAAGACAATTGGAAGTCAAGTGAGGATACTACAGGGTTTTATTTGGATTTCTTGGTGAAGAAAGCTGAAGACTGGGCAAAGAAAGGGAATTGGAGTGACTTTAGCTCTCTGTTTTCTCTCATGATATACTGGATCATCCTCTTCCCTCGCAAGAAGGATTTTGTAGATTTGGCGGCTATTTGTGTTTTTAGAAATAAGAAACTAGTATCGACACTCTTGGCAGATACTCTTTACACCATTCATTTCAGGCACGGAAAAGGAGGTAATGTAAGTTTATGTCATTCGATGTTGTATCAATGGTTCAAGTTGCACCTACCGGTAAGTGGCCCTTTCATGGATACCAGACATTCTCTCCGATGGTCATCCAGACTTGTCAATCTTACTTCATTTGATATCTGGTGGAATTATGACATGGGGGAAGTACGAAGTATTATCACTAGCTGCGGAGATTTCCCTAATGTTCCCCTCATAGGAACTAAGGGGTGTACAACTATAATCCTGTGCTCGCTTATCGTCAATTGGGATATGCGATGGATGGACCGCTGAAGGTTGAGGAGGTGTCTGAGTCAGTGTATTTTGTTAGAGGAAGTGATTATGTGATGTTGAAAAGAGTGACAAGTGCTTGGAAGAGAATTCACAATAAGGATAGAACTACTTTGGGCAAGAAGGTTCTTATTGTTAGGGTTCCTTACTTAGATTGGATTAAAGCCAGGGTTAAGATTTTACGGTTACCATTTGCAAGGTCAGCGCCTATATGTGAGCAACCCCTTACTGTTCTGAGTAGCACGATGCCTACCGAGGTATTCACCCAGGTTCATGTTGAGAACATTCAACTTCGTGCAAAAGGCCGTGAGGCGGGGATGAAACTTTATTGGGTGGATCAAGAAAGGGTCGACTTAGCTCGCAAACTCAAAGAAGCTCAAGGGGAAACTTCTGATGCAACCAGTTTTAGGAAGAGATCTCATGCTGAAATGGACGAAGAGTTGAGTAAAACCCAGCAAGAGTGCCAGAAGCTTCAGGCATCTGAGAATAGCTACAGGAAGAAGATTCAAAACTTGGAGAAACAGCTCAAAGACAAAGATGCCCAGCTTAAGAAGGAAGTAGCCCAGAGGCATGTCGCAGAGGATCAGTTTCAAGAAAGTAAAGTAGTCGCATCACAACTTTTGAAGGAGAAATCCAGGCTTGAAGAGTATTGTCAACACCTTGAAGCATGTCTTGTTCCGGAGATTTAGTTCTTATTACTTACCTTTGGTGTATTTGGTCACCCCCAGGATTGTTGGAAGGGACCATTTGTTTGTTTTTATTATCCAGATTTTTTTTAAGTTTACTTTGAAGCATGTATTTTGTTGTTTATCATTACACTCTTAAATGTCCGAAGTCACTCGAATATCGTTTCTTTTATTTGTAAATAATTGAAGTGTTTGTCTTATTGTCCCTTTTTCCCTTTGATTGTATGTTTGATCTTTGGTTGCGCGCCGTGATTGATGAATAAAAGGACTCTTGAATACATGGAAATGACAAACATATCATGCACATCATGCATTTCATAACATTACAGGTGTCATACCCCAATTTTTGACCTAAGATCCCATTTTTATTTTTGCATTTTTATACAAAAGTCGAGGTCACTAAATACAATCGGTTTTAACCTCTCACCTTCGAGCATTGATTATGCAGAAATTGTCAAGTGTTTTAAACATTCTTAGCCTATGTATCACTAACTTCTAATCAAGCACGAAATGTGTGTTTTTTGTTTCTTTGATTTCATGTGCTGACATGTCTCCTTCGATTCAGCCTTTCGATTGGACAAGTTTACTGCCTGCAAGCCTGCTTCGACTGGACAAATTTACTTCCTGCAAACATGCTTCGATTGGGCAACATTGCTTCCTTCGAACACGGGCTTTCGATGGGCAATACAGTTTCCCTTTAGTCACAAGCTTCGATTAGGCAATACAATCTCCCTTCAGTCACAAGCTTCGATTTGGCCATGTAGTTTCCTTCGAAGTGACCCCCTTTGATCCACAAGCTGGACATGTGATTTCCTTCAAGGTGGCCTCCTTCGATTCACAAGTTGGACCACTAAACCCTTCGAAGCAACGTACTTAGAGCACACATTGTTTGGAAACGAACATTTTTGTGTAATCATGAAGCTGGTCGAAGTGATCAAAACGAAAGGGGGGAGTATTCAAGGAGTTTGTTGACTAAAGTCCCATATACTGCCAAACTCAAGCCAGCTGTGCTGCTATGCAGCAGTCCTGCACCAACCTGCCACTAAGCTCCAAAATACTGATAAGCCTGCGTTGTCTCAGTCCTGTACTTGCACAAAAAAGGAGTGCACAAGAGCTGCATTGAAGAAAACAAGGGGGAAATATACCCAAATAATTCAAATATTATTTGATTTCCCCCTAAAACCATATCAAAGCTCGCCTATAAATAAATAGGCTCCAACACATATTTTAAGGAGGATTTTTTGGACTAGAGGAACGAAACCTCCAAAATCTTCTCAAACACAATAACAAAACTCTCAAGTTCATCAACACTTGAGAAATAAAAAAAACAGAAACGCTCACCTATTTTGATTCTGAAAAATCCACACACTTCAGTCTCCTTCGATTCTGAAGAACACCCCACACATAGTTGTTTTGTTCAAACTCAGAAAGCAAACCCCCTGTGACTACTCTTCGATTCCAGTTTGGAAAGAAACATAAGACTTGTTTCTTTCCTTCCTTCGAATCCAGCAGTCCAAGCACAGTTGTTGGCCCCCTCTTTCAAATCTAGAGCCCTGGGCCTCCACTCAAGGTCCCACACCCATTCAAAGCCTCCAGCAAGGTAAGTCACTCCTACCTTTGAACTTTTCGTTTCATAACATGTAAATACAATTCCTTTTCGTTTGGAACATTGTACATACCATTGTTCCTTTCGTTTCCACATTTTTAACATATCTTTCAGAGCTACCTCTTTCGTTTTGCTTTTTGTTTACATGAACTAGCTTTAGCTATTAAACTATTTGAAAGACAAATACTAGCATGGCCTCAGGCCATGTTGCCATTTAATGCTTGAAATGAAAGAAACAGGAAACAGGAAATAGGAAACGAAGCTTCTGGCTTCTACCCTCTTTCTCCAGGTCAAACGAAAGAGACAACCAGGAGGAAAACCATGTTGACTTCTAGGCCCAGACGAAAAGCATGCCTTCACTGATTCCAGGCTCATTCGAAAGGCATTCCTTCATTGCTTTCAACTCCCAGTCGAAGGAGGCAGAAAGGCAGATTGCATCTTATACAGGTTCCAGGTCTAGTCGAAAGGCACAACATGTTGTCCCACTGGTCTCAATTGAAAGGCATTCCCTCACTGCTTTCAACCTCCAGTCGAAGAAGGCAACAAGGAAGAATCAAAAGACTTCGCCATACACTGACTTCCAGGCCAATCGAAGGACAGAACCTCACTGGTGCGAACTCCCAATCGAAGGATACAACTTGATGCTGCCTTTGCCCAATCGAAGGACAGGACCTCGCCCCTGCCAAGGCCCAATCGAAAGACGTGACTTTGCTGATTGCCAGCCCCAATCGAAGGAGGCCAACAGAATGCAAATCGAAGGCTGCTTTCCCCCAGTCGAAAGATACTCATTTTTCTTACTTTTATCTTTCTTTTTTTTCCTTCATATTTTTTATGCTTTTTGATATGTTTGTAATAGCGTAGGATTTTATCTTTCTGCATTTTATTTACTTTGTACAAATGCTAGTAATTAGGCGTGTATGGCAAGATAAAATCAACAAATAAACAAACCAAAAAATCCAAAAAAATACTCAACAAATCAAAACTCCCCCCAAGGGCATGTTACCTCCGTTCTACCGCGATACCGGCTGTACCTATTGCTAGAATGTGTGCGTTAATGTCGCCCACTAAAAAACATAAACAAATCAACTTTTTTCTAGAGGAACTACAGTGTTTTGATTCCTTCATTGGATACATAGGCAAAGGGTTGCGAAACCCTCACGAAGGCAATAATAAAAACTCATTTCTTTCCCCTTAAGCAAACATAGTTGTAGATAAATACACCCTTGTATATAACAAACAATTTTAACCAAAAACTGATATTCCAAAAGGTTCCTGCGGAGTACCGCAGATGCATTGGGTGCTAATACCTTCCCATTATATAACCAACCCCCGAACTCTTGATCTCTTTCAAAAACGCATTGTATTTTCATTACTTTTAAGTATTATTTTACATTGCATGTTTTAGGGTTTTATTTCGCTCTTTTCCCTTTCCCCTTGGAAATAATAAAGCGCGGTGGAGACTCTTGCTTTTGCAAGTCAAGTTAATTAATAGCTTGATCTCCGATTTTCACCGCTACTGAATTGGCGACTCTGCTGGGGACTGATTGACCTCTTGCTGGTCCATCCCTAAGTGGGTTAAGCCTAGTTTGTTTTATCTGTTTTATCATTATTTGATTGTTTGATTATATGTTTATACTGTGGTTATTTGGGTTTTTGCATAGGACAAGTCCTATACCCGGACTAAGTTACACTTAGGAATAGGACGGGCGGTATAGTCATGTTAACTTTGAGGGAGTAATCCCGAAGAAGGAGGCATGAGATCCCCCACTCAGTGGAAGGCCCTTTTGAATGTAATATTTGTTTACCGAGTAATCGGGAAGACATTATTATTTTCGACCTGGGAGCCAGAGAAGCTGAGAACCGTAGAACCCTAACTCATCTTGGCCTTTTAGGTGTAGCGCGGAGATTATAACAGAGTAATCCGGAAGTAATTGTTACGCGATGCTACGTGTGATCGGTGGGTCTGGAACTGACTGTTTAACGCTGGTTCGCGAAATGTCGCGGAAGCAAGAGTCTCCACCGTCTTTTATTTTCTCCAAATGGAAAGGACAAAAGCACAAAAAAATTCCTTAAAGAGATTGCTCTCGGTTCGGGAGGTAGGTAATAGAAAGGGAAGGTGTTAGCACCCTTTCTATCCATGGTTATCCATGGGCTCTTAGATACTTGCTCACTTGTGTTTTCAAAAATGGTTTGTTTGCTTTTCAACTGTGGGTTTTAAAAAGTTTCTTTGAAAATTTCAGTTCGACTCTTGTATCGGTCCTCAAGAGTGTTTGAAAAATGCTTTCGAAAGCTTTTTGAAAATGTGTTGGTGTGAAAAGTATTTTTTGAATTTGTTTTGAAATTAGAGCAAGTATCTACGAGAACCTACCTACCCTAAGGAATTCGTCTGTGTAGATGTCCTTTAAAGTAGTGCCATCCCACCATTGAGAGGTAGGTAGCACCACCGTTGGAGGTGTTCGGGTCAATTCGAGGTTCGGGACATGGTGATCACCAGAGCAATGGGAAGACACCTTAGAAGCTACCCTCATGCCAGGTTCCCGGATCATGAGGACTTACTAAGACATCCTCTACTCGACGATCACCTTTCGAGGCAAGGCAACAGTGAGGCGTACCCTAGGGGTGGTGTGTGCGATTTGTGTGTCGTTTTCATTTGCATTTATCTTGTCATGTCATTGGTGTTCTACGCTTGTTTTTATTTTTTCATACATTCTTTCATGCTTTGATTTAACAGTTAAAATATTGCGAGAAAAAGTAAATTCTAAGCTATTACAAAAGGCGCGGGTCCACATCGCCAAAAGTTTCTCGAACCCGATTTGACAGAAAAATAAAGAAAGTAAAAGGAAAATGCGAGAAAGTTAATTACAAGGCTTCGGGAGAGATACATAAAAATTATAATGAAATAAAACAAATATGCGAATAAGAATTAAATCGAGACGAGGGCGTTGGACCCTTTTGCAAAATTAAACTAATGAGGAATTAATTAAAATTAAAAGAAAGAAAGAACTCGTTTTTTTTTTTTTTTTTTTAGTATTTTAGGACTTAAAATTTAAAATAAGATGCAAACCCTAATCCTAATTATTTTTAATTTAAAGAAAAAATATTGAAGTTTTTAACCTAAATTAACCCTTATTTTTACATGCAATTTAATTACAAAAAATAAATATTTAATTATTTAATTATTTATGAAAGAAAAGAAAAAAAAGATGAAAATTAAATAAACCCTAGTTCTATGTTTTTTAGTTTTTTTATTAAAAGTATTAAAGTTAAAACCTAATTTAAAACTAATTTTATTTATATACAATTTTATTTACAAGAAATATTAAAATAAAAAATATTTATTATTTTTTCTTTTCTGATTTTTTTATGTTTTTTTGTTTTTTATATTTATGAAAATAATTAATTAATTAAACAAATAATAATTAAAATAAAAGTAGAAAAAAAAACATAGCAAACCTAGGGGGGTTGTAGTCCCCAACATGGAGGTATAAGTCCAAGAATTCTGGCCCATTTAGCATGGCCTTGTTGACTTTTGCTGGACGCGTGTGATGCATGGACTAGGGTGCATTGTGTTCCTTAGATCTGAGCCTTTGATTTGATCTCCCTGGCTTTGTGAATGGTTTGATTTTGAGAGCGCATGATGTGCCTTGATGTTGATCCTGCACGTGAATTTTTACTGAAAAATAATATGGGAATATGGAAGACCTGGGGCTCGAACCCAGGTCATGGATGTTGCCAGCGTATGTGCCTTGCCACTGAACCAATTGTTTACTTTGTATATTATATGCATGAGAATTATTATAAGACAAAACGAACGCTAGTGGCCTAAATCAGAAAAGCGCGCGCCAAGATTCAAAGCATCCAGTCATGGCTGGCCACGTACCTTTCTTCTTCGTTGTGTTTTATTTTTCCCTGAAACAAGAACAAACTAGCAACGGTTTTGTAAACGTTGCCATAGGTATGATACAAGAAAATAGTGAATGGCCCTGTGATGCTCATAAATTGAGCGCGAGGGTGGGTTTAAGATCGTCCAGACACGCTGATTCTAATGGTGTAGGTCTTGAAGGCCAATTTTTCCTTAATTAAAAATCCCTAATTCCAAGCCCTGTAAACCCTAGAAAACAATCATGGCATAATCGCGCATAATGCATAAAAATTCAATCAAACACATGGGTTAGCTTCAGAATAGCATAAGGAATGTAAATCACATATTAAAACTTGCAAAAAACGCATGAATTGAGATGCACGATTATGAATTTTATTCGAAACAGTTTGACTCCATTGTACCAATTCCGGGCGTATGAAGGTTGGAAAGTGATCCAGTTAGCTTCAGGGGGCCACGAGGAAGCTTTTGCAATTGGTTTTATGCTTTGAATCAACCTAAAACCTGATTTTCAGTCTTGAGTTTTTTAACAAAATTTTCAGTTTTTGAATGGAGTTTCTAGCGCAGCTTCATTGGTCCAAAGCATTAGGGTTATGTTTAGGCTTATGTAATGAGTGAATTAGGTTAACAATTCTGATCAAAATCTCTTTCATTCATGGATTTTGAGATTTGATTTTCCATCATTATTTTTTCAATCTTTCCATGTGCTTTTTGATACAAATCAACTCCAATCTCTCCAAATCTTTCCCTATTTGCATATGCACGAAATCTTGAGGATAAAACATGTACAAAAAGATTGGAAAACTTAGGTTAGCATTTTTCATGTATTTAATTTGATTTAAATGAATTATTATTAATAAAAATTCAAATAAATAAATAAAAAATGAATAAAACTTCCCTTTGGGCCAAGTGGTCGTGCACATGTCATGGATGATGAATTATGGAAGAAAAATGGGCCCATTAGCAATTTTAGGTCATTTGAATCAATGTTGACTTTTCAAAATATCCAAAAATTTCCCAACTTCCACAAGGAATAACTTGCTCAATTTTTAAGCTTTACTCATGTTCTTGGACATTTTGGAAAGGTCTTTGAGTCCTCTAACCAATGTCTTTGGTCCCATGTCATTTTGATTTACCAATCTCAAGTTATGGCCTTTGACTTAAAGTCCCTTTTTGTTGACTTTTGAAAATGACCTATAATGTTGAAATTGATAACTTTTTGTGAGAGCATTTCTTGGACTTGAAGTATGAAGATGAGTTGTAGGAAATGTCTCTCTCTTCAAAATGAGCTTTGGATGGAATTTTTCTGATAATCCATGTGAAAGTTATGCCCTGGTCAATTTACAGTTGACTTTTCCAGCTGTCCAAATAAGGAAACTTTTGCATCTTGATGATTTTTGAGCCAAGCTTTGAGAATCATGATCAAGCATTGATCAAATGATGTTTGTGGCTTCAAAATGATATGTTGACCAAAAATTTGAACTTTGGACTGTCAAATGACCATTTTGCCCCTGCAGTTGACTGTAGTGCAATTTAGGGTTTTGACTGTGCAATTTTGAGCTGAATACCTTGCAACTTGATATGAGGATGCTTGACCATTTTTGTAGGCATGTGAGACTTGATTGGACCTTTGGAAGCTTCATTTTCTTGATCAGAACACAAACCCTAATTTTGACTGTTCAGGAGGCTCTTGCACTGTGCAACCCTTGGGGAATTTTGAAGCTTGACTTTGCAAATCTTTGAAGAATATGGGAGGGAAAATTTTGGGGTACAACAGTTGCCCCTGTTCAATCTTCTTAGACCTGAGGATGCAGATTGGTTGACGTGCCTTTCGTAATCCGAGGGTAGAAGATGATTGGACACTAGAGTGCCCAGAAATTTGCGCTCACATAGTAGCAGTGTGATGATGGGAATGGGCTTATAGATGCCATTTTGGAGATTGATGGATAGGATGATGGGCTTATAGATGCCATCTGGATGTTGATCGCGTAAGATATTCCTTAGTGAGAACTTGCGTACCTGCAAAAGAAAAGATGAGTGCCTGACATGTTGCAGGAGCTGGTTTTCAGATGCTTGGTATAGATATGTCCTGACTGGTTACAGGAGCTGAGTCTGGAGCTTCACAAGATGATGAATGAACCAGGGATGATTACTACCTTAGCATGAATGGTAAGAGAACCTTGGGTGACTTTAACTTCAACAACGCTCGTTGAGAAAATCTTGGTGGGAATTACCATCCTCGCAGTATCGGGAAGAGAACCAAAGGAAATTATAACCTAAAAGGGAATTATCACCTCACACACCGTCGGAGAGGGAACCATAGGAAATTATAACCTGAAAGGGAATTACATCTCACGCACCATCGGGGAGAGAACCATAGGAATTTATAATCTCAAAGGGAATTATCACCTCATGCACCGTCGGAGAGGGAACCATAGAAAATTATAATCTCAAAAGGAATTATCACCTCATGCACCGTCGGAGAGGGAACCATAGAAAATTATAATCTCAAAAGGAATTATCACCTCATGCACCGTCGGAGAGGGAACCATAGAAAATTATAATCTCAAAAGGAATTATCACCTCATGCACCGTCGGAGAGGGAACCATAGGAAATTACAATCTCAAAGGGAATTATCACCTCATGCACCGTCGGAGAGGGAACCATAGAAAATTATAATCTCAAAAGGAATTATCACCTCATGCACCGTCGGAGAGGGAACCAATAGGAAATTAATCTTAAAGAAAAACCTAAAAAATGGAATCATCTCATGCACCGTCGGAGAGAGAACCAATAGGAAATTAATCTCAAAGAAAAACCTAAAAAATGGAAACATCTCATGCACCGTCGGAGAGAGAACCAATAGGAAATTAATCTTAAAGAAAAACCTAAAATGGAATCATCTCATGCACCGTCGGAGAGAGAACCAATAGGAAATTAATCTTAAAGAAAAACCTAAAATGGAATTATTATCTCATGCACCGTCGGAGAGATAACCAATATAATCTGATAACTTCTACTGAGTCTTCATCAGAAAAATCTGTTGGGAGTCGATTTAGCTGGACTAGAGAAGGCCTTGGACTGGATAAGAAATCTTTGGAGTCGATTAACTGAACCGGTCTAGGTCTTGAAATATGATTGAGAATTTAACTGAATCTTTCCTGAAAGGTAAAAGTCAGTCATATGTAATGCATGATATGAACCAAGCAATGATGTTCTCAATATAAATGAGATTTGTATGATATGATGCGTCTATGCATGCTATAATGATGTATGTGATGTTTAGGAATGTATGTTTTCGTCTAGGAAAGTAAATCCTTGACGGATGCCGGGAAGTCATATCCTGGGCTGATATTGAAGAATAAGCTTTTGCTTCCGCTGGGGATGATAATTGCAAGAATACCGGTAGGAGAAGATGACTCCGTTGAGGAATAAACTTGGCAAATGGAAGATTCTGCAGGGAGAAAAATACTCTAGCGACCATACTGGGGAGTGATACTCTGTGGGAAGAGAAGTACTTTGTTGAGTGGATAATAACTTGCTGAGGATATCCTTGTTGTGTTGGAAGTATTGATAGACTTTGCTGGGGATAAGAAGGCTTCGTCGAGGACGATCTTTCCGTGGCTTTTGGCTGAGGATAACCCAGTTATATCCTGTTAAGGAAATAACTCTTTGAATAAATCCGGACGACGCGTTTGTGCTCTTGCGAGGATAAGCTTCCAGAATCTACTGGGGATAAGCTTGCTGCTTGGGGAGGTAAATTCCAACTTTTCTGGGGAACTGGATTGGACTTTCCTGGGGAAGTTTTGAACTGCGGGGGAAGTGATTCCTTTGAATATTGGTACGCCGCCGGGGAACAATCTTTAGACCAAGACTGCCGGGGATGCTTGTTAAGGATATGTATATTGCTGCTGGGGAAGGTTGAGATCTACGGGAGTATACCCAACTTCCTTAAGTTTGATAGTAGCTTCGCTTGAGGAGAGTGTATTGACTTGATGACGTACTCTCTGGGGAATTAAGATATGCCGGTTATGTTCTTCAGCTGAACCTACCTTGGTACTTTGGAGGACAGAACAATTAGATTGTTTAGACAACTCTTTATTGCCCCTGTTTCAGTGGGAGAGGAAGACTTGTGAGGTGCTGATAGCTTGTTGATAGACCAAGCTTCTTCTGGTAGGCAAGTGACGAGATGCCGGGACATAGTTGTACGCTTAAATCCCTGATTTTTGCCTGGACCGCCCTTTCGGGTTTTCAGTCCACCGGGATACCCATTTTTGCCCAAGCCGCCTTTTCAGGTTTTCGACTTGCCGGGTGTACAGATTTTTTCGTTTCATCCCTTATTTTTGCCCGAACCCTTTTGGTTCGCCGGGAAGCCCTTATTTTTGCCTAGGTGTGTCAACCTAGCGGGTCTTTTGTTCATGCGTAGTATCTTTTCGACTATGTCCATGCTTTCATAATGTAGGGAGTTGCCCCTGTTGTGGGACATCTTGAGTGATTCTCCAGGTTGTGACTGGACTGCCCCAGATGATAGTCTTTGATCATGCCATGCCCCTTGATTGAAAGTGCTCCTTCCACTAGAGGGACTCTTTTGTTGAGAAGATCTTCGTTCATCGGATATTCGTTGCGCAAAGTTCTTTGCTGTTCAGACAAATAATCATATGCACGCAATGTTATCTTAAGAATGCAAAGTTTATGTCTGTCTTGAAATTTTTGAAAATGCATTTTTTCAATAAAGGCAAGTGGATTTTGTAAAACGTGATGTCAACTCAAAATTTTTACAGCGAGCCTTAAGGAGTCAGGATACCTTTTGCAACAGTATGCTTTCGAACTAACCCATGCTTCAGCTAGGACTTTTAAGGGTTATAACGTGGCCTGGTTCACGGTTTAAGAAACAAAGGATAAAGGCTCAAAATTTATTTGTACCCACCCGCTCTTCGTGATGTTCTTCGATCCTAAACTCAGCTAATCGTGCATCAGATTTTGTTTGAATCCTTGCTCTGATATTCCGGTGATGATTCGGATGTTGATAACTTATTTTGAATAGGCCGTCATCTCCTTTTTTTGCTGAGGGTTTGTAGGACCTCTTTCTTTTTTGATTTTTGTTATCCCTTTCTTTTTTTGCCTGAACTGTTTCCTTTTTGGAATTACAGTCAGCGGGATGCCCCGGTTTCATAAGTCCCTTTTATAGGTTCTGACTTCTTGGGCTTTTCATTTATGATTTTTTTTTGATAACGACTGCCTGTCTTTATGATTGTTCTGAACCATCACTGTCTTTTGTTTTGTAAGGACTTCCTTGGTGCCATTCGTTATGCACTTGGATCAACTGAGAGAACTACCCTGCCCCAGGTTATGATTAAGGGTTTTAAATTTCGAAAAGAAAAACTCCTACTTCTTTGGCTCAGATGGGTTGACGAGGGATTATCTTCCTTATTACTCCAGTGTTTAGGGATTGAAACAATGCCTGTACTTCATCAGCGGGGTCTGTTCAAAAGCATACTGTAAAGATTGCGGTATCGTTTTCGTCATCCTCCCTCAAGAGGCTTAGAATTTTCAATTAAGAGTTGACCATCACAAAAATATGAAAGCAGTTTTAAGCATAGTAAACATAATTAAATCAAGACAGACATGTGTAATGCATTCATGAAATAAAAGAGTTTAACATGATAATTGTTTATCTGAACAAGAAAAGAAAAATACAACTTGAATTCAAATGAACAAAAATCTCTCGACCCTAGCCATGTTTTGGCAATGGAGCAGTGATCACGTTGGGAGTCTCGGCAGGCTCGAACTCGATCTCTTTGGCATCGATCATGTTCTGAATCTTGTACTTCAGTGCCCAACAGTCCTCAGTATCGTGCCCCGGGCTATCAGAATGATAAGCACACCTCGCTTCTGGGTTGTAGCTTGGAGAGGAGGTCTTGGGGTTTGCAGGAGGGTTGATCACCGCGATCAGGTTCATTTTCAACATGTGCTGCAATGCTTGTGACCATGGCATGTTAATGTTGGTGAATTGTTTTTTAGGCTCGTCCGGCCTTTGCTGGTTTCCCTTTTGTGGTTGGCGGCATGGTGCAGAACCAGAAATCATGACTGCCCCTGCATGTTGGTCACGACGACTCTTTTGGCTGTATGCAGCATTAGATTCTTTCTTTCCCGTGTAAGGCTTTTTGTGAGTATCAGAAGGTGTGGCCTCTTGAATTTTCCCACTCTTGATACCAGCTTCAATTCTTTCGCCAGTTAGGATGAGGTCGGTAAATCCTGCAGATGAATTACCGATGAGATGATTGAAGAATGGCCCGGATAGGGTCCCCAAGAACATATCAACGAGTTCCCGGTCAGTTAATGGAGGCTGCACCCTTCCAGCAAGGTCTCTCCATCTCTGCGCGTATTCCTTGAAACCTTCACTTGACCCCAGCGACATACCCTGGAGTTGGGTACGTGTAGGAGCAAGGTCGGCATTGTACTGGTAATGCTTGTAGAAAGCAGTGGCTAGGTCTTCCCAGGTATGGATGTTGGCTCCATTCAATTGATAGAACCACTCGAGCTGAGTCCCTGAAAGACTCTCTTGGAAGAAATGGATCCATAAGTTTTTGTCAGCTGTATAGGGCTGGATCCTCCTTGTGTAAGCCCTGAGATGCAATTTAGGACAGGATGCCCCGTCGTATTTAGCAAAGGCAGGTGCCTTGAATTTGTGTGGGATCACTACCCCAGAAGACAGACCTAGATCCTCGAAGTCCATGCCAGGCACTTTTTGTATCTCCATAGCACTTAGCCGGTCTTCCAACTGTTTGTACCTATCCTCAGCCAGAGGGTACTGTTCGTCGTTGAAATCTGTCTCATTGTCGGAGACCACTGGACTGAGGACCCTTTCCTCTTGATGACTGCCTTTCCCCACAGATGGGGTTGTCCTCTCAGCTTCATCCTGCAGGGTGTTCCCAGATCTGCGTCTAGGGCTGAACAAAATAGTCCTCTTCTTCTTCTTTTCCTTCTTCAAGAGCAGAGCTTTCAGATCTTGTTGCCCCTGGGTCAAATTCATGATCAGCCCTTGGAACTGGGCGTTCTGAGCCTGGAGGGCCTTGATAGTGTGCTCGGTTGAGGATTCAGGATTCATGACGAGACTGCTAAAATAAACAGCGAAGAAGGTAAGTAGCCTGCAGAGAAAGGGTACTTGTTATGCAATGATATGTATGATATGCATGCAATGATTTCAAGGGTCTCGCAGGGTAAACAAGAAAATTGTTAGCATCGGAATTGGTAGCTTTGATTGAAGGAAACCCATGCTGTTGAGGATTCTTCTTTAAGGGTCAAAGGCTCACCATATCCAGTGGGTCATAGCCCCTGACAACTCTGGCTAGAGAAAAATAAATCCTCTTTGCCCCTTGCTGGGATAGTTGATTCACCATGACCTGCATCACAAGCCCTTGAGATCCTTGAAATGGGTTAGGATGTATGCAATGGTATGATGTTATGGTATGCATGGGGTAATGTGAGTAAACCCTATTATGAGTCCCTAATTAAGGACTGCAAACCAAAACCTGCAAGAAACTCAAGTAAAACCTGTCATGAGTCCCAATTAAGGACTATAAGCAGAACCTGCAAGTAGTTAGTACACCCTGTTATGAGTCTCAATTAAGGACTATAAACAAAACCGGCAAGAAGTTCAGATGTCAGATAACAAGCATGCAAGTAGTCAAGTTTGAAGGCACACAAGGCACACAAGACAAGCCCTTAGGGTTAAGGCCAGCATGGGGTCTGGGTAGTACCCTCTTGAAGTTGGTGGGTTCAACCTGTCCTATTAGAAGTAACCGGGTTCTAAGGGTCCCAATATCACGGGATTGCTTTCATTGTTCATCGTTTCGATTTAGCCACTGAACTGGCGACCGAAATATTCCAGGAAAGCAACCCTCAATTGGGTGTAGTATCGAGTATCAACCAACCTCGGACTGCACCAAAGTCAGTTATCTCACTACCCTAAAGAGGCCAAGATAGTTCAATTAAGGTTCCTAAGGTTTGTTGATGCTTCACGACACCACGCGAAGGCCCCGTACTCTCCTTGACTGAACTCAAGGGTTACCGGTACACACCAAAGTGCCACATCAACGTAGCAGACTATTTCAACCATGTCGGTATACCCCGCACAGTTCCCTCACAGCCTTGTTGCTACTTTCTAAGAAGGTATCCCCCAGATCCGGGTTAGGATCTATAGAACTCCCAAGACAGTCCCACAATTTAAAGCAAGCAAGGAAAGCAATTGAAAACACAGTGATCTTAGTCCTAAGGTACACCTCACTTTATAAGATTTTCCCCAGCAGAGTCGCCAGTTCTATGATCGGTGGATCTGGAACTGACTGTTTAACGCTGGTTCGCGAAATGTCGCGGAAGCAAGAGTCGCCACCGTCTTTTATTTTCTCCAAATGGAAAGGACAAAAGCACAGAAAAATTCCTTAAAGAGATTGCTCTCGGTTCGGGAGGTAGGTTATAGAAAGGGAAGGTGTTAGCACCCTTTCTATCCATGGTTATCCATGGGCTCTTAGATACTTGCTCGCTTGTGTTTTCAAAAATGGTTTGTTTGCTTTTCAACTGTGGGTTTTAAAAAGTTTCTTTGAAAATTTCAGTTCGACTCTTGTATCGGTCCTCAAGAGTGTTTGAAAAATGCTTTCGAAAGCTTTTTGAAAATGTGTTGGTGTGAAAAGTATTTTTTGAATTTGTTTTGAAATTAGAGCAAGTATCTACGAGAACCTACCTACCCTAAGGAATTCGTCTGTGTAGATGTCCTTTAAAGTAGTGCCATCCCACCATTGAGAGGTAGGTAGCACCACCGTTGGAGGTGTTCGGGTCAATTCGAGGTTCGGGACATGGTGATCACCAGAGCAATGGGAAGACACCTTAGAAGCTACCCTCATGCCAGGTTCCCGGATCATGAGGACTTACTAAGACATCCTCTACTCGACGATCACCTTTCGAGGCAAGGCAACAGTGAGGCGTACCCTAGGGGTGGTGTGTGCGATTTGTGTGTCGTTTTCATTTGTATTTATCTTGTCATGTCATTGGTGTTCTACGCTTGTTTTTATTTTTTCATACATTCTTTCATGCTTTGATTTAAAAGTTAAAATATTGCGAGAAAAAGTAAATTCTAAGCTATTACAAAAGGCGCGGGTCCACATCGCCAAAAGTTTCTCGAACCCGATTTGACAGAAAAATCAAGAAAGTAAAAGGAAAATGCGAGAAAGTTAATTACAAGGCTTCGGGAGAGATACATAAAAATTATAATGAAATAAAACAAATATGCGAACAAGAATTAAATCGAGACGAGGGCGTTGGACCCTTTTGCAAAATTAAACTAATGAGGAATTAATTAAAATTAAAAGAAAGAAAGAACTCGTTTTTTTTTGTTGATATTTTTAGTATTTTAGGACTTAAAATTTAAAATAAGATGCAAACCCTAATCCTAATTATTTTTAATTTAAAGAAAAAATATTGAAGTTTTTAACCTAAATTAACCCTTATTTTTACATGCAATTTAATTACAAAAAATAAATATTTAATTATTTAATTATTTATGAAAGAAAAGAAAAAAAAGATGAAAATTAAATAAACCCTAGTTCTATGTTTTTTAGTTTTTTTACTAAAAGTATTAAAGTTAAAACCTAATTTAAAACTAATTTTATTTATATACAATTTTATTTACAAGAAATATTAAAATAAAAAATATTTATTATTTTTTCTTTTCTGATTTTTTTATGTTTTTTTGTTTTTTATATTTATGAAAATAATTAATTAATTAAACAAATAATAATTAAAATAAAAGTAGAAAAAAAAACATAGCAAACCTAGGGGGGTTGTAGTCCCCAACATGGAGGTATAAGTCCAAGAATTCTGGCCCATTTAGCATGGCCTTGTTGACTTTTGCTGGACGCGTGTGATGCATGGACTAGGGTGCATTGTGTTCCTTAGATCTGAGCCTTTGATTTGATCTCCCTGGCTTTGTGAATGGTTTGATTTTGAGAGCGCATGATGTGCCTTGATGTTGATCCTGCACGTGAATTTTTACTGAAAAATAATATGGGAATATGGAAGACCTGGGGCTCGAACCCAGGTCATGGATGTTGCCAGCGTATGTGCCTTGCCACTGAACCAATTGTTTACTTTGTATATTATATGCATGAGAATTATTATAAGACAAAACGAACGCTAGTGGCCTAAATCAGAAAAGCGCGCGCCAAGATTCAAAGCATCTAGTCATGGCTGGCCACGTACCTTTCTTCTTCGTTGTGTTTTATTTTTCCCTGAAACAAGAACAAACTAGCAACGGTTTTGTAAACGTTGCCATAGGTATGATACAAGAAAATAGCGAATGGCCCTGTGATGCTCATAAATTGAGCGCGAGGGTGGGTTTAAGATCGTCCAGACACGCTGATTCTAATGGTGTAGGTCTTGAAGGCCAATTTTTCCTTAATTAAAAATCCCTAATTCCAAGCCCTGTAAACCCTAGAAAACAATCATGGCATAATCGCGCATAATGCATAAAAATTCAATCAAACACATGGGTTAGCTTCAGAATAGCATAAGGAATGTAAATCACATATTAAAACTTGCAAAAAACGCATGAATTGAGATGCACGATTATGAATTTTATTCGAAACAGTTTGACTCCATTGTACCAATTCCGGGCGTATGAAGGTTGGAAAGTGATCCAGTTAGCTTCAGGGGGCCACGAGGAAGCTTTTGCAATTGGTTTTATGCTTTGAATCAACCTAAAACCTGATTTTCAGTCTTGAGTTTTTTAACAAAATTTTCAGTTTTTGAATGGAGTTTCTAGCGCAGCTTCATTGGTCCAAAGCATTAGGGTTATGTTTAGGCTTATGTAATGAGTGAATTAGGTTAACAATTCTGATCAAAATCTCTTTCATTCATGGATTTTGAGATTTGATTTTCCATCATTATTTTTTCAATCTTTCCATGTGCTTTTTGATACAAATCAACTCCAATCTCTCCAAATCTTTCCCTATTTGCATATGCACGAAATCTTGAGGATAAAACATGTACAAAAAGATTGGAAAACTTAGGTTAGCATTTTTCATGTATTTAATTTGATTTAAATGAATTATTATTAATAAAAATTCAAATAAATAAATAAAAAATGAATAAAACTTCCCTTTGGGCCAAGTGGTCGTGCACATGTCATGGATGATGAATTATGGAAGAAAAATGGGCCCATTAGCAATTTTAGGTCATTTGAATCAATGTTGACTTTTCAAAATATCCAAAAATTTCCCAACTTCCACAAGGCATAACTTGCTCAATTTTTAAGCTTTTCTCATGTTCTTGGACATTTTGGAAAGGTCTTTGAGTCCTCTAACCAATGTCTTTTGTCCCATGTCATTTTGATTTACCAATCTCAAGTTATGGCCTTTGATTTAAAGTCCCTTTTTGTTGACTTTTGAAAATGACCTATAATGTTGAAATTGATAACTTTTTGTGAGAGCATTTCTTGGACTTGAAGTATGAAGACGAGTTGTAGGAAATGTCTCTCTCTTCAAAATGAGCTTTAGATGGAATTTTTCTGATAATCCATGTGAAAGTTATACCCTGGTCAATTTACAGTTGACTTTTCCAACTGTCCAAATAAGGAAACTTTTGCATCTTGATGATTTTTGAGCCAAGCTTTGAGAATAATGATCAAGCATTGATCAAATGATTTTTGTGGTTTCAAAATTATATGTTGACCAAAAATTTGAACTTTGGACTGTCAAATGACCATTTTGCCCCTGCAGTTGACTGTAGTGCAATTTAAGGTTTTGACTGTGCAATTTTGAGCTGAATGCCTTGCAACTTGATATGAGGATGCTTGACCATTTTTGTAGGCATGTGAGACTTGATTGGACCTTTGGAAGCTTCATTTTCTTGATCAGAACACAAACCCTAATTTTGACTGTTCAGGAGGCTCTTGCACTGTGCAACCCTTGGGGAATTTTGAAGCTTGACTTTGCAAATCTTTGAAGAATATGGGAGGGCAAATTTTGGGGTACAACACTACGCTCGGATGAGTTTCTCTTGAGAATATTGCTAATTATAATCAAGACGTTGGTAATATTCGAAGGAGGAATGTAGACTTCGGGAACTCTTAGAACCTTATCTTGCAGGTGTGATTAAACTGTTAGTACATACCTTAAGGATGTTTTTACCTTTGACTCCGTGCTCGTGACTTTGAACCTTTCAACTTTGTTTGTGACCTTGCATGTGGTTGTTGCATAGCCATGCCTTCATGCATCCATGAAACCCTTTTCACTTGATTTTCAAGGAATTTGGAGGTCTTTTCTTTGTAAACATCACAAGTTTCGTCAAGCTCAATGGATCTTGGGTGTTGATAGGGTGAAAACCCTAATCCACCAAAATGGATGATTGATCTTGATGATAACTTGATCAACGCTTTGATCCAATTTAAAATTCATCTTCTATCTTCATACTTTGATGTTTACAACTTAATATCTTGAGTTCCTTGAAAGTCAAATAAAAACTCTCTTTTGCATATCATGCATCATTCTACATTTTTTGTTTCACTTTCAAAGGTCTTTTTCCAAGTCTTATTTTTCCTTTGGTCTCACCAGTACAACACTCACGCTAAGAGAACAATGGAGAATATCAAGCAAGAGATTTCTGAACTCTGCGGAGAGATGACTAATTTGAAAGCTAGTGTGGAGAACTTAACTGGTTTGGTCTAAATTTTGGTTGCCGCCCAAGTCAACCCCTTTGCTAAAGCATAAGTGAATCTCTGTTGATTTTGGCCTTGAAGTTAAGGAGAGGTTTCCTTCAGCACAGATCCAGATGGAAAGTGTGATCGGTGGATTTAGAACTGACTATTTAAAGCTGGTTCGCGAAATGTCGCGGAAGCAAGAGTCGCCACCGTCTTTTATTTTCTCCAATATGGACAGGACAAAAGCACATCAAAATTCCTTATGAGAATGTTTCTCGGTTCGGGAGGTAGATTTATAGAAAGGGAAGGTGTTAGCACCCTTTCTATCCATGGTTATCCATGGGCTCTTAGATACTTGCTCTTATGTTTTCAAAATGTTTGCTTTTCAAGATGTGAGTGGGTTTGAAAAAGTTTCTTTGAAAGTTTTCTGAATAACTCTTGTATCTGTCCTCAAGAGTGTTTGAAAAATTGTTTTGAAAGCTTTTTGAAAGTGTCGGTATGAAAAGGTTTTTGTTTTGTTTTTTAGAGAGCAAGTATCCATGAGTCGTCTACCTACCCTAAGGAATTAGGCTGTGTAAATGTCCTTAAGGTAGTGCCATCCCACCATTGAGAGGTAGGTAGCACCACCGTTGGAGGTGTTCGGGTCAATTCAAGTTTAGGGACAGTATGGTCACCGGAGCAACAGTAGGACACCTTAGAAGCTACCCTTATGTCCTTGATCCTTTTTTAATCTGAGGCAACCGTTTCGAGGCAACTATTCTGAGGCAACTGTTTCGAGGCAACTGGATCATGGACATAAGGACTTACAAAAACGTCCTATACTTGACGACCACGTTTCGAAGGCAACAGGTGAGGCGTACCCTAGAAATGGTGTGTGTATTTGTGTGTTGTTTTCATGTTATGATTTATCTTTGATCATGACATTGTGAGCTACGCTTGTTTTTAATTAACCATACATTCTTTCATGCAATTTAGAATTTAAGAGTGCGGAAATTTAAATGCGAAAAGATAAAGCTACACTATTACAAGGCGCGGGTCTATACATCGCCAAAATACAAAGACCCGTTTGATAAAAATGCGGAAAGTAAATAAATGCGGTAAACCTAATTACTATTACATCCTTGAGCAGTTACATAATATTCAAAAGAAAATAATGCGTGAAAAGAATAAAAATTAGGACGTCCGAGGGTTTTGACCCTTTGCTTGAAATTAAATTGAATTAAAGCTAATTAATATTTAATTAAAGAAAAGAAAATGTTTTTTATGTTTTTGGTATTTATGAAAATAAAGAAAAGAATTAAAATTAAAGTTAGTGAAACCCTAGTTCTAAATTATTTTAATTGTTAAAGAAAATGTCAAAATTAGGCTAATTAACTAATTAATTAATTTACATGTTTATTTACAAAAATAATAGTTAAATAATAATAATAAATGATGAGGAAAAATTAATTAAGAAAAAAAAAGATAAAATGTCAAAACCCTAATTCTATATATTTTTTATTTATTAAGAAAAAAAAGTGTTAAAATTAAAACCTAATTTAACTAAGTTAGTTATTGAAATTTACTTACAAAAATATTTTAATGGTGAAATTAAATATAATTAAACATATTTGTATTTTTGATTTTTTTCTGTTTTTATTATGAAAAGAAAATTATTTTAGGTGAATTAAATGAAAATAATTAAAGCAATAAAAAGAATTAAAAAGAAAAGAAAAGGAAATTAAATATACAAACAAGGGGGGGTGTCTGGCCCAAATGGAGGTAAACTGGAAGTAATTCAGGCCCAATAGAAGTCTAAGCCACGTTGACTTTCTCAATCACCTGCGTGCTGTTTGACTGGGACTCACTATGGACGGCATCTGGCCACTGGATGGAGCATCAGGGACACTTGGCAATCTTAGGCGTTAGGATGTATGGTGGCCCTTTGAATGAACGCTGCATAAGATTGTGTTAGGAAAAATATTATGAATTATATGGGGGACCTGGGAATCGAACCCAGGCCCCAGCACTCACCAAGCGTATATCCAACCACTGAACCATTCAAGCGCTTTTGTAAACATAATAACAAATAAAAATAATGTATGAAAAGTAACCACTACGCTGGAAAACGCGCGCAGATTCAAACCTCCCAACCACATAGAGCCACGTATGTTTCTTCTTCGTTTACCTGCAATTATATAAAACAAGTAGCGGGGGTTTTAAACCCCCACTAAGCATAGCCATGAAAAATAGCGAATAGAAGAGGCGTTAATATAAATTGAGCGCGAGTAGTTGGTTTGTTTCGTCTTGAGCTTCTGAACTCAGCTGTATAGGTCTAAAGGTCCGATTTTTCCTCTACATGAAATCCCTATTTTGAAGCTTTGGAAAACCTAATTTTCGTCCATGGCAGATCTTGATACAAGCAGTTTTAATACAATTGAGTTATACCAATCGCTTCAGAAGGTTAATATTAGTGTAAATCAAACAAGAAAAATGGTTAAAAGTGCATGAATCATGAGATGTATTTCTGGAAAATATGGCAAACCGTATGGCTTCGTGGTGATGATTCTTTGTGCGTTTGGACTAGTCCTTGATTGCAAACGCTTCCTGGATGCTTAGGCAACGTGTTGGAATCCTTCAGAAGCTTTGAATTATGCTCTAACTATGAAATCAGTTTCAAGCTTTTTTATGAAAATTTGCAAATTGGTTCTGAGTTTGTGAGCAGCTTTTCGTGTATGCTTGAGTAGGGTTTCACTTAGCCTTTGTATGTGAACGAAATTAGGTCAAGAAACAAGCCCATAAGTCCATGAATTAATGTTTTGAATCTTTGATTTTCATCATATATTTTTCAATCTTTTTTCATTGAAATCTTTGCCAATCATGGATGATTTTCCTTTTTTGGATGTGAAATGACTTGGCCAGCTTGCCCTAGTTTGATTTGCTGCACAAAAAGATTTGAAAAAGCATTATTTGATATTTTCTCATAATTAAATCTAATTAAATGAATTAATAAGAATAAAAATTCAATTAATTAAATAAAAAATAATAATAAATCCCTTTGAGCTCAATGGGTCGTGCATAGGCTTTGGGTAATTATTCAAGGAAGAATTTGAGGCCCATTAGCAAATTTGAAGTGTTTTAGGCAAAGTTGACTTTTGAAAGTTCCCAAAAATTTCCCAACTTCTCCAATGTATATCTTGCTCAATTTTGAAGCTATGAACATGTTCTTGGACATTTTGGAAAGGTCTTGAAGTCCTCTAACCAATGCCTTTGGTCCCATGTCATTTTGATTTACCAATATCAATTTATGGTCTTTGACTTAAAGTGCCCTTTTGTTGACTTTTGAAAATGACCTATAATGTTGAAATTGATAACTTTTTTTGAGAGCATTTCTTGGACTTGAAGTGTGAAGATGAGTTGTAGGAAATGTCATCCCCTTCAAAATGAGATTTGGATGGGATTTTTCTGATGAACCATGAAGAAGTTATGCCTTGGTCAATTTGCAGTTGACTTTTCAACTGTCCAAAAATAGAAACTTTTGCATCTTGAGACCTTTTGAGCCATGCTTTAAGAAATCATGATCAAGAATTGATCAAATTATGTTTGTGGCTTCAAAATAAGATGTTGACCAAAAATTTTGACTTTTGACTGTCAAATGACCATTTTGCCCCTGCAGTTGACTGTGGAGCATTTAGGGTTTTTGACTGTGCAATTTGATGTTGTGAGTCTTGAAACTTGACATATGAATGCTTGACAATGTATGTGGGCATGTGGGACTTGATTGGACCCTTGGAAACCTCAATTTCTTTGCAAGAACCAAAACCCTAATTTTGACTGTGTTATGAGGCAATTGGACTGTGCAACTCTTGAGGGATTTTGAACCTTGATCTTGACAAATCTTGAAGAATATGGGAGGGCAAATTTTGGGGTACAACAGTTGCCCCTGTTCAATCTTCTTAGACCTGAGGATGTATATTGGCTGGCGTGCCTTTCGTAATCCGAAGGTGGAAGATGATTGAACACTAGAGTGCCCAGAAATTTGCACTCACATAGTAGAATGTTGGCAGTGTGATGTAGGGAATGGGCTTACAGATGCCATTTGGAGAGATGGTGGATAGGAGGATGGGCTTATAGATGCCATCTGGAAATGTGACAGAACCTTGTCGGGAATGGGCTTATAGATGTCATTTGGAGACTGTTGGTATGTGGATGGGCTTACAGATGCCATCTAGGTGTTGATCGCGTAAGAGATTCCTTAGCGAAAACTTGCGTACCTGAGAAAGAAAGATAATTACCTGGCCTGTTACAGGAGTTGATCTTCAAACTCTTTATGTAGATGTGCCCTGGCTGGATACAGGTATCAAATCTTTAAACTCTTCAGACGTGCCCTGGCAAGATACAGGAATCGAATCCGGAGAATAGTCGTCAACAGATACACCCTGGCAGGATACAGGAATCGGATCTTTAAACTCTTCAGACGTGCCCTGGCAGGATACAGGAATCGAGTCTGGAATTAGTCGTCAACAGATACACCCTGGCAAGATACAGGAATCGGATCTTCGAACTCTTCAAACGTGCCCTGGCAAGATACAGGAATCGAGTCTGGAATTAGTCGTCAACAGATACACCCTGGCAAGATACAGGAGTCGGATCTTCGAACTCTTCAGACGTGCCCTGGCAAGATACAGGAATCGAGTATGGAATCAGTCGTCAACAGATACACCCTGGCAAGATACAGGAATCGGATCTTCGAACTCTTCATACGTGCCCTGGCAGGATACAAGAATCGAGTCTGGAATTAGTCGTCAACAGATACACCCTGGCAAGATACAGGAATCGGATCTTCGAACTCTTCAGACGTGCCCTGGCAAGATACAGGAATCGAGTCTGGAATCAGTCGTCAACAGATACACCCTGGCAAGATACAGGAATCGGATCTTAGAACTCTTCAGACGTGCCCTGGCAAGATACAAGAATCGAGTCTGGAATCAGTCGTCAACAGATACACCCTGGCAAGATACAGGAATCGGATCTTCGAACTCTTCAGACATGCCCTGGCAAGATACAGGAATCGAGTCTGGAATCAGTCATCAACAGATACACCCTGGCAAGATACAGGAATCGGATCTTTAGTTGCGACAGTTGATAGTAATTATCTTTGTATTGGCCTTTGTCCTGAAAAGACAAAACGTTAGTTGTATGCGATGTCATGATGTATGAGATGCGTGATGTTCTCAGAATAAATGAGATTGTATGTTTGTGATGCGTATGTGCATGCTATAATGTATGAAGATATGATGTTCATGAATGTATTTTTTGTCTAGGAAAGTAAATCCTTGACGGGTGCCGGGCAGGGCTTGATGTTGAGGGATGGAGCTTTCTTGTTTCCGCTAGGGATGATGGTTGCAAGAATACCGGTGGGAGAAGATGACTCCGTTGGGGAATAAACTTGGCGAATAGATTACTCTGCGGGAAGTGCTCTGTGGGGAAAGAGAGGTACTTCGTTGAGATTGACGATAACTCCGCTGGGGATACCATCGTTAAGCTTTGTTGGAAGTTTTGATGAACTCCGCTGGGGATAGGAAGACTTTGCCGGGAACGATCTTTCCGTGGCAATTGGCTGAGGATAACCCAGTTATAAGCTCTGGTGGAGCATAACCTTTGAATAAAGTTCGGGAAGACGCGTTCATGCTCTGCAGAGGTAAGCTTCCAGAATCTACTGGGGATAAGCTTCCTACTAGGGATATGGATTCCACTTTCCTGGGGAAACTTTTCAGATTGGACTGGGGAAATGGCTCCACTTGATGTTCGGTATTCCGCCGGGGAACAATCTTAGATCAAGATTGCCAGAGATGCTTGCTAAGAATGTCTGTATACTCCGCTGGGGAATGTTGAGATCTTCGGGGGATAACCCAACTTCCTTGAGACTGACAGTAGGATAACTCTGCTTGGGGAGAGTGTCGCTGATTTGCTGGAGATATTGTACCTTCTCTGCTCGGGGGGGGGGGGGTATGGCTGAACCTTGGCTCACTCTCTGGGGAATTAAGGCATCCTGGTTACATTCTTCAGCCGAACTTACCTTGGTACCTTGGTGGACAGAGCAATTAGATTGCTTAGACAACTCATTATTGCCCTTGTTTCTAATATTACATGTAATTAATCCTTTGTTTCGTATGCAAATATTTATGAGTTAGCAATTAGTGTCAAATGCATATATCACAATTGAATATTGGACGTTCTTCGCAAGACAAAACAGAAAAAGGAAAAAACAATTGGCAATTGGTCTGAAAAGTGAATTTGTATTGATTTTTGAATTTGCCTGGAAATAGGCGTTTATGTACAAGAGGCTGACGTCCTAGTAAGAGAACTCCGCCGAACAACAAAGTTTATACAATTTTGTGAAAAAGGAAAACAAAACAGCTATGTGAAGAATAATCCCACTGGGTTCCAACTCTGCTATCGCCTTTATATCTTCGAGCATCTCATCACTTGGCTGCTCAGTTAAAGATGAAGTTGATTGATCGATGCCGTCTGAACCTGATGTTGATACCGAATTCGGGATGCAAGGTGATCCAATGAGACATAGTATTACGCTTTAATCCCTAAATTTTGCCTGGACCGCCCTTTCGGGTTTTCAGTCCACCGGGATACCCATTTTTGCCCAAGCCGCCTTTTCAGGTTTTCGACTTGCCGAGTGTACATATTTTTTTATTTCATCCCTCATTTTGCCCGAACCCTTTTGGTTCGCCGGGAAGCCCTAATTTTTGCCCAGGTATGTCAACCTAGCGGGTCTTTTATCATGCATAGTATCTTTTTACTATGTCTGCATTGGCGGGGTGAGGAAGGTCGTCACCGTCCATGGTGGTTAGAATCATGTCTCCTCCTGAGAAGACATGCTTAACCACAAATGGCCCTTCATATGTAGGGGTCCATTTGCCCCTGGGATCACTTTGTGAAAGAATGATGCGCTTGATTACCAGGTCCCCAACTTGATACTCTTGTGGTATGACTTTCTTGTTAAATGCCCTGATCATCCGTTTTTGATACGTTTGACCATGACAAATAGCAGTGAGTCTCTTTTCATCAATTAGGTTTAATTGATCAAGTCGAGTATGGATCCAGTCATCTTCGCTTAGATCTGCATCCTTTATTATCCGGAGAGAGGGTATCTGGACTTCAATCGGCAAGACTGCCTCCATGCCGTAGACCAAGGAAAAGGGAGTTGCCCCGGTTGACGTCCTTGCTGAGGTACGATGCCCATGAAGAGCAAACGGTAACATCTCGTGCCAATCTTTATAGGTCACTGTCATCTTCTGCACAATCTTTTTGATATTCTTATTAGCTGCTTCTACAGCCCCATTCATCTTCGGCCGGTAAGGAGAAGAGTTGTGGTGCTGTATCTTGAATTGCTCGCAGAGCTCAGTGATCATCTTGCTGTTAAGATTGGTACCATTGTCCGTAATGATCCTTTCCGGGACGCCGTATCGACAGATCAAGTTATGCTGAATGAACCGTGCCACGACGTTCTTGGTTACTGTAGCATAGGAAGTTGCTTCAACCCACTTCGTAAAGTAATCAATCGCTACCAGGATGAAGCGATGTCCATTGGATGCCGTAGGTTTAATCTCACCGATCATATCAATGCCCCACATTGCGAAAGGCCAAGGTGCAGTCAAGACATTCAGAGGAACTGGAGGAACGTGCACCTTATCTGCATAAATCTGGCATTTATGACATGTCCGAGAATGTTGGTAACAGTCGGCTTCCATTGTGGACCAGAAATATCCCGCCCGAAGGATTTTCTTTGCCATGGTGTGTCCACTGGAATGCGTTCCGAAGGTACCTTAATGCATCTCTACCATGATCTTTTCTGCTTCAGTCTTATCCACACAACGCAGTAAGGTTGAATCATGGTTTCGCTTGTATAGAATGTCGTTGCTGAGGAAGAACTTTGCTGCGAACCTTCTCAGAAACTTCTTGTCATTGACAGATACACCTTCAGGGTATTCTTGAGCTTCCAAATACCTCTTCACCTCATGATACCAAGGTTTTTCAGTTACTATCTTAGCCTCAAGATCACAACAATATGCAGGTTCGTCCAGTTTCCAGATAATGATCCAGGGAGCCTCATTGTCCCACTTGACTTTGAACATAGAAGACATCGTAGCTAACGCGTCCTCCAACTGATTCTCCTCTCTTGGGAAGTGTTCAAAAGTTATCTCTGTGAAATGGGGGATCAATGTCAACACACATTATTTGTAAGGAATAAGGTTTGGGTGTTTCGTATCCCACTCGCCTTTGATCTGATTGATCACGAGAGCGGAATCTCCGAAGACACTCGGAAACTTGATCCTTAAGTCAATCGCAGCTTGAAGACCCATGATGCATGCCTCATACTCCGCCATGTTGTTGGTGCAGTTGAAACATAGTTGGGCAGTGAGTGGAGTATGAGTGCCTTGAGGGGATATGATCGCAGTGCCGATACCGTTACCCAAAGCGTTGGAGGCTCCGTCAAAGTGCATAGACCATCGGGATCCTTCCTCAGGTCCTTCATCCGGTCTAGGTACTTCACAATCAGTCATTACCATGATGCTCTCCTCAGGAAATTCAAAGTTCATTGACTGGTAGTCGTTTACTGCCTGGTGTGCCAAGTGGTCTGCCAATACACTTCCTTTGATAGCTTTCTGAGTCGTGTATTGGATGTCGTATTCTGTCAAGATCATCTGCCATCTTGCTATTCTTCCAGACAGAGCAGGCTTTTCGAATATGTACTTTATTGGATCCATCTTTGAAATCAACAGAGTAGTGTGAGTCAGCATATACTGTCTCAGCCGGCGAGCAGCCCATACCAAAGTGCAGCAAGTTTTCTCGAGCAGTGAGTATCGGGTCTCACAGTCGGTAAACTTTTTGCTAAGGTAATAAATGGCGTGCTCTTTTCGGCCAGACTCGTCATGCTGCCCCAGCACACACCCCATTGAGCTGTCAAGTACTATCAGGTATAGTATCAGAGGTCTCCCTTCAACCGGTGGCATAAGGATGGGTGGTTCTTGGAGATACTCTTTGATTCTGTCGAAAGCGGCCTGACATTCATCATTCCAACGTACTACCTGATTTTTCTTCAGCAGCTTGAAGATTGGCTCACAGGTAGCAGTTAGGTGCGAGATGAATCGGGCAATGTAATTCAGACGTCCTATAAAGCCTCTGACTTCTTTCTTTGTCTTGGGAACTGGCATCTCTTGTATGGTTTTAACCTTGGCAGGGTCCACTTGAATACCTTTGTCGCTCACGACGAAGCCTAGCAACTTTCCAGATCTCACCCCGAGTGTGCACTTGTTTGGGTTCAACCTCAGCTTGTACAACTTCAGACGGTCAAACAACTTCTGTAGATGGTCAAGGTGTTCCTCCTCAGTTTGGGACCTCGCAATCATATCATCGACGTACACTTCAATCTCATGATGGATCATGTCATGAAATAAAGCAACCATGGCACGTTGGTAGGTTGCCCCAGCATTTTTCAACCCGAAAGGCATGACCTTGTAGCAGAAGGTGCCCTACTGAGTAACAAAGGTAGTCTTTTCCATATCTTCTGGAGCCATTTTAATCTGATTATAACCTGAAAAACCATCCATGAAGGAGAACACCTTGTGCTGAGCAGTATTGTCAACCAGAACGTCGATGTGAGGTAGAGGGAAGTCATCCTTGGGGCTCACCCTATTCAGATCCCTGTAGTCAACACACATTCTGACCTTACCGTCTTTCTTTGGCACCAGAACCACGTTGGCAACCCACTGAGGGTAAGAAGTCACTGCTAGAAACCTGGCATCAAATTGCTTCATAACCTCAGCTTTGATCTTTTCGGACATCTCTGGATGCATACGGCGGACTTTTTGTTTAACCGGAGGGCAGTCTTCCTTGGTAGGCAAGTGATGGACCACAATGTCGGTATCCAGCCCAGGCATGTCTTCGTAAGACCAGGCGGAGATCTCCACATAATCATGCAACATCTGAACCAACCGTTGTTTCACGCTGAGCTCTAGATTGGCACCAATCTTAACTTCCCTTATGTCTGCCTCAGTACCCAGATTTACTGTTTCCACTGGCTCTTCATGTGGCTGAATGGCCCTCTCTTCCTGGAGTAACAGTCTTGCAAGCTCTCCAGGCACTTCGCAATCATCTTCACCTTCGTCTTCGGCTAAGTTGATCGGATTTTCGAAGTCATAACTGGCAGTAGCAGAGTCGTTACCAGTGAGATCCAGAGTGGATTGAAACCTGTATGAGTGAGTGTGTGTAAATATAGCTGTTTTGCAATATATAAAGAAGGAAAGAAAGAAAGGGAGCACAAGATTTGAAAATGCGAAAAACGTCCAATGTCTTTATTCATGATATATGGAAATGACAAGTAATAAGCCTCACAAATGAAGCCAACGGTGCCCCGGGTAAGACACCAGGCCATAAAGTTTCAATTTATTGTTCATTACAAATTAAAAAAAACAAAGGAATTCATTACTGAGTAACAAAAGTAACAGGTATGTGGTCTTTTGCAGTCCAATTGTTCAGTCCACCATCGGTCGTCGGACAGATCCAGCTATTAAATTCAGATTCCTCCACTTCGTCACCATCCCTGATAGCATTCACTCCATGGTCAGGTAGGGGAGCTGTCACCACATTAGGCTTCTCGGGCGCCTCAAACTGTACCTCTTTAGCGTCGATAAGGTCTTGAACCTTATTCCTCAGGGCCCAGCAATCATCAGTAGAATGCCCCGGCTATCAGAGTGATAAGCACAGTGGGCATTTGGATTATACTTCGGAGAGGTCGTGTTCACCACCTTTGGAGCCTCTCTGACGGTTACCAAGTTGGTCGATAGCAGTTGCGGCAAGATCTGTGACAAGGTCATACTAAGCCGAGCATATTCTCTTCTGGGTCTCTCACCCCTTGGTTGGTTAGGTTGCCGAGGAGCGGCAGCAGGCTTTGCAATCACCACCGCGTTGACAGCTTGGCGGCGTTCTGGTTTGTTTTGCCTTCTAGGCCCATACACAACACTGGCTTCCTTCTTGAAAGGCTTTTTCTCAGAACTTGAGGACGCACCTTTCTGTATCTTCCCTGATTTCAAACTAGCCTCTATCCTTTCCCCAGTCAGAATGAGATCTGTAAACCCTGCAGACGAATTACCAATGAGATGATTGAAGAATGGCCCGTATAGGGTCCCCAAGAACATGTCCACTAGTTCACGGTCGGTTAATGGTGGCTGCATCCTGCCAGCCAGGTCCCTCCACTTCTGCGCATACTCTTTAAAACCTTCTCCCGATCCTAGCGATATACCCTGGAGTTGGGTACGCGTAGGAGCGAGGTCGGCATTATACTGATACTGCTTATAAAAAGCAGTAGCCAATTCCTCCCAGTTACGAACCTTGGTTCCATCCAGCTGATAGAACCATTCGAGATGAGTCCCTGAAAGACTCTCCTGGAAGAAATGGATCCATAAGTTCTTGTCCATAGAATACGGCTGAATCTTCCGCACATAAGATCTGAGATGTAGCTTAGGGCAGGACGCCCCGTCATACTTTGCGAAAGATGGTGCTTTGAACTTGTGTGGGATTACCACACCAGAAGATAGACCCAGGTCTCCAAAATCCAACCCAGGCACTTGTTGAATTTCCATGGCATTTAGGCGATCCTCTAACTGCTTGTACTTGTCTTCAGGTGGAGGATACTGCTCCTCATTGAAATCAGTCTCGTTGTCAGAGACCACCGGACTAGGAACCCTTCCCCCTTGGGGACTGCCTTTCCCTACAGAAGAACCAGCTTGATCAACCTCATTCTGCAGTGTGTTACCAAACCTCCGGCCCGTGTTGAATAGTACAATTCTCTTCTTCTTCTTCTTGACCAGCAGAGCCTTCAACTCCTCTTGACCTTGGGCCAAACTCATGATCAGCTCTTAGAACTGGGCGTTCTGAGCCTGAAGGGCCTTGATGGACTGCTCAGTAGATGATTCAGAATTCATGATGGCGAGCTGAAATAAACAGCGAAGAAGATTAAACCACCTGTAAAAAAGAGTACCTGTTATGCACATGATGCATGATATGTTGTTTATGCAATGCATTCAAGGGTTCGAAAGTTCAAATTTATTGTAGACAAAAAGGAACACACGTTATCATTAAGAAATAATCGTTCAGTACATCAAGGCCTCGTGGGAAAACTTTACAAAGTAAATTAATCCCAAAAGACACTGCGCATCCTCTTTGGAGCAATGTAAGTGTTGAGAGTCTTTTCCTCGTGCAGTAGGCGGGTGAGCTCCAAGACCTTCTTCTCACTAGCATGTAGACTGGACTCAAGAGAATTTTGTTCTTCCTTAAGCTGGATCCAGCTCTTCTTCATTTCTTCCCAGGATGTAGGCATGTCAGGATGTTGAATGGTGTATGACACCTCTCCTTCCAAGACTGGCTCTTTGATTACAGGGAGAACATGAGGATATGGCATCACTAGCTTCTGGGAGCGGGCTCGTACCCACTTGAGATAAGGTTCCAACGGGATGGAGTTCCTGTGCCCCAGTGTCTTGTTGTCTACCTTGTTGGGCATCCTCCAAGCTCTGATAAATCTCTGGCGAAGTCCTTGTGCATCGTTGTCGAAGTCAAAAACTATGTCAGGAATTAACATGTCATGAGGGTCGTCCCTCCGAGCATAACCAAACTGTCTCCAAGCCAGACATGGGTTGTAAGTAATACCTCATCTGATTCCAAGTAAAGGAACATTAGGAAACTCCCCGCAACAATCAATGATAGTGATGCCTTCTCTGGACCGAGAACACCAATGTATATTAGCATGTGTAAGAGTCATCAATCGTTGTGACCATCTCAAACCCCGCTCGTTCTTCAAAACTGATTGTGGAAGGTGCGAAATAAACCACCTTCCCAGGAGAGGAGTGCAGCACATAAGAACACCTCTTTTTCTCATGGTTCGAGTGTAACATGAGTGAAGGATGTCCCCAAGCAACGTAGGTATAGGATTCCTGGACATGAAGATCTTGACAGCATTGATATCTATAAGCTGATCGGGATTCGGGAACAACACCAACCCATAGACAAGGAGTGCCACAACTTCTTCAAAAGCTTGTAGGTCAAGGGAATTCCCACATTCTTGGGCCTTCTCAAACAGAAACCTGGCTAAGAACCCTTTGATACCACTTCTAACTTCCCAATGTCCCTTGATGTCGGATGGTTGTAGGCGTAATGCTTTAGCAATCTCTTCAAGTTTGGGTTCCTTTTCCGTACCGTTGTAGGGTAGTTGACTAAGGATAGGGATCTTCAGAAGCCGGGAGAACTCTTCCAATGTAGGCACTAGTTGATAATCCAGGAAAGTAAAGCAGTGATGGAGAGGGTCAAAGAACTGGAAGAGAACCTTTATCATATCTTCCTCAATGTTGGTGTTGACCAAACTGATGAGTCTTCCATGTTTCTCACTGAAAGAAGAGCTCTCGGGAATCCTGGATATAAGTTCCTTAAGCTGAAGAGGGATCCTTACAAGGCTGATCTGAATTGTCTTTCTGCGGATAGTTTCCATGTCCTACAAAACAAGAACAAAGATGAAGATTCGAACCCCTGAAATGGTTAGTCAATGCATATGATGCTGTATGATGTTATGATGCTATGATAAAGCACACCACAAGTATTCACAAAAGCAAACATGGTAAAGCACACAAGTCACACCACAACCCTTAGAGTTCAGGCCAGCATGGGGTCTAGGTATTACCCTCTTGAAGTTGGTGGGCTCAAACCTGTCCTATCAGAAGTAACCGGGTTCTAAGGGTCCCAATATCATTGGATTGTTTTCTGTGTTCATCGTTTCGATTTAGCCACTGAACTGGCGACCGAAATATTCCAAGAAAACAAACCTCAACTGGGTGTAGTATCGAGTATCAACCAACCTCGGACTGCACCAAAGTCAGTTATCTCACTACCCTAAAGAGGCCAAGATGGTTCAATTAAGGTTCCTAAGGTCAGTTGATGTTTCACGACACCACGCGGCGGCCCCGTACTCTCCTTGACTTGACTCAAGGGTTACCGGTACTCACCAAAGTGCCAAATCAACGTAGCAGACTGCTTCAACCGTGTCGGTATACCCCGCACAGTTCCCTCACAACCTTGTTGCTACTTTCTAAGAAGGTATCCCCCAGATCCGGGTTAGGATCTATAGAACTCCCAAGACAGTACCCACAATAATAAAGCAAACACTTCAGACAATTGAAAACAGAAGTGATCTTAGTCCTAAGGTACACCTCACTTTTATAAATTCTCCCCAGCAGAGTCGCCAGTTCTGTGATTGGTGGATTTAGAACTGACTGTTTAACGTTGGTTCGCGAAATGTCGTGGAAGCAAGAGTCGCCACCGTCTTTTATTTTCTCCAATATGGACAGGACAAAAGCACAGCAAAATTCCTTATGAGAACGTTTCTCGGTTCGGGAGGTAGATTTATAGAAAGGGAAGGTGTTAGCACCCTTTCTATCCATGGTTATCCATGGGCTCTTAGATACTTGCTCTTATGTTTTCAAAATGTTTGCTTTTCAAGATGTGAGTGGGTTTGAAAAAGTTTCTTTGAAAGTTTTCTGAATAACTCTTGTATCTGTCCTCAAGAGTGTTTGAAGAATTGTTTTGAAAGCTTTTTGAAAGTGTCGGTGTGAAAAGGTTTTTGTTTTGTTTTTTAGAGAGCAAGTATCCATGAGTCGTCTACCTACCCTAAGGAATTAGGCTGTGTAAATGTCCTTAAGGTAGTGCCATCCCACCATTGAGAGGTAGGTAGCACCACCGTTGGAGGTGTTCGGGTCAATTCGAGTTTAGGGACAGTGTGGTCACCGGAGCAACATTAGGACACCTTAGAAGCTACCCTTATATCCTTGATCCTTTTTTAATCCGAGGCAACCGTTTCGAGGCAACTATTCTGAGGCAACTGTTTCGAGGCAACTGGATCATGGACATAAGGACTTACTAAAACCTCTTATACTTGACGACCACGTTTCGAAGGCAACAGGTGAGGCGTACCCTAGAAATGGTGTGTGTATTTGTGTGTTGTTTTCATGTTATGCTTTATCTTTGATCATGACATTGTGAGCTACGCTTGTTTTTAATTAACCATACATTCTTTCATGCAATTTAGAATTTAAGAGTGCGGAAATTTAAATGCGGAAAGATAAAGCTACACTATTACAAGGTGCGGGTCTATACATCGCCAAAATACAAAGACCCGTTTGATAAAAATGCGGAAAGTAAATAAATGCGATAAACCTAATTACTATTACATCCTTGAGCAGTTACATAATATTCAAAAGAAAATAATGCGCGAAAAGAATAAAATTTAGGACGTCCGAGGGTTTTGACCCTTTGCTCGAAATTAAATTGAATTAAAGCTAATTAATATTTAATTAAAGAAAAAAAATGTTTTTTATGTTTTTGGTATTTATGAAAATAAAGAAAAGAATTAAAATTAAAGTTAGTGAAACCCTAGTTCTAAATTATTTTAATTGTTAAAGATAATGTCAAAATTAGGCTAATTAACTAATTAATTAATTTACATGTTTATTTACAAAAATAATAGTTAAATAATAATAATAAATGATGAGGAAAAATTAATTAAGAAAAAAAAGATAAAATGTCAAAACCCTAATTCTATATATTTTTTATTTATTAAGAAAAAAAAAGTGTTAAAATTAAAACCTAATTTAACTAAGTTAGTTATTGAAATTTACTTACAAAAATATTTTAATGGTGAAACTAAATATAATTAAACATATTTGTATTTTTGATTTTTTTCTGTTTTTATTATGAAAAGAAAATTATTTTAGGTGAATTAAATGAAAATAATTAAAGCAATAAAAAGAATTAAAAAGAAAAGGAAATTAAATATACAAACAAGGGGGGTGTCTGGCCCAAATGGAGGTAAACTGGAAGTAATTCAGGCCCAATAGAAGTCTAAGCCACGTTGACTTTCTCAATCACCTGCGTGCTGTTTGACTGGGACTCACTATGGACGACATCATCTGGCCACTGGATGGAGCATCAGGGACACTTGGCAATCTTAGGCGTTAGGACGTATGGTGGCCCTTTGAATGAACGCTGCATAAGATTGTGTTAGGAAAAATATTATGAATTATATGGGGGACCTGGGAATCGAACCCAGGCCCCAGCACTCACCAAGCGTATATCCAACCACTGAACCATTCAAGCGCTTTTGTAAACATAATAACAAATAAAAATAATGTATGAAAAGTAACCACTACGCTGGAAAACACGCGCAGATTCAAACCTCCCAACCACACAGAGCCACGTATGTTTCTTCTTCGTTTACCTGCAATTATATAAAACAAGTAGCGGGGGTTTTAAACCCCCACTAAGCATAGCCATGAAAAATAGCGAATAGAAGAGGCGTTAATATAAATTGAGCGCGAGTAGTTGGTTTGTTTCGTCTTGAGCTTCTGAACTCAGCTGTATAGGTCTAAAGGTCCGATTTTTCCTCTACATGAAAGCCCTATTTTGAAGCTTTGGAAAACCTAATTTTCGTCCATGGCAGATCTTGATACAAGCAGTTTTAATACAATTGAGTTATACCAATCGCTTCAGAAGGTTAATATTAGTGTAAATCAAACAAGAAAAATGGTTAAAAGTGCATGAATCATGAGATGTATTTCTGGAAAATATGGCAAACCGTATGGCTTCGTGGTGATGATTCTTTGCGCGTTTGGACTAGTCCTTGATTGCAAACGCTTCCTGGATGCTTAGGCAACGTGTTGGAATCCTTCAGAAGCTTTGAATTATGCTCTAACTATGAAATCAGTTTCAAGCTTTTTTATGAAAATTTGCAAATTGGTTCTGAGTTTGTGAGCAGCTTTTCGTGTATGCTTGAGTAGGGTTTCACTTAGCCTTTGTATGTGAACGAAATTAGGTCAAGAAACAAGCCCATAAGTCCATGAATTAATGTTTTGAATCTTTGATTTTCATCATATATTTTTCAATCTCTTTTCATTGAAATCTTTGCCAATCATGGATGATTTTCCTTTTTTGGATGTGAAACGACTTGGCCAGCTTGCCCTAGTTTGATTTGCTGCACAAAAAGATTTGAAAAAGCATTATTTGATATTTTCTCATAATTAAATCTAATTAAATGAATTAATAAGAATAAAAATTCAATTAATTAAAAAAAATAAGAAAATAAATCCCTTTGAGCTCAATGGATCGTGCATAGGCTTTGGGTAATGATTCAAGGAAGAATTTGAGGCTCATTAGCAAATTTGAAGTGTTTTAGGCAAAGTTGACTTTTGAAAGTTCCCAAAACTTTCCCAACTTCTCCAATGCATATCTTGCTCAATTTTGAAGCTATGAACATGTTCTTGGACATTTTGGAAAGGGCTTGAAGTCCTCTAACCAATGCCTTTGGTCCCATGTCATTTTGATTTACCAATCTCAAGTTATGGTCTTTGACTTAAAGTGCCCTTTTGTTGACTTTTGAAAATGACCTATAATGTTGAAATTGATAACTTTTTGTGAGAGCATTTCTTGGACTTGAAGTGTGAAGATGAGTTATAGGAAATGTCATCCCCTTCAAAATAAGCTTTGGATGGGATTTTTCTGATGAACCATGAAGAATTTATGCCTTGGTCAATTTGCAGTTGACTTTTCACTTGTCCAAAAATAGAAACTTTTGCATCTTGAGACCTTTTGAGCCATGCTTTGAGAAATCATGATCAAGAATTGATCAAATGATGTTTGTGGCTTCAAAATAAGATGTTAACCAAAAATTTTGACTTTTGACTGTCAAATGACCATTTTGCCCCTGCAGTTGACTGTGGAGCATTTAGGGTTTTTGACTGTGCAATTTGATGCTGTGAGTCTTGAAACTTGACATATGAATGCTTGACAATGTATGTGGGCATGTGGGACTTGATTGGACCCTTGGAAACCTCAATTTCTTTGCAAGAACCAAAACCCTAATTTTGACTGTGTTAGGAGGCAATTGGACTGTGCAACTCTTGAGGGATTTTGAACCTTGATCTTGACAAATCTTGAAGAATATGGGAGGGCAAATTTTGGGGTACAACAGAAAGCCTTCCCATATTACTAACTTATTTCTGCTTTTGTAAATTTTCTTGTTTATCAAAACATTGTTAGCATGTAAGAACTTGTTTGCATCTGAATGATTATCTTAATACAATGAGTATGTTTGTCTTGAAGAAATTCATTTGTTTCACTCATATTTGTTTTCAAATTTTAAATTTATTTTTGCATTATGATACCAACTTGTTGCCCATCCTCTTGCCTAGGCAAAGTTTGAAGGGAGGATGATGATCTAAAAAACACAAAATCTCTGGTTGTATGCTTTTTGAATAAAATCTTGCTGACGATGTACATGCATTGTTTCAAATCCCTAAACACCGGAGATATAAGGAAGATAATCTATTGCTAACCCCTTTTGAGCCTTGAAGTAGGATTTTCTTTTTCTATACGAAAAAACCCTCAAAATTTTAACCTGGGGCAGGGTAGTTTTCAGTTAATCTGATTGAGTGTTCAAAATTCATAAGGAAGATATTTTTGAAGAGAAACTACGAGGGCTATCCTTCATGTATAATGAATCTAGAAGATGTGGAACCACAATGTTAACCCTCATTCATCAAGAAACGAGGCATTCACAATCCTCTCAACAAGTAAAGACAAGCTAATGTCACACATTTTGTTCAAAAATTAAAAATCAAGTAAAAAGAAAAAGCCTGCTAAGTCGCAAACTTGAAAACGTGCGGCTTAGGCAAAAATTAAGGCATCTCGCTGGACTATCAATTAAAAAGAATTAGTCTAGGCAAAAGTTAGGGAAAATTAAAATTGCAAGGAAAGGAATACAAAGAAAATTCCTCAGCAAAGAATAAATTGGTGACTACAAACACGAAGACATAAGGGTGGTTTCTACTCCGAAAGCCTCGTCATTTCCTTAACCGTCACAAAATCCTTTTGAGAGATGAACGCTCATGTTGAATTAACTAAACATAGGGTTGGAGAACATCACGAAGAATGGGTGGGCACCTATAAATTTTGAGCCTTAAAAATCTTTTTTTCTAAAAACCATAAATCAGGCCACATTACAACCTTCAAAAGTCCTAATTGAAGCAAGGTTATTTTGAAAGCATACTTCAATGAGATAGTGTTCCTGACTCCCATGAATGTTTTCTAAACAATTACGTTGGTATCATATGCTTTTCCTACGCAAAAATAAATGGTGCTCTAACTCGCAAAATTTGTGCGATATCTTTTCAAAATCTTCAAGACTTACATAATTGTTGCATTAGAATTTTCATTCTCATAATAAAAATTTTCTAACTGCAAAACATTTATTTGATATCAAGGAAGCTCACATATAAGCACTAGTGATGAGTTTATTCTTTTAAGGCCTGAAACTATGTTGAGTAATTGGAGAATCATTTCAAGAAAAAAATCATATCAGGGGGCATGTCACATGAAGACCTTAAGCATAGACATGTTGCTTCTCCTAGTTAATGCTTTCCTAACTTGTTTACTCTTTTGGGGCAAAATTTGAAGACTTTGTTGTGCCAACTACAGCCAATCCGGGTCAATCACGTCGAGATTTGATGAATCTCTCTAAGAGTTTGAAGACACCAGAGCATGGTGAATGCCAGGTCTTTTGTAAAATCCTCTTGAGACGATTTCTCCTCATCAACCATATAGCTTAGGGCATTTTAGAAGTGAAGTTATTCGCAAGAATTGTCGTGCAACATGCAGCTTATCAGCAGTAAACTTGGGGCATCCAAAATTAGTCCCAGGGGAAATCCATATTTGTTAAGATATGTGATATGTTTTGCACACATTATCAGAGGGTGGTGTTCCCAGTATCTCCGGCTAAGCATGACTTTTTCCAGCTGAAACATTGTTTGTGTTGTTATCCTTTCAATGGATTGTTTGCGATAGAAGACTGGACTTTGGGTTTTCTACCTGAAAATATCTTCCCCTCCATAGATATTTAAGCCTTGTAAAAGGACTTTGCTCCAATGTTGGCTTTTGTTTTTATCTCCAGTAATGTTACCATCTTGTTGAGATTAGCTGAGTGTCGGGTTGTGTTGTGATGTCTTATCATCTTCTGTTTATCTCCTCTATTTATTTTGTCAGCATATACATGACATTCATTTATTCATTCACAATTGCATCATGCACACACATTGATATTTGTTGATGTTCTTGATCTGTATACTTTGGTTATCATATTTCCTCTCCCCAAATAGAGTGTCAACTTAAGCATAAAGTGCGCCTCCTTTCTAATTCCCTACTGAGTTAACTCTCGTGGAAGAATCTTGCTTTAGCTTTCCTTTTCCATCTCTGGATAGGATAAATCCCCATTTGAGTTGTTTCCTCATTGGGTGGAGTCTTGTTTGACTGTTTTCTCTCCAGTTTATTCCTGGATTGAGCTTTGTCTCTTGTGAACGATACCCTGTGGATCTCTCTAGGCTGTGAAACCTAGATAAAGAGTGCATTGATCTTGCGTATGTAAATACCTAGTCTCCTCAGGAAGGATTTATTCATGGTTCTCCATTGAAGATGAACTTTATTCCCTAGTAGTGTTATCATAACCTTCTTATGGAATATCGACGTGACAACAAGCGACTGACTCTTTATTTGAGCAGTTTGATTATATCTGAATTTCTTTATGACAAGCGGCGGTCTCTTCATGAGCAGTTTGTCCATCCCCGATGAAATTATTGATTCTCACCCCCAGCAATATCTTCACGATATTTAGGTGATACTTTTGGAAAAAACAACAAGCGGCGGTCTCTTCATGAGCAACTTGTATGTTATTGATACTTTTGGAAAAAACAGCAAGCGACGGTCTCTTCATGAGCAACTTGTATGTTATTTACACCTTTGAAAAACAGCAAGCGGCGGTCTCTTCATGAGCAACTTGTGTGTTATTGTTCTCTTGAAAAACAGCAAGCGGCGATCTCTTCATGAGCAACTTGTGTGTTACTGTCACCATTCAAAACAACAAGCGGCGGTCTCTTCATGAGCAACTTGTATGTTATTGATACCTTTGAGAAAACAGCAAGCGGCAGTCTCTTCATGAGCAACTTGTATGTTATTGATACCTTTGAGAAAACAGCAAGCGGCGGTCTCTTCATGAGCAACTTGTATGTTATTGATACCTTTGAGAAAACAGCAAGCGACAATCTCTTCATGAGAAACTTGTGTGTTATTGTTCTCTTGAGAAAACAGCAAGCGGCGGTCTCTTCATGAGAAACTTGTATGTTATTGATACCTTTAAGAAAACAGCAAGCGGCGGTCTCTTCATGAGCAACTTGTATGTTATTGATACCTTTGAGAAAACAACATGCGGCGGTCTCTTCATGAGCAACTTGTATGTTATTGTCACCTTTGAAAACAACAAGCGGCGGTCTCTTCATGAGCAACTTGTATGTTATTGTTACCTTCGAAAACAGCAAGCGGCGATCTCTTCATGAGCAACTTGTATGTTATTGTCACCTTTGAAAACAACAAGCGGCGGTCTCTTCATGAGCAACTTGTGTGTTATTGTTATCTTTGAAAAAACGACAAGCGGCGGTCTCTTCATGAGCAACTTGTGTGTTATTGTTCTTTGAAAAAACAGCAAGCGGCGGTCTCCTCATGAGCAACTTGTATGTTATTGATACCTTGAAAAAATACAACAAGCGGTGGTCTCTTCATGAGCAACTTGTATGTTATTGACACCTTTGAAAAACAGCAAGCGACGGTCTCTTCATGAGCAACTAGTGTGTTATTGTTCTCTTGAAAAACAGCAAGCGGCGGTCTCTTCATGAGCAACTTGTATGTTATTATTACTTTTGAAAAAAAACAGCAAGCAGCGGTCTCTTCGTGAGCAACTTGTATGTTATTGACACCTTTGAAAGATAGCAAGTGGCGGCCTCTTTATTTGAGCAGCTTGTGTATCCCCAACAATAATGTTTACTCAGCAAACGACACCTCTTCGGAAAAGTTTCGTGGGAAAGCTTGTATTTTATCCTTTTAAAGCGATATCTTGGTTAAAGAAGAAATGTGTTACCGTTCTTGGTAAAATTCAGAAGTCAGAAATGTTTATTTCCAGTCTCAGTACTTATGCCAATCATTTTCCAGTCTCAGTACTGATTCCAATCATTTTCCAGTCTCAGTACTGATGTCAATCTTTTCCTTTGCCAGTCTTAGTACTGATGTCAATCATTTCCTTTTCCAATCATAGTGCTGATGTAAATCATTTCTTTTCCAGTCTCAACACTGATATAAATCATTCATTTCTTCCCTCAAGTTATTCTCTAATAAGAGTCTCTCATTTGAAGTCTATGACTCTGTTTCCCCATTGGAATTATAATTTATTCCCCTGTGGGGTTACTGTATAATGTGCTTGGTTTCTCCAGCATAGTTTGTCTCATGCGGCATCATTCCTTGTTAAATTCAAAATCTTACATTCATACCATATCATAAACATAATTGCGGTATCTTAAAGCCAAAAATTGTGTATTCTATATTTAAGTCCTTCAATCTCGTCGAGAGGAAGATCCCAATCTTCATATCTCCAGATAGAAGAAACTTAAATAGGGGCAGCTGTCATACCCCAATTTTTTATCTAAGATCCCATTTTTATTTTTGCATTTTTATACAAAAGTCAAGGTCACTAAATACAGTCGGTTTTAACCTCTCACCTTCGAGCATTGATTATGCAGAAATTGTCAAGTGTTTTGAACATTCTTAGCCTATGTATCACTAACTTCTAATCAAGCACGAAATGTGTGTTTTTTGTTTCTTTGATTTCATGTGCTGACAGGTCTCCTTCAATTCAGCCTTTCGATTGGACAAGTTTACTGCCTGCAAGCCTGCTTCGACTGGACAAGTTTACTGCCTGCAAACATGCTTTGATTGGGCAACATTGCTTCCTTCGAACACGGGCTTTCGATGGGCAATACAGTTTCCCTTCGGTCACAATCTTCGATTAGGCAATACAATCTCCCTTCAGTCACAAGCTTCGATTTGACCATGTAGTTTCCTTCGAAGTGACCCCCTTTGATCCACAAGCTGGACATGTGATTTCCTTCAAGGTGGCCTCCTTCGATTCACAAGTTAGACCACTAAACCCTTCGAAGCAACGTACTTAGAGCACACATTGTTTGGAAACGAACATTTTTGTGTAATCATGAAGCTGGTCGAAGTGATCAAAACGAAAGGGGGAAGTATTCAAGGAGTTTGTTGACTAAAGTCCCATATACTGCCAAACTCAAGCCAACTGTGCTGCTATGCAGCAGTCCTGCACCAACCTGCCACTAAGCTCCAAAATATTGATAAGCATGCGTTGTCTCAGTCCTGTACTTGCACAAAAAAGGAGTGCACAAGAGCTGCATTGAAGAAAACAAGGGGGCAATATACCTAAATAATTCAAATATTATTTGATTTCCCCCTAAAACCATATCAAAGCTCGCCTATAAATAAAGAGGCTCCAACACATATTTTAAGGAGGATTTTTTGGACTAGAGGAACGAAACCTCCAAAATCTTCTCAAACACAACAACAAAACTCTCAAGTTCATCAACACTTGAGAAATAAAAAAAAACAGAAACGCTCACCTATTTTGATTCTGAAAAATCCACACACTTCAGTCTCCTTCGATTCTGAAGAACACCCCACACATAGTTGTTTTGTTCAAACTCAGAAAGCAAACCCCATGTGACTACTCTTCGATTCCAGTTTGGAAAGAAACATAAGACTTGTTTCTTTCCTTCCTTCGAATCCAGCAGTCCAAGCACAGCTGTTGGCCCCCTCTTTCAAATCCAGAGCCATGGGCCTCCACTCAAGGTCCCACACCTATTCAAAGCCTCCAGCAAGGTAAGTCACTCCTACCTTTGAACTTTTCGTTTCATAACATGTAAATACAATTCCTTTTCGTTTGAAACATTGTACATACCATTGTTCCTTTCGTTTCCACATTTTTAACATATCTTTCAGAGCTACCTCTTTCGTTTTGCTTTCTGTTTACCTGAACTAGCTTTAGCTATTAAACTGTTTGAAAGACAAATACTAGCATGGCCTCAGGCCATGTTGCCATTTAATGCTTGAAATGAAAGAAACAGGAAACAGGAAATAGGAAACGAAGCTTCTGGCTTCTACCCTCTTTCTCCATGTTAAACGAAAGAGACAACCAGGAGGAAAACCATGTTGACTTCTAGGCCCAGACGAAAAGCATGCCTTCACTGATTCCAGGCTCATTCGAAAGGCATTCCTTCACTGCTTTCAACTCCCAGTCGAAGGAGGCAGAAAGGCAGATTTCATCTTATACAGGTTCCAGGTCCAGTCGAAAGGCACAACATGATGTCCCACTGGTCTCAATCGAAAGGCATTCCCTCACTGCTTTCAACCTCCAGTTGAAGAAGGCAACAAGGCAGAATCAAAAGACTTCGCCATACACTGACTTCCAGGCCAATCGAAGGACAAAACCTCACTGGTGCGAACTCCTAGTCGAAGGATACAACTTGCTGCTGCCTTTGCCCAATCGAAGGACAGGACCTCGCCCCTGCCAAGGCCCAATCGAAAGACGTGACTTTGCTGATTGCCAGCCCCAATCGAAGGAGGCCAACAGAATGCAAATCGAAGGTTGCTTTCCCCCAGTCGAAAGATACTCATTTTTCTTACTTTTATCTTTTTTTTTCCTTCATATTTTTATGCTTTTTGATATGTTTGTAATAGCGTAGGATTTTATCTTTCTGCATTTTATTTACTTTGTACAAATGCTAGTAATTAGGCATGTATGGCAAGATAAAATCAATAAATAAACAAACCAAAAAATCCAAAAAAACACTCAACAAATCAAAACTCCCCCCAAGGGCATGTTACCTCCGTTCTACCGCGATACCGGCCGTGCCTATTGCTAGAATGTGTGCGTTAATGTCGCCCACTAAAAAACACATCAAATCAACTTTTTTCTAGAGTAACTACGGTGTTTTGATTCCTTCATTGGATACGTAGGCAAAGGGTCACGAAACCCTCACGAACGCAATAATAAAAACTCATTCTTTCCCCTTAAGCAAACATAGTTGTAGATAAATACACCCTTGTATATAACAAACAATTTTAACCAAAAACAGATATTCCAAAAGGTTCCTGCGGGGTATCGCAGATGCATTGGGTGTTAATACCTTCCCATTGTATAACTAACCCCCGAACTCTTGATCTCTTTCAAAAACGCATTGTATTTTCATTACTTTTAAGTATTATTTTACATTGCATGTTTTAGGGTTTTATTTCGCTCTTTTCCCTTTCCCCTTGGAAATAATAAAGCGCGGTGGTGACTCTTGCTTTTGTGAGTCAAGTTAATTAATAGCTTGATCTCCGATTTTCACCGCTACTACAGGTTATCTCAAGACGGTATTCTTATTCTTCTGCTTTTCTTATTCAGAATTCAAGACGACTACTCATCAGTGTTCCACCAGAAACAATTTGCCAAGACAGATGGAACAAGTCCAAGTTGAACTCGCTGAAATGAGAGCCCGGATGGCCACTCAGATGACCCAGTTCATGGAGGTCATCACCAATGAGAATCGTCGACAAGAGAAACTGGCTGCCATTGTCAACAACCAGCGCCACTATCCGGGGGATGGTGGAAATCAATGGCTCTATCAGGACATTTCTGTAGGATTGGGGGATGTGCAAGATCATCCTGTTGGAAATTTTCACGGGATGCCTGGAAAACCTTTTGTGCGCAAAATAGGGCAGTTTCCCCCGTCTCCGGGACCTCTTCTTGTGGGGAACAAAAGAGATAATCAGGGAGGTGCAAGGAACTATCAGGAGCATGATTATGATTTTGACCAGGATGAAGATCAGTTTTCTATTCAGCGTCCAGAATCGGAAGTACAGGTTGAGGATAGGAAGTATCAGTTGTTGGAAGAATGTTTGAAGGTTGTGGAAGGGCAAGGAGTCCTTGGTATGGATGCTAATGATCTCGGGTTGGTGTATGGGGTGAAAGTTCCTCCAAAGTTGAAGCCTCTTGTATTTGAAAAGTACAACGGAACATCGTGTCCTGTTACTCATGCAACTTCTTATTTCCGAAAGATGCTGATACATACTGAGGATCAGGGGCTTTTGATTCACTTTTTCCAGGATAGCCTATCTGGGGCATCCCTGGAGTGGTACATGAAGTTGGAGAAAACCCATATTCGTTGCTGGAATGATCTTTCTAAAGCTTTTGTCAAACATTATCAGTACAATGTGAATATGGCGCCTAATCGCACTCAGTTATAGAATTTGTCATAAGGACCAAGAGAATCTTTCAAGGAATACGCTCAAAGGTGGTGTGAGTTGGCTGCAAGTTCAACCTCCACTCATGGAAAGAGAACTTATTGATATGTTTATGAGTACCCTGCAAGGGCCATTCTATGAGCACATGATAGGAAGTACTTTGGCAGGATTTGCAGACTTGGTTATGGCTGGTGAAAGAATTGAGGTAGGTTTGAAATTGGGGGAGATTCAGATTGGGGGTTCTAGTGGCTCATCAGGAGGCAGTAAGAAACCATTCAACACTTACCCAAAGAAAAGGGAAGGCGACGCAAGTGCGGTTTACTCTCATAGAGGAAGAAGAGAGGATCGTCAGCACCAGTAAATCAATGTTGTTTCTATTCCTGTTAATGCTCCTCCGCAACAGAGACCGAATACAGTGTCTCAACAATAAAGACAGCAAGATGCTCCTCGTTAGTATAATAATCAACAGCATAGACAACCGAGAAAATTCGATCCCTTGCCGATATCTCTTACTGAAGCACTCTACCATTTGCTCGATTTGAAGTTGATTGGTTTGAGAAATATGCCACCACCACCCACAAGACTTCCTCCTAACTATGATGCTAACGCAAGATGTGAATTCCATTCAGGCGGAGTTGGTCATTCTACTGACAATTGCTTTGCATTGAAGTGCAAAGTACAAGACTTTTTGGATGCTGAGGCAATTGAGTTTACTCTAGTGGCTCATCCGAATGTTACTCAGAACCCAATGCCTAGGCATGGAGGGGGTGTTGTTAATATGATTGATGATAATGGTGAAATGTTGAATTTAATCATGAATGTGGAACAAGTAACTACTCCATTGTGGTATGTTAAGAGGTATTTGTTTGACAATTCTATTTTCCCGGGTTGTACTTCAGAGTGTGCCAAATGTAGAGAGCAGCCGAAGGGCTGTGATGGTTTAAAAGTCGGTATCCAGTTGATGATAAAGGAGGGTTCCCTGCAGTTCAATAGAAAACCGAGCTACCGTAAGGTTACCGAAGAAGATATTGTTGTGGTATCTATTCCTTACACCCTTGTACGCATTCTTGTCCCATCTAGGGCACCTCCTTTGATGATTATGGTACCTGGTCTCATGCCGTACACCAGTGAGAAGGCCATCCCATGGCATTACGGTGCTGATGTTTATTACCATGGGGTGAAGTAGGAGGTAAGTACCCATTCGTCTGAGGAAGAACGTGCTGAAGATAATGAAGAGGAAGTTCATAATTTTTCTGGTGTGGGTCGAATGACTAGAAGCGGGAGAGTATTTGGTCCTTCCAATGTGCAAGATGCGGCAGATGTTCTGCAAGAGAAAAAGGAAAACAGCAGGCGATGATTGGTAATCCAAGGGTTACGCCAGCCAATGTGACTCAACCAAATCTGATGCTAGAAGCTTCTTCAGTTCCCGATGAGGTTGAAGAGTTAATGTGAATTATCAGAAAGAGTGATTATAGCATAATTGATCATCTGAGCCATACTCCTTCTAAGATATCTATCTTGTCTCTGTTGATTTATTCATAACCTCACAGAAATGCTTTGATGAAGTTGTTAAAGAATGCGTTCGTACCGCATGAGATAACAGTCAATCAGTTTGAGAATGTTTGTGCTAATATATCTGTCGGGAACGGTCTGGGCTTCACAGATTTCGATATTCCTCCAGAAGGGAGAGACCATAAAAAAGCGTTGCATATTTCAATGGAGTGCAGGGGCACTACTTTATCCCGGGTTTTGGTGAAGGTGTTTGATGGGTCTCGAAGGTCAATGTTTGGGGAGGTGGAGTTACCAATCAAGGTTGGTCCTCGCACCTTCACGGCTACATTTTTTGTGATGGATATACAGCCAGTGTATTGTTGTTTGTTGGGGCGGCCGTGGATTCATAGAGCAGGGGCAGTCACTTCTACTCTTCATCAGAAACTCAAGTATCCGGCAGAGGGAAAGGTGATGACTGTGTGCGGATAGGAAGAGTACATAGTGAACCATTTGACATCATTCCTCTATGTTGAAGTTGAAGGCGAAATACATGAGACTCTGTTTCAGGCGTTTGAGATAGTTCATGCTGTCAATTTTCCTCCTTCAGAGCAGAAAAGGAAACCTGAAACTGTTATGTCTTCTCTCAAGGATGCGAGAGTTGTGGTGGAAGGTGGTAACCCTGAAGGTTGGGGTCAGGTGCTGGACGTTACCCTAAAATTTGACAAATTTGGTCTTGGTTTTAGTCCAGGTCAGCAGAGTGCAACTCCTAGAGTATCTAGTTTATCTACTCCTGTGAAGTTTTCTCGTCCTTGTGCTACTCAAGAAGGACACGTCATAACAGTTGGCGATGATAGGGTTGATGGCTACAATATCAAAGATTGGATTCGTCCGAGTATTCCAGGCCAGACGCTCAACGATTGGACTTTTGTGGATGTTATCCAAGTTTCAAGCGCTGAGGAGTAATTTTCTGGTTTTCTTTTATTATCATATCATAATTCCTACGCTCTGCCCAAGGCGTAGTGGATCATTTGTATAGGGACACCATGTTTATTTTCAAAAGTTTATCATGAAATAAAGGACGTTTTTGCATTCAAAATTTTGCTCTATTTCTTTTTTATTTAAATGGCAATGTTTCTCTTTTCACACACTGTCACTAAAAAACGCCAAAATGTCATTCATGTAGATGCACTTCCACCACCGATCATATTGACAACGACTCTGCTATGGCTCATTATGACTTTGATACTCCTATTTATCAAGCTGAAGAAGAAGCATATGAGGATTGTGATCTTCCTGAGGAATTAGCAAGATTGTTAAAACAAGAGGAGAAGGTTACCCATCCGAATCAGGATTCGATTGAGGTGGTGAATATTGGCACAAAAGAGGTAAGAAGAGAAGTCAAGATAGGGGCAGATCTCAAGGAAAGTATAAAGGTCAGATTGATTGAGCTACTCCGTGAGTATTCTCATATCTTCACTTGGTATTATGAGGATATGCCTGGGTTGGATACAGACATAGTGGTACATCGACTACCGCTCAAAGAAGGTTGTTCTCCTGTCAAGCAAAAGCTCCAAAGAACTCATCCTGAGATGTCCAAGAAGATCAAGGAGGAGGTCCAGAAGCAGTTGGACGTGAATTTCTTAAAAGTCATCAATTATCCGCCATCGATTGAAAATATTGTGTATGTGCCCAAGAAGGATGGTAAGGTCAGGATGTGCATGGATTATATGGATTTGAACAGGGCCAGCCCTAAAGATGATTTCCCTCTTCCTCATATTGTTGTGTTGGTCAATAATACTGCTCATTCCAAAGTGTTTTCGTTCATGGATAGTTTTTCGGGTTACAATCAAATTAAGATGGCTCTGGAGGATATGGAGAAGACAACATTTATCACGCATTGGGGAACTTTTTGCTATAAAGTGATGCTGTTTGGTTTAAAAAATGTCGGGGCAACATACCAGCGCGCCATGGTCACTCTCTTTCATGCTTTGATTCACAAAGAGATTGAGGTTTATGTGGACGATATAATTGCTAAGTCTGACACGGAAGAGGAACATCTTATTCATCTGGAAAAATTGTTCAAGAGACTAAGGCAGTTCCTGCTGAGGTTGAATCCGAATAAGTGCACATCCGGGGTGAGATCTAACAAGCTATTGGGTTTTATTGTGAGTGAAAAAGGTATCGAGATGGACCAAGCCAAGGTAAAAGAGATACAAGAAATGCCTGAGCCAAGGACAGAGAAGGAAGTACGTGGTTTCTTGGGAAGGTTAAACTACATTTCTAGATTTATTTCTCATCTCACAGCCACCTGTGAACCTTTGTTCAAGTTGTTGAAGAAAAGTTAGACAGTGGAACGAGGATTGTCAGAAGGCCTTTGACAAAATAAAGGAGTATTTGCAGGAACCTCTGATACTCATGCCTCCAGTGAAAGGAAGCCCACTAATCATGTACCTAACTGTGTTGGAGAGCTCAATGGGTTGTGTCCTCGGTCAGCACGACGAGACATGGAAGAAAGAGCAGGTTATTTACTACTTGAGTAAGAAGTTTACGGAATGCGAGTCGAGGTACTCATTGCTGGAAAAGACTTGTTGTGCGCTTGCTTGGGCCGCCAAACGTTTGAGGCAATACATGTTAACTGACACCACCTACTTGATATCTAAAATGGATCCAATCAAGTACATTTTCGAGAAGCCAACTCTTACAGGTAGGGTAGCCCGTTGGCAGATGATACTCACCGAGTATGATATCCAATACACTACTCAAAAAGCAATTAAGGGTAGTGTACTGGCCGACCATCTTGCTCATCAGCCCATGAACGATTATGAACCGATGAAGTTTGATTTTCCAGATGAGGAAATTGTGTATATTCGGGATTGTAATATACCAGACCCCGACGAAGGATCCGAGACGGGATCGCGTTAGACTCTTGTTTTTGATGGTGCCTCCAATGCCATGGGCAACAGCGTCGGAGCTATTATAACCTCCCTTGACGGATACCACATTCCTTTCACGGCTCGTATTTGTTTCGATTGCACTAATAACATGGCCAAATATGAGGCTTGCATTTATGGCATTGAAGCGGCGATCGACCTGCGCATCAAATTTTTTAAGGTTTACGGGGATTCCAATCTTGTTATCAGCCATATTAATGGATATTGGGAGACTCGCCATCAGAACCTAATTCCCTATCGTGAGCATGTTATGAAACTGATTCCGTACTTCGAAGAGATCATGTTTGAGCACATTCCCAGAGAAGAAAACAATCTAGCTGATGCACTGGCAACTTTGTCCTCCATGTTCAAAGTTAAGTGGGCTAATGAGGCACCTTCCATTACCATCAGAAGTTTGAGTGAGCCAACTTTCTGTTTTGAGGCTAGTTTGGAATCAAATGGTAATCCTTGGTTTTATGATGTTAAACGATATCTTGAAACACAATAGTACCCTGAAGAGGCATCCGTCACAGATAAGAAGTTTTTGAGAAGATTTTCAGCCAAGTTCTTTCTCAGTGGTGGTGTGTTGTATAGAAGGCATCATGACGGTTTACTGCTCAGATGTGTTGACAAGAAAGAAGCAGCTAGAATCATTGAGGAGATACATGAAGGTGATTTCGGGACCCATTCCAACGGGCATACCATGGCTAAAAAGATTTTGCGAGCAGGTTATTATTGGTCCACCATGGAGACTGACTGTTACAATCATGCGCGGGTTTGCCACAAATGTCAAGTCTATGCGGATAAAGTGCATGTGCTGCCAGTACCTTTGAATGTCTTGACTTCCCCTTGGCCTTTCACGGTGTGGGGAATTGATATGATCGGCAAAATTGAACCGACTGCATCCAACGGGCACCGTTTCATTCTGGTTGCCATCGATTATTTTACAAAATGGGTCGAAGTTACATCCTATGCCAATGTCACCAAGCAGGTGGTAACTTGGTTCATTAAGCACAATATTATATGTCGCTATAGAGTGCCTGAAAAGATCATTACTGATAACGGGTCTAATTTGAACAACAAAATGATGAAGGAGCTTTGTGAGTCTTTCAAAATCAAGCATCATAACTCTTCCCCATACCGACCAAAGATGAACGGTGTTGTTGAAGCAGCCAATAAGAATATCAAGAAGATCGTACAAAAGATGGTGGTAACCTATAAAGATTGGCATGAGATGCTGCCTTTCGCTTTGCATGGTTATCGCACCACTGTGCATACTTCGACTGGGGCAACCCCATTTTCCCTGGTTTACAGCATGGAAGCAGTATTACCGGTAGAAGTCGAGATTCCTTCCCTTAGGATCATGAGAGATGTTGAGCTGGATGAAAGTGAATGGGTACAAAATTGGCTGGATTAGTTTGAACTTATTGATGAGAAGAGGTTGACGGTTGTATGTCATGGTCAGGTATATCAGCAAAGGATGAGGAAAGCTTTTGATAAGAGGGTACGACCTCAATGTTACAAGCCAGGTGACCTTGTGCTAAAAAGGATAATTCTCCCCCAGGGAGATCCCAGGGGCAAGTGGGTTCCGACTTATGAAGGTCCTTTTATGGTCAGAAAAGTTTTCTCTGGAGGAGCGATGATGCTCACGACTATGGATGGAGAGCACTTCCCTCTCCATGTGAATGCTGACGTAGTTAAAAAATACTTTGCATAAAAAATATAAAAAAAAACCCGCTAAACTAAAAACCCGAAAGGGCGGTTTAGGCAAAAAAAGGGTGTCCTGGTGAATCGAAAACCCGAAAGGGCGATTCAGGCAAAAGTTATGGACTTAAAGCAAATGACTACGCTCAGCATGGGATCCTTTGTTTCTTTCCCTCGTTCTGCCACCTGGCATAAGCTCAAAGTTAGTCAAAGGGCGATCTGTCTGAAAGCAGGAAAATGAAAGCGTAAGAGTCATGAGAGTCATAGCAGAGTTGGGACTTGATGGATATTCATATTCACATTGCCATTTGTAAACACTTGTTTGTTTTGATTTTGTAACTACTTGCTTCCAAATGTAAATTCCTTTTTCATAGGTTGATTTCTCAAAATCAATAGAATGTATTCTTTCAAGTATACGTATACTTTTCTTTTCTCCCTTTTTACTATTTTGTTTGCAAAAACGTCCAATATTTTTGATAAGCATGTGCATATAAACTTTGTGGTCCTTACACGGAAATGGTAATACAAGTCATGTTTAGTGGATCGCTTGAAATGCGGATAACAAACACAACTACTATTGTGCAAGGGGCATGTTTGTTTCTCTGATTGATGGGATCCTCATTCATTTTTATGGCGGATGCCTTGTGTGATACGGTGGGAGAACTGACTTGAGGTTTTGCGTTTGTATTCGCAAATGTTGCGGTTGAGCAAGAGTCGCCACCGACTTTTTATTTTATCCTAAAGGAAAGGTTAAAAAAGCACAGCAAAAACCTTTTGAGATTTTTCGTGGGTTCGGGGGGTAGATTATAAAAAGGGAAGGTATTAGCACCCTTTTCATCCATGGTTATCCATGGGCTCTTAGTTACTTGGTTTTTTAGATCACTTGCCTTGTTTTTCGATTGCTTTGAAGATGGAGTGTGTGTGTGGGTGCTTTTGAAAATGTTTTGGAAAAAGATGCCTTGTCTTAGGCAACTAATGTATTTGACTCGTGTTTGAGTGTTTTACAAAAGTGTGAATCTTTTCGAAAAGATGTTTTCAAATGTTTTTGAGAGTTTGTTTGAAAGTGTGGTGGATTGTGGTTTTTTTGAAAAGAAGGCAAATGTTTTTGCAAGTTTGATCTCAAGTAACTAAGAGTTTTGTCTACCCTATTGTACTCAAAGGTTTTTGTCATGTTTTAACCCCTTTTAACAATTTTTGTTCTACCATTGAAATTGGTGGACAATTTTGCGTTTAGGAAGTTTATTCGGGACGGGCGCGGGTCATCGTATGGACCATGAATGCAATGATGCCAAGTGTCTTTGGCAATTTGCTTTGAATGGACTATGATCATTTCGTTTAGGCAACACTTTGAGACTTATGATCATTTGATTTTGTTTTGTCAAAGGTACTCGACGTGCAAGCATGGCCCATTTTGGAAGGCAACATGTGGGATTACCCTAGGGGGTGCAAGTGTGATTGTGTATTGATTACATGTATTTGTCTTGTATTAGGTTATCTAGCGCTTGATTTTATGTACATACAAACCCTAGGTCTAACCATGGTATAATTGGAAAACTGTAAATTGCGGAATGTAAAATCTACGCTATTACAAAATAGTGTCCGGGAGTGGGGGTATAAATGTACAAAGGGGGTTCAACGAGAAAAATAGACAAAAAAGAAAATAGCGAAAAATAAGATATGTAGAGAGAGAGAGGGAGCCCGCGCGCTGTTGGGAGGCCATCAGAAGTTCTGACCCAGATCCGCTGTCAGATGATCAACCTGTTGGTGAAACTGGATGAGTCAGAACTTCTGACTCTAGAACCTGCAAAACAGAATCTTGTTAGTGGGGAAATCAGAAGTTCTGATTTCCCTGCGCTGCAAGACAGAAGTTTGTTAGTGGAGAAACCAGAAGTTATGATTCTGCTGAAAAGGCAATAACTCTCAGAGGTTCTGATGTCATTGACAGCAAAACAGGCTTCAGATGTGCTAACGTCAAAGTCAGCATTTGGCTTTTCCCTGTACTAATCAGAACATCTGCAATTCTGTTATTACTCCACAAAACAGGAAACATATTTGGAACAGATCCAGCAAAACAGCAAAAATGTTTCAGAGGTCAGAATCACCAAGGTCACAGGCAAGTCCTATACTGGCTCAGAACGTTCTGAGGGATGAGAGTCCTCAGAACATAAACAGCAATAACATGAATATTTACATTATGTTACTTGAATATGCACAGCTGATGATGCTTAACAGTGTGGTGAGGGTCAGCAGGTGCTTACCTGACTGTTTGGAAAGTGGTGGGTGAAAGTTAACTTTTGGTTCTGGTGGTGTTCTGGACAGATTTGGAAAAGGGGAAGTGAAGGTGTATACGTGTATAGGGTCAGAAGTTTGGAAAGAGCGTTTTTGATTTACAGAAAAGAGCTGGATGTTTGATGAAGTTGAAGGTGAAAAACTTAAAGTTATGAAACAAAGCTGGAGATTTTGGCAGAGTTTCAGAATGTTATGTTGCTAGGAGTTTCGTTTCTCTCTTAGCAGTTTTTCTGTTTCTTTTCTTCAACCTCTTTTGCAGTGGTGAAAGCTCTCTATTTATAGGCAAAGTTCTTGTGGATGCCTTGAACATTTAAGGCGCCAACAGAGTTTGAATTTGTTCTTTGACAGAAATTCCTGGGAAGTTGTGATAACAGCTATCTTTCAGCCTAGGTAGCAGCAGCAGGCGTAGATTGGGGGAAGTGACCTCTGAAGTGGGCGGTGGCGTGAAGACCCATGCCAGAATCTGTGCAAAAGCATTTTCCAAGCCACACGTGAATGCTCAGGAGTGGTTGGAAGCATTAATGGGCATTAAATGGTGACAAGACCTGTCAATACCAACATTCTGGTAAGGGAAACCAGCGTTGAATCAGCAGCGTAAACCATGCTCTGGCCTTGGCTACCTGTTGTCTTAGCAAACTCTGGAGATTCTCCTGGTTTTCTGGTACATTCCTTGGATTTGCTTCTGGACAATCTGGACTTAGAGATTCTGTATCAGTGTAACACCCATTTTTCTGACTTTTCATCTTCTGATTTCAACCTGTTCTGAAGGAGTCTTCATACTTTCCTGTTTCCCTTGCATTCCTTTAGCAAATTCTGACTGAGCTTGTATAACTGCTGAAGGGGTATGTTCTGTTTGAGGCTTACACTCTGAACCACGTTTACAACTTCTGATTGAACTGATGTAGCTGCTGAAGAGCCAACTTCTGACCACGCTGAGCCAAGCTTGCAACTTCTGAGCGTCTTCATCTGGAATGGGTTCAGAAGTTCTGAAGCGTTGATTTTTCTAAAAAACACTTATTTTAAAGAAGCACTTAGAATTTGATTCTTCTCAAGATAAAAGCGTTGCCTCTGGAGTTCATGAGATCATCTTGCTCTTGTAAGCGGCTTGCTTGGGCAAAGGGATAACTCAGGACTTGGATTTGTTTCAGGGGGACTTTGAAAAATCCAAGATGGTTTCCTGAAGAAAGGGAGGGCAAATTTTGGGGTACAACAGTTGCCCCTGTTCAATCTTCTTGAACCTGAAGAGTTAGATTGGCGAGTTTGCCTTTCGCGACTCGAGGGTAAAAGGAGATTGGACACCAGAGTGCCCGAAAATTTGCACTTGCCTAGTAGAGTATCAGCGATGTGATGGTGGAGGTGAATGGGCTTAAAGATGCCATTTGGTGACGGAATTTTGTCGGGGGATGGGCTTAGAGATGCCATCTGAGAATGGGCTTACAGATGCCATTCGGCGACTGCTGGTAGGAGGATGGGCTTATAGATGCCATCTGGACATGTTGAATTGTATGTCATTGGTGAGTGGACAAGTATCAGGAGGGCCTCCATGTTTTGGGACATCTCTGAATTGGGGTCCGAACAAGCAACAGATTGACGTTCATGTCTGGAGAATCTGTAAGCTATCTGAGATTGAATAAGCAATAGAGCAGCATCCGTTGTTGGGACGTGTCCATAAACTATTTTCAAAAACTGAGAAGAGTCTGAATCAGTTGGTAGATTGACATCCGTTGTAGGGAAGAATCTGTAAACTGTTTTCAGAAATTGAGAAGAGTCTGAATCAGTTGGTAGATTGACATCCGTTGTAGGGAAGAATCTGTAAACTGTTTTCAGAAATTGAGAAGAGTCTGAATCAGTTGGTAGATTGACATCCGTTGTTGGGAAGAATCCGTAAACTGTTTCAGAAGTCTTGAAGTTGAAGAGGAACCGGTGTAGGGTTCTTGATGATGCGTCTGAATGAATCTGGAATAAGTATCAGAATGTCGCCGTGTCCGGGTCACATCTGAACTATCTCTGGATGAATCTTGGGAGTTGATCTGTGTCTGTCGACTGATCTTACCTGAAAAGGCAAAGGGTTAGTTGTATGCAATGTTATGATGCAAGATGCAATGCATGTGACATTAATGTTCATGATATGAATGTGATGAATGCGCATGTAAGCTGATGAGCTAGTCTTGCTGAGGATACATGAATCCGAGATGGCCGAAGATAAAAGCATCTTGACTGCCGCCGGGGAAAATAAATCCTTGGCTGTCGCTGGGGAAGAGAATTCCTGATGACCTCTACTGGGGGGTCCAAACTAGTAGACTCATGCTGGGGAGGCCAGACTGAGAATCTTCGGCTTGATGGGAAGTAACTCTGGAGACTTCACTGGGGAACTCAAGATTTGCCCTTTCCAAAACTTTGTGGGGAGAAAGTTCAATGGTCTGACTCCGCTGGGGATACTGAAGCTTAAACTCTGAGGGGAATTGAATTCCGGAGGATTCTCTGGTTGGGGATTTGCAAAGATAAGTTACTGTTGGGGTATTTTGATGAACTCCGCTGGGGATAGGAAGAATTTTGGCGAGCGCGATCTTCCATGGTGGCTAGCTTGAGAAGACTCTGAACAAACGATAGGTTAACATCCGTTACTTGGAGAACCCGTGAACTATTTTCAGAAATCTTGAAGTTGAATCAGCAATAGAGCCGCATCCGTTGTTGGGAAGCGTCCGTAAACTAATTTCAGAGGTTGCATCTGAACAAGCTGATAGATTAACATCCGTTACTTGGGAAGAATCCATAAACTGTTTTCAGAAGTCTTGAAGAGGAACCGGTGTAGGGCTTCCTGATGATGAGCTTGTGTAAAACTGCATCGGTTTTGAACACTTTTGACATTCGAATGCCCCAAGTGGTGATGTAGATAAATTCCTGGCTTGATACAGGTGTTGGTCTACAATCGGACGTTCACAGATGTTTCCTGGGTTGTTACAGGTGTTGATCTGGAATTCTTCAGACATGCCCTGGCTGGATACAGGAATCGAATCTGGAAAGGTGATAGTTGATAGATATGCCCTGGCTGGATACAAGAATCGAATCTTCAAACTCTTCAGACGTGCCCTGGCTAGATACAGGAGTCGAGTCTGGAAATGTTGTCAACAGATATGCCCTGGCTGGATACAGGAATCAAATCTGGAAAGGTGATAGTTGATAGATATGCCCTGGCTGGATACAGGAATCGAATCTTCAAACTCTTCAGACGTGCCCTGGCTAGATACAGGAGTCGAGTCTGGAAATGTAGTCAACAGATATGCCCTGGCTGGATACAGGAGTCGAATCTGGAAATATTCGTCAACAGATATGCCCTGGCTGGATACAGGAATCGAATCTGGAAAGGTGATAGTTGATAGATATGCCCTGGCTGGATACAGGAATCGAATCTTCAAACTCTTCAGACGTGCCCTGGCTAGATACAGGAATCGAGTCTGGAAATGTGGTCAACAGATATGCCCTGGCTGGATACAGGAGTCGAATCTGGAAATAGTCGTCAACAGATATGCCCTGGCTGGATACAGGAATCGAATCTGGAAAGGTGATAGTTGATAGATATGCCCTGGCTGGATACAGGAATCGAATCTTCAAACTCTTCAGACGTGCCCTGGCTAGATACAGGAGTCGAGTCTGGAAATGTAGTCAACAGATATGCCCTGGCTGGATACAGGAGTCGAATCTGGAGATGTTGTAGTTGTTTTGTTGAACACTTTTGACATTCGAATGCCCCAAGTGGTGATGAAGGAGTCTTAAATCAGATTACTCTGCATGTTGAGAGATTTCTTGAAATCTTGACTGGACTGCCCCAGGTTAACTGTACTTTGAAAGATCTGTTGGACCTTGACTGGACTGCCCCAGGTTAACTGTACTTTGAAAGATCTGTTGGACCTTGACTGGACTGCCCCAGGTTAATTAGATTGTGACATGTCATGCCCCTTTGTTGATAAGGGATTTGATGGAAGTGTTATCCTCTTGAAGTGATTTTGACTTACTGAGAGAGTTTTCGTTCCTCCGAACATTCGCCGTATGAATTTCTTCGCTGTCAAACAAAAGGGTCAAATGCAGACAGTGATATTCAAGCAATGCAAAGTTTATGTTTGTCTCGAAGTTTTGAAAAATGCGTTTTTTAGCAGAAAACTTTTCATAAGACAAGTTAACACAGGATTTAGAGTAAAGCCCTACAGGAGTCAGGATACCTTTTGTAACAGTATGCTTTCGAACTAACCCATGCTTCAATTAGGACTTTTGAAGGGTTGTAACGAGGCCTGGTTCACGGTTTAAGAAACAAAGGATAAAGGCTCAAAGTATATTTGTACCCACCCGCTCTTCGTGATGTTCTTCGACCTAAGCTCAGTTAATTGTGCGTCGCACTCTGTTTCGAGTTTGGAACGACTTTTGGGCGATGGTTCACCAGTTTTGAATTCGGGGAGACAGTCACCATCTCCTCTTTTCTTTTTCAACACTTTTCATGTTGGTGAGGATTTTGTAATGACCCCACTATTTTGATTTTGATTTGTTATCCCTAACTTTTGCCTGACCGTTACCGTTTTCGGGATTACTGTCAGCGGGATGCCCCAGCTTTCTCAAGCCTCCTTTATAGGTTTTGGCTTGGTGGGCTTTTCTCTTTTTGAGGGATTGACTGTCTATAGGGTAGGGAACCACCCTGGTATTTTGATTCCAAAGGAACGCTTTCTTTTTCGACGTCGTTCGTTGTATTACAAACTGGGAGTTTGCGACTTCAATGCGCATTTTCTCTTGAATTAACTGAGACACTACCCTGCCCCAGGTTTATATCAAAGGTTTCGATTGTTCAGAACAGAAAACTCCTACTTCTTTGGCTCGAAGGGGTTGACTAGGGATTAACTTCCTTATAACTCCAGTGTTTGGGAATTGAAAGAAATGCCTGTACATCATCAGCAAGGTCTGTTCAAAAGCATACTGTATAAGATCATGGTATTGTTTCGTCATCCTCCCTCTAAAGGCTTGCAGCTTTTTATCAGGAGTCAAATATCATAAAGAAAAGCATTAGAGTAGTGAAACGAAGGGATGAATTCAAGACAAACATATGCAATGCATTAATGAAAACAGAGTCTAACATCAACAGATAATTGTTTTGACGGCAAAAGAAATTACAACTTGAAAAGTTCAAAAAGAAGCAAAAGTCTTTCAGTTCGAGCTTCGTCACTTCAGGTGGAGAACCCCTTTAACAGAAGATTTTCATCTCGCCGTCTGGCATGAATTCCAGCACCCCAATGTCGATCAGATCTTGAATCTTGTTCTTCAAGGCCCAACAGTCGTTGGTGCCGTGTCCCGGGCTGTGGGAATGGTAAACACAGAATGCGTCGGGGTTAAAGTGAGGAGAGGAGATATTAAGCTTCTGAGGAGGATCCTTTACGGTAAGCAAATTGACCTCCAACAGGCGCTTCAGTATGAAAAATGATGGTATTTCAGTCTCCATAAACTGTCTTCCCGACTTTTCTTGTTTACGCCGATTGCCCCGTTGACGCTGGCGAGGTTGTGGATGGGTTTGTGACCCTGAAGCTAGCAAAGGAGCTTTCCCCTTGTCTTCTTGAGTGGATGGAGGATGAGCGGTGACTTGCTCTTCGACCTCAGATGTTTGCCCCAGTTGGTTGTTTGGAAGCAGTTGGCGGACAAGAACTCTGAGTTCCTCTTGTCTCTGAGATAGGTCTTGGATGAGAGCCATCTGGCCCACCAACTGTCCCATCATTTGAGTCCTCAGTGTTGTCAGATCAAATTGCAGCTCCGCAATCTGATCACTCCTGGCATTGTTGGAACTCCCCAAGCCTTTGGTGAGGAGAGCTTTCATCTCTTCTTGCCCCAGAGACAAGTTCAAGAACATCTCCTGCAGCTGAGCAGTCTGGTCTTGGATGTCTTTGACAGACCTTTCTAGAGCCATCTCTTACTGAAATAAACAGCAGGAGAGTAAGGAAACCTGAAAAAAGAAAGACTGTCAAAATGAAATGCATGATATGTGGATGCATGCTTTCAAGGATCTCCTGGGGTAAACACAAGAAAATGTTAGAGGTTGAACTCTGCTTTTGGATTGGATATCTCTGCACCGTTGGACGTCCTTCCACGAGAATCAAGCTCACCATGTCAAGTGGGTCATAGCCACTGATTCAAGTTGTTGTTCTTGAACTTTGATTGGAGAACTTTGTATCGGTGGATGTCTTTCCACGAGAATCAAGCTCACCATGTCGAGTGGGTCATAGCCACTGATTCAAGTTGTTGCACTTGATCTTTTGATTGGAGAGCTTTGTATCGGTGGATGTCTTTCCACGAGAATCAAGCTCACCATGTCGAGTGGGTCATAGCCACTGATTCAAGTTGTTGCACTTGATCTTTGACTGGACTGGTTAGAGGAGAAATCTCTTTGCCCCTTGATAGATGTCTGGCTCAACGTAACCCTGCATCAAAAGAGCCCTCGAGATCCTTGAAATGGTTATTGAAAATGCTATGGTATGATGTCATGATGTTATGTACATGCATGCACAAACAAGTGAGTGTATATACAGGCAAACAATATTCACACAAAGCACACAAAGCCTTAGGTTTAGGCTTGCATGAGGTTCAGGTACTACCCTCTTTCAGTTTGTTGGTTAAAACCTGTCCTACCAAAAGTAACCGGGTTCTAAGGGTCCCAATATCACTGGATTGCTTTCATTGTTCATCGTTTCAATTTAGCCACTGAACTGGCGACCGAAATATTCCAGGAAAGCAACCCTCAATTGAGTGTAGTATCGAGTATCAACCAACCTCGGACTGCACCAAAGTCAGTTATCTCACTACCCTAAAAAGGCTAAGATGGTCAATTAAGGTTCTAAGGTCAGTTGATGCTTCGCGACACCACGCGGCGGCCCCGTACTCTCCTTGACTGAACTCAAGGGTTACCGGTACACACCAAAGTGCCACATCAATGTAGCAGACTGCTTCAACCATGTCGGTATACCCCGCACAGTTCCCTCACAGCCTTGTTGCTACCTAAAAAGGGTTTCCCCAGATCCAGGTTAGGATCTATAAAACTCCGATACAAAGCCCACAAATGTAAAACAAACAAAGCAATCAATTTGGAAACAAAGGTGATCTAAACCCTAAGGTAACCCCACTTTTTAAATGTTTCCCCAGCAGAGTCGCCAGTTCTGTGATACGGTGGGAGAACTGACTTGAGGTTTTGCGTTTGTATTCGCAAATGTTGCGGTTGAGCAAGAGTCGCCACCGACTTTTTATTTTATCCTAAAGGAAAGGTTAAAAAATCACAGCAAAAACCTTTTGAGATTTTTCGTGGGTTCGGGGGGTAGATTATAAAAAGGGAAGGTATTAGCACCCTTTTCATCCATGGTTATCCATGGGCTCTTAGTTACTTGGTTTTTTAGATCACTTGCCTTGTTTTTCGATTGCTTTGAAGATGGTGTGTGTGTGTGGGTGCTTTTGAAAATGTTTTGGAAAAAGATGCCTTGTCTTAGGCAACTAATGTATTTGACTCGTGTTTGAGTGTTTTACAAAAGTGTGAATCTTTTCGAAAAGATGTTTTCAAATGTTTTTGAGAGTTTGTTTGAAAGTGTGGTGGATTGTGGTTTTTTTGAAAAGAAGGCAAATGTTTTTGCAAGTTTGATCTCAAGTAACTAAGAGTTTTGTCTACCCTATTGTACTCAAAGGTTTTTGTCATGTTTTAACCCCTTTTAACAATTTTTGTTCTACCATTGAAATTGGTGGACAATTTTGCGTTTAGGAAGTTTATTCGGGACGGGCGCGGGTCATCGTATGGACCATGAATGCAATGATGCCAAGTGTCTTTGGCAATTTGCTTTGAAGGGACTATGATCATTTCGTTTAGGCAACACTTTGAGACTTATGATCATTTGATTTTGTTTTGTCAAAGGTACTCGACGTGCAAGCATGGCCCATTTTGGAAGGCAACATGTGGGATTACCCTAGGGGGTGCAAGTGTGATTGTGTATTGATTACATGTATTTGTCTTGTATTAGGTTATCTAGCGCTTGATTTTATGTACATACAAACCCTAGGTCTAACCATGGTATAATTGGAAAACTGTAAATTGCGGAATGTAAAATCTACGCTATTACAAAATAGTGTCCGGGAGTGGGGGTATAAATGTACAAAGGGGGTTCAACGAGAAAAATAGACAAAAAAGAAAATAGCGAAAAACAAGATATGTAGAGAGAGAGAGGGAGCCCGCGCGCTGTTGGGAGGCCATCAGAAGTTCTGACCCAGATCCGCTGTCAGATGATCAACCTGTTGGTGAAACTGGATGAGTCAGAACTTCTGACTCTAGAACCTGCAAAACAGAATCTTGTTAGTGGGGAAATCAGAAGTTTTGATTTCCCTGCGCTGCAAGACAGAAGTTTGTTAGTGGAGAAACCAGAAGTTCTGATTCTGCTGAAAAGGCAATAACTCTCAGAGGTTCTGATGTCATTGACAGCAAAACAGGCTTTAGATGTGCTAACGTCAAAGTCAGCATTTGGCTTTTCCCTGTACTAATCAGAACATCTGCAATTCTGTTATTACTCCACAAAACAGGAAACATATTTGGAACAGATCCAGCAAAACAGCAAAAATGTTTCAGAGGTCAGAATCACCAAGGTCACAGGCAAGTCCTATACTGGCTCAGAACGTTCTGAGGGATGAGAGTCCTCAGAACATAAACAGCAATAACATGAATATTTACATTATGTTACTTGAATATGCACAGCTGATGATGCTTAACAGTGTGGTGAGGGTCAGCAGGTGCTTACCTGACTGTTTGGAAAGTGGTGGGTGAAAGTTAACTTTTGGTTCTGGTGGTGTTCTGGACAGATTTGGAAAAGGGGAAGTGAAGGTGTATACGTGTATAGGGTCAGAAGTTTGGAAAGAGCGTTTTTGATTTACAGAAAAGAGCTGGATGTTTGATGAAGTTGAAGGTGAAAAACTTAAAGTTATGAAACAAAGCTGGAGATTTTGGCAGAGTTTCAGAATGTTATGTTGCTAGGAGTTTCGTTTCTCTCTTAGCAGTTTTTCTGTTTCTTTTCTTCAACCTCTTTTGCAGTGGTGAAAGCTCTCTATTTATAGGCAAAGTTCTTGTGGATGCCTTGAACATTTAAGGCGTCAACAGAGTTTGAATTTGTTCTTTGACAGAAATTCCTGGGAAGTTGTGATAACAGCTATCTTTCAGCCTAGGTAGCAGCAGCAGGCGTAGATTGGGGGAAGTGACCTCTGAAGTGGGCGGTGGCGTGAAGACCCATGCCAGAATCTGTGCAAAAGCATTTTCCAAGCCACACGTGAATGCTCAGGAGTGGTTGGAAGCATTAATGGGCATTAAATGGTGACAAGACCTGTCAATACCAACATTCTGGTAAGGGAAACCAGCGTTGAATCAGCAGCGTAAACCATGCTCTGGCCTTGGCTACCTGTTGTCTTAGCAAACTCTGGAGATTCTCCTGGTTTTCTGGTACATTCCTTGGATTTGCTTCTGGACAATCTGGACTTAGAGATTCTGTATCAGTGTAACACCCATTTTTCTGACTTTTCATCTTTTGATTTCAACCTGTTCTGAAGGAGTCTTCATACTTTCCTGTTTCCCTTGCATTCCTTTAGCAAATTCTGACTGAGCTTGTATAACTGCTGAAGGGGTATGTTCTGTTTGAGGCTTACACTCTGAACCACGTTTACAACTTCTGATTGAACTGATGTAGCTGCTGAAGAGCCAACTTCTGACCACGCTGAGCCAAGCTTGCAACTTCTGACCGTCTTCATCTGGAATGGGTTCAGAAGTTCTGAAGCGCTGATTTTTCTAAAAAACACTTATTTTAAAGAAGCACTTAGAATTTGATTCTTCTCAAGATAAAAGTGTTGCCTCTGGAGTTCGTGAGATCATCTTGCTCTTGTAAGCGGCTTGCTTGGGCAAAGGGATAACTCAGGACTTGGATTTGTTTCAGGGGGACTTTGAAAAATCCAAGATGGTTTCCTGAAGAAAGGGAGGGCAAATTTTGGGGTACAACACCTTGCCATTTTGTTTCATAGCTCCGTGATGTTGGTGAATGTCATGGGTCAGGGTAATATCAAGATTACGGCATATCGACGAGATCGGCGAACCTAGTTGGAGAGTATTTCTTTCCCATAATGGCTTTTATTACGTTTCTTTGTCGCACTCTCATGTGTTATCTTGATTGATTGTTTTAGCATTGTCTGCATATAGGATTTTGTTTATAGTTGAATGTCAGTCTTGATGCGTTGAATATTTTTGCCTTGAAAAAATTATTTCATTTTGCTTAATCCATCTAGTATCACTCTTTAATCGATTTTTCGGGCATTTTGATACCAATTGTGCCAATTCTTTTGCTCAGCCAAGAGTTTGGGGGAGGGAGTTTAGCTAAAAACGATGAATGTAGTGGTATGCTTTTGAGTAGAACCCCGTTGACGATGTACAGGCATTGTTTCAATCCCCAAACACCGGAGATATAAGGGAGTTAGACCCTCGTTAACCCCTCTGAGCCTTCGAAGTAGGAGTTTCTTTTCCATTCAAATAAAAAAACCCTTTTTTTAACTATGGGCAGGGTAGATGTTCAGTTAATTTGACCAAGCATTCGAATTTCAGAAGGAATGTCCCATCTGAGGATCACCACATTTTATCTTTCGCATCATGAGATCAGAAAAAAATGTCAAAACCACTATGTTCATTTCCTCACAAAGTTCTGAGGTCGAGATCGAATTAATATAATAATAGTTATTCCTCACCAACCAAGGAATGAGGCATTTGCTTTCTTCAAAAAAAGAAGAAAAAAAGAAAAAAAGTTCAAATACCTAAAGTCACATTGACTTGTTCAAAGAGGAAAGTATGAATAAGAAAGAAACAAAAAGCCCCACTAAGTCGAAACTTGAAAACAAGTCGCTTAGGCAAAAGTTAGGGCATCCCGTTGGACTTCCAAAAAAAATTGAAATTCAAAAGATTTTGTCCATGAAAAAGTTAGGGAAAAGAAGAGCCTAAAAGGCCGAGAAAGATTATTCAATAAATTTTCATCAAAAGAAGAGGAACAATAATATCAAAAACAGAAGCAGCAAAAGTTATGTGACAATCATGTTGGAGAATTTGTTATGATCACTCTACCATTATAAATCCTTTTGAAATATGAGTACTTGTGTTAAGTCAGCCGAACTTAGGACAAGAGAATATCACGAAGGGGGTAGGCACCAAATACCTTGAGCCTTGAAAAACTTTTTTTTCTAAAAAACCTCGAACCAGGCCACGTTACAACCTTTAAAAGTCCTAACTGAAACAAGGGTTTAACTTGAAAGCATACTACAACAGGATAACGTTTCCTAAACTCCCAAATATGTGTTGCATATCCATGTTGGTATCTTATCACCCACATCTTGACTCGCTTAAAAAAAAGGGGGGGAAGAAAAGTTTTAAATTTTTTGCACTCTAGCCAGTGATTCATTCACAACAGAGATGTGACACTTTGTTAAAGTTTTTAAACTTCAAGGCTTAAATAATTACCGCATCAGGTCTGACATTCCCAAAATAAACATCTTTCTGCATGCAAAACATTTGTTTGACATCAAAAAAGAGTTTACACGTTGAACACCTGTAAAGAGCTTAATGATTGCCAGGAAGGGAATATTTGGTTTTTCTTTTGTTAGACAGGGCCCATGTATGAATAGGACTTTACCTATCCCTAGTGAGGTTTCGTTTCCGCAGCAAAGTTTTGTTGCCCCAGGAATCTTCTTTTAAAAGCTTCATTCTGAGACTCCGGATTTGAGGATATCGCACATCCCCAACGGAGTTGCTAACAGAGATCCCTCGCCATGACCTCTCATTTCTTAGCCGATATGCTGACTGGGGCATCCTTATGTTACGATCTTCCCTTATCCCCAGTAAAGTCGGTACTGTGTGACTATTTTCATGATCTATCCAATGGTTGCATTCCAAGAAAAATCTCTCCAACAAGAATATTCAACAGAGTTCTGTATCCCCGGCAAAGTCTCGTTTCCTCAACAGAGCTTTATTCCCCCAGCAAAGGTTATCACCTCACACATCGGGTTTGTTATCTTGGTATTATCCTCAACATGGCCGCGCGTTGTCTTTTCCAGAGATTACAGTCTTGCCCTGATCTTCTCCCTCAAAGTCTAATCTTTAGATAAGCGTTCTTCTCCAGAAGCTACAGTGTCAATCTGATCTTCCCTAAGAGTTTTCAATTTATTTTTGCAGCTTCTCTCAATGTTTGTGGCCCATTTTTACTGATTGTTCGGTTGTTATTCCCCGCAAAGCTTTATCTCTTTGAGGTTCCCTCTCCAGTGGTTCCCCATATTTTCTCCTCTCATTTGGATTTTGCAATTTATTTTTGTAAGTCATGTCAGATTCTGACTTCTTGGTTATTGGCCTCTCGTTTGGCCATTCCCCAGTGGAACTTTTAAACATGCATCATTACATTGCATCTACCAAAACGCGTAGCATTTCCATTATATGGAGTATTGCGCTATATAAAAAGAATTCAAACATGCATCGGAATATAAGCCATTATTGTTTCTATTGTCCCCATTGAATTTGCTAATACTTCGGACTAAATCCCCAGCGAGGTCTTCGTCCTTATTATCTCAGTTTCCTCCCCATACCAATATCCTTTTGATGTCAATCATTTGTTTGTTTGAGTGTCTACTCTTGACTATAGTTCAGTTACGCCCTAGCGCGGTCTTCTCGGGTTTAGTCTTCGCTACCCTCTCCGGTTCATTCCAATGTCTATTGAGGCACCTTTTTGAATACCAGTTTCGTCTTGATATTCGCTTTCAGTAGGTTTTTAGGTGTACGCCCTAATCTCCTTGCTTTGGGTTGAGCTCAGAGTTTAGTCTCCTCACCTTGCGTATGAAATCCAGTTTTGTCCTGGTACACATCTAGTTTAATTTCGCCTAACTAGTCATTTAGTCGAGTTTCGTCTCGTTTTTTCTTTCATACCTTGGACCCTTTGAAGGTGTTCGTTTACCGAGTGCAGTGTTCGTACTGCATCCCTGGTCTGAAATCGGTCTCCTTTGTTCCTTGGATTCTTCTATCAGTTTTCGTCACTGTTTGTCCATTGATCTGAGACCAACAGGTGCTCTGAGAAACATGCGCTCTCATTATTCTCGCTTTGGGTCGAGTTTTGCCTCGTTACCCGTGCGCGAAATCCAGTTTCGTCCTGGCACTCATCTAGTTTAGTTTCGTCTAACTGGTTATTGAGTCGAGTTTTGTCTCACTTTTGTTCCTCTTTTCTAGCATTCTTTCAGTTCCTTCATACTGTCTATCTTAGTTTGAGATTAACAAGTGCTCCTAGAATCACGCACTCTAGCCACTTTTGCTTTGGGTCGAGCTCAGAGTTTCGTCTCCTCACCAGCGTACGTTTTCTTTTCCAAAGCTTAGTTTCGCCTATACTCTGTGGCTTGAGTCTTATCTCACCCTTTTTGAGGCCCAGTTTTTCCCTGGCACATTTGTCCAGAAGTTTAGTTGCGTCTACTCTTCTTTGTTTTTGTTCTGTTTCGACCTGCGTTACAGTTTCGTTCTAACGCATGTCTTAAGGGTTTTATGTTTCTTTTTTCTCTCTTCTTCAAGAGTGTAAATTTTCGGGTTCTTTTGTATTCAATCATCTTCAACTCTGAACGCTCGAAAGTTGTCACTTTTCTCATTTATCATGTTGAAGACATTTGAATAGGGGCAGCTGTTGCACCCCAAAATTTACCCTCTTGATTTAGGCTCACGCTTCATCATGATTATCATATTGCATTGCATTCATACATTGTGGTGGGATCAAAATACTTTGGTTATCAAGTCTTCCTCAAGCTTTGAAGGTTGATTGCATTGACAAGTTGCTCAAGTAGAACCTTATCATCTAAACCTCTGGATCTTTCAAGCTCAAAATTTATTGCATATCTCAAGATATTTTATCCATCTCTTTGGATCATCAGAGAATTGAAGTTTGTGTTTGATTATAAGAAGAATCACTCTTTTGATTCACCAGTCAAATTAGAGCTTTGTTTGAGCAAGGTTATTGATCAATGTACAAATCTTAATTTGGAAGCTACAACATCTCTTTGGTATTTGAAAAATCTTTGTATAAGAAATTAGCCAAGATGCCCAGAGGATTTGAAGTTTTGGAGATGATTCATCAGTCTCCTAAGGTGTCAACCAAAATTAGGGTTTGGGATTTCACCAAGATTTCTTGAAAATTTTGAAGTGAAACTTTGTACATGGCCTCTATATATTTGGAAAATCATATGTTTGAAGTCTTGCTCATCAATTTTGAAGGGAAGTGGATCAATTGATTCAAAGGGGCAAAATGGTCATTTTGGTCAAAATCAGTCAAAGTCAAGGTTGACCAAGTGAACTTTTGGCCAACCATCAATTCAAGGGTGTACTTTTCATATTTCAAGTCCATTTTTATCATTGGATCAAAGAGATTGAGGTTTGGGTTGAAACTTGTTCATGAAGAAACCCTAAAAGTTTCTAATTTTGGAAAATAAGGACTTAACTTCAAAAATTCATATTTTATTCACCTTTGATCAAAAAAATGCAAATGAAGTATGCTTGGAAAGCTAAGAGGATGATCTCTCATCTCCTTTTGGTCTCATATCCAAATTGGCAAGGAATCAAGAATTATGGTCTTTGGAAGTCACAGAATTATAGGTCATTTTCCAAAATTATTGAATTTCAAGCTCGATTTTGAGAGACTTAATGGATTCAATTGCAAAAACTCCAAAATAAGGAATAGTAGATCTTTTCAATACCTTTCCAAATTGTGCTCATTTGTGTCCAAATTCAAAAATATGAGCAAGTTATGAGCTTTGGAATTTGGAGGAATTTCATTGAATTCATGTATACCATGCAAATTGCAAATTCTTGATAACTTGATTTGTGGCCATTTGTTTCACTTCAAACTTGGACCATGACTAATTTGCAATGTACCAAGGCCCATCATGCCAAAGTTTGAGCTACACATGACAAATGCAACGGCAACTCGTGGTTTTGCAAAAAGTGGCATGAAAATGCCTAATCACCAACACTTGATTAAGACAAGGAATTAAGCCTTGATTATTTTGCTAATCTCTTCCTGAGATAAAATGGATTGAAATGCATGTAAAAGGAAAGCAAACGCACGAGGGATTTGAGGGTTGCATGTGCACACTTCATTTTAGCCAAAAGAGGATTTCATTCTTTCTAACGGTTTTCAGTGTAAAAAACCTATCCTACCCTCCTCTTCATGCTCTATATATTGAGAGGCAAGCTTCATTGAACAGGATGCGTGCTTCATTTCATCCCTGAACTCAAAAACTCCATAGCCACTTGTTCTGCAAATTTCTTCGATTCTCTCAATTCATTTGTGCGTTCTGGCTGATTCTTCTTGCATTCTCTTCTCCAAGTGATAAGGATTGTAGATCGAGGCTTGGTTTGCAACTGGAGTGAAGGAGACAGTAGATTCGTTTTTGCCTCAAAGGTTAGAATTCTTAACTTTGGATCTTGATTTCTAGCCGTGCATTGTGTGATTTGAGTTCATAATCTTGTTGTTTGAAGTTCATTAAGTGTTTCTGTAGCTTCGGAGCTTTTGATTTGATGAGATATGCATGTATGATGCATCTGAAATTTTCTGCTCAGTAAGTTTTTGTCATTTTCATGCAATCCGTTCTTGATCCATGGTTAATTATTTGATGTGATTCGAATTGCAATGTGTAGTATAATATGCTGGCTTTAATTTGCACAAACTTTCATGAAAATGGTGTAGAATTGAACGTGTTATATTGATTGGAACATGAGGTGTTGGATCTGATCATGCGCGCATTTTTGCCCTAGCCAGAGGTTGAAGATGATTGTGTGGCCTCCTCTGGTTGGTTGGCTTGTTTCTTTAATTCATTTGAATTTTGTTTCATAAATTTATTTTCATGATTTTATTTCTTGCTCAAAAATGGTTGAAAAATTATGAAAAAATTCAGGAAACCTAAAAATAATAATCCTGACCTTGTGCATTTTTTTTATAATTTTTGAAAATGTTTTGATTGGTTTAAAAAATTTGTGTTATTATTTAATTATTTGTTTTGTGTTTATTTTTGTTTTAATATTTCTTTGATATGAAAAATTCCACAAAAATTATCTTTGACTCAAAAAATTAATTAGAAATTGATTCTGATTTTTGTTTAGCATTTTTTTTTCTATTTTTTATTATAAATTTAATTCGAGAAGGTTATTTGAAATATTTGTTTCATAATTTTTGTTTTAAATATTTTTCTAAATCCAAAAATCCTCAAAAAAATCATGTAAGTTTGTTTTCAATCATAGAATCTAAATATAATTTTATTTTGACCTTTTCATGACTTTTGGCTAGGGTTTACATTTTTACCATTAAATAATAGTTTAATTATTAATTGTTTGTTTGATTTTTATTTTAATATTTCCCTTAATTCAAAAATTCCATAAAAAATCAGGGATGTGTGTTTTTAATTCTAATATTTGAGTATAATTTTGGTTGGATATTTTTCTGATTTTTTATTAGAATTTTATTTTGAGATATAAATATTTGTTTAATTGATTAATTGTTTGAATTTGATTTTATTTTGGACTTTTCTTTAATTCAAAAAATATGGAAAAATAGGTATTCTGACCTTTTGAGCTTTGTCATGTTTGATGTATATTTGTTCTGATTTTTTTTTGAATTTTGATCTTGGCTAATCAATATTTAAGATTAAAAGTCAAGAATTAGGGTTTTGTTGCTTATTGTGTAAGTTTCATGTTCAAAACCATTATGCCCTAGATTTTCAATGGAATTTAAGTCTTGATTAGGGTTCATGGATGTGTTGAGGATCTGAAAACCATTTTTCTTGAATTATTTGACTTGGTTTGATATTTTTCTAAAAATTATTTTGAAAACTTGTCTAGTTTGGTAGATTTGCCAACTAGTTGTGAACTTTTGGCCTCATTTGATCCCCTCCTCAATCATTCATGAACATAAGACTTCCTTTCTGACTTCTACACACTTCAAAGAGGCTAAGAATTTTTTTGGTTTGAATTATTGATCATTGTTTCTATTTTTGATGTATTTTTGAAGTGAAGGTATCCAATTAATGTTGTATATCTTGTTGCAATTTGCTAGATGGCCAATGAACTTGGGTGAGGCCTATAATTGGACACCTAATGATCATGTTGGATATGTTCATCCAAATAAACTCAAGTCATTTCACTTAATGACCCATGTTTGAATGATTGAACCTTTTGATGCATTGTGTGGAATTCCTCTTCTTGTATGCTTGTGAGATGTGATGAAGTATTTGAGTATGATTGAATTGTGTTTGCTACTGACCTTCATGGTCTTTGATTATATTCTTCTCAAGCTCCCATGATCCTTGATTGATATTCAATTGTCAACTCAATATGGTGATAAAAAGGAGCAACATTCCTCTAATTTTGACCTAATTGTGCATATGCTTGTTTCTTTTTGTCTACCATACCTAATGCTCTGATAATTGTTATCATGTTTTTTCTCACTTCATCATGTCATCATCCATCCCTTATGTGAATCATCATTCAATTTATGGGAATACTAACTTGGCTATTAAATGTGCGAGGTACTTTGAGAAAAGTTTTCCATTTTTTGATTTGAGGCTACTGTGTTTCACTTTATTTGTGGAACACAATTTATTATGTTTGCACTACTCTTGTGCTTGGCATATTTGGTAGTCTATGCAGGATATATACATGTGATTATGAATGCTATACATTGCCCATGGGATCTGTTCATATCTGATAATCTCATTACTTACATCCTGATGGCGTAATCTCTGACTTGATTTGTCTGCTGATGCCAGCTTGCTTGAAGTTCTATGGGTTTCTTTTATTCTTGCTCAGTTGCTACGGATAGTTATCCGTTTGGTATTGCACTATTTCCTTTCTTCTATTTGCATAGTTCTATGTTGCATGATGGGACCTCTGTTGCTGATATATGTCAGGAGGCCCTCTGGTTTTTTTGTCTAATACATATGTTTATTATTTTTCTTCTTTAATTGTTGATCGATGAGTCACTCAATTTAGAAATTGAGATCACGACTTCGCTCTCAATGCATGTTCCCTATAGGATGTTTATTGTTTTTTCTTCTTTAATTGTTGATCGATGAGTCACTCAATTTAGAAATTGAGATCACGACTTCGCTCTCAATGCATGTTCCCTATATGATGTTTATTGTTTTTCTTCTTTAATTGTTGATCGATGAGTCACTCAATTTAGAAATTGAGATCACGACTTCACTCTCATTTCATGTTCCCTATAGGATAGTTTTGTTAAGCTTCCCCAAACATGTTAATTAAGGTAGGAATCCATGTATGCTAACATAGGGTAGGATTTTCCTTTATCCTTAACCTTAGGGTCAACCATTGTATGATAACACTAGGGATAGTGCTAGGCTAGTTTCCCTTAGTTGTTTTTCCTTCCTTTGCATTTTTGCATCTTAAAACAAATTTTGTTTTCTTGGCAAATCATAAAACACTTCTAATAAACTCAAACCCTTCTTCAAGGTAAAAGATACAAACCAATTTATTTGTTTGTGCGCCTCTTGGATTTGTTTGTACTACCTTTCAGCCGATGTTTCGCCATCACTCATTTGTTTGAAGCTGATGTTTCGCCATCGCACATGTTTGTTATCCTACTTTGATTCTCAATATCATTGCTAGGTGTGATGTTTCGTCATCCGTTTTATTGATGTTTCGCCATCTTTTCCATGATACCTTATTATTTCTTAGTCGATGTTTCGCCATCGCACACTTGTTTGAAGCCGATGTTTCGCCATCGCACATGTTTGTTATCCTACTTTGATTCTCAATATCATTGTTAGGTGTGATGTTTCGTCATCCATTTTATTGATGTTTCGCCATCTTTGCCATGATACCTTGTTATTTCTTAGTCGATGTTTCGCCATCACACATTTGTTTGAAGCCGATGTTTCGCCATCGCACATGTTTGTTATCCTACTTTGATTCTCAATATCATTGTTAGGTGTGATGTTTTATCACCCGATTCGTTTGATGTTCTGCCATCTTTGCCATGATATCTTGTTATCTTATAGCCGATGTTTCGCTATTGCACATTTGTTTGAAGCCGATGTTTCACCATCGCATATGTTGGTTATCCTACTTTGACTCTCAATGTCATTGTCAGGTGTGATGTTTTATCATTTGGGTATTTCACCATCTTTGACATGTTACTTTTGTTATTAATTAGCCGATGTTTTTACCATCTCATTTGTTTGTTGTTTCATTTGATGTTTTACCATCTTGACTGTTTCTGTTGTCTTAACTAAAAAACACAAACCAACCAGAATATATAAGCTGAACTATGGCTGCTCTGATTCCTTAAAAGGGATACGTAGGCATTGGGGTAGGGCCCGATCGAGCATAACTTTTATTTTCCCTACATTGTTTTCTCTTTTTTTCGCATACATTCCTTTTAAGCCATAGACATAGGATTTGACCACACCCATTAGATTAGACAACAAGAGTGGATACCGTAGAGTACTATGGGCGTGTGGGGTGCTAATACCTTCCCATCACATAACAGACTCCCTTACCTGATCTCTTGGTCGAAAGACCACGATTTCTCCCTTTTCAGGTTTTCTCGATGTTTACCTTTCCCTTTTGGCAGGATAAAAGATGTTCGGTGGCGACTTCATTGATATTTCATTACGAGATGACGGTTCGGCCAGGTGGTTTCAGGTAGGTGCGAAATAAACTACCTAGCCCATAGAGGAGTGCAACACTAGAGGGTCCCCCTTATTTTTAGAGTGCGAGCATGCAGAGAGTGTAGAATATCCCCGAGTAATGTAGGTACCGGATTCTGAGATAGAAAAACCTGGATTGTGCTCACATCTACGAATTGATCCGCATTAGGGAACAATACCATCCCGTAGACAAGGAGCGCCAAAACCTCTTCAAAAGCTTATAGGTCCAGGGTATCCCAAAAATAGTAAGCCTTCTCGAACAGAAATTTAATCGGAATTCCTTGAACACTCCCTCTGGTTTCCCAATTTGTCACTATGTCGGACCGTTGTAAGGATAGAGCTTTAGCAATTTCTTTAGGTTTGGGATGTCTTTCTGTACCGCTGAAAGGTAGCTGATCAAGAATGGGTATCCCTAATAACTGAGAAAATTCCTCCATAGTAGGCACCAACTGGTAATCCGAGAATGTGAAACAGTGATGCAGAGGATCGAAGAACTGAAACAACACTTTCAACATTTCTTCGTCAGGTTTTGCAGTGACCAAGTTGAGCAACCGGCCATGCTTTTCAGTGAAAGGAGAGCTTTCGGGAATCCTTACTGCCAAGTCCCTTAATTGGGGAGATACTTTCACTACGTTAATATGAATAGTGTTCATGCGGGCGGATGCCATATCCTACAAAACAGAGCAAAGATGAGCCCTAGAAACACTTGAAACAGTTAGTATGATATGCTATGGTATGATGTTTATGATGTCATGATAAATCACAGGTATAGCAAACACAGACAAACCACACCAAGTCCTTAGGTTTAAGTCCTGCTTGAGTTTTAAGGTCATGCCCTCTTGAAGCTGGATTGGTTCAACCTGTCCTATAAATATGTAATCGGGTTCTAAAGGGATCTCAATATCACCGATCTTTCCCCTAAGCCTTGTTCAATCGACGATTGACTCGTAATCAAACAAAACTCAGAAGTCAAACCTCAATGAGTGTAGCATCGAGTATCTATCGACCTTGGGCATACACCAAAGTCGGCCATCTCGCTACGTCCTACTGGCCAAGTTGTGCAATTAAAGGTTCTAAGGTCAGTTGATGCTTTATGACACCACGCGGTGGCCCCGTACATCTCCCTGATTGACTCAAGGGTTACAGGTACCAACCAAAGTGCCACATCAACGTAGCTACTGCTTCAACCGTGTCGGTATACCCCAACATAACTCTCTCACAATTTATTGCTACTTACCTAAAAGGTGTTTCCCGATCCGGGTGTAGGATCAAATAATCCAAACAGTTCCCATAAATATAAAGCAAGCAAGATAATCAAGAGAAAGCAATTAAATATGACCTAGATCCTAAGGTTTACCCCCACTTTATATTCTTCTCCCTAGCAGAGTCGTTTGTTCTGTGATACGGTGGCAGAACCAACTGTTAATATTGGTTTGTGTTTTTTGTTTGCAAATTTCGCGGTAAACAAGAGTCATCATCGACTTTTATTTTATCCAATCAGGAAAAGGAAAAAGAACAAAAAAAAACCTTTTTCGAGATGTTTCTGAGTACGGGGGGTAGATTATAAAAAGGGAAGGTGTTAGCACCCCTTCTATCCGTGGTTTTCCATGGGCTCTTAGGTACTTGCTCATTTTGAAAACTGCTTGTGTGTGCTTTGTTTTGAAAAGTTTTGTTTTACTTCGTGTTAACCCTTGTTTCTGTCCTCAAGAGTGTTGCGAAGTTGTTTTTGAAAACTTTGTTTGGGAAAGTGTTGATGTGAAAAAGTTTTTGTTTGTTTGAGCAAGTACCTAAGAACTAATCTACCTACTCGAAAAAAGTCTGTTCGTTTTCCTTTTAGACAATGCTATCCCATTATTGAGAAATAGGTAGCATCGTCGTTGGAGTTTTTTAGGAACATTCGAAGGGACAAATACGATCACAAAAGCAATGTTAGGAAATGTTAGTAATCATCCTAAAGCCTTAAAGATCTTTTTTCCGAGGCAACATCTGAATGGGTCATTTTAGATCTTTCGGGGCTAGAGGACAACCACTAACAAACCCTATACTTCATGACTGTTTACCGAAGGCAACCGGAGTGGAGTAAACCTTAGGAGTGAGCATGTGCGAGTGTAATTTTTAGTTAATTTATCTTTGCACATTTAAGGTTTTCTACCGTATTAATTTTCAGTTTGTCTTTCCATACAATCCTATTAACATACATCTAAGCAGTTTATAGTTTGCCTAAATTAAAGCGAGAAAGTTAAAGTGCTAGCTATTACAGGGCTTTTGCAGATACATAATTATCTTGGACTGAAAATAAAGATGTGGAATTTAAAATCTAATTAAATCTATTACAAACTCGGAGCAGTTACAATAATAGAAAAAGGAATTAAAAATACGCGCGGCGAATTAAATGCGAAAAATAAGTAGAAACCTAAAAAATCTAATTGTAAAAATATTTAGGTTATTTTTGAGAAAAATTAAGTTATGTACAAAATTAAACCCTAATTCTAATTATTTTAAAAAAAGAATTAAATTGCCCTAATTTTAATTAACCTAATTAATTAAATAAATAAAATATTTTTATGAAAAAATGATTTTTGATGTTTTTGTGATTTTTTTGATTAAATAAAAAAACATGATTTGTTTGGTGTTATTTAAAAATATTAACCTAATTTAATCCAAAATAAAATAATTTGAAAAAAGAAAGAAATAGCCTGAGGGGTGTAGGCCCATATGGAGGATGTGGTTGATGAATTTCACTCCAAGCCCATATTAGTTGGCCCAAACAAATGTTGGATCCTGTGTGTGAGGATCAGGAGTGTCTACCATGCGCTTGCATATTTGAAGGTGTTGGATCTGAATAGTGGAAGATCCAATGATGGTGACCTGGAAGTGTATGGTGTGCACGCAGGTGATAGTGACACATGATCTACAAAGAAATAAGGAGAAAAATAACATGTAGGAGGCAGGGATCGAACCCCTGACCTCCTACACGCGTGCCTTGCAACGCCTTGCCTCTTGCCACTAGACCATCTGTTTCATTTGTTTACATAATACAAACAATATATTTTATGAAAAGTTAGTGCAGTAATAAAAACGCGCGAGATTCAAACAACTCACTCACGCCTCGCCACGCAACTGTCTTCTTCACTAAGACCGTCATCTTAGGCAAAGACTTTTACCTACAGACAACGTCTATAACTATAACTTGTGCACTTCAAAAATCACGTTTAAGCAATATAAATAAAATTCAAGACCATGGATCAATTGGGTTTGACCCTCTGATCATAATGGTGTCCTTCATTAGGGACAATTGTTCCTGCATTTGAAAGCCCTAAAACGACAAGGTAAACCCTAACAATGGCAAATATGCATACAAGCATCAAAACGCAAAATTAAGTAAGCTAAAACATTCTAAATGATGATACAAACACAATGTTATGCTTAAAAGTGATTAATCATGCGTGAATAATCAAACTCAGATTCAAGAGATGAACCAAACCGTGAGAATCGTATGTCCTATTTCTGGGCTTAAGAAGGCTTGCAAATGATTGGAAAACATTCTGGAGATGTCCATGGAACGTTTGATAGCTTTGGAATGGTTTGAATTGCCCTCTAGGTTAGAAATGGATCTACCACTTTTTGTCAATTTTTTCAGTTTTATTTCCCAGCTCTCACGACTTCAAACCTTGTTCTTTTGGCTTGTGTATGTTCTATATATGTAGTAGAACTGATTAGGTTAACAAAAACAAATTAAATCTTTGTGAATCATGGAAATTGGGTTTGATTTTGCTCTTGTATTATATCTTTCCAAAACAAGCATAATCATGCCAATTTTTCTTCAATCATCCCTTGCACAATTTGATATGATATTCCAGCCTAATTGGATTTTATTCCTACAAAAAATCAGATCAAAAATCAATCTTTTATGTTTTTTGCAATTTATTTGATTTAATCTAACTTTTAATAAATAAAAATAAAAATCAAAATAAATAAATAAGAAAATAATATATGGAGGATGATTTGGGTCATGGACCATGTCACAAATAAGATACAGTCATGAAAAGCTAGGCCCATTTGACAAAAAAATGTATTTTTGAGCACATTTGACTTTTGGCAATTTTTGCAAAAATGGTCAACTTTGACAAGGCATATCTCCTCCAATTTAACCCTAGAGAGGTATTCTTGGACTTTTTATAAATCTTAGGATGTCCTCTAAATAACCCTTTTGGTTTGATCTCAATTGGGTCTTCCATGTTCATGTAAGAAGCTTTGACCCAAAAGGTGTTTTTGTTGACTTTTCAAAAGGACCTATAATATAGAAATTCATATCTTTTGATGAGTGCATATTTTGAACTTGTGGGATGAATATGAGTTGTAGGGAATTGCATCCTCTTCAAAATGAGTCTGGGATGGAAAATTTCTGATAAAGTATGAAGAAGTTATGTCTGGATAAAGTTTGGTTGACTTTTCCTATGAAACCCTAATTTAGCAACTTTTGGGTTTTGATGAATTTGGGGGCATTCCTTGAGGAATCATGATCAAACCTTGATAAAATGATGGATATATCTTCAAATTGTTGATGTTGACCAAAAATCTTGAAGTTTGACTGTATGTGGGCCACAATTGACTTTTGACCTAGTACAATTGATTTTCAGGCATTTGGGCAATTGACTGAGCAAACTTCTTGTGCAAGGCATGAAACTTGACATGGATGATCTTGAGAACATATTGGGACAATGGAAAGAATTTGGGACCCTTGGACTTCTACCATCTTGATGAAAATGGAATCCCTAGTTTGAGGTACGTTGCCTTAGGAGAGAGTTTGTCTGGTCAACTCTTGGGCATCCTTGAGCCAGTTGAGGACCTCAATGGACATGTATTGAGTAAAATGAGAGGGCAAATTTTGGGGTACAACATAAGTCATGAAGAATTGCGATTTTCACATGTTCAACACAAAGATCAACATTTGAAAACCTCATCAACATACATACAGTCACGCCATCTAAACCATTTCCAATATATACACATACATACTCATACAAAAATCTTAACCACATGTGCATTCTGGAAAAAAAACCACACATAGTGTCATGCTTACAATTCATCCATGCTCAATACAAGCAAGAATAGGGAGCATGAAGCAGAAGTTATGCTAACATGTAAAGATGTCATTTCAGGCCAGGTAACATACATTAAAGGAGAAATTTGAAGTGCTATATCCAATATAACAAAAATCAGTAAGAAAAAAACAAATACCATGTTATGACATCCCAATTTTATACCTCCATAGCTTGCTCACCTGTGCAATCAACCATGGAATTTTCCTTCAGTCCGCTATACATTCGAAGTCGGCCTTGTAAAAAAAAGATGGAAATCTTACACGTTCGATTCAAGCCCTACACCAATATCAGAACATAACGTTAGGCAACCCAACATCATTCATATACAAGCTACATACACTAACTAAAACAATCCCACAGAAAAAGAAACAGTTAACATTCGACTCGCACGTGCCCTATCAAAATCCGAAGCCGAAGCAAGCTAACATTGATCTGATATAATCACTAAAACAGATGCAAGTTAATTATTTACTAAACCAGTTCAAATTCCTCCAACACAAAAAAAAAATCAATCCAAAACCGATGTAAAGTCGATTGCTTAACAAAATAAAATCAACAGAAAATATAAAAGAGGATGGGAGATTAAATCAGAAAGGTGAGAAGCATAATTATTGGAGGAATAAAAAAGGGAAATCTTGACAAATTCCAGCTCAGCATTCAAGAGATGATAAGCAAAAGGAATACTCATGGAAATTCAGAATAGTACAGAAAGAGAAAAGTTTAGAATTTGCCAGCTCATGAAATATCAGGAAAAACATGAGTATAAAATTAGTAAAACTTGCAGAGAAAGTTTTCAAAAATATCAGATGAATCCTAGCCATTCAATCAGTAACAAAATTTCACTAATCAACAACTTAGATTCAATCTCACGTAATAAACTTTTCAAGCTCATAACAGAAATATAAGGCAGAAAAATATCCTCTGGAGATTCATTCTCACATTCTTGGAGAATTACCATAAACTGAAAACACCAAAAAAACCTCTCTCTGAACCTCCACCCTTAATCACCTTCGTTGTTCTTCAACCTTATCTCAATTGCAGTTCTGCAACTTCTCTCTGAAGAACCTTTAATCTTCAAATCTTCATAATCTCTATGATTTTCTTGTTACTCCATATTCATGGATCACCATCTTCAACGGATCTGAAACATTCATCAACATCTTCCTTCACACATTCTTCATAGCTCAACATCGCAACTTCATCCTTCACAATACTGCAACAGAACAACAACGATTCAAGAATACACACAGAAACTCTGAGAATTGAAACAAAAAGGAAAACGCGAAGAAGAAGATTCAAGCAGAGACAAGGTACACCTGAAATAACATCTTCGTCTCCATCACCTCCGAGGTAGATTACTTTGGATTCTCTCATATCTTTCCCCGTTCCTTGATACCACCGTGTAGAGGTTGATGTGTAGAACGAAAGCCCCGAGGAATTGGGATCAGAAGCTCCACGATGGATATTGAATTTAGCTTATAAGCCCAGGGTTTTCAGAGAAACTTTGTTAGATTTAGAATGGAACACGTGAAATTGGATAAAACAAAGAGATATCACGAAGGAGGATGTTCGGGCGAGTTGAATGACGGTGACGACAGATTAGAGAAGAATAAGTTTAGTTACACCGTTGATTATTGAGAAAGAGGGAGAAGATCACAGTTTGATAAGCTGAAAGATGATAATGATGCGTAAATCATGATGATGCTGAAGAATAATATGGACCTAGATTTGGAGAGTGGATCGAGTTCCACTAGGCCCATCAATGTTTTTTTGGAACCTATGGGTAGAGCAAACAAAGCACCCGAGCTCATGGTTGATGGATTGAAGTAATCAGACCAATCTCCGATTTTTTGTGAAGCTTAAAACCATGGTGGCAAAAGAAAAAAACTGCTTGTTGGATCACATTGCGGGGCCTTAGCGCCAACTTGCTTCACCATAGGCCCTGATCCGACTTTTGCACCCCCTAGACCTTATTTTTTTACTATTTGCAATTTATTTTGAATAATTTCGGTTAATTTTTTAGACTTGTTTGAATTTTCTTCACATGATAAAAAATAATAAAATCATTAATAAAATTTGTTAGATTTTTTATTTGATTTTAGGAATTAAATAGGGATTATCCGATTACTAGAGATTTATAATTCACCTTTGCTTGTTGAGATTTGAGTTTTATGCAAGTTTATCTTTGATATGTGGATGTGCTTGAGATTCCGATTGTGATTTATTTTCAAATCGACGATATTTCGATGTTTGTTTCGGACATTTGATTTCTGACTCTTTTCTTTGCTTGGTGAAGCTTACTCAAAGTTTTTTGAGTTTCTCTGTTTTCGCTCGCAGCGCTACGAACTTTTGTTCGTTTGGTATTTTATCTCGTTTACCTCATTTCAGCATGTACCGCTTTCTAGAGACCATGTATAGTAAGGGTATTTATTGCTTTCTAGAAATCATGTAAAGTAGGAAGAATGAAATAAAGAGCGTGCACTCGAAGTCGCTCTTTAAAGTTCTTTAGCAGGCACCGTTTTCTGTATGCTAATTGTGGTTGTTTAAAATCCTACCTTTGAAGTAGGTATTTCACACGTGTGTTTACATTTGTGCCCGCATATATTACAGGTGATAAGTCCTCAATAGGAGGCAAGCGGGGAGGGTCCGTAATCGACCCCCGCACATTCTAATATGTGTCATCCTTAGCTCACGTTGTACGTCGATGCTTCATATTCGTTCAAATCTTGTGTATTGAGTCCGTCATATGGGGAAGGGTTTTGCAATCAAACCCCCACGCTTTGTCAGGGGTTCGCATTGGCCAATACTGATACTCTGTGATCGTTCATATTGTCTTCTGTCGCCTATCTCGATCTTCTATATCTTGGTTAGGTGTTCAATCGCTTTGGACATCAGATTTTTTTTAATTTCATCTGTCTCCCGTTTGTTTGCATCGGGTGATACGCTCCCCTTAGATAAAATATTTCTCTTGTTTCCCCCATCCCTTTGAGTCAGTATATGTTGCTCATGTTTGTGTGCTTTTTCTAAAGCACTTGTTTTCTTATTTGTTTGCTATACCATGTTCCCTTATGATAGAAATCTGTATGCTCCCTTAGGATCGCTTGATTAGAGTAGCTTGTGAGCTAGACATTAGGATTGTAATCCATGCATGTCAACATATGGTAGAGATTTCCCTTTTCATCCTCAACCTTAGGATTAATCATTGTACGATAACATTAGGGATAAAACTAGATAGTCTTCCTTAGATGTTTTTCTTTCTTTTGCATCCTTGCATTAAGACTAAAACTTTTTTCTTGACAAATCATAAAACATCTAACAACTTCCAAATCCTTCTTCAAGGTAAAAAATATCAACCAATACAAACCTTTTCCGTCTTCGGGCCTTTCTTCAGAACTTGAAAAGGATGTGTTATTTTCCTATCCTATGAAATACGACGCGTAATTCCCTAAGGGTCGGGTTGCATCATATCTACTTGCTAAAAGTCATGAATGTAACATCATTCGCCTCTGGGCACCTTTTCTTTTGAAAACACCTGTTTAGGTGAGAGCATGTTATTTTCTTTCCACTACAGATGCGTGAGTCTCCAATGGTCGAGCAACGGTGGAATGGTTGAATTTAGCATTGTTCATTAAAAAAACAAACCAACCAAAATATGTGAGCCGAACTACGGTTGCTCTGATTCCTTAAAAGAGATACGTAGGCATTGGGGTAGGGCCCGAACAAGCACAACTTTATTTTTCCCTACATTATTTTCTCTTTTATTTTGAATGCATTCTCTCTTTGCATTTTCTTTTAGCTCTTAAGCCTAGATATAGATTCTTACACACTCATAAGATAGACAACGAGAGTGGATACCGTAGAGTACTATGGGCGTGTGGGGGTGCTAATACATTCCCCTCACGTAACATACTCCCTTACCTGATCTCTCGATCGTTTGATCGTGATTTCACCCTTCTCAGATTTACTCGATGTTTACCTTTCCCTTCGTGTGGGATAAAAAATATTCGATGACGACTTTATTGATTTCACTGTCAGTTGATTGTTCAGCCGGTTATTTCACCCTTCACCATGGTTTTGTCCCACTAGATTTTCCTAGTAAGGTTTTTGAGGAGGCAATTCACATTCAAAAGATATTGTACTCTTTTTCCTTCACTAGATTTTTTCCCACTGAATTTTTTCTAATAATGTTTTAACGAGGCATAACCTCAATGGGCATCTAAGAGGGAGTATTATGAATAAAGATAAAAGTGGATGTCCATCCTTACTATTCTTTTCCTCTTCTTATTCCTTCTTAATAGTTGTGATTTTCTATCTCTCTTAGGTCCTATAAATAAAACCCACGTTGTAATGTAAAATGTACTTTGTAAAAGAGTAATACAATATCACTTTTCTTCTTCTCTTTCTCTCCTTCATCTCTATATTATTTTCGTTAATTTCATAACACGTTATCAGTACAAAACTCTATTGTGTGAGCAATTTTATGATCAATTTGTATAATTTTGTTTCTTCTCTTTCGAGTAAGTTCTTAATATTTTTTCTTCATCTTGTAGATTAAACTTTAGCGTGTTATTCTATTATATTTTTGTATAAAATTCTATTGAAAATTTTGTTTAGTTAACATAATTAAATTTTCTATCATTGACGAATTCTTGAAGCATCTCTGAATGATTGCTCAAAGAATGATTGGTCAATTTTTATGAAAATATCAATTGTAATTTTTATGCATCCCTGGAGAATTGCATGAATAGCGTGCACCCCAAAAGGATTATATGAATAATATTAAGATATCTCAGGAGGATTGCTTAAGGAATTATTTTTCTTTATCGATGTGAAGATTTATGACATGACTTTGAAGGTTTTTTTTTGTGCAAAAAATTGTCTCTTTTTGATCACTATGAAGATCATTTGTGATATATAATTCTTGAAGAGTTAAAGTTTTAAAGTAAGAATTTCTCACGCCTTAAAAGATTGTATCTATAATATTATTGAATCTTAGAAGAATTTCATCTATAACATTAATGAATCTCAGAAGGATTGTATCTTTTATGTAGAAAAGAATTAGAAAAAATTATTACACCAATATTGTATATCGAATTCTAGATGAATTGGATCAATAATAGTGAAGTATTTCAGAAGAATTTCACAAATAAATTTGTGTGTTTCAATGTAAAAAAATTGTAATATACTCATAAAATATTTGTCATTCTAGAAGAATGACACGAGTGACTCTAAAATATTCCAGAAGGATAACTATATTTTTATATTATTGTAGTTTTTCTAGCATTTGACTATGTTAGAAACTTCTTAAATTTGTTAGAGTATCATTTGTTGTATAATTCGAATTATAAATCTATATATTTCATCTTATTGATAATGTCTAACATTTCTTTCTTAATTATTGTATGAATTTTTATATTTCATGATTTAATATTTTTCATGCCATTGATTATAAGAAAATTTATGTTATATTGTGAAATCACAAATATCACGCCTCTTATGTTATGTAGAACTTCTTTTTCTCCCATAGATATTACATAAAATGTCATGATTAAAGATTTTGATGCCACTAACTAAGAATGCATGATATTTTTTATTTATCATCATAGATTTCTCTGTCAATATTCAATTTCATAAAAGTTGAAAAATTGTTAAAGATAAATAGAAATAAAATTAAATAAATTTTGATGATTTTAATAAAAAAAAATTGTAGAATTAATAAATTTGTAAATGTTTTTATATTCTCCATTAACTATAAAAAAAATTAAATATGACAATTAAAAAGTTGAATATATATATATATATATATATATATATATATATATATATATATATATATATATATATATATATATATATATAATATTGGATCCATTTGATTTATGGGCTTTAGTATTCAACCCGCTTATTTTTATTCTTATTCTCGTTGTTGGGGGAAGGTGGAAGCATTCAACTTTTCAAAACCTCATTTGCAAGATATCAAACATTCAACTTTTGAAAACCTAAATCAAAGCCATGGATACAAAATTGACAGAAGTTTCTCAGCTCTTGGATCGATTCAAGGCTGCGTTTCTCCGAAACGACTTCGATTCCAGCTCCAATCTCCTTTCTCAGCTTAAGGTACTTCCAACCCTACAAAGCCCTAATTTTGTTCTTACCCTAATTTTCAAGATCAATTCAATCGCTTTTATCATACTTGTCAAGTTAAATGGTTGTGGCTTGATTGATTCAGTGCGTACCAGATCGTTATTGTATCTGTGCGATTTCCCTCCGATTTGAGATCTTTATTGTAATTGTGCGATTTGGCTCAGATTTGTTTCCGTGACACCCATCTAGTAATATTGTTGGTTTATATAGTTATGTAAGATGGGTTTTCAGAAACTGGGGTTTACTTTTGAGATTTTTGTCTAACGGGCTGGGAGTGGTTAACTTGATACTTAATTGCTACTGCTTCTGTTTTGTTTTTTTTTTAATTCTCAATGTGAGTTTTTTACTTGCAGGTTTTACTAACAGGGTTCAGAAGCCTTCCACCCTTGTTTGCAGATACACCTAATGCAGTTCAGGAGTTAACTATAGCAAGTAATCGACTTCATTCCAATTAGTTGATGTGTTCTTTTTTTCCTGCATTCTCTTCTAATCCATACTTTTGTATCATATGAGTGAATCTTAAATTAGTTTGTAATTATTGATGAATATGTTAAAAAACTAGATTACTACATATACTTTCCACTGAAATATAACACTTTCCACTAGAATATACTTTACTTACAAGCTTTGCATTTATATTGATACTATGTAAAACAACTAGATTATACCTTTATTTTCATTGCAATATGAATATTGGAACTTGTGAAAAGCTTTGCATATAGTCTGACTTGTGGTAAATGGCTTAGCTTGTTCTATGGCCTTGTAAGCTTCTAGCAGTGTGGCTGATTTCAATAATAGAATCCCATTGCAGTTCCCATCTTTCTTAAACCCATCTTGACTGATAGTAATTACTCACTTAGTTAGATAGTGACATAGTGTATGCAACTTCAAAGTGTAGGCCATTGTCACTTAAGTGCGGTTCAGCTGATTTGGAGAAGCAGTTGCCAGTTGAGCTGTTGGAATAACAGAGTTAGTTCAGTTATTTTAGGTTCCATTTGGGTACAACATTTGTATAACTATGAACATGTCTAAATTTGGGATAATCCATGTGAGTGTAAGAGATTTATGAGAATCCTCACAAAGCTTGCAACTTGCAAGATGAATCCATGGTTAACAGAAAAGAGTTTGTGGGAATGCAAGGATAAATTCTACATTTAAGCCATAAGAACAATACTAGCTAGTAAAAACAAATAGAAAACTCCAAATTTCAATCTCTGATTGGGGAGTGGGTTACAGGTATAATAGGAAAAGACTAGAAAAGTACACCAAATAATTTACATGCACTACCATAATAATCCAACTCATCGTCACAAATGACAACCAATCTTTATAATCCAACTTGGCTAGGGCTTGCCAATAATAACCTCATAAATCATCTTAAAATGATAAGCCATATTCCATATCCATTATGCAACATAAAATACTAAACTTTTCTCCCAATGACCATGTCATATTTATTAGAATGAATAAGATAATAACTTATAAAAGGATGAAGAAATAGTTTCTAGCTGAGTTCTTTGCTGAAATGTGTTTATTTTTTCATGTTGGTTGTTGGAATTTTCAGGGGATATATATGAGCACGCTGTTGTCCTTAGTGTAAAAATTGAGGATCAAGATGCCTTTGAAAGGGATTTCTTCCAGTTGAAACCTTATTATACAGATGCCCGGTAACTGATTCTTCCCCCTTTTATTTACAAGTGAATAATATAATTTTCTAATCTCATCAAAACAATAGACATTTCCTGATTTCTTAACATTTATGTATTTATGTATTATATGCCAAGAAACCTAAGAGTAGTATTGATATCAGAGTGTGGATGTTATCTCCAACTCATCTGTTTTCTTGTTGAACTATTATAATTTATGGGGGCTTTTCATGTATTGCAGTAATCGTCTTCCACAATCTCCTCAGGAGTACCCAATACTTGGTCTCAACCTGTTAAGACTACTTGTGCAGAATAGGATTGCTGAATTCCATACCGAGTTGGAATTACTTTCATCCACTGCTCTAGAGAATCCCTGTATTAAGCATGCCGTGGAGTTGGAACAATCTTTTATGGAAGGGGCTTACAACCGTGTCTTGAGTGCTAGGCAGACAGTGCCACATGAAACATATGTTTATTTCATGGATCTTTTGGCAAAGACCATCAGGTAAAAGCTGTTATCAATTTTTCATTTTTTTTTTGCATATCTATATCAATTTTCTGATCCGTTTGTATTGTTCTATAAAACATCCAGAGATGAGATAGCAGGATGCAGTGAGAAGGCTTATGATTATCTTTCAATCAATGATGCTAAGCAAATGTTGTTGTTCTCCAAAGACCAGGAACTCTTGGAGTATATTAGTGAGGTGAGAATTGTCACGGCCCTTGGCATGAATTGGAAGAGACATTAATCTCGACTAAGCACTGCACAATCTTATCTTATATGTTTCGTGATTCCGATATATATTGCTCTTGTGCTCTTCCTTGATGCGCTTAAATGTGGTCTCACGATATTGTTTTGTTCTCCAGTTCTAAAAATTATTATCTACTAATTGCAGGAGCACCCTGAGTGGGAAATTAAGAACGGCTCTGTCTTCTTTCAAAAGGCAAAAGAATCTGCACCTTGCAAAGAAATACCATCTCTGCAACTCATCAACCAAACACTTAGTTATGCTAGGGAGTTGGAGAGGATCGTCTGAAAAGAAATGCATGCAAATGGGTCTGAGTTTTCAGAAATTGCTAATGCTGTCTTTTAAACTTGTTTACTTATTGTGGAACTATAAAAATGATTTAATCTCTGTATTGTTTCTTGGTGTACCTTTTCCTTGTGCTAATATTATAACATGACTATAACTCCAATTGTTCGGGAAACGCAATGAAACAACAAAAGTGTATCACTGGAAATGATAATGAAAGCTTTTACCAATGATGCAATATAACCAACGATAATAGACTTGTTTCTGCAAATGATGCAATATAACTTCAACAATGATAAAACTTTTTGCAAATGTAACTGAATGTAACACAATATTCATTTTGTCTAAATTTAAATCTTAGACAACCTTCTTAATATTGAAGTAGATTTTGTTAACAAATTTGAATTATAGTGCGACTCTAGTTTTAAAGTCGTTTAAATAACAGTAAACTGTATGAAATATCAATTTTAGTGGGCTTCTAGGTCTTGTATTCGTTTATTAATTTTTGGAACAAAATGATGTGTTATACGCCCTTATAAAAGAACTCTATCCATAGGATCCATCATATTCACAGGATATGAAGTACTTCTCAAAATTAAAATTCATAGTGGGTATGAAATTTATTTGAAAAAAAAAGGGAAGATTTGGTTTGATTGCAGGTTGTGTTACTGGTTTGGTTTTGGCAAGTTTGCTTACAGTTTTGGTTCGATTGCAGGTTGTGTTATAGTTTGAGATATTGGAAGCTGATGAGTGTTTGGGATTTTGGCCTTTTGGTTTTGTTGTAGTTTGAGACTTTTACTAGTTTTTTTTGTTTTGGTTTTGGATATGTTTTGGTATTTGAGGATGTTACTGGTTTGAACAGTTTTTGTGGTTTTTTGTTGTTGGTTAACAAGTTTGTTACAGGTTTGGTTGATGAGAGTTTTGATGGTAGTGATGGTTTTGAATGTTACAATTTTGAGATATTTGCTGCGTTTTTAGCTTGATACTTGGTTTTCAGGTTTTTGACTTTGACAGGTTTTTGAAGGTTATTGATTTGGTCCTTGCTGTTTGGGACTTGTTTTGGTTATGGTTCAGATTTGGGTTTGACAGTTTTTTGGAGGTTTGACAGTTTGCTGATAGTTTTTTTAGGCTTGATAGTTTGCTGATGGTTTTTTGAGGCTTGACAGTTTGCTGATGGTTTTTGAGGCTTGTGTCAACTGTTTTTGATATTTGGCTTAGTATGTTTGTTAACAGGTTGCTGGTTTGTGAGTTTTGTGATGGTTTGACAGTTTGAAACTTTTTGAAAGTTGGAGACTTGTTTCAAGTTTTTGAGTTTGATAATTTTTTCTATCCTCTTTGCTTGAGAGTTGTGTCTATTGTTATATTGACCCTCTTTCTGTTATCTCTATTCAAAAAGGTGGGAAAACAAAGAAATTGAATATTTTACTATACTGTTCTTTTGGCTTTTTGATGGCAGTTTTGTTTTCTAGCAACTTCTATGTAACTTGTGATAGTCAAGGCAGCAGGGTTGTGCATCCCAATAACCTAGGTGACTTCTTTCCTCTCTTCTCTCTCAATGATATACTAAGAAAGTCAATTGCTCTTTTGCTTTTTTTTTCAATTCTGAAAAGTTTGCAATAAAAAATGGAAAATGATGAACTAGGCTTTTTGAACAAGTTTTTGCTTGTTTGACTTAGCTTATTATATTGCCATACTTCTGCCTTTTGTTGATGCTGTTTGTTGTTTGCTAGCTTGCTACCTCGTTTTTGCTGTTTGTTGCGCTGCTGTTTGGATAAGTTTATACCATTCTGTTTGGACAGTTTTTCTAATGCTGCTGTTTGTTGCCTAGCTTGCGCAGCTTGCTTGCATTCAGTTTGTAGTATTCTGTTTGTTTGGATAGCTTGCTTGCATTTCTTGTTTGGACAACTTTGTAGCATTTCTTTCTTTCTTTTTGTGAATCAAGAAGAATAATCTTCTTGTGATTTGAAAATAGGGGAAATAAATTATGATGAACAATGTCCTTCTGATTCCACTTTGCAAACTTTAATGATGAATAGCATTTTTTTGGAAAATTTTGTTCATGCCCAAAAAACTTGTACTAATCACTTTTTCTTTCTTTTATTTTCATGTGAGCTATAATGGAGATGAACAAAGCCTGGAAGGCAAGAACCCTAGGGCAAGCAAGGAGGTCTTGGAGATAAGCAAAGGAACTTCCATCAAACTTAGGCATAGATTAATTCTCCTAGGCCAATCAAGCATTTGAATTTCCTTGTAATTTAGAAAAACATTCTTGTATTGTATCCAACAATTGTACTAATTTATCCTTTAAATACAATAAGTTATAAAACATAGAGTATTTAAAAGAACAAATTATTTTGTAACAATGTTTGAAAAATTGGAGGAAGTCTTATGAAATATTCTGGTGTCAATTGAAATCCTTTACTGTCAATAACTTGTAATTTTCTCTTCGCATCCTAATTGATTCTTAAAGATTCCCAATCAAGATATTTAAAATAAAATGTTCCAGTCTGGTAACTTACATTCCAAGTAATCCCAATAACTATGTAACTGCATTCCAAACAAACACGCACTGTATATTCCATTTTCTGACCAAGCAATTGTTTTAAGAGACGCGGAACATCTGGTTAACCTAGATCAAACAATCATGAGTGTCCCACATGATAGTCTTAATCTCTTATCCCAAACAAACCATGCTCTGAGAATAAACATTGTCTTTTCACTAAACTTGAGAAAGCATGAAGACCTGTGAAAGTCAATTGGATCTTTGAGAATTAATTTCTTTTGAGAATTGCAAGAAAAACCTTAATTACTGGTTTACTGCCACAGAAGAGAATCTGTCTGATCGATTCCTGAGCCAACTTGAATATCTGAGAAACCCTAGGGTTGTGTCTTCTATGAAAAATGGGAGGGCAAATTTTGAGGTACAACACTAAGCTATTACAACAATTTTTATGGGAGGGGGAAATACAAGTTTGAATGGGGATTTGCACAAATATAAAGCTAAATATATTATTACAACCAAATCGAAATTGCGCGAATTAAATAAATAATACAAATATTTAAAATGCAATGCAATATGTATGTAAGAGAAAAGATTTTTTTATGTCTTGTTTTTGTATGAAAAATATTTAATTTAAACCTAAAAAAAGGAAAAAATAATATTTATTTTTGGAAGGGGATTAAACCCTAGTTTTTATTCAAATAAAATAATATTCTATATTATCATTTTGTGTATTTTTTGTATAAAAAATAATAAATAATATTATGCCTAAATACTAAAAATTAAATATGTACAAAAAATAAGTATTTATGAGTATAAAAATGTATAATAAAAATATTAAGTATATTTGATTATTTACAAACTTATTAAGAAAATAAATCTTATTCTATCAAAATAAATTAATTTTTTATGTGACAAATAATAGATAAAATAAAATAAAAGTGTGAATATAAATAAATCATTTTTTAGGATTTTTTATCATTCAGAAAAAATAAACAAAAGTATTAAATATAAAAATATGAAAAAAAATATAAAAATATAAAATAGTTAGTCAGAGTGGTGCAATAGCAAGGCAGGGGGGTGTGTTTAGCAAAAACAAAAAGGCCAAGGCAACAAAAAGCCCACTGACTTCATCCCTGTCCTTCGTCCATCTTTTTCGCGCGTTTTCCAGTTTAACCTGTATCTTCCTTATGCTTGCATAAAAATGGAAACTCATAACATGAAAAATGTGGCATTTGAGCTCACGATTCCAACCATATAAATTATGTAACCTAACTATCAAAGATCAAAGAGAAGTTTGGAATCCCTAAATCGTGACCTAATTTTTTCAGAGATTTCAAGCTTCAAATTCTCTTAGCACAAGCAATATAAATGAAAAGTAATGATATGTACAACTTTGTTATGATGAGAACTACATTTTTTCTTCACAAATCGTGGCTTGAGGTTGCCTGTATAAAGAGATAGAGTTTAAGAAAATACCTCCTTCAGTTGGAATCGTGTATGGCAATGTAGGGACTTTAATGGAGGCCTGATGATTGTTTGAGCTTCCCTGAATCTATTCCAACCCTTATCTTGCTCTGAGGATGACTGGAACTTCCTGACCAAGTCCAACTGCAAGCTTCCAAATTGAAAATGGCAGATGATGAAACAGAGGTTACAGAACCAGGGTGATGGCTTGGATTGACTAGGTATCAAGTGTATAAGATGTTTGAATCAGTTAAACACAAAACACACGAGCCAAATGAGAGTTGGCTGAGCTTTTGCAGAAACTGTGAGCTTGGGTAATTTTTTAGTGTTTTTCAGTTTTTAGAGAGTTCTAGGTTCAAGCCAAGCGTGTTATGTGTTTCATATCCTTTGCATATTAGTATAGAAATGATCTCAAGTCAGCTTCTCAACAGATGTGCAAGCCCTAGCCTTTTTGCAACTTTTCTTGTACTTGAAGCAAAGTTGACAAGACCAATCCCACATGCTTGTACCAGCTTGCTTTAGGGTTGATATAAGTTTGTACCAATTGATTGAGACCTGTATAGCTTGCTTGTATCAAGGGGACAAGTCCAATGCTCCAAGTTGACAAAGTTGCAAAAGTGCATCTTTATGAAAATGGCAATGAAGCCTTTTTGCCCAAAATGGAATTACAACTTGTGTAAAGTTTCAAAATCAAGGATAAAGGCTTTGTCAACTGAGTATGCATTTAATTAAGGAGTGTATAGCAAGCTTAGGACCTGTAAAGCAAGAAATAATCAGCATAGTTTTGGTTTGCAACTTGATTCTATGTGAAAATGGCTTGAACAAAAAGTGAGAAAATGCCAACTTCCTCTCTTTGATTCTCCCTACTAAAAAATGATTTTGGAGAGTTCTTGGACATTTTGGAAAGCTTGCAATGTTCTCTATAATCCATCTTTGAAATTCATTTTTAGATACTTCTTGGAACTAGGTGAAAAATTTCCATGAAGTTGGGTCCAAAACCTGCCTAAATTAGGGCAAAATTTCACTAAGTTAAGAAGTTCATGACCATGTATTCACAAATTCATAACTTGAGATCCAAGCATATTTAGGTAAAAGTTGTAAATTTCATGAAGGACTACAACTTTCATGTTGGGAACTTTTCTTGAATCAAAATGCATCATGGTGAAAAAGTGGTGAAAAGTTGAGAAAAAATAAGAAATTTTTTATACTTAGAAAAATTCTAAGTTATGAAAATTTTCAAATTCAAACCCTAATTTTAAAATTTGGTTTTATTGGTGAATAAGTTTCATATTTTTACATATCTTGATGAATTATGACCCTTGGCACTTGATTTTGACCAAAAAGTCAAAGTTTGACTTTTCAGTGTATAGTTGACTTTTGATCAGTTGACTGCAAATTTCATCTGTCAATCCAATGAACTTGAGATCTTTTGAACCATGTAATTAGGTAATTATGATGCCATTAAACCCTTGAAATCATGCTTGAACTAAATTGGTTATTGGCTAGGTTAAAAATCAGAAATTGCCCTTTCTCAATCAAAACCCTAATTTTAACCATTTTGCCCTTTTGATGATTTGATCAAATTTCTTGAGGAGTTGTGATCCAAACTTGATAAAAGGGTACATATGAGTCTAAAATGTTGATGTGGATCAAAAATTATGAAATTTGACCGTAAATTGGCCATGGTTGACTTTTTCCCCAATACAACTGATTTTTAGGTCAATTGTCCAATTGACTGATCAAAAATGTGGTTCAAGGCTTGAAACTTAACATGAGCAATCTTAGGGGTCCAAAATGATGTATGAAAGTCAAATGAAGCATTGATGGTCCAAAAATCCTTGTGCAAACTCAAACCCTAATTTTGGGTTATTAGTGCAAGATGAGATGTCCTGAGCTGACCAAACCCTAATCTTGTCTTGAGTCAAAGAAGTCTTTGTGAGAAAAATCTTGATAAATGGGAGGGAAAATTTTGGGGTACAACAGTAGCCCCTGTTCAATCTTCTTGAACTTGAAGAGTTATATTGGCGAGCTTTGTCGTTCGTGACTCGAAGGTAAAAGATGATTGAACACTAGAGTGCCCATAAATTTGCACTCGATAAAGTGTAGTTGAGGGAATGGGCTTAAAGATGCAATTTGGAGAGGTGATAGAATCTTGTTGGAGATGGGCTTGTAGATGCTATCCAAGAATGCTTGTTGAATTATAAGTTGTAAGTCAAAAGAATAAGTATCAGAATGGTGTTCGTATCTGGAACGTATCTGAACTGTATCTGGAGACTGAGTCTGTATGAGAAATAGAATAACGTCCGTGTCTGGAGCGTATCCAAGCTATATCTGAACTTGAAATCTGAATAAGGGCCGGAATGGTATCCGTGTCTGGAGCGTATCTGAACTTGAAATCTGAATGAGTAATAGAATGGCTTTCGTGTCTGAAGCGTATCTAAACTGTATCTGAAAGATGAATCTGAATGAGTGGCAGAATGGCCACCGTGTCTGGAGCGTATCTGAACAGTATCTTGAAGTTGAGGTCTGAATGAATATCAGAATGACTTCCGTGTCTAGAGTGTATCTAAACTATATCTGAAGTCTGAATCTGAATGAGTAACAGAATGACTTCGGTGTCTGGAGTGTATCTGAATTGTATCATGATTGTATATTGTTAATGGTAGCTCGTTAATCTTATCCTGAAAAGGGTAAAATGTTAGCTGAAACATAAATTTATGTTGCATGAAATGTATGATGCAATATATGTGCTTTTATCAATGTTTATGACATATGGATGTAATGCATGCGCATGTAAGCTGATTTGATGTATTGCTGAGGAAAATAAATCCTTGATTGCTGAGGAAAATAAATCCTTGATTGCTGAGGATATGTGGATTCTTCATGTCTTAAAGTTGGAGTATTGACAAAAAATTTCGTTGTGAGAGTAATGCCATGTACTGCTTGAGGAATCTGCTTGGAGAGTCCAGGGAATTTTGATGACTTCTACTGGGGAATTATCTTAGGAATCCTCGTTCTGTTGGGGAACAATGAAAACTCTGTGGGAAAAAGCTTATTCCTGTTTGGAAAAAGTTCAAGAGTTTCGGTCATCTGCTACTCTGTCGGGGAATTATCCTAGGTTGGGGAGTAACAAAAGTTAGCCGTTATCCGGTTGATTTCCAGGCTTCAAGACGACCTGCTAGGGGATTTGGAGAAACTGGATGGTTTCCACCGGGATTAATAGTTTGAAGTTTCAGCTCCGCTGGGGATCGTACTGTAGGGATTGTTCATGGAATAGCTTAAAAGACGTTTTCATATTCCTTCAACTTGTCAGTAATTGTTCTTTTCCATTTCGTTTATTTGTAAACAGTAATTATGTTCAAATGCATATGTTCATTAATGAATCATTGGTCGTTTTTGCAAATAAAAACACAAATGTAAAGAAAAAGGCAAATAGTTTTTTGTACTTTTGAAAGAGATATCTTTGTATTTACTTTGAATAAGTATTTTGTACAAAGGAGACAAACATCCTAGTAAGAGGATGGTGTCATAAAAATAAGAAAAATTTATACAAAGAAAGATAGCTATATGTGATAATCCCATGGGGTTCCCATTCTGCTATAGCCTCCGTGTTTATGAATTTCTTGTCTATTTGTTGCTTCGTCCGAAGATGATTGAATTGATTAGAAGCTCCGGGTTTGTCAGTGAAGATATTGTCCTCAAAGTGATCCGACGAGATATAGTCACACGCTTTAATTCCCTAAATTTTGCCTGGACCGCCCTTTCGGGTTTTCGATCCACCGGGAAACCCTTTTTTGCCCAAGTCGCCCTTTCGGGTTTTCAACTTGTCGGGTGTTCAGATTTTTTTATTATTTTATCCCTAATTTTTGCCCGAACCTTTTGGTTCGCCGGGATGCCCTGGTTTTGCCTAGGTGTGTCAACCTAGCGGGTCTCTTATGCGTAGTATCTTTTGACTATGTCCGTGTTTGCAGGGTGTGGCAGGTCGTCACCGTCCATGGTGGTTAAGATCATTGCCCCACCAGAAAAGATGTTCTTGATTACAAATGGTCCTTCATAGGTAGGAGTCCATTTTCCCCTGGGATCACTTTGTGGCAAGATGATGCGCTTGATCACTAGATCTCCAACTTGATATTCTTGGTGTCTGACTTTCTTGTTGAAGGCCTTGATCATTCGTTTTTGATACATCTGACCATGGAAAACAACAGTAAGTCTTTTTTCATCAATTAAGTTCAGTTGATCAAGTCGGATCTGGATCCAATCGTCCTCACTCAAACCTGCATCTTTCATAATTCTCAAAGAGGGGATCTGAACTTCGATAGGCAAGACAGCCTCCATGCCATAAACCAAAGAATATGGTGTTGCCCCAATTGACGTGTGAGCCGTGGTACGGTACCCGTGGAGAGAAAATGGTAACATTTCATGCCAGTATTTGTAGGTGACTGTCATCTTCTGTATGATCTTTTTAATGTTTTTATTAGCAACTTCGATGACACCATTCATCTTTGGCCGATAGGGGGATGAATTGTGATGTTGAATCTTGAACTGCTCGCACAAGGCGGTGATTATAGTATTGTTAAGGTTCGTACCATTATCAGTGATGATCCTTTCTGGGATACCGTATCGGCAAATAAGATTCTGCTTGATGAAGCGGGCAACAACATTCTTAGTAACGGATGCGAAGGAAGCTGCTTCGACCCACTTTGTGAAATAGTCAATGGCCACTAGAATGAAGCGGTGTCCATTGGAGGCTGTAGGCTTGATCTCCCCAATCATATTGATTCCCAGCATAGCGAAGGGCCAAGGAGCTATTAAGACATTTAGAGGAACCGGAGGCACGTGCACCTTGTCTGTATAGATTTGACACTTATGACAGGTCCGGGAGTGTTGATAGCATTCTGCTTCCATGGTAGACCAAAAGTAGCCTTCCCGTAGGATTTTATTCGCCATCGTATACCCACTAGAGTGAGTACCAAAGGTACCTTCATGCAATTCAGCCATAATCTTTTCAACTTCAATCTTATCCACACAACGGAGCAGAATAGAATCATGATTACGTTTGTACAGGATGCCATTACTTAGAAAGAACATAGCTGAGAATCTCCTTAAGAACGTTTTATCATTGATTGAAGCTCCTTCTGGATATTCTTGAGCCTCGAGATAGCTTTTGACTTCATGAAACCACGGCTGGTCCACTACTTCTTCAGTATTAATCTCGTGACAGTGTGCTGGTTCGTCCATTCGTTTAATGGTGATCTGGGGAGCCTCGTTATCCCAATTAAGTTTAAACATAGATGACATTATGGCTAGAGCATCTGCTAGCTGATTTTCTTCTCGCGGGAAATGCTCGAAGGTGATCTGCTCGAAATATGGTAGCAATGTCAAAACATGTTCTTTGTAAGGGATAAGGTTTGGGTGCTTAGTGTCCCACTCTCCTTTGATATGACTGATGACCAAAGCTGAATCTCCAAACATAACTAAAGATTTGATCCCCAAGTCTATGGCAGCCTTGAGACCAAAGACGCATGCTTTGTATTCTGCCATGTTGTTCGTACAGTTGAAGCAAAGTCTGGCAGTAAAGGGAGTATGGCACCCTTCCGGAGATATGAGTACAGCGCTGATACCATTACCAAGTGCATTGGATGCCCCATCAAAGAACAGGGTCCATCGGGATCCTTGTCCAAGTCCGTTATATGGTCTGATTTCTTCACAGTTGTCTAATGTCATGATGTCTTCATCCGAGAATTCAAACTTCATGGACTGATAATCCTCTACAGCTTGATGAGCAAGATGATCAGCTAGCACACTGCCCTTTATAGCTTTTTGGGTTGTGTACTGTATGTCATATTCTGTTAGGATCATCTGCCATCTAGCTATCCTCCCAGATAAATCAGGCTTCTCAAAGATATACTTTATCGGATCCATCTTAGATATCAGCAAAGTGGTATGAGTCAACATATACTGTCTTAGCCGGTGAGCAGCCCAAACCAAAGCGCAACAAGTTTTCTCGAGCAGTGAATATCTGGTTTCACAGTCGGTAAACTATTTGCTCAGGTAGTAAATAGCGTGCTCTTTTTGGCCAAACTCGTCATGCTTCCCCAATACTCACCCCATTGAGTTCTCTAAAACGGTCAGATACATGATTAGCGGTCTTCCCTCGACTAGAGGCATCAAGACAGGAGGCTCTTGTAAATACTCTTTGATTTTATCGAAAGCAATCTGACATTCATCATTCCATCTGACTACTTGATCCTTCTTCAATAGTTTGAAGATTGGTTCACAAGTAGATGTTAGGTGAGAAATGAATCTGGCAATATAGTTCAAGCGTCCCAAGAACCCTCTGACTTCCTTCTCAGTATGCGGAGCAGGCATTTCTTGTATCTCTTTGACTTTGGCAGGATCAACCTCGATGCCTTTGTTGCTGACAATGAAACTTAAGAGTTTACCGGACCGGACTCTGAATGTGCACTTGTTTGGATTCAATCTTAACTTGTACTCCTTCAATCTCACAAACAACTTTTGCAAGTTACCAAGGTGTTCTTCTTCAGTTTGTGATCGGGCTATCATGTCATCTACGTAGACCTCTATCTCATGATGTATCATATCATGAAACAAAGCTACCATGGCGCGTTGATAGGTTGCCCCGACATTCTTCAGTCTGAATGGCATCACTTTGTAGCTGAATGTACCCCACTGTGTGACAAATGTAGTTTTCTCCATGTCCTCGGGTGCCATTTTGATCAGGTTATAGCATGAGAATCCGTCCATGAAAGAAAATACTTTATGCTGGGCTGTATTGTCAACCAGGATGTCGATGTGTGGAAGTGGAAAATCATCTTTAGGGCTGGCCCTGTTTAAATCTCTATAATCCACGCACATTCTCACTTTTCCGTCCTTTTTAGGCACGGGAACAATGTTGGCCACCCATTGAGGATAAGAAGTAACAGCCAGAAATCCAGCATTGAATTGTTTCATAACTTCTGCTTTGATCTTCTCTGACATGTCAGGTCTCATGCGGCAGACTTTTTGTTTCACTGGTGGACAGTCTTCTCTTGTGGGTAGATGATGTACCACGATGTCTGTATCAAGTCCCGGCATGTCTTCGTATGACCAGGAAAAGATCTCAACATAATCATGCAACAGCTGAACTAAGCGCTCCTTGACACTCGGCTCTAGATTGGCACCCACTTTGGTTTCCTTTTTATCCTCCTCGGTACCCAAATTGATTGTATCCAACAGCTCCTCATGAGGCTGAATAACTCTCTCCTCTTTTTGTAGTAGTCTGGCCAATTCCCCTGGCACCTCACAATCTTCCTCACCTTCGTATTCGGCTTGGTAGATCAGATCTTCAAAGTCACTGAAGGCTATAGCAGTATCGTTATCCATGGGATCCGGAATGGAAGGGTACCTGCATTTGTGAGTGTGGGTGTGTGTAAGGGTATAGCCATCTTAAAACAATAAAATGTAAAAGAAAGACAATGAGCACAAAAGGTTTATATATGAAAAAGCGTCCATGATTCATTGAATTTCATATGAAGATGAAATAAAAACCCTTACAAATGGACCATTGTGCCTCGGGTAAGACACAAGGTTTTTAAAGTGTGAATTGTTCGTGAATATTACAAGTCCAACAGAAATGTAAAAGATAAATTACTGAGAGATGAAGGTTATTGGGACAAAGTCTCTAGCTTCCCAGTTGTGAAGTCCTCCGCTGATAGTAGGAAATATCCAATCTTCCAAGCTGCCATCCTCTTCATTGTCTTCTACCGCATTGACCCTTTGGTTTCTAATATTCACAGGTGGCCCCCCAGCACGGCGCACAACCTTCTGAGCAGTTGAGGTAAACCCCAAGCCAAATTTGTCTGATTTGTACGGAATGTCTAGAAGCTGCCCCCAGATGGTGCATCCACCCTCTTCCACTACTGCCTTTGCATCCTTTAAAGATGACATCCATGTGGAGGTCTTGTGATCTTAGGAACCGAGGATACCGCCTTGGTCGCCGCTACTTCTTGAGAGACTTCTTCAAAATGTTGGAAAGGGGTTTCAATGAACTCGCCATCCAACTCTACATATCGGAAAGAATTCAGATGACTAATCATGTACTCCTCCTCTCCATGGAAAGTTATGATCTTTCCTTGGACCGGGTACTTCAGCATCTGATTCAAGGTGGGGGTGACAGCACCGGCATTGTAGATCCAGGGGCGTCCTAACAGACAGGAATAAGAAGGACGAATGTCTATCACATAGAAGGTTGAGTTGAAAATCTGATTTCCCACCTTTATTGGGATGTCCACCTCCCCGTGGACCATCCTCTTCGAACCATCAAATGCTCTCACCACTATGTTACTGGGTTTTAAAGTCATCCCTTCACAATCCAATTTGTCAAGGGATTTTTTCGGTAAGACGTTTAAAGATGATCCCGTGTCCACCAAGACATGGGCTAGGGTTATTCCTCTACACTCCACTGAGACATGTAATGCCTCGTTGTGTTTTCACCCTCTGGGTGTCAAGTCAGCATCGGAGAAGCCCAAGCCATTATCAGCTGTCAAACTGGCCACACAATCCTGGAATTGGTCAGCAGACGTCTCTTGCGGCACATGAGCTGTCTTCAAAAATTTTACCAGAGCTTTCGCATGTGCTTCGGAGCACAGCAGCAGAGCTAGCATAGAGATCTTGGAAGGGGTTTTCCCTAACTGTTCAACCACATCATAATCACTCTTCTTTATTATCCTCAGAATTTCTTCCATTTCCTTCTTGGATGTTTCGGGAATAGCTAGTGATTGAGCCTTCGTCCGGACAGGCTCCTCTTGAACATTTTTTTCCTTTATTCTCAGCAGTGGAAGTAGGTATAGGGACTGTGTTGTCTTTGTTGGTAGGTACGCTTGCAGGTATAATCACTGGTGCAGAGGTAATCTTCGAAACGGCCACGGGTCCAAATACTGCCTTTGGAGGGGCAATCTCTGGAGAGAAGATTCTACCACTGTGGGTAATCTTGCTAGTTCCGGCAATATTGCTAATGTCGGAATTGTCCTCTTCGGAGCTCTCTTCTTCGGCAGTCAGTTCATCTTGTTTAATACCATGATAGTAGATTTCTCCACCGTAATTCCATGGTACTGTTTTATCTGATTTGTATGGGACCGGCCCGGGCATTGTAATCTTAAGTGGAGTAGTCTTTGGAGCAGGTGTAATCCTAACGGGTCTTTTAGGGGCCCTGGAAGGATTGGCGTAGATGGTTATAATTGAAACTTCTTTAATTGGAACGGGTAAAATATGAGCATTCTCAAACAGAATTTCTTGGTTATCATCAGTCGTTGGATACCATTTTTTAACAGAGGACAGTCAAATGATGAGGATAGGCAAACATGGCAGTCTTTGTCACAACCTGGGAATATACCAGCTTTCAACAAATTCAACTTAATGATCGGGAGCGGAGTCGACAGTTCATCCACGGTAGCAACAAACAAATCTTCTTCAATAGCGTTGGCATTGTGACCATGCCTAGGCATCGGAGCGGAAATAACATTTGGTTTCTCAGGCGCATCAAACTCAACTTCCTTCGCATCTATCAGGTCTTGAATTTTGTTCTTCAGAGCCCAACAGTTGTTAGTGTTATGCCCTGGACTTTCAGAATTGTATACGCACCTGGAATTCGGATGGTAATGAGGAGACGCAGTATTGGGATTCTTTGGGGCCTCTTTTAAAGTTTCCAGATTCAATTTCAGAAGATGTGGTAGAACCTAGGCTGGAGTCATGTTAATCCTGGTGAATTGTCGAATTGGCCTTTCCACCCTTGGCTGGTTATTTCTTGGTTGGTCTGATGCAGGCTTTGGAATCATAACGGCCCCCACCGTTGGTCGGCGTTCAGTTCTTCCTTGATTTCTATGTGAATAAACAACAGCTACTTCCTTCCTTCCAGTGAAGGATTTTTTCACAGCTGTAGAGGCAGACGCATCCTTCTGAATCTTCCCACTTCTTATACTAGCTTCCACCCTTTCGCCAGTTAATATCAACTCAGAAAACCCTGCAGAGGAGCTCCCAATCAGATGATTGCAGAAAGGGCCCGACAGAGTTCCCAAGAACATGTCCACCAACTCCCTTTCGGACAGAGGGGGTTGCACCCTTCCGGCTAGATCTCTCCACTTTTGCGCGTAATCTTTAAAGCCCTCATTGGAAACCATAGCCATACTCTGAAGCTGCATACGGGTAGGTGCCAAATCAGCATTGTACTGATATTGTTTATAGAAAGCTGCGGCCAGGTCTTCCCAATTGTGGACGTCGGCCCTTTCCAACTGGTAGAACCAATCAAGTTGCGTTCCTGATAAACTGTCTTGGAAAAAGTGGACCCACAAGTCTTTATCGGCAGAGTGCGGCTGAATCTTCCTGACATACGATTGGAGGTGCATTTTAGGGCAAGACACCCCATCATACTTGCCAAATAGTGGCACTTTAAACTTTTTCGGGATCACAATTCCTGACACCAGCCCCAACTCTTCAAAGTCAAGCCCCGGTACTCTCTGGATTTCCATAGCGCTTAAACGCTCTTCAAGGTGTTTGTACTTGTCATCAGCTGGAGGGTATTGTTGTTCAGAGTAGTCCTTCTCTTCCTCTTCTTCTTCAGAATCTGATGGTACTGCCGTTTCTTTTCCTTTTCTTTCCCCTTCATCAGATGTTGTTGGAAATTCCAAGGTCATTCTAGCTTGTCCCTGAAATCTTCTGCCCATGATTACCACACCAGTTGGCTTCTTCTTCTTTTTCTCTTTTTCTTTCTCTAGCAGAGTCTTCAGCTCCTCTTGCCCCTTGGCTAAGGTCATGAGTAACTGTTGAAATTACGTGTTCTGAGCTTGAAGATCTTTGACCGTTTGTTCGAGATCCATCTTACTGAAATAAACAGTAGAGATGAGGAAACTTTTTGCAAAGACCTGTTTATGTTTATGATGAATGATATGTATTCATGCAATGCTTTCAAGGATTTAGAAATTCAAATTTTTTTCAAACAAAAAGAAACACACGTTATATTAATAAGATAGAATTTGAGTACATCAATGCCCCTTGGGCAAAATAATACAAAATTCTAAGGTAAAAAGACATTGTGCATCCTCTTTGGTGCAATGTAGGTATTTAGAGTCTGCTCTTCATGAAGTAGCCGAGTGAGTTCCAAAACCTTCTTCTCGCTTGCATAGAATTGGGCTTCGAAAGTACCGCGCTCTCCTTTGAGTTGTATCCAATCCCTTTGTAGGTCTTCGAGTGATGTAGACATGTAAGGGTGTAGGATAGTGTATGGAATTTCTCCTTCCTTAACAGGATCAATAATCACTGGGAGAATGGAGGGATAAGGCATCATAAGACTTTGAGCGCGGGTTCGTACCCACTTGAGGTAAGGCTCAAGAGCGATGGAATTATTGTGTCCCAAAGTCTTGTTATCCACCTTGTTTAGCATCCTCCAAGCTCGGATGAATCTCTGGCGAAGTCCTTGATCGTCGTTGTCGTAGTCGAATACCAGGCCTTGAATCAGCATATCATGCGGGCCATCCCTTTGGGCATAACCAAACTGTATTAGAGCCAAGCACGGGTTGTAGGTGATGCCTCCCCTAATTCCAAGTAGAGGGACATTAGGGAATTCCCCACAACGGTCAACAATGATAACATTCTCTTTGGGTCGAGAGCACCAATGAATATCTGAATGTTTAAGTGTCATTAACCTTTGTGACCACCTCAAACCTTGCTCATTCTTCAAGACTGATTGGGGAAGATGAGAAATAAACCATCTTTCCAAGAGAGGAGTACAACACATAAGAACACCTCTTTTCATCATTGTAAGAGTGTGAAAAGAGTGTAGGATATCCCCAAGCAATGTAGGCATCAGGTTGCGAGACATGAAGATTTTGACAACGCTTACATCTATGAGTTGGTCAGGGTTAGGGAACAAGACCATCCCATAGATGAGAAGAGCTACAATCTCCTCAAAAGCTTGCAAGTCTAGGGAATTCCAACAGCTTTGGGCCTTCTCAAACAGAAAGCTTGCCAAGAAGCCTTTGACACCACTTCTAGTTTCCCAATGAGTTGTGACATCAGATGAGTGCAAGTGCAGGGCTCGAGCAATCTCTTCTGGCTTTGGATCTCTTTCCGTACCTTTGAAGGGTAGTTGATTGAGAATAGGAATCCTCATAAGTTGAGAGAATTCTTCCAAAGTGGGCACAAGTTGATAGTTAGGAAATATGAAGCAATGATGCAAAGGGTCAAAGAACTGGAAGAGAACCTTCATCATATCCTCCTCTGTGTCGGAAGTGACAAAGTTGAGTAGACGACCATGTCTCTCGGTGAATGGAGAGTTCTCAGGGATCCTTGAAGCTAACTCCTTGAGTTGTGGAGGAATCCTTACAAGGTTGATTTGGATAGTTTTCCTGCAAAGTGAATCCATAACCTACAAAACAAGAACAAAGATGAATCTCCAAAAATCCTTGAAATGGTTAGTGAATGCATATGATGTCATGATATCCATAATGTTATGCACAAGTATATATGTACAAGAAAATCAAGCAAGTTCTTAGTTTAGGCTTGCATGAGGTTTCATAAGTAAGTACCCTCTTGAAGTTTAGTTGGCTTAACATGTCCTAGTAATAGTAACCGGGTTCTAAGGAGCTCAATATCACTGGATCGTTTCCTTGGTCATTATTTCAGCTCAAGCCTCTTTAATGGCGACCGAAATATCCCAAGAAACCAACCCTCAATGAGTGTAGTATCGAGTATCTACCAACTTTGGACTGCACCAAAGCCGATTATCTCACTACATCCTAAAGGCCAAGTTGGTCAAGTAAAGGGTTCTAGAAGTTCATTAGTGCTTCATGACATCACTCAGCGGCCCCGTATTCTCTTTGATTGACTCAAAGGCTATCGGTACCCACAAATATGTCACACTAACATAGCTATTTCTTAGACCATGTCGGTATACCCCGCACAGTTTCCACAACGTATTGCTATTTACCTATAATGTTACCCAAATCCGGGTGGAGGATTTAAACCCAAACAAAGAACCATAATTGTAAAGAAAACAAGTCAAACAATGTAAGCAAATAAATATGATCTAAACCCTAAGGTAACCCCACTTTTAGAATATCCTCAGCAGAGTCGCCAGTTCTGTGATGCAGTGGGAGAACTGACTTGAGGGTTTTGCGTTTGTGTTTGCAAATGTTGCAGTTAGCAAGAGTCGCCACCGACTTTTCTTTTATCCAAAAGGAAAGGTAAAAAAGCACAGGAAAGGCCTTTGAGATGTTTTCTTGAGTTCAGGGGGTAGATTATGAAAAGGGAAGGTGCTAGCACCCTTTTCATCCATGGTTTTCCATGGGCTCTTAGTTACTTGCTTATATCACTTGCTTTGGTTTGTTGGAAAAGGTGCTTGATGTGGTTTTGAAAGTATTTTATAAAAGAGGCCATTGTCTAGGTAATCTTTGTAATGATTCTCGTTCGTAAGAATGTATACAAAGATGTTTGTCTTTTGAAAATGTTTTCAATGTTTTGTAAGATGTTTTGAAATGTGTGTGTGTTTATTTTTGAAAATAGCAAGGATTGTTTGAAATGGAGCAAGTAACTTAGAAGCTATCTACCTATTCAAATGTCTTTCTTATGCATTTTCTATTTCTTTGACATTGTTGACTTACCATTGATTTGGTGAGCAACCCTATCTTTGGATGTAAACGGGACGGGCGTGGGTCATCGTATAACCATGATTGCAATGTTGCCAAGTATCTTAGCATTTTTGAGGGACCAAGATCATTTTGTAAGGCAACTTTTGAATAGCGTCATCGAGGGACTATGATCTTATACTTGTTTTGTTTTTCCAAGATACTTCGCATGCGTAACATGGCCATTTTATTTTAGGCAACCAAGTGGGAGAAACCCTAAGGGTGCTTGTGTGCAAAATGTATCATTTTCATGCTTTTGATTTTGTCTTGTATTTAGGGTTTTCTATTTTGCTTTGTTTTGTTCTTGTCATGCAAACCCTAATTACTAATCATGGTATAAAAGCGATAAATTGCGTAATGTAAATATACTAAGCTATTACAACAATTTTTATGGGAGGGGGGAATACAAGTTTGAATGGGGATTTGCACAAATATAAAGCTAAATATGTTATTACAACCAAATCGAAATTGCGCGAATTAAATAAATAATACAAATATTTAAAATGCAATGCAATATGTATGTAAGAGAAAGTATTTTTTTATGTCTTGTTTTTGTATGAAAAATATTTAATTTAAACCTAAAAAAAGGAAAAAAATAATATTTATTTTTGGAAGGGGATTAAACCCTAGTTTTTATTCAAAGAAAATAATGTTCTATATTATCATTTTGTGTATTTTTTGTATAAAAAATAGTAAATAATATTATGCCTAAATACTACAAATTAAATATGTACAAAAAATAAGTATTTATGAGTATAAAAATGTATAATAAAAATATTAAGTATATTTGATTGTTTACAAACTTATTAAGAAAATAAATCCTATTCTATCAAAATAAATTAATTTTTTATGTGACAAATAATAAAAAAAAATAAAATAAAAGTGTGAAAATAAATAAATCATTTTTTAGGATTTTTTATCATTCAGAAAAAATACACAAAAGTATTAAATATAAAAATATAAAAAAAATATAAAAATATAAAATAGTTAGTTAGGGGGTGCAATAGCAAGTCAGGGGGGGAGTGTTTAGCAAAAACAAAAAGGCCAAGGCAACAAAAAGCCCACTGACTTCATCCATGTACTTCGTCCATCTTCTTCACGCGTTTTCCAGTTCAACCTGTATCTTCCTTATGCTTGCATAAAAATGAAAACTCATAACATGAAAAATGTGGCATTTAAGCTCACGATTCCAACCATATAAATTATGTTACCTAACTATCAAAGATCAAAGAGAATTTTGGAATCCCTAAATCGTGACCTAATTTTTTCAGAGATTTCAAGCTTCAAATTCTCTTAGCACAAGTAATATAAATGAAAAGTAATGACATGTGCAGCTTCGTTATGATGAGAACTACATTTTTTCTTCACAAATCGTGGCTTGAGGTTGCCTGTATAAAGAGATAGAGTTTAAGAAAATACCTCCTTCAATTGGAATCGTGTATGGCAATGTAGGGACTTTAATGGAGGCCTGATGATTGTTTGAGCTTCCTTGAGCTTCCCTGAATCTATTCCAACCTTTATCTTGCTCTGAGGATGGCTGGAACTTCCTGACCAAGTCCAACTGCAAGCTTCCAAATTGAAAATGGCAGATGATGAAACAGAGGTTACAGAACCAGGGTGATGGCTTGGATTGACTAGGTATCAAGTGTATAAGATGTTTGAATCAGTTAAACACAAAACGCACGAGCCAAATGAGAGTTGGCTGAGCTTTTGCAGAAACTGTGAGCTTGGGAAGTTTTTTAGTGTTTTTCAGTTTTTAGAGAGTTCTAGGTTCAAGCCAAGCGTGTTATGTGTTGCATATCCTTTTCATATTAGTATAGAAATGATCTCAAGTCAGCTTCTCAACAGATGTGCAAGCCCTGGCCTTTTTGCAACTTTTCTTGTACTTGAAGCAAAGTTGACAAGACCAATCCCACATGCTTGTACCAGATTGCTTTAGGGTTGATATAAGTTTGTACTAATTTCTTGAGACCTGTATAGCTTGCTTTTATCAAGGGGACATGTCCAATGCTCCAAGTTGACAAAGTTGCAAAAGTGCATCTTTATGAAAATGGCAATGAAGCCTTTTTGCCCAAAATGGAATTACAACTTGTGTAAAGTTTCAAAAGCAAGGATAAAGGCTTTGTCAACTGAGTATGCATTTAATTAAGGAGTTTATAGCAATATTAGGACCTGTAAATCAAGAAACAATCAGCATAGGTTTGGTTTGCAACTTGATTCTATGTGAAAATGGCTTGAACAAAAAGTGAGAAAATACCAACTTCCTCTCTTCGATTCTCCCTACTAAAAAATGATTTTAGAGAGTTCTTGGACATTTTGGAAAGCTTGCAATGTTCTATATAATCCATATTTGAAATTAATTTTGAGATACCTCTTGGAACTAGTTGAAAAATTGCCATGAAGTTGGGTCTAAAACCTGCCTAAATTAGGGCAAAATTTCACTAAGTTAAGAAGTTAATGACCATGTATTCACAAATTCATAACTTGAGATCCAAGCATCTTTAGGGAAAAGTTTGTGAATAAAAGTTGTAGATTTCATGGAGTACTACAACTTTCATGTTGGGAACTTTTCTTGAATCAAAATGCATCATGGTGAAAAAGTGGTGAAAAGTTGAGAAAAAATAAGAAAATTTGTATACTTAGAAAAATTCTAAGTTATGAAAATTTTCAAATTCAAACCCTAATTTTCAAATTTTGTTTTCTTGGTGAACAAGTTTCATATTTTAACATATCTTGATGAATTATGACACTTGGAACTTGATTTTAATCAAAAAGTCAAAGTTTGACTTTTCAGTGTACAGTTGACTTTTGTTCAGTTGACTGCAAATTTCATCTGTCAATCCAATGAACTTGAGATCTTTTGAACCATGTAATTAGGTCATGATGATGCCATTGAACCCTTGAAATCATTCTTGAACTAAATTGGTCATTTGCTAGGTTAAAAATCAGAAATTGCCCTTTCTCAGTCAAAACCCTAATTTTGACCATTTTGCCCTTTTGATGATTTGATCAAATTTCTTGAGGAGTTGTGATCCAAACTTTATCAAAGGGTACATATGAGTCTAAAATGTTGATGTGGATCAAAAATTATGAAGTTTGATTGTAAATTGGCCATGGTTGACTTTTTCCCCAATACAACTGATTTTTAGGTCAATTGTCCAATTGACTGATCAAAAATGTGGTTCAAGGCTTGAAACTTAACATGAGCAATCTTAGGGGTCCAAAATGATGTATGAAAGTCAAATGAAGCATTGATGGTCCAAAAATCCTTGTGCAAACTCAAACCCTAATTTTGGGTTATCAGTGCAAGATGAGATGTCTTGAGCTGACCAAACCCTAATCTTGTCTTGAGTCAAAGAAGTCTTTGTGAGAAAAATATTGATAAATGAGAGAGAAATTTTTTGCGTACAACACAAGTTATCCCAGAACTGTTGAGCTTGATCCATCTAAAACTTATCCAAGAAACCTTTAACCCCGCTCTGTGTCTCCCAGTTAGACACTACATCAGCCTTTGTCAAATGTAAAGCTAAAGCAGTGTCGTCAGGCCTAGGAACCTCCTCTAAACCGGTGAAGGGTGTCTGCTCGAGAATGGATATACCCAACAAATCATAAAACTCCTCCAAAGTAGGGACTAGCTGATAATCTGGGAAGGTGAAACAATGATGCAATGGATCAAAGAACTGGAATAACACACTCATCATTTGCTCATCCAACTTTGAAGTGACCAAGCCAAGGAGATAACCATGTCTTCTAACAAATGAAGAAGTATAAGGAACTCTTGAAACTAAATCTCTGAGTTGAACAAGTATCTGCACAAAGTTAACTCGAATGGTGTTTTTGCGCATAGAAGTCATGATCTGCAAAACAGAACAAAGATGAATCCCCTCGGTCTTTGAAATGGTTGGTCTAATGAAATATGTATGCTATGTCATTATGCATTATGTCATAATAAAAACACCCAACAGGTATCACAAATAGCAAACATGGTAAAGGCAAACAAGTCACACAACAACCCTTATGTTTCAGGCTTGCATAGAGTTTAGGTACTACCCTCTTGCAGTTTAGTTGGTTCAACCTGTTCTAATAATAGTAACCGGGTTCTAGAGGTTCTCAATATCACTGACCATCCTCCATCGATCATAGTTTCAGCTCACGCAATATTTTCTTGCAGCCGGAACCATCTCGAGAGTATGGTCCCAATGAGTGTAGCATCTCACTACTTCCTATGGCCAAGTTGGTCAATTATAGGTTCTAAGGTCAGTTGATGCTTAATGACCCATATAGCAGCCCCATATTCTCCTTGTTGCTCCACAAGGGATATCGGTACCAACTAATGTGCCACATCAATGTAGCTACTGCTTCAACCGTATCGGTCTACGCCGTACAGTATCTCACAATCTATTGCTACTTACCTAAAAGGTGTCCCTCAGATCCGAGTTAGGATCTATAGTAACTCCGATACAAATCCCACAAAAATAAAGCAATCAAATCAAACAATAGAAAACAATATGATGAACTAATCCTAAGGTATACCCCACTTCTTGCACTCCCCAGCAGAGTCGTCAGTTCAGTGATACGGTGGCCAGAACTGGGACTCTTAATACTGGTTTGTGTTTTGTGTTCGCAAATGTCACAGTAAGCAAGAGTCACCATCGACTTTTATTTTATCCAACAAGGAAAGGAAAAAAGCACAGGAAAATTCCTTTTTCGAGATTTTCTGAGTACGGGGGGTAGATTATAGAAAGGGAAGGTATTAGCACCCTTTCTGTCTGTAGTTATCTACGGGCTCTTAGGTACTTGCTCATCATTTTCAAAATTTCTTTTTTGTATTTGTGTGATTTGAAAAGTTTTTGACTTCGATTTAACTCTTGCTTCTGCCTTCAAGAGTGTTACGAAGTTGTTTTTGAAAACTTTGTTTAAAAAAGTGTAAGTGTGAAAAGTTTGTTGTTTTGAGAAAGTACCTAACATTTATCTATCTACTCGAAAAAAGATCGTTTTTGTTCTTGTTTCCTTTAGACAACGCTATCCCACTATTAGTGAGTAAGTAGCACCGTCGTTGGAGTTTTAAGGTTCAATTCGAAAAGGGACGTACGGTCACTAAAGCAATATTAGGACGTCTTAGTAATAACCCTAATATCTTAGATCAATTATTCGAGGCAACAATACCCGAGGCTTCCGAGGCAACTTTTCCGAACGGGACTTTGATCTTTATTTAGACAAAAGAGCGACCACTAAAGCATCCTATACTTAATGACCGTTTACCGAAGGCAACCAAGTGGGAGTGTACCCTAGGAGTGCGCATGTGCGAGTGATTCAATTTCAGATTATTTATCTTTGCATATATAGGGTTTGCTAACTGTTTTAAAGTTTACATACATTCTTGTCATGCATCCTAATATCATACATCTAACAGTTTAATATTTTGCGAAATATAAAGTGCGGAAATTAAACTACACTATTACAAGGCTTCGGGTATTTACATAGCCAAAAATAAACCCTTGAAAAATAAAGCGATAAATGAAAGATAAAAGACCTAATTAAACTATTACAACTTGTGGGCAATTACATCAATATGGTAAATAATAATAATAAAGCGCGCGATGAAATTAAGATCGGGAAGGAACTAGGGTTTTGACCCTTCTAACCTAATTAAAAGAGAAAATTGTTTTTGTTGTTTTTAATATTTTTTAAGAAAAATAATTGAGTTTTTTAAAATTAAATACACAATTAATTAGTTAATTAAATTAATTAATGAAAATAAATACATGGCCTACTTTTTTTTGTGGTTATTTTTAGGAAAAGAAAATATAATTTAGTTAGAAACAAAAACCTAATTGTTCTAATTGTTTTTTTTTAAATTTATTGACAAAAAAGAAATTAAAGTTTACCTAAAATTAATATCTAATTTAATTAATTAATTTATTGACAAAAAATAAACCTACGTCTAATTGGGTGAAAAATATTTTTATGTGATTTTTTGATAAAAGAAGAAATTGATTTGTTAGTAAAATAAAATAAATAAATAAAATAAAACAAATATGTAAAAAGAAAAAGAAAAGAAACTTGGGCCTGAGAAAGCAGTTTTGGGGGTGTGGATGGCCAAGTCTGGGCCCAAAACAAGGAGGTCCACGTTTGACTTCCAGAATCCCATGCATTGCATTGACTGAGCCTCATGATGCTCCTTCATTGAGGGCCTTTGGATCTGGCCATCTGGCAGGCTGGATGATGAGGACACATGATGGTCCTTTGGCTTGTGTACGCATGAGATTACCTGAAAGAAAATAATATGAGAAAAGTGGGGGACCTGGGATTCGAACCCAGGTCCTGAAGCATTGTACACTCGCCTGGCTACCAACTGCGCTACATGCGTTAGTTGATATATAATACTAATCAATAATTAAATATTAAAAAGGCATGATGTATCAATTCAGTGCACGCTTTTTTGAATAGGCCAATGGTTGCTTTCCACGATAGTTGTCTTCTTCCCTTCTTCGTTGGTAAAAGTCCCAGACTTTTACCTACGACACCATATTCGTCACTACAAATTTGTGCATTCTCAAAATCAAACACACGCGTGATAAATAAAAACTAAAGCCACGGATAGCTTCGTTTGGACCTGCTGAGTTCAATAGTGGCCCTTTCATGGCCCAATTTTTCCTGTAAACAAAAATCCCAAATCGAAGCTACAAACCCTAACAATGGTGAAATCTCATACAGTCCATATAAATGCAATTAAACATTACAGAAATCTTGCCAATGTTCTAAGGATCAATAATCTATGAATATTCCATGCTATAGATGCCACAATTATGCAATTTGAATTCAAGAAAATAGCAAAGTTGTGACTGACTTACAGCGCGTTTTGGTACTGGAAAAGCCTTGTTCTTGATTGATTTCGCTTGCTGGTGATCCCAAGAAGGGATTGGGATGGTCAAAGGATCTTGAAATTGCTTCAAAGTATGAATTCGTGTTTGCACTTTTTCTTGTTTTTTTTCAAGTTTTGTTCTTGTTGCTGCGCCTCCCTCTAGCCTTGCTTTAGGTCTGCAAATACTCCTTATGTACTGAGGAATGAATTAGGGTTCAAAAACTGATCTTAATCTTCCTCTATCAATGTCTTTGATTTGGATTTGATTCAATTTAAAATCATTCCAAAAATAGCCTAAAACCAATCTTTTTGTGCACTCCAAGCCTTTACACGAATTCAATCTCATGCCAGCTGTATGCAGGACCTGAAACAAGCACAAGATCTTTGAATTTCTATGTTTTTGGATTTTCTATGATTTGTTTTGATTTAAAATGATTTAATTCAAATCAAAATCAAAATAAATAATAAAAATAAGATAATGACAAGTGGCAAAGGATAGGGCTCGTGGACCATGTTGCCAACTCAAAACAAGTGCAAAAGATTGTGCCCATTTGGCAAAATTTGCAATTTTAGGAATAGTTGACTTATGGCAATTTTACAAAAAATGTCAACTTCAACAATGCATAACTTCCTCAATTTTGACTCTTTGAAGGTGTTCTTGGACTTTTTAGAAATCCTGAGATGTCCTCTAAGCAAACCTTTTGTTCTCATCTCAATTTGATATTCCATGCTCATGTTATGAAGATTTGACAAAAAATGTGTTTTTGTTGACTTTTCAAAATGACCTATAATGTCCAAATTCATAAATTCTTGTGAGTGCATATTTTGAACTTGGGAGCTGAAGATGGATTATAGAGAATTTCATCCTTTTCAAAATAAGCTTTGGATGGGTCATTTATCACAAAGTATGAGAAAGTTATGCTTGGTCAAAGTTGAGTTAACTTTTCCTACAAAACCCTAATTTAGTAACTTTTGGTTCTTGATGAATTGTGAACAATCCTTCATAAATCATGATCAACCCTTAATCAAATAATGAATGATACTTAAAAATGAGGATGTTGACAAAAAAATCTTGAAGTTTGACTGTACGTAGGCCACAGTTGACTTTTGCCCTAGCACAGTCGATTTTCAGGCCTTTGAGCAATTGACTGAGCAAACTTTCTCTATAGGGCTTGAAAATTGACATGGATAATCTTGAGAACATATTAGGACAATGGTGAGAATTTGGGATCCTTTGGACTCAAGTATCTTGATGCAATATGAAACCCTAATTTGGGGTAGACTGCCCTATGAGAGGGCTTGTCTGGTCAACCCTTGGACTTCCTTGATCAACTTGAGGATCTTTCTTGAAATGTTTTAAGAAATATGGGAGGGCAAATTTTGGGGTACAACAGCATGTAAAACTATTGGACATGAAGGGAGGCGCCATTGGACTTGGCGAAAGAGTACAAAAATGAAAGGTGTCGCCATCCCCGTTGGCGAATAAGAGGTGGCATGGGTTGCAGTGTAGGCGCAGGCTAGGTGACAGCCTTGGAGAAGGCATCTATGAATGCATGTAACACTATTGAACGTGATGGGAGGCGCCTTAGAGGTTACAGTGTAGGTGCGGGCTAGGTGGAAGCCTTGGAGAAGGCATCTCTGAATGCACGTAACACTATTGGACATGAAGGGAGGCGCCATTGGACTTGGCGAAAGAGTACAAAAATGAAAGGTGTCTCCATCCCCGTTGGCAAATAAGAGGTGGCATGTCTTGCAGAGTAAGCGCATGCTAGGTGACAGCCTTGGAGAAGGCATCTATGAATGCATGTAACACATTGGACGTGATGGAAGGCGCCTTAGGGGTTACAGTGTAGGTGCAGTGCAGGCGCAGGCTAGGTGGCAGCCTTGGAGAAGGTATATATGAATGCATGTAACACTATTGGACAGCCTTGGTTAATTCAAATTCCGTATGACCTATTTAGTCTTACATTTATCAAAACACTGATACACTTAATCTCTCAAACACTAGAACATTCAAAAATTCCAGCAAATAACTCATAAACTTCAAACCTTCCAACCTTCAAGCCTTCAAACAGTCATACACAATGGCCTCTGCACCCCAATATGTGATCAGTGCACATTTCAACGGTGAGACATACATTTGTCCCACCTATGGGTTTTTTTTAGAGACACAGAGAACATCCGATTTTGTTTAAACAGGAAATCCAATTTCTTGTACTTCAAAAAACGATTAGAGGCTAAACTTGGACGAGGCCCCGTTACACAAATATTCTATCAAAATCCGGTTTTTTTTGTAACAACCAAATAATATTTTATAAGGTTGAGGTTCAAGATGACAAGGATCTTCATAATATGTTTTCCAGTCATGAGTATTCTGGGTACGACTCTATTGAGTTATACATTATGCTGCGAGAGCCTCAGCTGTCACAAGTGGTTGATCCTTTGGAGACCGAACAAGCAGAAGTAGATGCAGTTGATGAAGAAGAAAAAGATGACGAGTTGGAGTTTGACAAAATGGTCAATGATGATTCCGAAGACGATGGGATACCTGGTATTCCTGCAAATGAGATCTACACACCACCTCCGCACATGACAAACTTCAACATGGACGGAGATGAACCGTCTTCTGATTTGTTTTTCAATCCGTATATGCAGTCGGATGAAAACTTAAAAGAGAAATACAAATTTCGTCACAGGGAAGAATGTATTAGAGCCATCAAAAAATTCCACATGCTCAACTCGGTCGATTTTAAGATAGACCGTGTAAATCCAGAAAGGTACAAGATCAAGTGTGTCCACCCTGATTGTATGTTCAAGCTCACTGCATCATACAAATTAAGAGGTGATTGTTGGGTCATAGGTTCCATGTCTACCCACACTTGTGTCAGTTCTACTCAATCACAGGATCATCGAAAACTTAATTATGATCTCATTTGTCAAGAAATCCTACCACTCGTCAGCAACGATCCATCATTGAAGGTGAAAACCATAATCTCCCACATCACTACGGTATTTAACTATACCTCGTCTTACCGAAAGGCGTGGTTAGAAAAGACCAAGGCGATTGAAAAGGTCTATGGAAACTGGGAGGAGTCATACCAAGAACTTCCTCACTACCTGAATGCACTCCAGACTTATTCTCCGAGTACTGTTTACATTCTGGAAATAGTGCCAGCATACGCCCCGGATGGTAGTCAACTCAACGGAAATGGAATATTCAGTCGAGTGTTTTGGGCTTTTCAACCTTGCATCACAGGGTTTGCATCATGAAAACCAATTATACAAATTGATGGGACTTGATTGTATGGGAAATATAAAGGCACACTACTGATGGCAGTTGCACAAGATGGCAACAACATTTTCCCAATTGCCTTTGACCTGGTCGAGGGGGATACTGGTGGTGCTTGGAGCTTTTTTCTCAAATATCTGCGAACACACGTGGCTCCTCAACCAGATCTCTGTTTGATCTCGAATAGACATGCATCCATTGAAAGTGCATACAATAATCCTGCAAACGGTTGACATGGCCCTCCTTCTACGCATGTCTATTGTGTTAGACATATTGTCCAAAATTTCACAAGGGAGATCAAAGACAAAACACTTAGGAAAGCGGTTATGAATGCGGGATATGCATTGACACAACCTACGTTCAAATATTATCGTAACGATATTCGTTTGTCAAATCCGGAAGCCGGTAGGTAGATCGATAATATTCGGGTAGAAAAATGGACTAGGTCATACGACAATGGCCAAAGATGGGGCCACATGACAACAAATCTAATTGAATCGATGAATGGGATATTCAAAGGCATACAAAACCTCCCGGCCACTGCTTTGGTTAAATCAACATATTTTAGGATGGCTTCGTTGTTTGCCAAAAGAGGTGAAATATGGAATGCGGTGTTGCAATCTGGACAACTATGGAGTGAAAGCTGCATGAAGTACATTAAGGCAGAAAGTGCCAAAGCCAACACCCATATGGTTATACGGTTTGACCAATACAGCCACAACTTCATTGTCAAAGAGAAAATCGACCACAACGAGGGCCTGCCAAGACAAGAATATAGGGTTGTACTACATTCTCGTTGGTGCGATTGTGGCAAGTTTCAAGCCTTTCGTATGCCTTGCTCTCATGTCATTGCCGCGTGTGTCTATACTCATCAAGACGCGCTACAACTTCTGTCACACATTTACAAATCTGAAACGTTGCTCAACGTTTACAACAACAGCTTCCCTTTGGTAGCAAAACCAGATTATTGGTCTGCATACGATGGCGAAATAGTATGGCACAATGACCAAATGCGAAGGAATAAAAAGGGTCGTCCCAAAAGTAAGCGCATCACAACCGAAATGGACTCCCTTGACAAGCTGGAAAGAAAGTGTGGTTTATGTCGTCAGGTCGGACACAATCGCAAAAATTGTCCGAATCGGGCTACTGCCTCAACCACATAAAAATTGTATTACAAAAAATCTTTCATTTATTATGTTGTAAACATTAGGGTTTTTCGTTAACAGAATTTGTTACAATAAACATTGCGCGAACAAGAAAAAAAACACGATAAACCATCTACGAAATTACAACCGTTAAAACAATTTCATCTGACCCATGCATCATCAACATTACGTCGCTGTCTGTTTTGACTTCCTCCAACCAAACATTAGGTCTTCCTATCGCAAGTGAGGTTGTTGTTCGTCTTCGCAGGATCCTTCTAATTTTCCCCCCTCCACGATGTCTCCATCTAGCCATCCTATCAACTCCCGCTTCAGACGCTCCATGGAGTGAATGTGCCAGAATTTCATTTTCATCGGAGGTTTTGTGGTGGAGAAGATAACGTAACCATCTCTGGTAAAAATCATGGGCGATGTCATGACGCAAATAACAGAGTAAAAAATAATAAAACAGTGCGAGAAAGTGTGAGAAATGACGGAGAAATGGACGAATTATTTATAAAAACAGCATTTTGCCTTAGGAGCCAAGTGAGATGGCGCCTCCTCTCACTTTTAAAGTGCATGCGCCATCTCACTTGGCTAAAAGAGAGAGGAGGCGTCAAGTAGGATGACGCCTAGGGCATAATGCTGAGTGGAGGCGCCAAGTGAGATAGTTTCTCCCTTGGGGAGTCTTCTGAAACATAGTTATTTGCGTAATTTTTTCTGAAACATAGTTATTTGCGGGAAAAAAATTTAATATATAGTTATTCCAAAAAATAATTTTAATTTGTATCGTGGTTAAGTTTTTTAAATATGGATTTTTGTATTTTGACTCATCTCTGCCTTTGATCAAAGGAATATGTGCTAAAAGATATGTTGAAGCTATGACAATATGCATGCTAGCATTATATATTTGTTTCATAAAAAGTATATAATTCAATATATCAATGTTCAATTCACTCAATTATGAATGTTAATTATCAAAATAATATATTTCTGTAAAAACTTATATTTGTAAATGAAATACTGTAAAAAAATATATAATACACTATTGTTTCAAATAAATATTTAAGTATCTATATTTATTTTAAATTTTACAATGTTATTTTTAGTATAATAGATTTAATATATATATATATATATATATATATATATATATATATATATATATATATATATATATATATATATATATATATATATATATATATATATATATATATATATATATATATATATATATATATATATATATATATTAATTTCAGTTTAATATATTTAATATTTGATTTTACTTTATATACTCATTTTAATTTGTGTTAATATTTCATATACTCGTTTTAATTTCTGTTAATATTTCATATACTCATTTTAATTTGATTTTAATGTTTCATATACTCATTTTCAATTTCAACCATATTTCATAAATTATGTTTATATAATAAATATTTATTAAATAAATAAGTTTTCAAAAATATTTATGTAATTGTCTCTTTTTAAACTAACATAATAAATATTTACATTAACTAATATTAAAAGTTTATATTATAATGTCTTTTTAAACAGAATAAATTTTAATAAACTGAATTTACAATAAAATTAAATATAATTTAATATTTATTATTTAAAAAAACTGAAAGTATAATTGTTTAATAAAACATAATAACAATTATTAAAAAAATTATAAAATGATAAAAAAAATAACCTAGTGTGATATTAAATAAATAATTTAAAATGAAAAATATGGCCTGATATATTATTAAGATTGTATTATTAAAATTGTTATTAAATATTACTATTTAAAATGAATTATTAACTATATATATATATATATATATATATATATATATATATATATATATATATATATATATATATATATATATATATATATATATATATATATATATATATATATATATATATATATATATATATATATATATATATATATATATATATATATATATATATATATATATATATATATATAAGAATTTACAAGAATTTACAATAATTTACAAGAAATAAAATAGTCTAGTGGAATTAAACCTTATAAGAAATAAGATCCATTTAGAATTATTAAAAAATAAAAATAAAATAAGAAAGTTCAATTGACAGCTACGTCAATAATAAAAAATAAAAAATAAAAAATAAAAAATTATATATTATCACATCATAAATTCTATTGATCAATTATATTCAGAGTTTAAAACAGAGCAATATTCAAAATGCATATATGTAATTTGTATTTTTTTTAAAGTTTATTTTTAGAAAATATGAATGTAAATTTTCTCCATATTTCATGTTAATATTCAATATTTTTTATAAAAAAATATATAAGGATTTTGAATTATGTGGAATAGTTTTTCTAAATTTTTTTTTTATAGCAGTTGAATTTTAGTTTAAATATGCAATAGAAGTCATAATTTAGAAAATACAAATGCAATTCTTCTGCATTTTTCATATAAACATGTAAAAATTACAATACTATTTTATCCTTTTACTCAAACCAATTGTTTAGTGATTCAGCTCATTTTTCTTCATGATTTAGCTGTTGATTAATAAAATTATGTATGAAGTGGTTTCTTTCCTGAGTCTGAAAGGCTGTGGATCTACCAGCATGTCATGTCAGTTGCGTTTGTAAAATTCTCCATATGCATAATTTGTTGTTGACATGCGATTTTTTCATTTACCAACTCCCACTTGGAGCACTTTCATGCTTTCATTGCTAAACCGAAAGGTATTAATTTGATAAAGCTAAATAAAGTGTGCACTATCAGGAAATAATTGTTTGACACTCATACGTTATAAATTGAGTGTTTTGGTATTTTGATATAAAAAGTTGTATGATTTAAAGATAATATAATAAAACTACACATACTTCGGTTTGATTTGGTTCATTCATTTAAGAAAATTTATTTATACAATTAAATGGGAGTTCATTTAGATTGACTTTTTGATATTAACATTAAAATAATAAATAGGTTTAATAAAAAATTAAAATTAAAATAATAAATGACAATAATTGTTATATTTTAAATATATGAAATAATATAATAGTATACTGAAGGTTTAAATACATTTTTTATCTAAATTTTTACCATTTTTAACTTTAACCCCCATTTTTAAAATCAATTTTTTGATCTTTTAATTTTACATCACTTAGAATTTAGTTAGGCCCCTTCCATTTTGCATAGGTGACAATCTTATTAATAACACGACAAGTGCATTGTGGAGCCAAGTCACATTTAATTCAATATTTTATTTAAAATTATTATTTTCTTTGTTTTTAAATTAACAAAACATTTTATATTCTAATTTAAGTAAAAATTAGGATAATTTAAATTGTGAAACGAAATATACCTTAATCCCTCTCATTTCTAAAAACATAAAAACTCATTTAAGAACAATTTTAAAGAACCCTATTACCTTTTTTCCAAATCCACTCTCTTCATTTCACTATTGTTGTTGAAGCGAAGTTCAATCACCATTGTTGCTCAAGTATTGTTCAATCTCTATAGTCGTTGAAGCGTATATGTTAACATTGTTTTATGGGAATCGAAGTTGGTGAAGATGAGCAAGGGGCATTTCAATAGCATTGAAGAGGTGGAGTTATGTTTAAGGTATGTTTTCTTATCCCATTTGTGCGTCATTATGTATTTTTTTTATGTTATTCAACGGTCCCAAAAGTTAACATGAGGTCCACCGTGATTTTACTATGTAACTTGTGGTACCAGATGTTTTATTGTTTTATTCCGTGGTCCACCATAAATATTTAATGTTAATCTTTAGTCCCACATTACATGTTAATTTTTTTTTATATAATTATTTGTCAGGCTATCTCAGGATCATAAGGCTAGGTTAAGAATATACCATAGGGGTATATTAGTTGTTGAACCTGTTAAGTGGTATGTTGAGGGATATGTATCTGAGATGAATTAGAAGCGAGATGTAAATTTCATGTCATACATGTATTTAGAGAGCTTGATTAAAAGTGAGAGTTATGAAGACATACGATGTCTGTGGTATTGGAATCATATGTTCAACTTTTCTCGTGGTCTTAGATCCTTGAATAATGATAATAATGTGCACCAGTTTGTCAAAGATGTCATATGGTTTGAGGTAATAGATGTTTATGTGGAGCATAATGTAGAAATTCCCAATATTGTAGATGATAGAAACTCCTAATGTAATGGTTTTAAGAATGTTGTTGAAGAAAAGAATAATGATGATCATGTGGATGATGGTAAGAACGTTTCTAAAGAAATGATTGGTGATGGCTATGTAGATAATGGTAAGAATGTTGCTTAAGAAAGGGGTGATGATGGCCATGTGGATGATGGTAAGAATGTTGTTTAAGAAAGGAATGTTGATGGTCATGTGGATATTGGTAAAAATGTTTCTGAAGAAAGGAGTGTTGATGGTCATGAGGATGCTACTTAAAATGTTGAAGTTGATGATGAAATGAGTGTTGATGAGAATTATGTGACAAGTGCAGATAGTTTTATGGATAATGATATTCCATTTAGTGATGACTCTAAGGAGATGAATTGGGCCAAAGTATTACCCTCTGAGACTTTGAGTGAGGTTTCTAGTGTCAATATTGAACAAGTACCAATTGATACGGGACATGAAGGATCTAACGATTCTGATAATTTATACACCCCTCTTGAGATTGATGATGATGAAGAGGTAGTTAAGTTTCCAACTTATAAAAGTGATCTAGGAGTCCATATTCATTTAGGGATGATGTTTACCAACAAGGATATGATAAGCGATGCAATCCATGAATATGGAATGGAAATTAAAAAAAGTGTTCATTAAGAAGAATGATTCTAAAAGGATGATGATTCAATGTATGGATGGTTGTAAGTTTTATGTGAGGTTTAGTAAAAAGAATGAGCAACAGTATTGACAAATAGTTAGTTTCGTTGATGATCATACATGCCATAAGACTCCACATAACAAGAATGCAAAGACTACTTATATTGCATTTTTTTTGTTGCAAATATCATTAGACATAGCCCTTATATTAAACTTGCAGGGATCATAGCTAAATCCATTGAGAGATGAGGAGTTAAATTAACACCAGATCAAACATATACGAAAAAAAGGAAGACACTGGAATTTATTCAAGGTGTTAGGACTGAACAATTCATCTATTTGAGAAGTTATAGAGAAGAGTTGTTGAAGTCAAATCCTAATAGCAATGTGATTATATAGTGTGTTGAAAGACACTCTTTTTTTAATGATTTATGTCTAACTAGAGGTCTACAAGGCAGAATTTGAAAAAACATGTAGGCCACTTATAGGTTTGGATGCTTGTTTTTTGAAAGGGGACTATAATGACCAATTAATGTCAATAATACACAGGGATGGTGACAATTCAATCTTTCCAATATCATATACGGTTGTTGATCGCGACTTTATCGTCTAAATTAATCGGGAGACTGCAAGTATACAGCCCTATCGCGTAGTTTTAAAAGATATCGAACCTAAGGGACTATAAATTGAACTAACGTAACCTAAACTACTGTGTAAAGCTATAACTATCGAATAATTAATTAGGGGAATTTTTGGGTAATAAAACTTAATTCTAATTGAAATAATAATAATGCGAATATCGGTATGTACTTCGTTAACATTAAAGAATCCGGCTTTCCACTGGCTTATTTTCTAAAAATGATAATAATATCTTTTTCAGCAAAAAGTATTTATTCAAAAATCTATTCTCAAACTTTCGCTCTATTGAAGTAAATTATAATTTTAAACTCTGATGTATGCTTTCGTTATCCCATTGATTTAAAAATTACTTTTTGAAAATAAATAAAGTTTAATTGGTTTTAAAACGCTGTCGCAGTCTTTAAAAACAATACCTAGTATCTACTATCTGATTTTAAACCTCAAACTGTCGCTCTATTGGTTTCTAATCTTAGTCAGTTTATTAGCCTCAAACTTTCGCTCTGTTGGTTTCTAAACCTTTTTTAACAAAATAAATTAGATAACTAAATCAGAAAAAGTGTTTATTTTATAAAATATAATCAAGCCTGTTTGTTCCGGATCCATTCAAATTAACTCGTTACATACCGATATTTAAATAATTTAGCCAGACATACTCATAAAAGCAGACATGAATACATTAAAGGAATTAACATTCGTAAATAAATTCATGGCTAAATAAATATCTCTCATGCAAATAATTAATTAAATAAATTAAAGCGATGTAAATAAGAAACCTGAATTAAATAAATGCTGGAAATAATTCTTGAAGCTTGAATCAATTCGTACAAAATCTCGGTTCTTCAACAGAAATAAAATTTAAGTATTTGAAAAGGAACTGGCTGGAAAATAACTACTGGAAACTGAATTACAATGGAAAATAATAATGCGGGAAGGTAAATTCTGAAACTGGAAAAATAATGCTAAAAAACGGCCCCCCGATTTTGATTTCCTGATGTCCTTTTATAGTGGTAGAATGTAACCACGTTTTGAGATATTTTCGTACCACTTTTCCCCAAATTTCTCGTTCTAACTGCTTTGAGTGGAGGTGGTCGTCCCGAGATTTACTCATCCCCTTGACCACGTTGAGACGGGCACCTCCCACTAAGGGGAGGGTCTGAGGCGAGCGCCTCAATTGTAGGAGAGGAGTTGAGACGTGCGTCTCACTCTTGCACGTGCCTTTAGGGCTCTCTTACTTGCGTGGGCCTGATTTCGTTTGGGCCCAGTTTGGAGATAATAACCCTTTTGATCCATCATTTTTGCTTTGCACACCCCTTTTCTTCATTTCTTGCATATTTAGTCCAATAACTCTCTTAATTTCTTCACTTTGCTCAATTTGTCTAATTAAAATAAAATACCTGAAACAATAAAAATACCGGCGTAATATGGAAATAAAATGAAATAATTAAATAAAAATACTAACATTATTTATGAAAATTAAATCAAATATACTATATAAAATTGTGTTATCAAACTCCCCTATACTTGAACCGTTGCTTGTCCTCAAGCAAAAGTAAAAAAAAATGAAAATCACTGACGCACAGTTAAACACAGAAATAAGAACATACATCACTTCGTACCAGGTTGCAAGTTGAATTTTTCGTTAGAGAATTTAAGTCGAACTTAAACACCAAAGTTACCGTAGGAACACTGGACAACCCCATTTAAGCAGACCAATTTAAGTCATGTCATTATAGCTTAACCTAATACTACGTTTTATTTCACCCGTTTTCATTCTAGTGCAATCACATTAAGCCCTTTACCTTACACGCACATAGTGGAGTAACTGGTTAGTGAATTTGATCTTAGTAAGCCAGCTAGGAGTTCTGGTAATTTAATCATATGGTACTCCCTTTTTCCAATTAAAAATTGCGGGGGATCGAACCGTAATTCGCCCTACCAAGTTCAGCACCAGGGACCACTGAACCAATTTATAATGGATTATTTTGCATTTAAATTTATAGTTTCTGCAACTGTTGGATTAAATGATCTGGTAAGGACCATCTAACTTAATAAGTGCATCTTCAGATAAAAGCAATTTCTTAAGAATATTTGATCAATCACTTATATTCATCAGCTCTCCACGTAGTTTGTGTTTATGGCGGTGCCGACTGCTTAATAAACTACTCGGGGCTAATCTAAAACTAAGTTTTAAAGGTTTTGGTATAATAAGTACTTAAGTCGATCCAACACATCGGGGGTTTTGAAGTGTTAAGATGATATCAATTTTGCTAAGTTGCTCGAATTCTTATTTATAATAGGCAACCTTAATACTAGTTGAATAATGTTTATAAATGCGTGTTAAAATTGTTTTATTTTATTCGTTATGGCTCAAGAAATAGGGGGAATTCGAGTAAGCACAAATTTTTGCATAAGAGATTAAAATTTGCATAAATAAGTATTTTATTGAATTAAAATTTTGCAATACAAGAAAAGAAATAAAAGGAAAAATACTACAAAGAGAGCAAAGGAAATAGAAATGAACAAGGAAATGATCTGACTCCCCTATACTAAAAAGGAGCAATGTCCTCAATGCGATAAAAACAAAGGAGAATCGGATGAAAAGAGAAAGGCGATCACTCGTTGCTTTGAGAATCATGATCTCTTGTTCTTCGTCCTCTAGTATGAGGTCTTCGTCGTACGTCAAAATCAGAATCATTAAGATGAAGTGCGTCTGCTATGCGAGCTTGCAAAGATTCGAGGTTACGATCATGGCGAAAGGCATATTCCTGTTGTTCGCGTCGCATCTCTTGTTGGTGGTGTTGTACTTCTTGTACGAGACGTAAAGTCTCAGCTTGGTTTTGTTGCATGGCATGGAACAACTGATCTTGACGAAGCATATGAGCCTGCATAGCTGCGAAATTTGCAGCGGGATTATTTGGTTGTTGGGCAGCAGGTGCATCAAGAGCATAATGCCAATTGGCGCGGACTCGGACGTCGATACGATTCGGACAAGGTAACACAAAATCAGGAATTTGACGATGATTTATCACTAATGTAAACCGGCCATCATGTCTTGGAGAGATTATATGGGAATCTCGGCAATAGATGACATCAAGAAGAGTGGCTGGCATCATATATTGTAACAAAGAAAATAGCTCGGCGGAAAGGCCTAAAGCATATGCTAAAGATGTGATGATGCCTCCAAAAACAAAGGGATTAGTACCTGCTGCGTTCACGCATGTGTGGATGTGACTGAGCATGAAAGGAGCAACGTTGACAGCCTGACCATTAAGGGCACAGAAAATGATGAACAACTCATTTTGGTTGACCTTGTGATTATTGGTTCGACCAAAGATGGTGTTAGCAAGAACGCGGTGAAAGTACCTTAATGCATGGTTATGTATTTGAGAAGCATAGAGGTCGCGCCAACTTTCCGTGGTTTGACCGGTTAGATCATTCCATAAGGAGAAGCCGACTTGATCCCAAGAAAGATCGTGGTCATCGTCGAAAGGCTTGTAATGAACATGCTCGCCGCGAGTGAAAGATAAGAGTTTAGCGACTCTTTCTTGATCAAGAGAGTACTCTTGGTTAAACATGCGGAAGTTGGCGGTTCCGGTTGTGTAGGGATCGTTGACAGGTGTTGTGTAAGAGAAGGAACTAAGAAATTCAAGCACGAGTGGTTCATAGATTGGACATGGGTTTGTGCAGAGACTGGTTAAACCGGTGTTATTGAGCATGAATACGATGCTACCGGTCATTCCTAAGGTTTCCAAACACTCCGAACTTACGTATTTTGTAGGAACGACGGAACGGGTATAGAATTTTTTATACTTTTGTTGTTGTTGGCCGTCGTCGTTATCGCGGAAAATGATATTGGATAGGTCGGGTGGTGGTCGGTCGGGCTTAACTTGTCTTTGGTTGTTTCGTGGAGCCATAGATGGATATGGGTTGAAGAAGGGAAAAGGTAGAAAATATGGGTGTAGGAGAGGAAATGTTAGAGATGGTTAGAAATGTTGTGAAATGAGAAAGAAGGATGAAGGGTATTTATAGTGGAGTGAGAGTTAAGAGTGATAAATTATAATAAGTGGGTGTTGGAAAATGGGAGGGAAAATATGAATGGGGATTAATGGTGGGAAGTGGAAAGAATATAATTTGAATGAGAATAAAGAGTGTTGAATTTGAATTAATTGGGGCTGAATGGGAAAACGAAACGGACAAGACAAGTAAATGCAAGGGAAGACCAACTTTTACTCTGCACGAAACACATGCTGAGGCGGCCGTCTGACACAGGAGACCACGCGTGAGGCGTGCGTCTCAAAGCTGCATGGCGTGGGAACAGTTGGAGACGTGCGTCTCCAGTCAGCGTGTTGGGCTGAGGCGTGCGTCTCACTTTATTGGGAACAAGCCAGCGTGTGAATGACAAGGGACAGTATGCAAAGAATAAAAAGGAATCTCACTTGCAAGGTAGAATGATACGGATAACGCAGGAGCCAGAAAAAGGAATATATTTAAAAATTGTAGCAACAAATAAGAATGCAATAATACTAATATTCTTATAAGATAATATTTTTATATGATATAATATATTAAGCTGCAACATTATAATTATAAGAAAATAACATGAATTGCTTTTAGAATGAGGATCAAAGGTGCTTACAATTTAAGAATCAAGTATTTGGAAAGTAAAACATAATAATAAAAAGAACATAACGAAAATATTGCAATTTCTAATAAAATCAAACTAAGCTAAACTAAATAAAATGAACTACTTAAAAGCTCTAGCCACTAGATGGTCCTGCCTTAGGAGCGGAGGAAGAATGAAAGTAAGCGAAAACTTCTTGAAATTGCGCAGAAACAGTATCCATAAAACCAAAGAAATCGGCTCGCAAACTAGTCAAATCGTCCCTCAAAGCCTGATGTTCCACCTGGAGAGCGTGGATGGCAGTCGCATAATCAATGGTAGGAGCCTCATGCATAACGGTGTCAGGAGCAACAGAGTGAGCAGTATAATCGTGCTAAGGAGGGCCCATATCGTAATAACCTGGAGGAGCAGTGGGATCTTCCTCAGAATCTTCCAAAACCTCATAATCTTGCGGAGTCTCAGGAGTGCTGGGCGGAGAAGGCTGCTGATCTAGACTAAAAAGCCAGTTGGCTTTGTTATGCACACTCGTAGCAGGGTTAGGCAAGTGTTGTACCCCAAAATTTGCCCTCCCATATTCTTCAAGATTTGCCAAGTCAATGCTTCAAAATTCCCCAAGGGTTGCACAGTTCAAAGACTTCCTAACAGTCAAAGACTAGGGTTTTGGTTCTGGCAAAGTAATAGAAGTTTCCAAGGGCCCAATCAAGTCCCATATGCCTATAAATATGGTCAAGCATCCTCATATCAAGTTTCAAGACTTACAGCATAAAATTGCACAGTCAAAAACCCTGATTGCCCTACAGTCAACTGCAGGGGCAAAATGGTCATTTGACAGTCAAAAGTTCAAATTTTTGGTTAACATCTCATTTTGAAGCCACAAACATCATTTGATCAATGCTTGATCATGATTCTCAAAGCTTGGCTCAAAAAGTCTCAAGATGCAAAAGTTTCCATATTTGGACAGTTGAAAAAGTCAACTGTAACTTGACCAAGGCATAACTTCCACATGGATTATCAGAAAAATTCCATCCAAAGCTCATTTTGAAGAGAAAGTCATTTCCTACAACTTCTCTTCACACTTCAAGTCCAAGAAATGCTCTCACAAAAAGTTATCAATTTCAACATTATAGGTCATTTTCAAAAGTCAACAAAAAGGGACTTTAAGTCAAAGGCCATAACTTGAGATTGGTAAATCAAAATGACATGGGACCAAAGACATTGATTATAGGACTCAAAGACCTTTCCAAAATGTCCAAGAACATGATCAAAGCTTAAAAATTGAGCAAGATATGCCTTGTGGAAGTTGGGAAATTTTTGGATATTTTGAAAAGTCAACTTTGCTTCAAATGTCTTAAAAATGCTAATGGGCCTCTTTTTCTTCCAAGATTCATCATCCAAGGCATGTGCACGACCATTTGGCCCAAAGGGAAGTTTTTCATCATTTTTATTTATTTATTTGAATTTTTAATTGCTAATAATTCATCTAATTAAAATAAATATGTGGAAAATACCAAAGCAAGTCAATCAAATCTTTTTATGCATGGAATAACTTCAGATTTTCGTGCATTATTAGAAAGGGAAAGAATCAATGTGATTTGCCATGATTGGAACCAAATTTGCATGAAAAAGATTGGAAAATATATGCCATAAAAATCAAAATTCATTCCATCAATACAAGGATCCTTTGGACCAAATTCTCAACCCTAATCATTCCATACATAATCATGAAGCAAACCCTAATGCTCATAACCTCTAAGCTGCGCCAGAAAAGAATAACCAAGTTTGAGTTTTTATCAAAAAAATCCAAAACTGAAAATGGCCTTGGAGGACGATTCAGGGAAAAAGATTGATCCCATTAGCTTGCAAAGACATTACTGAGTCTGACTGGATAGTTTTCCACGTGCATAGCACCCTGAATTGGTATACAGAACTCAGAATTTTTCATATAATATGCATATTCGTGTTTCGATTCTTAGGCATCCTCACTGCATTTTCTTTATTGATTCATACTAATTGGTTCATTCTAAAGCTAACCACATACTTTGATTGAGTTTCCATGCATCGTATGAAGAATCGCCATTGAAGCACTCTAGGGTTTCAGACTTGTAAAATTAGGGATTCCTTCGTCCAGAAAAATTGGCCAACAAGACCCATACCATCAGAATCAGAAGCTCGTGGCCAATTGTTTCTATGCCTCGCGCTCAATTTATGAGCAACAGATCTCTAATCGCTATTTTTATATGCAGCATATAGTGGGGGTTCAAAACCCCCGCAATCTTGTTCCTTTTTTCAGGTGAAACGTAGAATGGAGGAGGAAGACGCTTAGGTGTCTAGGCATGAGTGGACAATTCAAACTGCAGCGCGCATTTTTGTTTTTTTAGGCCACTAACATCAAATTTCTCTTATATTATTTATGCATTATTTTACATACAGCGCGTTGAAGTGGCTCAGTTGGTGGGATGTTATGTTGGTAAGCAATAAGACCTGGGTTCGATTCCCAGGTCCTTCTCCTTATTTCCTTATTTTTCTTCTAAAAGTGTTCCCATACAGCATATGTTCTTGGGGCTTATCATATGACCACCATCCATGCTTGCCACGCGTGCAATGATCTCAGTCCAAAGGTCCAGATTTGAAGAATACCATGAGTATCAGTCAACGCCCACACACGTGAATACTGAAAAGTCAACCAGGCCAAAGGCTATTGGGCCTGAATTGCTAAGTTATGACCTCCAATTGGGGACAGAACCCCCCAAGGTTTTTGGAATTCTTTTCCTTTCTTTATTTTATTTGTTTCAATTATTTCTTTTTTAATTAATTCCTTTAATTTAATTTATTTTCATAAAATATAAAAATAGTAAAAAAAACCAGAAAAGACAAAAAATAATATATTTGATTTAATATTTTTGTAAATAAAAATCATTTAATTTAGTTTTCGATTTAATTTTAATATCTTTTCTTAATAAATTAAAAACTTGTAGAATTAGGTTTTAATCAATTTTATTACTTTTTCTTTTATTTTCTCATCACCATAATTAATTATTTAATATTATTTTTATAAATCAAATTGCATTAATTAATTAGGTTTAATTTTAGGTAATTTTCATATTTTCTTAATAAATTAAAAAATAGCTAGAACTAGGTTTTAATTTCATTTAATTCACATAAAAAACCATAAATACAAAAAACCCTCAAAAATAATTTCTTTTTATTTTATTTTAATTAATTTCATAACAAAGGGTCCAACGCCCTCGCTTTCAATTTTAATTTAATTCGCGCATTTTATTTTATTTCTTATAATATTTATGTAACTCTCCCAAAGCCGTGTAAATTTATATTTCTCGCACTTTACATCTTTATTTTCTGTCAAATCGAGTCCTGGATTAAATTTGGCGATGTGGACCCGCGCCTTTGTAATAGTTTAGGAACTTTACATTTCTCGCAACTTTTTAACTGTTAATAATTGCATGCAAGAATGGATGACAAAGTAAAAACAAACGCGTAGATCACCCATATATGACAAGACAAAAATAAAGGAATCTGACACACAAATCACACACCACCCCTAGGGTACGCCTCATTGTTGCCTTGCCTATTGAAAGGTGATCGTCGAGTAGAGGATGTCTTAGTAAGTCCTCATGATCCGGGAACCTGGCATGAGGGTAGCTTCTAAGGTGTCTTCCCATTGCTCCGGTGATCACCATGTCCCGAACCTTCGAATTAACCCGAACAACTCCAATAGTGGTGCTACCTACCTCTCAATGGTGGGATGACACTACTTTAAAGGACATTTACACAGACGAATTCCTTAGGGTAGGTAGGTTCTCGTAGATACTTGCTCTAATTTCAAAACAAATTCAAAATACTTTTCACACCGACACCTTTTCAAAAAGCTTTCGAAAGCAATTTTTCAAACACTCTTGAGGACCGATACAAGAGTCGAACTGGAATTTTCAAAGAGACTTTTTAAAACCCACAGTTGAAAAGCAAACAAACCATTTTTTTGAAAACACAATGAGCAAGTATCTAAGAGCCTATGGATAACCATGGATAGAAAGGGTGCTAACACCTTCCCTTTCTATAATCTACCTCCCGAACCGAGAGCAATCTCTTTAAGGATTTTTTCTGTGCTTTTGTCCTTTCCATTTGGAGAAAGTAAAAGACGGTGGCGACTCTTGCTTCCGCGACATTTCGCGAACCAGCATTAAACAGTCAGTTCCAGATCCACCGATCACAGAACTGGCGACTCTGCTAGGGACTCTTTATAAAGTGAGGTGTACCTTAGGGTTAGTTCATAACTGTGTTTTCAATTGTATTGATTTGCTTGCTTTATTATTGTGGGTACTGTCTTGAGAGTTCTATAGATCCTAACCCGGATCTGGGGGATACCTTCTTAGAAAGTAGCAACAAGGCTGTGAGGGAACTGTGCGGGGTATACCGACATGGTTGAAACAGTCTGCTACGTTGATGTGGCACTTTGGTGTGTACCGGTAACCCTTGAGTTCAGTCAAGGAGAGTACGGGGCCTCCATGTGGTGTCGTGAAGCATCAACTGACCTTAGGAACCTTAATTGAACTATCTTGTCCTCTTTAGGGTAGTGAGATAACTGACTTTGGTGCAGTCCGAGGTTGGTTGATACTCGATACTACACTCAATGGAGGGTTGCTTTCCTGGAATATTTCGGTCGCCAGTTCAGTGGCTAAATCGAAACGATGAACAATGAAAGCAATCCCGTGATATTGGGACCCTTAGAACCCGGTTACTTCTAATAGGACAGGTTGAGCCCACCAACTTCAAGAGGGTAATACCCAGACCTCATGCAGGCCTAAACTCTAAGGGCTTCTCTTGTGTGATTTGTGTGCCTTCGTACTTGCCTATTTGCATGCTTGTTATCTGACACCTGAGTTTCTTGTAGGTTTTGTTTACAGTCCTTAATTGGGACTCATAACAGGGTTACTCACATTATCCCATGCATACCATAACATCATACCATTGCATACATCTTAACCCATTTCAAGGATCTCAAGGGCTTGTAATGCAGGTCATGGAATCAGCTATCCCAACAAGGGGCAAAGAGGATTTATTTTCCTCTAGACAAAGTTGTCAGGGGCTATGACCCACTTGACATGGTGAGCTCTGACTCTTGAAGAAGGCTCCCTCACCGAGGTTGTTTGGAAATCAAAACCAGACATGATGATTAAAGTCAGGGGCTATGACCCACTGGATATGGTGAGCCTTTGACCCTTGAAGAAGGACTTTCAGCAAACATGAAGTTCCCTCAATCAAGCTACCTAGTTCTAACAATTTTTGTTTACCCCGCGAGATCCTTGAAAACATTGCATATATATCATACATATCATTGCATTACAGGTACCCTTGTTGCAGGTCACTTACCCTTGTTCGCTGTTTATTTCAGCAATGGCTCCCCAACAAGATAACCAGGACCTTCACACTCAAGAGACTCAGTTCAAGGAGATCTTCCTAAGCCTATCCAAGGGGCAGGAAGAGTTGAGGACACTCCTCATGGGGAATCTGATCAGAAAGAGTCCTGAATATGACAAGGACGAACAACTGAAACGTCTACAAGCTGAGGTAGATACATTGAAAACCCAGATGCTGGGGCAAAGGGCCCTCATTCAAGGTTTAGCTCAGGAGCAAGGAGAGCTGAGGGCCATGATCAGTCAGCTTCCTCAAGGCATGAAGCAACCAGCCCAAATCAGGGACCAGGTCATGGAATAGCTTCTAAGAGGGCAAAGGTCGGGTCCAATGAATAGACTTCTCCGAGTTGCTACTACTTCACAGGTCCAACAACGACCTCGCCAAGAGCAGCGGGTTGATCAGAACAGGTCGGGCGAGCCTAAGAGACAATTCACCAACATCAGCATGCCATGGTCACGAGCTTTGCAGCACATGTTAAGGATGAACCTGATTGCGGTGATCAACCCTCCCGCAAATCCAAAGACTTTCTCTCCAAATTACAACCCAGAAGCAAGGTGCGCTTACCATTCTGGTAGCCCGGGGCACGATACTGAGGATTGTTGGGCACTGAAGTACAAGATTCAGAACATGATCGATGCTAAAGAGATCGAGTTCAAGCCCGCCGAGACTCCCAATGTGATCACTGCTCCCTTGCCAAAACATGGCTAGGATTGAGAAATTTTTGTTCATTAGAATCTTTCAAGTTGTAATTTTCTTTTGATTGTTCAAACATTCCATTCATATCAAACGGTGTTATTCCATTAATGCATTGCATATGTCTGTTTTGAAGCAATATATTCGTATTCACTATATGCAAATTATTTTCATATTTTTTTTCTGATGATCAACTCTCATTAATTCTAAGCCTCTTGAGGGAGGATGACGAAAACGATACCATAATCTACAGTATGCTTTTGAAAAGACCCCGCTGATGAGGTACATGCATTGTTTCAAATCCTAAACACTGGAGTTATAAGGAAGATAATCCCTTGTCAACCCCTTTGAGCCAAAGAAGTAGGAGTTTTTCTTTTCGAAAATTAAAACCCTTAATCATAACCTGGGGCAGGGTAGTCTCTCAGTTGATCCAAGTGCATAATGAATGGCACCAAAGAAGTCCTTACAAAACGAAGAAAGACAGTGATGGTTCCGAATAATCAATAAAGAAAGGCAGTCATTATCTCAAAAAAATAAAAAAAACCATTAAGTCAAAACCCATGAAGGAGACTTACAAAACTGGGGCATCCCGCTGACTGTAATTCCAAAAAAGGAAACAGTTCAGGCAAAAAAGAAAGGGATAACAAAATCAAAAAGAAAGAGGGCATACAAACCCTCAACAAAAAAAAGGAAATGACTGCCTATTCAAAATAAATTATCAACATCCGAACCATCACTGGAATTTCAGAGCAAAGACTCAAATAAGGTCTAACGCACGATCAACTGAGCTTAGGTTTGAAGAACATCACGAAGAATGGGTGGGTACAAATAAAATTTGAGCCTTTATCTTTTGTTTCTTAAACCGTGAACCAGGCCACGCTATAACCCTTAAAAAGTCCTAGCTGAAGCATGGGTTAGTTCGAAAGCATACTGTTACAAAAGGTATCCTGACTCCTTAAGGCCTATGGTAAACACGGAGTTGACATCACGTTTTACAAACATTCACTTGTTTTATGAAAAAAGAGTGCATTTTCAAAATCTTCAAGACAGACATAAGCTTTGCATTTTTGATATAACATTGTTTGCATATGACTATTTGTTTGAACAGCAGGGAAATTCACACGATGAATACCTAGTGAACAGAAGCACTTCCAATCAAGGGGCAGGTATGACTATGGTCCATCATCTGGGGCAGTTAAGTCAAGATTCAGAGAACCTCTCAAAGGTCAAGTAGCCTGGGGCAAATCTCCGCCCGAGTTACTTGGGGCACTCCAGCAACGAATCTGGCCTGATGAAACACCTTCTGGAGGCATGATAAAACACTTCTAACAGGGGCAACTCCCTACATTCTGAGAGCATGGACATAGTCAAAAAGATACTACGCAAAATCAAAGACCCGCTAGGTTGACACACCTAGGCAAAAATAAGGGCTTCCCGGCGAACCAAAAGGGTTCGGGCAAAAATAAGGGATGAAATGGAAAAAAATCTGTACACCCGGCAAGTCGAAAACCCGAAAGGGCGGTCCAGGCAAAAGTTAGGGATCAAAAGCGTACGACTATGTCCCGGCATCTTGTCACTGGCCTACCAAAAGAAGGTTTGTCCATCAACAACTATCAGCACCTCACAGGTCTTCCTCTCCCACCTCAGAAACAGGGGCAATGATGAGCTGTCCAAGCAAGCTAATTGTTCTGTCCTCCAAGATATCAAGGTAGATTCTGCCGAAGAACACAACCAGACATCTTAATTACCCAGAGAGTGAGTCAGCAAGTCAGTGCACTCTCCCCGAGCAAAGTTACAGTCAAACCTTAAGGAAGTTGGGTATCCTCCAGCCGGTCTCAACATTCCCCAGCGCGATATACGAATATTCTTAACAAGCATCCCCGATAATCTTGGCCTAAAGATTGTTCCCCGGCGGTATATCAAACATTCAGTGGAGTTACTTCCAGTACAGTTCAAAACTTCCCCAAGAGAGTCCAATCCAGGTTCCCCAGGAAAGTTGGAATTCAAGATCTCCCCAAGCAGTAAGCTTATCCCCAGTAGATTCTGGAAGCTTATCCTCGCAGAGCACGAACGCATCTCCCGGCTTTATTCAAAGAATTATTTCCTTACCAGGATATAACTGGGTTATCCTCAGCCAAAAGCCACGGAAAGAGCGTCTTCGACGAAGTCTTCTTATCTCCAGCGAAGTCTATTAACACTTCCAACACAACAGGGTATCCCCAACAAGTTATTATCAACGACTCAACAAAGTACCTCTCTCCCCACAGAGTATTGCTTCCCAGCAAGATCGTTAGAGTACTTTTCTCCCCGCAGAGTAATCCATTCGCCAAGTTTATTCCACGACGGAGTTATCTTCTCCTACCGGCATTCTTGCAACTATCATCCCCAGCGGAAGCAAAGCACTATTCTTCAACATCAGCCCAGGAGTGACTTCCCGGCACCCGTCAAGGATTTATTTTCCCAAGGCGAAGACATACATTCATAAACATCACATTTTCATATACGCATCATATCTTACAAATCTCATTTATGGTGAGAACATCATTGCTTGATCCATATCATGCATTGCATATGACTGACCCTTACCTTTCAGGAAAGACTCAGTTAGTTCTCAGCTATATTCAAGACCTTGACCGGTTCAGTTAAATCGACCCTAAGATTTTTCTGTTTCTTATCCAGTCCAAGGCCTTCGCTGGTTCAGTCAGATCGACCCTAAGATCTCCCTGTTTCTTATCCAGTTGAAGACATTTCAAGACCTAGACCGGTTCAGTTAAATCGACCCTAAGATTTTTCTGTTTCTTATCCAGTCAAAGGCCTTCGCTGGTTCAGTCAGATCGACCCTAAGATCTCCCTGTTTCTTATCCAGTTGAAGACATTTCAAGACCTAGACCGGTTCAGTTAAATCGACCCTAAGATTTTTCTGTTTCTTATCCAGTCCAAGGCCTTCTCTGGTTCAGTCAGATCGACCCTAAGATCTCCCTGTTTCTTATTCAGTTGAATATTTCAAGACCTAGACCGGTTCAGTTAAATCGACCCTAAGATTTTTCTGTTTCTTATCCAGTCAAAGGCCTTCTCTAGTCCAGCTAAATCGACCCCTAACAGATTTTTCTGATGAAGACTCAGTAGAAGATATCCAAGATTCTCTCAATGATACTGTTGAGGTTGTAGTCGCCCAAGATTCTCTCAATGATTACTGTTGAGGTTGAAGTCGCCCAAGATTCTCTCAATGATTACTGTTGAGGTTGAAGTCGCCCAAGATTCTCTCAATGATTACTGTTGAGGTTGAAGTCGTCCAAGATTCTCTCAATGATTACTGTTGAGGTTGAAGTCGCCCAAGATTCTCTCAATGATTACTGTTGAGGTTGAAGTCGCCCAAGATTCTCTCAGCGTTCCTGTTGAGGTAGTAATCGTCCAAGGTTCTCTCACCATTCCTGTTGAGGTAGTAACCATCCCTGGCTCATTCATCACCTTTTGAAGATCCAGATCCAGCTCCTGTAACCAGTCAGGACACATCTACACAAAGAATCTGAGGACCAGCTCCTGTAACAGGTCAGGTAATCATTTTTTTCTTTTTTCAGGTACGCAAGTTCTCGCTAAGGAATCTCTTACGCGATCAACACCCAGATGGCATCTATAAGCCCATCCACCTTCCATCATCTTCTTGGCATGGCATCTATAAGCCCATCATCCTATCCATCAATCTCCAAATGGCATCTATAAGCCCATTCCCCACATGACACTACTATGTGAGCGCAAATTTCTGGGCACTCTAGTGTTCAATCATCTTCCACCTTCGGATTACGAAAGGCACGTCAGCCAATCTCCATCCTCAGGTCTAAGAAGATTGAACAGGGGCAACTGTTGTACCCCAAAATTTGCCCTCCCATATTCTTCAAGATTTGCCAAGTCAATGCTTCAAAATTCCCCAAGGGTTGCACAGTTCAAAGACTTCCTAACAGTCAAAGACTAGGGTTTTGGTTCTGGAAAAGTAATAGAAGTTTCCAAGGGCCCAATCAAGTCCCATATGCCTATAAATATGGTCAAGCATCCTCATATCAAGTTTCAAGACTTACAGCATAAAATTGCACAGTCAAAAACCCTGATTGCCCTACAGTCAACTGTAGGGGCAAAATGGTCATTTGACAGTCAAAAGTTCAAATTTTTGGTTAACATCTCATTTTGAAGCCACAAACATCATTTGATCAATGCTTGATCATGATTCTCAAAGCTTGGCTCAAAAAGTCTCAAGATGCAAAAGTTTCCATATTTGGACAGTTGAAAAAGTCAACTGTAACTTGACCAAGGCATAACTTCCACATGGATTATCAGAAAAATTCCATCCAAAGCTCATTTTGAAGAGAAAGTCATTTCCTACAACTTCTCTTCACACTTCAAGTCCAAGAAATGCTCTCACAAAAAGTTATCAATTTCAACATTATAGGTCATTTTCAAAAGTCAACAAAAAGGGACTTTAAGTCAAAGGCCATAACTTGAGATTGGTAAATCAAAATGACATGGTACCAAAGACATTGATTAGAGGACTCAAAGACCTTTCCAAAATGTCCAAGAACATGATCAAAGCTTAAAAATTGAGCACGATATGCCTTGTGGAAGTTGGGAAATTTTTGGATATTTTGAAAAGTCAACTTTGCTTCAAATGTCTTAAAAATGCTAATGGGCCTCTTTTTCTTCCAAGATTCATCATCCAAGGCATGTGCACGACCATTTGGCCCAAAGGGAAGTTTTTCATCATTTTTATTTATTTATTTGAATTTTTAATTGCTAATAATTCATCTAATTAAAATAAATATGTGGAAAATACCAAAGCAAGTCAATCAAATCTTTTTATGCATGGAATAACTTCAGATTTTCGTGCATTATTAGAAAGGGAAAGAATCAATGTGATTTGCCATGATTGGAACCAAATTTGCATGAAAAAGATTGGAAAATATATGCCATAAAAATCAAAATTCATTCCATCAATACAAGGATCCTTTGGACCAAATTCTCAACCCTAATCATTCCATACATAAGCATGAAGCAAACCCTAATGCTCATAACCTCTAAGCTGCGCCAGAAAAGAATAACCAAGTTTGAGTTTTTATCAAAAAAATTCAAAACTGAAAGTGGCCTTGGAGGATGATTCAGGGAAAAAGATTGATCCCATTAGCTTGCAAAGACATTACTGAGTCTGACTGGATAGTTTTCCACGTGCATAGCACCCTGAATTGGTATACAGAACTCAGAAATTTTCATATAATATGCATATTCGTGTTTCGATTCTTAGGCATCCTCACTGCATTTTCTTTATTGATTCATACTAATTGGTTCATTCTAAAGCTAACCACATACTTTGATTGAGTTTCCATGCATCGTATGAAGAATCGCCATTGAAGCACTCTAGGGTTTCAGACTTGTAAAATTAGGGATTCCTTCGTCCAGAAAAATTGGCCAACAAGACCCATACCATCAGAATCAGAAGCTCGTGGCCAATTGTTTCTATGCCTCACGCTCAATTTATGAGCAACAGATCTCTAATCGCTATTTTTATATGCAGCATATAGTGGGGGTTCAAAACCCCCGCAATCTTGTTCCTTTTTTCAGGTGAAACGTAGAATGGAGGAGGAAGACGCTTAGGTGTCTAGGCATGAGTGGACAATTCAAACTGCAACGCGCGTTTTTGTTTTTTTAGGCCACTAACATCAAATTTCTCTTATATTATTTATGCATTATTTTACATACAGCGCGTTGAAGTGGCTCAGTTGGTGGGATGTTATGTTGGTAAGCAATAGGACCTGGGTTCGATTCCCAGGTCCTTCTCCTTATTTCCTTATTTTTCTTCTAAAAGTGTTCCCATACAGCATATGTTCTTGGGGCTTATCATATGACCACCATCCATGCTTGCCACGCGTGCAATGATCTCAGTCCAAAGGTCCAGATTTGAAGAATACCATGAGTATCAGTCAACGCCCATACACGTGAATACTGAAAAGTCAACCAGGCCAAAGGCTATTGGGCCTGAATTGCTAAGTTATGACCTCCAATTGGGGACAGAACCCCCCAAGGTTTTTGGAATTCTTTTCCTTTCTTTATTTTATTTGTTTCAATTATTTCTTTTTTAATTAATTCCTTTAATTTAATTTATTTTCATAAAATATAAAAATAGTAAAAAAAACCAGAAAAGACAAAAAATAATATATTTGATTTAATATTTTTGTAAATAAAAATCATTTAATTTAGTTTTCGATTTAATTTTAATATCTTTTCTTAATAAATTAAAAACTTGTAGAATTAGGTTTTAATCAATTTTATTACTTTTTCTTTTATTTTCTCATCACCATAATTAATTATTTAATATTATTTTTATAAATCAAATTGCATTAATTAATTAGGTTTAATTTTAGGTAATTTTCATATTTTCTTAATAAATTAAAAAATAGCTAGAACTAGGTTTTAATTTCATTTAATTCACATAAAAAACCATAAATACAAAAAACCCTCAAAAATAATTTCTTTTTATTTTATTTTAATTAATTTAATTTCATAACAAAGGGTCCAACGCCCTCGCTTTCAATTTTAATTTAATTCGCGCATTTTATTTTATTTCTTATAATATTTATGTAACTCTCCCAAAGTCGTGTAAATTTATATTTCTCGCACTTTACTTCTTTATTTTCTGTCAAATCGAGTCCTGGATTAAATTTGGCGATATGGACCCGCGCCTTTGTAATAGTTTAGGAACTTTACATTTCTCGCAACTTTTTAACTGTTAATAATTGCATGCAAGAATGGATGACAAAGTAAAAACAAACGCGTAGATCACCCATATATGACAAGACAAAAATAAAGGAATCTGACACACAAATCACACACCACCCCTAGGGTACGCCTCATTGTTGCCTTGCCTATTGAAAGGTGATCGTCGAGTAGAGGATGTCTTAGTAAGTCCTCATGATCCGGGAACCTGGCATGAGGGTAGCTTCTAAGGTGTCTTCCCATTGCTCCGGTGATCACCATGTCCCGAACCTTCGAATTGACCCGAACAACTCCAATAGTGGTGCTACCTACCTCTCAATGGTGGGATGGCACTACTTTAAAGGACATTTACACAGACGAATTCCTTAGGGTAGGTAGGTTCTCGTAGATACTTGCTCTAATTTCAAAACAAATTCAAAATACTTTTCACACCGACACCTTTTCAAAAAGCTTTCGAAAGCAATTTTTCAAACACTCTTGAGGACCGATACAAGAGTCGAACTGGAATTTTCAAAGAGACTTTTTAAAACCCACAATTGAAAAGCAAACAAACCATTTTTTTGAAAACACAATGAGCAAGTATCTAAGAGCCCATGGATAACCATGGATAGAAAGGGTGCTAACACCTTCCCTTTCTATAATCTACCTCCCGAACCGAGAGCAATCTCTTTAAGGAATTTTTCTGTGCTTTTGTCCTTTCCATTTGGAGAAAGTAAAAGACGGTGGCGACTCTTGCTTCCGCGACATTTCGCGAACCAGCGTTAAACAGTCAGTTCCAGATCCACCGATCACAGCAAGGTAAACAGCTGCATAACTTGACCATTAATCAACAAGGTAAACTGAGTCGGGCCAAGAGCACCAATTATACCAGTGTTGAAACAGAACTCGATGGTCATGCAAGTAACACCAGTAAAAGCATTCAGATGCTTAAAGGGTTGTCGAGGTCCAACAACATTTGCAATCATAGTGACGAGACCTCCCATCCGAATGGGTGCATGATCAGTATCAATGAGATCCACAAAGGTACGGATCGGATAAGTGATCGCATTAACTGGACGGTTTTGCGAAGCACAAAACATGATAAAAAGCTCATCCTTAGAAACAGTGGTGACATTCTGGGGTTTTCCAAAAATGGTGTGGGCCAGAATCTTATGGAAATACCTGAAGGCCGGATTATGGATATTCTCTGATACAAAGTCCTCGGGCTCAGGGTTAAGGATTCCAGAAATAGATCCCCAAAAATAGTCAAGCTCTCTAAATCCAAGATACTCCTCCTGAGTTTCATGATAAACTCCTATGCCATTAGGAAAACCAAGAAGCTCACCCAATTCCTTATGGTTAAACTTGAAAGTGATGCCAAAAAGTCTGAAGATAATAAGTCCACGGTGTAAAGCGAACCCATGAGTAGGAAAGTATGTCAAAGAGCTGAGGAACTCCAAAGTGAGGTTCCGATAAGTGGCATAGCAAGTCATCAAGCGTGAACTATCCCACCCAATCTGATTCAGCAGAAAAAGCACACTATCACGAATACCAAGAGCAGTCATAGCACCGTGATGAAGGTAGATAGTAGGTAACATCTCACGCTCAGATAAAACTCCATATTTGGTGCGCTGATTTCTTCCTCTGAAACTAACTGGCATATCGTCAACTCGAGACATAGTGGGAAGAGAAATAAGTAGCAAGAAGTATCCTGAAGAGAAGAAAATAAAGAAGATCAGCATTGGCTAAATGCCGATAAGAAGAAAAAAACATAGAATAGAAAGAAATAAGACAAAGAGGAGAAATATAATGAATAGATAAGGAAAAGAAATAGATATATTTTTGTTTTTGTTTTTGTTAAAAATAGACTAAAGAAGAAATGAAAAATAAGAAGAAGGAAATATAAAAAACGGTGGGTTGTCTCCCACAAAGCGCTTTGTTTTATGTCGTAAGCTCGACAAATAAAACTAAAGACTAGGCTTCTAATCGAGCGTGTGGCTCGTCTAGATTTATCGTTTGAGAATTTCCCTCGAGTTCAGTTAGATGGTAATGTTTTAAACGCTGCCCGTTTACTATAAACGGTTCAATCGAAGGTCCCTTAATCTCTATTGCACCACTTGGATAAACTCGAGTAATTTCAAAAGGTCCGGACCACCTAGATCGTAATTTTCCAGGAAATAATTTTAATCGTGAGTTAAATAGTAATACCAAGTCACCTATGTTAAAATTCTTCCTAGATATATGCTTATCATGCCATTTCTTTGTGCGCTCTTTGTAAATCCTAGCATTTTCGTACGCATCCTGTCTAAGTTCTTCCAATTCATTAATATCCAGGATACGCTTCTCTCCAGCGGCAGTGTAACTTAAGTTCAGATTCTTAATGGCCCAATAGGCCTTGTGTTCTAACTCAACTGGGAGATGGCATGACTTACCATAAATAAGCTTGAAAGGAGTAGTACCGATGGGAGTTTTATAGGCAGTTCTATAAGCCCATAAAGCTTCGTGAAGTTTAAAGGACCAGTCCTTTCTGGACGTAGCGACAGTTTTTTCAAGGATTTGTTTTATCTCGCGATTTGAAACTTCAACTTGTCCGCTAGTTTGAGGATGGTAAGGTGTAGCTATGCGATGTCGAACTCCATATTTTCCTAATAATTTTTCAAAGATTTTGGAAATGAAATGAGATCTACCATCACTTATAACGAGTCTGGGTACACCGAACCTAGGAAAGATTATGTTCTTGAACAGCTTAAGTACCACTCGGGTGTCATTTGTTGGAGAAGCTATAGCTTCGATCCATTTTGAGACATAATCCACAGCCACGAGTATATACTTGTTACCGGATGAAGATGGAAAGGGTCCCATAAAGTCTATCCCCCACACATCAAAGATTTCGACTTCTAAAATGCCTTTTTGTGGCATTTCGTCACGTCTAGATATATTACCGGTGCGTTGACACCTGTCACATTTTAAGATGGTGGCATGTACGTCTTTCCATAAATTAGGCCAATAGAGACCGGATTGTAAGATCTTTGCACAAGTTTTGGATGTACTCGCATGTCCTCCGTAAGGTGCAGAATGACAATGTTTTATAATGTTTTCAATCTCTTCTTCTGGCACACATCGGCGGAAAATTCCATCAGGACCTCTCTTGAAAAGTAAAGGTTCATCCCAATAATACTGTTTAAGATCATGGAAGAATTTCTTCTTCTGTTGGTAGGTAAGTTCAGGTGGTAAAACGTCTGCAGCGAGGTAATTTACGAAATCGGCATACCAAGGCACCGAGGAGACGGCTAAGGTGGTTTCCATGAGTTTATCTGGTTCTGTGTCCTCCAAGTGGGCAATCAGTTTATCATACTGGAATTCATCATCGATCAGCACTTGTTCATGTTTAAGATTTTCTAGTCTAGAGAGATGATCTGCTACCACGTTTTCGGTTCCTTTCTTATCTTTGATTTCTAAATCGAACTCTTGCAGTAGCAATATCCATCTCAGGAGTCTAGGTTTAGCGTCCTTTTTGGTTAGGAGATATCTAATAGCAGCATGATCAGTGTATATGATTATTTTGGATCCTACTAAGTAGGAACGAAACTTGTCTAATGCGAAGATCACTGCTAAGAATTCTTTCTCGGTTGTAGCATAATTCATCTGCGCTTCGTCCAGGGTTCTTCTTGCATAATATATGACGTGGAGTCTTTTATCCTTTCGCTGTCCTAAAACAGCTCCTACGGCATAGTCACTTGCGTCACACATTATTTCAAAAGGTTCATTCCAATATGGAGTTTGCATGATAGGCGCAGAAATTAATGCTTTCTTAAGTGTTTGAAATGCTTCTAAACATTTTTCGTCGAAGATAAATTCAGCGTCTTTCATTAATAGCTCAGTTATGGGTTTAGTTATCTTAGAGAAATCTTTAATGAATCGTCGATAAAAACCGGCGTGTCCCAAAAAGCTTCGGATTTCTCTAACAGTTTTTGGAGGTTGAAGGTTCTCAATAACTTCGATTTTAGCAGAATCGACTTCAATTCCTCTTTTAGATATAATGTGTCCTAAAACAATTCCTTCTTGTACCATAAAATGGCATTTCTCCCAATTAAGCACTAGATTAACCTTCACACAACGTTCTAATACCCTTTCTAAATTTTCTAAACATTCTTCAAAGCTTTGTCCACAGACGGAAAAATCGTCCATGAAGACTTCCATAATATTGTCCAGAAAATCAGCAAATATTGCCATCATACATCTTTGAAAAGTTGCAGGAGCATTGCATAAACCAAATGGCATTCTTCTATAAGCAAAGGTTCCAAAAGGGCATGTGAAAGTTGTTTTCTCTTGGTCATTAGGATGAATAGGTATCTGAAAGAAACCTGAATAACCGTCCAAGAAACATAAATGAGAGTGTCTAGCTAAACGTTCCAACATTTGATCAATAAATGGTAAAGGGAAATGATCTTTTCTGGTGGCTTTGTTAAGTTTTCGATAATCGATGCACATTCTCCATCCATATTCGACTCTTTTAGTTATGATTTCTCCTTTCTCATTTTCGACTACTATGACACCTCCTTTCTTAGGTACAACATGCACAAGGCTAACCCATTTGCTATCAGATATAGGATATATGATTCCTGCTTCTAACAACTTCATAACTTCCTTTTTCACAACCTCGCTCATAATCGGGTTTAGTCTCCTCTGGTGTTCTCTTGAAGTTTTACAATCTTCTTCTAGCATAATGCGATGCATACAGATAGAGGGACTTATTCCTTTAAGATCAGTGATATTATATCCTAAGGCTGTTGGATATTTTCTCAGAATTTGTAAAAGTTTTTCAGTTTCGGTTTCGCCAAGTTCTGCATTGACTATCACTGGTCGTTCGAGTTCGGAATCTAGGAATTCATACCTTAGATTTTTAGGAAGTGTTTTGAGTTCTAGGGGTGGTTTCCTTAAACATTGTGTAGGATCTGGTGCTATAGCTAAGCATTCACTTAGATTACTACTCAGATTTTCATCGAGATTGTCTTCATTTTCAAGCTCAGCTTCTTTTCTACATTCATCGATGATATCCATGAAGTAACAAGTATCTTCAATTGCAGGTGCTTTCAGGAATTGAGAGAGGATAAATTCGATTTTCTCTTCACCTACTTCAAAAGTAAGTTTTCCTCTTTTTACATCTATAATTGCACCGGCTGTAGCTAAGAAAGGCCTTCCAAGAATGATTGGGGTAACTTCGTCTTCCCTTATGTCCATAGTAATGAAATCGGTTGGTATATAGAATTGGACAATGTGTACATGAACATTCTCGAGAACTCCTGCAGGATATTTAATTGACCTATCTGCCAATTGAACGGACATTTTGGTTGGTCTGAGTTCTCCCATTTCAAGTTTCTTGCATATAGATAACGACATCACACTTATACTGGCTCCAAGATCACATAAAGCTTTATCTATGACAAATTTGCCAATTACACATGGAATAGAGAAACTTCCAGGGTCTTTGAGTTTAGGAGGCATTGTGTCTTGAATAATTTCACTACATTCAGCAGTAAGCATGACAGTTTCATTATCCTCTAGCTTTTTCTTATTGGATAGAATCTCTTTAAGGAATTTAGCGTAGGAGGGCATTTGAGTTATAGCTTCGGTAAAAGGAATTGTAACATTAAGTTGTTTCAGAAGATCCACGAATTTCTTGAATTGACCCACATTCTTAGTTTTAGCTAACCTTTGAGGGTATGGGATATGAGGCTTATAAGGTGGTGGGGGTACATAAGTTTCATCTTTTTGCGTGGTATCTTCATTATTATCTCTCTGATTTTCCTTTTCTTCTTTATCTTTAGTTTCAGATTGTTTAACAGAATTTTGTTGCATAGCTGGGCTATTGTTTCTGGGATCTACAGGTCCATCATACTCTGTTCCGCTTCTTAAGATAACAGCATTTGCATGTCCTTTGGGATTAGGTTGAGGCTGTCCAGGAAATGAGCCAGCAGGAGCAGCAGAAGCCGCTTGTTGTTGAGCTACCTAAGAGATTTGTGTTTCTAACATTTTATTATGTGTAGCTAAAGCATCAAGCTTGTTAGATAATTGCTTAATCTGCTCATTAATGTGTATATTCTGATTTTGAACATCCTTATTAGTCTGGGATTGAGTATTATTGGTTTGGGATTGAGTAGCGATGAAATGCTCTATCATGACTTCCAAATTAGACTTCCTAGGAGCATTAGACGTGTTAGGACCATTATTAGGATGATTTGGAATAGCCTTAGGATAACCAGGTGGTGTAGCATGAGCTTGTCCAGGTGCGTATAACGCCTTGTTACTCTTGTATGAAAAGTTAGGATGATTCTTCCAGCCAGGGTTATATGTGTTGCTGTAAGGATTACCCTGTACGTAATTCGCTTGTTCAACTGGAACTCCTGTTAAAAGTGGACATTCTGGAGCAAGATGTGATTGAATACCACATAAGTCGCAAGTTTGAGCAATTGCAGCAACAGTAGCTGCGGGAGCGGTGGTAAGATTCTCGAGCTTTTGAGTGAGAGCTTCCACTTTAGCGTTGACTTGATCCAGACTATTCACTTCAACCATGGCACCTTTCGTTTGAGATTTCTCTACGCTAACTCTCTCCGTACCCTATTGGTAATGGTTTTGAGCCATGCTTTCGATAAGTTGTCTTGCTTCAGTATATGGTTTATTCATCAGTGCGCCACCAGCTGCGGCGTCTATAGTCAATCTCGTATTATACAAGAGACTATTGTAGAACGTGTGAATGATCAGCCATTCTTCTAAACCATGATGAGGACAAAGTCTAAGCATGTCTTTATAACGTTCCCAAGCTTCAAAGAGTGATTCATTGTCTTTTTGTCTGAAACCATTGATATTGGCTCTGAGCATAGCAGTTTTGCTTGGAGGAAAATATCTTGCCAAGAAGACTTTCTTCAACTCATCCCATGTGGTGATTGAGTTGGAAGGAAGAGATTGGAGCCATGCGCGAGCTCTGTCTCTGAGAGAAAAAGGAAATAGGCGTAATCGTATCGCCTCGGGGTTAACACCATTCGCTTTCACAGTGTCTGCGTACTGCACAAACACTGACAGATGAAGATTCAGGTCGTCAGTAGGAGCTTCAGAAAACTGGTTCTGCTGAACGGCGGAAAGAAGCGAAGGTTTTAGCTCGAAATCGTTTCAAGCGATAGCAGGAGCAGCAATACTATTATGAGGCTCTGCTTGAGAAGGAACAGCGTAGTCCTTAAGAGGACGAGGAGCAGGAGCAGGTGGATCAGCCATCTTCTTGAGTTCTTCAACGTCAGGAAGTTTGGTCGAAGGAAGGTTGTTGCGTTCTAAATACTCTTGAATTCGTCTTCTTAATCTAAGGTAACGCTCGATATCGTATATAGGTATATGCAAAGGCGCGCCTTGAGAGCGAGTATTTGGCATACACAGAGGGAAAAGAAATAGTTGCTATAGTCTATACTTCGTAATAAAATTACGATATCAACTTAAATAGTCCCCGGCAACGGCGCCAAAAACTTGATCGCGACTTTATCGTCTAAATTAATCGGGAGACTGCAAGTATACAGCCCTATCGCGTAGTTTTAAAAGATATCGAACCTAAGGGACTATAAATCGAACTAACGTAACCTAAACTACTGTGTAAAGCTATAGCTATCGAATAATTAATTAGGGGAATTTTTGGGTAATAAAACTTAATTCTAATTGAAATAATAATAATGCGAATATCGGTATGTACTTCGTTAATATTAAAGAATCCAGCTTTCCACTGGCTTATTTTCTAAAAATGATAATAATATCTTTTTCAGCAAAAAGTATTTATTCAAAAATCTATTCTCAAACTTTCGCTCTATTGAAGTAAATTATAATTTTAAACTCTGATGTATGCTTTCGCTATCCCATTGATTTTAAAATTACTTTTTGAAAATAAATAAAGTTTAATTGGTTTTAAAACGTTGTCGCAGTCTTTAAAAACAATACCTAGTATCTACTATCTGATTTTAAACCTCAAACTGTCGCTCTATTGGTTTCTAATCTTAGTCAGTTTATTAGCCTCAAACTTTCGCTCTGTTGGTTTCTAAACCTTTTTTAACAAAATAAATTAGATAACTAAATCAGAAAAAGTGTTTATTTTATAAAATATAATCAAGTCTGTTTGTTCCGGATCCATTCAAATTAACTCGTTACATACCGATATTTAAATAATTTAGCCAGACATACTCATAAAAGCAGACATGAATACATTAAAGGAATTAACATTCGTAAATAAATTCATGGCTAAATAAATATCTCTCATGCAAATAATTAATTAAATAAATTAAAGCGATGTAAATAAGAAACCTGAATTAAATAAATGCTGGAAATAATTCTTGAAGCTTGAATCAATTCGTACAAAATCCCGGTTCTTCAACAGAAATAAAATTTAAGTATTTGAAAAGGAACTGGCTGGAAAATAACTACTGGAAACTGAATTACAATGGAAAATAATAATGCGGGAAGGTAAATTCTGAAACTGGAAAAATAATGCTAAAAAACGGCCCCCCGATTTTGATTTCCTGATGTCATTTTATAGTGGTAGAATGTAACCACATTTTGAGATATTTTCGTACCACTTTTCCCCAAATTTCTCGTTCTAACTGCTTTGAGTGGAGGTGGTCGTCCCGAGATTTACTCATCCCCTTGACCACGTTGAGACGGGCGCCTCCCACTAAGGGGAGGGTCTGAGGCGGGCGCCTCAATTGTAGGAGAGGAGTTGAGACGTGCGTCTCACTCTTGCACGTGCCTTTAGGGCTCTCTTGCTTGCGTGGGCCTGATTTCGTTTGGGCCCAGTTTGGAGATAATAACCCTTTTGATCCATCATTTTTGCTTTGCACACCCCTTTTCTTCATTTCTTGCATATTTAGTCCAATAACTCTCTTAATTTCTTCACTTTGCTCGATTTGTCTAATTAAAATAAAATACCTGAAACAATAAAAATACCGGCGTAATATGGAAATAAAATGAAATAATTAAATAAAAATACTAACATTATTTATGAAAATTAAATCAAATATACTATATAAAATTGTGTTATCAGTTGTTGAAGCTGAGACCAAAGATTAATGAGAGTGGTTCTTACTCCTTCTTCTGGAAGAATTAAGTGAATTAAATCATAGGTCATATGCCTTTATGTATGACTAACTGAAGGTATTATCATATCTAGCTTAATGATTGTTGATGTATTATATAATTTGCTTAAATCTAATTATGCCTTTATATGTGACAAAGATTGGTTCCTGCAGTTCAAGGTATTAGTACCCGTGTGGAACAGAGACTATGTGTCAAGCACCTATATGCTAATTAGAAGAAGAATTGCTATGGCTCAGAATAAAGGAAGTCACGTGGGCATCAGCTAGGGAAAAACAATACCGACATGGGAGAGAGTAATGTAGAGAATGATAACTTTAAATGAAAGTGTTTGAAAGGACATGTCAGAGACCCCTCCACATCTTTGGAGCATATCACACTACAAGACATATACAAAGTGTGATATACAAGTCAATAACATGTGTGAGGCATTCAACAAGGAAATGTTGGAGCATAGAGATAAGCCTATAATCACCTTATTAGAGAGAATCAAGCATTATATTACAAAGAGGATAATCATCCAAAAGGAGTTTCTACAAAGATATAATTGAGGTATATGTCCTAGAATCCAGTTGGTAACTGAGGAGAATAACAAAAACAGGCTGAAGGGTAGAGTCCAACATGGCATGGTGATGATGATCTAGCAATTTTTGTGTAACAAGTGGAACTGAGACCTATTGTTCTAATTTGAAAAATGAGACATGCTCATGTAGAAAGTGAGACTTAACCACGATACTTTGTTTCCATGTAATCACATGTATATGGAACATAAAAAAACAACTTGAATACTACGTGTATGAGTATTATAGGTATTTTCTGTTTGCCTTTTGTGATTTTGTTCTCCTTGCAATGATATTGATTATGTAATTTGGGTTGTAGGAAATCAACATTTTAGAAGATCTACTCAAACATTGTGTTTTCAACAAATGGATCACAATTGTGACATGTGAGTGATCATGTATCAATTTGTCTATATGTGATGAGAAGAGCAATTGATCGTCCAAAACATATGAGAAATAAGACAATTGATAAACCAAAAAAATCCTATGTACTTCTAAGGAGGTTTGCAAGAATGACTTGTAAAAAAATGTGGAGCAACGGATCATAAATGAGGATTTGTAAGGAAAAAAGAGCAGCTCATAGGATAACGCCAAAGGGAGATAACAAAAAAAAAGGTAACTAATGGCAAAAAGGAAAAGAAAAATACCCAAGAAATCCGATATGAAATTGCACAAGGGTCTAACTCAACCTATACATAATTAGTTGACTTAATATTTTTAGTGGTCTTTGTAATGAATATGTTGTTTTGGTCTGTCATGAACCATATTTAATTTTTAGTGGCATGTAATGTTTTGGTCTTTCATGATCCAGATTAAGTTTTTATAATGAATATGGTGTTTTGGTATGTCATGAACCAAATTATATTTTGTAATGAATATCGTGATTTGGTCTTTGAATCAGTAATGAGTATGATTTTTATTTATATGTTGTATTGTATATTATTATATGTGAACAAGTTATATGGCAAATTATGTACCGTGTATTGTCAAATAAATGCATTCCAATGTATACCAATAAAGGTCTAAGTGTAACTCCAATGGGAGTTCTTTCTTAATTTTTCTAGCTTGGCGAACGGTGCATAGAATTTGAATGTTAGTGGAGTTGTCCACTCTGGGAAACTGTTGTATGATAATACAACGCTTCTTCAACTTTAAGAAATAATAAATTAATAATAATATTGTTTTCTTTTATTCTATTTTTCAAAATTTTCTTTAATAATTTATTTGTTTACAAATTTTTTTATATTAAGTTTATTTTATATTAACAATTTTATAAATAATTGCTCTCTTTAATAAAAATTAATTTTCTTTAATATTTTTATAAAAAAAATTTACTTTAATTATTGTTTAAGTTTAATTAGATTTATTTATTTATTTTACATTAATATTTTGAATTAAAAAAATAATATAAATAAAATATTAATATATAAAGAAATTGTGGGATCTAATATGAGTTATTTAGAGTTATATTATTGGAGTGAAAAACTAATTGAATTGCCTAAAACTGACGTGGCTTAATGAATCCCGTAAAAAACTCAAAAATAGATTCATGGTTGGAGATGATCTAATGCAATCCAAGATGCATGCCAATGCAGGCACGATGCTTGTATTTTTAAATAGAATAACAAATTAAAAGAATAATAAAAATAAATATTTATTTGTATTGATTTATTTTAACATATATAATAACATAATTTTTATGAGATTATTTATTTTTGAGAATTTATAAAAACAATTTATTAAACTTTTTTAAATTTATTTTCACAAGTTTAGAATATAACTATAATTTGTTTTTTGTATTTTAATTAAAGTATAAATTAAAATATAAAAATAATAAATATTATTTTAGGCCAATCTAATAAGTTTAAAAGATTTTTTAGTCGAATGTGACTTAGCCTTTTAATTAGATAAACTATTTAAAAAAATCTAGATCTTTTTTATTTAAATAAAAATTTGGTATAACTTAAGTCTATGTAGATTAGATAAACTATTAAAAAGGCTTAGACATTTTCTATTTAAAAAGGTGATTTTTTATTTCACTCATGTCCTAAAATAAAATCCTTTGCAATTTTTATAATGTCTTTCGAAAACTAAAAATACATTTCTAGTTTGCATTATATATTATACAAAAGCAAATCAAATATGGTTTCACTCTTTAAAATATAAAAATAAAATCAGAAGTATACTTCTGATTCTAGAATTTTTTTTGGAATAATCATGTATTAAAAAAAATTTCGCAAATAACCATGTTTCGGAAAAAATTACGCAAATAACTATGTTTCAGATGACTCCTCAAAGGAGGAGCCATCTCACTTGGCGCCTACACCTACATTTTAAGGGGAGGCTCCATCTCACTTGGCGCCTAGGTGCTTAGGGTAAGCCCTAAGCCAAGTGAGATGGCGCCTTAGTGCATTTGCTAGGGCAATTTTCGCGTTTTTTTTTCAATGCGGTGCGTTACGTATTCGATATAGGATCAAAAAAATTGACTTTTTATTTACAAAATATGATTACACACATAAGTATTACATAAAACAACAGATTAATCAGTGGTCTCCCGAAACCCGGTAATGACCCCCAGTTCTGCATCCCCGTCCTCGCCTTTCCCGTGCTGGGTTTCGTCGCGTTTCCTACTGGGGCAGGGTCGATGGCCCAGCGAAGTCAATGCATTCCGGATCCATGAAATCCGTCAGATCTCCATATCTAGAAGATCCGCTTTAGTACAGTCGGTTACCCATACCCTCAAAGTTTGGTCGTGTTGACGGTGGGTGGGGTTCCATGGTTGGTCTGTAGCATTGGTCGTCTGAGTACGGGGGATAGAAAGGAAATGGATCTTGGGGTGTTTGGTATTGAGGATGTTGGGTGGTTTGGTGATATTGTGGTTGATGGTAAGTTAGGTCGGTTGGTTCATAATCTTCCGACATTCCCAAATCAGGGCTAAGGTTGGATGTTGAGGGGCCCATATTGGGATATGTAGAAGACTAAAATTGTGTGTGGGGTATGCTGGTGTGTTGGTATTGTGATTGAAATTCCGGTTGGATGTGAGGCATATGGGGGTATGGGTATTGAGGTGGTGATTGTGGTTGGTTGTGGGGCATATGGGTGTAATTGTATTGTGGTGGCGACTGTGGTTGGGTGTTTGGGGTTCTGTTTCGTCTGGGGGTTGGTGGGAGGTTGATGTGTGTTGGTTTTGTTATTGGGGAAATGAGAGTTGTGCCCATTGTGTTCGTGAGTCAACCAAATGCCTTGGATGAGACACGTGCATTTCAGGGGTACTAACCGATCTGTACCAAGATAAATACTGATTCGTGTGTCGCATATTACCATGATTGAGGAAAACTGGGAATTGCAAGACATGTCGGTGACGCCTCTGCCACATCTTACACCATTCTGGAGCAAAGTCTTTCCAGTTGGTAAGACCCCATTGGGCGTCGACCCTTTTGAGATGCCACGAGGACAAACAAGTCAGATCACTGGGTATCTCTTGATGCATTCCAAACTGCATCTTCACACGGTCACTGTGGTGCATCTCCACAACATTGAACCGTATGATTGCAGTCTTTGCGCTCCAAATTGCTGCATCCTCGGGGTTTGGTTCATGGCCCAAACCCAAATATGGTCTCTAGACAAACTGCAGATAAAATTAAATCGGATTAATGAAAACGTAATATATAAATAATTTAAAAGTAGTAAAGTTGAAAGGTACGACGTACATCATCCGGGCCAAGGTGATCCAATAGATTGCGGTATAGTGCGACATTGAATCTTGGATTCTTGCCGTAATCCATACCCCTCACGCAATACCTAAAGTAGATGAAAAATATTTTATTTTTATCATATATTTGGTGAAGAGATGAATAGTAATAAATGATATAACTTGATGACTTACTTTGTTGCGTACGGGAAAACGAATGTGTTGTTGTTGACGGGGTTTAGGGACTCCATCCTCCACCAACCTCAGGCTTGAAGTAAAAAAGCGCAGCCATAAAATGTACATTTTTCATTGATTGCATTTTTACACAAGGAACTGTATAGGTGGGCTAAAACAGTAGTACCCCAACTATACTTTCTAGTTTTTTTGAAGTCTCTAAGTAAATTTAAATACATAAAATTTACACTATTTACCGTACTTTCGGGAAATAAAAAGGTTCCAAATAGTATCATTATATAAGTTATAGCTTTTATTACCTTGGCTAGCTCGGAGGAATTTTCATTAAATTCCAGAGTCGCATAATGATTTTTTAGCTCAGTTAGTAGTATACCCTGACCTCTCGCACCACCACCTTCAACCATATTCCTGCCCAACAATTCTTCACACAGAGAATTGGGTTATTGAACCGACCCGTTAACCGCCTTACCGTCGACAGGGAGACCCAATAACATGTACACGTCCTCTAGCGTGACGGTACATTCACCTATTGGTAGGTTAAATGTATGGGTCTCTGGTCTCCACCTTTCCAACATTGCAAGTATGAACTTTGAATCAATTGTGCAGTTGGAGATCTTTATAACGTGTCCGAAACCTGCATATTCTAGATATGGTACGATCAATGGGTCAGGAGCAAGGTAGTTGTGAGACCGGATTCTGAATCTTTTGGTATCCTGAGTTAAAAATGTAAAAGGTGTAAGAGTAAGTAAGATGAACAAAGCATTACCAGAAGTATGAAAAATGTATAACTATAAAAGAAACTTATAAATGCTGCAATGTTGTCCCTTGTGCCTCTGTGAGAATCGCCCATTGTGAGAAGAGCCATTGTTGAAAATGCCTGAGATTGTGAAAGAGTTTGAAATTATAAGGGATTGTGAAAGAGTTTGTAGTAGAGAGTGAGAAAATTGTGGGTGCAAGAGAAGTATGTCATGCTCTGTATTTATAGAGTAAGTGAGGTGGTAGCTGGTGCATGCATGCATGATAAGTGTCACTCTTGCAGTGTAGATGCAGGCTAGGTGGCAGCCTTGAAGAATGCATCTTTGCATGCATGTAACACGATTAGACATGAAGGGAGGCGCCATTAGACTTGGCGAAAGAGTACAAAAATGAAAGGTGTCGCCATCCCCATTGGCGAATAAGAGGTGGCATGGGTTGCAGTGTAGGCGCATGCTAGGTGACAGCCTTAGAGAAGGCATCCCTGAATGCATGTAACATTATTGGACGTGATGGGATGAGCCTTAGAGGTTACAGTGTAGGTGCAGAGTAGGCGCGGGCTAGGTGGCAGCCTTGGAGAATGCATCTCTGCATGCATGTAACACGATTGGGCATGAAGGGAGGCGCCATTGGACTTGGCGAAAGAGTACAAAAATGAAAGGTGTCGCCATCCCCATTGGCGAATAAGAGGTGGCATGGGTTGTAGAGTAGGCGCAGGCTAGGTGACAGCCTTGGAGAAGGCATCCCTGAATGAATGTAACACTATTGGACGTGATGGGATGAGCCTTAGAGGTTACAGTGTAGATACAGAGTAGACGCTGGCTAGGTGGCAGCCTTGGAGAATGCATCTCTCCATGCATGTAACGATTAGACATGAAGGGAGGCGCCATTGGACTTGGCGAAAGAGTACAAAAATGAAAGGTGTCTCCATCCCCATTGGCGAATAAGAGGTGGCATGGGTTGCAGAGTAGGCGCATGCTAGGTGACAGCCTAGGTAACACTATTGGACGTGATGGGAGGAGCCTTAGAGGTTACAACCTTAGTTAATTCAAATCCAGTATGGCCTATTTAGTCTTACATTTATCAAAATACTAATTCACTTAATCTCTCAAACCTTCCAACCTTCAAACCTTCAAACAATCAAACCTTCAAACCTTCAAACAATAAAACCTTCAAACCTTTGAACAATCAAACCTTCAAACCTTCAAATAACTCATAAACTTCAAACCTTCCAACCTTCAAACCTTCAAACAATCATACGCAATGGCCTTTGCACCCCAATATGTCATCAGTGCAAATTTCAACGGTGAGACATACATTTGTCCCACCTCTGGGTTTTTGTTTAGAGACACAGACAACATCTGATTTTGTTTAAACAAGAAAGCCAATTTCTTGTACTTCAAAAAACGATTGGAGGCCAAACTTGGACGAGGCCCGGTGACACAAATATTTTATCAGAATCCAGTTTTTTTTGGTAACAACCAAATAATATTTTATAAGGTTGAGGTTCAAGATGACGAGGATCTTCAGAATATGTTTTCCAGTCATGAGTATTCTGGGTACGACTCTATTGAGTTGTACATTATGCTGCGAGAGCCTCAGGTGACACAAGTGGTTGATCCTTTGGAGACCGAACAAGCAGAGGTAGATGCAGGTAATGAAGAAGAAGAAGATGACGAGTTAGAGTTTGACGAAATGGTCAATGATGATTCCGAAGACGATGGGATACCTGGTATTCCTGCAAACGAGATCTACACACCACCTCCGCACATGACAAACTTCAACATGGGCGGAGATGAACCGTCTTCTGATTTATTTTTCAATCCGTATATGCAGTTGGATGAAAACTTAAAAGAGAAAGACAAGTTTCATAACAAAGAAGAATGTATCAGAGCCATCAAAAAATTCCACATGCTCAACTCGGTCGATTTTAAGATGGACCGTGTAAACCCAGAAAAGTACAAGATCAAGTGTGTCCACCCTGATTGTATGTTCAAGCTCACCGCATCATACAGATTAAGAGGTGATTGTTGGGTCATAGGTTCCATGTCTACCCACACTTGTGTCAGTTCTACTCAATCACAGGATCATCGAAAACTTAATTACGATCTCATTTGTCAAAAAATCCTACCACTCGTCAGCAACGATCCATCTTTGAAGGTGAAAACCATCATCTCCCACATCACTACGGTTTTTAACTATACTCCGTCTTACCGTAAGGCGTGGTTAACAAAGACCAAGGCGATTGAAAAGGTATACGGAAATTGGGAGGAGTCATACTAAGAACTTCCTCGCTACCTGAATGCACTCCAGACTTATTCTCTGGGTAGTGTTTACATTCTGGAAAAAGTGCCAGCATACGCCCCAGATGGTAGTCAACTCAACGGAAATGGAATATTCAGTCGAGTGTTTTGGGCATTTCAACCTTTCATCACAGGGTTTGCATCATGCAAACCAATTATACAAATTGATGGGACTTGGTTGTATGGGAAATACAAAGGCACGCTACTGATGGAAATTGCACAAGATGGCAACAACAATATTTTCCCAATTGCCTTTGCCCTAGTCGAGGGGGAGACTGGTGGTGCTTGGAGTTTTTTTCTGAAAAATCTGCGAACACGCGTGGCTCCTCAACCATATCTCTGTTTGATCTCGGATAGACATGCATCCATTGAAAGTGCATATAATAATCCTGCAAACGGTTGGCATGACGCTCCTTCTACGCATGTCTATTGCGTTAGACATATCGTCTAAAATTTCACGAGGGAGATCAAAGACAAAACACTAAGGAAAGCAATTATGAATGCGGGATATGCATTGACACAACCTACATTCAAATATTACCGCAACGAGATCCGTTTGTCAAATCCGGAAGCCGGTAGGTGGATCGATAATATTCTGGTAGAAAAATGGACTAGGTCACACGACAATGGCCAAAGATGGGGGCACATGACAACAAATCTAATTGAATCGATGAATGGGGTATTCAAAGGCATACGAAACCTCCCGGTCACTACTTTGGTAAAATCTACGTATTTTAGGATGGCTTCATTGTTTGCCAAAAGAGGTGAAATGTGGAATACGGTGTTGCAATATGGACAACTGTGAAGTGAAACCTGCATGAAGTACATTAAGGCAGAAAGTGCCAAAGCCAACACCCATATGGTTATACGGTTTGACCGACACAGCCACAACTTCATTGTGAAAGAGACAATCGACCACAACGAGGGTCTGCCAAGACAAGAATATAGGGTTGTACTACCTTCTCATTAGTGAGATTGTGGCAAGTTTCAAGCCTTTCGTATGCCTTGCTCTCATGTCATTGTCGTGTGTGCTTATACTCATCAAGACGCGCTACAACTTCTTTCACACATTTACAAATCTGAAACGTTGCTCAATGTTTACAACAACAACTTCCCTTTGGTAGCAAAACCAGATTATTGGCCTGCATACGACGACGAAATAGTATGGCACAATGACCAAATGCGAAGGAATAAAAGGGTCGTCCCAAAAGTAAGTGCATCACAACCGAAATGGACTCCCTTGACAAGCTGGAAAGAAAGTATGGTTTATGTCGTCAGGTCGGACACAATCACAAAAATTGTCTGAATCGGGCTACTGCATCGACCACATAAAAATTGTATTACATAAAATCTTTCCTTTATTATGTTGTAAACATTAGGGTTTTTCGTTAACAGTATTTGTTACAATAAACATTGCGCGTACAAGAAAAAAAACACGATATTCCGTCTACGAAATTACAACTGTTAAAACAATATCACCTGACCCATGCATCATCAACATTACGTCGCTGTCTGTTTTGACTTCCTCCAACCAAACATTAGGTCTTCCTTTCGCATGTGAGGTTGTTGTTCGTCTTCGCTGGATCCTTCGAATTTTCCCCCCTCCACGATGTCTCCATCTAGCCATCACTTCAACTCCCGCTTCAGACGCTCCATGGAGTGAATGTGCCAGAATTTCATTTTCATCACAGGTTTCATGGCGGAGAAGATAACGTAACCATCTCTGGTAAAAATCATGGTCGATGTCACGACGCAAGTAACAGAGTAAAAAATAAGAAAACAGTGCGAGAAAGTGTGAGAAATGACGGAGAAACGGACGAATTATTTATAAAAAATAGCATTTTGCCCTAGGAGTCAAGTGAGATGGCGCCTCCTCTCACTTTTGTAGTGCATGCGCCATCTCACTTGGCTAAAAGAGAGAGGATGCGCCAAGTGAGATGGCGCCTAGGGCTAAATGTATAGTGGAGGCGCCAAGTGAGATGGCTCCTCCTTTGGGGAGTAATCTGAAACATGGTTATTTGCGATTTTTTTTTAATACTTGGTTATTCCAAAAAAAAATTCTCTGATTCTATACCGATATTATATTTTCGATTTTTAGAATAGAAAGATTGATTTTTTCTACCACTTTTCTATTTTATATAAAATTAAATATATATTGTCTATACCATTAAAACAAGTTTTGTTTTACCTTCTATTAGATTTTCTTTTTAGATTCTCCCATTATAAAATAGGATCTAAGGATTAAAGGATTAAAGGAGAATTAAAGTTACCATTAGACTGCATGTGTTACTTGTTAATCTATTTACATTAAAACTATATAACGTAACCATATGTAACGTTAATAATCTATTCGCATAACTTCAATTATATTTGCATTTTAATATACATAACGTTAATTAATTAATCAATATATATATACACTACAAGAAAAAGCTTTCCCAGTCACGTGAAGTTGCCACGTGATTTTCATGTGGCTAAATAAAACCAGTTGCGACGTGAAAATCACGTGGCAACGTGTTTTAATAATATAAAACAGCTACATTAAGTGTGTCAGTTACGTTTCTTTGTTAAAAAAAGTAGCGACGTGGGATTCACGTCGCTAATTAAAATATCACAAAATTTAATTCAATCACAATTTCCAACACTGGCGTGTGCAGACTTTGAAGGAAGGGAAAGCAGTTGTAAATTTGTTGCGACGTGAAAATCACGTGGCAACGTTGCGGCGTGATTTTCACGTCGCTACGTGGTTTATGTAACTTATGAAAACGTTCCACAACGTTTCTGTTTCTATCACTTCTTCATCTTCAACCTTCACAAAAAATTTTCTTCCCCACTCTTCAACCATACTCATTTTCTTCCCCAAAAAATTTTCTTCTCCACTCTTTAATTCCTACCATCTTCATCCATTTTGTAAGGTAATTTCAATTTCATATTTTATATACTTTGTTAATAGTTTTTGATGTGTTATTTTGAGTATAAATTTTTTTCAATTTTTCTTTGAAGGACAAGAAGAAGATTGAAGTATAGATTGCAAAAAGGGACAAGAAGATTGAAGGAGTTACAAGATAAAAGGTATGTCTTGAATTTTTTTTTTTGAAATTAATATATTTTCTGATTTTGATTAATTTGCATTGGGTTAAAATTGTTGAATTTAGGTTATATATATATTTTCTGTATTTGAGTTAAATGTTAGGTTTAATTATTTAGTTTATAATAATTATTAATTATTAATTTGTGATGATGAATGAGTTTAATTATTTTAGGAGTTTAAGTTTTTTTATTTTTAGGAGTTTATAAATTTTTAGTGTTTAAATTAAATTTTTAGGAGTTTAATAAGTTTTTAAATTTTTAGGAGTTTATAAAATTTAGGTGTTTAAATTAAATTTTAAGTGTTTAAAAATAAATAAATATTTTTAGGAATTTATAAATTTTAAGTGTTTAAATTAAATTTTTAGGAGTTTAATTAGTTTTTAAATTTTTAGGAGTTTATAAAATTTAGGTGTTTAAATTAAATTTTAAGTGTTTAAAAATATTTTTAGGAGTTTATAAATATTGTTGAAAGCATATATTTATCTTTAATTGTATATGTTTAGGATTATTATTAAGTTGATTAATTAATATTTCTAATTAAATAGGTTTTGATTATATAAATTTGCAGTAAATGGAATATTATATGTATTATCGTAGTTGGATGTACGATAGACTATATCCAGGAAGACGCGCACTTAAACCCAATTTTATAGACGGGGTTAATGGTTTTATCGCGTGGACGTTTGCCCAGGAACGTTGTCGAAGTGAAGGAGGAGTTAGGTGTCCTTCTCTTAAATGTGGATGTAGATATATAATTAGTGACCCAGAGGAAATAACACGTCATTTGCATAGGAAAAGTTTCATTGAAAATTATTGGGTTTGGACGCATCATGGTGAAACACTGCCGAGTAATGTACCAGAGACTAGCAACACAGATGCTTCAAGTAGTCAACCGGTTATGCAACCACCTATGGAATTTGAAGAAAACTTTAATCTGATAGGTGACATGGTTGGTGATGCTTTTGGTGTTAACGTGACCTATGATCAACCTGAAGACTTTGACGGGGAAGAGTTGCCGAATGAGGAAGCGCATAGATTTTATCAGTTGTTGAATGAGATGAATACACTGTTGTTTGAGGGGTCGTCAGACTCAAAGCTATCAACGTGTGTTAGATTATTGGCCGCCAAGTCAAATTGGAATGTTCCTGATCAGTGTTTGGAGCACTTCGCAAAAATGATGTTGGACTCAACTGCAACGAAAGACAACTTGCCTGCGAGTTTCTATGATGCAAAGAAGTTGGTGTCGAAGTTGGATTTAAGAGTAAGAAAGATTGATTGTTGCACTAATGGTTGTATGTTGTTTTATGACAACGAGTTTGGTACTCAAGATGGATCGTCAGAGAAATGTAAGTTTTGTCATAGTCCAAGATATAAAGTTCGCAATAGAGCCATTAACAGTAACAAAAAACGGGTAGCAGTAAAGTCCATGTTTTATTTTCCGATAATACCAAGGTTAAAAAGAATGTTTTCTTCAATGCACAGTGCAAGTCAAATGACATGGCATCATACAAACAAAACAAGCCCAGGCAATATGCGACACCCATCTGACAGCCATGCATGGAAGCACTTTGATGAGGTACATCCTGATTTTGCCGCTGAACCTAGAAATGTCAGGCTTGGATTATGCTCTGATGGTTTTGCTCCATATGTCCAAGCGTCCGGAAGTGCGTATTCTTGTTGGCCAGTTATTGTAACCCCTTACAATCTCCCTCCTGAGATGTGCATGACAAAACCATACATGTTTTTGACGTGCGTCATTCCAGGACCGTCGAGTCCAAAAACCGGAATTGATGTGTACTTACAACCTTTAATTGATGATTTGAAGAGGTTGTGGAATAATGGAGAATGGACTTATGATATATCCCGTAAACAAAACTTTTCTATGCGAGCTGCCTTGATGTGGACCATTAACGACTTTCCAACATATGGCATGTTGTCTGGTTGGGGTACGCATGGTAGAATGAGTTGTCCGCATTGCATGGAATGCACTAAGGCGTTTACATTGGGAAAAGGGGGGAAAAGCTCGTGGTTTGACTGTCACCGCAGATTCCTACCATCAAATCATCCCTTTAGAAAAAACAAGACAAATTTCAAAAAGGACGAACGGGTAATAGATCTGCCTCCGCCTCGACTGGCACCAGTTGCTATATGGAATCAAGTTTGTGAACTTCCAAAGTTTACAGATACTGGCAAAGCATGTAGAATTGAAGGATATGGGGTCACACATAATTGGACAAAAAGAAGTATATTTTGGGACCTCCCGTATTGGAAAGATAATTTGTTGCGCCATAATCTTGATGTTATGCATATTGAGAAGAATTTTTTTGATAACGTATTTAACACAGTGATGGATGTTAAAGACAGAACAAAAGATAATGTGAAGGCTAGACAAGACATGGAAATTTGGTGTAATCGTAAAGAGTTGGAATTGAAGCCTCAACCAAATGGAAAATTATTTAAACCCAAAGCTTGTTTCAGTCTGACCCCCCAAGAAGCTAAAGCGGTTTGTGGATGGCTAAAAGGTTTGAGAATGCCCGGCGGATATTCTTCAAATTTAGCAAGGTGTGCTGATGCTAACACTGGGAAGTTGCATGGTATGAAAAGTCATGATTGCCATGTTTTTATGGAACAATTGCTACCAATTGCGTTCGGTGCTCTACCCAAACATGTGCTTAATCCACTCACTGAAATTAGTCAATTTTTTAGAGATATTTGTGCTTCCGCTTTAAGAGTGGATGACATCATTAAGTTGGACCAAAATATTCTAGTCATTCTCTGTAAGTTGGAACAAGTATTTCCTCCTGGTTTTTTTGACTCCATGGAACATCTACCTGTGCATCTTGCATATGAGGCTTATCTAGGAGGACCTGTTCAATATAGGTGGATGTACCCGTTTGAAAGGTTCATGGGTGATTCAAAGCGATCAGTGAAAAATAAAGCTAGAGTAGAAGGATCAATATGTGCACATTACTTGCATCGAGAAACTTCACATTTTTGCAGTCACTATTTCAAGCACTTGATGTTAACTCCAAGAATCATAAGGAATCCTGTAAATGTTATCGAAAGAAGTCAGTACACCTTATCAGTCTTCGGGCTTCCAGGCCGTCCCTCTGGAAAGAAGGGTGAGCATTGGTTGACCCAACAAGAAATGCAATCTGCACATGTTCATGTCTTGATCAACTGCATTGAAGTTAAACCATATCTTGAGTAAGTATAATCCAACTTCTTAATTTTATTTACAGTGTGAATATATAAAATTGATTACCTTGAAACTTATAGTGTGTTTCTTTTTAGGGAATTTAACAACGCCTACTTTGAGAGTACCGGTGTACAATCAACATCTGGTGTCATTCATGCCCAATTTCCAACATGGTTCAAGGAGAAATTGTATAGGGTTATTGCACCGACTCCAGAAATACTCCATTTGAGAAACTTGTCTAATGGCCCTCGTCAAAGTGCAAACAAATGGCACACATACTTCGTGAACGGATATAAATTTCACACTCATGAATGGACTGAAGGGAAAAAAAACCATAAACAGTGGCGTATTTGTGAAAGGAGTTACAGATGGTGGTGAAGATGACTTCTATGGTTTTGTTAAACATATCTAAGAGTTAGTATACAATTACTTGGACTCGGAAAATAAAGTTGTCTTGTTTTATTGTGAATGGTATGATACAACTAGAGGCACAAAAATAGATAAGACATATGGTACCGTTGAGATTCAAATGGACCGGAGGTACAAAGAGTACGACCCTTTCATAATGTCAAATATTGTTAGGCAAGTTTATTATGTTCCTTATCCTTCATTTGTGCCACGTAAACGTCGGTGTTGTGTTGTAATAAAAACAAAACCATTGGGTCATATTGAAACTGACGATCTAGTGGAGGATGTTGCTTACCAAGTGGATGAAGTTGAAGTTAATGATGTGATTCCAGATGAACACACTACAAGTTTGTCTGATACAATGGTTGAGGGGAATCAAGTTGATGAGGATGAAGATCATGAAGATCATGAAGATTCTGGATCTGAGGATAGTATCACATCAGATGACGATGATGAAATGGATGACGAGCATGACGATTCAGAATAGTGAACCTATATTCATGAGAATTGTGTCTTGTAATTTTACTTAACGAACCATTTATTGAATGATTTAATGAATATGTATTCATGAGAATTGTGTCTTGTAATTTTACTAAAAGAACCATTTATTGAATGATTTAATGAATATGTATTCATGAGAATATGTATATGTTAACTTGTATTTTCTTTAATTAGGTAAAAATGCCACCCAAAGATAATAAGGGTAAAGGTCCTAGTGATAGTGGTAGGAAGCCCAGGCGTCCAAGGGTAGTAGTATGCCAGTCACCTCACTCAGCCATGTGTCCTCCCCCGCAGAGTCAGGTTCATCATATGTCCATGGACAGTACTATGCCATTTACTCCATTACTATCATCTCAGAGTCCTCTTCAGTTCCCATCTGGGAGTACATGTTTTATTAGTCCATCTGGGGCCCCACCTGGTTTACCATTCCAGCAGACACAAGTGCCCTCATCCTTCCAGCAGACACAGGTGCCATCCTTCCAGCAGACACAGGTGCCCTCATCCTTCCAGCATAGTTTTCCATTTCCCACACAGATGCCCTCATTCATGCAGCAGCCTGGAGGATCCAGCACCCCACTTCCTACCCAGATGCCCCCATCCGTCCAGCAGCCTGGAGGATCCACCTCTTCACGACCCACACAGACTGGTCGCACCCCCACATCCCACACAGAGTCGGACGATGACGATCTTGGTGGGGATGATGATCAGATAGATGGGAGAGATCTTCGAGGGGATGATGATCCGAGTGAGATTCATACCATTGATGGGAGATTTTGGATATGGCCTGAAGGGAACTCGTAAGTTTCTTATTTATTGATTTTTATTTATAAGTACACATTTCCATTTTTAATATAACTTTATATAATTAATTATGCTAATTCAATTATTGTTGTTTTAGTTTCGGGCCGAGTCGGACTGCTGCTAAGGTTATCAATTATATAATTCAGCAGAATTATACAACATTTTTGAAGAGTTTTAGAGAAGTTTCCGATAAAGAAGAATGGTTCAAGCAATTTCAGGTAATTTATTTCTTAAGTTATTTTTATTTAAATGACCTTTTCATTATTGTTATAATTTATCTAACTATTTATTTTAATGTCATACAATATTGCAGGCGAAATGTGTTTGGGATCCCCCGAACCATAACAAAGTAAAAAAAAATTATTTTGGGAGGAGTTCAAGACGACTTTCTGACATGCTACGACGTGTTAGAGAGAATTGGCACCTTTTGGGCATTCGTCCCAAATGGATAGGCAAAGAAGTTTTTGAACAACTTCTTAAGTATTGGGAATCAGATGAATTTAAGGCTAAATCTGAAACTGCAAAGAAGATGAGGGCATCTGAAAAAGGGGGTCGCATTAATGCTGTTGGAAGTATTAGTACTGCTAAGCATGCTCGACGCATGGTAATTATTACCACTTTTTAAGGTCATATTTGGATTTATAACATATTATTAATTTAAGTTAATTTTTATATTTAGGCTAAGCGTTTGGGGAGACAACCATTGATGACGGAGCTGGTTAAGGAGACTCGGACAAAGAAATCGGGAGGATTTACTGACGAGCGCACAAAAAAAGCCCTGGTAAGTAAATTTATGTTTATATTTTTTTTAAAGCAATTTTGTGACGTGATTTTCATGTAGCAAATGACATGTTGTGGCGTGAAAATTGAGTGGCAACTGATAAGTTGTGGCGTTACAATCACGTGGCTATTTATTTTTTATTATTATTTTTATTTCATTTAATTTCATTAATGTTACTTATACATTAAATTTGATTTTTTTATTGTATGTGTAGGAGGATTATCAGGCGTTGCTTGTAGAATTTCTGACCCATAATCCTCAGTATACACCTAGACTTTGGGATGACTCAGATTTTGGAATGACTCAGATTTTGCAGCACAGAGAGTATGTTAGCAGGTTTCAGGGGCTGTGGGATTTGATGGTACAAAATAGTAAATTCCAAATGAAAAGAGTATACATGAGCATGAGAAAGGATGATCAACATGTAGATTGAAAGGCTCTTATGTTCAATAACACAGCTAGACCGAGAGTCATGTTTACTCTTTGGCTAGCATGCCATAGGAGGCTAGCCACAAAAGATAGATTGAAAAAAATTGGTTTTCTTGTTGAAGACAGTTGCATCTTTTGTAAGGAAAAAGAATCTATTGATCATTTATTGTTCGCGTGTAAAGAGACTCAAGCTATCTGGAGTTCAGTATTAAATTGATTGTAGGTGGTGCACATGCCAACAAATTGGAATGCTGAAATGAAGAGTATTGTGTCCAAGAGCAAAGAGAAGGGTTGACGCGCTTCGTTGTTCAAGCTAGCTATCGCGGAAACTGTTTATGAAATTTAAGTGTATAGAAATAATTTGTGTTTTGGCAAGAAGGATGACAATATTAAGCTAACAATGTTATAGATAAAATAGTCTATAGGATCTAATTTTGTAAGAAGCTCAGGCCACACATAGTGTAATTGATGTTGAACTAGTCGATTTTGTCGTTTCTTGGACTGGATCCTAGCGATCGCCTTGTATTTTTGATTTTTTATTTAATCAATATTGAATTATTCAAAAATAATAAATTTTAAATATATAACCATACATATATAAATAACAATATTAAAATTGTTATGTAACACATGTATAATAATTTTTAAATGTATATAAATTAACGTTAACGTTTAAGTTATTATATAATTTTATAATATATATTTTAAATACCATTTAAAATATTATAAGACATTTAAAATGGTATTTGAAAAATAATTATAAAATGTATAGTTATAAGGGCAAACATTTAAAATACATATATAAGACATTTAAAATAATATTGAAAAAATAGTTATATATTTAAAATATTTTTTAACGTTATATATTAAAATGCAAATATAATTGCAAAAAATGTTAACGTTATATTTTAAAATGCAAATATAAATGTTATATAAGACATATATTAACGGTATATATTAAAATGCAAATATAATTGGAAAAAAAAGTATAGTAATGTTATATAGTAATTAATTATACAGTTACGTTGTATAGTTTTCATGCAAATAAATTAACAAGTAATACTTGCAGTTTAGGTTGTAACTTGTTTCTCCATTAATCCCTAGGTCCTTTGTTTGAATCTTGTGGGGTATATTGAAGTTTTTCTTTTTACTTTTACAAACTGAAATAATATAATATTAATATAATTGTCAAGTATAGAAAAAACAAAACACAATCATCATGTCACTTATCACAATAAGGATGCCCAGACAGCGAAATATAAGAATAGGTGAGTGAAAATAAAATCTATGTATGGAGTAAAACAAAATTCGCTCTAATGACAATGAGACAATGTATATTTAACATTTTTACGTATAATCAGAAATATACTTCTGATATTATGGAAAATGCAATATACTTAAAATTAGGGGTGTTCGCGGCTCTATTTGAATCAGTTTTAAGGCGAAAAATCATCCGATCTAAAGATAAATTTACTCGTGGTTTGGTTTGGTTTTGGATGATATATTAAAAAAATTCAATCCAATCCGATCCAATTTTATGCGGTTTAATTTGGATCGGTTTTTGGATATCCAAATTACACATTATATTTTTATTAATATTATAAAATTACTAATAAATCATAGATTTGATATAATATATAACATATAGTATATCAAAAGTTAATATTACAAAATGAGAGTAGTCGACTATGATTGAAATAATAAAAATAAATAGATTATACAAAGCTAATAACTATTATTAAAAAAATTATTATCATCTAATAGTAAATTCATGTAACATATCATACTAATAAAAAGTAAATAAGTATAAAAATATATGTAAGCGGTTTGGTTTGGTTTGATTTAGATTGATTTAAAAAAATTAATCCGAAATCCGATCCGAATCGATCGGTTTTCACAAAATAACATCCAAACACATCCAATAAATTTCATTTTTTTGCGGTTTTCAATTTTTTGGATCGGTTTTCGATTTTTTTTTTGGATTGTTTAAATTTGAACACCCCTACTTAAAACAATAACCAGCATGGTCAATGTGATCATCTTCACTTCATCTTCTTTCCATAAAACCTCTCAAAAACTCTTTCATTCCCGATTTATTTTTCTACTCTAAATCTTTATTTTTGTGGTTCATCATATCAAAAAGAGCTCAATGAAGTGGAATCTAAGGTAAAGTTTATTCATTTCAATCCTCATTCTTTACATTAATCTATTTTTTATTGTGGAAAAAGGTTACGCGAAACCGGATGTATACTTCCGTTGTTAGTTGAACATAATCGAAAATGCATTTCTGATTTAGGTTTGTGTTTATTTGACAACAGCTTCTGTCTTGTTCTATGTAAGTGTTAATAAGTTTAATGTTTTTTTTAACATTAGGTATGGTGCATCCCGATACCATTCTCAAGCCTAATGTGTCTCAAGTTCTTTCACCTCTCGTATTTCCGATCGTAACTAAGGTGGTAGATATTCGTGCACATTTTGAAAATGGAGAAGAGTTTGAATTATGTGAAGACATGTTGCAGTGGATTCGTATAGAGGCTACAAAACTAGGATTTAGCATTGTGATTGGAAGGTCTGATAATTGTACGGATAGAAGAAATGCATTTGTGACTTTGACATGCGAAGGAAGTGGGAAATATATTTGTCGTATTCAAAAATTGAAACACGACCACACCGGTTCAAGAAAATGTGAATGTCCATTTAGGTTGCGGGTTATCTTTTGGAAAATAACAAATGGATATTTAATGTGATATGTGGTTTACACAACCATGATTTAAGTAAAAAGTTAGTCGGTCATTCAATTGCATGTCGGCTCCTTCCAGATGAAATGACATTGAATCTGGTGCCGTCCAAAAACATACATGCAACCTTGAAACGCAAAAGACTCGGGAGTACATCAAATATCAAGCAAGTTTACACTAAGCGCTATCATACCAAATTAGCGATTAGGGGGATCGAACCGAGATGCAACACCTCTTGAAACTTCTAGATGAAAACAATTATGTTTGTAGGCACCAACGAGGTGATGATAAGGTAATAGTAAGAGATATTTATTTGACTCATCCTGACTTCATTAAATTGTTCAATATGTTTCCCACCGTTCTCATAATTGATTCAACATATAAGACCAACAAGTACATGATTTCATTGTTGGAAATTGTTGGTGTTACGTCGACTGAGAGGATGTTTTCTGTTGGTTTTGTATTTCTAGAGTGCGAAAAAGATGACAACTTTGCATGAGCTTTAGAGGTTTGTAGTTCAATGTTGAAGGATCAAGAAGATATGCTGAAAGTCATTGTTACCGACCGAGATACAACATTAATGAATTTGGTTGCAACTGTATTTCCTATTTCTTACGCCTTACTTTGTAGGTACCATAAATGTGAGAATTCAAGTTAAACCCGCGGTGGAGATAAAACACATTGCAGGTGAAGATGGAAAACTGGTTAAGGCGGGTGTCATTGTGGATAAAATTATGGATGCATGGAATGTTATAATAAATGCATCTACAAAAAAGCTATACACTGATATTGTTTTATGATTCAGGAATGTTTGTGTGAAATATCCCGATCTATTGAAATATGTTGAAAGCACAATACTTGACCAGATAAAGGAGAAGATTTTTTGTGCCTGGAACGATGAGGTTATGCATCTCCAAAATACAACAACAAACCGAGTTGAGTCTTCTCATGCTTGTCTAAATAATTGGCTGGGGAATAGCAAGGGTAATTTGATTACGGGTTGGGATTCTGTGAACGAGATGATACTAAACCAGCATAAGGAGATATAGACAACATTTGGTTGTAGTATCACAGTGTTGGAACACAGGTTCAAAGACAACACCCTATATTCTTAGTTGGTCGGTAATTTGTCTCGGGCAGCTCTGAATTATATTTTTCACGAAGCCAAACAAGCTTCTAATATCGGTTCTGACAACTCAAAGTATGCTTGTACAATTGTGAAAACATATGGTCTCTCTTGTGCTTGTGTCATATTTAAGAAGATGAAACTTGACTGGCCTATATGTATGGACGAGGTCTGTAGTCATTGGAAGAGACTCAATTTTGAAGATGACGATAAAATGAAAGACGATAAGTCAAGTATTTCCATCTTAACTGAATGGGAAGCGGTATAAGAAAGATTTTTGAAAGCTGGTGACGCCACCAAACTCCACATCAAAGAGAAATTGAGGAAGATTATGCTCTCGAAGACCACAAACTTGAAACCACCATCTCAACCAGTAAAAACTAAAGGAGCACCTAAGAAGGTGAAACCGACATCGAGCAACAATTTAACTACGAGGAGTCCTTGATATTTTGAACATGTTGACAAAAAAATTTCCGATTCACCAACTCTGAAATCTCAAAAAGTGCTTTCAAAGATGCACGTATTAGCAAACCACATCCTACACCGACTCCACCCAAAATATCATTCATCGATCACATGTCATTTTTATGCACAAGTACATTGAACAGGCCCTCAATATTGGGGTGACGGTAATTGTGGTTTTCATGTTGTTTCTAGTTTGCTCGGTAAAGGGGAAGAGGCTCACAAACTTGTTCGCGATACTCTTGTAAGTACGAAGTGCGCCTAAGAGGGGGGGTGAATTAGGTATTTTATAATTTTTATGGTTTTAGTGATGATGGATATCATTTTTATGGTTTATGGTGTTTATGAAAGTAGTAAAGTGCAGAAAAATAAAGAGACACAAGAGAGTTATCCTGGTTCCCCTCACAGTCCGAGATTACTCCAGTCCCCTTTCAACATGAAAGAGATTTCCTTATAGTTGGCAACTTATACAAGAACTACGAACACCAAGAACAATCCTCTTGGGCCAAGAACAATCCTCTTGGATTTTCACTATGTCAACAATGAGAACAATCCTCTCAAGGTGACCTACTTTTTTCCAACAATCCTGGAAAAACAAGAGTACAAAAACCACTAATCTTATTTTCAACAATCCTGAAAAATAAGAAAGTGTACAATAATATTTGAGTGAGTAAATTTGTAGAGTAATAATCACTTTAAGTGATTTTATCAATAACTTGATCTTCCCTTCCAATAACAATGATATACAATGACTCAGAACTTAGATTGCTCAAAGTTTTCTGTTATACAAGATGTGAAAATGTGCAGAATTTTTTTTGAATAAAAATGAAGAAAGCTTGAGTTGAGTATTTAAAAAATTCAAAAAAAGATTGATTGGAAGAGGTTGTAAAATCATTTGAATCTTTGGCTATTTATATCTTCATAATACCCCTTTGAAACAACATGATTTTATGTACAATAATCATGAACAATTACCAAGATTCAATACAATCCATTATCCAAAAGGTGCGCGTGAAGAGGTATACAAAAATATACTGATTTTCAAAAATGTACAGCAAGCAATCGATTTCACCCTTGATGCAAAATGATTTGCACAGGTTCTAACAGCCAGAAATTTCAAATATTTTCAGTGAGCAATCAATTGCACCTTTGTGTAAATCGATTGCACTTAAAAAAAGAAGCTTTTTCAAACAGAGATTAATCGATTACACATATATGCAAATCAATTGCACGGGCAAACAAAAGCAAAAAACCTGAAAACGTGAGGCAAGCAATCGATTTCTCCAACATGTAAATTGATTGCTCGGTAATAAAAATTAATTTTTTGCTTAAGAAACTTGATAAATAGTTTGGAAAAGTTTAAAAACTTCTTTTGATTATTGAGCATCTAAGACTTAAGTTCATAGTAGGAATTGTTATTATACCTTATAAAATTTGCCAAGAGCTTGAACCAAAGACTTTTATCCAATGATGCTTTAGCTTGATCAACATTTTTGCCTTCTTGCCATTATGGTTTGTCTTCATCAAAACAATTCATTGAGAGGCTTGATATTACATTCTCCCCCTTTTTTATGATGACAAACAATCTTCCTTAATGTGTTGTTATTTCCGAAAAAATACTTCTCCCCCTAAGATGTATAACTCCCCCCTTTGTATGAGAAGCTTTGTAATCATTTAGATTTTCTCATATTGAAGGATTCTTTATACCTTAAAAGTTTAAGACATGGAAATACACAAGCATAAAGTATAACATCCTTCTCCCCCTTTGACATTATCAAAAAGAAGGGAGAGATGCATAAAAAATGGACAAAATACATATAATAATATTGAAAGCTTAACCATAATATTAATTAAATATAACAACACATAGTCATAGAGACGTACAAGTCATAATAGAAAACTAGGACATAATGATAAACACAATAAAAAGTAACACATACGGACAAAATTCATGGTTGGTTCATGTCGGCATGATTGTAGAAAAATGGTCCTTAATTTGGAAATTATTGTTGAAGTGGAGGACCGGTGTATTATGGAGGAGGGACAGCTAAGTTGTTTGGATCATATGGAGGGATATGGAGATGAGAGTAAAGGTAAGAAAACTGTTGACTCACATCTGTTCGAAAATCGTTGATCTGGGTCATTATGGAGTCGTTGATAGCATTCCATTGATTGTTGATGTTGGTGTTGAGCGTAGCAAACTGTTGGGTCATGAAATTGATCACATCCTGATTTCTTGGACCAGTAGGAGCAGGTGGAAGAGGTACAACTTCACCACCTTCACCTTCTTGATCATTTCCTTCATCACCAACAACATCTTCACCAATATACAAAATCGTTTTGGTTTCCGGATTGTAATGGACACCCATTCTTGAATCAACATTCTTAATAGAAATCTTATGAAGATTTGCATCCATATCTACTTTTTAAAATCCATCAAAATCAATTCCATAATGCTCCAAAATAATAGTGATGAAATAAGCATATGGCAGGAACTTTGATTTTGCGTCGAACCGCAGCATGTGAGTCATAATGAGACGAGCCCAATTAACACTTATTCCTCTTTTTCTGGTGTACAGAAGTTGCATCTCAAGATCCATAACGGTGTAGTGATTTCCAGCACGAGGAAACATGATATACACCATAAAATAGTGAAACAGTCTATCATCGATGAAAAAATTTCTAGCACTCCATGAATCTCTTGAGGGAGAAACACCTCCTAGACTACGAATTCTTTTTGCATGAAATTTTGTCTCATTTAATCTTCCAATACTGTAGTAGAAATTTCTCTTGTTATAGTCATTCCATTCTTCATCTTCCGGGTCATATAGGGTGCTACCGGTATGAGGAATGTTCAAGATACCGCCAAGGATTTCCGGGGTTAAAGATATTCTTGTTCCCAAAACATAAGTAACAAATTTTCCTTTATAAGTTGCCAAATTGCTAAAGAACACCCTAACCAAATTCAGGTATTAGGATCCAAATGACGATATGATAGGTTTCAACTCATAGGATGCTAAATCATTTTGAAATGAAAAACATTCTTGGGGAAAGGAGGAGAGCATACCATAACTTGGAGTAGAGACAATTTTCCTTTGAAAAGCCCTGGTGAACCTTTCCTCTTGTTGTTGGGTGAGAGTCTGAATAAGAGGATTTTCCACAGATGATGATGAAGAGCCAATTTTCTTGCCTTTCTCTTGAGCTAAATTTTTTCTCTTTTGTCTAGAAGCCATGAGGAAGGGATTTTCAGATTAGGGTTTGGTGGTGGTGTTTTTGACAAAACAAGTTTGAGGTTTTGAGAGGTAGAGATGTTATGAGATATATTTGGGAAGAAGGTCGTTTTATAGGATAAGATTTGTGAGTGTAGAGTTATGAGTGGGTTTGAATGTATTCAATGATATTTGATTAGTCAAAAGTGGAGGTGGAATTAGGAATAGGAGAGAGATAGGAATTCTGACCAACATTAAAGCATATCATAAAAGCAATTTACAGCAGGTGCAATCGATTTGCACACAAACAGAAATAATAGAAAACTGAAACAAACAGCGTGCAATCGATTTGCATTATGGTGCAATCAATTTGCACTGAAACATAATGGTCAAAAAATATAAATATACAGTGAGCAATCGATTTACACAATGGTGCAATCGATTGCATAAGCCAAAAAGGGACCAAAACACATTTTTCTTGAAATAACCATATCTTAACTCACATAACATCTTAAGATAACATATGGACATGAATTTTTCACATAAAAATGTGTTAAAAAACATAAATATTACAAAGACATTTTTTGAAAGCATAAAGAAGGATAGAATGCACCTTAGACGTCATGTTCATCCAAAATACCAAGTTCTCGTCGAATTTTGTAAAACGGTTCTCTTGCCAAAGATTTTGTGAAGATATCGGCAAGTTGATTATGAGTATCTATAAATGTGACTTCGACGTCTCCTTGAAGCATATGATCACGAAGAAAATGATGTCGTATGTCGATGTGTTTGGTTCTTGAGTGCATGACCGGATTCTTTATAATATTTATCGTACTTGTATTGTCGCACCGTAGAGGAATGCATCCTAGATTGAGTCCCTAGTCACGAAGTTGTTGCTCGAGCCATAATATTTGTGCACAATAAATACCCTCTGCAATATATTCTGCTTCGGCCGTGCTAAGAGAAACGCATGCTTGTTTCTTGCAAGCCCATGATACTAATGCATTTCCAAGGATGTGACAAGTACCACCTGTGCTTTTTCTATCAGTTTTACAACCTTCATAATCCGCATCAGAATAACCAACTAAATTGCAAACACTACCTTTAGGATACCATAATCCAACATCTGTTGTTCCTTTGAGATACTTCATGATCCGTTTTACCGCCATGAGATGTGATTCCTTTGGATTTGCTTGAAAGCGAGCACAAAGACAAACACTAAAAATTATGTCAGGACTGCTTGCCGTCAAATACAATAAAGATCCAATCATACCTCAATATTTTGTAATATCTATAGATACACCTGATTCATCTTGATCAACATAGATACTGGAACCCATTGGAGTAGTCATTTCTTTACAATTATCCATGTCAAATCTTTTCAACAATTCCTTGCAATACTTGGATTGGTTGATGAAGATTCCATCCTTTAATTGCTTGATTTGAAATCCAAGAAAATAATTTATTTTACCCATCATGGACATCTCAAATTCTCCTTGCAGCATTGATGAAAATTCTTCACACATTTCTTTGTTTGATGAACCGGAGATGATATCGTCAACATAGACTTGAACTAGAAAAGTGTTACCTTTGATTTTCTTGATAAATAACATCTTGTCAACTTTACCTTTTTCAAAGCCTTGAATGCATCACTTTTCTGCACTAAAAAGAATGTCCAAGTATATCTAGAGAAATCGTCAACAATAACCAATGCATATACATTACCTCCGAAACTTCTTTTTCTTAATGGACCAAATAGGTCTTGTGATACGGTGGGAGAACTGACTTGAGGTTTTGCGTTTGTGTTTGCAAATGTTGTGGTTTAGCAAGAGTCGCCACCGACTTTTCTTTTATCCAAAAAGGAAAGGTGAAAAAGCACAGGAAAGACCTTTAGAGATTGTTTCTTGAGTTCGGGGGGTAGATTATGAAAAGGGAAGGTATTAGCACCCTTTTCATCCATGGTTTCCCATGGGCTCTTAGTTACTCGCTAGATCACTTGCTTTTGTTTGAATGTGCTTGTGGTGTGTGTTTTGAAAGTATTTTTTGAAAATGGAACTTCGTAATGGTTCTTGTTTCTATAAGAACGCCTACAAAGTGTTTGTTTCGAAAATAGTTCAAAGATGAGAGTGTGGGTAAAAATGTTTTTTTGTTGTGAGCAAGCGAGTAACTAAGAGCGAATCTACCTACTCGAAAGGTCTTAAATGTGCTTTTTCTCCTCCTTTAGATGTGGCTATCTTACCATTGATTTGGTAAGAAGCCCCATCGTTGGATGTGAAGGGACAAGTATGGGACGTTTGTATAGTCATAGAAGGCAACATATGGGTCATTTTAGCAATATCGTTTTAGGGACTAGATCGTTTACCGAAGGCAACATCGAGGGTCATCGAGGGACTACGATCTTTTATCGAGGGTCTTTGCTAAAACGCCCATGTTCGAGGGACATGACTATTTTCTGATAGGCAACAAGTGGAATTACCCTAAGGGTGTAAGTGTGCAAATGTGTTTTATTTACATGCATTTAGTCTTTGATTAGGGGTTGTCTACTTGTTGGTTTTATCTTGCCATACACGCCTAATTACTAACATTTGTATAAATCAATAAAAATGCAGGAAATAAATACCCTACACTATTACAACCATATTGAAAGGCAAGAAAATATAAAGGCAAAAAAACAAAATAAAAAACAAGGAAAATGAGCTTTTCGACCCAGGCAGCAGCACCCTTCGACTTGCATTCTGTTGGCCTCCTTCGATTGGGGCTAGCACCAGTGAGGTCAAGGCCTTCGATTGGTCTGGAAGTCAGTGTATGGTGAAGCCTTCTGGTTCTGCCTTGTTGCCTTCTTCGAATGGAGGTTGAAAGCAGTGAAGGAATGCCTTTCGACTGAGCCTGGAATCAGTGAAGGCATGCTTTTTGTCTGGGCCTGCAGGTCAGTGTATTCGAAGCAAGTGTGTGTGTGCTGAACATGTCTGTATCGAAGCATGTATATCGAAGCATGCATATTTTGTATTCCAACATTTTTAGGGGATTGTACAGATTAGTTCTTAAAGGAAAACACAAAAGATTAACATCGAAGGCCATGATTATTACATGTTGGTTTAGTAGATGAATCAATAAAGATGTTTGAAATGAAAGAGTTAAAGTCAGAAAGACTTACCTCAAAGCTGGTGTGTGGGATTCGAACTTGAACTGCTACCTAGATGTTTCTGGAATTCGAAGAGTAGTCACAGGGGGGTTTTCTTTTGGTTCGAAGAGTTATCACAGAAGGTTGTCTTTAAGTTTGAACAAACTTCTATGTGTGGGGTGTTCTTCAGAATCGAAAGAGGTGAGTGTTTGGGATTCTGGGTTTTTTTGATTTCTCAAGTGTTGATGAACTTGAGAGTTTTGTTGTGTTTGAGAAAAATTGGGGGATTCGTATTGGTGTAAGCCCTAGAGGCCAATACTTTTGGTACTTGTATCGAATTATTTATTAATAATAAAAGGCATTTCTTTATTATGTTTGCTTTCCAAAATAATAAAGTCCCTAGAATGGTTTATTTGTTTAATGAAATGTTAAGTGTGACTTAATCATGAGATCCCATTAAATATAAGACACTATTCTTAAAGTATCCGTAGTCAAGATTTAATGTGAAGTGGGATAACATTAAAACATTAAGATTATTATGAAGATAGATTGATGATCACATCTCATGGATCATAGATAAGGAGTTATCAAGTCTTGACATAGGTATGAATATTAGGAGTAATATTTATACTGGATTGACCCGCTATGAGAATACTATATAGAATGTTATGCAAAGTGTCATAAGTTATTCTCATGATGATAATGGTGTATACCACCCTTCGACTTGAAACCACTATGGACCCTAGATGTAGAGTCAAGTACTTTATTGCTGATCAAACGTCATCCGTAACTGGATGACTATAAAGACGGTTGATGGGTACTTCATAAAGCATGCTAAGGGACATGAGTGACCTAGATGGAATTTATGCATCCTGCATAACAGGATAAATGTCTAAGGGCCCAATATTGAACTGGACAAGGATGACACAATGTATGCCTTATGTTCAATATAGACATGAGGGCAAAAGGGTAATTGTACAACACAAATATTATCACGGAAAAGGTTTGGTCAGATCACATGACATTTTCGTGACTTGGGTAACAGTGATGTGTTGCTAGATACCGCTCACTGTTTATTATATTAAATGTGTGATTTAAAATAATTTCCAACATCGCGAAAACCTACAGGGTCACACACATAAGGACAGGTTGATGAGAGATAGAATAAATAAGGAACATCGTAAGGTACGGTGCACTTAAGTGTAATACGGAAAGTGGTAAGGTACCACGTGGATAAGTGATATATGGTACATCATAAGGTATGATGTCCATAAGCTTAATTGGGCTTTTAGCTTATAGCCTTAATTGGGCTTTTAGCTTGTATCCCACACGAGTGATTCTATAAATAGATCCCTTGTGATGAAGCAATTTCACTTGATGCAATTTCGTTTTTAATTCTCTCTCTCACTCAAGGTTTCCGTTCGTGATCAGCTAGCACTGTGACCGGAAGCGATCTGTTCGTGTGGATTGAGTAGAGGCGTTGTTCTTCATCAACGCTCGTGATCACAACATGAAAGGTCTGAATCGCCACAAGAGGTAAACATTTCTATCACTGACCATGCTCATTCGTAAGGATCGCTAAAGGAAATTTTAAATTCCGCTGCGCTTTTGATTGCAATTTTCCTTCAATGGTATCAGAGCCACTTACGAAACCATGGATCTGATAGTTGTTTATGTTCTATATTTTCTGTTTTGATTCGATTAAAACCAGAATGAATTGAATAATAAACGAGTAATTAAATTTGGCATCTGTTGTGTATGATTTGGATGATTGATGTTGACTATGCTTCGGAATCCGACATTAGTATGGTGAAGCAGCGATACATCGATCATCCATAGGTTACACAAATAAGATCGATCACTTTTATATATGATATAAGTAAATCTGATGCAACGATGGTATATGGGATATACTGTTTCTGTTTCGTTCATTCAAACACTTGATGATTGTTATTCCTTTGACCGATCATTGTTCATATGCTTCGGAATCCGACATTAGTATGGTGAAGCAATGGCATGTAATTAATCATACTGAATTATCAATCGAAATGTGTTTGACAGCATGAAACTGTTGCATTAGGGTTCATGACGGCACAAGGGTTGTGTTGTTGCAGAGTTATGCGATTAGGGTTGTGAATGCACAAGAGTTATGCGAAAATAACGCTGATTTCAAATGAATTGTTCATTAAAATTTTGCGCCGGGGCGCTTCCCCTGACAACCCCGCAAAGGGGCGCTGCCCCCTTGACCCCCGTCCGCTGAACCCCCGGCTAACTCTGCGTAGTGTGATCAATCGTCGAAATTTAATTTGCCTTTTTTTAATTAACAAAATTTAAACTAATAATAAAAGTGTGTTTATTATTATTGTCTTGTGGTGATCAGTTATGGCCTTAGTTTTTTTTTCCTTTATTTTGTTTTGGGATTGTAAAATACGGCCTGCGTGTCGTGCCTCTCTCTAAAATTCTTGATGTAACTTCTTTTCTCATCTCACTCCCTCGTATGTAAAACGAGTTTCTTTTATGTAATGTAATGTTATGAAGAAAGAGAATAATACAATATCAAAGGAGGATAACCTTGGAGATCTTGCTTGGAGAAGTTTAGATCGTTATTAGGTTAGCTTAGGTTCTCTCATTGGCTTGGGAGAATGTGATCGGTGGAAATAGAATTGACTGTTTTTTAGCTGGTTTCGCGAAATGTCGCGGAAGCAAGAGTCGCCACCGTCTTTTATGTTCTCCAACATGGAAAGGACAAAAGCACAGCAAAATTCCTTATGAGAATGTTTCTCGGTTCGGGAGGTAGATTTATAGAAAGGGAAGGTGTTAGCACCCTTTCTATCCGGGGTTATCCACAGGCTCTTAGGTACTTGCTCTTATGTTTTCAAAAAAAGATTTGTTTGCTTTTCAAGTGTGTGTGGGTTTTGAAAAAGTTCGTTTGAAAACTTCTAGGTAACTCTTGTATCAGTCCTCAAGAGTGTGTGAAGTATTGTTTGAAAACTTTGAAAGTGTAAGGTGTAAAAAGTATTTTGTTTGTTTTGAAAAGAGCAAGTACCCATGAGTCATCTACCTACCCTAAGGAATTAAGCTGTGTAAGAGTCCTTTAGATAGTGCTATCCCACCATTGAGAGGTAGGTAGCACCATCGTTGGAGTTGTTCGGGTCAATTCGATTATCGGGACAGTGTGGTCACCGAAGCAATGGTAGGACACCTTAGAAGTAACCCTAATGTCCTAGATCCTTTTATCCGAGGCAACCGTTTCGAGGCAACTGGATCTTTAGACAAAGGGCGGCCTCTAAGACATCCTATACTTGATGACCACGTCGAGGAAACCAGTGAGGCGTACCCTAAGAGTGGCATGTGCTTGTGTGTTGTTTTTCAGTTAATGTTTATTTTGTACATGTTATTTGTGAGCTACGGATTGATTTTATTTTTTCATACATTCTTTCATGCATTTAACAGTTAAGGGTGCGGAAAGTAAATTGCGAAAATATAAATTCTACGCTATTACAAGGTGCGGGTCTATACATCGCCAAAAATACAAAGACCCGTTTTGGTAAATAAGTACGAGAAATTAAATAAAGCGATAAACCTAATTACTATTACATTCTTGAAGCAGTTACATAATAATCAAAATAAAGTAAATGCGCGCGAATAAAAATTAATCGGGAACGTTCTAAGGGTTTTGACCCTTTTAAGAAAAGAAATTGAATTTTTCGTCTTTTTTGAATTAAATGCAATTAATTAAATAAAGCCTAATCTAATTAATTAATTTATTAAAAGAAAAATGTTTTTGTATTTTTTATGTTTTTTAATGAAAATAAAATAAAGGAATTAAAATTAAAAGTTAATAAAAACCTAATTCTAAACTTATTTTAATTATTAAAAAAGGTTAAAGTTGCCTAATTAATAATTAATTCAATTTATTAGTATTTAATCACAAAAATAATTACCTAAATGAAATTAATAAAGTAATGATATTAGTTCTTTGTGTTTTTTTTTTATAAAAAATATTAATTGGTTAATTGTTAATAAAAAAAAGAATAAGAAATAAAATAAAGCAAATAAAAAAATAAAATGACAAAATAATAAAAAAAGAAAAAGCAAACCCAAGGGGGGTTTGGGCCAGGAATGAGGGTGTGCATAGAATTGTGAGGCCCATTCAGAAGCCAGCTTGGTTTGACTTTCTGGATTGAGTGCGCCTGTGTTGACTCCTGAGCATGGTGCTCCTCACTTCTTGGCCCTTGGATTTGCACTGGGAGACACTTGGCTGACTGATGCGTTGGACTCCATGGTGGGACATAGTTGTGAATCTGCATAGGATTGGAGTGTGAAAAATATGAAACAAATATTGGGGGACCTGGGAATCGAACCCAGGTCCTAGTGATGCCTAGCCACGCCTTCAGCCACTGAACCAAGTGTGCACGTTTGTTAGAATAATAAGAAAAAAACATAATATCCAATAAACACACTATATGCTGAACCAAAAAGAAAAAACGCGCTATATTCAAATCCACCAATCATATGGCAACACGCAGTCATCTTCTTCATTTCCTGTAAAAATATAAAACACATAGCGGGGGTTTTAAACCCCCACAAAATGCAAGCATTTGAAAATAGCGACTATGCGCTCGTGCAATATAAATTGGGCGCGAGGTATGTCTTAGATTCGTCTCATCACGCCGGTTTCAGCCTTGTATGTTTGGAGTTATGATTTTACAATATGGCAAAAGCCCCAAATCACAAGCTTTGAAAACCTAGAACTCAACAATGGTAACTTTCATATTAGAGCATCATAATCAAATTGAATTATATGGAAAGCTTCGTATGGATCCTGTGAGCACAATGCAATCAATAAAAAGTGTTAAAAACGCATGAATGGATGATTGTGATTTTGAAAAAGAAGGTAAACCGTATAACTTGTGTAGCACGAGTTCTTGAGGTTTTTGGCTCGTTCTTGGCTGCAAATGATTCCTGGGGGTGTAAGGAATGTGTTTTGATCAAGAGGAAGGTTTGAATTATGCTGCAAGTGAGGTTTCAGTTTCACACTTTTCTTTGGAATTTTTGAATTTTGTTTTGCTGCCTCAGAGGTTTCTAGGTCGTGTAAATGGTATGGAACAATTGCATATATGTCTATGAATATGAATCAGGCAATAATGTGAGCCTTTAACCCTTGTAATGAAGTTTTGATTTTCTCCATAACCACCATTGAACAACTTGCCATTTTTGTCCAATTTTGAATTTCATGCTTGAAATGGATCTTTACACGAATTTGGTATGTTCCTTATGATGCATCAAAGCCACTCAAGCCACAAGATATCCCTTAATTAAATTTTTTGATTTTTATTTGAATTTTAATGATTTAAAATGAATTAAATCAAATAAAATTAAATAAAAATAGAAAAATTAATTTTTAATCTTGAAATAAATCATGGGACACGTGGGTGGCATGGCAAAGCTGAATCAAGTGGAAAAAGTGGGCCCTTTTGTCAAAAATTGAAGTTTCAAGGATAGTTGACTTTTGCCATTTCACAAAAATTTCCCAACTTCTCCAATGCATATCTTGCTCAATTTTGATCATATGAACATGTTATTGGACATTTTGGAAAGGTCTTGAAGTCCTCTAACCAATGCTTTTGGTCCCATGTTATTTTGATTTACCAATCTCAAGTTATGGTCTTTGACTTAAAATGCCTTTTTGTTGACTTTTAAAAATGACCTATAATGTTGAAATTGATAACTTTTTGTGAGAGCATTTCTTGGACTTGGAATGTGAAGATGAGTTATAGGAAATGTCATCCCCTTCAAAATGAGCATTGGATGGGATTTTTCTGATGAACCATGAAAAAGTTATGCCTTGGTCAAGTTACAGTTGACTTTTCAGCTGTCCAAAAATGGAAACTTTTGCATCTTGATGATTTTTGAACCATTCTTGTGGAATCATGATCAAGATTTGATCAAATGATGATTGTGGCTTCAAAATAAGATGTGGACCAAAAATTTTGACTTTTGATTGCCAAATGACCATTTTGCCCCTAGAGTTGATTGTGAAGCAATTAGGGTTTTTGACTGTGCAACTTGACCTTGTGAGCCTTGAAACTTGACATGTAGGTGCTTGACAATGTATATGAGCATATGGGACTTGATTGAGCCCTTGAAAACCTCAACTTCCTTACAAGAACCAAAACCCCAATTTGACTGACTTAGGAGGGTGGTTTGACTGTGCAATCCTTGAGTAGACTTGAGCACATTGAGATGATGCTTGTCAAAACTTTGAAGAATATGGGAGGGCAAATTTTGGGGTACAACAGTTGCCCCTGTTCAATCTTCTTAGACCTGAGGATGTAGATTGGCTTGTGTGCCTTTCGTGATCCGAGGGTGGAAGATGATTGAACACTAGAGTGCCCAGAAATTTGCACTCACATAGTAGAGTATCAACAGTGTGATGTCGGGAATGGGCTTACAAATGCCATTTGGAGAGATGGTGGATAGGAGGATGGGCTTATAGATGCCATCTGGAGATGTGACAGAATCTTGTCGGGAATGGGCTTATAGATGCCATTTGGAGACTGTTGGTATGTGGATGGGCTTATAGATGTCATCTAGGTGTCGATCGCGTAAGAGATTCCTTAGCGAGAACTTGCGTACCTGAGAAAGATAATTTCCTGGCCTGTTACAGGTGTTGATCCTCACTCAGTCGCTCACAGACATGCCCTGGCTAGATACAGGTATCGAATCTGGAACTTCAAAAGGTTGATGGGTTGTCTCTACTGACAGGTTATCTCAGAAAAATCTTTAGGATTTAACTGAACCAGAGGAGGTTTTGTCTTTCTTGACGAGTTGTCTCTTTGGACGGGTTATCTTCATGGACGGGTTGTCTTCAACGACGAGTGATCTTCAATGACGAGTCATCTTTAATGACGAGTTGTCTTCAACGACGAGTTGTCTTCAATGACGAGTTGTCTTCAATGACGAGTTGTCTTCAATGACGAGTTGTATTCAATGACGAGTTGTCTTAAATGACGAGTTCTCTTCAATGACGAGTTGTCTTCAATGACGAGTTGTCTTCAATGATGAGTTGTCTTCAATGACGAGTTGTCTTCAATGACGAGTTGTCTTCAATGACGAGTTGTCTTCAATGACGAGTTGTCTTCAATGACGAGTTGTCTTCAATGACGAGTTGTCTTCAATGACGAGTTGTCTTCAATGACGGGTGTCTATAATGACGGGTTGTCTTAAATGACGAGTTGTCTTCAATGACGAGTTGTCTTAAATGATGGGTTGTCTTCAATGACGGGTTGTCTTAAATGACGAGTTGTCTTCAGTGACGGGTGTCTATAATGACGGGTGTCTATGACGACGGGTGTCTATGACGACGGGTGTCTATAATGACGGGTTGTCTTCAATGACGAGTTGTCTTCAATGACGAGTTGTCTTAAATGACGAGTTATCTTCAATGACGAGTTGTCTTAAATGACGGGTTGTCTTCAATGACGGGTTGTCTTAAATGACGAGTTATCTTCAGTGACGGGTGTCTATAATGACGGGTTGTCTTCAATGACGAGTTGTCTTCAATGACGAGTGTCTATAATGACGGGTGTCTATAATGACGGATGTCTATAATGACGGATTGTCTTCTTTGACTTTAGGAAGTAATTTAACTGGACTTGTCTTCTTTGACTGGATGAGCATCAGAAAAACCTTTGGGATTTAACTGGACTTGTCTTCTTTGACTGGATTTTTCTTCTTTGACTGGATTGGTCTCTTTTGACTGTATTTGTCTACTTTGACATAGCTGATTATTTAACTGTATCCTTCTTGAAAGGTAAAGGTCAGTCGTATGCAATGCATGATATGGATCAAGCAATGATGTTCTCGACATAAATGAGATTGTATGACATGATGCGCATATGCATATATCATGATGTGATGTTTATGAATGTATCTTCGTCTGGGAAAGTAAATCCTTGACGCATGCCGGGAAGTTGAATCCCAGGCTGATGTTGAAGAACAGAGTTCTTCGTTTCCGTTGGGGATGATGATTACAAGAATAAACCGGTAGGAGAAGATGACTCCGTTGGGGAATAAACTTTGTTGAAGAGATTACTCTGTGGGGAATTACTTTGTGGGAAGAGATACTTCACTGAGATTTGGTGATAACTTCTCTGGGGATTCCATTGAGAAGCTATGTTGAGGAATTTGATGAACTCCGCTGGGGATAGGAAGAACTTCGTCGAGGACGATCTTTCCGTGGTAACTAGCTGAGGATAACCCAGTTATAGGCTCTGGTGGAGAATGACCTTTGAATAAGGCCGGGGAGATGCTTTTGCGCTCTGCATGGGATTAGCTTCCAGAATCTACTGGGGATAAGCTTCCAGAATCTACTGGGGATAAGCTTCCAGAATCTACTGGGAAGATTGATTCAACTTTCTTGGGGAGACTTTTGGACTGTACTGGGGAATGGCCCCACTGGATGTCTGTATTCCGCCAGGGAACAATCTTATATTAAGACTGCCGGGGATGCTTGCTGAGGAATAATCTATATACTCCGCTGGGGAATATTGAGATTTTCTGGGGATACCCAACTTCCTTAAGGCTGACTGTAGGCTAACTCTGCTTGGGGAGAGTGTTGCTGACTTGCTGGAGATGTTGTGCCTTTTCAGGATTGATGGGAGACCAACTATGCTCGGGGAGAGTTGTTGAATCTTGTCTTACTTAACGGGGAGTGAAGGAATCCTGGTTACGTTCTTCAGCCGAACCTATCTTGGTACCTTGGTGGACAGAGCAGCCAGATCGCTTAGACAGTTCTTATTGCCCCATTTTCTGCGGGAGAAGGTACTTGTGGAGGTCTTGATTGACAAATCTTCTTCTGGTAGACAAGTGACGGGATGCCGGGACATAGTCGTACGCTTTTGATCCCTAACTTTTGCCTGGACCGCCTGTTGTACCCCAAAATTTGCCCTCCCATATTCTTCAAAGATTTGCCAAGTCAAGCTGTAAAATTCTCCAAGGGTTGCACAGTTCAAGGGCCTCCTAAGCAGTCAAAACTAGGGTTTTGGTTCTGATCAAGAAAATGAAGTTTCCAAGGGTCCATTCAAGTCTCACATGCCTACAAATATGGTCAAGCATCCTCATATCAAGTTTCAAGACTTTCAGCACAAAATTGCACAGTCAAAAACCCTAATTGCACTACAGTCAACTATAGGGGCAAAATGGTCATTTGACAGTCAAAAGTTCAAATTTTTGGTCAACATCTCATTTTGAATCCACAAACATCATTTGATCAATGCTTGATCATGATTCTCAAAGCTTGGCTCAAAAATCATCAAGAAGCAAAAGTTTCCTTATTTGGACAGCTGAAAAAGTCAACTGTAAATTGACCAGGGCATAACTTTCACATGGATTATCAGAAAAATTCCATCCAAAGCTCATTTTGAAGAGAAAGACATTCCCTACAACTCATCTTCATACTTCAAGTCCAAGAAATGCTCTCACAAAAAGTTATCAATTTCAACATTATAGGTCATTTTCAAAAGTCAACAAAAAGGGACTTTAAGTCAAAGGCCATAACTTGAGATTGGTAAATCAAAATGACATGGGACCAAAGACATTGGTTAGAGGACTCAAAGACCTTTCCAAAATGTCCAAGAACATGAGCAAAGCTTAAAAATTGAGCAAGTTATGCCTTGTGGAAGTTGGGAAATTTTTGGATATTTTGAAAAGTCAACATTGATTCAAATGACCTAAAATTGCTAATGGGCCCATTTTTCTTCCACAATTCATCATCCCAAGCATGTGCACGACCACTTGGCCCAAAGGGAAGTTTTTATTCATTTTTTATTTATTTATTTGAATTTTTATTAATAATAATTCATTTAAATCAATTAAATATATGAAAAATACTTAACCTAACTTATCAAATCTTTTTGTACATGTAATAGGCTCAATGATCCGTGCATGATCAGATTTGGAAGGAATTGAATTGATTGGACATGATTTGTACAAAAATAGCATGAAAAAAGATTGGAAAAAGATCTTGAAAAATCAAATCTCAAAAACCATGAATGCAAAGGATTTGGAGTGTTTGTCTTGACCTAATTCACTCTATACTTAAGCCTGAACACAAACCTAATCAAAGAAACCACTAAGCTGCGCAGAAACTCCATTCACAAACTTGAAATTTTCTTTGAAAACTCAAATTCTGAAAACCTACTTGCAGGTCGATTCAAGCCTCAAAACCTATTCCATTAGCTTGCCAGGGTTGCCAGTAAACGATTCTAATCAAAAACATCCATCATAACTTCAAGAATTGGTAAAACGAGCTGAACCTGTACAAAGAAAATTTCTAATTCGTGCATCTCAATTCATGCATTTTTTGTGAATTTTAATATTTGATTCATATTCCTTGTGTGATTCTGAAGCTAACCATCTATCTTGATTGAGTTTTTGCATGCTATATACGATTTCACCATTATTGTTTTCTAGGGTTTTGCAAGCTTGAAATTGGGGGTTTTCAGATAGTGTAAAATTAGCCTACCACGATGCCATGGTTATGATCAGCACACTTGGACGAAGACAAAGCCACCCTCGCGCCTAATTTATGATGATCCCTGGGCTAGTCGCTATTTTTCATAAACATGCCTAAGGGAACACCATGAAAACCGTGGCCTATGTTTTATGTTTCAGGGAATAAGGAAGAAGAAGGCTAGGTGGCTACCAACGATTGGCCTGTTTAAATTTTCGCGCTCAGACCCACTAACGCTTTTGTTTTCTTTTATAATATTTGTTGGTTATTATATGTTAAACGCGTGTGAATTGGTCCAGTGGTAAACACAGTGGTTGGCAATGTTAATGACCTGGGTTCGAGCCCCAGGTCTTCATCCTTTCAATATTATTTTTCAACTCATATTCCTATGCAGATTCAATAGCAAAGCACACCGTGCACCCACAAAATCAAGCGTCCACGCGTCCTAAGGCATTCCATCAATGGCCACAAATCTGAAGAGCACGGTATACTGCAGTCAACCACTCCACACATTGCATGAAAAAGTCAATGAGGCCATGCTGTAATGGGCCTGAATTACCAAGGCTGTACCTCAACTTTGGGGACTGAAACCCCCCAGGTTTGCCATTTATTTTTACATTCTTTCTTTTTATTATTTCTTTTCTTTCTTTTAATTATTGTTCTTTTTTAATTAATTATTTTTTTCATAAAAAATACAAAAAAATAAAAAAAAATCAGAAAAGATAAAAATAAAATAATAAATATTTTATTTAATAGTATTTTGTAAATAAAGTCCATAAATTAACTAGTTTTAAATTAGGTTTTAATTTTAACTCTTTTAATAAAAATCTAAAAAATATAGAATTAAGGTTTAATTAATTTTCATCTTTTTTTCTTTTATTCCATAATAATTAAATATTACTATTATTTATTTTTGTAATTAAATTGCAATAAAATAATTAGGGTTAATTTTTAGGATTAAAACTTTAATATGTTTCTTAACAAATAAAAATTGTAGAATTAGGGTTAGCATTTACTTTAATTAATTCTTTTTTCATTAAAATCACAAACTACCAAAAATACAAAAAAACAATTTCTTTTCTCTTTTTAATTAATTAATTCCCTCATTTAATTTAATTTTGCAAAAAGGGTCTAACGCCCTCGTTTTAATTCTTATTCGCATATTTATTTTATTTCTTTATAATATTTATGTATCTCTCCCAAGGCCTTGTAATTAATTATCTGTCGCACTTTTATTTTCTTTAATTCTTTATTTTTTCTGTCAAATCGGGTTCGAGAAATTTTGGCGATGTGGACCCGCGCCTTTTGTAATAGCTTAGGATCTTTTACTGTTCACAATTTTTAACTGTTAATCAAGGCATGAAAGAATGTATGGACAAAAATAAAAACAAACGTTAGATCACCAATAACATGACAAAAGACAAAAATATCTGAAAACGACACACAAAATCACACACCACCCCTAGGGTACGCCTCGCTGTTGCCTTGCCTCGAAAGGTGATCGTCGAGTAGAGGATGTCTTAGTAAGTCCTCATGATCCGGGAACCTGACATGAGGGTAGCTTCTAAGGTGTCTTCCTATTGCTCTGGTGATCACCATGTCCCGAACCTCGAATTGACCCGAACACCTCCAACGGTGGTGCTACCTACCTCTCAATGGTGGGATGGCACTACTTTAAAGGACATTTACACAGACGAATTCCTTAGGGTAGGTAGGTTCTCGTAGATACTTGCTCTAATTTCAAAACAAATCCAAAAGTACTTTTCACACCGACACATTTTCAAAAGCTTTCGAAAGCAAATTTTCAAACACTCTTGAGGACCGATACAAGAGTCGAACTGAAATTTTCAAAGAAACTTTTTAAAAACCCACAGTTGAAAAGCAAACAAACCATTTTTGAAAACACAAATGAGCAAGTATCTAAGAGCCCATGGATAACCATGGATAGAAAGGGTGCTAACACCTTCCCTTTCTATAACCTACCTCCCGAACCGAGAGCGATCTCTTTAAGGAATTTTTCTGTGCTTTTGTCCTTTCCAATTGGAGAAAATAAAAGACGGTGGCGACTCTTGCTTCCGCGACATTTCGCAAACCAGCGTTAAACAGTCAGTTCCAGATCCACCGATCACAGAACTGGCGACTCTGCTGGGGACTTAAACTTAAAGTGAGGTGTACCTTAGGGTTAGTTCATAACTGTGTTTTCAATTGTATGGCTTTGCTTGCTTTAAATTGTAGGACTGTCTTGGGAGTTCTATAGATCCTAACCCGGATCTGGGGATACCTTCTTAGAAAGTAGCAACAAGGCTGTGAGGGAACTGTGCGGGGTATACCGACATGGTTGAAACAGTCTGCTACGTTGATGTGGCACTTTGGTGTGTACCGGTAACCCTTGAGTTCAGTTAAGGAGAGTACGGGGCCTCCGCGTGGTGTCATGAAGCATCAACAGACCTTAGGAACCTTAATTGAACTATCTTGGCCTCTTTAGGGTAGTGAGATAACTGACCTTGGTGCAGTCCGAAGTTGGTTGATACTCGATACTACACTCAATTGAGGGTTGCTTTCCTGGAATATTTCGGTCGCCAGTTCAGTGGCTAAATCGAAACGATGAACAATGAAAGCAATCCAGTGATATTGGGACCCTTAGAACCCGGTTACTTCTAATAGGACAGGTTGAGCCCACCAACTTCAAGAGGGTAATACCCAGACCCCATGTTGGCCTAAACTCTAAGGGCTTTCTCTTGTGTGACTTGTGTGCCTTCGTACTTGACTATTTGCATGCTTGTTATCTAACACAGGAATTACTTGCAGGGTTTGCTTATAGTCCTTAATGGGGACTCATAGCAGGGTTTGCTAAGTTTTTGCAGGTTTTGTCCATAGTCCTTAATTAGGATTCATAGCAGGTTTACTGAGTTTGCTTGCAGGTGTTGTTTATAGTCCTTAACTAGGACTCATAACAGGGTCTACTGAATTTCCTACAGGTTTTGTTTTAGTCCTTAACCAGGACTCATAACAAGGTTTACCAAGTTTCTTGCAGGGTTTGTTTTAGTCCTTAATTGGGACTCCTGACAGGTTTACTAAGTGTCTTGCAGGTTTTGGTTTGCAGTCCTTAATAGGGACCCATAACAGGGTTACCTACATTACCCCATGCATCATGACATCATACCATTGCATACATCCTAACCCGTTTCAAGGATCTCAAGGGCTTGTGATGCAGGTCACGGTGAATCAACTATCCCAGCAAGGGGCAAAGAGGATTTATTTTCCTCTAGACAAAGTTGTCAGGGGCTATGACCCACTTGATATGGTGAGCTTTGACTCCTGGAGAAGGTTCTCCTAACCAAGGTTGTTTGGAAATCAAAGCCCGACAGGATGACTAAAGTCAGGGGCTATGACCCACTGGATATGGTGAGCCTTTGACCCTTGAAGAAGGACTCTCAACAACATGAAGTACCTTCAATCAAGTTACCAGTTTCCAACTCTAACAAGTTTCTTTGTTTACCCCGCGAGGTCCTTGAAATCATTGCATGCATATCATACATATCATTGCATAACAGGTACCCATTCTCTGCAGGTTGCTTACTTTCTGCGCTGTTTATTTCAGCAGTTTCGTCATGAATCCTGAATCCTCAACCGAGCACACTATCAAGGCCCTCCATGCTCAGAACGCCCAGTTCCAAGAGCTGATCATGAATTTGACCCAGGGGCAACAAGATCTGAAGACCCTGCTCTTGAAAAAGAAGAAGAAGAGGACTGTTTTGTTCAGCCCTAGACGCAGATCTGGGAACACACTGCAGGATGAAGCTGAGAGGACAACTCCATCTGTGGGGAAGGGCAGTCATCAAGAGGAAAGGGTTCCCAGTCCAGTGGTCTCTGACAATGAGACATATTTCAATGACGAACAGTACCCTCCGGCTGAGGATAGGTACAAACAGTTGGAAGACCGGCTAAGTGCTATGGAGATACAAAAAGTGCCTGGCCTGGACTTCGAAGATCTAGGTCTGTCTTCTGGGGTAGTGATCCCGCACAAATTCAAGGCACCTGCCTTTGCAAAGTACGACGGGGCATCCTGTCCAAAGCTGCATCTCAGGTCATACGTGAGGAGAATCCAGCCCTACACAGCCGACAGGAACTTATGGATCCACTTTTTTCAGGAGAGTCTTTCAAGGACTCAGCTTGACTGGTTCTATCAACTGAATGGAGCCAACATCCGCAGCTGGGAGGACTTGGCCACTGCTTTCTACAAGTAGTACCAGTACAACGCCGACCTTGCTCCCACACGCACTCAACTTCAAGGAATGTCTATGGGTGCAAGCGAAGGTTTCAAAGAATATGCTCAAAAATGGAGGGACCTTGCTGGAAGGGTACAACCACCTCTGACTGACCGCGAGCTCGTCGACATGTTCTTAGGGACCCTGTCCGGTCCATTCTTCAACCACCTGATTGGGAATTCTGCTGCTGGATTTACAGATTTAGTCTTGACCGGGGAAAGAATAGAAGCTGGCATCAAGTCAGGGAAAATACATAATGATGATTCCTCGAACACTGAGAAGAAACCATCCAAGAGAGAATCTAGCGCGGTCAACGCAGTAGCTATTGTAAAGCCGGTCGGTGCTCCTCAGCGTCACCGTCAACAAAGGGAAGAAAGACCTAAGAGGCAGTTTACTCCCCTCGGCATGACCTTGTCACAGATATTGCCACAGTTGCTGGAAACCAAGTTGGTAACTCTCATGGATCCCCCGAAGAATCCTAACAGGACACCTTCAAGGTACAATCCCAATGCTCGTTGCGCCTATCATTCCGACAGTCCGGGGCATGCTACAGATGACTGTTGGACTTTGAGAAAAAGGGTTCAAGATCTGATTGACGCAAAGGAAGTCTAGCTCGACTCTCCAGAGGCTCCCAATGTGATCACTGCTCCCTTGCCAAAATATGGCTAGGATTGATTTTCTTGTTCGTTCGAATGTTCAATTTGTAATTTTCTTTTGATTGTTCAAACACTTATTTCAGGTCAAACTTGGTTATTTCATTAATGCATTACACATGTCTGTTTTGAAGTAATTATTTCGTATCCACTATATGCAAACTGTTTTCATATTTTTGTGATGATCAACTCTTGATTGAAAATTCTAAGCCTCTTGAGGGAGAATGACGAAAACGATACCACCATTTACAGTATGCTTTTGAACAGACCCCGCTGATGAGGTACAGGCATTGTTTCAATCCCTAAACACTGGAGTTATAAGGATGATAATCCCTCGTCAACCCATCTGAGCCAAAGAAGTATGAGTTTTTCTTTTCGAAATTTAAAACCCTTAATCATAACCTGGGGCAGGGTAGTTCTCTCAGTTGATCCAGGTGCATAACGAATGGCACCAAAGAGGTCCTTACAAAACACAAGACAGTGATGGTTCCGAATAATCAAGAAGGACAGGCAGTCATTATATCTCTCAAAATAAAAAAGCCCATTAAGTCAAAACCCATGAAGGAGACTTACAAAACTGGGGCATCCCGCTGACTGTAATTCCAAAAAAAGAAACAGTTCAGGCAAAAAAGAAAGGGATAACAAAAAAAAAATCAGACAAGAAAGAGGTCTTACTAACCCTCAACAAGAAAGGAATAACTGCCTATTCAAAATAAGTTATCAACATCTGAATCATCACCGGAAAATTAGAGCAAAGACTCAAACAAGGTCTAACGTATGATCAACTGAGTTTAGGTTTGGAGAACATCACGAAGAGCGGGTGGGTACAAATAAAATTTGAGCCTTTATCCTTTGTTTCTTAAACCATGAACCATGCCACGTTATAACCCTTAAAAGTCCTAGCTGAAGCATGGGTTAGTTCGAAAGCATACTGTTACGAAAGGTATCCTGACTCCTGAAGGCCTACGGTTGACATCACGTTTTACAAACAATCATCTGTTTTATGAAAAAGAATGCATTTTCAAAATCTTCAAGACAAACATAAGCTTTGCATTTTTAACATAACTTTGTTTGCATATGACCTTTTGTTTGAACAGCAGGGAAATTCGCACGAGAAATACCTAGTGAACAAAAGCATTTCCACTCAAGGGGCATGGCAGAATTATGGTCCATCATCTGGGGCAATCCAATCAAGATCCGGAGAATCTCTCAAAGGCCAAATCGCCTGGGGAAAATCTCCACCTGAGTCACTTGGAGCATTCCAACAATGAATCTTGCCTGATTAAACATCTTCTGGTGGCACGACAAAAACACTTCTAAACAGGGGCAACTCCCTAACATTCTGAGAACATGGACATAGTCGAAAAGATACTACGCAAAATCAAAGACCCGCTAGGCTGACATGCCTAGGCAAAAATAAGGGCTTCCCGGCGAACCAAAAGGGTTCGGGCAAAAATAAGGGATGAAATGAAAATATCTATACACCCGGCAAGCCGAAAACCTGAAAAGGCAGCTTGGGCAAAAATGGGTATCCCGATGGACTGAAAACCCGAAAGGGCGGTCCAGGCAAAAGTTAGGGATCAAAGCGTACGACTATGTCCTGTCATCTTATCACCTGCCTACCAGAAGTAGGTCTGTCCATCAACAACTATCAGCACCTCATAGGTCTTCCTCTCCCACTGAAACAGGGGCAATAAAGAGTTGTCTAAACAATCTAATTATTCTGTCCTCCAAGGTATCAAGGAAGGTTCAGCTAACCAGACACCTTAATTCCCCAGAGAATGAGCCAGCAAGTCAGTGCACTCTTCTCCAAGCAAAGTTATCAAATCTTAAGGAAGTTGGGTATCCTCCAGTAGATCTCAATACTTCCCCAGCAGCATATATATATTCATAACAAGCATCCCCGACAGTCTTGCTCTAAAGATTGTTCCCCGGTGGCGTACCAGTATTCAAAGGAATCACTTCCTCCGCAGTTCAAAACTTCCCCAGGAAAATCCAATCCAGTTTCCCCAGGAAAGTTGGAATCCATCTCCCCAAGCAGTAAGCTTATCCCCAGTAGATTCTGGAAACTTATCCCCGCGGAGCACGAACGCGTCGCCCGGCTTTATTTAAAGAGTTATTTCCTTAACAGGATATAACTGGGTTATCCTCAGCCAAAAGCCATGGAAAGAGCGTCCCCGACGAAGTTCTCTTACCCCCGGCAAAGTATATCAACACTTCCAATACAACAAGGGTATCCCCAGCAAGGTATTATCAACACTCAGCAAAGCATCTCTCTCCCCACAGAGTATCGCTTCCCAGCAAGATCGTCAGAGTACTTTTCCTCCCCGCAGAGTTATTCCGTTCGCCAAGTTTATTCCCCAACGGAGTTATCTTCTCCTATCGGTATTCTTGCAGCTATCATCCCCAGCGGAAGCGAAATCTTATTCTTCAATATCAGCCTAGGAGTGACTTCCCGGCACCCGTCAAGGATTTACATTCCTAGACGAAAGCATACATAAACATCACATACATCATTATAGCATGCATGTACGCATCATATCATACAAATCTCATTTATGTTGAGAACATCATTGCTTGGTCCATATCATGCATGGCATATGACTGACCTCTACCTTTCAGGAAAGATGCAGTTAAATTCTCAATCATATTTCAAGACCTAGACCGGTTCAGTTAATCGACTCCAAAGATTTCTTATCCAGTCCAAGGCCTTCTCTAGTCCAGCTAAATCGACTCCCAACAAATTTTTCTGATGAAGACTCAGTAGAAGTTATTCAGGTTTTTCTCGAACGTCCGCTTTCGAGATTATAATTTCCTATGGTTCTCTCCCCGACGGTGCGTGAGATGATAATTCCATTCCAGGTTTTTCTCAGACGTCCGCTTTTGAGATTATAATTTCCTATGGTTCTCTCCCCGACGGTGCGTGAGATGATAATTCCATTCCAGGTTTTTCTCAAACGTCCGCTTTTGAGATTATAATTTCCTATGGTTCTCTCCCCGACGGTGCGTGAGATGATAATTCCAGCCCAGGTTTTTCTCAAACGTCCGCTTTTGAGATTATAATTTCCTATGGTTCTCTCCCCGACGGTGCGTGAGATGATAATTCCAGCCCAGGTTTTTCTCAAACGTCCGCTTTTGAGATTATAATTTCCTATGGTTCTCTCCTCGACGGTGCGTGAGATGATAATTCCAGCCCAGGTTTTTCTCAAACGTCCGCTTTTGAGATTATAATTTCCTATGGTTCTCTCCCCGACGGTGCGTGAGATGATAATTCCAGCCCAGGTTTTTCTCAGACGTCCGCTTTTGAGATTATAATTTCCTATGGTTCTCTCCCCGACGGTGCGTGAGATGATAATTCCAGCCCAGGTTTTTCTCAAACGTCCGCTTTTGAGATTATAATTTCCTATGGTTCTCTCCCCGATGGTGCGTGAGATGATAATTCCAGCCCAGGTTTTTCTCAAACGTCCGCTTTTGAGATTATAATTTCCTATGGTTCTCTCCCCGACGGTGCGTGAGATGATAATCCCATCCCAGGTTTTTCTCAGACGTCCGCTTTTGAGATTATAATTTCCTATGGTTCTCTCCCCAGCGGTGCGGAGATGATAATTCCATTCCAGGTTTTTCTCAAACATCCGCTTTTGAGATTATAATTGCCTATGGTTCTCTTCCCGATCCTGCGAAGATGGTAATTCCCACCAAGATTTTCTCAACGAGCGTTGTTGAAGTTAAAGTCACCTAAGGTTCTCTCACCGTTCCCGTTGAGATAGTAACCACCCCTGGTTCATTCATCACCGTTTGAAGCTCCAAGATCCAGCTCCTGTAACCAGTCAGGACACATCTATACCAAGCATCTGAAAATCAGCTCCTGCAACATGTCAGGTACTCATTTTTTTCTTTTGCAGGTACGCAAGTTCTCGCTAAGGAATCTCTTATGCGATCAACATCCAGATGGCATCTATAAGCCCATCATCCTATTCACCAATCTCTAAATGGCATCTATAAGCCCATTTCCATCACATTGCTACTATGTGAGCGCAAATTTCTGGGCACTCTAGTGTTCAATCATCTTCTACCCTCGGATTACGAAAGGCACGTCAGCCAATCTGCATCCTCAGGTCTAAGAAGATTGAACAGGGGCAACTTTTGTACCCCAAAATTTGCCCTCCCATATTCTTCAAAGATTTGCCAAGTCAAGCTGTAAAATTCTCCAAGGGTTGCACAGTTCAAGGGCCTCCTAAGCAGTCAAAACTAGGGTTTTGGTTCTGATCAAGAAAATGAAGTTTCCAAGGGTCCATTCAAGTCTCACATGCCTACAAATATGGTCAAGCATCCTCATATCAAGTTTCAAGACTTTCAGCACAAAATTGCACAGTCAAAAACCCTAATTGCACTACAGTCAACTGTAGGGGCAAAATGGTCATTTGACAGTCAAAAGTTCAAATTTTTGGTCAACATCTCATTTTGAATCCACAAACATCATTTGATCAATGCTTGATCATGATTCTCAAAGCTTGGCTCAAAAATCATCAAGAAGCAAAAGTTTCCTTATTTGGATAGTTGAAAAAGTCAACTGTAAATTGACCAGGGCATAACTTTCACATGGATTATCAGAAAAATTCCATCCAAAGCTCATTTTGAAGAGAAAGACATTCCCTACAACTCATCTTCATACTTCAAGTCCAAGAAATGCTCTCATAAAAAGTTATCAATTTCAACATTATAGGTCATTTTCAAAAGTCAACAAAAAGGGACTTTAAGTCAAAGGCCATAACTTGAGATTGGTAAATCAAAATGACATGGGACCAAAGACATTGGTTAGAGGACTCAAAGACCTTTCCAAAATGTCCAAGAACATGAGCAAAGCTTAAAAATTGAGCAAGTTATGCCTTGTGGAAGTTTGGAAATTTTTGGATATTTTGAAAAGTCAACATTGATTCAAATGACCTAAAATTGCTAATGGGCCCATTTTTCTTCCACAATTCATCATCCCAAGCATGTGCACGACCACTTGGCCCAAAGGGAAGTTTTTATTCATTTTTTATTTATTTATTTGAATTTTTATTAATAATAATTCATTTAAATCAATTAAATATATGAAAAATACTTAACCTAACTTATCAAATCTTTTTGTACATGTAATAGGCTCAATGATTCGTGCATGATCAGATTTGGAAGGAATTGAATTGATTGGACATGATTTGTACAAAAATAGCATGAAAAAAGATTGGAAAAAGATCTTGAAAAATCAAATATCAAAAACCATGAATGCAAAGGATTTGGAGTGTTTGTCTTGACCTAATTCACTCTATACTTAAGCCTGAACACAAACCTAATCAAAGAAACCACTAAGCTGCGCAGAAACTCCATTCACAAACTTGAAATTTTCTTTGAAAACTCAAATTCTGAAAACCTACTTGCAGGTCGATTCAAGCCTCAAAACCTATTCCATTAGCTTGCCAGGGTTGCCAGTAAACGATTATAATCAAAAACATCCATCATAACTTCAAGAATTGGTAAAACGAGCTGGACCTGTACAAAGAAAATTTCTAATTCGTGCATCTCAATTCATGCATTTTTTGTGAATTTTAATATTTGATTCACATTCCTTGTGTGATTCTGAAGCTAACCATCTATCTTGATTGAGTTTTTGCATGCTATATACGATTTCACCATTATTGTTTTCTAGGGTTTTGCAAGCTTGAAATTGGGGGTTTTCAGATAGTGTAAAATTAGCCTACCACGATGCCATGGTTATGATCAGCACACTTGGACGAAGACAAAGCCACCCTCGCGCCTAATTTATGATGATCCCTGGGCTAGTCGCTATTTTTCATAAACATGCCTAAGGGAACACCATGAAAACCGTGGCCTATGTTTTATGTTTCAGGGAATAAGGAAGAAGAAGGCTAGGTGGCTACCAACGATTGGCCTGTTTAAATTTTCGCGCTCAGACCCACTAACGCTTTTGTTTTCTTTTATAATATTTGTTGGTTATTATATGTTAAACGCGTGTGAATTGGTCCAGTGGTAAACACAGTGGTTGGCAATGTTAATGACCTGGGTTCGAGCCCCAGATCTTCATCCTTTCAATATTATTTTTCAACTCATATTCCTATGCAGATTCAATAGCAAAGCACACCGTGCACCCACAAAATCAAGCGTCCACGCGTCCTAAGGCATTCCATCAATGGCCACAAATCTGAAGAGCACGGTATACTGCAGTCAACCACTCCACACATTGCATGAAAAAGTCAATGAGGCCATGCTGTAATGGGCCTGAATTACCAAGGTTGTACCTCCACTTTGGGGACTGAAACCCCCCAGGTTTGCCATTTATTTTTACATTCTTTCTTTTTATTATTTCTTTTCTTTCTTTTAATTATTGTTCTTTTTTAATTAATTATTTTTTTCATAAAAAATACAAAACAATAAAAAAAAATCAGAAAAGATAAAAATAAAATAATAAATATTTTATTTAATAGTATTTTGTAAATAAAGTCCATAAATTAACTAGTTTTAAATTAGGTTTTAATTTTAACTCTTTTAATAAAAATCTAAAAAATATAGAATTAAGATTTAATTAATTTTCATCTTTTTTTCTTTTATTCCATAATAATTAAATATTACTATTATTTATTTTTGTAATTAAATTGCAATAAAATAATTAGGGTTAATTTTTAGGATTAAAACTTTAATATGTTTCTTAACAAATAAAAATTGTAGAATTAGGATTAGCATTTACTTTAATTAATTCTTTTTTCATTAAAATCACAAACTACCAAAAATACAAAAAAACAATTTCTTTTCTCTTTTTAATTAATTAATTCCCTCATTTAATTTAATTTTGCAAAAAGGGTCCAACGCCCTCGTTTTAATTCTTATTCGCATATTTATTTTATTTCTTTATAATATTTATGTATCTCTCCCAAGGCCTTGTAATTAATTATCTGTCGCACTTTTATTTTCTTTAATTCTTTATTTTTTCTGTCAAATCGGGTTCGAGAAATTTTGGCGATGTGGACCCGTGCCTTTTGTAATAGCTTAGGATCTTTTACTGTTCGCAATTTTTAACTGTTAATCAAGGCATGAAAGAATGTATGGACAAAAATAAAAACAAACGTTAGATCACCAATAACATGACAAAAGACAAAAATATCTGAAAACGACACACAAAATCACACACCACCCCTAGGGTACGCCTCACTGTTGCCTTGCCTCGAAAGGTGATCGTCGAGTAGAGGATGTCTTAGTAAGTCCTCATGATCCGGGAACCTGGCATGAGGGTAGCTTCTAAGGTGTCTTCCTATTGCTCTGGTGATCACCATGTCCCGAACCTCGAATTGACCCGAACACCTCCAACGGTGGTGCTACCTACCTCTCAATGGTGGGATGGCACTACTTTAAAGGACATTTACACAGACGAATTCCTTAGGAAAGGTAGGTTCTCGTAGATACTTGCTCTAATTTCAAAACAAATCCAAAAGTACTTTTCACACCGACACATTTTCAAAAGCTTTCGAAAGCAAATTTTCAAACACTCTTGAGGACCGATACAAGAGTCGAACTGAAATTTTCAAAGAAACTTTTTAAAAACCCACAGTTGAAAAGCAAACAAACCATTTTTGAAAACACAAATGAGCAAGTATCTAAGAGCCCATGGATAACCATGGATAGAAAGGGTGCTAACACCTTCCCTTTCTATAACCTACCTCCCGAACCGAGAGCGATCTCTTTAAGGAATTTTTCTGTGCTTTTGTCCTTTCCAATTGGAGAAAATAAAAGACGGTGGCGACTCTTGCTTCCGCGACATTTCGCGAACCAGCGTTAAACAGTCAGTTCCAGATCCACCGATCACAGAACTGGCGACTCTGCTGGGGACTTAAACTTAAAGTGAGGTGTACCTTAGGGTTAGTTCATAACTGTGTTTTCAATTATATGGCTTTGCTTGCTTTAAATTGTGGGACTGTCTTGGGAGTTCTATAGATCCTAACCCGGATCTGGGGATACCTTCTTAGAAAGTAGCAACAAGGCTGTGAGGGAACTGTGCGGGGTATACCGACATGGTTGAAACAGTCTGCTACGTTGATGTGGCACTTTGGTGTGTACCGGTAACCCTTGAGTTCAGTCAAGGAGAGTATGGGGCCTCCGCGTGGTGTCATGAAGCATCAACATACCTTAGGAACCTTAATTGAACTATCTTGGCCTCTTTAGGGTAGTGAGATAACTGACCTTGGTGCAGTCCGAAGTTGGTTGATACTCGATACTACACTCAATTGAGGGTTGCTTTCCTGGAATATTTCGGTCGCCAGTTCAGTGGCTAAATCGAAACGATGAACAATGAAAGCAATCCAGTGATATTGGGACCCTTAGAACCCGTTACTTCTAATAGGACAGGTTGAGCCCACCAACTTCAAGAGGGTAATACCCAGACCCCATGCTGGCCTAAACTCTAAGGGCTTTCTCTTGTGTGACTTGTGTGCCTTCGTACTTGACTATTTGCATGCTTGTTATCTAACACAGGAATTACTTGCAGGGTTTGCTTATAGTCCTTAATGGGGACTCATAGTAGGGTTTGCTAAGTTTTTGCAGGTTTTGTCCATAGTCCTTAATTACGATTCATAGCAGGTTTACTGAGTTTGCTTGCAGGTGTTGTTTATAGTCCTTAACTAGGACTCATAACAGGGTCTACTGAATTTCCTACAGGTTTTGTTTTAGTCCTTAACCAGGACTCATAACAAGGTTTACCAAGTTTCTTGCAGGGTTTGTTTTAGTCCTTAATTGGGACTCCTGACAGGTTTACTAAGTGTCTTGCAGGTTTTGGTTTGCAGTCCTTAATAGGGACCCATAACAGGGTTACCTACATTACCCCATGCATCATGACATCATACCATTGCATACATCCTAACCCGTTTCAAGGATCTCAAGGGCTTGTGATGCAGGTCACGGTGAATCAACTATCCCAGCAAGGGGCAAAGAGGATTTATTTTCCTATAGACAAAGTTGTCAGGGGCTATGACCCACTTGATATGGTGAGCTTTGACTCCTGGAGAAGGTTCTCCTAACCAAGGTTGTTTGGAAATCAAAGCCCGACAGGATGACTAAAGTCAGGGGCTATGACCCACTGGATATGGTGAGCCTTTGACCCTTGAAGAAGGACTCTCAACAACATGAAGTACCTTCAATCAAGTTACCAGTTTCCAACTCTAACAAGTTTCTCTGTTTACCCCGCGAGGTCCTTGAAATAATTGCATGCATATCATACATATCATTGCATAACAGGTACCCATTCTCTGCAGGTTGCTTACTTTCTGCGCTGTTTATTTCAGCAGTTTCATCATGAATCCTGAATCCTCAACCGAGCACACTATCAAGGCCCTCCAGGCTCAGAACGCCCAGTTCCAAGAGCTGATCATGAATTTGACCCAGGGGCAACAAGATCTGAAGACCCTGCTCTTGAAAAAGAAGAAGAGGAGGACTGTTTTGTTCAGCCCTAGACGCAGATCTGGGAACACACTGCAGGATGAAGCTGAGAGGACAACTCCATCTGTGGGGAAGGGCAGTCATCAAGAGGAAAGGGTTCCCAATCCAGTGGTCTCTGACAATGAGACATATTTCAATGACGAACAGTACCCTCCGGCTGAGGATAGGTACAAACAGTTGGAAGACCGGCTAAGTGCTATGGAGATACAAAAAGTGCCTGGCCTGGACTTCGAAGATCTAGGTCTGTCTTCTGGGGTAGTGATCCCGCACAAATTCAAGGCACCTGCCTTTGCAAAGTACGACGGGGCATCCTGTCCAAAGCTGCATCTCAGGTCATACGTGAGGAGAATCCAGCCCTACACAGCCGACAGGAACTTATGGATCCACTTTTTTCAGGAGAGTCTTTCAGGGACTCAGCTTGACTGGTTCTATCAACTTAATGGAGCCAACATCCGCAACTGGGAGGACTTGGCCACTGCTTTCTACAAGCAGTACCAGTACAACGCCGACCTTGCTCCCACGCGCACTCAACTTCAAGGAATGTCTATGGGTGCAAGCGAAGGTTTCAAAGAATATGCTCAAAAATGGAGGGACCTTGCTGGAAGGGTACAACCATCTCTGACTGACCGTGAGCTCGTCGACATGTTCTTAGGGACCCTGTCCGGTCCATTCTTCAACCACCTGATTGGGAATTTTGCTGCTGGATTTACAGATTTAGTCTTGACCGGGGAAAGAATAGAAGCTGGCATCAAGTCAGGGAAAATACATAATGATGATTCCTCGAACACTGAGAAGAAACCATCCAAGAGAGAATCTAGCGCGGTCAACGCAGTAGCTATTGTAAAGCCGACCGGGGCTCCTCAGCGTCACTGTCAACAAAGGGAAGAAAGACCTAAGAGGCAGTTTACTCCCCTCGGCATGACCTTGTCACAGATATTGCCACAGTTGCTGGAAACCAAGTTGGTAACTCTCATGGATCCCCCGAAGAATCCTAACAGGACACCTTCAAGGTACAATCCCAATGCTCGCTGCGCCTATCATTCCGACAGTCAGGGGCATGCTACAGATGACTGTTGGACTTTGAGAAATAGGGTTCAAGATCTGATTGACGCAAAGGAAGTCCAGCTCGACTCTCCAGAGGCTCCCAATGTGATCACTGCTCCCTTGCCAAAATATGGCTAGGATTGATTTTCTTGTTCGTTCGAATGTTCAATTTGTAATTTTCTTTTGATTGTTCAAACACTTATTTCAGGTCAAACTTGGTTATTTCATTAATGCATTACACATGTCTGTTTTGAAGTAATTATTTCGTATCCACTATATGCAAACTGTTTTCATATTTTTGTGATGATCAACTCTTGATTGAAAATTCTAAGCCTCTTGAGGGAGAATGACGAAAACGATACCACCATTTACAGTATGCTTTTAAACAGACCCCGCTGATGAGGTACAGGCATTGTTTCAATCCCTAAACACTGGAGTTATAAGGATGATAATCCCTCGTCAACCCATCTGAGCCAAAGAAGTAGGAGTTTTTCTTTTCGAAATTTAAAACCCTTAATCATAACCTGGGGCAGGGTAGTTCTCTCAGTTGATCCAGGTGCATAACGAATGGCACCAAATAGGTCCTTACAAAACACAAGACAGTGATGGTTCCGAATAATCAAGAAGGACAGGCAGTCATTATATCTCTCAAAATAAAAAAGCCCATTAAGTCAAAACCCATGAAGGAGACTTACAAAACTGGGGCATCCCGCTGACTGTAATTCCAAAAAAAGAAACAGTTCAGGCAAAAAAGAAAGGGATAACAAAAAAAAATCAGACAAGAAAGAGGTCTTACTAACCCTCAACAAGAAAGGAATGACTGCCTATTCAAAATAAGTTATCAACATCTGAATCATCACCGGAAAATCAGAGCAAAGACTCAAACAAGGTCTAACGTATGATCAACTGAGTTTAGGTTTGGAGAACATCACGAAGAGCGGGTGGGTACAAATAAAATTTGAGCCTTTATCCTTTGTTTCTTAAACCATGAACCAGGCCACGTTATAACCCTTAAAAGTCCTAGCTGAAGCATGGGTTAGTTCGAAAGCATAATGTTACGAAAGGTATCCTGACTCCTAAAGGCCTACGGTAAAATACGGAGTTGACATCACGTTTTACAAACAATCATCTGTTTTATGAAAAAGAATGCATTTTCAAAATCTTCAAGACAGACATAAGCTTTGCATTTTTAACATAGCTTTGTTTGCATATGACCTTTTGTTTGAACAGCAGGGAAATTCGCACGAGAAATACCTAGTGAACAAAAGCATTTCCACTCAAGGGGCATGGCAGAATTATGGTCCATCATCTGGGGCAATCCAATCAAGATCCGGAGAATCTCTCAAAGGCCAAATCGCCTGGGGCAAATCTCCACCTGAGTCACTTGGAGCATTCCAACAATGAATCTTGCCTGATTAAACATCTTCTGGTGGCACGACAAAAACACTTCTAAACAGGGGCAACTCCCTAACATTCTGAGAACATGGACATAGTCGAAAAGATACTACGCAAAATCAAAGACCCGCTAGGCTGACATGCCTAGGCAAAAATAAGGGCTTCCCGGCGAACCAAAAGGGTTCGGGCAAAAATAAGGGATGAAATGAAAATATCTGTACACCCGGCAAGCCGAAAACCTGAAAAGGCGGCTTGGGCAAAAATGGGTATCCCGATGGACTGAAAACCCGAAAGGGCGGTCCAGGCAAAAGTTAGGGATCAAAGCGTACGACTATGTCCTGTCATCTTATCACCTGCCTACCAGAAGTAGGTCTGTCCATCAACAACTATCAGCACCTCATAGGTCTTCCTCTCCCACTGAAACAGGGGCAATAAAGAGTTGTCTAAACAATCTAATTGTTCTGTCCTCTAAGGTATCAAGGAAGGTTTAGCTAACCAGACACCTTAATTCCCCAGAGAGTGAGCCAGCAAGTCAGTGCACTCTTCTCCAAGCAAAGTTATCAAATCTTAAGGAAGTTGGGTATCCTCCAGTAGATCTCAATACTTCCCCAGCAGCATATATATATTCATAACAAGCATCCCCGGCAGTCTTGCTCTAAAGATTGTTCCCCGGCGGCGTACCAGTATTCAAAGGAATCACTTCCTCCTCAGTTCAAAACTTCCCCAGGAAAATCCAATCCAGTTTCCCCAGGAAAGTTGGAATCCATCTCCCCAAGCAGTAAGCTTATCCCTAGTAGATTCTGGAAACTTATCCCCGCGGAGCACGAACGCGTCGCCCGGCTTTATTTAAAGAGTTATTTCCTTAACAGGATATAACTGGGTTATCCTCATCCAAAAGCCATGGAAAGAGCGTCCCCGACGAAGTTCTCTTACCCACAGCGAAGTCTATCAACACTTCCAATACAACAAGGGTATCCCCAGCAAGGTATTATCAACACTCAGCAAAGCATCTCTCTCCCCACAGAGTATCGCTTCCCAGCAAGATCGCTTCCCCGAATCTTGACTTAACTGCCCCAGATAATGGACAATGATCATGCCATGCCCCTTGCTTGGAGGTGCTTTTCCATTTGAGGTGACATTTTGTTGAGAAGGCTTTTGTTCACTAGATGCTTGTCGTGCAAAGTTCTCTGGTGTTCAAACAAATAATCATCTCCAAACAATGTTATTTTGAAAATGCAAAGCTTATGTCTTTTTTGAAAATGCATTTTTTTCATAAAAACAAGTGAATTTTTTTTGAATCCGTGATGTCAACTCGTTATTTTACCGCAAGCCTTAAGGAGTCAGGATACCTTTGGTAACAGTATGCTTTCGAACTAAACCCATGCTTCAGCTAGGACTTTTTAAGGGTTGTAGCGTGGCCTGGTTCACGGTTTAAGAAACGAAGGATAAAGGCTCAAATTTTATTTGTACCCACCCGTTCTTCGTGATGTTCTTCAAACCTAAACTCAGCTGATCGTGCGTTAGACCTTGTTTGAGTCTTCGTCCTGATATACCGGTGATGGTTTGGATGTTGACAATTTATTTTGAATAGGCAGTCATTTCTTTTTGTTGAGGGTTTGTGGGACCTCTTTCTTTTTTGATTTCGTTATCCCTATTTTTGCCTGAACTGTTTCTTTTGTGATTACAGTCAGCGGGATGCCCCAGTTTTGTAAGTCTCCTTCATAGGTTTTGATTTATTAGGCTTTAGTTTTTTTTTTGGTAATGACTGCCTGTCTTTATGATTATTCAGAACCATCACTGTCTTTTGTTTTGTAAAGACTCCCTTGGTGCCATTCGTTGTGCACTTGGATCAACTGAGAAGACTACCCTGCCCCAGGTTATAATTAAGGGTTTTAATTTTTTGTGAAAAGAAAAACTCCTACTTCTTTGGCTCAAAGGGGTTGACGGGGGATTATCTTCCTTATAACTCCAATGTTTAGGAATTGAAACAATGCATGTACCTCATCAGTGGGGTCTGTTCAAAAGCATACTGTAGATCATGGTATCGTTTTCGTCATCCTCCCTCAAGAGGCTTAGAATTATTAACCGAGCGTTGATCGTCACAAAAATATGAAAGCAATTTGAATATAGTGAAAATAATTGGATTAATTCAAAAACAGACATATGTAATGCATTGATGAAATAAAAGAGTTTGCTATGACATTAATTGTTTGTATAAGCAAAGAAAAATACAACTTGGAAATTCAAATAAACAAAAGGCCTTCAATGATTGGGCAAAGGAGCAGTGATTATGTTTGGAGTCTCTGGTGCTTCAAACTGAATCTCTTGGGCGTCAATCATGTCTTGGACCTTGTTCTTAAGAGCCCAACAGTTGTCCGTAGTATGCCCCGGGCTATTAGAATGGTATGCGCACCTATCGTTGGGATGATAGTTAGGAGCAGAAGTGTTTGGATTCCGGAGAGGAGCCCTTAAGGTAATCAGCCCTGCCTTTAACATTTGCTGTAGCGCTTGATCCAGTGACATGTTGATCTTAGTGAACTGTCTCTTGGGTGCGACCTCCTTACGTTGTTGCCCCTGTCCTTGTTGAGAAGGCCTAGGATTAGAGATCTGGGTTGCCCCTACATGTTGATCATGGCGACCCTTTTTACTATGCACAACATTGGACTCCTTCTTCCCACTGTAAGGCTTTTTATGAGCATCAGCAGGTGCAACTTCTTGAATCTTTCCAGCCTTGATACCAGCTTCAATCCTCTCCCCGGTCAAGATCAAATCTGTGAACCCAGCAGAAGAATTCCCAATCAGATGGTTGAAGAAGGGACCAGACAGGGTCCCCAAGAACATGTCAACGAGCTCACGGTCAATCAAAGGCGGCTGCACCCTTCCAGCCAGATCTCTCCACCTTTGTGCATACTCCTTAAAACCTTCTCCCGATCCTAGCGACATACCCTGGAGTTGGATACGCGTAGGAGCGAGGTCGGAATTATACTGATACTGCTTGTAAAAAGCAGTTGCCAAGTCCTCCCAGTTACGAATATTGGTTCCATCCAGCTGATAGAACCATTCGAGATGAGTCCCTGAAAGACTCTCCTGGAAGAAATGGATCCATAAGTTCTTGTCTGCAGTGTAAGGCTGGATCTTCCTTACATAAGAGCGGAGGTGCAGTTTAGGACAGGAAGCCCCGTCGTATTTCACAAAGGCAGGCGCCTTGAACTTGTGTGGGATCACCACCCCAGAATATAACCCTAAGTCTCCAAAATCCAACCCAGGCACACGTTGAATCTCCATAGCATTTAACCGGTCCTCCAGTTGTTTGTACCTGTCCTCAGCAGGAGGGTACTGCTCATCATTGAAATCTGTCTCGGTGTCAGAGACCACAGGGCTAGGGACCCTTCCCTCTTGGTGATTGCCTTCCCCAACAGATGGAGTAGTCCGCTCAGCTTCATTCTGTAGAGTATTCCCGAGTCTGCGTCCAGTGTTGAACAGCACAATCCTCTTCTTCTTCTTCTTCTTCAGGAGCAAAGCCTTCAACTCCTGTTGTCCTTGGGCTAAGTTCATGACCATCTCTTGAAACTGGGCGTTCTGGGCCTGGAGGGCCTTGATAGCTTGTTCGGTAGTTGGTTCAGGATTCATGATGATTGAGTGCTGAAATAAACAGCGAAGAAGATTAAGCAACCTGTAGAAAAAGGGTACCTGTGATGCATATGATGAATGAAATGCGTATGAATCATGTTTTCAAAGACAATCGGGAATCAACTTTGTAGACAAAAGGAACACACTTTATTAGATTTAAACTTTGGAATTTAAATTGTTCAATAAATTGCCCTTAGGCGTTACAAGAATGAAAATACTGAAAAGGAAATAAAAGCTATAAAGGAAACATCCAAAGCCCATCAGTGCTCCCATGGCCTCCTCTTCTCAGTACGGATGTAGTCATTCATGATCCGCTTGTGATCGGTGGATCTGGAACTGACTGTTTAACGCTGGTTCGCGAAATGTCGCGGTAAGCAAGAGTCGCCACCGTCTTTTATTTTCTCCAAATGGAAAGGAAAAAAGCACAGAAAAATTCCTTATTGAGATTAGTTCTCGGTTCGGGAGGTAGATTTATAGAAAGGGAAGGTGTTAGCACCCTTTCTATCCATGGTTATCCATGGGCTCTTAGATACTTGCTCACTTGTGTTTTCAAAATGTTTGTTTGCTTTTCAACTGTGGGTTTAAAAAAAGTTTCGTTTAAAATTTCAGTTTGACTCTTGTATCAGTCCTCAAGAGTGTTTGAAAAGTTGTTTTTGAAAGCTTTTTGCAAAGTGTCGGTGTGAAAAGAAGTTTTTGATTTGTTTTGAATTAGAGCAAGTATCTATGAGTCATCTACCTACCCTAAGGAATTAGTCTGTGTAAATGTCCTTAAGGTAATGCCATCCCACCATTGAGAGGTAGGTAGCACCACCGTTGGAGGTGTTCGGGTCAATTCGAGGGTTCGGGACATGGTGATCACCAGAGCAATAGGAAGACACCTTAGAAGCTACCCTCATGCCATGTTCATGGACATGAGGACTTACTAAAACATCCTCTACTCGACGACCACCTTTCGAGGGGCAAGGCAACAGCGAGACGTACCCTGGGGTGGTGTGTGATTTGTGTGTCATTTTCAGTTATATTTGTCTTGTTCATGCATTGGTGATCTACGCTTTGTTTTTTTATTTTTGGCATTCATTCTTTCATGCAAGTTATTAACAGTTAAAAGATGCGAGAAGATAAAAGTCCTATGCTATTACAAAGGCGCGGGTCTACATCGCCAAATTAATCCAAGACCCGATTTGAAATAAAATAAAATGCGGAAAATAAATACCCTAATTAATCTATTACAAGACTTTGGGGTAATTACATGAAATTTATAAAAAAAAAAGAAATAAAATAAGCGCGCGAAACGAAATTATAATCGAAAGCGAGGGCGTTGGACCCTTTTAAAGAAATTAAATTGAAATTATGAAATTAATTAAATTAAATAAAGGAAAAAGACTTATTTTTTGATATTTTTTGTACTTTATGAAATTAAGGAAATTAATGGAATTAAAAAAACCCTAATTCTAAACTATTTTTAATTTGTTAAAAAAGTTTAAGTTGTAACCTAATTTACATTAATTATTTACATGGCATATTTATTTATAAAAATAATTAATACTTAATAATTGTAAAAAGAAAAGAAAAAGAATAAAAACATTAAAAACCCTAATCTCTATATTTTTTAATTTATTAAAAAAAACATTGAATTAAACCTAGAATTAAAACTAAATTAGTTAACAAAATTTATTTTAAAAAAAACTATTTATGAATTAAATATTAAAACATATTTTTTATTTTGACTTTTTCTGATTTTTTTGTATTTTATTAAAGAATTAATTTGGAATTAAACAAAACAAATAATATAATCAAAATAAATAATAGAAAAGAAAAAAAAGAAGGGAAGAAAATACAAACAGATGGGGGTGTTGACCCAAATTGGAGGTTTGTTCATAGTAATTTGGCCCATTTGAAGGAGGCCCTTTTTGACTTTTCTGGCTTGTATGCACATGGTTGACTGAGGGTACAGGGTGGATTGCATGATCTGACCATTAGATGAATCTCCCTGGCGCGTGGCAGGCACAAGCGTTGAGGCCCATGGTACTCCCTTGAGTGTGGTAATCACCTGAACATGTAAATGTAAAAAATATAGAGGAATATGGGGACCTGGGAATCAAACCCAGGTCCCAAGGCTTGCCAACATTACTTTCCACCAACTGAGCTGTTTAGCAACTTTGTCAATATGATGGACAAAAATTAATATAATCAAAAATAAGGGTTAGTGATGTCCAACAAAAAAAACGCGCTGGAAATTTGAATGTTCCAATTACGCTGTGCCACGCAAGCTTCTTCCTCACGTTGTACCTGCAAATAAAGAAAATAGCGGGGGTTTTAAACCCCCACTACCCTAGACCAGGAAAAATAGCGATTACGCCATGGGCCATGATAAATTAGGCGCGAGGTGATGAATAGGTTCGTATGAAGGTCACGAATCCAATGGCGTTGGTCTCGCTGTCTAATTTTTCCATATGCCAAAGTCCTTAATTTCAAATTTCTGCAACCCTAAAGAGCTCCCATGGTGGATTCGTGCACAAGCATTAAAAACTCAATTGAATAACACTGTTAGCTTTAGAATGATCAAATTAGTATGAATCCAGTATTAGAAATCAAAAATACGACATGAATCATGAGACACGAATATGCAAAAAGTTTGAGAAAGTTTGACTTCTATATACCAATTCCTGAGGTTAGAAGAGTGGAAAAGGATTGAGAAAGCTTCCTAGTTATCCCAGCAAGCCTTTGGAATCGTTCTTTTTCCTTGACTCTCACCCTAGCTATGAAATCCGTTTTGAGAAAATTTGGAAAAAATGCAAAGTTATGCTTTGGTTTGAGGCGCGGCTTCCAGGTTCTTGAGCATTAGGGTTGCATTCTGTTTATGTATGGGAATGTTTTAGGGCAAAAATCCAAGTCAAAAGCCTTTGCATTCATGAATCCAATATTTGATTTTTAATGGTATCTTTTCCAATCTTTTTCATGCCCTTTTGATACCAATCATGGCCAAATCTTTCCATATTAGTGATGCACGAAATCTTGAGGTTTTATGGAGAGAATATGCTGCAAAAAGGGATTGGAAAACATGGTTTTCTATTTTTGTCATATTTTATTTAATTAAATGAATTAATGGTGATAAAAATTCAAATAAATAATAAAAAATGATGAAATAAATCCCCTTTGGGTCAAATGGTCGTGCATAGCTTTTGGGTGATGATTCTTGGAAGAAAATGTGGCCCATTAGCAATTTTGAGGCATTTGAAGCAAAGTTGACTTTTCAAAATTCCCAAAAATTTCCCAACTTCCACAAGGCATATCTTGCTCAATTTTTAAGCTTTGATCATGTTCTTGGACATTTTGGAAAGGTCTTGAAGTCCTCTAACCAATGCCTTTAGTCCCATGTCATTTTGATTTACCAATCCCAAGTTATGGTCTTTGACTTAAAGTGCCTTTTTGTTGACTTTTGAAAATGACCTATAATGTTGAGATTGATAACTTTTTGTGAGAGCATTTCTTGGACTTGAAGTGTGAAGATGAGTTGTAGGAAATGTCTTTCTCTTAAAAATGAGCTTTGGATGGAATTTTTATGATAAACCATGTGGAAGTTATGCCTTAGTCAAGTTACAGTTGACTTTTTCAACTGTCCAAATATGGAAACTTTTGCATCTTGAGACTTTTTGAGCCATGCCTTGAAAATCATGATCAAGAATTGATCAAATGATGTTTGTGGATTCAAAATAAGATATTGACCAAAAATTTGAACTTTTGACTGTCAAATGACCATTTTGCCCCTACAGTTGACTGTTGAGCAATTAAGGTTTTTGACTGTGCAATTTTGTGCTGTGAGTCTTGAAACTTAGCATATGGATGCTTGACCATGTTTATAGGCATGTGGGACTTGATTGGACCCTTGAAAACTTCAATTTCTTTGCCAGAACCAAAACCCTAGTTTTTGACTGTTAGGAGACCATTGAACTGTGCAACTCTTGAGAGATTATGAAGCATGCTCTTTGCAAATCTTGAAGAATATGGGAGGGAAAATTTTGGGGTAGAACAGTTGCCCCTGTTCAATCTTCTTAGACCTGAGGATGTAGATTGGCTGACGTGCCTTTCGTAATCCGAAGGTGGAAGATGATTGAACACTAGAGTGCCCAGAAATTTGCGCTCACATGGTAGTGTGATGATGGGAATGGGCTTACAGATGCCATTTGGAGATTGATGGATAGGAAGATGGGCTTACAGATGCCATGTTGAGAGATGATGGATAGGTGGATGGGCTTATAGATGCCATCTGGGTGTCGATCGCGTAAGAGATTCCTTAGCGAGAACTTGCGTACCTGAAAAAGAAAATGAGTACCTGGCCTGTTACAGGAGCCGGTCTTCAAACTCTTTGTATAGATGTGCCCTGACTGGTTACAGGAATTGAATCTGGAGCTTCAAATGGTGATGAATGAACCAGGGATGGTTACTACCTCAACGGGACGATGAGAGAACCTTGGGCGATTACTACCTCAACAGGAATGCTGAGAGAACCTTGGACGATTACTACCTCAACAGGAACGCTGAGAGAATCTTGGGTGATTACTACCTCGACAGGAACGCTGAGAGAATCTTGGAGCGATTACTACCTCAACAGGAACGTTGAGAGAATCTGGATGTCTTCTACTGGGATAAGAATCAGGGAGATCTTAGGGTCGATCTGACTGAACCAGAGAAGGCCTTTGACTGGATAAGAATCAGAAAAACCTTAGGGTCGATTTAACTGAACCGGGCAAGGTCTTGGAATATCTTCAACTGGATAAGAATCAGGGAGATCTTAGGGTCGATCTGACTGAACCAGAGAAGGCCTTTGACTGGATAAGAATCAGAAAAATCTTAGGGTCGATTTAACTGAACCGGACAAGGTCTTGGAGTATCTTCAACTGGATAAGAATCAGGGAGATCTTAGGGTCGATCTGACTGAACCAGAGAAGGCCTTTGACTGGATAAGAATCAGAAAAACCTTAGGGTCGATTTAACTGAACCGGGCAAGGTCTTGGAATATCTTCAACTGGATAAGAATCAGGGAGATCTTAGGGTCGATCTGACTGAACCAGAGAAGGCCTTTGACTGGATAAGAATCAGAAAAATCTTAGAATCGATTTAACTGAACCGGACAAGGTCTTGGAATCTTCAACTGGATAAGAATCAGGGAGATCTTAGGGTCGATCTGACTGAACCAGAGAAGGCCTTTGACTGGATAAGAATCAGGAAAATCTTAGAATCGATTTAACTGAACCAGACTAAAGTCTTGGACATAACTGAGAACTTTACTGAATCTTTTCCTGAAAGGTAAAGGTCAGTCATATGCAATGCATGATATGGATCAAGCAATGATGTTCTCAATATAAATGAGATTGTAAGATATGATGCGTTTATGCATGTATCATGATGTATGTGATGTTTTTGAATGTATGTTTTTTTTTGTCTAGGAAAGTAAATCCTTGACGGGTGCCGGGATGTTAACTCCTGGGCTGATGTTTGAAGAAAAGAAAATTTGTTTCCGCTGGGGATGATAGTTGCAAGAATACCGGTAGGAGAAGATAACTCTGTTGGGGAATAAACTTGGCGAATGGATTACTCTGTGGGGAGAAAATACTCTAGCGATCTTGCTGGGGAACAATACTCTGTGGGGAGAGAGATACTTTGCTGGAATGTTGATGGTAACTTCGCTGGGGATACCATTGTTGTGTTGGAAGTGTTAATAGACTTCGCTGGGGATAAGAAGACTGCGTCGAGGACGATCTTTCCGTGGCTTTTGGCTGAAGATAACCCAGTTATATCCTAGTAGGGAAATAACCTTTGAATAAAGCCAGGGGACGCGTTCGTGCTCTACGGGGATAAGCTTCCAGAATCTACTGGGGATAAGCTTACTGCTGGGGAGATGATTCAACCTTTCCTGGGGAAATCTTGATTGGACTCTCCTGGGGATATTTTGAACTATATTGGGGAAGTGACTCCACTGAATGTCTGGTATACCGTCAGGGAACAATCTTAGATCAAGACTGCCGGGGATGCTTGTTAAGAATGTTTGTATACTCCTCTGAGGAATGTTGAGATCTGCTGGAGGATACCCAACTTCCTTAAGGCTGATAGCATAGCTCTGCTTGGGGAGAGTGCATTGACTTGTTGGCTTACTCTCTGGGGAATTAAGACATACTGGTTATGTTCTTCAGCTGAACTTACCTTGATACCTTGGAGGATAGAACAATTAGATCGCTTAGACAACTCTTTATTGCCCCTGTTTCTAATGTTACCTGTAATTGATCCTTTGTTTCGTATGCAAATATTTATGAGTTAGCAATTATTGTCAAATGCATATATCACAAATTGAACCTTAGACGTTCTTCGCAAAACAAAACAGAAAATAAAAAACAAATGGCAATTTGAGCTGAAAGGTGACTTTTGTATTGATTTTTTTGAATTTGCCTGTAAATAGGCGTTTATGTACAAGAGGCTGACGTCCTAGTAAGACAACGTCGCCGAACAAAAGAGTTTATACAAATTTGTACAAAGGAAAATAAACAACTGTGTGAATAGAATGATCCCACTGGGTTCCAACTCTGCTATCGCCCTTATATCTTCGAGCGTCTCATCACTTGATGACCTAGTTGACGATGAAGCTGATTGATCGATGTCGTCTGAACTTGATGTAGATACCGGATTCTGGATGCAAAGTGATCTGATGAGACATAGTATTACGCTTTATCCCTAACTTTTGCCTGGACCGCCCTTTCGGGTTTTCAGTCCACCGGGATACCCATTTTTGCCCAAGGGGCCTTTTCAGGTTTTCGACTTGCCGGGTGTACAGATTTTTCATTTCATCCCTTCATTTTGCCCGAACCCTTTTGGTTCGCCGGGAAGCCCTAATTTTTGCCTAGGTATGTCAACCTAGCAGGTCTTTGATTATGCGTAGTATTTTTCGACTACGTCCACGCTCTCAGAATGTAGGGAGTTGCCCCTGTTAGAAGTGTTTTGTCATACCCCCAGAAGATGTTTGATCATGCAAGATTCGTTGCTGGAATGCCCCAAGTGACTCAGGCGGAGATTTGCCCCAGGCTATTTGGCCTTTGAGAGATTCTCCGAATCTTGACTTAACTGCCCCAGATGGTTGCCCAGGATCATGTCTGCCCCTTGATTGGAAGTGCTTTTGTTCGTTAGACATTCGTCGTGCGAACTTCTATGCTGTTCAAACAAAAGGTCATACGCAAACAGAGATATGTCAAAAATGCAAAGCTTATGTCTGTTTCGAAGTTTTTGGAAATGCATTTTTTTAATAAAACAAGTGAGTTCTTTTGTAAACTGTGATGTCAAACTCGTTATTTTACTGCGAGCCTTAAGGAGTCAGGATACCTTTGTAACAGTATGCTTTCGAACTAACCCATGCTTCAGCTAGGACTTTTTAGGGTTGTAACGTGGCCTGGTTCACGGTTTAAGAAACAAAGGATAAAGGCTCAAATTTTATTTGTACCCACCCGCTTCTCGTGATGTTCTTCAATCCTAAACTCAGCTGATCATGCGTTAGACCTTATTTGAGTTTTTGTCCTGATATTCCCGTGATGGTTCGGATGTTGATAGTTTATTTTGAATAGGCAGTCATTCCTTTTTGTTATTGAGGGTTTGTGTGACCTCTTTCCCTTTTTTTTGATTTCGTTATCCCTGTTTTTTGCCTGAACTGTTTCTTTTGTGATTACAGTCAGCGGGATGCCCCAGTTTTGTAAGTCTCCTTCATAGGTTTTGACTTATTGGGTTTTTATTTTTGAGATATAATGACTTCCTATCCTTATGATTATTCGGAATCATCACTGTCTTCTTTTTTTTTGTAAGGACCTCTTTGGTGCCATTTGTTATGCACTTGGATCAACTGAGAGAACTACCCTGCCCCAGGTTATGATAAAGGGTTTTAATTTTCGAAAAGAAAAACTCCTACTTCTTTAGCTCAGAGGGGTTGACGAGGGATTATCTTCCTTATAACTCCAGTGTTTAGGGATTGAAACAATTCCTGTACCTCATCAGCGGGGCCTGTTCAAAAGCATACTGTAAGGATCGTGGTATCGTTTTCGTCATCCTCCCTCAAGAGGCTTAGAATTTCTTAATCAAGAGTTGATCATCAAAAAAATATGAAAACAGTTTGCATATAGTGAATATGAAATAATTACTTCAAAACAGACATGTGCAATGCATTAATGAAATAACCAAGTTTGACATGAAATAAAATGTTTGAACAATCAAAGAAAATTACAATCTGAACATTCAAATGAACAAAAGTTTCCAATCCTAGCCATGTTTTGACAAGGGAGCAGTGGTTACATTCGGAGTCTCTGGAGAGTCGAACTGGACTTCCTTCGCGTCGATCAGATCCTGAACCTTGTTTCTCAAATTCCAACAATCATCTGTAGCATGCCCCGGGCTGTCAGAATGATAAGCGCAGCGAACGTTGGGGTTATACCTTGAAGGCGTCCTGTTGGGATTCTTTGGAGGGTCCATGAGAGTTACCAACTTAGTTTCCAGCAACTGTGGCAATATCTGTGACAAGGTCATGCCGAGGGGAGTGAATTGCCTTTTGGGTCTCTCTTCCCTTTGCTGATTGTGACGCTGAGGAGCGCCAGTCGGTTTTGCAATAACCACCGCGTTGACATCTTGGAGGTGTTCGGACCTATTCTGCCCTTTTGAGCCATAGACAGCACTAGATTCTCTCTTGGATGGTTTCTTCTCAGTGTTCGAGGAGTCACCATTCTGTATTTTCCCCGACTTGATGCCAGCTTCTATTCTTTCCCCGGTCAAGATCAGATCTGTAAACCCAGCAGCAGAATTCCCAATCACGTGGTTGAAGAATGGACTAGACAGGGTCCCCAAGAACATGTCGACGAGCTCGCGGTCAGTCAGAGGTGGTTGTACCCTTCCAGCAAGGTCCCTCCATTTTTGAGCATATTCTTTGAAACCTTCACCTGCACCCATAAACATTCCCTGAAGCTGAATGCGCGTGGGAGCAAGGTCGGCATTGTACTGGTACTGCTTGTAGAATGCAGTGGCCAAATCCTCCCAGCTGCGGATGTTAGCTCCATTCAGTTGATAGAACCAGTCGAGTTGGGTTCCAGACAGACTATCCTGAAAGAAGTGAATCCATAAATTCTTGTCAGCCGTGTAGGGCTGGATCCTCCTTGTGTAAGACCTGAGATGCAGCTTAGGAGAGGATGCCCCATCGTACTTTGCAAAGGCAGGTGCCTTGAATTTGTGCGGGATTACTACCCCGGAAGACATACCTAGATCCTCGAAGTCCAGGTCGGGCACTTTTTGTATCTCCATGGCACTTAGCCGGTCTTCCAACTGTTTATACCTGTCCTCAGCTGGAGGGTACTGCTCATCATTGTAATCGGTCTCGTTGTCGGAGACCACTGGACTAGGAACCTCCCTTTCTTGGGGACTGTCTTTCCCAACAGATGGGGTAGTCTGCTCAACTTCATTTCGTGATCCATTCGCAGATTTGCGTATAGGGTTGAACAGCACCGTCCTCTTCTTCTTCTTTTTCGAAAGCAGGGTCTTCAGATCTTGTTGCCCCTGGGCCAAACTCATGATCAGCTCTTGGAACTGGGCGTTCTGAGCCTGGAGAGCCTTGATGGATTGCTCAGTAGATGTTTCCGGATTCATGATGAGACTGCTGAAATAAATAGCAAAGAAGGTAAGCAACCTGTAGAAAAAAGGGTACGTGTTATGCAATGATGTGTATGTATGCATGCGATGTTTTCAAGGATCTCGCGGGGTAAACAAGAAAATTTTTTAAAATTAGAATCTGGTATCTTGATTGAAGTAACTTCGTGTTGTAGAGAGTCCTTCTTCAAGGGTCAAGGGCTCACCATATCCAGTGGGTCATAGCCCCTGACAACCTTGTCTAGAGGAAAATAAATTCCCTTTGCCCCTTGCTGGACAGTTGGTTCATCATGACCTACATCACAAGCCCTTGAGATCCTTGAAACGGATTAGTCCTTATGCGGGATGTATGCAATGGTATGATGTTATGCTATGCATAGGTGTGATACGGTGGGAGAACTGACTTGAGGTTTTGCGTTTGTATTCGCAAATGTTGCGGTTAGCAAGAGTCGCCACCGACTTTTTATTTTATCCTAAGGAAAGGTTAAAAAGCACAGCAAAAAACCTTTTGAGATGTTTTCTTGGGTTCGGGGAGTAGATTATAGAAAGGGAAGGTATTAGCACCCTTTCTATCCATGGTTATCCATGGGCTCTTAGTTACTTGCTTAGATCACTTGCCTTTTGTTTTCAATTGTTTTAAATGGTGCTTGAGTGTGTGGGTTTGAAAATGTTTTGAAAAGAGGCCAGTGTGGTGGCAACCTTTGTAATGATCCATGTAGGGATGTATACAAAGATGTATGTCTTTTAAAAAAAGTTTTCATTTTGTTTTTTTGAAAGTTTTGTTTGAAAGTGTTGTGGATTGTGGTTTTTGAAAAGAAGGCAAGTGTTTTGTTTTGCAAGTTGATTCAAGTAACTAAGAGGTTATCTACTCCTAAATTTCTCAAAAGATTATTGCTATACTTTAACCCTTTTAACAAGTTTGCTCCACCATTGTATTTGGTGGGCAACCTTGTGTTAGGATGTGAAAGGGACAGGCGCGGGTCATCGTTTTAGACCATAATTGCAACGGCGTTAAATGTCTTTGAGCAATTTCTCTAAGGGACTTGATCATTTGTTTTTGTTTGTTTTTGAAAATTTTTGTCGATGGACTATGATCATTTAAGTTGTTTGTTTTTGCCCAAAGAAATTTAACATGCAACATGGCCCATTTATTTGAAGGCAACAAGTGGAATACCCTAGGGGGTGCAAGTGTGATTTGTGTGTCCATTTTCATGCTTGTTTATCTTGTATTAGGTCAAATCATTTTTTATCGTTTTTCGCATACAAACCCTAATTCTAACATGTTATCATTAGAAAGCAATAAAGTGCGAAATTAAAGTTACTAAGCTATTACAAAACCAAATATGGGAAGGGGGTACAAATGTTCAAATGGGGGATATTGACAAGAATTTAAATCTAAATTATTACATCAATTGAATATTTGCAATTTAAATAATGCATAATCAAATGTAAATTAAATAAATATGTGAAATGCAAAAAGAAGGTTTTTATGTGTATGAGAAAATATTATTTATGTAAAAGGGAAAAGAAAATAAAAATGTATTATTTTTTGAGTATTTTGAACTTAGGGTAAAAACCCTAATTTTTAAAGAAAAAAAAAAGGTATTATTTAATTTAATACAACTATTTATTTATTATTTATAAAAATAAAATAAAATGAAGTGTATTATGGAAAAAGGTATTTTTATATCAAATATTAATAAAATAAAATTAAAAAAAAAATCAAGTATTTTTATATTTTTGTCTCAAATATATTAATAATCACATATATATATATATATATTAAACCCTAAATATGTATTAAACACAAAATAAATATTTATTTAATATTTTTATAAAATAAATAAAAGAGTATTTTTGTGTGAAATATTTTCAGAAAGTAAATAAAAATAAAAATGTATTTACATCTTTTTTCTATTTTATTTTAATAATGGTATATATATCTATTTATGTACAAATAAAGAAAATAAACAAATAAATATGCAATAAATGCAAAAAATGATGAAAAAAATATTTTTAATTTTCTAATGTCATGAAAAAAAAAATAAACAAAGTTGTGATACGGTGGGAGAACTGACTTGAGGTTTGCGTTTGTATTCGCAAATGTTGCGGTTAGCAAGAGTCGCCACCGACTTTTTATTTTATCCTAAGGAAAGGTTAAAAAGCACAGCAAAAACCTTTTGAGATGTTTTCTTGGGTTCGGGGAGTAGATTATAGAAAGGGAAGGTATTAGCACCCTTTCTATCCATGGTTATCCATGGGCTCTTAGTTACTTGCTTAGATCACTTGCCTTTTGTTTTCAATTGTTTTAAATGGTGCTTGAGTGTGTGGGTTTTGAAAATGTTTTGAAAAGAGGCCAATGTGGTGGCAACCTTTGGAATGATCCATGTGGGGATGTATACAAAGATGTATGTCTTTTGAAAAGGTTTTCATTTGTTTTTGAAAGTTGTTTTGAAAGTGTAGTGAAGTGTGGTTTGAAAAATAGGCAAGTGTTTTGTTTTGCAAGTTGGTTCAAGTAACTAAGAGGTTATCTACTCCTAAATTTCTCAAAAGATTATTGCTATACTTTAACCCTTTTAACAAGTTTGCACCACCATTGTATTTGGTGGGCAACCTTGTGTTAGGATGTGAAAGGGACAGGCGCGGGTCATCGTTTAGACCATAATTGTAACAACGTTAAATGTCTTTGGGCAATTTCTCTAAGGGACTTGATCATTTGTTTTGTTTGTTTTGAAAAAGTTTTATCGAGGGACTATGATCATTCAAACTGTTTGCTTTGCCCAAAGATGTTCAACATACAATATGGCCCATTTATTTGAAGGCAACAAGTGGAATACCCTAGGGGGGTGCAAGTGTGATTTGTGTGTCCATTTTCATGCTTGTTTGTCTTGTATTAGGTCAAACTATTTTTTATCGTTTTTTCGCATACAAACCCTAATTCTAGCATGTTATTATTTAGAAAGCAATAAAGTGCGAAATTAAAATTACTAAGCTATTACACAACCAAATATGGGAAGGGGGGTACAAATGTTCAAATGGGGATATAGACAAGAATTTAAATCTAGATTATTACAACAATTGGATATTTGCATAGTAAATAAATTGCATAATTTAAATGTAAATAAAATAAATATGTAAAATGTAAAAAAAGAAAGTTTTTTATGTGTATGAGAAAATATTTATGTAAAAGGAAAAAGAAATAAAAATGTATTTATTTTTTAGTATTTTGAAACTTAGGGTAAGAAACCCTAATTTTTATATAAAAAGTATTATTATTTAATTTAATTCTACTATTTATTTATTATGTACAAAAATAAAATAAAATGAAGTATTTTGTGAAAAAAAGTATTTTTGTATCAAATATTGATAAAAATGAAGAAAATCAAGTATTTTATATTTTTATCTTAAATATATTAATAAACATGTATATATATATATATATTAAACCCTAAATGAGTATTATACAAAATAAATATTTATTTAATATTTTAATAAAATAAATAAAAGTATTTTTTTGTGTGAAATATTTTCAGAAAGTAAAAATAAAAATAAAATGTATCTACATTATTTTCTATTTATTTTAATAATAGTGTATATATATATTTGTATATAAATAAAAGAAATAAACAAACAAATATGCCATAAATACAAAAAATGATGGAAAAAATATTTTAAAAATTTTAATGGCATGAGAAAAAATAAACAAAGTCAAACCAAAAAGAAAAAGTCAAAAATGTTGAAAAATAAACAAATGGGCTCAGGGGGTGTAAACCAAAAAAATGGGGTGTGAAAAGGAAACAAATCCAGGCCCAGCCCAGATCACTTCTTCTTCAACCTCTGTACATCTTTCTTCTCACAGAACACGCGTTTTCTAACTCTGGATTCCTGGACTTTCAAGCAAAACTCATAACATGAAAAGTGTAGAGCATTAAGAGACGGTTTCAACCATATAAAGAACATGACCTATCTCTCCAAGATGAGAGAGAATTTCTCTCCCCCTCTTTTCTGACCTAGTTTTTCTACCATTTTCAGAGCTAAAATTCTCTTCACTCAGACAAAAGAAATGAAAAGTAAAGCTATGTACATGTTCAGGGCCATGAGTAGGACTTTGTTTCTTCACAAACTTAAGACTAAAGATGCCTAATAAGAGAGATACGAATTCAAACTTTTACCTGTGCAGTTGAACTTCTATGTGGAGAATGAGAGACTTTCAGTGCAATGTAATGATTGGAAAAGCTTCCTTGAAGTCCAGGGATGCTTTTTCAATGCTCACTTTGTCTTGAAACTTCTTGTATCAAGCTATAGAACTTCACCTGCAAGCTAAAGATGTGAAAATGGTGGAAGTGGTTAGAGCAACTACAGATCGTGCCTTAGCTTCTGGATAGCTTGCATATGTTGTAAGGAAGGTAGAGGAACAGGTTTGGACAGAAATGCTTGAAGGGATTGAGAGATTGCACTCAAACTGCAGGGGCACCCCTGTTTGTGCAGTTTGAGGATGATTCTGAGATGGAGGGTGTTTGAAAGGGAAATGGCTCGTGCAAAAGCTTCAATGTGGTCTATGGAATGTGTTTGATCTCTTTTGTGCTGTGTTCTTTTGCTGATATGAGAGATAGCATAAGTTATGGATGTTACTTCTATGTGAAGCAAGCAAATGTCAACTTGGTTTCTAGGCCAGTACAATGCCTCAATCTATGCTGCACCTTTGAGTCTTGATCAGTGGGATATGCCTATGCTTTTTTGCTTCAAAGATCTGCATTGTACCTCATAGATTTGCAAAGTTGCCATAAAGTATCACTTTACAAGAATGGATAACATGCTTTTTCTAGTTTAGGCTTGATTTTGTGTGTATTATCCAAATGAGCAAAATAATGTTAGAACACAAAGGATATGCATTGAATTATTGAGTGAGAATGGGATTAGAGGCCTGCAATGTAGCTTAAGCATGCTGAATTCAAATTTGCCAAGTTTATGAACATGCTTTGATGAAGAACAAAAGTGAATTTTTGCCAACTTGTGAAATTCGAATCTCTCAAGTTATGAGGTTGTTTGATGAGTTCTTGGACATTTTGGAAAGCTTGTAATGTGTACTACAATCCATCTTTGAAATGCAATTTGAAATTCCAAGTGGAAGGGTATGAAAAGTGGCCTTGAAGTAGGGTAGAAAACCTTGTCAAAATAGGTCAAATTTCACTAAGTTAAAAGATGGTTTAGTGCCCTTATTCAAAAAATCATAACTTGAGATACAAGCTTCAAATGAGAAAACTTTGTGAATCAAAGTTGTAGATTTTGCAACAAGCTACAACTTTCATGTTTTGACTTTTGTTTGAATCCAAATGGATCATGGTGAAAAGATGGGGCAAAGTTGGGAAAAAAATTAGGGTTTTCCATAACTTAGAAAAATTCTAAGTTATGAAAAATTCCATTTTCAAACCCTAATTTGCATTTTGACATTTCTTGGTGAACAAGTTTCATAATTTGGCATGTTTTGATGAAAAATGAATCTTGACTCTTGATTTTGACCAAAAAGTCAAAGTTTGACTTTTCAGTATACAGTCAAAATTGATCAATTGACTGAGAAATTCAACTGTCAATCTTGTGTACTTGGGATCTTTTGAGCTTGATGAACATGTCAAGATAATTCCATTGAGTCCTTGAGGCCATATGTGAGCTTGGTTTGCCATTGGCTAGGTCAAACAGTCAAAAATTGCCCTTGTGCAGTCAAAACCCTAAAAATGACCATTTTGCCCTTTTGATGATCTGATCAAATTTCTTGTGGAATTGTGATCCAAACTTGATCAAATGGTTCATATGAGTTCATAATGTTGATGTGGATCAAATTTCATGAGGTTTGACTGTCAATTGGCCACAGTTGACTTTTTCCCCAATACAGCTGATTTCTAGGTCAACTGTCCAATTGACTGGGTAAAACTTGGAATCAAGACTTGAAACTTGGTATAGGTAAACTTGGGAGTCCAACATGAAGCATGAAAGTCATCTTAGGCATTTTAGGTCAAAACATCTTTAGGCAAACACAAACCCTAATTTGAGTCCACAGTGCAAGGAGAAGTCTTGAGCAGAGGAAACCCTAATTGGATCTTGATCTTCAAAGGTCTTGTGATGAGAAAATGTTGAGGAAATGGGAGGGCAAATTTTGGGGTACAACAGTTGCCCCTGTTCAATCTTCTTGGACCTGAAGAGTTAGATTGGCAAGTTTGCCTTTCGTGACTCGAGGGTAAAAGGAGATTGGACACTAGAGTGCCCGGAAATTTGCACTCGCATGCTGGAGTCTCAACAATGTGGTGTCGGGAATGGGCTTATAGATGCCATTTGGAGAGATGGTGGATAGGGAGATGGGCTTTGTAGATGCCATCTGGACAAGTGACAGAACTTTGTCGGGAATGGGCTTACAGATGCCATTTGGAAGTGTTGATCGCATAAGAGGTTCCTTAGCGAGAACTTGTGTGTTTAAGAAAGACAGATGTTTTCCTGGCTTGTTACAGGTGTTTGATCTTCAGTCTCCTTATGCAGATATGCCCTGGCTGGATACAGGTATCGAATCTTCAATCGGTTGCTCACAGATGTGCCCTGGCTGGATACAGGAGTCGAATCTGGAAATAGTCGTCAATAGATATGCCCTGGCTGGATACAGGAGTCGAATCTTTGAACTCTGCAGACGTGCCCTGGCTAGATACAGGAATCGAGTCTGGAAATGTGGTCAACAGATATGCTCTGGCTGGATACAGGAATCGAATCTGGAAATGTTGTAGTTGATAGATGTGCCCTGGCTGGATACAGGAGTCGAATCTTTGAACTCCTCAGACGTGCCCTGGCTAGATACAGGAATCGAGTCTGGAATTGTGACAGTTGAAAGTAGTCTTTTTTGAGATTGTCTTTTTCCTTAAAAGGCAAAGACGTAAGCTGTATGCAATGTCATGATGTATGATATGCATGATGTCATGATGTTCAACATTTGATATTGTATGTGTCTCATCATGTATGTAAGCAAGATGTATGAAAATGTGAAATGTTTATGAGTGTAATTTCATCTTAGGAAAATAAATCCTTGACGAATGACCGGGAAGCTGTTCTGCGGAAGAGATGCTTGACCAAAGCTCTGATGAGAGGCCTGCTGAGGACTTTAACAATGGATTCCGCTGAGGATAATGATGATAAACTCCGCTGGGGAACCCCAAAGATAAACTCTGCTTGGGAAAACCAAAGGTAGATTTCGCTGGGGATTGAAGGAACTTTTGCCGGGAACGGTCTTCCGTGGCTTTTAGCTGAGGATAACCCAGTTATAAGTCCTTGTGAGGAAATAACTCTAAATAAAACTTGGGCGAGACGTTCGTACTTCGCCGGGGATAAGCTCGCAGAATCTACTGGGGATGAGCTTTTAAGACCTGCCGGGGGATGTTGTGCCTTTTTCAGGATCGACGGGGAGTCGACTCCTGCTTGGGGAAAGTGCTGCTGAATTGCTTTACTCTGCGGGGAGTTGAGATGATTTGGTCACATTTTCAGTTGAACCTGCCTTGGTGCTTTGGTGGACAAAACAACTAGACCGCATTAGACAACTCCACATTGCCCCTGTCTTCGATGTCACTTGTAATTAATCTCTTTTCATATGCAAACATTTATGAATCAGCAATTTAATGTCAAATGCATATATCAAGAATGAACATTGGACGTTCTTCGCAAGACAAAACAACAAAAGAAAAACAATGGCAATTTGTATGGACAAGTGAATTTTCATTGATTTAAACTTTGCCTGTGAATAGGCGTTTTTTGTACAAGAGACTGACATCCTAGTAAGAGGACATCGCCAAATAACATAGAGTTTACAATTTGAAAAACAAAACAGCTATGTGAACAATCCCACTGGGTTCCAACTCTGCTATTGCCTTTATGTCTCCGAACGTCTCATCGCTTTGCTGCCTGATCGAAGATGAAGCTGATTGGTCGATGCCGTAATCTGAGCCAGATAGTTGATGCCGAATTCCGGGTGCGAAGTGATCCAATGAGACATAGTGTTACGCTCTTATCCCTAACTTTTGCCTGGACCGCCCTTTCGGGTTTTCAGTCCAACGGGATACCCTTTTTTGCCCAAGCCGCCCTTTCAGGTTTTCGACTTGCCGGGTGTACAGATTTTTATTTATTTCATCCCTTATTTTTGCCCGAACCCTTTTGGTTCGCCGGGAAGCCCTTATTTTTGCCTAGGTATGTCAACCTAGCGGGTCTTTTATTTATGCGTAGTATTTTTTCACTATGTCTGCATTGGCGGGGTGAGGAAGGTCGTCACCATCCATGGTGGTTAGGATCATGGCTCCTCCTGAGAACACACGTTTAACCACAAATGGCCCTTCATAAGTAGGGGTCCATTTGCCCCGGGGATCACTTTGAGGAAGGATGATGCGTTTGATTACCAGGTCCCCAACTCGATACTCTTGCGGTCTGACTTTCTTGTTAAATGCCCTGATCATCCGTTTTTGATACGTTTGACCATGACAGATAGCAGTGAGCCTTTTTTCGTCAATTAGATTTAATTGATCAAGTCGAGTTTGGATCCAATCATCTTCATTTAAGTCTGCATCCTTCATTATTCGGAGAGAGGGTATCTGGATTTCAATCGGCAAGACTGCCTCCATGCCGTAGACCAAGGAGAAAGGAGTTGCCCCGGTTGATGTCCTTGCTGAGGTGCGGTACCCATGAAGAGCGAACGGTAACATTTCGTGCCAATCTTTATAGGTCACTGTCATCTTCTGCACAATTTTCTTGATATTTTTATTGGCTGCCTCTACAGCCCCATTCATCTTCGGCCGATAGGGGGAAGAATTGTGGTGCTGTATCTTGAATTGTTCACAGAGTTCAGTGATCATTTTGTTATTGAGATTGGTACCGTTGTCCGTAATGATTCTTTCCGGGACACCGTACCGACATATCAGATTATGCCGGATGAAACGCGCCACGACGCTCTTGGTTACCGTGGCATATGAAGCTGCCTCGACCCATTTCGTGAAGTAATCGATTGCCACCAAGATGAAGCGGTGTCCATTGGATGCCGTCGGTCGGATTTCACCGATCATATCGATGCCCCACATTGCGAAAGGCCAAGGTGCCGTTAGGACATTCAAAGGAAACGGAGGGATATGCACCTTGTCAGCATAGATCTGGCACTTATGACAAGTCCGGGAGTGTTGGTAACAATCGGCTTCCATCGTGGACCAGAAATATCCTGCCCGAAGGATTTTCTTAGCCATGGTGTGTCCACTGGAATGGGTCCCAAATGTACCTTCATGTAGTTCCATCATAATTTTCTCTGCTTCAGCCTTATCCACACAACGTAACAGAGTTGAATCATGATTCCGTTTGTAGAGAATGCCGTTGCTGAGGAAGAATTTTGCAGCAAATCTCCTCATGAACTTCTTATCATTGACAGATGCACCTTCCGGGTATTCCTGGGCTTCCAAGTACCTCTTCACCTCGTGATACCAGGGTTTTTCAGTCACCTTCTCAGCCTCGAGCTCGCAGCAGTAAGCCGGTTCATCCAACTTCCAGATCGTGATTTGAGGAGCCTCATTATCCCATTTAACTTTGAACATTGAAGACATCGTGGCTAGCGCGTCCGCTAGCTGATTCTCCTCTCTAGGGAAGTGCTCAAAAGTTATCTCTTCAAAGTGAGGGAGCAAGGTCGACACATACTCCTTGTAAGGAATGAGATTCGGGTGTTTCGTATCCCACTCGCCTTTGATCTGATTGATCACGAGAGCGGAATCTCCGAAGACACTTAGAAACTTGATCCTCAAATCGATCGCAGCTTGTAAACCCATGATACATGCCTCATATTCTGCCATGTTGTTGGTGCAGCTGAAACATAATCGGGCGGTGAGTGGAGTATGAGTCCCCTTGGGAGATATGATTACAGCACCGACGCCGTTACCCAAAGCATTGGAGGCTCCGTCAAAATGCATAGACCATCGGGATCCTTTCTCAGGTCCTTCATCCGGTCCAGGTACTTCACAGTCAGTTACCACCATGATGTCTTCGTCCGGAAAATCAAAGTTCAATGATTGATAATCGTCCACAGGTTGGTGTGCCAAATGATCAGCCAGTACACTCCCCTTAATTGCTTTCTGAGTTGTATACTGGATGTCATATTCTGTTAAGATCATTTGCCATCTCGCTATCCTCCCAGACAGAGCGGGCTTTTCAAATATGTACTTGATGGGATCCATCTTTGAAATCAATAAAGTAGTGTGAGTCAGCATATACTGTCTCAGCCGGCGAGCAGCCCATACAAGAGCGCAGCAAGTTTTCTCAAGCAGTGAGTAACGAGACTCACAGTCGGTAAACTTTTTGCTCAAGTAATAAATAGCGTGCTCTTTTCGGCCAGACTCGTCATGCTGCCCCAGCACACACCCCATTGAATTATCAAGCACTGTCAAGTATAGTATCAGAGGTCTTCCTTCCACTGGTGGCATAAGAATGGGTGGCTCTTGGAGGTATTCCTTTATTCTTTCAAAGGCGGCCTGACATTCATCATTCCAGCGTACCACTTGATCTTTCTTCAGTAATTTGAAGATTGGCTCACAAGTAGCAGTCAGATGTGAGATGAATCGGGCAATGTAATTCAATCGTCCTAGGAAACCTCTGACTTCTTTCTCTGTTTTTGGGGTCGGCATCTCTTGAATAGCTTTAACCTTGGCAGGGTCCACCTGGATACCTTTATCACTTACAATGAAACCTAGCAATTTTCCGGACCTCACCCCGAAGGTGCATTTGTTGGGATTCAATCTCAGCTTGTACAACTTGAGTCGGTCAAACAACTTCCTCAGATGATCAAGGTGCTCCTCCTCAGTTTGAGACCTTGCAATCATGTCTTCAACGTATACTTCAATCTCATGCTGGATCATATCATGAAATAAAGCAACCATGGCACGCTGATAGGTTGCCCCAGCATTTTTCAATCCGAATGGCATGACCTTATAACAGAAGGTGCCCCACTGGGTCACAAAGGTAGTCTTCTCCATATCTTCTGGAGCCATCTTGATCTGATTATACCCTGAAAAACCATCCATGAAGGAGAACACCTTGTGTTGAGCTGTATTGTCAACAAGGACATCAATGTGAGGTAGGGGGAAGTCATCCTTGGGCCTGGCCCTGTTCAGATCCCTGTAGTCGACACACATTCTGACCTTACCGTCCTTCTTCGGCACTGGCACAACATTGGCAACCCACTGAGGGTAAGAAGTTACTGCAAGGAAACCTGCATCAAACTGTTTCATCACCTCAGCTTTAATCTTCTCAGACATCTCTGGACGCATTCGTCGAACTTTTTGCTTTACTGGAGGGCAATCTTCCTTGGTTGGCAAATGGTGAACTACAATGTCGGCATCCAAACCAGGCATATCTTCATAAGACCAGGCAAAGATCTCCATGTAGTCTTGTAGCATCTGGATCAATCGTTGCTTCACGCTGAGCTCTAGATTGGCACCAATTTTGACCTCTTTCCTATCTGTCTCAGTACCCAGGTTAATTGTCTCCACAGGCTCTTCATGTGGTTGAATAGCCCTCTCTTCCTGTAGTAGCAGTCTTGCGAGTTCACCAGGCACTTCGCAATCATCTTCACCTTCGTCTTCGGCCAAGTTGATCGGATTTTCGAAGTCATAACTGGCGGTAGCAGAGCTGTTGCCAGTGAGATCCAGAGTGGATTGAAACCTGTATAAGTGAGTGTGTGTAAATATAGCTGTTTTGCAATATGTATAACACAGAAAGAAAAGGAGCACAAGATTTGAAATGCAACAAACGTCCAATGTTTTGATTGATGATATATGAAAATGTCATACAAAAAGCCCTCACAAATGGAGCTACGATGCCCCGGGCAGGACACCGAGCCAACAGAGTTTTAACATATTGTTTGTTACAAATTTGGAAATCAAAAGAAATTAATTACTGCGTGACAAATGTGATAGGGGTAAAATCCTTTGCTGTCCAGTTGCTTGGTCCGTCGCTGGCAGTCGGGTAGATCCAATTATCAAACTCAGCTTCCTCCACATCCTCCTCGATAGCATTCACCCTTGAGCTGGAAATAAACACCGGAGCCTTTCCAATCTTCTCTTTGCGCACCACCTTCTGGGCCTCTGCAGTAAAGCCTAGCCCAAACTTGTCGTTCTTCTGAGTGAAGTCAGGAAGCTGACCCCAGTGTGCACCATTGCCTTTCTGAACCACAGCCCGGGCATCCCTTAGGGAAACCATCTTCAAGGAATCATTCTCTTCGGCCATTGTCTCCGCAGCTGCTGAAATTGGATGTACCTCCTCGAAATGTTGGAAGGGAGTTTCAATAAATTCTCCGTCCATCTCGATGTACCTGAAGGAATTCAAATGGCTCACCATATACTCCTCTTCTCCTTGCACAGTGACAATTTTCCCCCTGACGGGATACTTCAGTTTTTGGTGTAAGGTGGAGGTCACTGCCCCAGCTTTGTGGATCCAAGGTCTACCCAACAGACAGGAGTACGATGGACGTATATCCATCACGTAAAAGGTAGAGTCAAACACTTGAGAGCCCACACGAATAGGGATGTTAACCTCTCCATGAACCATCCTCTTGGAACCGTCAAAGGCTCTGACGATGATATTGCTGGGTTTCAACTCCAGGCCTTCATAATCCAGACGATCCAAAGCCTTTTTCGGAAGAACATTCAAAGAAGAACCAGTGTCCACCAATACATGTGCCAGAGTAGTGCCCCTGCATTCAATAGAGACATGCAGGGCATCATTGTGGTCTCTCCCTTTTGCGGTCAGGTCAGCATCTGAAAAGCCCAAGCCGTTGTCCGCCGTCAGATTTGCTATGCAGTCAGTGAACTGAACTGCAGACGTCTCCTGCGGCACATGGGCCGTCTTGAGAAATGAGATTAATGCCTTAGCGTGAGCCTCGGAACATAGCAATAGGGAGAGCAGGGAGATCTTGGAGGGTGTATGCCCTAACTGCTCAACAACATTAAAATCACTTTTCTTTATTATCTTCAGAATCTCCTCCATTTCTTGTCGGGAGGCCTCAGCATTCACGGGTATTGGTGCCTCCATCCGGGCAGGCTCTTCTTCAATCCCTTTGCCCCGAGCATTTGATGACTCGGCAGCAGGGGACACAATTTGATCAGCAATAGGACTTGGTAAACTTGCAGGTTTTATGAGGAGGGGTCTTCGAATAGCGGGAGGCGCAATGTCAGGCGAGAAGAGCCTGCCACTGCGGGTGACTTTAGCCGGACCGGTGATATCGCAGATACTGGTACTAGCATCAAATTCTTGCTTGATTCCATTTACATATACGTCTGCCCCATAATGCCAGGGGACAGCCTTATCAGACACGTAGGAGAGGGGTCCTGGAACAGTAATGATCACAGGCGCAACTGTCAAGATTTGAATAGGCTTCTTTGGGGGAGCCTTGATTGGATTTTTGAAGATGGTAATCACGGAAACTTCTTTCATTGGAACCCATTGAACAGCAGTCTTTTTGAATAAAATCTCCTTGCTATCCATTAGGCCTTGGATGCCTAACCTTAGCAAGGGACAATCGGATAGGGAAATAGCACAGAATGGGCAACCTTCGCCGCAACCCGGAAATAAACCGGCCCGCAGTAGGTTCTTCTTAACAGTCTTCAAAGGGGTAACAACTTCATCTATCGAAACAGCATACACTTCTTCCTCAATGGCACTTACCCTATGCTGGGGCATAGGAGCCGTTACAACATTCGGTCTTTCCGGCGCTTCAAACTGAATTTCTTTTGCGTCAATTAGATCTTGCACTTTGTTTCTCAAGGCCCAACAATCATCAGTAGTGTGCCCGGGACTATCAGAATGATAAGCACACCGGGCATTCGGGTTGTATTTAGGGGACGCAGTGTTGACGACCTTAGGAGCTTCTTTGAGGGTCACCAGGTTGGTGGATAACAGTTGGGGTAAAATTTGAGATAATGTCATACTCAATCGGGTATACTGCCTCTTGGGCCTTTCACTTCTTTGCTGATTGTACTGCTGAGGAGCAGCAACAGGTTTAGAGATGACCAAAGCATTAACGGCTTGGCGACTTTCGGGCTTGACTTGTCTTCTAGGGCCATAGACGGCGCTTGCTTCTTTCTTAAATGGCCTCTTCTCAGCACTTGTAGAGGCAGCCTTATGTATCTTGCCTGTCCTGATGCCAGCTTCAATTCTCTCTCCCGTTAATATCAAATCTGTGAACCCAGCGGAGGAGTTACCAACCAAATGATTAAAAAACGGACCAGACAACGTTCCCAGAAACATATCAACCAGCTCTCGATCAGTTAATGGAGGCTGCACCCTGCCAGCCAAATCTCTCCATTTTTGAGCGTACTCTTTGAATCCTTCACCCGTCCCTAGAGACATACCCTGAAGTTGGGTACGCGTAGGAGCGAGATCAGAATTATATTGGTATTGTCTGTAGAAAGCAGTCGCCAAATCCTCCCAGTGCCGGATGCTAGCTCCGTCTAATTGGTAGAACCATTCAAGCTGAGACCCCGAGAGGCTGTCTTGGAAGAAGTGAATCCAGAGGTTTTTATCCGCCGTGTAAGGTTGGATTTTCCTTACATACGACCTCAGATGCAGCTTTGGGCAGGAGACCCCATCATACTTGGCGAAGGCAGGCGCCTTAAACTTGTGTGGAATTACTACTCCGGAAGATAATCCCAAATCCCCGAAATCCAGTCCCGGCACGTTCTGAATTTCCATAGCGCTCAAACGGTCCTCCAATTGTTTGTATCTGTCAGCAGCAGGTGGGTATTGTTCCTCGTTATAGTCCGTCTCGTTGTCGGAGACTGCGGGACTAGGAGCTCCTCCCCCTTGGGGACTGTTTTTCTCAGCAGAAGAAGTGGTTGGATCAGCTTCATTGTGGAGTGTGTTCCCAAATCTGCGTCCGGTGTTGAACATCGCCGTTCTCTTTTTCTTCTTCTTCTTCAGGAGTAGAGTCTTCAACTCTTGCTGACCCTGGGCTAGGCTTAGGACCATCTCTTGAAACTGTGCACTTTGGGCCTGAAGGGCCTTGATTGCTTGTTCACTGGATGACTCCGAATTCATGATGACTGTGCACATAAACAGCGAAGAAAATTAAGCAACCTGTGAAATAGGGTACCTGCTATGCATATGGTGTAATGGAATGCGTATGTTTTATGTTTTCAAAGACAAATAAGATTCAACTTTGTAGACAAAAAGGGAAACACACTTCATTAGATTAAAATTTTTCAATTGTTCAACAATTTGCCCTTAGGCATTACAGGAATGAAAAATACGGAAAAGGAAATAAAACTACAAAAGGGAATAATCAAAGCTCATCAATGCTCCCATGGCCTCCTCCTCTCAGTGCTGATGTAGTTGTTCAGGACACGTTCTTCCTCCAATTGCTTAGTCAGCCTTTGGACCTTCCTTTCCTGCTCGTTGAACTTCTCCCGATAGAAATCCCGTTCTTCCTTTAGCTGTGCCCAAGATCTCTTCATGGTGTCAAAATCAGTAGGTATCTGAGGAGGGAGGACAGTTGGAGGAACCCCATCTTCATCGGGAGTCTCAAGGATGATTGGTCTGACGGCTTCGTATGGCATACCTAGCCTCTGAGCACGGATGCGGACCCATTTGCAATAGGGCTCCAATGGTAAAGAAGTTTTTGGTCCTAGCTCATGTGGGTCAGCTTTGTGGATTCTGTCCCAAGCTCTAATGAATCCCTGTCGTAGTTTGTCACTGCCTGCCTGAAACTCAAAATGGAAGTGAGGAACCAGCATTTCATGGGGCCCATCTCCTCTGGCTCTTCCGAACTGACGGAGAGCTAAACATGGATTGTAAGAGATTCCTCCTTGGATACCAATCAACGGGACATTAGGGTATTCTCCGCAACGGTCGATAACAGCTACCTCATCCAAGCCTCTGAGAGTCCAAGTGATATCCTTATCTGTGAGAGACATTAACCTCCGAGCCCAACCTTTTCCTTCTTCATTCTTCAGCACGGACTTAGGAAGGTGCGAAATAAACCACCTTACCAGCAAAGGAGCACAACACCACGGAGTTCCCCGTTTTCGAGCAGTACGAGCATGGAGTTGTTGTAGAATGTCACCCAAGAGAGTGGGTACCGGATTTCGAGACATGAAGATTCTTATGACATGGATACTGATGAAGGTGTCAGGGTTGGGAAACAATACCAGACCATAGATCAAAAGAGCCAGAACATCTTCATATGCTTTGAAGTCCAAGTCATTCCAGAAATCATTAGCCTTGCCAACCAGAAATTTGACCAAAAAGCCCTTGATCCCATTTCTAGTTTCCCAGTTGGACAATACCTCTTCTTTGGTCAAGGGGAGAATTGCAGCAATCTCTTCAGGCCTAGGAGTCTTTTCCAAACCAGTGAAAGGAGTTTGTTCCAAAACAGGAATCCCAAGCAAGTAAGAGAACTCTTCCAGGGTAGGAACCAGCTGGAAGTCTTGAAAGGTGAAACAATGATGCAGAGGGTCATAAAACTGGGTCAGAACACTTATCAGTTGTTGGTCCCATTTTGCAGTGATCAAGCCAAGGAGGGAACCATGTCTGTTGATGAAGGAGGTAGTGTTTGGAATTCTTTCAACCAGATCTTTGAGTAAAACTGGTGGTTGAACAAAGTTGAGCCGGACAGTATTTCTACGCACGGGCATCATGATGTCCTACAAAACAGAGCAAAGATGAAACCTTTTTGTCTTTGAAATGGGTTAGCTTTTTATGCATGCAATGGTATGATGGCATGATGCTATGATGAAGCACATCACAAGTATTCACATAGGCAAATAAAGCACACAAGTCACACAAGACACCCTTAGGTTTCAGGCCAGCATGAGTTTCAGGTATTACCCTCTTTTGGTTTTGTTGGTTAAAACCTGTCCTATCAAAAGTAACCGGGTTCTAGCGGATCTCAAATCATTGGCTACCCTCAATCGGTCATAACTCCAGCATCGCAATCTTTTCTCGCGGCCAGAACCATCTCGAGAGTTTAGCCTCAATGAGTGTAGCATACTGCTACTGTCCTAATAGCCAAGTTGGTCAATTTAGGGTTCTAAGGTTGGTTGGTGTTTAATGACCCCTTAGAAGACCTATATTCTCCCCGTTACAACACAAGGGATATAGGTACAGACTAAGATGCCACACCAACGTAGCCACTGCTTCACCCATGTCGGTCTACGCCGGACAGGTCCCTCACAGATTATGCTACCTAAAAAGGGTATTTCCCAGATCCGGGTTAGGATCTATGAAACTCCAATGCAAAGCCCACAAACATAAAAGCAAACAAAGCAAACAATTGAAAACACAGGTGATCTAAAACCCTAAGGTTACTCCACTTTTAAAATTTCCCCAGCAGAGTCGCCAGTTCTGTGATACGGTGGGAGAACTGACTTGAGGTTTGCGTTTGTATTCGCAAATGTTGCGGTTAGCAAGAGTCGCCACCGACTTTTTATTTTATCCTAAGGAAAGGTTAAAAAGCACAGCAAAAACCTTTTGAGATGTTTTCTTGGGTTCGGGGAGTAGATTATAGAAAGGGAAGGTATTAGCACCCTTTCTATCCATGGTTATCCATGGGCTCTTAGTTACTTGCTTAGATCACTTGCCTTTTGTTTTCAATTGTTTTAAATGGTGCTTGAGTGTGTGGGTTTTGAAAATGTTTTGAAAAGAGGCCAATGTGGTGGCAACCTTTGCAATGATCCATGTGGGGATGTATACAAAGATGTATGTCTTTTGAAAAGGTTTTCATTTGTTTTTGAAAGTTGTTTTGAAAGTGTAGTGAAGTGTGGTTTGAAAAATAGGCAAGTGTTTTGTTTTGCAAGTTGGTTCAAGTAACTAAGAGGTTATCTACTCCTAAATTTCTCAAAAGATTATTGCTATACTTTAACCCTTTTAACAAGTTTGCACCACCATTGTATTTGGTGGGCAACCTTGTGTTAGGATGTGAAAGGGACAGGCGCGGGTCATCGTTTAGACCATAATTGTAACAACGTTAAATGTCTTTGGGCAATTTCTCTAAGGGACTTGATCATTTGTTTTGTTTGTTTTGAAAAAGTTTTATCGAGGGACTATGATCATTCAAACTGTTTGCTTTGCCCAAAGATGTTCAACATACAATATGGCCCATTTATTTGAAGGCAACAAGTGGAATACCCTAGGGGGGTGCAAGTGTGATTTGTGTGTCCATTTTCATGCTTGTTTGTCTTGTATTAGGTCAAACTATTTTTTATCGTTTTTTCGCATACAAACCCTAATTCTAGCATGTTATTATTTAGAAAGCAATAAAGTGCGAAATTAAAATTACTAAGCTATTACACAACCAAATATGGGAAGGGGGGTACAAATGTTCAAATGGGGATATAGACAAGAATTTAAATCTAGATTATTACAACAATTGGATATTTGCATAGTAAATAAATTGCATAATTTAAATGTAAATAAAATAAATATGTAAAATGTAAAAAAAGAAAGTTTTTTATGTGTATGAGAAAATATTTATGTAAAAGGAAAAAGAAATAAAAATGTATTTATTTTTTAGTATTTTGAAACTTAGGGTAAGAAACCCTAATTTTTATATAAAAAGTATTATTATTTAATTTAATTCTACTATTTATTTATTATGTACAAAAATAAAATAAAATGAAGTATTTTGTGAAAAAAAGTATTTTTGTATCAAATATTGATAAAAATGAAGAAAATCAAGTATTTTATATTTTTATCTTAAATATATTAATAAACATGTATATATATATATATATATTAAACCCTAAATGAGTATTATACAAAATAAATATTTATTTAATATTTTAATAAAATAAATAAAAGTATTTTTTTGTGTGAAATATTTTCAGAAAGTAAAAATAAAAATAAAATGTATCTACATTATTTTCTATTTATTTTAATAATAGTGTATATATATATTTGTATATAAATAAAAGAAATAAACAAACAAATATGCCATAAATACAAAAAATGATGGAAAAAATATTTTAAAAATTTTAATGGCATGAGAAAAAATAAACAAAGTCAAACCAAAAAGAAAAAGTCAAAAATGTTGAAAAATAAACAAATGGGCTCAGGGGGTGTAAACCAAAAAAATGGGGTGTGAAAAGGAAACAAATCCAGGCCCAGCCCAGATCACTTCTTCTTCAACCTCTGTACATCTTTCTTCTCACAGAACACGCGTTTTCTAACTCTGGATTCCTGGACTTTCAAGCAAAACTCATAACATGAAAAGTGTAGAGCATTAAGAGACGGTTTCAACCATATAAAGAACATGACCTATCTCTCCAAGATGAGAGAGAATTTCTCTCCCCCTCTTTTCTGACCTAGTTTTTCTACCATTTTCAGAGCTAAAATTCTCTTCACTCAGACAAAAGAAATGAAAAGTAAAGCTATGTACATGTTCAGGGCCATGAGTAGGACTTTGTTTCTTCACAAACTTAAGACTAAAGATGCCTAATAAGAGAGATACGAATTCAAACTTTTACCTGTGCAGTTGAACTTCTATGTGGAGAATGAGAGACTTTCAGTGCAATGTAATGATTGGAAAAGCTTCCTTGAAGTCCAGGGATGCTTTTTCAATGCTCACTTTGTCTTGAAACTTCTTGTATCAAGCTATAGAACTTCACCTGCAAGCTAAAGATGTGAAAATGGTGGAAGTGGTTAGAGCAACTACAGATCGTGCCTTAGCTTCTGGATAGCTTGCATATGTTGTAAGGAAGGTAGAGGAACAGGTTTGGACAGAAATGCTTGAAGGGATTGAGAGATTGCACTCAAACTGCAGGGGCACCCCTGTTTGTGCAGTTTGAGGATGATTCTGAGATGGAGGGTGTTTGAAAGGGAAATGGCTCGTGCAAAAGCTTCAATGTGGTCTATGGAATGTGTTTGATCTCTTTTGTGCTGTGTTCTTTTGCTGATATGAGAGATAGCATAAGTTATGGATGTTACTTCTATGTGAAGCAAGCAAATGTCAACTTGGTTTCTAGGCCAGTACAATGCCTCAATCTATGCTGCACCTTTGAGTCTTGATCAGTGGGATATGCCTATGCTTTTTTGCTTCAAAGATCTGCATTGTACCTCATAGATTTGCAAAGTTGCCATAAAGTATCACTTTACAAGAATGGATAACATGCTTTTTCTAGTTTAGGCTTGATTTTGTGTGTATTATCCAAATGAGCAAAATAATGTTAGAACACAAAGGATATGCATTGAATTATTGAGTGAGAATGGGATTAGAGGCCTGCAATGTAGCTTAAGCATGCTGAATTCAAATTTGCCAAGTTTATGAACATGCTTTGATGAAGAACAAAAGTGAATTTTTGCCAACTTGTGAAATTCGAATCTCTCAAGTTATGAGGTTGTTTGATGAGTTCTTGGACATTTTGGAAAGCTTGTAATGTGTACTACAATCCATCTTTGAAATGCAATTTGAAATTCCAAGTGGAAGGGTATGAAAAGTGGCCTTGAAGTAGGGTAGAAAACCTTGTCAAAATAGGTCAAATTTCACTAAGTTAAAAGATGGTTTAGTGCCCTTATTCAAAAAATCATAACTTGAGATACAAGCTTCAAATGAGAAAACTTTGTGAATCAAAGTTGTAGATTTTGCAACAAGCTACAACTTTCATGTTTTGACTTTTGTTTGAATCCAAATGGATCATGGTGAAAAGATGGGGCAAAGTTGGGAAAAAAATTAGGGTTTTCCATAACTTAGAAAAATTCTAAGTTATGAAAAATTCCATTTTCAAACCCTAATTTGCATTTTGACATTTCTTGGTGAACAAGTTTCATAATTTGGCATGTTTTGATGAAAAATGAATCTTGACTCTTGATTTTGACCAAAAAGTCAAAGTTTGACTTTTCAGTATACAGTCAAAATTGATCAATTGACTGAGAAATTCAACTGTCAATCTTGTGTACTTGGGATCTTTTGAGCTTGATGAACATGTCAAGATAATTCCATTGAGTCCTTGAGGCCATATGTGAGCTTGGTTTGCCATTGGCTAGGTCAAACAGTCAAAAATTGCCCTTGTGCAGTCAAAACCCTAAAAATGACCATTTTGCCCTTTTGATGATCTGATCAAATTTCTTGTGGAATTGTGATCCAAACTTGATCAAATGGTTCATATGAGTTCATAATGTTGATGTGGATCAAATTTCATGAGGTTTGACTGTCAATTGGCCACAGTTGACTTTTTCCCCAATACAGCTGATTTCTAGGTCAACTGTCCAATTGACTGGGTAAAACTTGGAATCAAGACTTGAAACTTGGTATAGGTAAACTTGGGAGTCCAACATGAAGCATGAAAGTCATCTTAGGCATTTTAGGTCAAAACATCTTTAGGCAAACACAAACCCTAATTTGAGTCCACAGTGCAAGGAGAAGTCTTGAGCAGAGGAAACCCTAATTGGATCTTGATCTTCAAAGGTCTTGTGATGAGAAAATGTTGAGGAAATGGGAGGGCAAATTTTGGGGTACAACAAAAGTCAACCAAAAAAGAAAAAGTCAAAAATGTTAAGAAATGAACAAATGGGCTCAGGGGGGTGTAAACATGAAAATGGGGTGTGAAAAGAAAATAAATCCAGGCCCAGCCCAGACCACTTCTTCTTCAACCTCTGTACAGCCTTCTTCAAGCTAAAACACGCGTTTTTTATCTCTGGATTCCTGGACTTTCAAGCAAAACTCATAACATGAAAAGTGTAGAGCATTAAGAGACGGTTTCAACCATATAAAGAACATGACCTATCTCTCTAAGATGAGGGAGAATTTCTCTCCCCCTCTTTTCTGACCTAACTTTTCATCAATGTTCAGACATGAAATTCTCTAAGCACACGAAATATAAATGAAATCTAAACATATGAGCATGTTCAGGGCTATGATTGTGACATGTTTTCTTCAAAAATCTAAAGCTAACAATGCCTAACAAGGGAGATAGAACTCCATGAATGTACCTGTTCAGTTGGAATCGATCTTGGCAATGGAGGATGTTTCAGAGTGAAATGATGACTTGTACAGCTTCCTTGAAGTGTAAGGAAGCTTTTCCAATTCCTACTTTGCCTTGAAACTCCCTGAATCGAGCTAATGAACTCCAACTGCAAAACAGAAAATTAAAAATGGTGAAGTGGCTTGGAGGTGTTACAGGTCTGATTTTAGGACATGGTTAGCTTGTATATATTGTAGGGAAGGTAGAGGAAAAGGTTTGAATCAAAATGCTTGAAGGGATTGGGAGTTTGCACTCAAACTGCAGGGGCTCCCCTGTTTGTGCAGTTTTGAGGTGATTTTGAGATGGAGGGTGCTTTAGATGTTTAGGACTCGTGCCAAAGCTTGAATGTGGTCTATGGAATGTGTTTGATCACTTTTGTGTTGTGTATGTATGCTGAAGAGAGAGTTAGCATAAGTTATGGACTTTTCTTCACACTTAAGCTACAAAATGCCACTTTGCTTTCTAGGTCAGTACAGGCCCTCTAACTATGCTGCTATCCCTTGCCTTGATCAGTGCAATTTGCTCACAAACTTGTGCCAAGAAGATCTTGATTGTACCACTTGGATTGCAAACTTGACATAAAGTTCTTCTTTTCAAGAATGGAAATAATGCTTTTTCTAGTTTAGGCTTAATTCCTTGTGTAATGACCAAAGGCTTAGAATAACAACTTGATTCAATGGTTTTGCATTAAATTAAGGAGTTTAATTTGGTTTTAGGACCTGTAAAGTAGCACAAACTATGCTGAGTTCAAATTTGTCAAGTTTATGAACATGCTTTGATGAAGAACAAAAGTGAATTTTTGCCAACTTGTGAAATTCGAATCTCTCAAGTTATGAGGTTGTTTGATGAGTTCTTGGACATTTTGGAAAGCTTGGAATGTGTAATACAATCCATCTTTGAAATGCAAATCAAAATTCTAAGTGGAAGGGTATGAAAAGTGGCCTTGAAGTAGGGTAGAAAACCTTGTCAAAATAGGTCAAATTTCACTAAGTTAAAAGATGGTTTAGTGCCCTTATTCAAAAAATTATAACTTGAGATACAAGCTTCAAATGAGAAAACTTTGTGAATCAAAGTTGTAGATTATGAAACAAGCTACAACTTTCATGTTTTGACTTTTGTTTGAATCCCAATGGATCATGGTGAAAAGATGGGGTAAAGTTGGGAAAAAATTAGGGTTTTCCATAACTTAGAAAAATTCTAAGTTATGAAAAATTCCACTTTCTAACCCTAATTTGCATTTTGTGATTTCTTGGTGAACAAGTTTCATGATTTGGAATGTTTTGATGAAAAATGAATCTTGACTCTTGATTTTGACCAAAAAGTCAAAGTTTGACTTTTCAGTATACAGTCAAAATTGATCAATTGACTGGGAAATTCAACTGTCAATCTTGTGTACTTGGGATCTTTTGAGCTTGATGAACATGTCAAGATAATTCCATGGGGTCCTTGAGTCCATATGTGAGCTTGGTTTGCCATTGGCTGGGTCAAACAGTCAAAAATTTCCTTTGTGCAGTCAAAACCCTAAAAATGACCATTTTGCCCTTTTGATGATCTGATCAAATTTCTTGTGGAATTGTGATCCAAACTTGATCAAATGGTCCATGTGAGTTCATAATGTTGATGTGGATCAAATTTCATGAGGTTTGACTGTCAATTGGCCACAGTTGACTTTTTCCCCAATACAGTTGATTTCTAGGTCAACTGTTCAATTGACTGGGTAAAACTTGGAATCAAGACTTGAAACTTGGCATGGGTAAACTTGGGAGTCCAACATGAAGCATGAAAGTCATTTTAGGCATTTTAGGTCAAAACATCCTAGGGCAAACACAAACCCTAATTTGAGTCCACAATGCAAGGAGAAGCCTTGAGCAGAGGAAACCCTAACTGTATCTTGATCTTCAAAGGTCTTGTGATGAGAAAATGTTGAGGAAATGGGAGGGCAAATTTTGGGGTACAACAATAGGGTAATGTAGGTAAACCCTGTTATGAGTCCCAATTAAGGACTGTAAACAAAACCTGCAAGAAACTTAGTAAACCCTGTTATGAGTCCCAATTAAGGACTATAAACAAAACCTGCAAGAAACTTAGTAAACCCTGTTATGAGTCCCAATTAAGGACTATAAACAAAACCTGCAAGAAACTCAAGTGTCAGATAACGAGCATGCAAGTAGTCAAGTTGGAAGGCACACAAGTCACAGAAGAGAAACCCTTAGAGTTCAGGCCAGCATGGGGTCTGGGTATTACCCTCTTGAAGTTGGTGGGCTCAACCTGTCCTATCAGAAGTAACCGGGTTCTAAGGGTCCCAATATCACTGGATTGCTTTCATTGTTCATCGTTTCGATTTAGCCACTGAACTGGCGACCAAAATATTCCAGGAAAGCAACCCTCAATTGAGTGTAGTATCGAGTATCAACCAACCTCGGACTGCACCAAAGTCAGTTATCTCACTACCCTAAAGAGGCCAAGATGGTTCAATTAAGGTTCCTAAGGTCAGTTGATGCTTCATGACACCACATGGAGGCCCCGTACTCTCCTTGACTGAACTCAAGGGTTACCGGTACACACCAAAGTGCCACATCAATGTAGCAGACTGTTTCAACCATGTCGGTATACCCCGCACAGTTCCCTCACAGCCTTGTTGCTACTTTCTAAGAAGGTATCCCCAGATCCGGGTTAGGATCTATAGAACTCCCAAGACAGTCCCACAATTCAAAGCAAACAAGTCAAAGCAATTGAAAACACAGTGATCTTAGTCCTAAGGTACACCTCACTTTAAAAGTATCCCCAGCAGAGTCGCTAGTTCTGTGATCGGTGGATCTGGAACTGACTGTTTAACGCTGGTTCGCGAAATGTCGCGGTAAGCAAGAGTCGCCACCGTCTTTTATTTTCTCCAAATGGAAAGGAAAAAAGCACAGAAAAATTCCTTATTGAGATTAGTTCTCGGTTCGGGAGGTAGATTTATAGAAAGGGAAGGTGTTAGCACCCTTTCTATCCATGGTTATCCATGGGCTCTTAGATACTTGCTCACTTGTGTTTTCAAAATGTTTGTTTGCTTTTCAACTGTGGGTTTAAAAAAAGTTTCATTTAAAATTTCAGTTCGACTCTTGTATCAGTCCTCGAGAGTGTTTGAAAAGTTGTTTTTGAAAGCTTTTTGCAAAGTGTCGGTGTGAAAAGAAGTTTTTGATTTGTTTTGAATTAGAGCAAGTATCTATGAGTCATCTACCTACCCTTAGGAATTAGTCTGTGTAAATGTCCTTAAGGTAATGCCATCCCACCATTGAGAGGTAGGTAGCACCACCGTTGGAGGTGTTCGGGTCAATTCGAGGGTTCGGGACATGGTGATCACCAGAGCAATAGGAAGACACCTTAGAAGCTACCCTCATGCCATGTTCATGGACATGAGGACTTACTAAAACATCCTCTACTCGACGACCACCTTTCGAGGGGCAAGGCAACAGCGAGACGTACCCTAGGGGTGGTGTGTGATTTGTGTGTCATTTTCAGTTATATTTGTCTTGTTCATGCATTGGTGATCTACGCTTTGTTTTTTTATTTTTGGCATTCATTCTTTCATGCAAGTTATTAACAGTTAAAAGATGCGAGAAGATAAAAGTCCTACGCTATTACAAAGGCGCGGGTCTACATCGCCAAATTAATCCAAGACCCGATTTGAAATAAAATAAAATGCGGAAAATAAATACCCTAATTAATCTATTACAAGACTTTGGGGTAATTACATGAAATTTATAAAAAAAAAGAAATAAAATAAGCGCGCGAAACGAAATTATAATCGAAAGCGAGGGCGTTGGACCCTTTTAAAGAAATTAAATTGAAATTATGAAATTAATTAAATTAAATAAAGGAAAAAGACTTATTTTTTGATATTTTTTGTACTTTATGAAATTAAGGAAATTAATGGAATTAAAAAAACCCTAATTCTAAACTATTTTTAATTTGTTAAAAAAGTTTAAGTTGTAACCTAATTTACATTAATTATTTACATGGCATATTTATTTATAAAAATAATTAATACTTAATAATTGTAAAAAGAAAAGAAAAAGAATAAAAACATTAAAAACCCTAATCTCTATATTTTTTAATTTATTAAAAAAAACATTGAATTAAACCTAGAATTAAAACTAAATTAGTTAACAAAATTTATTTAAAAAAAAACTATTTATGAATTAAATATTAAAACATATTTTTTATTTTGAATTTTTCTGATTTTTTTGTATTTTATTAAAGAATTAATTTGGAATTAAACAAAACAAATAATATAATCAAAATAAATAATAGAAAAGAAAAAAAAGAAGGGAAGAAAATACAAACAGATGGGGGTGTTGACCCAAATTGGAGGTTTGTTCATAGTAATTTGGCCCATTTGAAGGAGGCCCTTTTTGACTTTTCTGGCTTGTATGCACATGGTTGACTGAGGGTACAGGGTGGATTGCATGATCTGACCATTAGATGAATCTCCCTGGCGCGTGGCAGGCACAAGCGTTGAGGCCCATGGTACTCCCTTGAGTGTGGTAATCACCTGAACATGTAAATGTAAAAAATATAGAGGAATATGGGGACCTGGGAATCGAACCCAGGTCCCAAGGCTTGCCAACATTACTTTCCACCAACTGAGCTGTTTAACAACTTTGTCAATATGATGGACAAAAATTAATATAATCAAAAATAAGGGTTAGTGATGTCCAACAAAAAAAACGCGCTGGAAATTTGAATGTTCCAATTACGCTGTGCCACGCAAGCTTCTTCCTCACGTTGTACCTGCAAATAAAGAAAATAGCGGGGGTTTTAAACCCCCACTACCCTAGACCAGGAAAAATAGCGATTACGCCATGGGCCATGATAAATTAGGCGCGAGGTGATGAATAGGTTCGTATGAAGGTCACGAATCCAATGGCGTTGGTCTCGCTGTCTAATTTTTCCATATGCCAAAGTCCCTAATTTCAAATTTCTGCAACCCTAAAGAGCTCCCATGGTGGATTCGTGCACAAGCATTAAAAACTCAATTGAATAACACTGTTAGCTTTAGAATGATCAAATTAGTATGAATCCAGTATTAGAAATCAAAAATACGACATGAATCATGAGACACGAATATGCAAAAAGTTTGAGAAAGTTTGACTTCTATATACCAATTCCTGAGGTTAGAAGAGTGGAAAAGGATTGAGAAAGCTTCCTAGTTATCCCAGCAAGCCTTTGGAATCGTTCTTTTGCCTTGACTCTCACCCTAGCTATGAAATCTGTTTTGAGAAAATTTGGAAAAAATGCAAAGTTATGCTTTGGTTTGAGGCGCGGCTTCCAGGTTCTTGAGCATTAGGGTTGCATTCTGTTTATGTATGGGAATGTTTTAGGGCAAAAATCCAAGTCAAAAGCCTTTGCATTCATGAATCCAATATTTGATTTTCAATGGTATCTTTTCCAATCTTTTTTATGCCCTTTTGATACCAATCATGGCCAAATCTTTCCATATTAGTGATGCACGAAATCTTGAGGTTTTATGGAGAGAATATGCTGCAAAAAGGGATTGGAAAACATGGTTTTCTATTTTTGTCATATTTTATTTAATTAAATGAATTAATGGTGATAAAAATTCAAATAAATAATAAAAAATGATGAAATAAATCCCCTTTGGGTCAAATGGTCGTGCATAGCTTTTGGGTGATGATTCTTGGAAGAAAATGTGGCCCATTAGCAATTTTGAGGCATTTGAAGCAAAGTTGACTTTTCAAAATTCCCAAAAATTTCCCAACTTCCACAAGGCATATCTTGCTCAATTTTTAAGCTTTGATCATGTTCTTGGACATTTTGGAAAGGTCTTGAAGTCCTCTAACCAATGCCTTTGGTCCCATGTCATTTTGATTTACCAATATCAAGTTATGGTCTTTGACATAAAGTGCCTTTTTGTTGACTTTTGAAAATGACCTATAATGTTGAGATTGATAACTTTTTGTGAGAGCATTTCTTGGACTTGAAGTGTGAAGATGAGTTGTATGAAATGTCTTTATCTTCAAAATGAGCTTTGGATGGAATTTTTCTGATAAACCATGTGGAAGTTATGCCTTGGTCAAGTTACAGTTGACTTTTTCAACTGTCTAAATATGGAAACTTTTGCATCTTGAGACTTTTTGAGCCATGCCTTGAAAATCATGATCAAGAATTGATCAAATGATGATTGTGGCTTCAAAATAAGATGTTGACCAAAAATTTGAACTTTTGACTGTCAAATGACCATTTTGCCCCTACAGTTGACTGTTGAGCAATTAAGGTTTTTGACTGTGCAATTTTGTGCTGTGAGTCTTGAAACTTAGCATATGAATGCTTGACCATGTTTATAGGCATGTGGGACTTGATTGGACCCTTGAAAACTTCAATTTCTTTGCCAGAACCAAAACCCTAGTTTTTGACTGTTAGGAGACCATTGAACTGTGCAACTCTTGAGAGATTATGAAGCATGCTCTTTGCAAATCTTGAAGAATATGGGAGGGCAAATTTTGGGGTACAACACCGCTCATTCTCCAATTGCTTGGTCAGCTTCTGGATCTTCTGTTCCTGTTCGTTGAACTTTTCCCGATAATAATCCCGCTCTTCCTGTAGTTGCGCCCAAGACCTCTTTAGGGTATCAACATCAGTGGTATCTGAGGAGGGAGTATGGTTGGAGGAACCCCGTCTCTATCAGGAATTTCAAGAATGATAGGCCTGACAGCTTCATATGGCATACCTAACTTCTGAGCACGGATGCGGACCCATCTGTAATAGGGTTCCATTGGTAGAGAAGTCTTCGGTCCCAACTCATGTGGGTCAGCTTTGTGAATTCTGTCCCAAGCTTTGATGAATCTACGGCTCAGTTCGTCACTATCTACCTGAAACTCAAAACTGATGTGAGGCACCAACATCTCATGAGGCCCTGCTCTTCTGGCTCTTCCAAACTGACGGAGAGCTAAACATGGATTATAAGAGATTCCGCCCTGAGTACCAATCAATGGAACATTAGGATATTCTTCGCAACGATCAATAACAGCCACTTCATCTAAACCTCTGAGAGTCCAAATGATGTCATTATCAGTGAGAGACATTAACCTATGAGCCCATCCTCTTCCTTCTTGGTTCTTCAGCACGAACTTGGGGAGGTGCGAAATAAACCACCTCACTAACAAAGGAGTACAACACCACAGGGTTCCTCGTCTTCGGGCAGTACGAGCATAGAGTTGTTGCAGGATATCACCCAAGAGAGTGGGTACAGGGTTCCGAGACATGAAGATCCTTATGGCATTGATATTGACAAAGTTATCAGGATTTGGAAACAATACTAGACCATAGATTAAGAGAGCCAGAATGTCCTCGTACGCCCTGAAGTCTAAGTCATTCCAGAAACTGTTAGCTTTACCAATCAGAAACTTAGCCAAGAAGCCCTTAACTCCGCTTCTAGTCACCCAGTTGTCCATCACCTCCTTGTTGGTCAAAGGAAGGGCTGCAGCAATCTCCTCAAGCCTAAGAGTCTTTTCCCAACCAGTGAAGGGAGTCTGTTCCAAAACAGGGATACCAAGAAAATCAGAGAATTCTTCCAGGGTAGGGACCAGCTAGAAGTCTTGAAAGGTGAAGCAATGGTACAACGGATCATAAAACTGGGTCAGGACACTCATCAGTTGTTGGTCCCACTTTGAAGTGACTAAACCGAGAAGAGAACCATGCCTCTGGATGAAGGAAGCAGTGTTTGGAATTCTGTCAACCAACTCTTTAAGCAAATCAGGTGGGTGAACAAAGTTGAGCCGGATAGTGTTCCTTCGCACAGGCATCATGATGTCCTACAAAACAGAGCAAAGGTGAAACCCTCTTGTCTTTGAAATAGGTCAGTCCTTATGCAGGATGCATGCAGTGGTATGATGGTATGATGTTATGGTAAAGCACACCACAAGTATTCACAAAGGCAAACATGATAAGGCACACAAGTCACACCAGACAACCCTTAGAGTTTAGGCCAGCATGAAGTTCCGGTACTACCCTCTTTCGGTTTCGTTGGTTAAGACCTGTCCTATCAAAAGTAACCGGGTTCTAGAGAATCCCAATATCACTGACTACCCTCAATCGGTCATAACTCCAGCGTCGCAATCTTTTCTTGCGGCCAGAACCATCGCGAGAGTTTAGCCTCAATGGGTGTAGCATACTGCTACTGTTCTATGGCCAAGTTGGGTCACATTAGGGTTCTAAGGTCGGTTGGTGCTTAATGACTCCTCAGAAGACCCATATTCTCCTCGTTGCAACACAAGGGATATCGGTACAGACCAAGGTGCCACACCAACGTAGCCACTGCTTCACCCGTGTCGGTCCACGCCGGACAGGTCCCTCACAGCTTATGCTACCTAAAAGGGTATCCCCAGATCCGGGTTAGGATCTATGAAACTCCGATGCAAGGCCCACAAATATAAAGCAATCAAAGCAAAGCAATTGAAAACATAAGTATGATCTAATCCTAAGGTACACCTCACTTTTATAGTATCCCCAGCAGAGTCACCAGTTCTGTGATCGGTGGAAATAGAACTGACTGTTTTTTAGCTGGTTTCGCGAAATGTCGCGGAAGCAAGAGTCGCCACCGTCTTTTATGTTCTCCAACATGGAAAGGACAAAAGCACAACAAAATTCCTTATGAGAATGTTTCTCGGTTCGGGAGGTAGATTTATAGAAAGGGAAGGTGTTAGCACCCTTTCTATCCGTGATTATCCACGGGCTCTTAGGTACTTTCTCTTATGTTTTCAAAAAAAGATTTGTTTGCTTTTCAAGTGTGTGTGGGTTTTGAAAAAGTTCGTTTGAAAACTTCTAGGTAACTCTTGTATCAGTCCTCAAGAGTGTGTGAAGTATTGTTTGAAAACTTTGAAAGTGTAAGGTGTAAAAAGTATTTTGTTTGTTTTGAAAAGAGCAAGTACCCATGAGTCATCTACCTACCCTAAGGAATTAAGCTGTGTAAGAGTCCTTTAGATAGTTCTATCCCACCATTGAGAGGTAGGTAGCACCATCGTTGGAGTTGTTCGGGTCAATTCGATTATCGGGACAGTGTGGTCACCGAAGCAATGGTAGGACACCTTAGAAGTAACCCTAATGTCCTAGATCCTTTTATCCGAGGAAACCGTTTCGAGGCAACTGGATCTTTAGACAAAGGGCGACCTCTAAGACGTCCTATACTTGATGACCACGTCGAGGCAACCAGTGAGGCGTACCCTAAGAGTGGCATGTGCTTGTGTGTTGTTTTTCAGTTAATGTTTATTTTGTACATGTTATTTGTGAGCTACATATTGATTTTATTTTTTCATACATTCTTTCATGCATTTAACAGTTAGGGGTGCGGAAAGTAAATTGCAGAAATATAAATTCTACGCTATTACAAGGCGCGGGTCTATACATCGCCAAAAATACAAAGACCCGTTTTGGTAAATAAGTACGAGAAATTTAATAAAGCGATAAACCTAATTACTATTACATTCTTGAAGCAGTTACATAATAATCAAAATAAAGTAAATGCGCGCGAATAAAAATTAATCGGGAACGTTCTAAGGGTTTTGACCCTTTTAAGAAAAGAAATTGAATTTTTCGTCTTTTTTGAATTAAATGCAATTAATTAAATAAAGCCTAATCTAATTAATTAATTTATTAAAAGAAAAATGTTTTTGTATTTTTTATGTTTTTTAATGAAAATAAAATAAAGGAATTAAAATTAAAATTTAATAAAAACCTAATTCTAAACTTATTTTAATTATTAAAAAAGGTTAAAGTTGCCTAATTAATAATTGATTCAATTTATTAGTATTTAATCACAAAAATAATTACCTAAATGAAATTAATAAAGTAATGATATTAGTTCTTTGTGTTTTTTTTTTATAAAAAATATTAATTGGTTAATTGTTAATAAAAAAAAGAATAAGAAATAAAATAAAGCAAATAAAAAAATAAAATGACAAAATAATAAAAAAAGCAAAAGCAAACCCAAGGGGGGTTTGGGCCAGGAATGAGGGTGTGCATAGAATTGTGAGGCCCGTTCAGAAGCCAGCTTGGTTTGACTTTCTGAATTGAGTGCGCGTGTGTTGACTCCTGAGCATGGTGCTCCTCACTTCTTGGCCCTTGGATTTGCACTGGGAGACACTTGGCTGACTGATGCGATGGACTCCATGGTGGGACATAGTTGTGAATCTGCATAGGATTGGAGTGTGAAAAATATGAAACAAATATTGGGGGACCTGGGAATCGAACCCAGGTCCCAGTGATGCCTAGCCACGCCTTCAGCCACTGAACCAAGTGTGCACATTTGTTAGAATAATAAGAAAAAAACATAATATCCAATAAACACACTATATGCTGAACCAAAAAGAAAAAACGCGCTATATTCAAATCCACCAATCATATGGCAACACGCAGTCATCTTCTTCATTTCCTTTAAAAATATAAAACACATAGCGGGGGTTTTAAACCCCCACAAAATGCAAGCATTTGAAAATAGCGACTAGGCGCTCGTGCAATATAAATTGGGCGCGAGGTATGTCTTAGATTCGTCTCATCACGCCGGTTTCAGCCATGTATGTTTGGAGTTCTGATTTTACAATATGGCAAAAGCCCCAAATCACAAGCTTTGAAAACCTAGAACTCAACAATGGTAACTTTCATATTAGAGCATCATAATCAAATTGAATTACATGGAAAGCTTCGTATGGATCCTGTGAGCACAATGCAATCAATAAAAAGTGTTAAAACGCATGAATGGATGATTGTGAATTTGAAAAAGAAGGTAAACCGTATGACTTGTGTAGCACGAGTTCTTGAGGTTTTTGGCTCGTTCTTGGCTGCAAATGATTCCTGGGGGTGTAAGGAATGTGTTTTTATCAAGAGGAAGGTTTGAATTATGCTGCAAGTGAGGTTTCAGTTTCACACTTTTCTTTGGAATTTTTGAATTTTGTTTTGCTGCCTCAGAGGTTTCTAGGTCTTGTAAATGGTATGGAACAATTGCATATATGTCTATGAATGTGAATCAGGCAATAATGTGAGCCTTTAACCCTTGTAATGAAGTTTTGATTTTCTCCATAACCACCATTGAACAACTTGCCATTTTTGTCCAATTTTGAATTTCATGCTTGAAATGGACCTTTACACGAATTTGGTATGTTCCTTATGATGCATCAAAGCCATTCAAGCCACAAGATATCCCTTAATTAATTTTTTTGATTTTTATTTGAATTTTAAAGATTTAAAATGAATTAAATCAAATAAAATTAAATAAAAATCAAAAAATTAATTTTAATCTTGAAATAAATCATGGGACACGTGGGTGGCATGGCAAAGCTGAATCAAGTGGAAAAAGTGGGCCCTTTTGTCAAAAATTGAAGTTTCAAGGATAGTTGACTTTTGCCATTTCACAAAAATTTCCCAACTTCTCCAATGCATATCTTGCTCAATTTTGATCATATGAACATGTTCTTGGACATTTTGGAAAGTTCTTGAAGTCCTCTAACCAATGCCTTTGGTCCCATGTCATTTTAATTTATCAATCTCAAGTTATGGTCTTTGACTTAAAATGCCTTTTTGTTGACTTTTAAAAATGACCTATAATGTTGAAATTGATAACTTTTTGTGAGAGCATTTCTTGGACTTGGAATGTGAAGATGAGTTGTAGGAAATGTCATCCCCTTCAAAATGAGCATTGGATGGGATTTTTCTGATGAACCATGAAAAAGTTATGCCTTGGTCAAGTTACAGTTGACTTTTCAGCTGTCCAAAAATGGAAACTTTTACATCTTGATGATTTTTGAGCCATTCTTGTGGAATCATGATCAAGATTTGATCAAATGATGATTGTGGCTTCAAAATAAGATGTGGACCAAAAATTTTGACTTTTGACTGCCAAATGACCATTTTGCCCCTACAGTTGATTGTGAAGCAATTAGGGTTTTTGACTGTGCAACTTGACCTTGTGAGCCTTGAAACTTGACATGTAGGTGCTTGACAATGTATATGAGCATATGGGACTTGATTGAGCCCTTGTAAACCTCAACTTCCTTGCAAGAACCAAAACCCCAATTTGACTGGCTTAGGAGGGTGGTTTGACTGTGCAATCCTTGAGTAGACTTGAGCATATTGAGATGATGCTTGTCAAAACTTTGAAGAATATGGGAGGGCAAATTTTGGGGTACAACAGAGAACAATTGCGCTAGGGGCCATAATTGTATCCTTTTATGTATATTGATGCATGTGTTTGCATGTTGATGCATGAGAGAGACGAATTGCATGTTAAGTCGGTGAGATCAAACTAATAACAAAACCCCTTAAGTTAAATATTAAGTTCATGCTTTCCAAGTTTTAGCACTCATCAAGACTAGTATCAAACAATGTAGGTTTCGCCTACGCGAGGTGCATGTTCTATATTAGTAAGGTGCGATGGGATAATTGTGATATCCAACTGCTAAAACAATGGGTCAAACTTAACTAAACACATTATAATAAGATTATACATGTTTAGAAGCAAGAGTTGGGAATGATTCATATGATGAATTAGAATAAGGAGTTATTCACCCAACTGAAAATATTCGAGAGTTGTATGAGATACAATTGGAAGGAGTTCCTACCTAAATAACCTAGTTTTGTGTAATCAGCCTAACGTTGACTTAGAACGAAGTGAAATGTGGATCTCGACCCACTAGAAAATCTTCCAACGGGATTTTCCGAATCAAATGATGAGGGTCATTTGGTTTGAGTAAAATAGTGGGAGCATATTTGATTAAAGGCCTAATTAAATATGTTGTTTTAATGATACTTATATTTTCATTTTTTTGTAGATTACCATGACAACAAACAACCATATTTTGCGATCAATCCTAGATAAGGAAAAATTGTCTGGGACAAATTTCCTGGATTGGCACCAAAATCTGAGGATTGTCCTCAAGCACGATAAGAAGTTGTATGTCTTGGAGACACCTGTTCCTGAAGAGGAACCGCCTAGTTCGGCACCTAAGGCAGAAAGAGAAGCTTATAAAAAGCAGTTTGATGATGCTAACGAAGCCGCTTGTCTCATGCTAGCTACTATGAACCCGGAGTTGCAAAAGCAACACGAGAACATGTCAGTGTTCGATATGATCGGACATCTGAAAATGCTCTATCAAGAGCAGGCAAGAAATGAGAGGTTCCAGGTTTCAATGGCCCTTTTTAACAGCAAGTTATCTGAGGGAAACCCTGTAGGTCCCCATGTACTCAAAATGATTGGGTATGTGGAGAACCTTGAAAGGTTAGGGTTTCCGCTTGGAAAGGAACTTGCAACTGATTTTATCTTGCAATTGTTGCCAGATAGCTTTAATCAGTTTGTCATGAATTTCAACATGAATGACATGGATAAGAGTCTTCCAGAATTGCTAAGCATGTTGAAAACTGCTGAGCAGAATATGAAGACAAAAGGGAAGTCCATTCTGATGGTCAGTAATGGAAAGAAGCTGAACAAGAGGCCTACCAAGCAGGTTGGTAAAGGGAAAGGCAAGGAAGTTGCCAAGCCTAAACCTACTATTCCTGCTTTGAAGCCTAGTGGAGGCATAGCAAAGGAGGGCACTTGCTTCCATTGCGGTAAGACCGGACATTGGAAGAGAAACCGCCCAAAGTACCTGGAAGATATGAAAAATGGAGTACGGACTTCAAATTCAGGTATTTTTGTTATTGAAATTAATTTATCTACTTCTGCATCATGGGTATTAGATACTGGATGCGGTTCTCACATTTGTACTAATGTGCAGGGGATAAAAAGGAGTAGAGATTTGGCAAAAGGCGAAGTTGACCTACGAGTTGGAAATGGAGCAAAGGTTGCTGCTTTAGCCGTAGGAACTTATGTTTTGACTTTACCTAGTGGTTTAATAATTCAGTTAGAGAACTGTTATTATGTACCTGCAATTAGTAGGAATATTATTTCTGTTTCTTGTTTGGACAAGTTTGGTTTCTCATTTATAATAAAGAACAATTGTTGCTCTATTTATTTGAATGATATATTCTATGCTTCTGCACAAATGAACAATGGACTATATGTCCTTGATCTTGAAATGCCAATTTATAACATTAATACTAAACGGATTAAACCTAATGAGTTAAATCCAAGCTACCTTTGGCACTGTCGCTTAGGCCACATAAATGAGAAACGCATTTCCAAACTCCATAAAGATGGACTCTTGGACTCTTTTGATTATGAATCATATGAGACATGCAGATCTTGTTTAATTGGAAAGATGACAAAGTCCCCATTCACAGGAAAAGGTGAAAGGGCTAATGATCTTTTGGCCCTCATACATACTGATGTATGTGGACCACTGAACATACCATCCAGAGGAGGTTTTCAATACTTCATCACATTTACTGATGATTTCAGTAGATATGGTTATGTGTATTTAATGAAACACAAATCTGAAACCTTTGAAAAATTCAAGGAATTCAAGAATGAAGTACAAAACCAACTAGGTAAGAATATTAAAGTTCTTCGATCAGATCGAGGCGGTGAATATTTAAGCCTAGATTTTGATGACCATCTAAAGGAATGTGGGATTTTATCCCAACTTACTCCTCCCGGAACACCACAATGGAATGGTGTTTCTGAGAGAAGAAATCGAACCTTGTTAGACATGATTCGATCCATGATGAGTCACGCCGATCTTCCGAACTCCTTTTGGGGACATGCACTATTGACTGCAGCTTACACACTGAAATTCTGGCTGCAGATACTCAATGTCACGTTCAATGTTATGACACCGTATCTGACTTTCTATAAGACAGTAAATACAAAAACAATAAAGAACACAGTCAATTGTTTACCCAGTTCAGTGTGCAACAACACCTACTCTGGGGGCTACCAAGCCAGGGAGGAAATCCACTATAAGAGATATTAATTCAGGAATAAACCAACCAGTTTATCTCCTTCACTTAAGACCTACCCAATGCAACTTCAATCTAAGTACAACTTAAACCCGAGTTCCTACTCACTCCCCCTCAATCACAGCAGTGATACTTAAAACAATTTGACTAATGAATTGATGAAGACACTCTTCAAAACATACACTTGATTATGCTTCACAGCTTTTCAATCAAGCAACACAAACACTCTTTCTTCACAGCTTTGAATGATACACAAATCTAACTTGACTTTGCTTCAAAGCTTTAGTCAAGAGACACAAAAAAAACACTCTTGCTTCAAAGCTTTGAGTGGTACACAACCCTTACAATTAAAACCTATTCCAAGTCACTTATCACCATGATACTTGCTTGGATTACAATAGTTAAAACTATACAGCTTCTAAATGATCTTCTGTCAAAAAAAGGGATTGATTCCAAAACAGCAGCTCTGTTGAATATATAGCAGCTGCATCTTCAGTTAGGGTTTCCACAAAAAGCTAGGGTTAATTCCGTTTGACCTTAAGACTAGGTCACATGACTTTATCAACCAGGTTAGGGTTGAGCTAGGTTAACCCCAAGTCCACGAGATTTTCTGTTCTGGAAAGACTGAGTCATTTTCCTGAAAAAACTCAGAATTACCCAAACTGCATAACTGTTAGTTCAGAACAGGATGTCTTAACATTTGTTATGACATTTGAATTCCTATTTACTGATTTTGCTAAATGTGATCTTTTTGCAAAATGCTCAGATACACACTTATAAACAGCAGCACCTGTATGACAATATTTTTTTGCAAAGGTATCTAATGAATCAGAACCTAATAAACTAGAATGTTATGACATCAGTCATGACATTCATTCACACACCTGGTTTTACCAAAAATGCATGCCAATAACTAAACAACTACAAACTCCCCCTTTGGCATATTTTTGGCTAAAGACCCTAAGCAATCAGAGATAGATAGCAGCAGAATAAATATGACTGCAGAAAAATAGAATGTCTAATAAAGTACCAAAATATATCTCCCCCTCTTTAGCCACAAATGGGCCAAAGATACATGTTCTTAAAATTTATACAGTCATCCAGAAAAAGTAATAAGAACAGCAACTAAAATCTGAACACACTTCCAAACTCCACCAGGGACCAGCATCAACTCCACCAACCTTCAAGCACTGTCCCCATCAGAGGAGCTAGTTTCTCCAGTATTGAGTTGATCTTCAGCTTCTGCACCCTCTTCCCTTCTGTTTCCTTCAGCTTCCTCCTTTTCTAACCTGGCAATTAGGTTTTCTAGGGTCTTTTTCCTAGCTTCCAGCTCTTTGCAGGTCTCTTTCAATACAGCTATAACATCAGATGTTTTGGACTGAGTCTTTACAGATGATGTCTCAGCTGATGTTATGACAATATCAGGAGCATGAGATCCCTGAAACAGCTTGTAGTGTAACCCAAGAGCAGGAGCTCTTTTGCAAGCAGTATCTCTTGCCACCAGGATATCAGGGTATTGTGCAAGGATAATTCCACAAAGGAGGGAGGGAAAGGCAATTGGGCCTTTGACAGCATAACTACCAGCATGTTTTAAAGTTTGTTCAAAAATATACCTGCCATAGTCAAAAACAGTCTTGGTTCCCACAGCATAAATAAATCTCCCCAATCTTGTGGAGATAGTTGATTTATGGTTTGTAGGGACCCAGTTGGCTGCACCAATCTTGTGCAGGATGGCAAATTTCATGCTAAGTTTGTTGGCATTCAGCTTGCCTTTCAAGGGCCAGCACTTCACCTGTCTTGCTGTGATGGTTTGACAAACTTCATTGTCAGTGACTTCCAGTTCAGGACAATCCTCATTTGATCTTCCAAGAAATTTGTTAATTTCTGATGGAGAGAAATTAACCCTTCTTCCTCTAACATAAACACTTTCAAAGTCAACTGACCTTCCATCAGCATATTCATCAGACAAGTTAACTATGAACTCCTTGACCAGATTTTCATAGCACTTGGTAAATTTTACCACAGTCTTCATCAGTCCAACAGTTTTAATCAGGTCCATGATGTCCTTGCACTCCATGGCATCATTGTTTAGCTCTCTTTCTAAAGCTATTCTCTTCAAGCAAACATACTTCCATCTGGTGGCATTGTCAGGATGGTGAAAAGAGATGTTGTCTGTTGGGACTTCAGGAATTCTAGCCATTTTGCTGGAGGGGAGTTTCCTTCTGATAGGAATTTCTTCAGCATCAATCTCAAACTCTGATTCCTCATCAGATTCAGAAGTCTCCAGTTTTTTTCTTTTCTTTGTAATTGGTTGTCTACCAGTATGCACTTGGGCTTTCACCTTCCCTTTGGACTGACCAGTTTTCACAGATTCTACCTCAGTCTTGCCTTCACCCTTGGATTTCATAACAGCAGGTTTATCTTTGGTCATACATTTTGCATCATTCTGATTACCCTTTCTTTTCATCATTCTTCTAGCTATGCTAGGGTTTACATTGGCAATCAGATCATTATCTGAGTATTCCTCATCCACATCAATGATAGGAGGATCAACAGTCTTTTCTGAAGGGTTCTGAATGTTGTCATTTTGTGTCACAACATTCTCAGAGACATCTACATTCTCAGAGACATCCACATTTGGGCTTGCTGATTCTTGATTTAATGGGACAGAAATCCCCGGTACATATTGGTTTCCGCTTAGTATTCTTGTCATAAGCCTAGCAATTGCTTGATGAACTTGAGATGATCCTTCCCTATTTGGTACAGAGGAAGAAGGATGAGAAGGATTACCAGAAGCAGTAGCTTGAGCTCTTCCTACATGCCTAGTTCTCAGCTTTTTGACTTTGGAGGGGTCAGTTGCCATTTCTCTGAGAGGAGTGATCTCCAGGACATCAGAATCTATGCATGTGGTGGATGCTCGAGAATCTTGGTCAGATGATGAAGATGAAGTGGTCGCCTTGGTTGAAGATGATGTTTGAGACATTTTGATTGACTTAGAGCACCAGTAGCAATTTGAGAGAAAACTTTGATTGAGAGAAAGGAATAGGTTGCAAAGACGAGAGAGGTAGGAGGCAAATGAGAGTCTATTCAACTTCTTAATAATTTTGAAAGAATTGGAAAGACATATGATTAACCTACTAAAAATAGGCTCAACACAAATAACTCCTTCAACCCTTGTTTTAAGCAAAATTAATTGCTATAATTTTTCACGTTGGCAAATACCCATCTTGCCCCTCAAGTTTTCAAGTTGATTTCCAACAAGAGCCTTGGTAGAAGAATCAGCCAGCTGAAGCTTGATGATACAATGTTCCAGTTTAATTGTCTTCTTCTCTACAAGGTCAATGTGCTTGGTCCTGCTATGCTGAATAGGGTTCTTGGAAATATTGATTGTATTCAGATTGTCACAATACAATGTCACAACATCTTGTGAGACATTATACTCAATGAGCATCTGTTTTGTCCAGATGTTTTGAGAACAGCTACTACCAGCTGCAACTATTTCAGCACAGAGTTGAGAAGGCATTCTTTTGACATGAATCATACCTCTGGAAGATTCCTGTATGATCCTATTTTTCTTTTTGTCAACTCCATTTTGATGATGAGTTATAGGAGAAGAGACTTCATGACTCATTTCTTCTGGGAAACAGAATTTATTAAACTTGTTGTTTCCAAATTCCTTGTCATGATTACTTCTGGTTCTGACAACACATCCTTCTTTTTGAGTTTTCTTGCACTGTTCTCTAGAAACTTCAAGTTTATTCATCACATCATAGACATGTCTCTTTTTACCAAGTGTGATCGGTGGATCTGGAACTGACTGTTTAACGCTGGTTCGCGAAATGTCGCGGAAGCAAGAGTCGCCACCGTCTTTTATTTTCTCCAAATGGAAAGGACAAAAGCACGGAAAAATTCCTTAAAGAGATTGCTCTCGGTTCGGGAGGTAGATTGTAGAAAGGGAAGGTGTTAGCACCCTTTCTATCCATGGTTATCCATGGGCTCTTAGATACTTGCTCATTTGTGTTTTCAAAAATGGTTTGTTTGCTTTTCAATGTGGGTTTTAAAAAAGTTTCTTTGAAAATTCCAGTTCGACTCTTGTATCAGTCCTCAAGAGTGTTTGAAAAATTGCTTTCGAAAGCTTTTTGAAAATGTGTTGGTGTGAAAAGTATTTTTGAATTTTGTTTGAAATTTAGAGCAAGTATCTAGAGTCGTCTACCTACCCTAAGGAATTCGTCTGTGTAAATGTCCTTAAAGTAGTGCCATCCCACCATTGAGAGGTAGGTAGCACCACCGTTGGAGGTGTTCGGGTTAATTCGAGGTTCGGGACACGGTGATCACCAGAGCAATGGGAAGACACCTTAGAAGCTACCCTCATGCCAGGTTCCCGGATCATGAGGACTTACTAAGACATCCTCTACTCGACGATCACCTTTCGAGGCAAGGCAACAGTGAGGCGTACCCTAGGGGTGGTGTGTGCGATTTGTGTGTCGTTTTCATTTGCATTTATCTTGTCATGTTATTGGTGTTCTACGCTTGTTTTTATTTTGTCCATACATTCTTTCATGCCATTTGTTAACAGTTAAAAATGTTGCGGAAAAAGTAAATTCTAAGCTATTACAAAAGGCGCGGGTCCACATCGCCAAAAGTTTCTCGAACCCGATTTGACAGAAAATAAATAAACAAAGTAAATAAAGAATTAAAAGTGCGAGTAATTAAATACATGGCTTCGGGAGAGATACATAAATATTTAAACGGAAAAGAAATAAGTATGCGAATTGATAAGAAATTAAGAACGAGGGCGTTGGACCCTTTTGCAAAATTAAATTATATGGAACTAATTAAAATTAAAGAAAGAAAGGACTTGTTTTTTGGTATTTTTTAGTATTTTAATATGAAAAAAGAATTAATTAAAATAAGTACTATCCCTAATTCTAATGGCTTTTAATTTATTAAGAAAATATTAAATTTTAACCTAATTTAACCCTAATTCTTATATGCAATTTAATTATAAAAATAAATATCTAATTATTTAATTATTTAAGAAAGAAAAGTAAAAAGGATGAAAAATTATTAATTAAACCCTAATTCTACATTTTTTAGATTTTTATTAAAAGTATTGAAATTAAAACCTAATTTACACTAAATTTAATTATATGCATTTATTTATGAAAATACTAAAAATAAAATATTTATTGTTTTTTTGTCTTTTTCTGATTTTTGGTGGTATTTTATATTTTGTGGAGATAATTAATTAATTGAAAGCAATAATTAAAAAAAAGAAAATAGAAAATAATGAAAACAAAGAAAATAGAGAGAATTACAAACCAAGGGGGTTCAGACCCCAAATTAGGAGGTATCTTTAGAGATTTTAGGCCCATCAAGACATTGGTCCGTTTGACTTTTCACGCTGGCATGTGGATTCATTGACCCAAGCTTATGATGTGCTTCAGATTGTGGCCTTTGATTGGATCTCCAGGGGCACGTGGATGGCCAGATGTGACGGGTGTATGATGTGCGTTTACCCTGAAGCTGCATGTGAATATGGGTTGAAAAATAATATGGGAAATAATGAAGACCTGGGGCTCGAACCCAGGTCATGAGGATTAACAACAACAACGCTTTCCAGCTGAACTAATTTGCACATGTTAATATATAACAAACAACAAATATAATAAATAAAACAAGCGTTAGTGGGGCCTCTGCGCGCGAACTTTCAAACAGGCCAACCATCTCTTGCCACGAGTTCACCTTCTTCGTTGCATTTTATTTTCCTGAAACATGAATATCATAAGCAATGGTTTTTATGTGTTCTCTTAGGCCAGTTTTGGAAAAATAGCGACTAGCCCTAGGGGCTCCATAAATTAGGCGCGAGGGTATCCTTATAACCGTCTGAACGCCCTGAGTTGAATGGTGGTGGTCTTGAAGGCCAATTTTTCCTCATCCAAAAACCCCTAATTCCAAGGTCCTGTAAACCCTAGAAAACGATAATGGTATCTTTGCACACAACGCATAAAAATACAATCAAAGCATATGGTTAGCTTGCAAATACTTCACTGATCATGAATATATAAACAAAATGTTATGAACGTGCATAGAATGTAAAACACGATAATGAAAAAAAAGTGAGAAAGGTTAGCTTCTGTACAACGATTCAAGAGGTTATGGACTTGGAAATCTATTCAGGCACGTTGCTGAAGGCCTCAGGAAGATGATGAGATGAAAATCTCAGCTTGAATCGCCCTCTAACCTTGTTTTCAGAATCGAGTTTTTTGCCAAAATTTTCAAGTTTTATGAATGGTCTCTAGCGCAGCTTGATGATTCCTGGCATTAGGTTTTTCATTCATGCTTATGTAATGAATCAATTAGGTCAAGAAAAACAAAACAAATCAATTGCATTCATGGTTTTGAGATTTGATTTTCAATCATATTTTTTCCAATCTTTTTCATGCAATTTTGTACCAATCATGATCCAATCAATCCAAATCTTTCCATATTGAATTATGCACGAATTATTGAGTAGATTACATGTGCAAAAAGATTTGATACTTAGGTTAAATATTTTCCATGTATTTAATTTGATTTAAATGAATTAATATAAATAAAAATTCAAATAAATAAATAAAAAATGAAGAAATACTTCCCTTTGGGCCAAGTGGTCGTGCACATGCCATGGATGATGATTTATGGAAGAAAAATGGGCCCATTAGCAATTTTAGGTCATTTGAATCAATGTTGACTTTTCAAAATATCCAAAAATTTCCCAACTTCCACAAGGCATAACTTGCTCAATTTTTAAGCTTTTCTCATGCTCTTGGACATTCTGGAAAGGTCTTTGAGTCCTCTAACCAATGCCTTTGGTACCATGTCATTTTGATTTACCAATCTCAAGTTATGGCCTTTGACTTAAAGTCCCTTTTTGTTGACTTTTGAAAATGACCTATAATGTTGAAATTGATAACTTTTTGTGAGAGCATTTATTGGACTTGAAGTATGAAGATGAGTTGTAGGAAATGTCTTTCTATTCAAAATGAGCTTTGAATGAAATTTTTCTGATAATCCATGTGGAAGTTATGCCCTGGTCAATTTACAGTTGACTTTTTCAACTGTCCAAATAAGGAAACTTTTGCATCTTGATGATTTTTTGAGCCAAATTTTGAGAAACATGATCAAGCATTGATCAAATGATGTTTGTGGCTTCAAAATGATATGTTGACCAAAAATTTGAACTTTTGACTGTCAAATGACCATTTTGCCCCTACAGTTGACTGTTGTGCAATTAGGGTTTTGACTGTGCAATTTTGTGCTGAATGTCTTGAAACTTGATATGAGGATGCTTGACCATATTTGTAGGCTTGTGAGACTTGATTGGGCCCTTGGAAACTTCATTTTCTTGATCAGAAGCAAAACCCTAATTTTGACTGTTTAGGAGACCCTTGCACTGTGCAACCCTTGGGGAATTTTGAAGCTTGACTTTGCAATTCTTTGAAGAATATGGGAGGGCAAATTTTGGGGTACAACAGTTTCCCCTGTTCAATCTTCTTAGACCTGAGGATGCAGATTGGCTGACGCGCCTTTCGTAATCCGAGGGTGGAAGATGATTGAACACTAAAGTGCCCAGAAATTTGCGCTCACATAGTAGTGTGATGGTGGAAATGGGCTTACAGATGCCATTTGGAGATTGATGAATAGGGTGATGGGCTTATAGATGCCATCTGGATGTTGATCGCGTAAGAGATTCCTTAGCGAGAACCTGCATACCTGCAAAAGAAACAAATGAGTACCTGACGCGTTGCAGGAGCTGTTTTTTCAGATGCTTTGTATAAATGTGTCCTGACTGGTTACAGGAGCTGGGTCTGGAGCTTCACAAGATGATGAACGAACCAGGGGTGGTTACTACCTTAGCATGAACGGTAGGAGAACCTTGAGTGACTTTAACCTCAACGATGCTCATTGAGAAAAATCTTGGTGGGAATTACCATCTTCGCAGTATCGGGAAGAGAACCAAAGGAAATTATAACCTGAAAGGGAATTACATCTCACGCACCGTCGGGGAGAGGACCATAGGAAATTATAACCTAAAAGCTTCTACTGAGTCTTCATCAGAAAAATCTGTTGGGAGTCGATTTAGCTGGACTAGAGAAGGCCTTGGACTGGATAAGAAATCTTTGGAGTCGATTAACTGAACCGGTCTAGGTCTTGAAATATGATGGAGAATTTAACTGAATCTTTCCTGAATAGGTAGAGGTCAGTCATATGCAATGCATGATATGGACCATGCAATGATGTTCTCAACATAAATGAGATTTGTATGATATGATGCGTATATGCATGCTATAATGATGTATGTGATGTTTTATGAATGTTTTTTTTCGTCTAGGAAAGTAAATCCTTGACGGGTGCCTGGAAGCCACTCCTGGGCTGACGTTGAAGAATAAGCTTTTACTCCTGCTGGGGATGATAACTGCAAGAATACCGGTAGGAGAAGATAACTCCGTTGAGGAATGAACTTGGCAAATGGAAGATTCTGCGGGGAGAAAAATACTCTAGCGACCATGCTGGGGAGAAATACTCTGTGGGGAGAGGGATGCTTTTGATGAATTGTTGATAATAACTTGCTGAGGATACCCTTGTTGTATTGGAAGTGTTGATGGACTTCGCTGGGGGTAAGAGAACTTCGTCGAGGACGCTCTTTCCCTGGCTTTTGGCTGAGGATAACCCAGTTATATCCTGTTAAGGAAATAACTCTTTGAATAAAGCCGGACGACGCGTTCGTGCTCTGCGAGGGATAAGCTTCCAGAATCTACTGGGGATAAGCTTACTGCTTGGGGAGATGGACTCCAATTTTCCTGGGGAATTAGATTGGACTCTCCTGGGGAGATTTTGGACTGTAATTTTGTAAGTTGAAAGAGGGAACCTATGTAGGGTTTCCTGCTGATGAGCTCATGTAAAACCGCATCTGAAATGGAGAAGGAACCTGTGTAGGGTTACTTTGATGATGAGTTCGTGTAAAACTTCGTTCTTGGAAAGGGAGAACCTGTGTAGGGTTTCTGGGTGACGAGTCCATGTAAAACTGCATCTTGAAGAGAGGGAACCGGTGTAGGGTTGCTTGGTGAGGTAAGTTCATATAAAACTTCTTGATGAACCGGGGTGAGGTTATCTTGAGCTAAATCCATGTAAGACTTCTGGGGGGAACCGGGGTTAGGTTGCCGCAGGATAAGTTCGTGTAAAACTTCTTGACGAACCGAGGTAAGGTCATCTTGAGATAGGTCCATGTAAGACTTCTGGAGGAACCGGGGTTAGGTTACGGCGGGATAAGTTTGTGTAAAACTTCTTGATGAACCGGGGTTAGGTCATCTTGAGATAGGTCCGTGTAAGACTTCTGGAGGGAACCGGGGTTAGGTTTCCGCAGGATAAGTTTGTGTAAAACTTCTTGACGAACCGAGGTAAGGTCATCTTGAGATAGGTCCATGTAAGACTTCTGGAGGGAACCGGGGTTAGATTGCCGCAGGATAAGTTCGTGTAAAACTTCGTCTGAAAATTGAGAAGGAACCGGTGTAGGGTTCCTTGATTTTGATTAAGTGGATGATTGTCCTGTTTGGTTTCGGATGTTAACCCACAATCTGGAATTTATAAAGGTAGATGGTAATCATCCTTATGTTGATCTTTCCTTTGTACATTGGTTGACAGAGCAATTAGATCGCCTGGATAGCTCATTGTTGCCCCTGTTTCGGAGGTGAGTGAAAAGGATACCTGTGAGATGCTGATAGTTGTTGATAGACAAACCTTCTTCTGGTAGGCAGGTGACAGGATGACAGGACATAGTCGTACGCTTTAATCCCTAGCTTTTGCCTGGACCGCCCTTTCGGGTTTTCAGTCCACCGGGATACCCATTTTTACCCAAGCCGCCTTTTCAGGTTTTCGACTTGCCGGGTGTACGGATTTTTTTTCATTTCATCCCTTCATTTTTCCCGAACCCTTTTGGTTCGCCGGGAAGCCCTTATTTTTGCCTAGGTATGTCAACCTAGCGGGTCTTTGATTTTGCGTAGTATCTTTTCGACTATGTCCCTGCTTTCATAATGTAGGGAGTTGCCCCTGTTGTTAGACATCTTGAGGGATTCTCCAGGTGGTGACTGGACTGCCCTAGATGATAGTCTTTGATCATGCCATGCCCCTTGATTGAAAGTGCTCCTTCCACTAGTGGGACTCTTTTGTTGAGAAGATCTTCGTTCATCGGATATTCGTTGCGCAAAGTTCTTTGCTGTTCAGACAAATAATCATATGCAAGCAATGTTATCTTAAGAATGCAAAGTTTATGTCTGTCTTGAAATTTTTGAAAATGCATTTTTCAATAAAGGCAAGTGGATTTTGTAAAACGTGATGTGTCAACTCAAATTTTTTTACAGCGAGCCTTAAGGAGTCAGGATACCTTTTGTAACAGTATGCTTTCGAACTAACCCATGCTTCAGCTAGGACTTTTAAGGGTTATAACGTGGCCTGGTTCATGGTTTAAGAAACAAAGGATAAAGGCTCAAATTATTTGTACCCACCCGCTCTTCATGATGTTCTTCAAACCTAAACTCAGCTGATCATGCGTTAGACCTTGTTTGAGTCTTTGCTCTGATTTTCCGGTGATGGTTCGGATGTTGACAATTTATTTTGAATAGGCAGTCATCTCCCTTTTTTTGTTGAGGTTTTGTAGGACCTCTTTCTTTTTGATTTAGTTATCCCTTTCTTTTTTTTGCCTGAACTGTTTCCTTTTTTGGAATTACAGTCAGCGGGATGCCCCGGTTTCATAAGTCCCTTTTATAGGTTCTGACTTCTTGGGCTTTTCATTTATGATTTTTTTTTTGATCACGACTGCCTGTCTTTATGATTGTTCTGAACCATCACTGTCTTTTGTTTTGTAAGGACTTCTTTGGTGCCATTCGTTATGCACTTGGATCAACTGAGAGAACTATCCTGCCCCAGGTTATGATTAAGGGTTTTAAATTTCGAAAAGAAAAACTCCTACTTCTTTGGCTCAGATGGGGTTGACGAGGGATTATCTTCCTTATAACTCCAGTGTTTAGGGATTGAAACAATGCCTGTACCTCATCAGCGGGGTCTGTTCAAAAGCATACTGTAAAGATCGTGGTATCGTTTTCGTCATCCTCCCTCAAGAGGCTTAGAATTTTCAATTAAGAGTTGACCATCACAAAAATATGAAAGCAGTTTTAAGCATAGTAAACATAATTAAATCAAGACAGACATGTGTAATGCATTCATGAAATAAAAGAGTTTAACATGATAATTGTTTATCTGAACAAGAAAAGAAAAATACAACTTGAATTCAAATGAACAAAAATCTCTCGACCCTAGCCATGTTTTGGCAATGGAGCAGTGATCACGTTGGGAGTCTCGGCAGGCTCGAACTCGATCTCTTTGGCATCGATCATGTTCTGAATCTTGTACTTCAGTGCCCAACAGTCCTCAGTATCGTGCCCCGGGCTATCAGAATGATAAGCACACCTTGCTTCTGGGTTGTAGCTTGGAGAGGAGGTCTTGGGATTTGCAGGAGGGTTGATCACCGCAATCAGGTTCATTTTCAACATGTGCTGCAATGCTTGTGACCATGGCATGTTAATGTTGGTGAATTGTCTTTTAGGCTCGTCCGGCCTTCGCTGGTTTCCCTTTTGTGGTTGGCGGCGTGGTGCAGAACCAGAAATCATGACTGCCCCTGCATGTTGGTCACGACGACTCTTTTGGCTGTATGCAGCATTAGATTCTTTCTTTCCCGTGTAAGGCTTTTTGTGAGTGTCAGAAGGTGTGGCCTCTTGGATTTTCCCACTCTTGATACCAGCTTCAATTATTTCGCCAGTCAGGATGAGGTCGGTAAATCCTGCAGATGAATTACCAATGAGATGATTGAAGAATGGCCCGGATAGGGTCCCCAAGAACATATCAACGAGTTCCCGGTCAGTTAATGGAGGCTGCACCCTTCCAGCAAGGTCTCTCCATCTCTGCACGTATTCCTTGAAACCTTCACTTGACCCCAGCGACATACCCTGGAGTTGGGTACGTGTAGGAGCAAGGTCGGCATTGTACTGGTAATGCTTGTAGAAAGCAGTGGCTAGGTCTTCCCAGGTATGGATGTTGGCTCCATTCAATTGATAGAACCACTCGAGCTGAGTCCCTGAAAGACTCTCTTGGAAGAAATGGATCCATAAGTTTTTGTCAGCTGTATAGGGATGGATCCTCCTTGTGTAAGCCCTGAGATGCAATTTAGGACAGGATGCCCCGTCGTATTTAGCAAAGGCAGGTGCCTTAAACTTGTGCGGGATCACTACCCCAGAAGACAGACCTAGATCCTCGAAGTCCAGGCCAGGCACTTTTTGTATCTCCATAGCACTTAGCCGGTCTTCCAACTGTTTGTACCTATCCTCAGCCGGAGGGTACTGTTCGTCGTTGAAATCTGTCTCATTGTCGGAGACCACTGGACTGGGAACCCTTTCCTCTTGATGACTGCCTTTCCCCACAGATGGAGTTGTCCTCTCAGCTTCATCCTGCAGGGTGTTCCCAGATCTGCGTCTAGGGCTGAACAAAACAGTCCTCCTCTTCTTCTTTTCCTTCTTCAAAAGCAAAGCTTTCAGATCTTGTTGCCCCTGGGTCAAATTCATGATCAGCCCTTGGAACTGGGCGTTCTGAGCCTGGAGGGCCTTGATAGTGTGCTCGGTTGAGGATTCAGGATTCATGACGAGACTGCTGAAATAAACAGCGAAGAAGGTAAGCAACCTGCAGAGAAAGGGTACCTATTATGCAATGATATGTATGATCTGCATGCAATGATTTCAAGGACCTCGAGGGGTAAACAAATTGTTAGAGTTGGAAACTGGTAACTTGATTGAAGGTACTTCATATTGTTGAGAGTCCTTCTTCAAGAGTCAAAGGCTCACCATATCCAGTGGGTCATAGCCCCTGACAACCTTGTTTAGAGGAAAATAAATCCCCTTTGCCCCTTGCTGGACAGTTGGTTCATCATGACCTGCATCACAAGCCCTTGAGATCCTTGAAACGGGTTAGGATGTATGCAATGGTATGATGTTATGGTATGCATGGGGTAATGTGAGTAACCCTGTTATGAGTCCTGATTAAGGACTGCAAGCAAAAACCTGCAAGAAACTCAAGTAAAACCTGTTATGAGTCCTAATTAAGGACTACAAACTAAAACCTGCAAGAAACAAGTGTCAGGTAACAAGCATGCAGATAGTCAAGTACGAAGGCACACAAGTCACACAAGAGAAACCCTTAGAGTTTAGGCCAGCATGGGGTCTGGGTATTACCCTCTTGAAGTTGGTGGGCTCAACCTGTCCTATTAGAAGTAACCGGGTTCTAAGGATCCCAATATCACCGGATTGCTTTCATTGTTCATCGTTTCGATTTAGCCACTGAACTGGCGACCGAAATATTCCAGGAAAGTAACCCTCAATTGAGTGTAGTATCGAGTATCAACCAACCTCGGACTGCACCAAAGTCAGTTATCTCACTACCCTAAAGAGGCCAAGATAGTTCAATTAAGGTTCCTAAGGTCTGTTGATGCTTCATGACACCACGCGGAGGCCCCGTACTCTCCTTGACTGAACTCAAGGGTTACCGGTACACACCAAAGTGCCACATCAACGTAGCAGACTGTTTCAACCATGTCGGTATACCCCGCACAGTTCCCTCATAGTCTTGTTGCTACTTTCTAAGAAGGTATCCCCCAGATTCGGGTTAGGATCTATAGAACTCCCAAGACAGTCCCACAATTTAAAGCAAGCAAAGCAATACAATTGAAAACACAGTTATGAACTAACCCTAAGGTACACCTCACTTTAAGTTTAAGTCCCCAGCAGAGTCGCCAGTTCTGTGATCGGTGGATCTGGAATTGACTGTTTAACGCTGGTTCGCGAAATGTCGCGGAAGCAAGAGTCGCCACCGTCTTTTATTTTCTCCAAATGGAAAGGACAAAAGCACAGAAAAATTCCTTAAAGAGATTGCTCTCGGTTCGGGAGGTAGATTATAGAAAGGGAAGGTGTTAGCACCCTTTCTATCCATGGTTATCCATGGGCTCTTAGATACTTTCTCATTTGTGTTTTCAAAAATGGTTTGTTTGCTTTTCAATGTGGGTTTTAAAAAAGTTTCTTTGAAAATTCCAGTTCGACTCTTGTATCAGTCCTCAAGAGTGTTTGAAAAATTGCTTTCGAAAGCTTTTTGAAAATGTGTTGGTGTGAAAAGTATTTTTGAATTTTGTTTGAAATTTAGAGCAAGTATCTAGAGTCGTCTACCTACCCTAAGGAATTCGTCTGTGTAAATGTCCTTAAAGTAGTGCCATCCCACCATTGAGAGGTAGGTAGCACCACCGTTGAAGGTGTTCGGGTTAATTCGAGGTTCGGGACACGGTGATCACCAGAGCAATGGGAAGACACCTTAGAAGCTACCCTCATGCCAGGTTCCCGGATCATGAGGACTTACTAAGACATCCTCTACTCGACGATCACCTTTCGAGGCAAGGCAACAGTGAGGCGTACCCTAGGGGTGGTGTGTGCGATTTGTGTGTCGTTTTCATTTGCGTTTATCTTGTCATGTTATTGGTGTTCTACGCTTGTTTTTATTTTGTCCATACATTCTTTCATGCCATTTGTTAACAGTTAAAAATGTTGCGGAAAAAGTAAATTCTAAGCTATTACAAAAGGCGCGGGTCCACATCGCCAAAAGTTTCTCGAACCCGATTTGACAGAAAATAAATAAACAAAGTAAATAAAGAATTAAAAGTGCGAGTAATTAAATACATGGCTTCGGGAGAGATACATAAATATTTAAACGGAAAAGAAATAAGTATGCGAATTGATAAGAAATTAAGAACGAGGGCGTTGGACCCTTTTGCAAAATTAAATTATATGGAACTAATTAAAATTAAAGAAAGAAAGGACTTGTTTTTTGGTATTTTTTAGTATTTTAATATGAAAAAAGAATTAATTAAAATAAGTACTATCCCTAATTCTAATGGCTTTTAATTTATTAAGAAAATATTAAATTTTAACCTAATTTAACCCTAATTCTTATATGCAATTTAATTATAAAAATAAATATCTAATTATTTAATTATTTAAGAAAGAAAAGTAAAAAGGATGAAAAATTATTAATTAAACCCTAATTCTACATTTTTTAGATTTTTATTAAAAGTATTGAAATTAAAACCTAATTTACACTAAATTTAATTATATGCATTTATTTATGAAAATACTAAAAAGAAAATATTTATTGTTTTTTGTCTTTTTCTGATTTTTGGTGGTATTTTATATTTTGTGGGGATAATTAATTAATTGAAAGCAATAATTAAAAAAAAGAAAATAGAAAATAATGAAAACAAAGAAAATAGAGAGAATTACAAACCAAGGGGGTTCAGACCCCAAATTAGGAGGTATCTTTTGAGATTTTAGGCCCATCAAGACATTGGTCCGTTTGACTTTTCACGCTGGCATGTGGATTCATTGACCCAAGCTTATGATGTGCTTCAGATTGTGGCCTTTGATTGGATCTCCAGGGGCACGTGGATGGCCAGATGTGACGGGTGTATGATGTGCGTTTACCCTGAAGCTGCATGTGAATATGGGTTGAAAAATAATATGGGAAATAATGAAGACCTGGGGCTCGAACCCAGGTCATGAGGATTAACAACAACAACGCTTGCCAGCTGAACTAATTTGCACATGTTAATATATAACAAACAACAAATATAATAAATAAAACAAGCGTTAGTGGGGCCTCTGCGCGCGAACTTTCAAACAGGCCAACCATCTCTTGCCACGAGTTCACCTTCTTCGTTGCATTTTATTTTCCTGAAACATGAATATCATAAGCAACGGTTTTTATGTGTTCTCTTAGGCCAGTTTTGGAAAAATAGCGACTAGCCCTAGGGGCTCCATAAATTAGGCGCGAGGGTATCCTTATAACCGTCTGAACGCCCTAAGTTGAATGGTGGTGGTCTTGAAGGCCAATTTTTCCTCATCCAAAAACCCCTAATTCCAAGGTCCTGTAAACCCTAGAAAACGATAATGGTATCTTTGCACACAACGCATGAAAATACAATCAAAGCATATGGTTAGCTTGCAAATACTTCACTGATCATGAATATATAAACAAAATGTTATGAACGTGCATAGAATGTAAAACACGATAATGAAAAAAAAGTGAGAAAGGTTAGCTTCTGTACAACGATTCAAGAGGTTATGGACTTGGAAATCTATTCAGGCACGTTGCTGAAGGCCTCAGGAAGATGATGAGATGAAAATCTCAGCTTGAATCGCCCTCTAACCTTGTTTTCAGAATCGAGTTTTTTGCCAAAATTTTCAAGTTTTATGAATGGTCTCTAGCGCAGCTTGATGGTTCCTGGCATTAGGTTTTTCGTTCATGCTTATGTAATGAATCAATTAGGTCAAGAAAAACAAAACAAATCAATTGCATTCATGGTTTTGAGATTTGATTTTCAATCATATTTTTTCCAATCTTTTTCATGCAATTTTGTACCAATCATGATCCAATCAATCCAAATCTTTCCATATTGAATTATGCACGAATTATTGAGTAGATTACATGTGCAAAAAGATTTGATACTTAGGTTAAATATTTTCCATGTATTTAATTTGATTTAAATGAATTAATATAAATAAAAATTCAAATAAATAAATAAAAAATGAAGAAATACTTCCCTTTGGGCCAAGTGGTCGTGCACATGCCATGGATGATGATTTATGGAAGAAAAATGGGCCCATTAGCAATTTTAGGTCATTTGAATCAATGTTGACTTTTCAAAATATCCAAAAATTTCCCAACTTCCACAAGGCATACCTTGCTCAATTTTTAAGCTTTTCTCATGATCTTGGACATTTTGGAAAGGTCTTTGAGTCCTCTAACCAATGCCTTTGGTCCCATGTCATTTTGATTTACCAATATCAAGTTATGGCCTTTGACTTAAAGTCCCTTTTTGTTGACTTTTGAAAATGACCTATAATGTTGAAATTGATAACTTTTTGTGAGAGCATTTCTTGGACTTGAAGTATGAAGATGAGTTGTAGGAAATGTCTTTCTCTTAAAAATTAGCTTTGGATGAAATTTTTCTGATAATCCATGTGGAAGTTATGCCCTGGTCAATTTACAGTTGACTTTTTCAACTGTCCAAATAAGGAAACTTTTGCATCTTGATGATTTTTTGAGTCAAATTTTGAGAATCATGATCAAGCATTGATCAAATGATGTTTGTGGCTTCAAAATGATATGTTGACCAAAAATTTGAACTTTTGACTATCAAATGACCATTTTGCCCCTACAGTTGACTGTTGTGCAATTAGGGTTTTGACTGTGCAATTTTGTGCTGAATGTCTTGAAACTTGATATGAGGATGCTTGACCATATTTGTAGGCTTGTGAGACTTGATTGGGCCCTTGGAAACTTCATTTTCTTGATCAGAAGCAAAACCCTAATTTTGACTATTTAGGAGACCCTTGCACTGTGCAACCCTTGGGGAATTTTGAAGCTTGACTTTGCAATTCTTTGAAGAATATGGGAGGGAAAATTTTGGGGTACAACACCAAGCCTTTCAATTTGAAGTTCACCATAAACCCTCCTTTTATCAATTTGCAGTCTTGGAATCCTTCTGACTACTTCCATAGAGATAGTTCTTTTCAATCTTCTTAGATGAAGATGGCCAAGCTTATGGTGCCACAGTTTCATCTCTTTTTCTTCTTTGGTAATGGAACACATAGTGGAGTTATTAGTGTTCTCAGGCTGCCACAAGTAACAGTTATCTTTAGATCTGATTCCTTTCATTACCACTTCTAGTTTTTCATTAAATACTAGACATTCAAATTTTGAAAAGTTGACCTTGAATCCTAGATCACACAATTGACTGATACTAATGAGATTAGCAGTCAGGCCTTTTACCAATAGTACTTCATTTAGATTTGGAACTTCAGGGCAGTCCAAATTACCAACTCCTTTGATTTCACCTTTAGCACCATCTCCAAAGGTCACATAACTAGTGGTGTGAGGTTTAACATGATTGAGAATGTTCTTTATTCCAGTCATGTGTTTAGAGCACCCACTGTCAAAGTACCAGCCTTCCCTTGCAGAGACTCTCAGGGAAGTGTGGGCTATCAGGGCAGTAGCCTTTTTCTTCCATTGAGGAGTATGTGGTACCCTTTTTGACTTAGGTTTAACACCCGAGTTTTGATTAGGGTATCCATGCAATTTGAAGCAGAAAGGCTTTATGTGGCCATACCTCCCACAATGATGACATCTCTATCTTTGGTACTTTTTCTTCATATATCTCTGTTTCTGATGTTGAGAGTTGTGTTGAGACATCTGCTTTGACATTTGTTTAACAGGCCTGATCTTCTTGTCTGCAACAGATTTCTTAGCTTCCACAAATCCTAGTCCAGATTTGTTACCCACATTTTGTCCAACCTGAAGGATCTCTTCCAATTTGTCTGTTCCATTAGTCAGCATCTTGACAGATTTGGTCATTTGATTCAGTTATGAGTTCAGCAATTGAACTTCTCCTTCTAGATGACTTATAGTTTCAAGGTTTGCCCTTTTTTCAGCCTCCAGCTTTATGATGAGTTTTGATTGTTTCTCATTCTGCACACAGACTTCAGCACTTCTGATACACAATTTCTTGTAAGTATCAGCCAGTTCTTCAAATGTCACTTCTTCATCACTAGTGTCACTTTCAGAGGTACAAACACCAGTTAGAGCAGTAACTAGTTTGGCAGATTCTTCTTCAGAATTACTTTCTGAATCATAGTCAGACCAAGTAACAGTCATTCCTTTCTTTTGTTTCTTAAGAAAGGTAGGACATTCAGCTCGAATATGCCCATATCCTTCACAACCATGGCATTGAATTCCTCTGCCTTGATTTCCCTTCTCTTCTGACCTTGGTCTTCTGCTGGAACTGTCAATGTCAGAGGGAATGTTATGAACATTAGACCTTGACTTTGGATCTATTCTTTTGATGAGTTTGTTGAATTGTCTTCCAAGCATGGCTATAGCTTCTGAAATATTTTCTTCTTCATCCTCCTTGTTTTCAACATCAGAGTTGGATACAAGTGCTATGCTCTTGTTCTTCTTGTCACCATTATCAGTGATCCCCATCTCAAAAGTCTGAAGATACCCAATTAGTTCATCCACTTTCAACTTGCTGATGTCCTGGGCTTCCTCTATGGCAGTTACCTTCATAGCAAATCTTTTAGGCAAGGATCTGAGAATCTTTCTCACCAATTTTTCTTCTGACATCTTTTCTCCCAGTGCTCCTGAGGTGTTGGCAATCTCCAAGATGTTCATGTGAAACTCATGAATGGTTTCATCTTCCATCATTTTTAGATTCTCAAACTTGGTAGTCAACATCTGAAGCCTTGACATTTTCACTTTGGAAGTGCCCTCATGAGTAGTTTTGAGAGTGTCCCAAACTTCCTTGGCCAGTTCATATTGATGTACTAGTCTGAAAATGTTTCTATCAATTCCATTGAACAAGGCATTTAAAGCTTTGGAATTTCCCAGGGCTAACTCATCTTCTTCTTTACTCCAATCTTCCTCAGGCTTCAGACTGATTGTCCCATCTTTCTCAGTTATGGTGGGATGGTTCCATCCTTTGTCAGCAGCTCTCCAAGCCTTTTTGTCCAGAGATTTTAAGAAGGCTATCATACGAGGTTTCCAGTAGTCATAATTTGTTCCATCCAGAATGGGTGGTCTATTTCCAAAAACTCCTTCTTTGTCCATAGTGCCAGAAAGTGATATCCCTAGATCTCACCCAGTAATACAGGCAGGGTGCCTGCTCTGATGCCAATTGAAATTCTGGCTGCAGATACTCAATGTCACGTTCAATGTTATGACACCGTATCTGACTTTCTATAAGACAGTAAATACAAAAACAGTAAAGAACACAGTCAATTGTTTACCCAATTCAGTGTGCAACAACAGCTACTCTGGGGGCTACCAAGCCAGGGAGGAAATCCACTATAAGAGATATTAATTCAGGAATAAACCGACCAGTTTATCTCCTTCACTTAAGACCTACCCAATGCAACTTCAATCTAAGTACAACTTAAACCTGAGTTCCTACTCACTCCCCCTCAATCACAGCAGTGATACTTAAAACAATTTGACTAATGAATTGATGAAGACACTCTTCAAAACATACACTTGATTATGCTTCACAGCTTTTCAATCAAGCAACACAAACACTCTTGCTTCACAGCTTTGAGTGATACACAAATCTAACTTGACTTTGCTTCAAAGCTTTAGTCAAGAGACACAAAAAAAACACTCTTGCTTCAAAGCTTTGAGTGATACACAACCCTTACAATTAAAACCTATTCCAAGTCACTTATCACCATGATACTTGCTTGGATTACAATAGTTAAAACTATACAGCTTCTAAATGATCTTCTGTCAAAAAAAGGGATTGATTCCAAAACAGCAGCTCTGTTGAATATATAGCAGCTGCATCTTCAGTTAGGGTTTCCACAAAAAGCTAGGGTTAATTCCGTTTAACCTTAAGACTAGGTCACAGGACTTTGTCAACCAGGTTAGGGTTGAGCTAGGTTAACCCCAAGTCCACGAGATTTTCTGTTCTGGAAAGACTGAGTCATTTTCCTGAAAAAACTCAGAATTACCCAAACTGCATAACTGTTAGTTCATAACAGGATGTCTTAACATTTGTTATGACATTTGAATTCCTATTTACTGATTTTGGTAAATGTGATCTTTTTGCAAAATGCTCAGATACACACTTATAAACAGCAGCACCTGTATGACAATATTTTTCTGCAAAGGTATCTAATGAATCAGAACCTAATAAACTAGAATGTTATGACATCAGTCATGACATTCATTCACACACCTGGTTTTACCAAAAATGCATGCCAATAACTAAACAACTACACACACTTAACCGGGTTCCATCCAAAAAGGTTGAGAAGACACCATATGAGATATGGAGTGGTAAGAAACCACATATGTCTTACATGAAGATTTGGGTTTGCGAAGTTTATGTGAAACGACAAATTTCAACTAAGCTTGAGCCCAAATCTGACAAATGCTTATTTGTGGGGTATCCTAAAGAAACAAGAGGGTATTACTTCTACAATCCTTCTGAGGGCAAAGTGTTTGTCGCTCGAACTGGAGTTTTTCTGGAAAAGGATTTTATTTCCAAAAGAATCAGTGGGAGGAAAATAGAGCTTGAAGAAATTCAAGAACCATAAAGCATTGATACACCTATGGAGGAATTAGAGTAGGAAACACAAGTAGTTGTGGAAGAGCAACCTGCTCAAGTAGAACAAGACCAGCGTAGGTCAAGCAGGATACGTCAACAACCTGAGAGATATGGATATCTCATAAGTGATCAGGGTGATGTATTACTCATGGATCAAGAAGAGCCTGTGACCTACCAAGAGGCCATAACTGGTCCTGAGTCTGAGAAGTAGCTAGAAGCCATGAAATCTAAAATGGATTCCATGTACACAAACCAGGTTTAGACCTTGGTAGAGCCTCCTATAGGAGTTAACCCTATAGGATGCAAGTGGGTCTTCAAAAAGAAGACTGGCATGGATGGTAAGGTACATACCTATAAGGCAAGACTGGTTGCAAAAGGCTATAAACAAATTCATGGGGTTGACTATGATGAAACCTTTTCACCAGTTGCAATGCTTAAATCTGTTCGGATTTTACTTGCTATCGCTGCATATCATGATTATGAAATATGGCAGATGGATGTCAAAACTGCTTTCCTTAATGGGAATCTTCTTGAGGATGTGTACATGACACAACCTGAAGGATTTGACATACCAGAAGAAGCCCAAAAGATATGTAAGTTACAGCGATCAATTTATGGATTGAATCAAGCTTCCAGAAGCTGGAATCTTCGTTTTGATGAAACAGTAAAACAATATGGATTCATCAAGAATGAAGATGAGCCTTGTGTCTACAAGAAGGTTAGTGGGAGCATGATCGTATTTCTGATATTATATGTAGATGACATATTACTCATTGGAAACGATGTCCCTACCTTGCAACAAGTGAAGACTTGGTTAGGGAAATGCTTTTCAATAAAGGACCTAGGTGAAGCAGCCTATATATTAGGAATCAGGATCTATAGAGATAGGTCATAAAAACTGCTTGGCCTAAGTCAGAGTACATACATAGAAAAAGTGTTGAGACGCTTTAATATGCATGATTCCAAGAAAGGATTCATACCTATGCAACATGGCATGTGTCTGTCAAAAACACAATCCCCTTCAAGTAAGGAAGAAAGGGATCGCATGGATAAGATTCCATATGCATCTGCAATAGGATCTATCATGTATGCCATGCTATGTACTCGACCAGATGTCTCGTATTCTTTAAGTTCAACGAGTAGGTACCAGTCTAATCCCGGTGATGCTCATTGGGTAGCTGTCAAGAATATCCTTAAGTACTTGAGAAGGACTAAGGACTCATTCTTGATATATGGAGGTCAGGAAGAGCTTGCTGTAATTGGATACACCGATGCTAGCTTCCATACAGATAAGGATGACTTTAGATCGCAATCTGGTTATGTGTTTTGTTTAAATGGTGGCGCTGTGAGCTAGAAAAGTTCAAAGCAAGATACAGTTGCTGATTCTACAACCAAGGCTGAGTATATTGCTGCCTCAACTGCAGCAAAGGAAGCTGTTTGGATCAAGAAGTTCATTAGTGAACTTGGCATAGTCCATAGCATTGTAGGTCCCATTGATCTCTATTGTGATAATAATGGTGCTATCGCACAAGCTAAGGAGCCTAGATCTCACCAACGATCCAAACATATACTTAGGCGTTATCATCTCATTCGAGAGATAATCGATCGGGGAGATGTGAAAATATGCAGAGTACCTACACTTGACAATGTTGCTGACCCATTAACAAAGCCTCTTGCGCAGCTGAAGCATGATGGACTTACTAGATCTATGGGTATTAGGGGTATGCCTGATTGGCTCTAGTGCTAGTGGGAGATTGTTGGTGTAAGCCCTAGAGGCCAATACTTTTGGTACTTGTATCGAATTATTTATTAATAATAAAAGGCATTTCTTTATTATGTTTGCTTTCCAAAATAATAAAGTCCCTAGAATGGTTTATTTGTTTAATGAAATGTTAAGTGTGACTTAATCATGAGATCCCATTAAACATAAGACACTATTCTTAAAGTATCCGTAGTCAAGCTTTAATGTGAAGTGGGATAACATTAAAACATTAAGATTATTATGAAGATAGATTGATGATCACATCTCATGGATCATAGATAAGGAGTTATCAAGTCTTGACATAGGTATGAATATTAGGAGTAATATTTATACTGGATTGACCCGCTATGAGAATACTACATAGAATGTTATGCAAAGTGTCATAAGTTATTCTCATGATGATAATGGTGTATACCACCCTTCGACCTGAAACCACTATGGATCCTAGATGTAGAGTCAAGTACTTTATTGTTGATCAAACGTCATCCGTAACTGGATGACTATAAAGACGGTTGATGGGTACTTCACAAAGCATGCTAAGGGACATGAGTGACCTAGATGAAATTTACTCATCCTGCATAACAGGATAAATGTCTAAGGGCCCAATATTGAACTGGACAAGGATGACACAGTGTATGCCTTGTGTTCAATATAGACATGAGGGCAAAAGGGTAATTGTACAACACAAATATTATCACGGAAAAGGTTTGGTCAGATCACATGACATTTTCGTGACTTGGGTAACAGTGATGTGTTGCTAGATACCGCTCACTGTTTATTATATTAAATGTGTGATTTAAAATAATTGCCAACGTCGCAAAAACCTACAGGGTCACACACATAAGGACAGGTTGATGAGAGATAAAATAAATAAGGAACACCGTAAGGTACGGTGCACTTAAGTGTAATACGGAAAGTGGTAAGGTATTGTGATCGGTGGATCTGGAACTGACTGTTTAACGCTGGTTCGCGAAATATCGCGGAAGCAAGAGTCGCTACCGTCTTTTATTTTCTCCAAATGGAAAGGACAAAAGCACAGAAAAATTCCTTATAGAGATTGCTCTCGGTTCGGGAGGTAGGTTATAGAAAGGTAAGGTGTTAGCACCCTTTCTATCCATGGTTATCCATGGGCTCTTAGATACTTGCTCATTGTGTTTTCAAAAATGGTTTGTTTGCTTTTCAATTGTGGGTTTTAAAAAGTTTCTTTGAAAATTTCAGTTCGACTCTTGTATCGGTCCTCAAGAGTGTTTGAAAAAATTGCTTTCGAAAGCTTTTTGAAAATGTGTCGGTGTGAAAAGTATTTTTGATTTGTTTTTGAAATTAGAGCAAGTATTAAGAGTCGTCTACCTACCCTAAGGAATTCGTCTGTGTAACTGTCCTTTGAAGTAGTGTCATCCCACCATTGAGAGGTAGGTAGCACCACCGTTGGAGGTGTTCGGGTCAATTCGAGGTTCGGGACATGGTGATCACCAGAGCAATGGGAAGACACCTTAGAAGCTACCCTCATGCCAGGTTCCCGGATCATGAGGACTTACTAAGACATCCTCTACTCGACGATCACCTTTCGAGGCAAGGCAACAGTGAGGCGTACCCTAGGGGTGGTGTGTGATTTGTGTGTCGTTTTCAGATATTTTTGTCTTGTCGTGTCAAAGTGATCTATGCGTTTGTTTTTATTTTAGGCCATTCATTCTTGCATGCATTTATTTAACAGTTAAAAAAGTGCGAGAAAGGTAAAGTTCTAAACTATTACAAAGGCGCGGGTCCACATCGCCAAAATTTAATCCAGGACCCGATTTGACAGAAAATAAAGAAATAAAGTAAAGTGCGAGAAATTAAGTTTACACGGCTTTGGGAGAGTTACATAAATATTTAAAAGAAGGAAATAAATAAAATGCGCGAATTGGAATTAAAATTGGAAACGAGGGCGTTGGACCCTTTTAAATTAAATTATGATTATTAAATTCATGAAATTTAAAAAGAAAAAGAAACTATTTTTTGAGTTTTTGGTGTTTATGGTTTTTTATGTGAATTAAATAAAATTAACTAATTAACCCTAATTCTAGTTTTTTTTATTTATTAAGAAAATATTAAACTTTAACCTAAAATTAAACCTAATTGATTAATTGCAAATATTTACAAAAATAATATTAAATAATTAATTATGGCGAGGAAAAGAAAGAAAAAAAAGAAAAAAAGAATGGAAAATTACTTGAAACCCTAATTCTACCAATTTTTAATTTATTAAGAAAATATATTAAAATTACACCTAGAACTAAATTAATTAATGATTTATTTACGAAAATATTAGTTAAATAAAATATATTTTGAATTTTGTAACTTTCTGATTTTTATATTATTTTATATTTTATGAAAAAAAACAAATTAAGTTAAAGAATTTAAAGGAAACTAATTAAAATATAAAATAGAAAATATAAACATAGCAAACCTTGGGGGGTTCTGCCCCTAATTTGGAGGTGTAATTGTAGCATTCAGGCCCAATGCTTTGAGGCCTTATTTGACTTTTCTTGTCAGCGTGTGGCACCTTTGACTTGTGCCTATGATGGTCCTTGAATCCTGGCCCTTGGTTGAATGCAATGGGACGTGTGGCGCGTTTGATTGAGGAGCGTATGGTAGACGCTTTGGACTGAAGCTACACAAGAATATGATTAAGAGAAAAATATAAGGAAAGGGAGGGGGACCTGGGATCGAACCCAGGTCCTGTTGGTTACCAATGCTATGCTTGCCACTGAACCATCAACGCGTTTTGGTTATATAATAGGAAATAAATAATATGAAATAAAACAAAAGTTAGTGGACAGATTGGCGCGAGAATTCAAATCACCCTATCATGTCCTGACACTTCATCATCTTCCTCCTTGTTTTGTTTTTTTCCTGAAACATGAAAAGGTTAGCGGGGGTTTTAAACCCCCCCAAAATATGCTTTATCCAAGAATAGCGAATAGCTCATGGTAGCTCATAAATTGAGCGCGAGGTGTGTGTTGTTTTCGTCCAAGCATGCTGATTTTAACCATGGTATTATGGTGTCTCAATTTTACAGTAGTGAGAAACGCCCAATTTCAAGTTCGAAGAACCCTAGCATCCTTTAATGGTGAATCCTTATATAACGCGTGAAAACTCAATCAAAGCATATGGTTAGTTTCAGAATCATCCAATTAGTGTGAATCCATAAAAAAATGCAATGAATATGCTTGAATATTAAAACACGATTATGCATAAAATTGAAAACAGTTTGACTTATAACTACCAATTCTTGATGCTTCAGGCTATGATATTGATTCAGTCTCCTTCCTTGAAGTCTCAGCAAGCCAATGGAACAATTCTTTTGGCTTGAATCGCCCTAGAACCTAGTTTTCAGTATTGGACTTTTTTGAGAAAATTGCAAGTTTGGCTATGGCTTTTCTGCGCAGCTGGGAGGTCCTTTGGAATAGGGTTAGCTTTGCACTTATGTATGGAATGATTAGGGTAAGAATTCAGAGCCAAAAGATCCTTGCATTGATGTGGAAAATATTTGATTTTCAAGCCATGAGTTTTCAATCTTTTTCATGCTATTTTGGTTTCAATCATATCCAATCACCATAATTCCTTCCAAATCTGATCATACACGAAATCTTAAGCCTATTCCATGCACAAAAAGATTTAAAAAGTTAGGTTTAGTATTTTCCACATATTTATTTTAATTAAATGAATTATTAATAATTAAAAATCCAAATAAATAAATAAAAATGATAAAAAACTTCCCTTTGGGCCAAATGGTCGTGCACATGCTTTGGATGATGAATTGTGGAAGAAAAAGAGGCCCATTAGCATTTTTAAGACATTTGAAGCAATGTTGACTTTTCAAAATAACCAAAAATTTCCCAACTTCCACAAGGCATATCTTGCTCAATTTTTAAGCTTTGCTCATGTTCTTGGACATTTTGGAAAGGTATTGAAGTCCTCTAACCAATTCCTTTGGTCCCATGTCATTTTGATTTACCAATCTCAAGTTATGGCCTTTGACTTAAAGTCCCTTTTTGTTGACTTTTGAAAATGACCTATAATGTTGAAATTGATAACTTTTTGTGAGAGCATTTCTTGGACTTGAAGTGTGAAGAGGAGTTGTAGGAAATGTCTTTCTCTTCAAAATGAGCTTTGGATGGAAATTTTATGATAATCCATGTGAAAGTTATGCCTTGGTCAAGTTACAGTTGACTTTTTCAACTATCCAAATATGGAAACTTTTGCATCTTGAGACTTTTTGAGCCAAGCTTTGAGAATCATGATCAAGCATTGATCAAATGATGTTTGTGGCTTCAAAATGAGATGTTGACCAAAAATTTGAACTTTTGACTGTCAAATGACCATTTTGCCCCTACAGTTGACTGTAGTGCAATTAGGGTTTTTGACTGTGCAATTTTGTGCTGTAAGTCTTGAAACTTGGTATGAGGATGCTTGACAATGTTTATAGGCATGTGGGACTTGATTGGACCCTTGGAAACTTCATTTTCTTTGTCAGAACCAAAACCCTAATTTTGACTGTTAGGAGGCCCTTGAACTGTGCAACCTTTGGGGAGATTTTGAAGCATTGTCTTGGCAAATCTTGAAGAATATGGAAGGGAAAATTTTGGGGTACAACAGTTGCCCCTGTTCAATCTTCTTAGACCTGAGGATGCAGATTGGCTGACGTGCCTTTCATAATCCGAAGGTGGAAGATGATTGAACACTAGAGTGCCCAGAAATTTGCGCTCACATAGTAGTGTGATGGTGGAATGGGCTTATAGATGCCACTTGGAGATTGTTGGATATGATGATGGGCTTATAGATGCCATGCTAAGAGATGATGGATAGGTGGATGGGCTTATAGATTCCATCTGGATGTCGATCGCGTAAGAGATTCCTTAGCGAGAACTTGCGTACCTGCAAAAGAAAAATGATTACCTGACTCGTTACAGGAGTTAGTCTTCAGATTCTTTGTATAGATGTGTCCTGACTGGTTACAGGAGCTGAATCTGGAGCTTCAAACGGTGATGAATGAACCAGGGATGGTTACTACCTCAACAAGAAAGGTGAGAGAACCTTGGACGACTTCAACCTCAACAGGAACGCTGAGAGAATCTGGGGACGATTTCAACCTCAACAGTAACGCTGAGAGAATCTGGGGACGATTTCAACCTCAACAATAATCATTGAGAGAATCTTGGGCGACTTCAACCTCAACAGTAATCATTGAGAGAATCTTGGGCGACTTCAACCTCAACAGTAATCATTGAGAGAATCTTGGATAACTTCTACTTCAACAGCAACGCTGAGAGGATCTTGGGGCGATTACTACCTCCGCAGTAACGGGGAGAGAACCACAGGCGACTACAACCTCAACAGTAATCATTGAGAGAATCTTGGGTATCTTCTACTGAGTCTTCATCAGAAAAATCTGTTAGGGGTCGATTTAGCTGGACTAGAGAAGGCCTTTGACTGGATAAGAAATAGAGAAATCTTAGGGTCGATTTAACTGAACCGGTCTAGGTCTTGAAATCTTCAACTGGATAAGAAACAGGGAGATCTTAGGGTCGATCTGACTGAACCAGAGAAGGCCTTGGACTGGATAAGAAACAAAAAAGTCTTAGGGTCGACTTAACTGAACCGGTCTAGGTCTTGAAATCTTCAACTGGATAAGAAACAGGGAGATCTTAGGGTCGATCTGACTGAACCAGAGAAGGCCTTGGACTGGATAAGAAACAGAAAAGTCTTAGGGTCGACTTAACTGAACCGGTCTAGGTCTTGAAATCTTCAACTGGATAAGAAACTGGGAGATCTTAGGGTCGATCTGACTGAACCAGAGAAGGCCTTGGACTGGATAAGAAACAGAAAAGTCTTAGGGTCGACTTAACTGAACCGGTCTAGGTTTTGAAATCTCTGAGAACTCAACTGGATCTTTCCTGAAAGGTAAAGGTCAGTCATATGCAATGCATGATATGGATCAAGCAATGATGTTCTCAACATAAATGAGATTTGTAAGATATGATGCGCATATGCATGCTATAATGTATGGAAATGTGATGTTTATGTATATTTGTTTTTTCGTCTAGGAAAGTAAGTCCTTGACGGGTGCCGGGAAGTCACTCCTGGGCTGATGTGGAAGAATAGATTTTTGCTTCCGCTGGGGATGATAGTTGCAAGAATACCGGTAGAAGATAACTCTGTTGGGGAATAAACTTGGCGAATGGATTACTCTGCGGGGAGAAAAAATACCCTAATGATCTTGCTGGGGAGCAATACTCTGTGGGGGAGAGAAGTACTTTGCTGAGAGGTTGATAATAACTTGCTGGGGATACCCTTGTTGTGTTGAAAGTGTTGATAGACTTCACTGGGGATAAGAAGACTTCGTCGAGGTCGCTCTTTCCGTGGCTTTTGGCTGAGGATAACCCAGTTATATCCTGGTAAGGAAATAACTCTTTGGATAAAGCCGGGGGACGCGTTCGTGCTCTGCGAGGATAAGCTTCCAGAATCTACTGGGGATAAGCTTACTGCTTGGGGAGATGGATTCCAACTTTCCTGGGGGAAACTGGATTGGATTCTCCTGGGGAAATTTGAACTGTATCGGGGAAGTGACTCCATGGAATGCTTGGTATACCGCCGGGGAACAATCTTTAGGTCAAGACTGCCGGGGATGCTTGTTAAGAATATGTATACTGCTGCTGGGGGAATGTTGAAATCTGCGGGAGGGTACCCAACTTCCTTAAGTTTGATAGTAGCTTGGCTTGAGGAGAATGTACTGACTTGCTGGCTCACTCTCTGGGGAATTAAGACATCTGGTTATATTCTTCAGCTGAACCTACCTTGATACCTTTGGAGGATAGAACAATTAGATGGCTTAGACAACTCTTTATTGCCCCTGTTTCTAATGTTACCTGCAATTAATCCTTTGTTTCGTATGCAATTATTCATGAGTTAGCAAATTATTGTCAATGCATATATCACAAATTGAACCTTGGACGTTCTTCACAAAACAAAACAGAAAAGGAAAAACAATTGGCAATTTTAACTGAAGAGTGATTTGTATTGATTTTGAATTGCCTGTAAATAGGCGTTTATATACAAGAGGCTGACGTCCTAGTAAGAGAACGCCGCCGAACAAAAGAGTTTATACAAATTTTGTACAAGAGAAAATAAAACAGCTGTGTGAAATGAATGATCCCACTGGGTTTCAACTCTGCTACTGCCTTTATATCTCCGAGCGTCTCATCACTTGATGACCTTGGTTGAAAGTGAAGCTGACTGATCGATGCCGTCTGAACTTGATGTAGATACCAGATTCTGGATGCAAAGTGATCCAATGAGACATAGTATTACGCTTTATCCCTAACTTTTGCCTGGACCGCCGTTTCGGGTTTTCAGTCCACCGGGATACCCATTTTTGCCCAAGCCGCCTTTTCAGGTTTTCGACTTGCCGGGTGTACAGATTTTTTTTTGTTTCATCCCTTCATTTTGCCCGAACCCTTTTGGTTCGCCGGGAAGCCCTAATTTTTGCCTAGGCATGTCAGCCTAGCGGGTCTTTTTCATGCGTAGTATCTTTTTACTATGTCTGCATTGGCGGGGTGAGGAAGGTCGTTACCATCCATGTTGGTTAGAATCATGGCTCCTCCTGAGAACACATGTTTAACCACAAATGGCCCTTCATACGTAGGGGTCCATTTGCCCCTTGGATCACTCTGAGGAAGAATGATTCGCTTGATCACCAGATCCCCAACTTGATATTCCTGTGGTCTGACCTTTTTGTTAAATGCCCTGATCATCCGTTTTTGGTATGTCTGACCATGACAGATAGCAGTAAGTCTCTTTTCATTAATAAGGTTTAGTTGATCAAGTCGTGTCTGGATCCAATCATCTTCGTTCAGATTCGCATCCTTCATTATCCGGAGAGAGGGTATTTGCACTTCGATCGGTAAGACTGCCTCCATACCGTAGACCAAGGAGAAAGGAGTTGCCCCGGTTGACGTCCTGGCTGAGGTACGGTACCCATGTAGAGCGAACGGTAACATCTCGTGCCAATCTTTATAAGTCACTGTCATCTTCTGCACAATTTTCTTAATGTTCTTATTTGCTGCTTCTACAGCCCCATTCATCTTCGGTCTGTAAGGAGAAGAGTTGTGGTGCTGTATCTTAAATTGCTCGCAGAGCTTAGTGATCATCTTGTTATTGAGATTGGTACCGTTGTCTGTAATAATTCTTTCTGGGATGCCGTATCGACAGATCAGGTTATGCCGAATGAACCGTGCCACAACAGTCTTGGTTACCGTAGCGTAGGAAGCTGCTTCGACCCACTTCATGAAATAATCAATCGCTACCAGGATGAAGCGATGCCCATTAGATGTCGTAGGTTTAATCTCACCGATCATGTCTATACCCCACATTGCAAACGGCCAAGGCGCAGTCAGAACATTCAAAGGAACTTGAGGAACATGCACCTTGTCTGCGTATATCTGGCATTTGTGGCATGTCCGAGAGTGTTGGTAGCAGTCAGCCTCCATTGTGGACCAGAAATACCCTGCCCGAAGGATTTTCTTCACCATAGTGTATCCACTGGAATGTGTCCCGAAGGTCCCTTCATGTAGCTCTTCCATGATCCTTTCTGCTTCTGTCTTATCCACACAATGCAGCAAGGTCGAATCATGGTTTCATTTATACAGGATACCGTTGCTAAGGAAGAACTTCGCTGCGAACCTTCTCAGAAACTTCTTGTCATTGACAGAGGCACCTTCAGGGTATTCCTGAGCTTCCAGATATCTCTTCACCTCATGGTACCAAGGCTTCTCAGTCACCAATTCAGTCTCGAGATCACAACAGTATGCCGGTTCTTCCAATTTCCAGATGATGATCCGGGGAGCCTCATTATCCCATTTGACCTTGAACATAGAAGACATCATAGCTAACGCGTCCGCCAGCTGATTCTCCTCTCTTGGGAAGTGTTCAAAGGTTATCTTCGTGAAGTGAGGGATCAATGTCAACACACATTCTCTGTAAGGAATAAGATTCGGATGTTTCGTATCCCACTCTCCTTTGATCTGATTGATCACAAGAGCGGAATCTCCGAAGACACTCAGAAACTTGATCCTTAAGTCGATCGCAGCTTGAAGACCCATGATGCATGCCTCATACTCCGCCATGTTGTTGGTGCAGTTGAAACATAAACGGGCAGTGAGCGGAGTATGAGTACCTTGAGGGGATATGATTATGGCGTCGATACTGTTACCCAAAGCATTGGAGGCTCCGTCAAAGTGCATAGACCATCGGGATCCTTCCTCAGGTCCTTCATCCGGTCCCGGTACTTCACAATCAGTCACAATCATGATGCTCTCTTCTGGAAACTCGAAGTTCATTGACTGATAGTCATTTACGGCCTGATGTGCCAAGTGGTCTACCAATACACTTCCCTTGATGGCTTTCTGAGTTGTGTACTGAATGTCGTATTCCGTCAAGATCATCTGCCATCTTGCTATTCTCCCAGACAGAGCAGGCTTTTCAAATATGTACTTTATAGGATCCATCTTTGAGATCAACAAGGTAGTGTGGGTCAGCATATACTGTCTCAGCCGGCGAGCAGCCCATACCAAAGCGCATCAAGTTTTCTCAAGCAGTGAGTATCGGGTCTCACAGTCGGTAAACTTTTTGCTAAGGTAATAAATGGCATGCTCTTTTCGGCCAGACTCGTCATGCTGCCCCAGCACACACCCCATTGAGTTGTCAAGTACTGTTAGGTATAATATCAGAGGTCTCCCTTCAACCGGTGGCATAAGGATGGGTGGTTCTTGGAGATACTCTTTAATTCTGTCAAAAGCAGCCTGACATTCATCATTCCAACGTACTACCTGATCTTTCTTCAGCAGCTTGAAGATTGGCTCACAGGTAGCAGTCAGGTGTGAGATGAACCGAGCAATGTAATTCAGGCGTCCTAAAAAGCCTCTGACCTCTTTCTCTGTCTTAGGAACTAGAATCTCTTGAATAGCTTTGACCTTGGCAGGGTCCACTTGAATACCTTTATCACTTACCACGAAGCCTAGCAACTTTCCAGATCTTACCCCGAAGGTGCACTTGTTCGGGTTCAACCTCAGCTTGTACAATTTCAACCGGTCAAACAACTTCTGCAGATGATCAAGGTGCTCTTCCTCAGTCTGGGACCTTGCGATCATGTCGTCAACATACACTTCTATCTCATGATGGATCATGTCATGAAATAAAGCAACCATGGCCCGTTGGTAGGTTGCCCCAGCGTTCTTCAGTCCAAAAGGCATGACCTTGTAGCAGAAGGTGCCCCACTGAGTAACAAATGTAGTCTTTTCCATGTCCTCAGGTGCCATCTTGATCTGATTGTAACCTGAAAAACCGTCCATGAAAGAGAACACCTTATGCTGAGTCGTGTTGTCAACAAGGACATCAATGTGAGGTAGAGGGAAGTCATCTTTGGGGCTGGCCCTGTTCAGATCCCTGTAGTCGACGCATATTCTGACCTTACCGTCCTTCTTTGGTACCGGCACCACATTAGCAACCCACTGAGGGTAAGAAGTCACTGCGAGAAACCCGGCATCAAAATGTTTCATAACCTCGGCTTTGATCTTCTCAGACATCTCTGGACGCATACGACGGACCTTTTGCTTAACTGGAGGGCAGTCTTCCTTAGTAGGCAAATGATGGACCACAATATCGGTATCCAACCCGGGCATGTCTTCGTAGGACCAGGCAAAGATCTCCATATAATCATGTAGCATCTTAGTCAACCGTTGCTTCACGCTGAGCTCTAGGTTGGCACCAATCTTTACCTCTTTCCTGTCTGCCTCAATACCCAAGTTTATTATTTCCACTGGCTCTTCATGTGGTTGAATTGCCCTCTCTTCCTGGAGTAACAGTCTTGCAAGCTCTCCAGGCACTTCGCAATCATCTTCACCTTCGTCTTCGGCTAAGTTGATCGGATTTTCGAAGTCATAACTGGCAATAGCAGAGTCATTACCAGTGAGATCCAGAGTGGATTGAAACCTGTATGAGTGAGTGTGTGTAAATACAGCTGTTTTGAAATATGTATAAAGGAAGGAAAGATAGAAAAGGAGCATAAGATTTGAAATGCGAGAAAACGTCCAAGATTTTCATTTATGATATATGAAATGACAATTTATATGCCCTCACAAATGAAGCCAACGGTGTCTCGGGGTAAGACACCGGGCCATAGAGTTTTATTTATTGTTTATTACAAATAACAAAACAAAGAAGTTTATTACTGCGTAACAAAAGTAACAGGAGGATGGTCTTTGGCAATCCAATTGGTCAATCTGCCTTCAGTCGTCGGGTAGATCCAGCTATTGAACTCAGCTTCATCCACTTCATTATCCTCCCCAACAGCATTCACTCCTGGATTTGTAATGAGCACAGGAGGTCTTCTGGTCTTTGCCTTCCGCATAGCTTTCTGTCCCTCTGCAGTAAAACCCAGCCCAAACTTGTCAGTTTTCTGTGTAAAGTTGGGAAGCCTGCCCCAGTTAGTACATTCACCTTTCTAAACCACAGCCTGGGCATCCTTCAGGGAAGCCATCTTCAAAGGAACATCCTCTTCGACCGCTGTTTCTGCTGCTGCTGAAATTGGAAGTACCTCTTCGAAATGCTGAAAGGGGGTTTCAATAAACTCCCCGTCCATCTCAATATATCTGAAGGAATTCAAATGGCTCACCATATACTCCTCCTTTCCCTGCACAGTGACAATCTTCCCTCTGACGGGGTATTTTAGCTTCTGGTGCAAGGTAGAGGTCACCGCCCCAGCTTTGTGGATCCAAGGTCGACCCAGTAGACAAGAATACGATGGACGGATATCCATCACATAGAAAGTAGAATCGAACACTTGAGAGCCCACACGAATAGGAATGTCAACCTCTCCATGAACCATCCTCTTGGAACCGTCAAAGGCTCTGACGATAATATTGCTGGGTTTCAGTTCTAGGCCTTCACAATCTAAACGGTCTAAGGCTTTCTTGGGTAGCACATTCAAGGAAGAACCAGTGTCCACCAACACATGCGCCAGAGTAGTGCCTCTGCATTCAATAGAGACATGCAGGGCATCATTGTGGTCCCTTCCCTTTGCAGTCAGGTCAGCATCTGAGAAACCCAAGCCATTGTCCGTTGTCAGATTTGCTACGCAATCAGTGAACTGGACTGCAGATGTCTCCTGTGGCACATGGGCCATCTTGAGAAATGAGATCAAGGCCTTAGCATGGGCCTCTGAGCACAGTAACAAGGAGAGCATTGAGATCTTGGAGGGCGTATGCCCCAGCTGTTCCACAACATTGAAGTCGCTCTTCTTGATTATCTTTAGGATTTCCTCCATTTCTTGTTGGGAGGCTTCAGCAGTTATAGGTATTGGTGCCTCCATCTGGGCAGGCTCATCTTCAATCCCTTTGCCCCGAGCATTAGATGACTCGGCAGCAGGGGAAACAACTTGATCAGAAACAGGAACAGGTACACTTATAGGTGTTATAAGGAGGGGTCTTCGAGTAGCGGGCGGTGCAATGTCAGGCGAGAAGAGCCTGCCACTGCGGGTAACCTTGGCTGGGCCAGTAATATTGCTGATACTGGCGCCAGTGTTGAATTCTTGTTTGATTCCATTCACATACACATCTGCCCCATAGTGCCAGGGGACAGCTTTATCAGATACGTAGGGGAGAGGCCCCGGAACAGTAATAACAACAGGTGCGATAATCATGATTTGAACAGGCTTCCTTGGGAGAGCCTTGATTGGATTATTGAAGATTGTGACCACAGAAACTTCTTCTATCGGAACCAACTGAACAGCAGACTTCTTAAACAGAATCTTCTTGCTATCCATTAGGCTTTGGACGCCCAACTTCAGCAAAGGACAACCAGATGGGGAAACAGCACAGAACATGCAACCCTTACTGCAACCCGGAAATAAACCGGCCAGTAGTAGGTTCCTCTTGACAGTCTTCAAAGGAGTAGCTACATCATCCACAGAAACAGCGTATACATCTTCATCAACCGCATTTACTCCATGTTGGGGCATAGGAGCAGTTACCACATTCGGCCTCTCAGGCGCTTCAAACTGTATCTCTTTTGCGTCAATAAGGTCTTGCACCTTATTCCTTAATGCCCAACAGTCATCAGTGGAATGCCCCGGGCTATCGGAGTGATAAGCACAGCGGGCATTTGGATTGTATTTCGGGGAGGCAGTGTTCACAACTTTTGGGGCCTCTCTGACAGTCACTAGGTTGGTGGATAGCAACTGTGGCAAGATCTGCGACAAAGTCATACTCAAACGGGTGAATTCTCTTCTAGGTCTTTCAGCCCTCTGAGGATTGGTTTGCCGAGGAGCGGCAGCAGGCTTAGCAATCATTACCGCACTGACAGATTGGCGGCGCTCAGATTTCTCTTGTCTCCTGGAGCCATATACAGCACTAGCCTCCTTCTTGAAGGGTTTCTTCTATGAACTTGTAGACGCACCCTTCGGAATCTTACCAGACTTCAACCCAGCCTCAATTCTCTCTCCAGTCAGAATAAGATCAGTAAACCCTGCAGATGAGTTACCGATAAGATGGTTGAAAAATGGCCCAGATAGGGTCCCCAAGAACATGTCTACCAACTCCCGGTCAGTCAACGGAGGCTGCACCCTGCCAGCCAGATCCCTCCACTTCTGAGCGTACTCTTTAAAACCTTCGCTTGAACCTAGCGACATACCCTGGAGTTGGGTACGTGTAGGGGCAAGGTCGGCATTATATTGATACTGCTTATAGAAAGCAGTAGCCAACTCCTCCCAGTTACGAACCTTGGTCCCATCTAGCTGATAGAACCATTCGAGATGAGTCCCTGAAAGACTCTCCTGGAAGAAGTGGATCCACAAATTCTTGTCCACTGAGTAGGGTTGAATCTTCCGAACATAGGACCTGAGATGTAGCTTGGGACAAGACGCCCCGTCGTACTTAGTAAAAGATGGTGCTTTGAACTTACGAGGAATGATCACACCAGTAGACAAACCCAAATCTCCGAAATCCAGCCCAGGCACTTGTTGGATTTCTATAGCATTCAATCTGTCCTCCAACTGCTTATATCTATCTTCAGCCAGAGGATACTGCTCCTCATCAAAATCAGTCTCGTTGTCGGAGACTACCGGACTAGGACCTTTTTCCCCTTGGGGAGTACCCTTGCCTACAGAAGAACCAGCCTCTTCATTCTGCAGAGTATTGCCAAACCTTCGGCCTGAGTTGAAAAGAACAGTTCTTCTCTTCCTCTTCTTTTCCTTCTTCGGGATCAGAGCCTTCAGCTCTTCTTGGCCTTGAGCCAAACCCATGATTAGTTCTTGAAATTGCGCATTCTGCGCCTGAAGAGCCTTGATGGACATCTCAGTTGATGATGAGTCATGATTCATGATGCTGAAATAAACAGCGAAGAACTGTAAGCAACCTGAAAAGAGGAAAACCTGCTATGCACATGATGAATGGAATGCGTATGATTTATATTTTCAAAGACAATCGGGAGTCAACTTTGTAGACAAAAAGGAACACACTTCATTAGATTCAACTTTGAAACTTAAATTGTTCAACAGATTGCCCTTAGGCGTTACATGAAAGGAAATACTGAAAAGGGAAGTAAAACTGTAAAAGAACATCCAGAGCTCCTTATTGATCCCATGGTCTCCTCTTCTCAGTACGGATGTAGTCATTCAGAGCTCGCTCATTCTCCAACTGCTTTGTCAGCTTCTGGATCTTCAATTCCTGCTCGTTGAACTTTTCCCGGTAAGAATCCCGTTCTTCTCGCAGTTGCGACCAAGATCTCTTTAATGTCTCATAATCAGTAGGTATCTGAGGAGGAAGGACAGTTGGAGGAACACCATCTTTGTCAGGACACTCAAGAATGACGGGTCTGACAGCTTCATACGGCATACCTAACTTCTGAGCACGGATGCGAACCCATTTGTAGTAGGCTTCCATAGGTAAAGAAGTCTTTGGCCCCAACTCTTGTGGGTCAGCTTTATGAACTTTGTCCCAAGCCTTGATGAACCTACGATGTAGCTCGTCACTATCCACCTGAAACTAAAAACTGATGTGAGGCACCAAGATCTCATGGGGGCCAGCTCTTCTGGCTCTTCTAAACTGACGGAGCGCTAGACATGGATTGTAAGAGATCCCTCCTTGGGTACCAATCAGAGGAACATTAGGGTATTCCCCGCATCGATCAATAATAGCTATCTCATCCAAACCTCTGTAAGTCCAAATGATGTCTTTATCGGTGAGAGACATTAACCTATGAGCCCAACCTCTTCCTTCTTGGTTCTTCAGCACGAACTTAGGGAGGTGCAAAATAAACCACCTCACCAACAAAGGGATACAACACCATAGGGTTCCTCGTCTTCGGGTAGTACGAGCATGAAGTTGTTGCAAGATGTCACCCAAGAGAGTGGGCACCGGATTCTGAGACATAAAGATCCTTATGGCAGTGACATTGATGAAGTTGTCAGGATTAGGAAACAAGACTAACCCATAGATTAAGAGAGCCAAGATGTCTTCATATGCCCTAAAGTCCAGGTCATTCCAGAAACTGTTAGCCTTACCAATCAGAAACTTGGCCAAGAAACCCTTAACTCCGCTTCTAGCTACCCAGTTGTCCATTACCTCTTGATGTGTCAAGGGAAGAGCTGCAGCAACATCCTCAAGCCTGAGGGTCTTTTCCCAACCAGTGAAGGGAGTCTGATCCAAGATAGGGATACCAAGCAAATCAGAGAACTCTTCCAGGGTAGGGACCAGCTGGAAGTCTTGAAAGGTGAAGCACTGGTACAGAGGGTCATAGAACTGGGTCAGAACACTCATCAACTGTTGATCCCGCTTTGCAGTGACTAAACTGAGAAGAGAACCATGCCTCTGAATGAAGGAAGTGGTATTTGGAATTCTGCTAACCAACTCTTCAAGCAACTCAGGTGAATGAACAAAGTTGAACCGGATAGTATTCCTTCGCACAGGCATCATGATGTCCTACAAAACAGAGCAAAGGTGAAACCCTCTTGTCTTTGAAATGGTCAGTCCTTATGCAGGATGCATGCAATGCTCATGATGTTATGATGTTATGATAAAGCACACCACAAATAGATACAAAGGCAAACATGGTAAGGCACACAAGTCACACAAGACAGACCCTTAAAGTTTAGGCCAGCATGAGGTCTAGGTATTACCCTCTTTCAGTTTGTTGGTTCATACCTGTCCTATCAAAGTAACTGGGTTCTTAGAGGATCCCAATATCATTGACTACCCTCAATCGGTCATAACTCCAGCATCACAATCTTTTCTTGCGGACAGAACCATCACGAGAGTTTAGCCTCAATGGGCGTAGCATACTGCTACTGTTCTAATGGCCAAGTTGTGTCATTTAAGGTTCTAAGGTTGTTGGTGCTTAATGACTCCTCAGAAGACCCATATTCTCCTCGTTGCAACACAAGGGATATCGGTACAGACCAAGGTGCCACACCAACGTAGCCACTGCTTCACCCATGTCGGTCTACGCCGGACAGGTCCCTCACAGCTTATGCTACCTAACAGGGTATCCCCAGATCCGGGTTAGGATCTATGTAACTCCCATGCAACCCACAAATTTAAAGCAGACAAGTCAATACAATTGAAAACACAGTTATGAACTAACCCTAAGGTACACCTCACTTTATAAGTTTTTCCCCAGCAGAGTCGCCAGTTCTGTGATCGGTGGATCTGGAACTGACTGTTTAACGCTGGTTCGCGAAATGTCGCGGAAGCAAGAGTCGCCACCGTCTTTTATTTTCTCCAAATGGAAAGGACAAAAGCACAGAAAAATTCCTTATGAGATTGCTCTCGGTTCGGGAGGTAGGTTATAGAAAGGGAAGGTGTTAGCACCCTTTCTATCCATGGTTATCCATGGGCTCTTAGATACTTGCTCATTGTGTTTTCAAAAATGGTTTGTTTGCTTTTCAATTGTGGGTTTTAAAAAGTTTCTTTGAAAATTTCAGTTCGACTCTTGTATCGGTCCTCAAGAGTGTTTGAAAAAATTGTTTTCGAAAGCTTTTTGAAAATGTGTCGGTGTGAAAAGTATTTTTGATTTGTTTTTGAAATTAGAGCAAGTATTAAGAGTCGTCTACCTACCCTAAGGAATTCGTCTGTGTAACTGTCCTTTGAAGTAGTGCCATCCCACCATTGAGAGGTAGGTATCACCACCGTTGGAGGTGTTCGGGTCAATTCGAGGTTTGGGACATGGTGATCACCAGAGCAATGGGAAGACACCTTAGAAGCTACCCTCATGCCAGGTTCCCGGATCATGAGGACTTACTAAGACATCCTCTACTCGACGATCACCTTTCGAGGCAAGGCAACAGTGAGGCGTACCCTAGGGGTGGTGTGTGATTTGTGTGTCGTTTTCAGATATTTTTGTCTTGTCGTGTCAAAGTGATCTATGCGTTTGTTTTTATTTTAGGCCATTCATTCTTGCATGCATTTATTTAACAGTTAAAAAAGTGCGAGAAAGGTAAAGTTCTAAACTATTACAAAGGCGCGGGTCCACATCGCCAAAATTTAATCCAGGACCCGATTTGACAGAAAATAAAGAAATAAAGTAAAGTGCGAGAAATTAAGTTTACACGGCTTTGGGAGAGTTACATAAATATTTAAAAGAAGGAAATAAATAAAATGCGCGAATTGGAATTAAAATTGGAAACGAGGGCGTTGGACCCTTTTAAATTAAATTATGATTATTAAATTCATGAAATTTAAAAAGAAAAAGAAACTATTTTTTGAGTTTTTGGTGTTTATGGTTTTTTATGTGAATTAAATAAAATTAACTAATTAACCCTAATTCTAGTTTTTTTTATTTATTAAGAAAATATTAAACTTTAACCTAAAATTAAACCTAATTGATTAATTGCAAATATTTACAAAAATAATATTAAATAATTAATTATGGTGAGGAAAAGAAAAAAAAAAGAAAAAAAGAATGGAAAATTACTTGAAACCCTAATTCTACCAATTTTTAATTTATTAAGAAAATATATTAAAATTACACCTAGAACTAAATTAATTAATGATTTATTTACGAAAATATTAGTTAAATAAAATATATTTTGAATTTTGTAACTTTCTGATTTTTATATTATTTTATATTTTATGAAAAAAAACAAATTAAGTTAAAGAATTTAAAGGAAACTAATTAAAATATAAAATAGAAAATATAAACATAGCAAACCTTGGGGGGTTCTGCCCCTAATTTGGAGGTGTAATTGTAGCATTCAGGCCCAATGCTTTGAGGCCTTATTTGACTTTTCTTGCCAGCGTGTGGCACCTTTGACTTGTGCCTATGATGGTCCTTGAATCCTGGCCCTTGGTTGAATGCAATGGGACGTGTGGCGCGTTTGATTGAGGAGCGTATGGTAGACGCTTTGGACTGAAGCTACACAAGAATATGATTAAGAGAAAAATATAAGGAAAGGGAGGGGGACCTGGGATCGAACCCAGGTCCTGTTGGTTACCAATGCTATGCTTGCCACTAAACCATCAACGCGTTTTGGTTATATAATAGGAAATAAATAATATGAAATAAAACAAAAGTTAGTGGACAGATTGGCGCGAGAATTCAAATCACCCTATCATGTCCTGACACTTCATCATCTTCCTCCTTGTTTTGTTTTTTTCCTGAAACATGAAAAGGTTAGCGGGGGTTTTAAACCCCCCCAAAATATGCTTTATCCAAGAATAGCGAATAGCTCATGGTAGCTCATAAATTGAGCGCGAGGTGTGTGTTGTTTTCGTCCAAGCATGCTGATTTTAACCATGGTATTATGGTGTCTCAATTTTACAGTAGTGAGAAACGCCCAATTTCAAGTTCGAAGAACCCTAGCATCCTTTAATGGTGAATCCTTATATAACGCGTGAAAACTCAATCAAAGCATATGGTTAGTTTCAGAATCATCCAATTAGTGTGAATCCATAAAAAAAATGCAATGAATATGCTTGAATATTAAAACACGATTATGCATAAAATTGAAAACAGTTTGACTTATAACTACCAATTCTTGATGCTTCAGGCTATGATATTGATTGAGTCTCCTTCCTTGAAGTCTCAGCAAGCCAATGGAACAATTCTTTTGGCTTGAATCGCCCTAGAACCTAGTTTTCAGTATTGGACTTTTTTGAGAAAATTGCAAGTTTGGCTATGGCTTTTCTGCGCAGCTGGGAGGTCCTTTGGAATAGGGTTAGCTTTGCACTTATGTATGGAATGATTAGGGTAAGAATTCAGAGCCAAAAGATCCTTGCATTGATGTGGAAAATATTTGATTTTCAAGCCATGAGTTTTCAATCTTTTTCATGCTATTTTGGTTTAAATCATATCCAATCACCATAATTCCTTCCAAATCTGATCATACACGAAATCTTAAGCCTATTCCATGCACAAAAAGATTTAAAAAGTTAGGTTTAGTATTTTCCACATATTTATTTTAATTAAATGAATTATTAATAATTAAAAATCCAAATAAATAAATAAAAATGATAAAAAACTTCCCTTTGGGCCAAATGGTCGTGCACATGCTTTGGATGATGAATTGTGGAAGAAAAAGAGGCCCATTAGCATTTTTAAGACATTTGAAGCAATGTTGACTTTTCAAAATAACCAAAAATTTCCCAACTTCCACAAGGCATATCTTGCTCAATTTTTAAGATTTGCTCATGTTCTTGGACATTTTGGAAAGGTCTTGAAGTCCTCTAACCAATGCCTTTGGTCCCATGTCATTTTGATTTACCAATCTCAAGTTATGGCCTTTGACTTAAAGTCCCTTTTTGTTGACTTTTGAAAATGACCTATAATGTTGAAATTGATAACTTTTTGTGAGAGCATTTCTTGGACTTGAAGTGTGAAGAGGAGTTGTAGGAAATGTCTTTCTCTTCAAAATGAGCTTTGGATGGAAATTTTCTGATAATCCATGTGAAAGTTATGCCTTGGTCAAGTTATAGTTGACTTTTTCAACTGTCCAAATATGGAAACTTTTGCATCTTGAGACTTTTTGAGCCAAGCTTTGAGAATCATGATCAAGCATTGATCAAATGGTGTTTGTGGCTTCAAAATGAGATGTTGACCAAAAATTTGAACTTTTGACTGTCAAATGACCATTTTGCCCCTACAGTTGACTGTAGTGCAATTAGGGTTTTTGACTGTACAATTTTGTGCTGTAAGTCTTGAAACTTGGTATGAGGATGCTTGACCATGCTTATAGGCATGTGGGACTTGATTGGACCCTTGGAAACTTCATTTTCTTTGTCAGAACCAAACCCCTAATTTTGACTGTTAGGAGGCCCTTGAACTGTGCAACCTTTGGGGAGATTTTGAAGCATTGTCTTGGCAAATCTTGAAGAATATGGGAGGGCAAATTTTGGGGTACAACAGGTACCACGTGGATAAGTGATATATGGTACATCATAAGGTATGATGTCCATAAGCTTAATTGGGCTTTTAGCTTATAGCCTTAATTGGGCTTTTAGCTTGTAGCCCACACGAGTGATTCTATAAATAGATCCCTTGTGATGAAGCAATTTCACTTGATGCAATTTTGTTTTTGATTCTCTCTCTCACTCAAGGTTTCCGTTCGTGATCAGCTAGCACTGTGACCGGAAGTGATCTGTTCGTGTGGACTGAGTAGAGGCGTTGTTCTTCATCAACGCTCGTGATCACAACATCAAAGGTCTGAATCGCCACAAGAGGTAAACATTTATATCACTGACCATGCTCATTCGTAAGGATCGCTAAAGGAAATTTTAAATTCCGCTGCGCTTTTGATCGCAATTTTCCTTCAATTCGTTCCTCTGGTCCAAAGATCCTCCCTCAGCTTTGCAAAAATTCCTCTATTTATAGAGAAAAAGAATGGACATGTTTTCAATAGCTAGCCTTGCAAAATAATAAAATAATAGGTAACGTGAAAGTACATGTGGGGGGGCCTCTTAGCAGTTGGGGTGCAGAAGATTTGACTTATGCTTTTTGGCATTGCTTGTGCTCAGACCAAATTCAAGTTGAAAGTTGCTTTTGTGATAAAAGTACTCTCTATGAAAAGAAAGAGTATGTAGCCTTTAACCAATAATAGTAGTATCTAAAAGACAAAGTTTAAAACCCTTGTACAAGCTTCTGATTATGTAAAGATTTGGAAGCAACATAGCCTAGCAAATGAGATTTGGTCTTGAGTCGAATGCAAGAATGAGATCGAAGAGCACTTGTTCGAAGGAAGCCTTTGCCTCAGTCGAAGCTTGTGGTCAAAACAAGCTAATGCCCTGTCGAAGCTTGTATCGAAGAAAACATATTTCCAAATCAAAAGCTCATGCTCGAAGGAAGCATATTTCCCAATCGAAGCATGTGGATCGAAACAAACATAAAGGGAGTCATTGCCTTATGTCTTTTTAGTATGAGGGAAGTTCCTGGCTTCTGAGTCGAAGGGTGTTCCTTCAAGGGAAGCAAGAACTTAGTCAAATCTTGTATGAAGATATCTCTTGGCTCAAACGAAACTTGTGAGAGGCAAAGTCTGCAAGAGGCCCTTGGTGCAAGTGGATTCGAAGGAGGTTTCAAATCCAAACGAAGGATGTACCCAAGTTGCATTCGAAGGAGGTTTCCAATCCAAACGAAGGATGTACCCAAGTTGCATTCGAAGGAGGCCAAGAGTCAATCGAAGAGTACTGAATCGAAAGAGACCTGTTTTCCTCCAAATTTTTCAAAATGTTATTTTTATCTGTTTTCTCCCTTTTTTGACAGTTTCCTTTTAATTTTGGTATTGGAAAATCCCAATGCACTTGTTCAAGCTTGAACCTTGAAAATCCTGTTAAGAAAAATCCTTGAGAATTGAGAGGGCAAATTTTAGGGTACAACAGCTGCCCCTGTTCAATCTTCTTGAACTTGAAGAGTTAGATTGGAAAGTTTGTCGTTCGCGACTCGAAGGTAAAAGATGATTGGACACTAGAGTGCCCAAAAATTTTCACTCGTCAAAGCATATTTGAGGGAATGGGCTTAAAGATGCCATTTGGAGATGTGACCGAATCTTGTCGGAGATGGGCTTAAAGATGCCATCCGAGAATGTTTGTTGAATTGTATGTTGTAGGTGAAAGGGCGAGTATCAGAAAGGTATCCGTGTTTGGAGCATCTCTGAACCGGGTGTCTGAATAAGCAATAGATTAGCATCCGTGTTTGGAGCTTCCGTAAACTGTTTTCAGAAATCCTTGAAGTTTGAAATTTGCTAAACTTATCCTGCAACGGGTAAAATATTAGCTGAAACACAGAGTTATGCTGTATGATGCAATGTATGTGTTATATGAATGTAATGAATGTGCATGTAAGCTGATTAGCCGTCTTGCTGAGGAAGATAAATCCTGGATAGCTGGGGATAATAAAATCTTTGACCGCCGTCGGGGAAAGTAAATCCTTGACTGCTGCCAGGGATTGAAAATCCTTTGGTCGTTGAAAATGAGAAGTCCTGGGACCACTGTTGAGGAAATCAGGAGTTTGGGTTGTATGTCAATCTACTGGGGATTCCTGTTTTGAGGAGATCTTCGCCGGGGAATATCTGAAAAACTCTGTGAGGAATTGAGAATGAGAGTCTTCATTCTGCTTGGGGAATTAGTGTTTAGGAGCCAAGAACGAGAATCTTTGATCTGCAGGGGATTTGAAATTCTGACAAATTCATGCTGAGAGTAAAGAAAACTCCAGAGAATCAAGGATGAGAGTCTTGATTTTGTTGGGGAGTAAGAACTCTGTGGGGAATAACCATACTGTTGGAGAGTAGCTATCCTGCTGGAGAGTAAGCTCAGGGCTCTAGAAAAAGCTGATTCCACTTTGAGAATGGGAATCTTCATTCTGTCGGGAATATCGGGAATCTAGGTTATATGCCACTTTGAGAATGAGAATCTTCATTCTGTCGGGAATATCAGGGGGTTGGTGTGTATATACCACTTTGAGAATGAGAATCTTCATTCTGTCGGGACTATCAGGAGATTGGGAGTATGCCAATCTACCAGGGAAGCAAAAATGAGAATCTTCATTCAGGCGTTTGGGTCAGGAGGTTGGGAGTATGCCAATCTCTTGAGGTTTCAGGGATGAGAATCTTCATTCTGTTAACAGTATCAGGAGCTTGGGAGTATACCAATCTTCTGAGGTTTCAAGGATGAGAATCTTCATTCTGTTAACGGTATCAGGAGCTTGGGAGTATACCAATCTTCTGAGGTTTCAAGGATGAGAATCTTCATTCTGTTAAGGGTATCAGGAGCTTGGGAGTATACCAATCTTATGAGGTTTCAAGGATGAGAATCTTCATTCTGTTAAGGGTATCAGAAGCTTGGGAGTATACCAATCTTCTGAGGTTTCAAGGATGAGAATCTTCATTCTGTTAACGGTATCAGGAGCTTGGGAGTATACCAATCTTCTGAGGTTTCAAGGATGAGAATCTTCATTCTGTTAAGGGTATCAGAAGCTTGGGAGTATACCAATCTTTTGAGGTTTCAAGGATGAGAATCTTCATTCTGTTAAGGGTATCAGGAGCTTGGGAGTATACCAATCTTATGAGGTTTCAAGGATGAGAATCTTCATTCTGTTAACGGTATCAGGAGCTTGGGAGTATACCAATCTTCTGAGGTTTCAAGGATGAGAATCTTCATTCTTGAGAGAAACAGAATTTTAGGAGCTTCATTTGTCCATTATTCTGTTGGTGAGTTGTTTCCGTTTGAGATTTAGGAACTTGTCCGGAATTCAACTAGAGTAAAAGCTTTGTCGAAATTTAGGAACTTGTCCGTAATTCGACCGAAGAAAAGCTTTGTCGCTTGAATTTGATTGTACCTTTCCTGAAAGGTAAAGGTTAGTGGCATATATCAAACAATGATGTTCTCAAAATAAATGAGATCGCGTTGCATGATGTCTTAATGCACAGAGGTGTAATGTTTTTCAAGATGACCTTTCGCTGGGGAAAATAAATCCCGAGCTGATGAAGGAGAAAAGAGTTGGATTCTTCATCTCTCATATTGAAGAAAACCAGAATAAATCGCTGGGAGATTTATCTGAAATATCAAAAACCCGGAAGATTTTCCATTAGCATAAGAATTAGGTAGATCTTAGTGTTGATCTGACCAAAACAGAGAGGGTCTTGGATTAATTTTGACTCAACCGGATGATGGAGGAATCTCTGACGACCGTAACTTCCAACAGGTGATGAAGGAATTTTTGACGACCGATCAATCTGTGTACGTTATGATTGTTGTTGAAATGTAATTTTGTTTTGGAGAATAATTCCTTGACAAATGTTGGGGAAATAAACCCATGACTGCTGGTCTTCTAGAGAGGTGATGAACTTCTCGAGGATGCTTGAATTTCTTTTCAGAAATATTTCGGAGAGATTCGTCACTGCCCCTAGTCTCAAGTGCTTGTGGTACTGCCAGGAAACTTGGATTGTACGTAACCCTTTGATGAGATTGACGTTTAAATGCCCCAAGTGATGGTGAGGGAGACTTGCCCCAGGTTAATCTGTAATTGAGAGATTTCTTGAAATCTTGACTGGACTGCCCCAGGTTTAATGGATTTTGAAAGATTTGTTGAAATCTTGACTGGACTGTCCCAGGTTTACTGGACAATACCATATCAAGTCCCCTTTTGCTGATAGGAGATTTTTGCCACGGGAGTGTCATCCCACTTGAAGTGATTTTACTCACTAAGAGAGCTTTCATTCCTACGAACATTCACTGTATGAATTTCTTCGCTGTCAAACAAATAACCATGTGCAAACAACGATATTCAAATAATGCAAAGTTTATGCTTGTCTCGAAGTTTTGAAAAAATGCGTTTTTTAGCAGAAAACTTTTTATAAGACAAATTCAACACAAGATTTAGGACAAAGCCTTACAGGAGTCAGGATACCTTTTGTAACAGTATGCTTTCGAACTAACCCATGCTTCAATTAGGAATTTTGAAGGGTTATAACGTGGCTTGGTTCACGGTTTAAGAAACAAAGGATAAAGGCCCAAAGTATATTTGTACCCACCCGCTCTTCATGATGTTCTTCAATCCTAAACTCAGTTAATTGTGCATCGAACTCTATTCGAATTTGGAACGACGTTTTGGTGATGGTCCACACAAGCTGAAATTGTTGGAAGGCAGTCATTTTTGCAACATTTTTCATGTTGTTGAAGATTTATAACGACCTCTTTCTTTTGATTCATTATCCCTAACTTTTGCCTAACTGTTCCTGTTTTCGAGATTACAGTCAGCGGGATGCCCCAGCTTTCTTAAGCCTCCCTTGTAGGTTTTGGCTCAGTGGGCTTTTTTTTTTAGAGATAATGACTGCCTATGAGATAAAGAACCATCACTGTCTTTTAGTTCCAAAGGAATGTTTTTGATGTCATTCGTTGTATTACGAACTGAGAGTTTGCGACTTCAATGCGCATCTTTTGAATTAACTGAGAGACTACCCTGCCCCAGGTTTGATTAAAGGTTTCAACTTGTGCTTAAAACAGAAAACTTCTACTTCTTTGGCTTGAAGGGGTTGACTAGGGATTATCTTCCTTATAACTCCAGTGTTTAGGATTTGAAAGAAACGCATGTACATCGTCAGCAAGGTCTGTCCAAAAGCATACTGTATGAGATTATGGTATTGTTTCGTCATCCTCCCTCTAAAGACTTGTAGCTTTTTTACAAGGGTTAAATGTCATAAAGAAAGTAGAAAGCATAGTTCAAGAATAGTGAAAACAAATGGATGAATTCAAGACAAACATATGCAATGCATTAATGAAACAGAGTTTGACATCAACAAATAATTGTTTGAATAAGAAATTACAACTTGAAAATTCAAATGAAACAAAAGTCTCTTAGTTCAAACTTTGTCATTTCAGGTGGAGAACCCTCAGCGGAAGATTTTCATCTCGCCATCTGGCATGAATTCTAGCACTCTCTGTCAATCAAGTCTTGGATCTTGTTTTTCAAAGCCCAACAGTCATCGGTGTCATGTCCAGGACTATAGGAGTGGTATACACAAAATGCATCGGGGTGATAGCCAGGAGCAGAGGTATTGGGATTCCGAAGAGGATCCTTTAAAGCAAGAAGATTGACCTCCAACAAGTGTTTCATTATTAGAGATGATGGTATGTCATTCTCAGAGAAATGTCTTCCAAACGTATTTTTCTTACACCGATTACCCCGTTGACGCTGGCGAGGTTGTTGCTGGGCTTGTGACCCTGAAGCAAGTTAGGGAGCCTTTCCCTTGTCTTCTTGTCTCAAAGGAGGTTGAATGATGACTTGATCTTTAACCCTAGTTGTTTTCCCCATTTGGTTATCTTGAAGTAGTTTGTTGACGAGGACTCTGAGCTCCTCTTGTCTTTGAGCCAGGTCTTGAATGAGAGCCATCTGGCCCACCAGCTGTCCCATCATCTGGATCTTCATTGTTTCCAGCTCAATCTATAGCTCTTCCAATTGATCATTCCTGGCGCCTCCTGGATTACCTAGGACCATGCCCCTTGTGAGGAGAGCTTTCACTTCTTCTTGCCCCTGGGACAGGTTCAAGAACATTTCTTGAAGTTGAGCGTTTTGAGCCTGGATATCTTCGACAGTTCTCTCTAGAGCCATCTCTACTGAAATAAACAGTAGGAGAATAAGGAAACCTGAAAGGGAAAACCTGTCATGATACAATGCATGATATGTGGATGCCTGTTTTCAAGGATCTCGCGGGGTAAAGACAAGGAAATGTTAGAGGTTGAACTTCGGTCAACATCTTTGATTGGAGAACTTTTGTATTGGTGGATGTCTTTCCACGAGAATCAAGCTCACCATGTCAAGTGGGTCATAGCCCTCGATTCAAGTTGTTGTACTTGATCTTCGACGGCGTTTGTTTTAGAGGAAAGTGAAAACCTCTTTCCCTTTGGTAGACGTCTGGTTCAACGTGGCCCTGTATCAAAGACCCTCGAGATCCTTGAAATGGTTATTGAAAATGCTATGGTATGATGTTATGTACAGGTATGCAAAAGTAAGCAAGTGTATATATAGGTAATCATATTCACACAAAGCAAACAAGTCTTTAGGTTTAGGCTTGCATGGAGTTCGTAGGTAAGTACCCTCTTGAAGTTAGTTGGCTCAACCTGTCCTAAAATAAAAACCGGGTTCTAAGGAGCTCAATATCACTGGATTATTTTCTGTGTTCATTGTTTTGGTTTTGCCACTTAACTGGAGACCAAAATATTCCAAGAAAACAATCCTCAATGAGTGTAGTATCGAGTGTCTACCAACTTCGGACTGTACCAAAGCCGGTCACCTCACTACCCCTAAAAAGGCCAAGATGGTCAAGTAAGGTTCTAAGAGTTCGTTAGTGCTTCATGACATCACTCAGCGGCCCCGTATTCTCTTTGATTGACTCAAAGGCTACCGGTACCCACAAATATGTCACACTAACGTAGCTACTATTTTAACCATGTCGGTATACCCCACACAGTTCCCTCACAGTTTATTGTTACTTACCTAAAAGGTGCCCCCAAATCCGGGTGTAGGATTTAAAACAAACCCAAATAAGGAACCCAAAAAGTAAAGCAATCAAAGAAACCAAGGTAAGCATGTAAAGGTGATCTAAAACCCTAAGGTAACCCCACTTTTATAAATTTCCCCAGCAGAGTCGCCAGTTCTGTGATACGGTGGGAGAACTGACTTGAGGTTTTGCGTTTGTGTTTGCAAATGTTGCGGTTTAGCAAGAGTCGCCACCGACTTTTCTTTTATCCAAAAAGGAAAGGTGAAAAAGCACAGGAAATACCTTTAGAGATTGTTTCTTGAGTTCGGGGGGTAGATTATGAAAAGGGAAGGTATTAGCACCCTTTTCATCCATGGTTTTCCATGGGCTCTTAGTTACTCGCTAGATCACTCGCTTTTGTTTGAATGTGCTTGTGGTGTGTGTTTTGAAAGTATTTTTGAAAATGGAACTTCGTAATGGTTCTTGTTTCTATAAGAACGCCTACAAAGTGTTTGTTTCGAAAATAGTTCAAAGATGAGAGTGTGGGTAAAAATGTTTTTTTGTTGTGAGCAAGCGAGTAACTAAGAGTGAATCTACCTACTCGAAAGGTCTTAAATGTGCTTTTCCTCCTCCTTTAGATGTGGCTATCTTATCATTGATTTGGTAAGAAGCCCCATCGTTGGATGTGAAGGGACGAGTATGGGACGTTTGTATAGTCATAGAAGGCAACATATGGGTCATTTTAGCAATGTCGTTTTAGGGACTAGATCGTTTACCGAAGGCAACATCGAGGGTCATCGAGGGACTACGATCTTTTATCGAGGGTCTTTGCTAAAACGCCCATGTTCGAGGGACATGACTATTTTCCGATAGGTAACAAGTGGAATTACCCTAAGGGTGTAAGTGTGCAAATGTGTTTTATTTACATGCATTTAGTCTTTGATTAGGGGTTGTCTACTTGTTGGTTTTATCTTGCCATACACGCCTAATTACTAACATTTGTATAAATCAATAAAAATGCAGGAAATAAATATCCTACACTATTACAACCATATTGAAAGGCAAGAAAATATAAAGGCAAAAAAACAAAATAAAAAACAAGGAAAATGAGCTTTTCGACCCAGGCAGCAGCACCCTTCGACTTGCATTCTGTTGGCCTCCTTCGATTGGGGCTAGCACCAGTGAGGTCAAGGCCTTCGATTGGTCTGGAAGTCAGTGTATGGTGAAACCTTCTGGTTCTGCCTTGTTGCCTTGTTCGACTAGAGGTTGAAAGCAGTGAAGGAATGCCTTTCGACTGAGCCTGGAATTAGTGAAGGCATGCTTTTCGTCTGGGCCTGCAGGTCAGTGTATTCGAAGCAAGTGTGTGTGTGTGCTGAACATGTCTGTATCAAAGCATGTATATCGAAGCATGCATATTTTGTATTCCAACATTTTTAGGGGACTGTACAGATTAGTTCTTAAAGGAAAACACAAAAGATTAACATCGAAGGCCATGATTATTACATGTTGGTTTAGTAGATGAATCAATAAAGATGTTTGAAATGAAAGAGTTAAAGTCAGAGAGACTTACCTCAAAGCTGGTGTGTGGGATTCGAACTTGAACTGCTACCTGGATGTTTCTGGAATTCTAAGAGTAGTCACAGGGGGGTTTGCTTTTGGTTCGAAGAGTTATCACAGAAGGTTGTCTTTGAGTTTGAACAAACTTCTATGTGTGGGGTGTTCTTCAGAATCGAAAGAGGTGAGTGTTTGGGATTCTGGGTTTTTGTGATTTCTCAAGTGTTGATGAACTTGAGAGTTTTGTTGTGTTTGAGAAAATTTAGGGGATTCGTTCCTCTGGTCCAAAGATCCTCCCTCAGCTTTGCAAAAATTCCTCTATTTATAGAGAAAAAGAATGGACATGTTTTCAATAGCCAGCCTTGCAAAATAATAAAATAATAGGTAACGTGAAAGTACATGTGGGGGGCCTCTTGGCAGTTGGGGTGTAGAAGATTTGACTTATGCTTTTTGGCATTGCTTGTGCTCAGACCAAATCCAGGTTGAAAGCTGCTTTTGTGATAAAAGTACTCTCTATGAAAAGAAAAAGTATGTAGCCTTTAACCAATAATAGTAGTATCTAAAAGACAAAGTTTAAAACCCTTGTGCAAACTTCTGATTATGTAAAGATTTGGAAGCAACATAGCCTGGAAAATGAGATTTAGTCTTGAGTTGAATGCAAGAATGAGATCGAAGAGAACTTGTTCGAAGGAAGCCTTTGCCTCAGTCGAAGCTTGTGGTCGAAACAAGCTAATGCCATGTCGAAGCTTGTATCGAAGAAAACATATTTCCAAATCGAAAGCTCATGCTCGAAGGAAGCATATTGCCCAATCGAAGCATGTGGATCGAAACAAACATAAAGGGAGTCATTGCCTTGTGTCTTTTTAGTATGAGGGAAGTTTATGGCTTCTGAGTCGAAGGGTGTTCCTTCAAGGGAAGCAAGAACTTAGTCAAATCTTGTATGAAGATATCTCTTGGCTCAAACGAAACTTGTGAGAGGCAAAGTCTGCAAGAGGCCCTTGGTGCAAGTGGATTCGAAGGAGGTTTCAAATCCAAACGAAGGATGTACCCAAGTTGCATTCGAAGGAGGTTTCCAATCCAAACGAAGGATGTACCCAAGTTGCATTCGAAGGAGGCCAAGAGTCAATCAAAGAGTGCTGAATCGAAAGAGACCTGTTTTCCTCCAAATTTTTCAAAATGTTAATTTTATCTGTTTTCTCCCTTTTTGACAGTTTCCTTTTAATTTTGGTATTGGAAAATCCCAATGCACTTGTTCAAGCTTGAACCTTGAAAATCCTTGTAAGAAAAAGCCTTGAGAATTGAGAGGGCAAATTTTGGGGTACAATAGGTCCATATGCAACAATTGTAGTGGCCTTGTAGTAGACACCACATTCTTATATTTGAAAGTTGATTTTGTTTGTTTCCCTTTTTGACAAGCATCACAAAGTCTATCTTTGACAAATTTTCTCTTAGGAAATCCAATGACAAGATCATGCTTGATAAATTTATTCAAGTGTTCCATGTGAATATGAGCAATTCTTTTGTGCCAAAGCCATGAATCATCATTGTTCGCCATGAGACATTTTACCTTCAAAGATGGATCATCAAGGAAAATCATAAATATATTATTAATTCTTTTACCTTTAAGTATAACCTCATACGTGACTTCGTATTCTATCAAGCATTCATCTTTGATGAACTTGATCTTGAAGCCTTTGTCACATAGTTGGCTAATACTAAGAAGATTGTGCTTTAGTCCTTCAACATAAAGAACATCTTCAATGGATGTGAAAGGTGGTGCACCAACTTTGCCTTTGCCAATAATTCTTCCCTTATTATTGTCTCCATAAGTGACAAAACCCTTGGCCTTTAGCACTAGATTTGAAAATTGGTTTATGTCTCTCGTTATACGCCTTGAACAACCACTATCAAGATACCATAGATTGGAAGTGGTCTTCAAGCATACCTACAAAAATAAATTAGGTTTTATTAGTTACCCAAGTTGTTTTGGGTCCTTAATAATTAGTACCTTTCTTTACCCACACATAATGCAAACTTGCCACACTAAAGTTTCTAACATAGCAAGTATTAGGTGTGTGGCCTTTAATACCATAATAAAAACAAGTAGGTTCAAAGTTACTTCTATATCTATAAGGATAAGATTTCTTCTTAGGAGATTTTTTCTTTTTAGGATAATGATGAACCACTTTAGGTATGTTCACTTTCTCTTTGGATGATTGATCACTAGTCTTAACAAAGATAGTTTTGTTAGAACTTGGTTTTGAAAACTTTAAATATCCAAGCCCACTTTTATCATTGGAATATCTTTGTTGGCTAAGAACACATTTCAATCCAATTTGACCTTTTTCATATCTCTCAAGAACTATTTTTAATTGGACAATTTGGAAAGAAAATGATTCACAATTTTTGCATACAAAATACTATTTTTGTTCATCAGTTAATTTTTGTTTTTCATCTTTGAGATCTTTTTCCATAGTTTCACATTTTTCTTCTAAAGATGAAATTTGTTTCTTTTGAGATGAAATAGTTTTGTACAGAATTTTGCATTCATTTAATATTTCATCTATAGCACCTTGTACATCATTATCAAAAAGAGAAAATTCATTACTAACCTCATCATCTTCACTATCGGAATAGTGTGAGACCATCAATGTTAGATTTGCACTTTTGTCATTGTCGGAATCGGAAGAAGAACTTATCTCATTATCCTCCCATGCAACATAGGCCTTTTTGTTCTTAAAATCCTTTTTTTTCCTTTGTAGCCACCTTTCTTGGAGAGTTTCGGACAATTCGGCTTTATATGACCTTGCTTACCGTATTCATAACACATGACTTATTGTGTTGATGTGGAAACTTCCTTTTTCTTGAATTGTTTCTTTCTTTTTGCATGAGAAAAAGATTTGTCATTTTTACCAAAGAACTTACCAAGCCTTTTAACAAGATGCATGGAATTTTCATCTTCTTCCGGATTTTCTTCCTTTTCAACTTCCTTGGAATCTATCTTTAAAGCAATATTCTTGGATTTCTTCTCTTGATTTTCATGTTTTTCAAGTCTTTCGAGTTCCGTCTCATATTCTCGAAGTTTTCCAAATAACATTGCGGACGTCATTGTAGAAAGACTTCTCTTTTCAGAAATTGCCGTTAATTTTAGTTGTCATTCCCTAGTTAAAGATCTAAGCACTTTCAGATTTAATTCATCATTAGTTAAAATCTTACTAAGAGCACTTAGATGAATTTTTAAGTGCACGAATCTTTTCTGTAAGTCAAGGATGGATTCTCCGGGCTGCATTCGAAATAATTTGTATTCTTGACTTAAAGTATTTAATCTTGATCTTTTAACTTTAACGGTTCCTTCATGAGTTTCTACCAAGGTATCCCATATTTCTTTCACTGTTTTGCATGCCGAGACACGAAAGAATTCATCCATGCTAAGTGCACCTTGAAGAAGATTGATTGCCTTTTTATCATAGAGGATCTTTTTCTTATCATCTTCATCCCATGAAGTTTTAAGGCTTTGATGAACCAACACCGTTGACAACCGTTATAGGAACAAATAGACCATTTTCGACGGCATTCCATATTTCTTCTCCTTGTGCTTCTAGATGTGCATTCATGCGTATTTTCCAAAAAGTCAAAATATTCACCACAGAATAGAGGAGGCTTGTTGTTACTACAACTATCTCTAAAAATAAGATTTTGATTTGTGGAAGCCATTCTGGATTTTTTAGGAACAAGTTATCTATAACCTGCTCTGATACCAATTATAAGTACGAAGTGCACCTAAGAGGAATGATGAATTAGATACTTTATAATTTTTCTGGTTTTAGTGATGATGGATATTATTTTTCTGGTTTATGGTGTTTATGAAAGTAGTAAAGTGCAGAAAAATAAAGAGACACAAGAGAGTTATCCTGATTCCCCCTATAGTCCGAGAGTACTCCAGTCCCCTTTCAACATGAAAGAGATTTCCTTATAGTTGGCAACTTATACAACAACTACCAAACACCAAGAATAATCCTCTTGGACCAAGAACAATCCTCTTGGATTTTCACTATGTCAACAATGAGAACAATCCTCTCAAGGTGACCTACTTATTTCTAACAATCCTGGAAAAACAAGAGTATAAAAACCACTAATCTTATTTTCAAAAATCCTGAAAAATAAGAAAGTATACAACAATATTTGAGTGAGTAAGTTTGTAGAGTAATAATCACTTTAAGTGATTTTATCGATAATTTGATCTTCCCTTCCAATAACAATGATATACAATGACTCAGGACTTAGATTGCTCAAATTTTTCTGTTATACAAGATGTGAAAATGTGCAGAAAACTTTTTGAATAAAAATGAAGAAAGCTTGAGTTGAGTATTTGAAAATTTCAGAAAAAGATTGATTGGAAGAGGTTGTAAAATTATTTGAATCTTTGGCTATTTATATCTTCATAATACCTCTTTGAAACAACATGATTTTCTGTACAATGATCATGAACAATTGCCAAGATTCAGTACAATCCAGTATTCAAAAAGTGTGTGTGAAGAGGTATATGAAAATATACTGATTTAAAAAATGTACAATAAGCAATCGATTGCACCCTTGATGCAAAATGATTTGCACAGGTTCTAACATCCAAAAATTTCAAATATTTCCAGTGAGCAATCGATTCCACCTTTGTGTAAATCGATTGCACTTAAAAACATAAGCTTTTTCAAACAGAGAGTAATCGATTACACATATATGCAAATCAATTGCACGGGAAAACAGAAGCAAAAAACTTGAAAATGTGAGGCAAGCAATCGATTGCTCCAACATGTAAATCGATTGCTCAGTAATAAAAATTAATTTTTTGCTTAAGAAACTTGAGAAATAGTTTGGACAAGTTTAAAAACTTCTTTTGATCATTGAGCATCTAAGACTTAAGTTCACAGTAAGAATTGTTATTATACCTTATGAAATTTGCCAAGAGCTTAAACCAAGGACTTTTATCTAATGATGCTTTAGCTTAATCAACATACTTGCCTTCTTGTCATTATGGTTTGTCTTCATCAAAACAAAGTTCATTGAGAGGTTTGATATTACAACTCTTATCAGAGAGTTGAGAGGAAATAGAGATTTATACACACATGCGTTCGGGAGTAAAGAGAAAGTTGAAGACATCTATAACTCTTTTGTACCTTGCGTGAGTGGATTTGCACCGGAGGATAAATGGATGCGCTTCTCTGAAATGTGTCATCTAATAGCAAGTGCGTATGAAAGGGTGTGTATTAATCTTACAAGATACGATTTCTCGGAGACTTATTTCCCTCTGCGCACTGCTCCAACACCAAATCCCAATGATCGTATCATGTGTTGGGTGAGTTTCAAATCCGCGACATTTTGTTCAAGTGTATTTTGAAAACGGGATGCCCTATACCACCTACATCACTGGAGTGGGCGATTCATTTCACAATCCCATCTAAGAACTGACCGGACCAATTCCTTGAAAGGATGTAAGAGTACAACAAGTTGAACAAAATTGAAATAGAAAAAAATGGAGAAAAGTCAAAAGGGGTGCCACGGATGGGTTTGGCCGGCGATAATTTTTTCGGCTCATTTAAGTAGTTAGGTATCAGTTTATTGTAAATGTCATTTTGTTCATGTATTATGTTGTGGAAATATAACCATTTTTATAGTTTGACCAAAAGACAATATTTGAATACATGAAATTTTTTGAATGAATTGCTATTTCTGTTTTGTTTTTGATTTTTCACTTCTAGAAGACTAACTGCAGATCTCTATTAGTTGACTTGACTTATTTTCACTCCAAATCATTAATAAAAAAAGTTATCCATTTTGTAATTATTTTAATTTTGTCGATCAACAATAATTATTAAATGTTGGTGAGTGTTGATTTAGTTGATAAAGAATTGATTTTTTTTTTTTTTTGAAGATAATGAGTTGAATAACGAAAACTAAACTTCAAACTCATCTCAACCTAAAAAAAAAGTGATAGTGAGCGAAGGGATTGCTTTTTAGTTTGTCAAAGTATAAGGGAGGCTATTGTCTAGGGATTCTTAGAGGGAGAGATTACCCAATAACTTATGGATCTTAGAGAAGTACTATAGACAACCAATGGAGAGAGATGCCTTTTGATGGCTATACATGATTGGCATTGACCTACTTGTCCAAACTCTCTTTGGAAAGTTTACTTTTTTCTGTCCCACATTTGGGATTATTATACACCACACTACACCTTCCCAAACCCAAATACCAATGTGTGTTTACATTATTTTACACACATTGTCTCTATCTCCATTCTCCCACACTTTTAACTAATAATAGACACCAGTTGTGGATATAATAGCTAGCCACCTAGCCACTGCAATGCACTATACAATAATACTCAAACCATGATTCACATTTTGGTTCTCATGTGACAACAACAAACACACACTAGTTAAATATAAATGAACAACGACAAGAATATCACATATTTGAAAGTACCATTTCACACTTGTTTGTTACCTCTCCAAGCTTAATCACTTTTAACTCTGCATATGAACTAGTTTCTAATTTGTCTTCTTTTATCAATAATTCCAAAATAAGTGATTATCTATCTTGATACAAAACATAGTCAAAGCATTTGAGTTTATTTCAAATCTTATGTTGGCATTGTATATGTTAGATATATATCGCTTCAAATCATATGTTACAGATTAATTGCATGACAGTTAGGAATTGGTTACACTAGATGAAAATTAGTTACTAGTTGCAAGTTAATTACATATTGATTACACTAGATAGTTAGTTATATTTTTAGTTTATACAAGTTTTATAGACTAATAGTTAATTAGTTCAGTAATGATTGACATTAAATTTGATAGGGAGAACCATAATCTCCGAACCGAATTATACCGGTAATGAATATCCTACTAAATGAGACCAGTTCCATGCATCAATTTTCGCTGTTATGTTTTTATAATCGAGTTTAATTCAAACTTGATAAGACTATGTGAGCTGGTCTAGTGTTAGTGTTGATAAGTGGATTTTATTTGTTGTTTTTAGGAGAATCTCAGTCTTATAGAACTAAGTGAATTAATTTTGATCCTTATTATTGGGATGCCACAGTTTTTTGTACTCTTGTAATCCTCTTCATTAATTAAACAGTGTTGCGAATTGCAATATGTTTTTTTCGATGATTACATGGATCAAGGAAGCATGTCTGTCAGATTCATTTGAAAAATTGATACCTTCAATTCAATTGATCTGAAACCGTATATTATATCTATCTTCTGTTGTATAGTGTTCTTTTTTAGCATTTTAAATGATTCTTCTAACTTATTATGCAATTTTGATATAATAAGATAAAATAGAAGTTTCATTTGTTTATTTGTTGGGAGTAGATATATTTTTGGACTCAACATTGAAGGTTAAAATATAAGATGAGTCCAAATAAGAACCCTGCATTTTGTTTTTGTTGTTCATAGGGAGACTAACTTTGTAGGGCTTCTAATTTTTCACTTAATTGAAATAATAATAATAATAATAATAATAATAATAATAATAATAATAATAATAATAATAATAATAATAATAATAATAATAATAATAATAATAATAATAATAATAATAATAATAATAATAATAATAATAATAATAATAATAATAATAATAATAATAATAATAATAATAATAATAATAATAATAATAATAATAATAATAATAATAATAATAATAATAATAATAATAATAATAATAATAATAATAATAATAATAATAATAATAATAATAATAATAATAATAATAATAATAATAATAATAATAATAATAATAATAATAATAATAATAATAATAATAATAATAATAATAATAATAATAATAATAATAATAATAAAATAATAATAATAATAATAATAATAATAATAATAATAATAATAATAATAATAATAATAATAATAATAATAATAATAATAATAATAATAATAATAATAATAATAATAATAATAATAATAATAATAATAATAATAATAATAATAATAATAATAATAATAATAATAATAATAATAATAATAATAATAATAATAATAATAATAATAATAATAATAATAATAATAATAATAATAATAATAATAATAATAATAATAATAATAATAATAATAATAATAATAATAATAATAATAATAATAATAATAATAATAATAATAATAATAATAATAATAATAATAATAATAATAATAATAATAATAATAATAATAATAATAATAATAATAATAATAATAATAATAATAATAATAATAATAATAATAATAATAATAATAATAATAATAATAATAATAATAATAAAATAATAATAATAATAATAATAATAATAATAATAATAATAATAATAATAATAATAATAATAATAATAATAATAATAATAATAATAATAATAATAATAATAATAATAATAATAATAATAATAATAATAATAATAATAATAATAATAATAATAATAATAATAATAATAATAATAATAATAATAATAATAATAATAATAATAATAATAATAATAATAATAATAATAATAATAATAATAATAATAATAATAATAATAATAATAATAATAATAATAATAATAATAATAATAATAATAATAATAATAATAATAATAATAATAATAATAATAATAATAATAATAATAATAATAATAATAATAATAATAATAATAATAATAATAATAATAATAATAATAATAATAATAATAATAATAATAATAATAATAATAATAATAATAATAATAATAATAATAATAATAATAATAATAATAATAATAATAATAATAATAATAATAATAATAATAATAATAATAACAATAATAATAATAATAACAATAATAATAATAATAATAATAATAATAATAATAATAATAATAATAATAATAATATTGGAATATGTCTTTAAAAATCTTTGTTGATAAAGAGAAAAAAAATCATATTTCGAGACTGTTAAAAATCAAAAGGTCAAAAAACAGTAAGAATGTTTGAATCGAACGGTTCGCGGATTTAAGATTTAATCAGTTTATATTATTTAATGTTAGAATATTGAATATATATATTGGATCCAGAACTTTTATATTGTAAGGGCAACTCATATATATAAATTTAAAATTTTTCTTTTAATTATTTTTTAAAAATGTTAAACATTAACTCTTTCTACTTTTAATAAATTTAACAAAATTTTATTTTAAAAAAAATTACAAAAGAAATGTTGTGAATGAACAAGTAAATTTATAAACTTTAAAAAAAATACATAAGCTTGAAAATTAATATTTTTATATTATAATAATATTGAATATGCCAACAATAGTCTAAACTTGCATACATTAAATTTGTGTTTCGATTTATAGTCTCTATTGTTTAAATATTTTCATGATACTCTAATATATTATATATATTTAATTGTAATTTTGATCTTCCTGTTTTCTTGATTTTGAACCTTACATTATAAAAATCACCATTTTAGTTTATTTGTTAAATTTTGACTCCCCTTCAAATCTGAGTGTAATTTTGTATGATGTGGCATAATTTTTGCTAATGTGTTAATGTCATGTCATTTTAATATTAATATAATTATTATTTTTATTTTAAATAATAGAGCATTTATTGTTTTGGTGTTAAATGTTAAAATTCAAAAATATAAAATCTTTAAAATAATTGTCTCACATGAGACTTGAAGCTTTGCCTTTCCACTTAAAATATCATTATCCTTACCACCGGAGTATGCAGATTCATTTATTAATTTTTCAAATAATTTTTATATATAGTATATATTTAGAACATGTATTATAGTATTTAGAACATATAAACTGAAATGAATTTATCTATTAATCTTCTAAAATTTAGAATCAATTCAGCCTAAATAATAGATGAATTAACAAAAAAAACGTTTCTTTTCTTCCAAACTTGTAACTTTAATTGAGATATTAGCATGCTTCTTTCATTTTACGACTAAAACAATGACATTTGAGAAAATGTTTTTACATCAGGTATAAAAATATACGATGTAAAAAATAAAATTAAAAACATTTTACATCAAGTATTTATTTGCAATGATATAAACAATATGAAAAAAAATATTTTTCGCTAGCTATTACATCGGGTCAATTAATCCACTGATGTAAAAGGTTTCGTAAAAAAACACGGTGACAGTTTTGTAAATAAAAAACTAGGTGGCAGAATTGTAAATAAAAAACACGCTAGCTATTACATCGGTTCCTGCAATCCACCGATGTAAAAAAGAGGGTGGCAAATTGGTAATATAAAAACACGTTAACCCTTACACCGTTTCTTGAAATCTACCGATGTAAAATCCTGAGAACCCTTACATCGGTCCTTGCGATAAACCGATGTAAAAAACCTCAAAATGTAACAATTACATCGGTAATTGACATGCACCGATGTAAAAAAGATGAGTGTGACGTAACCCTTACATCGGTTTATAGTTTCCACCGATGTAAAAACTATTATATATATTTGAGAAATAAACCCTCAGTGCTGTTTATTTCGTTATTGTTCTCTCGTTACAACCCTCGCTGCTACAGTCCGTCCGTCTCCGCCCTCCGCTCCGCCTACACGGTCCGTCCGTCTCCGCCTACGAACGCCTCCGCCTACGAACACCGTCTGCCCTCCGCCGTCTCCTCGCAGATCCGCATCGCCCTGCTGTCACAGGCCGCCGAATCTCCAACCGTCACATTTTCCGCCTGCACGAAGACGGAGGCGTTTCTCCAGCCGTCACACTGCCGCCGTCTTCGAAACCCCCTCCGCCGTCCAACTACGATTCCGGTATGAAATTTTCTATTTTGTTCAACTTCATTGTATATCTATGGATTTCTAAGAGTTATATATATAAATTTTTTTTAAAGATATTCTTGTTTCTTTGCTTGCTACTGAGATACATTATAAAAAATTAAAAGTACATAGAAAAATAATTAGAAGATTATACTATGAATCCATTACTTTGTTCATATCTGTTTTTTAATTACTAAACAGTTTATTATTATTAGAGAGGTTAATTAAGTCTAATTAGTTATAAATAGTATATATTTTGTATAAAGTTAATAATATAGTACATGTTGTGTATATGTCATTCTTTTTCATTAGAGAAATTGTCTCCTTAGAAACCTCCGAAAGAAATGTTAATGATCCTCTCAGAAACACACAATTTATCTTTAACTTATCAAACTTAATAGAGTTATCACCTTACCGTTGAAATTTGATTCTATTTTTCTTTCTCCGCGAAGCAGCGCAACTTGCAATCTCGGAATCTCCGTGAAGTAGCGCAGCCGCGGGCACACCTTTCGTCAGACCTTCCTCCATGTGAACATAGTTATGGATCGTAGTTGGATGAGAGCTAATCGATTAAGTGACGAGTACGCACATGGAGTGACGGAATTTCTACAGTTTGCTGAAAGTAATGTTGAAAAAAGTCTTCCTACGCTTTTTCTCTGTCCATGTGTTCGTTGTGAAAATAAAGAACCAAAACGTAGTAAGAAAGAAATCATGGATCATCTATTTGTGTAGGGATTTGTCAAAGTTATACAAAATGGATATGACACGGTGAAGTAGTAGCAAAGTCAAATGTGTCTCAAAGAGATGATGTTAGTGTAGAAATGGATGATCGTCTAGAAGACATGATGCGTGATATTGGACAAGATTCGTTTAAGAGGGCACATGCGTATGATACTCTATGCAGTGACAAGGATAAACCATTGTACCCGGGATGCAAAAAATTTACACGTCTGTCAGCCGTGTTAAAATTATTTAATCTGAAGGCAAAGAATGAGTGAACTGACAAAAGTTTTACCGAGTTGCTTGAATTGTTAATCGAAATGCTTCCAGAAGGTAATGTAATGCCAAGTCATTATTACGAGGCAAAGAAAATATTGTGTCCGATGGGTTTGGAGTATGAAAAGATACGTGCATGCCCTAATGATTGCATATTATACAGAAAAGAGTATAAACTATAATCATTGTCTGAAGTGCAAGGCGTCACGCTACAAAAAGAAAGATGGTGAATCAATTGATGATGAGGTTGTCAAAAAGGGTCCTCCTGCGAAAGTGGTATGGTACCTACCAATAATTTCAAGGTTCAAGAGATTATTCACAAATGCAGATGACGTAAAGAATCTTAGATGGCATGCAGAAGAAAGAAAATATGATGGACAAATTCATCATGTAGTTGATTCTTTGCAATGGAAGAAAATAGATTCTTTGTTTCCAAATTTTGGCAAAGAGTCGAGAAACCTTAGACTTAGACTTGCTACTGATGGAATGAATCTGTTTGGTAATCTGAGTACTAACCATAGTTCTTGGCCTGTTCTCCTTATGATTTACAACCTATCTCATAGGCTGTGCATGAAGCGTAAATATATTATGTTATCGATGATGATATCGGGCCCAAAACAACCAAGAAATGGCATAGACGTTTATCTAAGTCCACTGATTGATGATTTAAGAGTGTTGTGGGAGGAAGGAGTGTTGTTACTCATGGTTTTGAAAATGGATGATAACCATTTGGAAATACAATTAAGTCATTGTGCGAGTGTCTCTAATTTTTATATTTCAGCTAAGTGTATCAGAGAGTTATTGGTGGATTTAGGTCATTGTCTTGACGTGTCTATTCTGCAAATTTGGTGCACGTGAGTACATTTTATTGTTTTATTAAAGTCAATCTCTATTAATATGTTATATCTCTCATCACTTTGATTCTAATGTTTATTTTAAAATTATTCAGGTATATTCATCGTGTATGTCTTGAGAATTCTATTTCAGAATTATATGGATTTATGGACCCTGCTAGGTGTATTTATAATGATAATGGAGCGAAATCTCAAGAGGATGTTAAAAATTACGTACTAGAAAAGTTACGTGATGAAAATAGAGTGTGCCACTTACTACCATTAATTCATGGGTAAGAATTTTTATGAAATTGTGTTTTATATTATTTAATTTTGATAACATATATATTTTATGTGACTTTTCTGTTTCCACTCACACGTACAGGAGACATTGACAATTAATAGTCATGTGTCCAAGAGACAATTTAGTTGTCGTATTTTGTTCACTTCATCGGGAAATTGACCAGAACACGAAGAAAATTATTACAAAGTAAGTTTATCTTTCATGTGACTTTCATTGGCAATTAATAGTTATGTGATTTTTCATTGGCGAGTAAATTTAGTTATGTGATGTTTATCTTTCTGTATTAGTTCTTTTGGGATTCATCAAATGGCAAATTGAAATAGAAAAAAGGCTACATGGCTTCATCCCAATGTAAGTGTGATGTAAATTGTAATTCTATAGTTAAATTTATGATAAATATTCACTAATTATGTCATTCAATTGTAGACAAGGCAACAACATAACTCTAATGATTGTGGATACTATGTGATGAAAAATATGTTGGATATTGTCTCTGCCAATATAACCGAGAATTGGATACAGGTAATAAAAATAACTTTACTTTGTTATTTACTTTTTGTTTTTCGACTTAATATGAATTTTTAAAGAATAACTTTATATTGTTATATTTATGTATTATAGGTATTTGATGATACAACAGAATTAACACAAGATGATTTGTATGATTTGCGACTCCGTTGGGCAAAATGTTTCTCTGAGTTATATAAAAATTAAGTTTATCTGGTGAGTTTTATAGAATTGTCTAAGTTGTGGTTTTTGCACATAATTGTTATTATTGAGTTTTTGCACATTACATGTGGTTTTTGCACATGTATTGAGTTTCTTGATATTTTTTGCTGATGTTAATTGTTATTATTTATTGTCAGACAATGTGATTTTGGTGTTGTCTACCGAAGCTATAACTCATCTACTTGTGGATTTTATATTGGTAATTCAAGTTTGGAAAAAGACTTATAAATAGTTGAATATTTTTGTATGTTTTGTGAAGAATATATATTTGTAAGTTTGTTGTGAGTTTGTTTGTTGTGATACAATACAAGTTTGCAATACAATTGTTCATTTTGTAAGTTTGTTGTGAAAAATATGAAAATATCGACCTAGATGTGGTCTATGTGATGTTGGAAAGCTATGAAAAAATGGTCGTTATAATCCAAAACCGATGTAAAAAGTCAGTTTCGCCCGATGTAAAAAGTCATTTCTGCACTAGTGTTTATAAGATTGTTATTCTCATCATTTAGCAATTTGTAACATTCTTCCAAATCATCTGATTTAGTCCTCAAACCTTCAGACTCAATTTTCGCATCAGAGAGGGATTCCTCAAGCAAGCTATTCTTCTCCAATAGTTTCTGCATACTTTCAGTCATAACTTGCAGTTGTGAAAGTAGAGCCTCTCTCTCATCAATGAGAATGGTTTAGTCACTCCATGTATTGTCTCATCTCTTTTCTCTTATTAATGGTTTAGTCACTTTGTTACCTTTCAAATGGATTAGTCACTCCTTTAATGTCCAATCTCTTTTCTCTTCTTAATGAAAAGCTTATACTTAAAAAAATGATATAGAAATTCATCTTTTCTCGCCTTATTCTGTTATATTATTTGTGTATGGATTATTATTATTGTATACCATTTACTTTGGTTGCTACTAACCTTTGTCTCACAAATTAATATTGAGTTTTATCGTAATTAACAATAAGACTTACAACAAGTGGTGCAGTGAGCGTGGAGCAAAGAGGTATTGAGCTTCATGGTTAGTAGATAGAAGATCGAGAAATTTTCGGGTAACAACGACTTCGGATTGTGAAAAATTAAGATGCAAGTAATTTTAATTCAAGAGAAGTGTATCGATGCTTTGAAGGGTGAAACATTGATGCATGCAGGACTTACACAGGTATAGAAGACCGAAATAGTGGATAAGGCTAGAAGTGCCATTATCTTGTGCCTCAGGGATAAAGTTCTAAGAGAGGTCTCCAGGGAGAAAACTATGGTTTCTATGTGGGAAAAAATTGAATCATTGTATATGACAAAGTCTTTGGCTCACAGGCTGTATTTGAAACATAAACTCTATTCATTCCGAATGGTAGAGCACAAATTCATATTTGAGAAACTTACAGAATTTCACAAGATTATTAATGATCATGAGAATATTGAAGTGAAGATTGAAGATGAGGACAAGGACTTATTCTTGTTGAGTTTATTACCTAGATCCTTTGAACACTTTAAGGATATCTTTCTTTATGGTAAGGAAGGTACTATTACTTTGGATGAAGTCCAGACGACAGTGAAATCCAAAGAATTTTCAAAGTCGAAATATTTGAAGATTGAAGATAGTGGTGAAGGCTTAAATGTGTCAAGAGAAGGAGGTGAGTGTAAAAGGATATCCAAATCAAAGAGGCCTGAAAAGTCAAAGGTAAAATGTTTTAATTGTTAGAAAATCGATCACTTTAAAAGGGATTATCCTGAGAGAAAGGTTAATGAAGATTATGTTCAAGATGCAGTTGCCTTGGGTGAGGAAAGTTATGAGGATGCCAATGTACTAGTAGTATCGAGTTTGGAAACTGAATATAGTTAGGTCATTGATTCAGGTTGCTCTTATCACATGTGTCAAAGAATATAATACTTTGAAAATTTAAAGATGGTTCAAGGTGGAGTTGTCCGCCTTGATGATAATAAGACTTGCAAGGTTCATAGTATTGATACGGTCATACTTAAAATGTTTGATGATCTTGAACTTCTTATTCACAATGTAAGGTATGTTCCAGAACTCAAGCGAAATTTTTTTATATATAAATATGTTTGATGATCTAGGCTATTGTACTAGAGTTGAACGTGGAGTGTTAAAGATTTCGCGTGAATAAATGATTATTGCTAAAGGGTCTAAAATATATGATTTATATATTTTAGAAGGTTCAAATGTTGTTCATTCATCATTAACTAGTGGAGGTGTTCATGACAAGGAAGAACTATGAGATTTAAGTTTAAGGCATTATGATTGCCTTCTCCATCCGTCTTTGCTGCTCCTTTTAACAAAGGAAAACCACAAGGAAGAGTTGGTATTGATGAGTGTTCTTTTTGAAAAGCAAAGGGGCATTGGAAAGCGTAATTTCCAAAATTATTGAAGTCGGGGAGAAGGAATTTTAAGACTTCATCGTTCCATGTTGTTGTTGATGCTCTTTCTACAGTTTCTCCTTCTGATCATGGTATTGGTCATGTATACCCATATGAGACCACTTCATAGGTATCTGATCTTGCTGAGCAGTTTAAAAAGTTTCATGCCACTCAACCACATGCTATGTCTGCCTCATCTGTTAAAGGCTTAATCTCCTCTAACTTGTCAAGTATTTCTTCTTCCATATGGATTCTTGATTCTGGTGTGTCACATCATATGTCATATGATCATAAGTCTTTTGCATCTTTAAATCTTGCATCATCCGTGTCTCTCTTGACTGCTGATGGTACTCCTATGCCAATATCAGGTGTAGGATCTGTCTCAACAACTAAATCATCTTTATCTGGTGTTTATTATATTCCTAACCTCACTTTAAGTCTTGCTCCTATTAGTCAATTATGTGATTCTGGTTATTCAGTTGTTTTTTCTTCCACATCTTGTTATGTGCAGGATTCATAATCCGGGAGAAAGATTGGGACATGCCGTAGATGGGGGGGAACTATATGTTTTGGATGAGCTGGAAGTTCGAGATAATGTTGCCTCAACATCCATTGGTGATTTATCATCATTTTGTTTGAATTCGTCCTCAACTAGTTTTTATTTATGGGATTCTCGGCTTGGACATGTTTCTGCGTCTAGATTAAAATATTTGGGTTCTACTGGAGCTTTAGGAAATTTAAAAACTAGTGATATTTTTTTATTGTTGTGGTTGTAAACTTACTAAATTTTCCGCTTTGCCATTTAATAAAAGTATTTATGTTTCAAATTCACCTTTTGATCTAATTCATTCTAATGTGTGGGGTCTATCATCGGTTCCTACCAAAGGTGGATCTAGAACTCTAGATATTATGTCTCCTTTATTGATGATTATACTCGTTACTGTTGGTTCTATCTTATGAAATATCACTCTGAGTTTTTTGATATATATCGTATTTTTCGAGCTATGGTTATAACCCAATATAATGTTGTTATAAAGTGCTTTCGTTGTGATTTAGGTGGAAAATATACCTCTAACAAATTCTTAAAGTTACTTGCTAGTGATGGTACTATTCATCAGAGTTCTTGTACTGATATTCCTCAACAAAATGGTTTTGATAAAAGAAAGCATTGTCATATTGTTGAAACTGCTCGTTCTTTTTTTTCTGCTTTAGTTCCAAGTGAATTTTAGGGTGAAGCGATTTGTACCGCTGTCCATGTCATTAATAGAATTCCATCACCCTTCACCTCAGGTTTGTCTCTATTTGAAACTTTATATGGTTGTACACCTAATTATTCTTACTTAAAAGTCTTTGGTTCTACTTGTTTTGTTCTTCTTCCACAAGTAAAATGTAGCAAATTGTCTCCTCATTCTGAAATATGTGTTTTCTTGGTTATGGGGATGGTCAAAAGGGTTATCGTTGTTATGATCCTAATAAAAATAAAATATATGTTTCTCGTCATGTTTTCTTTCTTGAACACATATCATTTTACTCCCTTTCTTTTGATTTGCGTACTCATACTAGGTCTAAGCTTATTCATATTGATCCTTTTCCTTTGATGGTGATATTTCTCGTGATTGTAATATTGAGAACTGCAGGGTTGATACTAATGTTAATCCAGATGCAAATGTATCTCTTGTTCTCACGGCTTACCAACAACCTCTTGCAATTTCTAATCCTACTTCACATATAACACCACCACCACCACCACCTCCTCCCCCCCTCCTCCTTGTTGTTATCCTCCACGTGATTGTAAGTCTACTAAGTTGCCTGATTATGTTTATTCCACTTATTCTAATTCTTTTGCATCCTTTCTAACCTCTACTCATAATCTATCTGAACTATCTTTCTATAAGGAAGCTATACTTGATCCTCTTTGGCAACATGCTATGGAAGAGGAACTTGCTGCTTTGCATAAGACAAGTACTTGGGAATTAGTACCTCTTCCACCAGGAAAACGTGTTATTGGGTTTCGTTGGGTATACAAGATCAAAACTAAATCGGATGAATCAATTGAGCGATATAAAGCCCGTCTTGTTGCTAAGGGATTTTCTCAATAATATGATATGGATTATGAAGAAACTTTTGCTCATGTGGCCAAAATGACCACTATTTGGACTCTTATTCATGTTGCATCTATTAGTCAGTGGCATATTTATTAAAATGGATGTAAAAAAATTCATTTTTGAATGGTGATCTTCTTGAGGAAGTTTATATGATTTCACCTCAAGGTGTTTCTCATAATCAATGGGAAGAGTGTAAGTTGAAGAAATCCCTATATGATTTGAAAAAAGCTCCACGAGATTGGTTTGCGAGGTTTTCTGCTGTGATTACATCTCTTAGATTCCACCCTAGTGATCATGACTCTGCTTTATTTGTTAGGTCTACTTCTCATGGTCATATTATACTCTCCTTGTATGTTGATGATATGATTATTACAGGTGATGGCGTTGATGGGATTAATAAGTTGAAGTTACAGTTATCTAAGCAATTTGAGATGAAGGATTTAGGCACTCTTCGTTATTTGTTAGGGATTGAAGTTGCCTACTATCCTAGAGGCTATCTTTTTTCTCAATCAAAGTACATTGCTAACATTCTTGAGCAAACTCGCTTATCTGATACTCAAGCAGCAGATAGACCTCTTGATCTAAATGTGAAATATGCTTCTTCTGATGGAGTTATTATATGAGATCCCACCTTGTATCATACTTTAGTCAGAAGTTTGGTGTACCTTACTATTATTATACCTGATATTGCTGATGTTGTCCATGTTGTGAGTCAATTTGTTGTTTTTCCTACTACAGTACATTGGGCAGCTGTTCTACGTATTTTCGTTATCTCCGAGGAACTGAGTTTCAAAGTCTCTTGTTTTCGTTAATCTCTTCCTTAACATTACATGCTTACTCTGATGCTAATTAGGATGGTGATCCTACTGATCGTAAGTCTACTACAGGGCTTTGTATCATTTTTGGAGACTCTCTCATCTCTTGGAAGAGTAAAAAACATGATATTGTCTCTCGCTCATCTACAGAAGCAGAGTATCATGCGATGACTTCCACCACTGCTGAAATAGTTTGGTTGCGTTGGTTACTCTCTGATATGATTGTCTCCCTTTCTGAACCAACTCCTATGTATTATGATAATAAGAGTTCCATTCAAATTGCTTATATCTCAGTCTTTCATGAATGTATAAAACACATCGAGATTGATTGTTATTTCACTCGCCATCACTTTCAGCAAGACACCATTAATTTGTCGTTTGTTTCTTCCACTTCACATATTATTGATTTGCCCACAAAAACTCATTCGATCAAACATTTTCGATTCTTGATTGACAAACTCTCAATGCTTCATACATCGCGAGTTTGAATGAAAATGTTCGATAATATGCAATAGACTTTTGTTATTATTAAGTTAAGAGTGTTATTGTCTATTTATATTTTACTATATATTAACTTGGTAAACTCTATATTTAAGACTTTTACAATTTTAATGGAAATCATAGCCACTTTCTCTTTTCACTATTTCTAACATTTTGTACTGTAAATGATAAAAATTAATTAATAAGTTCTTACTATGTTTCCATTCTTTTTCCTCTCATTCGAATTTAATTTTTTTCCCTATGGCATTACCACCTCATATTTTTCTAAATCAAATTGAAATATTTCTCTCATCTCCGTTTCATCCCTATATTTTTCATTTACCTTCTTATTTCCTCTAATTGCTTTTGCTAGATACGATTGCTATTAACCAAAAACTACGACTAATATTCACTAGATATTACGACGAATATTACTATAATCGACTTTTTTTTTTTTGCCATATGAGAATGTATTTCTAGTGATTAACCTATAATGCAATAGTAATCGTACAATAGAACTACATTGATTCATCTTACAAGTGTCGTGGTTGATAATCTACCATTTTTTAAAAATGTTGCGAAACGTCTAATCTGTGATTCAACCCGATAATATTGGTAGCAACATTTTCAAATCTGGAAAAAACAAATGTTATAATTGATTTTCCCTACACTAATGCCATAAGTTACTATACATAATCTCCATTTTTAAAAGTTCTTTTTATCTTTTTTTTTTTTTATAAAAAGTTCTTTTTATTTTTTTAATAAAAAGTTCTTATTAACCATGGTTAATGTTCTTTATCTTTTACCTAGTCCTAAATTTAAGCTTCTCTCTTGCACTTTTTTATGTTACACAAGTGTGCAAGCATCAAAAAAGAAACTTTATTTACAAGTAGGGTTGTTTTGTATGAAGACAATAACAAAGAACTATCCACCTTACCACACTCCCGTCACTTTCCTTTTGTTATAACCAAAAGGTGACTCCACATTACTATATTATATTTCTTGATTCTTTGACAAACGTTACTCTCTTTGATACTCAAGGACAATATAGGTATCTCCTTTAAAAAAAAGCCATTTTGACAAAGAGAACCCCACAAAACCTCTATTCCTTTCAAGTATCCAATGCCCTTTTCCTCTTAACTTTCATCACTTTTTAGGTAAATCCTTGCTTTTCTTTCTTACACTACCATTTTGTTACTTAGTCACTTGTTTTCTCATTATTGTTCTTTACATAACACAAAAACTTTAGTCTAATAACACTATTGACCTTAAAAGTAAAAAACCACAAAAATATCAGTTTTTTTTTTACTTGAGACTTCTATAACAATATAGAAAGATTGCTTACAATGAATCATAATGTATGTATCTTTTGAGCTAAGAATAAAGAACTATTCAATTATTGTCACATTAATATTTTTGTCCTCTTTCTTTTTTCGTCAAATAAAATGGCTTAGTTTCTAAGTATAAAATGGTAGATGCAAAATGAGACAAAAGGGTCACCAACCCTCACTTGCTTCCTAATGAGAGAAGAGAATATTGAAAAATATATAGTTAGCTATTAAATTGTACATTTTTCTACTAAGCAATTAAGGGTCCACCCACTATTTATTTTGTTTTTCTATAGACTTTACTTAGAGTGAGACTTGTTTATTTCATTTTATTTTTTTATTTATGTTTTGACATTTGCACTTCTTTCACAATTGTCAAAGTTATTATTCTATAAAGATTTATCTCTTGTGTTAAAGCCTTAAAGGGTTTCTCTCTAAGAACTTCTTTTCATGTAAAATGCAAAAAGTTCATCCTTTACAAAGGTTATAGAAAGAAGTAAGAACACTAAACTTGAGGGGAGATTCTTCTAAGAGAAGGCTCATTTGGTAAAAAAGAGTAACTAGTCTTTTCTTCACATTCTTCTTCATGTGATAAAGATTGAGCATAAGCAGAAAATTATCACTTTGAGGATAGTTCCTGGAAGGAAACTATGCTTTTCTGAAATGAAAAGGAACTTGTCAAGTATTTGAGTTTGATTCTAGAGGCTTTTTTGTGTCATTCATCTGAGTTCTCTGCTCTGAAGTTCCTAGGTAGGATGGTGAATCTTTTGTCACTATGTTGTTTTGTGAATTTTGTATGTTTTTTTGTGAATAGCTTTGGTTTTTGTGGTCTCAGATATGGAACTTGAAAAAGGTGGAGAAAATCCAGATAATCAAGTTGAGGCCTCAGACAGAATGAAGATGGTATAATCAGTTACTCTATTTTTGTTTTCATTATGAAATGATCATGATTTCTTTTTATTTTATATAATCTTAGAATTGAAGGCACTATTTCATACCAGAGTTTTAAATCGAAAGCGTGTTTGGTGTCTTACACATGTGAGTGTTAGACACAAACACGATTACATTCAATTACTTCTACTTTCATAAATTGTTACTGGTATTGACATGTCGGTGTCGTGTATTTTCTTTTTCAAAAGTATATGATTGATGTCATTAGTCTCAACCATAATGTTGTGACATTAATGGTCCATATTGGTATCATTCCCTATAGTCTCCACATGCAAAACAAGTCTCATTTTCCTCAAGTATTGGTTTGATTTTGGTTCTAGGATATGGCCTACGTCACCACCGATTATGTTAAAGCTAAGAATAAACCAACCCCTACAAGTGAAGTCCATAGTGCTATGAAACAAGAGGTACAATAGCAGAACTGCTCCTCATAGTTCTTATGATGCATCTCTTCTTGCAATCATGTCATGTTCTTTTGTTTGTCTTTTTCTGATTGGTGCATTGCATTCATCAATATCTAAAGACTTTTTGCATCCACTAAGTCTGACTTTTGGCCATGCTCTTGTGGCAGATTCTACAGCTAGAGAGAAGATTACAAGATCAGTTTGAGGTTAGATGCACGTTAGAAAAAGCACTCGGATACAGATCTTCATTACTTGTCAATTCAAATGAAAAGATGGTGCCTAAGGTAGCGCGACACGTCTTATGAACTTGGGAACTATACATTTACATTGTCTTAAGCTTTTGTTTGTTATTTTTGTTATGCAGCCAGCAACAGAATTGATTAAGGAAATTGCAGTGTTGGAGTTGGAAGTTGTGTATTTGGAACAACATCTTCTCTCATTGTACCGAAAAGCTTTCGATCAAAAATTACCTTCTGTATCTCCGTTTACCAAGGAAGAAACTATAAAACATTCTCCAGCAACACCTCAAGAACCATTTGTTAAATCTTCTATGCTTGAGGTCTTAACCAAAAATGACCATGATGAGCTTGAGAATCTGCAAATGGAACATAGTAGATATGAAATGGAGAATTTGGGGAAAGAAAAACATTTAGATTCGGGTGTTTATCGTTGTCATTCTTCATTATCGCATTGTACAGCATTTACAAGAGCATCTCCTACAGAAGAGTCTTTAACCAAAGCTTTGCGCGCCTGTCATTCGCAACCATTGTCCATGATGGAGGTAAATCTAGTCTCATGAAATTCTGTTAAGTCAAACTGTTTTCATGTTAGTTATAAGTTGTTTTCAATACGTTATCCTCGAGATTTTATAGATATACATAAGTCAAAGAACGCCTAGTGGACATGTAGAAGAGCGTTAATACTGGTAGATAAGCTTAAATAAGTCAATCCAAGACATTGATTTGTCTTGAGGCCTTGTTTGGATTTTGACTATCACTTATTTCTATGCAGTATGTTGAAAGCTCTTCATCAAATATAATAAGTCTTGCCGAACATCTCGGTACGCGAATATCCGATCATATTCCAATGGAACCTAACAAACTTTCTGAGGATATGGTCAAATGCATATCAGCTCTATATTGCAAGCTTGCAGACCCTCCTATGATACATCCAGGCCTTTCATCTCCCATTTCATCGTTGTCCTCAACGAGCAACTTCTCTATTGGCGATCAAGGCGATACTTGGAGCCCAAGGTTCAAGAATAATAACTCCTCTTTCGATGTAAGGTTAGACAATCCTTTCCATGTTGAAGGACTCAAGGAGTTTAGTGGACCATACAGCACCATGGTTGAAATACCATGGATTTATAAAGAGAATCAGAAATCGGGTGATACAAAAAAGTTGCTCCAAAATTACAAGTGAGTCTCTTAAATGTGAAATTAGATTTACTTAAAAATTGGCACAAATGATCTGTATGATATAAACGTTCGTTCGTTCAATCTAACGCTGATATTCATTTTTTTTGGTTGTATCAGGTCGCTTATTTCTCGATTAGAAGAAATAGATCCTGGAAATTTAGAGCACGACGAGAAGTTAGCTTTCTGGATCAACATACACAATGCTTTAGTGATGCATGTAACTGAAAAAGTTTCTCTATAATATCTTTTTCATGCATCTGTCGAATTTGATTAGTTGGTTTTCTAATCTGTTATTTGGTTTCTTATAGGCATTTTTGGCTTATGGCATTCCACAAAACAGTATGAAAAGAGTCTTTCTTCTTCTAAAGGTAAAAAAGCACTTTTAGAAATAGCTTAAGTCTTAAGAAATTAAACTCTTCAAAGTCTAGTATGTGATATATCTTCTTGCTTTGTCTTTGCAGGCTGCATATAATGTTGGAGGTTATATAGTTAGCGCAGACACGATACAAAATACTATACTTCGGTGTCGAATGTCTCGCCCCGGACAGGTGAATCCTATAATCCAACACACAGATCTTTTTTATAAATAACATCTTATACACTAGTGACTGACATGGTAACATGTTCGAACTCGTCTCGTCTATGTAGTGGCTACGTTTATTTTTTTCTTCGAAGACAAAATTCAAAACCGGAGACGGAAGACAAGCATATGCATTGAAGCATCTCGAGCCTCTTTCACACTTTGCTCTTTGTTCCGGAAACCATTCTGATCCCGCGGTATTCTTCTAAAACATTTTTAGCATATTCATTTTTCGATTAAAAAGATATGAACTACGAGCATAAACTAGTTTTACACTGACGTCTAATAAAAATCTTCTAACGAACTATGACAGGTTCGCGTATATGCACCAAAGAGGGTGTTTCAAGATCTAGAAGTAGCGAGGGACGAGTACATTCGAGCTACATTAGGCGTACGCAAGGACCAAAGGATACTTCTACCAAAGCTTATCGAAACATTCGCGAAGGACTCAGATTTGTGTCCTAGTGGTGTTATGGACATGATCCTAGAATCTCTACCGGAATCACTAAGGAGAAGAGTTAAGAAATGTCAACTTGCAAGATCCAAGAAGTGCATAGAATGGATTCCACATAACTTTAATTTCAGATATCTTATATCTAAGGATGTTCTAAAATAGTACTTGATAGTTTTACTTATTAATGAGGAAATGATTTTACATTGTTTGCTCTATGTAATTTTTGTGTACAAAAGTAGATTGAAGTTGTAAGATTGTGTTGTGAAGAAGGTAAATAATTTTCTGATATATCAGTTGACATTTGACAACAGGACTGTGCACACATGTAGTATGTTTTGTGATCGTCTAACCTGTTGGAAGTTTATGCTAGCTTAAAGACAAAAGTCATTCTCTTTTGTCAGTTTTGATTCTTTCTGGATCAGATAACATTCATAGAAGAGTGACACATGATATAAGTATAAATAGAAGAAAAAAAGATAAAACATAACAACAGTAATAGATCATGGATGAACAAATCTAATAGTAACACTCACAAGAAGACATTGTTTTATTCTTCAGGTTAAATCATGCAAATCTGAACTGACATAATTGTCTTACCTTAACCTTACATGCCTCATGCTTAAGAAGTTATTGGATTGACATAATACTCTTAAGCATCTTTAAATATTTTTAAACAACTCACAATTACAAGCCCCGTTTTTGAGGGACCGGTAGACCGACATATACTCTAAAACATTTCATCTTTACATACTTTATGTTTGGGGACTATGGACTAACATAAGAGCTAAGACTGCAAACCTGCCCTGAATAGGCCTGGCCTATGGCTCAATTTCGAATCCCACAACTTAATGTATGATCCCAACTCATGAGCAACTATTAACCCTAATATTATCGCACTAGCGAAAGATATAGAGGATCACTCATTGCCTCAATCTTCCTGCCCATCTCAGAATGACACATTAACCATTACTATATGAATTTGATGGCGGCCTTAGAGGTCTTAATCGGGGTTCCATCACCCTTATAAATATGAAGTTAAACACATACTCTGATCATCAAATTTTTCGATATGATCGACTTTGAACAAAAAGTCAACATTTATTAATGGGTGAGTGGATCAACGATTAACATTTGATTAGGTCAACGGTTAATGGGTTGGCTAGTCAATTGTCCAGTTGGCCCATGGGTTAGTTTAGATGGTTTGTGAATCAGACTTAGATATTTGGCCAATTAGAGTTTTAGGATATTATGAATATGATTCTATATCACTTTTGTTATATCACTTTTGTTAGTAAGAGTGAAATAGAGAGAAAATGTGTAATCCTAGTTAGAGAGACAAACATAAAAATTGTTAGGATTGTATTCATGGAATCTGACATATCTTTAGAGGTATCTAAGAGGATCGAGAAACACTTATAAACGATTTGAGTTTGTTTGATTGAGAAAGACTTAGATAGAAAATAAGACTTCTTTTTGGGAACTTAGGAGACTATTTTCTTGTAAATCATTTGTAATCTTTCGTAATAACTTTTAAAATTATAGTGAATCAAAGATGTGAGGAAGTATTTGGACCACTGGTTGTATTTGAAACAACAACTCTACTATTTTGAATGGTAGACAACAAATCCATAGTGGAACAATTGACCAAATTTCACAAAATCGTTGATGATTTGGAGAATATTGAGGTGAAAAATAATGATGAGGACACATATCTACTCTTTTAAAATCATTGACTAAGTCCTTTAAGAACTTCACGAATGTCCTTCTTTATGGTAAGAAAAATACTTAAAGTTTGAATGAAGTTCAAACGACTGTGAGATCCAAGGAATTTTCAAAGACAAAATATTTGAAGATTCACAATTGTGGTGAAGGCTTGATTGTCTCAAGAGATGTGATTTGTAGTAGGGGAAGTCCAAACATAGGAGGTTTGGTAAGTTAAAGTTTAAATTATTTACTTTTAAGAAATCCGGGCACTTTAAGAAAAATTTCCCCAGAGCGAGGACAATGAGGATTCTATTTAGATTGTAGTTTACTCAAGAGAAGATTAGTATGGTTATGAGAGTCTTGTTTCACTAGTGGTGACAAGTTTAGAAATTGAAAAGGGTTGGGTCATTGTTCGGGATGTTTTTTTTTCACATGTGTCCAAGAAAATAATACTTTGAGACTTTGAAGCTGGAAGATGGTGGAGTCTTCAACTATGTAACAAATAGGCTTGCAACGATCATGGTGTTGGTATGACCAGACTTAAAATGTTAGATGATCGTGATTTCCTTCTACGTAGTGTGAGGCATGTTCTTAAGCTTAGGAGAAATTTGTTGTCCATAAGCATGTCCTTTTTTTTAGCTACGTTGTTGCATTAGAGTTGAATATGATGTGTTGAAAATTTTGCAAGATGGATTGGTCATGGCTAAAGGGTTTAAAATATGTGGGTTATATATTTTATAGATGATTTCATTGTTATAATTTATGCATCATCAACTAGTAAATACTTTCATGACAATAATAAGTTATAGGATTTGAGGTTAAGGTATATTAAATGCCTGAATGTTGTTTAAGTACAATTTAATCCGTTTTGAAAGAAATAAGGGATAAAGATGCATTTGACGAATTTTGACACGGTGTCAGGACTTTTGACATGGTGTCAGGAGTTGAGTTTCTAGAGAGTTTATAGGGTAAGGTTGGTGGCAAAGTAGTTTATCTGATCATCAAATGTCCATTCATAGAGATAACCTTCCAATCACTTATGGAGGTTTGGCGTAAAAAACTAGTATACTAATTTAATTTGAAAGTCTTCAAAGCTTTTTCGTTTTCACAAATAAAGATAGTTCAACTTAATGGTAAGGTTATGAAGGGTGCCTTTAATGGTTATCCAGAATGGGTGAAGGGTATAAATTGTGGGAAATGGAAGCTTGGGGATCAAATTTCATCATAAACAAGTGTATTACTTTTAGTGAGACTCTTGAGAGGAGAAAAAGTAAATACTTGAAGATGAAGATATTATAAACTATGATGGATAAGACTCAATTTAAGGTGGAGGTTCTTGTTAGGGAGATTATGGATGAGAAGGATGTGAATGCTCCTAAATCTAATTCTAATGAAGAAAATTTTACAATGGTTTATGATTATCGTAATAAGGTAAGGATAGAGATTGTACCATTTCAGAAATATAATTATGCTTGTCTTGGTTATTATGCTTTTAATGTGGTTAGAAGGTTGCAAAACTTAGAAACATGGACCTTGAGGGAGACATTCGAAAGAAAAGAGAGTCAAATGATTGAAGAATCATACTTTTGAGCTTGCTATATACGTAAGTAGAAAAAAAGTGGTTAGGTGTACATGGATGCAAGTGGAAAAGATCATGGTTCAAGTGTGGCTTGGACTTCATCGAAGTTGTTGAATAGTGATTCAACTTTAGAGAGAGAACCAATGTGCTTGATGAGTAAATTAACATCACTGTTGGTTTTGAGCCAAGGTGGGGATTTAGAAAAATATGTCTTAAAAATTCAAGTAATGACAGGGAGAACTTTGGTAAAAAGTCAACGATAGACTTGGTTAACGGTCAACAAGATGACTCGACCAACTACTAATGGTTGACTCGACAAATGGTAATGAGTTGGCTAGTCAATTATTCGATTGGCCTATGGGTGCTTAAGATGGTTTGCGGACCAAGCTTAGATGTCTGATCCATTAGGGTTTTAGGATATATTAAAATATGATTGTCTATCTTTTATTAGTTAGAGTAAAAGACATGCATACAAGGTGTAATCCTAGTTAGAAAGTCAGTTGTAAAATTTTCTAGGATGATATAATAGGAATTCGACTGACTTTTAGAGGTATCTAAGGAGAAACTTAGAGAGACCTGGTTAGATTTTTCTAAGAATGTATTCTTGGAATTTGACATTCCTTTTGGAGATATCTAAGGGTTTGAGAAACATTTCTAAACACTTTGAGTTTTTTGATTCATATATAGAGAAAGTTGAAAAGATTGGAAAAGACTTAGGTAGAAAATAAACTTTGTTTTTAGGAACTTGTGAGACTATTTTGAAAATATAGTAAATCAAACACTAATCTCTTTATCATAGTAGATTGGTTTTATAACAAACTCTTTGTGTACTCGTCTTTTGACTTCCTCTTACTTTTTGATTTGTTTATATTATTTGACATTGTTCTTTGTCTCACACATTATTATTTTGGACATAATTAATATTATTGTCAAACTTTTACAACAAAAAAAAGTTGTAATGTGGTTGAACTTTTTATTTCTACAACATAAATGACCTACATGTAATAATCAACAAATGGCAACAATTTATACAAGTTTCGAAGTACTATAAACCATGTAAATTATTGTTGGTACATTTAGAGATACAAAATATTAGTTCAATTTAATCTATACAAATTTTTAGTTTTTTTTCACTTTGAATCCCAGGAGAATGAAGTCCTAGTAATCCATAACTTGTGCCGAAATGTAGTAAATCAGAACTCTTGTCCACTTGAACCTAATTGCTTGGTTAATCATACATCAAAATTGACCAATCATAACATGTAAAAAATTATCTTTGTTTTTTTAAAGTCATAGACATATCCGAAACGCACAATCTGAATGTATAATTTGAAAATATAAGATTTTTAAATTATTGACGTTGTGCATTTCGATGTCTCTCCGTCAATGACATAAATGATCTGCATGTAATAATTAACAAATGACATTAATTTATACAAGTTTCGAAGTACTATAAATCATACAAATCGTTGTTGGTACATTTAGCGATATAAATGTTAGATCAATTTAATCTATACAAATTTTTAGTTTTTTTTTTTTGCACTCTAGTTCTAAAAAGAATGACCTAGTAATCTAGAGTTCGTTTCAAAACAGTAAATCAGAACTCATGTCCACTCAAACTCAATTGTTTAGTTAATCATAAATTAAGATTGATCAATCATAACGTGTCTAACATTATCTTTGTTTTTTTAAAGTATAAACATATCCAAAATGCACAATCTAAATGTGTGATTTAGACTTCAAAATATAGTTTTTTTTAAATCATTTATGTTGTGCATCTCGATATCTCTCTATCAATGAAATAAAGAAAAACAAACACAATTATAACTAACTAACATAAACCTTAAACACAATCTAAAAGCCGTAAAAATATCACTTGCTAGTATACACTAAATAAATTTTTAATAGGCTGAATCTTATCTCATGGTAACAAACATTTCACTGCTAGAACACTAGATTTCCAAACAAAATTCATATACTTTCAAACCTATAACTGCCTCGTATATAAAACAAAACTAAAAACAAAACCAATTTCCACCACACAAAAAAATTGTTCTGGACTGGGCCCGCCTTGGTCCAAAGTGCAAACAAAGGCCCAGATCCAGGAAGTTCCTTGAGGAACGCTCACGATCAAGTCGTCCCGAGCATGCCCGACCGTAGACCATAGCGGCAACGCCCGCTGTTACCCACAACGAGGAGCGTCCCCGACCAAAGGACACTCCAGCTCGAGTCTTCCTCGAGCATCCTCTCTGTAGGGCAGATTTTGTCCCCTCCGAACACCATGGGATTCTTAAAGTCCCGAAAAGACCGCGTCTTCCTCATTCTTCGCAGAGCACCACTCAGGAAGGGGACCACGTGCGGGTCCCCACTACACACGTAGAACCTGAAAGTTCCTTTATTGGACCAGTTCTGATCGGCCCAATGAGGGGACATTGGCCCAGCGCTGGGGGCTATAAATACCCTTTGTTCCAAGAGGGTTAGGTATTCATCTATTACACACCTATATACTTTTTGCCTGCCCATTCCGTCTCTCATTTTAGCATCAGAGTGTCTTGCAGGTATCCCCTTCCCATCTCACTCAAATCCAGTTCGAACCAGCTGTGACGGTCCAAGTCTGACCATAAAAAAAAACTAAGACCAATTTCATTAACATGGTCTACCTTGTCTATTCTTCTAAACTACTCCATCATATTAAAAAAAAAAATGAAAGCCATAAACTAATTTATATATGGAAAATATTTAAATATAATTTCATAAATGTTCGTACTTTTCTCTAATAAAAATATGATAAATATATTTAAATATTTTTAATAAATAAAAATAAGAAAAAATTATATGTGTAAAAGAAAATTATACAATTATCATATTTTCATTAAAAATAAGTATAAACTACATCTAATAAAATGCACATAACAAAAGATCCATCTCAATTAACAACCATAACAAGAGATAACGCTAAATTAATTAAGCATAATGAAATATTAACCTCTCTTAGCACATTGTGCACACACTTAGAAAGTTACACATTCTAATTCAAGAAACAGATAGTAATAACTAATAAACATTACTTGAAACTGAATCAAAATGGAGTCTCCCCTATGACATTACCCGGTGGATCATAGAAACAAATCGTCAAACTAGCTTTCTCCTTAACACTACAAGTAGCTTGTGAACACCCAAGTTGCACCGAATTCTTCCACACAACCTGCGTATAAACACCACACTCATGGTTCGCAACGCAAGAGTTGTTTGCATGTATGTAGAAATCTTTCTCCTTCACCCACTCCTCCACCGCTTTGCTCGGCGTCACCGCCGCCGAACCCGCCCAGAGCTGGTTACCGCCGTATTTGCTTGTCGTTAAGTTCGCGAAATCGCATCCCATTTTGTTTCTCTGGTAACGGACTAGTAAGCTTGTGTCTTTCGCTAGCTTGTCGCTCCATTGGAGTGGCGCAACTCCGACTTCGGCTCTTGCTTTGTTGTGAGAGTCTAGGAACTCTTGAGCGGCTGGTGGTAGTGGTGGTGATACAGGCGCAGGAACGGTGGCTGCTGGCCATGCAGCGTTGGAGGAGATGATGGATATGGTTAGAGCTGCAAGTGAAAAGAGAGGGAAGAAATGTATCATTTTCATGGGACCTTATCTTTTGAAAATAATAATGATAGAAGAAGAAGGATGTACTCGTCACGGATAGGAGGATCAATTATTTATAATAGAAACAAGAGCGATGATATGGATTTACTAAGTTGTCCTTGATTGTGATATATCAGTAAAAGACATTGTAGTTCACAGACTTGTTGGTGGTACCATTGACTTGGAATGCAAGCTGTATTGCAATTTGAGAGAGAGAAGCTGCATTGCAATTTGAGAGAGAGAGAGAGAGAGGGGTATGTGTGATGTCTGCTATTACTAGATCTCTGCTGACTAGTCTCTGGTTTTTGGCTAATTGGATGTGCATGTGCACCTAATTAATCGTAAACCATGTAACCATAATACAATAATGAGATGAGTTATCTTACACTAAAATTCTCTACACCTTAGACTATATATAATTCAACTGCTGAAAAATTTATTCAATAGTTAAATATGTGTAATAAGATGTTGAATAAAGAATTAAAAGTGAGGTAAATTAATGTGTTAAAAATATTCAATTTATTGAATAAGGAGGGAGTGAAATATTATATATAATATTTTGTAAAATTTTATTGGTTGTTGTGATTGTTTAAATTTTTAATTCACTTTAATTATTTGGAATCAATTATTTTATAATAAATTTATTTTTTATTTATTTTTATTTTCAACAAAATTCATCATTTTTTGTCTATAAATAGAGATTTGGTTCATCTTATTCGAACACACAAAAAAATCTATTTTTTCTCTTTATTTTTTCTATTTAACCTCCAATAAACTCTTATTTCGTTCACTTTTATTTGTTTTAATAATGATTATCCCTATAAAATTAAAAAATTCAAATAAATTAAAAATATAAAATTAAAAAGATTCAAATAAATTATTAAATTAGAAAAAAAATTATTTAACTATTAATTATTTTAATTTTACTTCAATCTATAATTAATATTAATATAAAATCATAAAAATAAAAATATAAAAGAAAATAAAAATATAAAGTAAGAGTGGTGTGATAAGGTGTTGAACTTTATTAAACAAAATCATTGTAGTGAGTAAAAGTTAAATGTATATTAAATTATTAAGTAGAAAAAAAAAAGATAATATAAAATAAAAATGAAAAAAAATGGTGTAAATATGTAAACTATTATATATAGTCTTATCTAGGGATGTTCAAAACCAAATCGGTCCAATAGAAAACCATAAAATCAAACCGAACCAAACCGAAATCGCAAAAAACCGCATTTTGATTCGGATGTGTTTGAGTCATTTTCTCACGGAACCGCGTGCGGTTCAGTTTGCAGTTTGTATTTTACAAACCGAACCAAACCAAATAAAACCGCATTATGTTATAAAATCTTACTAACCAATATATATTTCTTTAATTTTTTAGAGAAATCAACATGTATTATGTGTATATTTTATCATACTTTGTATTATAATTTATTTTAATATATAAATAATAAAAAAATAAAATATTATTCATTTATGAATATTATTTTCACAAAATATATTTTATCGTATTTTTTGTATGATATTTAATTAAGAATGCAATTTTGTCTATATCATTATTCTTTAGATTTAGATAAAATTATAATACGTCATTTTTATGTATCAAATTATAAACTTATTTTGATAATTATAATTTTTTTATAGTAATATATGAACAATTAAACGCAAAATTATATTTCCCTCTATATTTATATGTATAGCTTAATATTTCTTTTTGTAAAAAATCAATTCAACCGAGCCAATCCAAACCGCATTAACTTGGTTTGATTTGGTTCGGATTTATTTTTAAAAACGAATCAAATCAAACCAAACCACATATTTTTTACTCTTGCTATTTAAATAATTTTTTGTTTCAAAACCGTCCAAACCACATCACCAACACCCCTAATCTTATCTACGCCTATAATCTTTTCAAACTATTTTTACCATTGCACAAAAACTAAGGCAAAAGAAAATTATTAAAAGAAAAACAAAAGGTATGTCTAACTGTATATACATACGGTGTGATTGTCATTTATGATCTTAAACTAACTTTTCTCTGTCTATTATAAATATATAAATATATAAAATGTAAAGTATTTAGAAAAACCAACTATAATTTTATGATTTTATGTTAAAACTTTTCTAATTCCACGTATTAAAATGTATTATTCCATGCTTACTTTAGTTAAATTCATTTAATATTTAATGTTGCTTATGTATCACTCATATATTTTTTTACTCTAATTTTCATTTTATTTTATTATATATTGATTTTAATCTCTAATTAAATATTAAATATGGAAGTGTCTATTAAATTTCAAAACAACATGTGAAAACTTGGAAAAACAAAAATCATTTAGTTGGATAATAGAAAATCTCATTACTTCTCATATTGATCATCAATTTCAATAAATGTTTCTTTCTCTCTCTCTCTCAATTTCTTCCGGATCTTCAAATTTTCTCTCTTTGTTCAACCAACACAACTTTAAACCATTACCTCAACTACCCTCTGCAATCTCCATCCCTTTATTCTTCGTTGCTGCTTTTCTCCCTCTAATCAAGATCAAGTCCTCCGTCGAAAACTTTGTCACGCCTTCTCTAATCTATGTATCTTTACCGTCGACTCTGATCTATGTTCTAATTCGATATAAGAAAAATTACATTGTTGACTCAACTATAAAAGCCATCGTCTTATTTCAGTCGATTAATGTATTCATGAATGTTTTGAATCATTCTAATCCTAATTATTATATTGTATTAAGTTTTTCTAGAATTAGATTCATTTCTCAACAAACTCACCAGTATGTTCGAGCGCAACACTGAAAATGGTTCTTTTTGGGTTACTCTCAAATGACGTATGTGTTGATTTTATTTTGTCTGTTATACTTAGTGAAGGTTGAGTTTAAATGTTCAAAAGTATAAATTGGCCACTGCTAGAACAACTCTTGCAGGTAATTCAAATTTGATCATTTGATGATTATATGTTGATTTTTACATGTATGAACACTGACACTGACATGTTGATACCGTTAATTGGGTTGCTTTGTTTACATGATTGTTCTGTCTGTAGAAGTTGGGATGCTTTGTTTACATGATTGTTCTGTTTTGTATAAGTTGGGTTGCTTCTCTGTAATGCTATACCAGATTAACAATATATATTTATGATTACATTGGATTCTTCTGACTATTGGTTTAACTGCACTGAATCTGTGTAATTTCTGTTGTTTACGAAGCTAATATGGAGAATTATGAAGAGGCAAAGTCTCACCCTAAGCTCAATGAATGAATACTTTCTTCCATGCCGAGGAGAATTGTTGATGCTCACCCCTGGCATGTATAAATAGGTAGAAAACTACCCTTGAGGATTTATTTTGGATCACTTTTAATTATGATGAATTTGTGCCTGGAAAAATATATTATATTTTGTTTGTTTTCTCCTCAATAGAAGAAATTGTTGTGTTATTTCAATAAATCATTATCTTTAACATTGGTAAACATAAATAGATGTAGGATCGTTTTGGTGAAAACTCATAAATGGTGATATAAATGCAGGATGAATCTGTTACTGTCGATTTGATAAACAAGCTGCAACATAAAGTTGTTACTGCTGATTTGATAAAAAAAACCGCAACATGTCTTTGTGTAGATCGTGGAAGCCTTAAGCTCAAGTTATTTAGGTCTTGATTTTTCTCTGGTAATTCATGTAGAATCTTCGCGCATTTGTCACTATTATTAATCTACGTGATAAATGCATTATTTGTTGTATAGATGCGGTATTTGAATCCATATTCAATCCTCTAATGAATTGGGTCATACCATTGAGCAGACATAGACATATTCTTTAGAATATGACGAAGCAATAGAAGATACACAACCAACTAAGCATCTTATTTCTCCACTGTTTAATAATTGCAAAAGGCTTCCTTTGAGACATGTATTAGTTTTGTCTTAAGTTCTTTAGTGTTTATTCTATGATGTATAATAGCTAAAACACATAACGTTAATATTGTGAGCACTGTTTTCCACTGCACAAATCTCTACTAACAGGGGGAAGTGGATTGTCCATTCTACATGAAAATTAAAAGTTAAATATTGATGGTTTTTTTCTTCTTAAAGTGGAAATATTAAACTCTATTTAATTGGTTAATACTTAAGTTGTTAATAGAAGGCATATTACAAAGTTTCTACTTCACATATAGTGTAAAATAAGAGTTTATTCTAATTCTGGTAGGTTATAACGTTTCTGCACCGCCATAGTCAGTATTTGACAACACTTTATATTAAATAAAATCACAGAACAAGGAGCTTAAAAGTCACTTAAGATCACATTGATAGTAGTGCACATTGATGATTTTCTCTTGATTTAAATCATGCAGTGGTTTAAGGAGCTTAAAAGCAGCGAAGAAAATAATTTCCAAATTTAATATGTTGCAAACAATTTTTATAAGTGACTATATTATAAAGGTACAAAATAGATTTTAAAGTGTTATTCTACTCTTAAGGTAAAAGATAGATTCAAATTCATTATGTTGATATACAATTTAACAAAAGTTATAAAGTGCAGAAAAATAATCAGCTCAATGGCACTTTAGATATTGACACAGTCACCAACAACCAACAAGAACCCTTGAATTTACAAACAAATAAAATTGAAGAATTGTATCCACAAACGGACCTCGCCAAAGGAAAGTTAATGCAAACAACAATTACAGTGGTTAGCTATTAAGTTGGTGGTCATATTATTCGTGGTCATATTATTCACTATAAAATAAGTTAGGTTTTGCCACGTGAAAGCCACGCCGCTACCCACCAAATCACGTCACTGCCAAAATTTTGCCACCTTAAAGAACACGTCGCTATATAGCGCGTGACAATCTTGTTGCGGCGTGAAAAACATGTCACTAAGTTGCCACGTGAAATTCACGCCGCAACATACTGTATAGAATAAAAGCAATTCAGAGCAGAGCAGAGCAGAGCAGTGGGTCAGAGCAGGTTTACAATTTTTGTTACGTTAGCTTTAGCGACGTGTTTTTCACGTCACTAATTAGTGACATGAAAAACACGCCGCAACTTGTTTTATTTTTAAAAAAAATATTTTCTGTTTTAAATATATTAATTATGTTTTAATAATTAATATTATTGTTTGTTTTATTAAATTTATAAATTAAATATTATAATTTAATTATTAAATACAATATTATTAATCAAATTATCAAAAACAAAACTAAATATATCTAAATATATAAATAAATATACTTAATATTATAAATTTAATAAACTCAAATTTAAATTTATAATATTTTTAAATATACCATATCATTATAAATTTATATTACACAAATAAAAAACTAAATACAAAATAAAAATAAAACTAAGCAGAATCGTCGTCGGAAATGTCGGGAAGAAAGTCATCATTATTTTGGTGGTTATTATTTTGGCCACCACTGTTGGGATTTCTACCAAATGCTTGCATAAATTGTCGCATTTGCTCCTCCATATCAGCTTGCCTCTTCGCCATTGCCTCAATTTGTCTATTATGTTCACCCCTCATTGCCTCCATTCGGGCATCCATTTGGGCATCCATTTGGGCCTTCAATGCCGCCTCACGATCTTCGGACTCGCGTCTAGCCAATTGTCTTACCAGTTCTAACTGATCCGGTGTCAAATTTGTTTGACGTGACCCTCCTTCACCGTCTGCAGCTCTCTGATACAGATTTCTATCCCCACTCCTCAAGGTGCCCGCCAAATTTCCACCACCAAAAAAACACCCGTTAGGCCCCTTTCTCCCAACAACTTGACTCCAAATATAGAAATCCACATCTGGGTGAACCGGTTTTTCTGGAAGAGGCATATACTGAGGATTATGGGTCAGAAATTCTACAAGCAACGCCTGATAATCCTCCTACACATACAATAAAAAAATCAAGTTTAATGTATAAGTAACATTAATGAAATTAAATGAAATAAAAATAATAATAAAAAATAAATAGCCACGTGATTGTAACGCCACAACTTATCAGTTGCCACTCAATTTTCACGCCACAACATGTCATTTGCTACATGAAAATCACGTCACAAAATTGCTTAAAAAATATAAACATAAATTTACTTACCAGGGCTTTTTTTTGTGCGCTCGTCAGTAAATCCTCCTGATTTCTTTGTCCGAGTCTCCTTAACCAGCTCCGTCATCAATGGTTGTCTCCCCAAACGCTTAGCCTAAATATAAAAATTAACTTAAATTAATAATATGTTATAAATCCAAATATGGCCTTAAAAAGTGGTAATAATTACCATGCGTCGAGCATGCTCAGCAGTACTAATACTTCCAACAGCATTAATGCAACCCCCTTTTTCAGATGCCCTCATCTTCTTTGCAGTTTCAGATTTAGCCTTAAATTCATCTGATTCCCAATACTTAAGAAGTTGTTCAAAAAATTCTTTGCCTATCTATTTGGGACGAATGTCCAAAAGGTACCAATTCTCTCTAACACGTCGTAGCATGTCAGAAAGTCGTCTTGAACTCCTCCCAAAATAATTTTTTTTTACTTTGTTATGGTTCAGGGGATCTCAAACACATTTCGCCTGCAATATTGTATGACATTAAAATAAATAGTTAGATAAATTATAACAATAATGAAAAGGTCATTTAAATAAAAATAACTTAAGAAATAAATTAATTATACCTGAAATTGCTTGAACCATTCTTCTTTATCGGAAACTTCTCTAAAACTCTTCAAAAATGTTGTATAATTCTGCTGAATTATATAATTGATAACCTTAGCCGCAGTCCGACTCGACCCGAAACTAAAACAACAATAATTGAATAATTAGCATAATTAATTATATAAAGTTATATTAAAAATGGAAATGTGTACTTATAAATAAAAATCAATAAATAAGAAACTTACGAGTTCCCTTCAGGCCATATCCAAAATCTCCCATCAATGGTATGAATCTCACTCGGATCATCATCCCCTCGAAGATCTCTCCCATCTATCTGATCATCATCCCCACCAAGATCGTCATCGTCCGACTTTGTGTGGGATGTGGGGGTGCGACCAGACTGTGTGGGTCGTGAAGAGGTGGATCCTCCAGGCTGCTGGACGGATGGGGGCATCTGGGTAGGAAGTGGGATGCTGGATCCTCCAGGCTGCTGCACGAATGAGGGCATCTGTGTGGAAAATGGAAAACTATGCTGGAAGGATGAGGGCACCTGTGTCTGCTGGAAGGATGGCACCTGTGTCTGCTGGAAGGATGAGGGCACCTGTGTCTGCTGGAAGGATGAGGGCACCTGTGTCTGCTGGAATGGTAAACCAGGTGGGGCCCCAGATGGACTAATAAAACATGTACTCCCAGATGGGAACTGAAGAGGACTCTGAGATGATAGTAATGGAGTAAATGGCATAGTACTGTCCATGGACATATGATGAACCTGACTCTGCGGGGGAGGACACGTGGCTGAGTGAGGTGACTAGCATACTACTACCCTTGGACGCCTGGGCTTCCTACCACTATCACTAGGACCTTTACCCTTTTTATCTTTGGGTGGCATTTTTACCTAATTAAAGAAAATACAAGTTAACATATACATATTCTCATGAATACATATTCATTAAATCATTCAATAAATGGTTCTTTGAGTAAAATTACAAGACACAATTCTCATGAATACATATTCATTAAATCATTCAATAAATGGTTCGTTAAGTAAAATTACAAGACACAATTCTCATGAATATAGGATCACTATTCTGAATCGTCATGCTCGTCATCCATTTCATCATCGTCATCTGATGTGATACTATCCTCAGATCCAGAATCTTCATGATCTTCATGATCTTCATCCTCATCAACTTGATTCCCCTCAACCATTGTATCAGACAAACTTGTAGTGTGTTCATCTGGAATCACATCATTAACTTCAACTTCATCCACTTGGTAAGCAACATCCTCCACTAGATCGTCAGTTTCAATATGACCCAATGGTTTTGTTTTTATTACAACACAACACCGACGTTTACGTGGCACAAATGAAGGATAAGGAACATAATAAACTTGCCTAACAATATTTGACATTATGAAAGGGTCGTACTCTTTGTACCTCCGGTCCATTTGAATCTCAACAGTACCATATGTCTTATCTATTTTTGTGCCTCTAGTTGGATCATACCATTCACAATAAAGCAAGACAACTTTATTTTCCGAGTCCAAGTAATTGTATACTAACTCGTAGATATGTTTAACAAAACCATAGAAGTCATCTTCACCACCATCTGTAACTCCTTTCACAAATATGCCACTGTTTATGGTTTTTTCCCTTCAGTCCATTCATGAGTGTGAAATTTATATTTGTTCACGAAGTATGTGTGCCATTTGTTTGCACTTTGACGAGGGTCATTAGACAAGTTTCTCAAATGGAGTATTTATGGAGTCGGTGCAACAACCCTATACAATTTCTCCTTGAACCATGTTGGAAATTGGGCATGAATGACACCAGATGTTGATTGTACACCGGTACTTTCAAAGTAGGCGTTGTTAAATTCCCTAAAAAGAAACACACTATAAGTTTCAAGGTAATCAATTTTATATATTCACACTGTAAATAAAATTAAGAAGTTGGATTATACTTACTCAAGATATGGTTTAACTTCAATGCAGTTGATCAAGACATGAACATGTGCAGATTGCATTTCTTGTTGGGTCAACCAATGCTCACCCTTCTTTCCAGAGGGACGACCTGGAAGCCCGAAGACTGATAAGGTGTACTGACTTCTTTCGATAACATTTACAGGATTCCTTATGATTCTTGGAGTTAACATCAAGTGCTTGAAATAGTGACTGCAAAAATGTGAAGTTTCTCGATGCAAGTAATGTGCACATATTGATCCTTCTACTCTAGCTTTATTTTTCACTGATCGCTTTGAATCACCCATGAACCTTTCAAACGGGTACATCCACCTATATTGAACAGGTCCTCCTAGATAAGCCTCATATGCAAGATGCACAGGTAGATGTTCCATGGAGTCAAAAAAACCAGGAGGAAATACTTGTTCCAACTTACAGAGAATGACTGGAATATTTTGGTCCAACTTAATGATGTCATCCACTCTTAAAGCGGAAGCACAAATATCTCTAAAAAATTGACTAATTTCAGTGAGTGGATTAAGCACATGTTTGGGTAGAGAACCGAACGCAATTGGTAGCAATTGTTCCATAAAAACATGGCAATCATGACTTTTCATACCATGCAACTTCCCAGTGTTAGCATCAGCACACCTTGCTAAATTTGAAGAATAGCCGTCGGGCATTCTCAAACCTTTTAGCCATCCACAAACCGCTTTAGCTTCTTGGGGGGTCAGACTGAAACAAGCTTTGGGTTTAAATAATTTTCCATTTGGTTGAGGCTTCAATTCCAACTCTTTACGATTACACCAAATTTCCATGTCTTGTCTAGCCTTCACGTTATCTTTTGTTCTGTCTTTAACATCCATCACTGTGTTAAATACGTTATCAAAAAAATTCTTCTCAATATGCATAACATCAAGATTATGGCGCAACAAATTATCTTTCCAATACGAGAAGTCCCAAAATATACTTATTTTTGTCCAATTATGTGTGACCCCATATCCTTCAATTCTACATGCTTTGCCAGTATCTGTAAACTTTGGAAGTTCACAAACTTGATTCCATATAGCAACTGGTGCCAGTCGAGGCGGAGGCAGATATGTTACTCGTTCGTCCTTTTTGAAATTTGTCTTGTTTTTTCTAAAGGGATGATTTGATGGTAGGAATCTGCGGTGACAGTCAAACCACGAGCTTTTCCCCCCTTTTTCCAATGTAAACGCCTTAGTACATTCCATGCAATGCGGACAACCCATTCTACCATGCGTACCCCAACCAGACAACATGCCATATGCTGGAAAGTCGTTAATGGTCCACATCAAGGCAGCTCGCATAGAAAAGTTTTGTTTACAGGATATATCATAAGTTCATTCTCCATTATTCCACAACCTCTTCAAATCATCAATTAAAGGTTGTAAGTACACATCAATTCCGGTTTTTGGACTCGACGGTCCTAGAATGACGCACGTCAAAAACATGTATGGTTTTGTCATGCACATCTCAGGAGGGAGATTGTAAGGGGTTACAATAACTGGCCAACAAGAATACGCACTTCCGGACGCTTGGACATATGGAGCAAAACCATCAGAGCATAATCCAAGCCTGACATTTCTAGGTTCAGCGGCAAAATCAGGATGTACCTCATCAAAGTGCTTCCATGCATGGCCGTCAGATGGGTGTCGCATATTGCCTGGGCTTGTTTTGTTTGTATGATGCCATGTCATTTGACTTGCACTGTGCATTGAAGAAAACATTATTTTTAACCTTGGTATTATCGGAAGATAAAACATGGACTTTACTGCTACCCGTTTTTGGTTACTGTTAATGGCTCTATTGCGAACTTTATATCTTGGACTATGACAAAATTTACATTCCTCTGACGATCCATCTTGAGTACCAAACTCGTTGTCATAAAACAACATACAACCATTAGTGCAACAATCAATCTTTCTTACCCTTAAACCCAACTTCGACACCAACTTCTTTGCATCATAGAAACTCGCAGGCAAGTTGTCTTTCGTTGCAGTTGAGTCCAACATCATTTTTGCGAAGTGCTCCAAACACTGACCAGGAACATTTCAATTTGACTTGGCGGCCAATAATCTAACACACATTGATAGCTTTGAGTTTGACGACCCCTCAAACAACGGCGTATTCATCTCATTCAACAACTGATAAAATCTCTGCGCTTCCTCATTCGGCAACTCTTCCCCGTCAAAGTCTTCAGGTTGATCATAGGTCACGTTAACACCAAAAGCATCACCAACCATGTCACATATCAGATTAAAGTTTTCTTCAAATTCCATAGGTGGTTGCATAACCGGTTGACTACTTGAAGCATCTGTGTTGCTAGTCTCTGGTACATTACTCGGCAGTGTTTCACCATGATGCGTCCAAACCCAATAATTTTCAATGAAACCTTTCCTATGCAAATAACGTGTTATTTCCTCTGGGTCACTAATTATATATCTACATCCACATTTAAGACAAGGACACCTAACTCCTCCTTCACTTCGACAACGTTCCTGGGCAAACGTCCACGCGATAAAACCATTAACCCCGTCTATAAAATTGGGTTTAAGTGCGCGTCTTCCTGGATATAGTCTATCGTACATCCAACTACGATAATACATATAATATTCCATTTACTGCAAATTTATATAATCAAAACCTATTTAATTATAAATATTAATTAATCAACTTAATAATAATCTTAAACATATACAATTAAAGCTAAATATATGCTTTCAACAATATTTATAAACTCCTAAAAATATTTTTAAACACTTAAAATTTAATTTAAACACCTAAATTTTATAAACTCCTAAAAATTTAAAAACTAATTAAACTCCTAAAAATTTAATTTAAACACTTAAAATTTATAAATTCCTAAAAATATTTATTTATTTTTAAACACTTAAAATTTAATTTAAACACCTAAATTTTATAAACTCCTAAAAATTTAAAAACTTATTAAACTCCTAAAAATTTAATTTAAACACTAAAAATTTATAAACTCCTAAAAATAAAAAAACTTAAACTCCTAAAATAATTAAACTCATTCATCATCACAAATTAATAATTAATAATTATTATAAACTAAATAATTAAACCTAACATTTAACTCAAATACAGAAAATATATATATAACCTAAATTCAACAATTTTAACCCAATGCAAATTAATCAAAATCAGAAAATATACTAATTTCAAAAAAATAATAATTCAAGACATACCTTTTATCTTGTAACTCCTTCAATCTTCTTGTCCCTTTTTGCAATCTATACTTCAATCTTCTTCTTGTCCTTCAAAGAAAAATTGAAAAAAATTTATACTCAAAATAACACATCAAAAGCTATTAACAAAGTATATAAAACATGAAATTGAAATTACCTTACAAAATGGATGAAGATGGTAGGAATTATAGAGTGGAGAAGAAAATTTTTTGGGGAAGAAAATGGGTATGATTGAAGAGTGGGGAAGAAAATTTTTTGTGAAGGTTGAAGATGAAGAAGTTATAGAAACAAAAACGTTGTGGAACGTTTTCATAAGTTACATAAACCACGTAGCGACGTGAAAATCACGCCGCAACGTTGCCACGTGATTTTCACGTCGCAACAAATATACAACTGCTTTCTCTTCCTTCAAAGCCTGCACACGCCAGTGTTGGAAGTTGTGATTGAATTAAATTTTGTGATATTTTAATTAGCGACGTGAATCCCACATCGCTACTTTTTTTAACAAGGAAACGTACCTGACACATTTAATGTAGCTGTTTTATATTATTAAAACACGTTGCCACGTGATTTTCACGTCGCAACTGGTTTTATTTAATCACGTGGCAACTTCACGTGACTGGAGAAGCTTTTTCTTGTAGTGATTATTTTGGAAATAAATTGGTAGGTGTGCTTTTTTATATCAAAATATAAATTTTCTATTCCCTAACATAAAAATATAGGATTGAGTAACTGTATAATTTCCTTTTGAGAAAAATTAATACTTATAGTTTTTTTTTTTAAATTTGTACTAAGCATAATGTTTTACTTATAAGATTTCTCTGCTTTAAAAAAAAAAAATTCAAATAATATGTCAACTTTATGACAGTTTTGAAAAGGATTTCCTCTATGCTTGCAAAAATTTGTTGTATTTTGATTTGAATATAAGTCTTCTTTTATATAAGCATATTTGACATAAAATGATTATTTTACTTTCTTTGTCGATATTTATGCTATTTTACTTTCTTTTTTTTTGATCATCAAAATTATAGTTATTTATAAATTGCATAGAACCATAATCCACAACATTGAAAGAGGTTAAAAAATTTTCAAAATAAATTAAATAGAAGATCAAAATTTTAATTAGTTTAAGAAGGTTTGCGTTTGTTTTAGAACAATTTCAAATTAGTTTTGATTTTGTTCTAATCTTAAGTCTTTTATTTTTTAAGTGTTGCAAGTTATAATTTATTGTTGTCAAAACGTGTTTTCCAATTTGGTTAGGAAATTGTCCTATTTAAAAAGGTTAGAATTAAATTAGAAACTTGTTTATACATAAATTATTTTATACGTAAACTATTTTAAATAATATTACATTTTTTTACTGAAAATTAAATTTAAAATCTAAATTAATTTTACTCATTTCTCTAATCATATCTTTTTTTATTAAGATAATTTAAAAAATAATGACATTATATTCAAAATAATAAAATATAATTAAATATAATAAAAAGTGATACTAAAATATATTTAAAATAGGTTTAATAATTTTTTTTGTAAAAATACTTGGTTTATCTAGATTATAAAAAGCTATATTACAAATTTAATTTTCAATTTTATTCGATTCACAAAAATAATCTCTCTATTTTAAATTTAAAAAATTTTAGTTCGCTCTCACATTTTTAATAGAAAATTAATGATTTTTTTTTGTTTTTTAACTTATATTTTTATTTATAAAATTTTACAATAAATTTCTATATGATTATTTTTATTCTATTTTAAAAATTAGGTTATAGGTTTGATTTTAATCTTCATGTTGAATTTGCATCAACATATTTACATAGTTTATTAAATTTTGACGGGGTACTATCATACATTTTAGATTTGTAAAATTTATAAATATGATTTAGTAATAAGGTTTTAAAATTGAAATTTAACAAGGAGCTGTCATACATTGTAGGTTGTAAAAAAATATAAATATGATATAATAAGAAAGTTTTAAAACTGAAATTTGACGAGAAGTTGTCATACATTTTAGGTTTGAAAAAATAGATTAATATCTAAAATAAGTTTAATAAATTTTTAGAATTAGCTCATTTGGATTTAATTGAGGTTTGTTAACTCATCTAGATTCACGGGTAGATGTGAACGTAACTATGAAATACCAGCTATTGAGTGATCATTTTAATGTCTATCTTGTAATTATATCTTTTGTTGTTGTTTTATATAATTGAAGTTATAAAAATAATGGTACAATTTATTATAAATACTAATCCATACTTAAAATTTGATACATATTATTAATATATAATTGAAACTACATGAATATTTATGAACGACGAAATAAGTTATATTATGTTTGATATTCCAAACACATGAATTAAAATTTGATAACTGATTATAAGTTATAACTATATTAATATTATCTAACTAAAAATATGGTATCATATTTAATAATTTAGTCATTAATACGTGTAACGTAAATCTAGACGAGACTCGTACGATAACTCGGATTTTTTAATAATAAAAGTTTTTAATTTCACAAGAGGATGCTAGTCGGCATTAATATATCCCAATCCTAATTGGAAAAACTAGTGTCTATTCGCAATGTCTTGTTGTACATTACCCTATCCTACATTCTCATCAAGCTTATTGATTTCAGAGAACATATAATTCGCTTGAACTCCATTTGGTGGTTATGGTTGGTCCACTTCACGCCTCATTTTATCTATTATTTCCATTACATCATCAGTGTCAAAGAAGATTCATTGCACATCCATAAACCAAGGAAGATAATCACCCATCATAATGGATTGAGGGAACACAAAAAGATTTTGATTATAAAAAGTTGTATACCACAACTTTAACCTCAGACAACCAAATGAAAGCATAATAGGTTAGAAAAAATCAACTATAGTTTGATAAACTTACCTTTAGTACATGCTAGACGAAGACATTGAGATATGGTTTCCAATTACTATGAATTTTTTTTTTTTTTTACCATGAGAATGTTGTAAACCCTGCATCTATTTATATTCCATTGATATTCCGATGATACAAAGTGTTGTTGGGCCCAATTTGACCTTACATTGAAATCACTACAAAACACTTTAATATCTTTGCTATGTAGCTAATAAAGTATGGTAAAGTTAAAAGGTGATGCCTAGGTTACTCCTTGATAAATTAGGGGTAAAATACCTCTGGTGACTCACAAAATTTTCAACCTACACATGTGATACGTTTTTTATCTCACACTCTGATAATCACTAATTTTCCTCTTTTTAAATTTCAATATTTTGTTCATTTTAATTAATTTCAATTCTATTTGTTATGTAATTTTTGTATTGAATCGTTCAAATTATTTTTGTTCAATTTGGAAATTTAAGTGTTTTTATGTTTGATATGATTTATTTTGTTTTATCTAATATCTCTTTTTGAGATAGTACGAGGTCGTACAAGTTAGAGACAAATTTGTAATACTTCATTTTTCCGTACTTCATACTACTTATTATTCTTGTGCATATGAATCATAGAATTTGTCTTAGTGAATGGATAATATGTTATTTGAAAGGAGAATTAAACCGTAAATCACTTCAAAAAGATATATTAATTAAAAAAAATAGATGAAATGATTTGTTTGCTGCAAACTATTAAATTTTATAAATATTATCATATTATTTATTTTTCATATATATTTTAGTTTTTCATATTCAAATTGATATTGTATTAAAAAAAAATTTTGAAAGGGAAAGATCAACTCATATCATTAATAAGAATATTCTGAATACATGTTGAAATTATATTAAAAGTATGGATATTAGTAAAAGATGGAGTTATCCTAGCCAAAACATGAACGACTTCATTAGTTTGTCTCTTAGTGAACTTAACATGAGAGTTCGTAAATAGAAGGTTCAACAGGGGATTACATTCCTGAGTAATCGCATCAAATTCTGAAACATTAGACTTTGAATTGTTAACACTATCCACCACACTTTTAGCATCCAATTCGAAATCCATATTATTTAGATCCAGCTCGTGCACTCAATTGATAGCTGCTAGGAGGCCTAGAGCCTCTCTGATACATACGTTAGTGATGAGAGAAAACCATTATGTTCTAGCCATGACAAAACACCCATCAACATCCCTTATACAAGCACCTACACCTACCTTATTCTGAGAAAATGAAGCATCAATGTTACATTTAAGACGTCCCGCCAGAGGTCTGTCCCACTTAGAGATAAGAGATCTAGTATTTAGGATAATATTATTGTTTCGAACACGTTGAGCTTCTTTCCAACCCTCCAAAATATGCATATCTCGATGGCAAATATCAACTAAAGATTCAGCAAGATGATTCTAGATATGATTGTTCCTGCCTTTCTAAATACTCCATATAATATTAGAGAAAAACGTCTGATAATCTTGGTTCGTAACCTGTAAAAAGGAAAAAATAATAGAGGTGAAATCACCCCCGTTGAGAATCAATGGTTGTAGCCTAGACCATAAACCCACTTTGTCCCAACACTCAATGCTCTTTGGACACTGGAAGAACAAATGATAATTATTCCCTTCGCCTTCCGTACAACCTATATAACTCGAGGGACAATCAACTCCTTTATCTAAAAGTCGACTTCTTGTGGGAATACAATTCCTACAAAGACGCCATAAAAAGTTCTTAATTCTTAAAGGACCTTAAATATTCCAGGCAAGGTTCCAATCCCCGTTAATCCTCAGGTGAGAAGTGTCAATAGCCTCATTAATATAGTACCTCTAAGCACTACGGATGGAAAAAATTCCATCTTTCCCAGGATTCCATATTAACTTGTCATCCTGAACCACATCAAATAATGGAGTTTTAAGAATTTTTTGAGAAACATCATCGCCAACTAAGGAATGGAGCAAAACTAGGTTTCACTATTTTTTATTGGGAATCATTAGGTCTGAAACTTTGAGCGAATCCATCATCTGGTGATCTAGCCAAGGGTTACCCAAAATAGTGCCATTGGAAACCCAAGACTGATTCTAAATCAGAATATTATCTCCTTTACCAATGCTCCATATATTCCCACCTTTCACAACAAACTTAGAGCTCCAGATACTCCTCCAAGCATAACTGGGATTGTGCCCAACAACAGAATCCAAGAAATCACAATTAGGAAAATACCTGGCCTTATACAGACGAGAAACAAGATTTGTAGGATTACTCATAAGGCTCCAAGCTTGTTTACTAAGCAATATCATAATTAAACGCATTGATATTCTTGAAACCCATACCTCCTATAAATTTTAGCATAGCCAACTGATCCCAAGATCACCAGTGAATGCCTTTCCCACTATTACCTTTATGACCCCACCAAAAGGAGTTCATTATCTTCTCAATCTCATCACTGAACGAGGAGGACAATAAGATTAGACTCATCATATAAGTCGGTATGGATTGGAGAACCGACTTAATAAGAGTTTCCCTACCTACTTGAGAAAGGCACTTACTACTCTAAGAATTAATTTTCCGCCAAATTCTATCTTTGATACACTTGAAATCATATTTTCGATTTATACCAATCATGGATGGTACACCAAGATATTTTCCAGTTCCTAATACTTATTGCACACCTAACACTTTGGCTAATAAGTTTTTTGTATCTGTATCCATATTCCGACTACGGTAGAACTCAGATTTCTGGAAGTTTATAGCTTGACCCGAGGCTTCTTTGTAGGTAGCAAGAATATTTTTCATCGTCTGAGCTTCATTAATATCCGATCTAAAGAACAGAAAACAGGCATCTGTGAATAAAAGATGAGAAATAATAGGCGCATTTCGACAAATTTTTGTTCCATATATGTCCCCCTTAGCTTCAGCTTGCTTGATGAGAGCGAATAGGCCTTTCGAACAAAGAATAAAGAGGTACGGGGAAAGAGGATCCCCCTACCTCAACCCACGATCAGAAACAATTGGACCAACCAGATTGCCATTCATAACTATAGAGTAATCTACAGTTTGAACACAGAGCATGATCCAACCAATCCACTTCTGACAGAACCCCATATTAGATAGGACATCCTTCAAATACTCACAATCAATCATATCATAAGCTTTGCTGATATCAAACTTAAGATGTTTAAATTATTAAAATGTTTAAAATTGACTTTTATAATATCCATTTTGGATTAACATTACTATTAAATTTTAGCGAGAACCATTGTAATGTTGCATGTAATATCCTAGAAGCAAACAAAATATAAGATGATTAATCTCAAATGTGTCATCGTATTTAAAAGTAAATGAACTATGATTTTTTATTACTTTAAAATTTTTATTTTATTATTTTATTAATTAATATAAAATTATTAATAAAAAATTATATATTTCAAAAGCATGTTATTAACTTACAATTGTTTTTTAAAAGAAAAATTAGGGGAAAAAATTTCTTCCTCTCATCATAATTAACTAGTTGGTAATAAGAAATTGTTTCTTTTATATTTTCCTCAGACTTATTTTTAGGCTCCAATTTGTGTAAGCTTTCAGATGAGTCTTTCTCTTCCTCTTCTACCCACTCTTCCTCAACTACTTTCTCTACATCCTCAGCAATGTTTTGATCATCCTCCTTTTGGCCATCCAAGTCATCTTCTTCCTTTCCCTCAATGTCCTCCTCTTCAGATTTTCCACCCTCTTCATTGTCGTCATCAACCTTGCCAACATTCTCATGCACTTCTTCTTCATCATAATTGTCGACATATGTCTCGCCATCAACTTCCACTATTTTCTCTTCAACAATTTTCTTTTGAATTAGGAATATCATGCTTGTTTTTTATTTTTGCATCATTTTTATCCATGATTCTTGACCAAAACTTTATTAATATTTTAGCTTGTTCTTTTAGTGTAGATTGTATTTTGTGTACATTTTGCATGGACTTCACGGTGTAATAATTATAGTTTTATCATTTTTGTATTTGGTTTATGGTTCCATCCCCCATTATGGATAAAATATCCCCATTCCCCATGAAATTGTAATAGCGTAGTATAATCTATCCCCCCATAGTGGATAAAATGCACCCTTCCCCGTGGACATGTAATAGTGTAAGACTTTACTTTCTTTATCGCTTTATACGCTTGCATGTTTGTATGTAAATAAGATAAAACCATAACGACAAGTTTTCAAAACAAGACAAAATAAATCTTGATTCAACGTCAAGCATTTTTCATAAATAAACAAATGCTAATTGAACCTCACACGTGCCTCAGACTTTACCTCACTTATCATTGAACCATATTTCACCACACTCCATGGACCCATTCAAAACCCTAAGCCATGTTACTATTATCCATTACCATAAGCAACAATTAAAACTAAAACCCTTGATTCGTATATCAAGTTGGCCCTTTTTTCAAATATTTTTCTCAATAAAATAGGATGGTAAAGGAAAGTGACTAGGTTTTGACCTTTTCCTTCTTCAAGAGCTTTAACATTGCCTTTAGGGCTCATTGCCAAGGTGATTTCCTTCCTAATCAAAACACTCTAAATAAAAAAAGTTTAGTTCTTCTTTATTGAACTAAAGAGGAGATGATTGGGTTTAGACCTATTCTCTCCCAAGTACGAGGACAATTGCCATCGGGCTCTCTGACCAAGTACTTGTCTTTCAATAAAGAATCATGGCTATACTTCTCACATTTTCACAATCAAATATTTTGGATTCACATCCACAATAAAATGAATCACAACTCATCAAATTTATTTTTCCACCTTAGGTCATGCAAACTTCAAATACGAGTCACAAAGTCTAACTGCTATAATGTGAATGTTAACACCGTCCACTAAAAAACAACCATTTTCTAGACAAATTACGGAGCTCTGATTTCTCTATTTTACTATGGAGATACGTAGGCACGAGATTACACAACCGAGGCGAGCACATTAATTTAAAACTTTTTTTCTCCCTAATTAAATCCAGAATAATAAAGCAATAATCTCTAGTAAACCTAAACAACACTCTTACACGTAAAACAAACAAAATGATTTCTGTTTAGTACAACGGATGTAAGAGGTTTTAATATATCCCCCTTGAATAATCAACTCCCGAACCCAAATTTGGTTGCGAGATCCTTTTCTTCACCTTTTGGGGTTTTCTCGATATTTTCCATTTCCTTTGGAATAAATAAAGTTCAGTGGAGACTCTATAATTTTTTGCGGCACAACAAGGATATAGAGAAAAATAAGAACAAGTCAACAATTAGGTTGGGCCAGACACAACAAATAAGCCCACTAGATACGCGGTATCCCAATCAACAAGAAACACCCTAAATCAAAGCAGCAAGTGCCAAGAAAGAGAATCGAGTTGTTGGTGGAAACTTTAACCACTCAATGAACTCACAAAAAGAAGAAAAGATAAAAATATAAAAATCATGAGGGATCATAGGAAGGAAGTAGTTATGCAAAATCATAGAAATCATGCAAATCAATAATCAAAGCAAACACTGAAGATATGACAAGAACTAAGGAGGCGCACGTTGAAAGGATTTCCCAAGTTAATCAAATTGAAGATGTAAGGGGAGAATACAGTGAAATTAACTCTATCACCGAAATCTTGTAAAGAGAGGAGAAAAAGGAGACTGGAAATCTTGAAGGAAAAAATGAAAAACATGAGAAATGGGAAGAAACTTGAGTCAATATGTAAATGCACCCATCACAAGCAGTCGTAGGACCAGACAAACAAGTTTTTTGATATAAACTTACCAATGAGTGATTTAGAGAGGAACAAGTGGAAAATTTTACTTGGAGAAGCAAAAGAAATTGCTAGAGACGTGTGGGATTTGGGGGAAAGAGTATGGATTAGTACATAAAAGAAAAGAAGGGCAGATTCTACGAGAATTAATAGTAGGGGAAAAAGGAGGATGGTGACTATAGAGTGTCAGTATTGAGTGCGCCTAAGAGGGGTGTGTGATACGGTGGGAGAACTGACTGTGGTTTTGCGTTTGTTTTCGCAAATGTTTCGGTTGAGTAAGAGTCGCCACCGACTTTTTATTTTATCCTAAGGAAAGGTTTAAAAAGCACAGCAAAAACCTTTTGAGATGTTTTCTTGGGTTCGGGGAGTAGATTATAGAAAGGGAAGGTATTAGCACCCTTTCTATCCATGGTTATCCATGGGCTCTTAGTTACTTGCTTAGATCACTTGCCTTTTGTTTTCAATTGTTTGAAATGGTGCTTGTGTGTGTGGGTTTGAAAATGTTTTGAAAAGAAGCCAATGTGGTGGCAACCTTTGTAATGATCCATGTGGGGATGTATACAAAGGTGTATGTCTTTTGAAAAAGTTTTCATTTGTTTTTGAAAGTTGTTTTGAAAGTGTAGTGATGTGTGGTTTAGAAAATAGGCAAGTGTTTTGTTTTTGCAAGTTTTGATTCAAGTAACTAAGAGGTTATCTACTCCTAAATTTCTCAAAGTTTATTGTTATGTTTTAAACCCTTTTAGTAAGTTTGTTCCACCATTGTATTTGGTGGACAATCTCATGTTAGGATGTGAAAGGGACGGGCGCGGGTCATCGTTTAGACCATAATTGCAATGGTGCCAAGTATCTTTGGGCATTTTCTTTAAGGGACTTGATCATTTGTTTTGGCAACATTTTGAAAGTGTTATCGAGGGACTATGATCATTTGATTTGTTTGTTTTGCCCAAAGAGACCTAACATGCAATATGGCCCAATTTTGAAAGGCAACAAGTGGAATACCCTAGGGGGTGCAAGTGTGATTTGTGTGTTCATTTTCATGCTTGTTTATCTTGAAATTAGGTCAAAACTATGTTTCATTATTTTTCGCATACAAACCCTAATTCTAACATGGTATAATTAGAAAGCAATAAAGTGCGAAAATAAATTTACTAAGCTATTACAAAACCATATATGGGAAGGGGGGTATAAATGTTCGAATGGGATTTTGACAAGGAATTTAAACCTAAAACTATTACATCAATGTTGAGTTATTTACAAGGTGATTAATTTGCATAAATTAAATAAAATAGAACAAATGTGCAAGATGCCAAAAATGGTTTTTATATGTATGAAAAAAGGTATTTTTACATGTCAAAAGAAAGTATTGTTATTTTTTAAGTTTTTCATATTTAGGGTCAAACCCTAATTCTATAAAAATGTATTATTTATTCAATATACACAATATTTATTATTTATACATAAAAAATAAAATAAAAATAAAGTATATTTGTAAAAAATGATTTTTTAGTGTTAAATATTAATAAAATAAAATATGTATATTTTTAGTATTTTTATCCTAAGTGTATTAATATATATATATATATATATATATATATATATATATATATATATATATATATATATATATATATATATATATATATATATATATATATATATATATATATATATTATATATATATATATATATATTATATATATATATATATATATATATATATATATATATATATATATATATATATATATATATATATTATATATATATATATATATATATATATTATATATATATATATATATATATATATATATATATATTATATATATATATATATATATATATATATATATTATATATATATATATATATATATATATATATATATATATATATATATATATATATATATATATATATATATATATATATATATATATATATATATATATATATATATATATATATATATATGTATTATTCATTAAATATGTATTATATAGACAAATTAGTAATATTTAATATTTAATATTTAATAAAAAAAGTATTTTTTCTATAAAATAACTTCAGAAAGTAAAACAAAAATAAAAATGTATAAAAAATATATTTACACTATTTTAGTATTTTAGATAAAAAAGTATATGTATTTATTGATTTATGTACAAACTAAAAGAAAAATCAAATAAATGCCTAATAAATTCAAAAATGGTGAGAAAAAATATTTTTATATTTTTAATATTATGAGAAAAAATAAATGAGCCAATCAAAAAAAGAAAAAGTCAAAACATTAAAAAATGAATGAAATGGGCTCAGGGGGTGTAAAACCAAAAAGGTGGTGTGAATAAGAAAATAACTCAGGCCCAGCCCAAGAAGACATTGTCTTCAACCTTCAGACAAAACCAGTTCAAAACGCGCGCCCTTCTTCTCAAACTTCTAACTCCTGATTCCTGACTTTTCAATGAAAACTCAAAACATAAAAAATGTTCAGCATCAAGAGACGAATCCAACCATATGCAGAACTTGTCTTAACTCTCTAAGATGAGGGAGAATTTCTTCTCCCCCAAATCCTGACCTAGATTTTCTTCCAAGTTCAGACCCAAAATTCTTGCAACACACATAATATAAATAAAATCTAATTATATGGGCATGTTCAGGGCTATGATTGTGACATATTTTCTTCACAAACCTAAAGCTAACAATGCCTAATAAGAGAGATACGAATTCAAAAACTTACCTGTTCAGTTGAAGTTCTATCTGGCAATGGAGAAGCTCTCAGTGCAAAGTGATGATTGGTATAGCTTCCTTGAGGTCCAGGGATACTATTCCAAGTGTTACTTTGCTTTGAAACCTTTTGAATCGAGCTATAGCACTCCACCTGCAAATCAGAAAAGTGAAAATGGTAGAACTAGTTAGAGGGATTACAGGTCGTGTTTTAGCTTTTGGTTAGCTTGCATAGATGGTAGGGAAGGTGTATGAACTGGTTTGGGCAAGAATGCTTGAAAGGATTGAGAGTTGGAACTCAATCTGCAGAGGTTACTCTGTTTGAGCAGTTTCAAGGTGATTCTGAGTTTTGGGAGGGATTGGAGGTGAAAGGCTCGTGCTTCAGCTTAGGATCAATGTTTGGAATGTGTTTGATAAGTTTGTTTAAGTGTTTGTAAGCTGATATGAGGATTGGTACAAGTTATGCTATGTTTCTTCTTTCTTAAGCAACAAAAGGCAAGTTGATGTTCTAGACTGATGCAGACCCCCATAACATGCTGCAACCCTTTGCCTTGATCAGTGCAATGTGTCTCATAACTTGTGCCTAGAAGATTTTGACTGTACCACTTGGATTTGCAAAGTGGACATAAAGTTCTACTTTTTCAAAATGGAAATAATGCTTTATCTATAAATGGATTAATCTTCTAGGCAATGCTTGAATACACAAAACATGGTCTTGACACAAAGGTTTGGCATTAAATTTATGAGTGTCAAAGGGTTTTAGGACCTGTAATGTAGCACAAACTATGCTGACTTGAAAATGGCCTAAGTTATGAACATGTTCATGATCCATTCAAAAGTGAATTTTTGCCATATTGTGAAATTCGATTCTCTCAAGTTATGAGGTTGTTTGATGAGTTCTTAGACATTTTGGAAAGCTTGGAATGTGTACTACAATCCATCTTTGAAATGCAAATTGAAATTCCAAGTGGAAGTGTATGGAAAATGGCCTTGAAGTTAGGTAGAAAACCTTGTCAAAAAGGTCAAATTTTCACTAAGTTAAGAATGGTTTAGTGCCCTTATTCAAAAATTTGTAACTTGAGATACAAGCCTCATTTGGGAAAACTTTGTGAATCAAAGTTGTAGATTATGCAACAAGCTACAACTTTCATGTTTTGACTTTTGTTTGAATCCAACTGAATCTTGGTGAGAAAGTGGGGCAAAGTTGGGAAAAAATTAGGGTTTTCCATAACTTCGAAAAATTCTAAGTTATGAAAAATTCCCATTTCAAACCCTAATTTGCATTTCTTGGTTTCTTGGTGAACAAGTTTCATGATTTGACATGTTTTGGTGAAAAATGAATCTTGACTCTTGATTTTGACCAAAAAGTCAAAGTTTGACTTTTCAGTATACAGTCAAAATTGATCAATTGACTGGGAAATTCAACTGTCAATCTTGTGTACTTGGGATCTTTTGAGTTTGTTGAGCATGTCAAGATAATTCCATGGGGTCCTTGAGTCCATATGTGAGCTTGGTTTGCCATTGGCTAGGTCAAACAGTCAAAAATTTCCTTTGTGCAGTCAAAACCCTAAAAATGACCATTTTGCCCTTTTGATGATCTGATCAAATTTCTTGTGGAATTGTGATCCAAACTTGATCAAATGGTCCATATGAGTTCATAATGTTGATGTGGGTCAATTTTCATGAGATTTGACTGTCAACTGGCCACAGTTGACTTTTTCCCCAATACAGTTGATTTCTAGGTCAACTGTCCAATTGACTGGGCAAAACTTGGAATCAAGACTTGAAACTTGATATGGATAAACTTGGGGGTCCAACATGAAGCATAAAAGTCATATTAGGCATTTTAGGTCAAAATATCTTTGTGCAATCACAAACCCTAATTTAGGTCAACAGTGCAAGGAGAAGTCTTGAGCAGAGGAAACCCTAACTGGATCTTGATCTTCAAGGGTTTTTGTGATGAGAAAATATTGAGGAAATGGGAGGGCAAATTTTGGGGTACAACAGTTGCCCCTGTTCAATCTTCTTGAACCTGAAGAGTTAGATTGGCAAGTTTGCCTTTCGTGACTCGAGGGTAAAAGGAGATTGGACACTAGAGTGCCCGGAAATTTGCACTCACATGTTGGAGTATCAGCAATGTGATGTTGGGAATGGGCTTATAGATGCCATTTGGAGAGACGGCGGATAGGGAGATGGGCTTATAGATGCCATCTGGATATGTGACAGAACCTTGTCGGGAATGGGCTTATAGATGCCATTTGGAAGCGTTGATCGCATAAGAGACTCCTTAGCGAGAACTTGTGTGTTTGAGAAAGACAGATGTTTTCCTGGCTTGTTACAGGTGTTTGATCTTCAATCTCCTCATGCAGATATGCCCTGGCTAGATACAGGTGTCTAATCTACAATTGGTTGCTCACAGATGTGCCCTGGCTGGATACAGGAATCGAATCCAGAAATAGTCGTCAACAGATATGCCCTGGCTGGATACAGGAATCGAATCTTTGAACTCTTCAGACGTGCCCTGGCTAGATACAGGAATCGAGTATGGAAATATGGTCAACAGATATGCCCTGGCTAGATACAGGTATCGAATCTGGAAATGTGGTCAACAGATATGCCCTGGCTAGATACAGGTATCGAATCTGGAATTGTTGTAGTTGAGAGATGTGCCCTGGCTGGATACAGGAATCGAATCTTCGAACTCTTCAGACGTTCCCTGGCTAGATACAGGAATCGAGTCTGGAAGCTGGTCAACAGATATGCCCTGGCTAGATACAGGTATCGAATCTGGAATTGTGACAGTTGAAGGTAGTTATCTTTGGGATTGTCTCTTTTTTTTCCTGAAAAGGAAAAAACATAAGTTGTATGCAATGTCATGATGTATGATATGCATGATGTCATGATGTTCAACATGAGATAGTGTTGTATGCATTTTATCATGTATGTAAGCAAGATGTATGAAAATGTGAAATGTTTATGAATGTAATTTTGTCTTAGGAAAATAAATCCTTGACGACCGGCCGGGGAATTGCTCTGTGGAAGAGATACTTTGCCGAAGTTTTTGATGAGAGGCCTGCTGAGGATTTCAATGATGGACTCCGCTGGGGATAATGATGATAAAGTCCACTGGGGATAACCAAAGATAAACTCCGCTGGGGAATACCAAAGATAGACTCCTGCCGGGGATTGAAAGAACTTTGCCGAGGGCGATCTTCCGTGGCACTTAGCTGAGGATAACCCAGTTATAAGCCCTTGTGAGGAATAACTCTGAATAAAGCTCGGGAGAGACGTCTGTATCCTGCAGGGAACAAGCTTCCAGAACCTACTGGGGATGAGCTTCAAGACTCTGCAGGGTGTTGAGATGATTTGGTCACATTCTTCAGTCGAATCTACCTTGGTACCTTGGCGGACAAAGCAACCAGACTGCATCAGACAACTCCACATTGCCCCTGTTTCTGATGTCACCTGTAATTAATCTTTCGTTTCATATGCAAATATTTATGAATCAGCAATTTAATGTCAAATGCATATATAAAAAATGATCATTGGACGTTCTTCGCAAGACAAAACAGAAAAAGGAAAAACAATGGCAATTTGTATGGATAAGTGAATTTGTATTGATTTGAATTTTGCCTGTGAATAGGCGTTTTTGTACAAGAGGTTGACATCCTAGTAAGAGGACGCCGCCAAATAACATAGAGTTTACAATTTTGGAAAGAAAACAAAACAGCTATGTGAACAATCCCACTGGGTTCCAACTCTGCTATCGCCTTTATATCTTCAAGCATCTCATCACTTTGCTGCTTGGTCGAAGATGAAGCTGATTGGTCGATGCCGAAATCTGAGCCAGATAGTTGATGTTGAATTCCAGATGCGAAGTGATCCAATGAGACATAGTGTTACGCTTTATCCCTAACTTTTGCCTGGACCGCCCTTTCGGGTTTTCAATCCACCGGGATACCCATTTTTGCCCAAGCTTCCTTTTCAGGTTTTCGACTTGCCGGGTGTACAATTTTTTTTTCATTTCATCCCTTATTTTTGCCCGAACCCTTTTGGTTCGCCGGGAAGCCCTTATTTTGCCTAGGTATGTCAACCTAGCGGGTCTTTTATTCATGCGTAGTATTTTTTCACTATGTCTGCATTGGCGGGGTGAGGAAGGTCGTCACCATCCATGGTGGTTAGGATCATGGCTCCTCCTGAGAACACACGCTTAACCACAAATGGCCCTTCGTACGTAGGGGTCCATTTGCCCCGGGGATCACTTTGAGGAAGGATGATGCGTTTGATTACCAGGTCCCCAACTTGATACTCTTGTGGTCTGACTTTCTTGTTAAATGCCCTGATCATCCGTTTTTGGTACGTCTGACCATGACAGATAGCGGTAAGTCTCTTTTTGTCAATCAGGTTTAATTGATCAAGTCGAGTCTGGATCCAGTCATCTTCACTCAAGTCTGCATCCTTCATTATCCGGAGAGAGGGTATCTGGACTTCAATTGGCAAGACTGCCTCCATGCCATAGACCAAGGAGAAAGGAGTTGCCCCGGTTGACGTCCTTGCCGAGGTACGGTACCCATGAAGAGCGAACGGTAACATCTCGTACCAATCTTTATAGGTCACTGTCATCTTCTGCACAATTTTCTTGATATTCTTATTAGTTGCCTCTACAGCCCCATTCATCTTCGGCCGGTAGGGAGAAGAGTTGTGGTGCTGTATCTTGAATTGTTCGCAGAGTTCAGTGATCATCTTATTATTGAGATTGGTACCATTGTCCGTAATGATTCTTTCCGGGACGCCGTATCGACAGATCAGATTATGCCGGATGAAACGTGCCACGACGCTCTTAGTTACTGTGGCGTAGGAAGCTGCCTCAACCCACTTCGTGAAGTAATCGATCGCCACTAAGATGAAGCGATGCCCATTAGATGCCGTCGGTCGGATCTCACCGATCATATCGATGCCCCATATTGCAAAAGGCCAAGGTGCCATCAGGACGTTCAGAGGAACCGGAGGGATATGCACCTTGTCAGCATAGATCTGGCATTTATGACAAGTTCGAGAGTGTTGGTAACAATCGGCTTCCATTGTGGACCAGAAATATCCTGCCCGAAGGATCTTCTTTGCCATGGTGTGTCCACTGGAATGTGTTCCGAATGTACCTTCATGCAGTTCTATCATGATCTTCTCTGCTTCGGCCTTATCCACACAACATAGTAGAGTTGAATCATGATTCCGTTTGTAGAGAATGCCATTGCTGAGGAAGAATTTTTCCGCAAACCTTCTCATGAACTTCTTGTCGTTGACAGATGCACCTTCAGGGTATTCCTGAGCTTCCAAATACCTCTTCACCTCATGATACCAGGGTTTTTCAGTCACCTTCTCAGCTTCGAGATCGCAGCAGTATGCCGTTTCGTCCAACTTCCAGATAATGATCCGGGGAGCTTCATTGTCCCATTTGACTTTGAACATGGAAGACATTGTAGCTAGTGCGTCCGCTAGCTGATTCTCCTCTCTTGGGAAATGCTCAAAAGTTATTTCTTCAAAGTGGGGAAGCAAGGTTGACACATACTCCTTGTAAGGAATAAGATTTGGGTGTTTCGTATCCCACTCGCCTTTGACCTGATTGATCACGAGAGCGGAATCTCCGAAAACACTCAGAAATTTGATCCTTAAGTCGATTGCAGCTTGTAGACCCATGATACATGCCTCATATTCTGCCATGTTGTTGGTGCAGTTGAAACATAATCGGGCGGTGAGTGGAGTATGAGTTCCTTTGGGAGATATGATTACAGCGCCGACGCCGTTACCCAAAGCATTGGAGGCTCCGTCAAAATGCATAGACCATCGGGATCCTTCCTCAGGTCCTTCATCCGGTCCAGGTACTTCATAGTCGGTTACCACCATGATGTCTTCGTCCGGAAAATCAAAGTTCAATGATTGGTAATCATCCACAGGTTGGTGTGACAATTGATCTGCCAGTACACTTCCTTTAATTGCTTTCTGAGTTGTATACTGGATGTCATATTCCGTCAAGATCATTTGCCATCTCGCTATTCTCCCAGACAGAGCGGGCTTTTCAAATATGTACTTGATGGGATCCATCTTTGAAATCAACAAAGTGGTGTGAGTCAGCATATACTGTCTCAGCCGGCGAGCAGCCCATACTAGAGCGCAGCAAGTTTTCTCAAGCAGTGAGTAACGAGACTCACAGTCGGTAAACTTTTTGCTCAAGTAATAAATAGCGTGCTCTTTTCGGCCAGACTCGTCATGCTGCCCCAGCACACACCCCATTGAATTGTCAAGTACTGTCAAGTATAGTATCAGAGGTCTCCCTTCCACTGGTGGCATAAGAATGGGCGGCTCTTGGAGATATTCCTTTATCTTTTCAAAGGCAGCCTGACATTCATCGTTCCAGCGTACTACTTGATCTTTCTTCAATAATTTGAAGATTGGCTCACAAGTAGCAGTTAGATGTGAGATGAAACGGGCTATGTAATTCAGTCGTCCCAAAAAGCCTCAGACTTCTTTCTCTGTCTTTGGAGTTGGCATCTCTTGTATGGCTTTTACCTTGGCAGGGTCCACCTGAATACCTTTATCACTTACAATGAAACCTAGCAATTTTCCAGACCTCACCCCAAAGGTGCATTTGTTGGGATTCAACCTCAGCTTGTATAACTTGAGTCGGTCAAACAGCTTCCTCAGATGATCAAGGTGCTCCTCCTCAGTTTGAGACCTTGCAATCATGTCATCAACATATACTTCAATCTCATGATGGATCATATCATGGAATAAAGCAACCATGGCACGTTGATAAGTTGCCCCAGCATTTTTCAACCCGAATGGCATGACCTTGTAACAGAAGGTGCCCCACTGAGTCACAAAGGTAGTCTTTTCCATATCCTCTAGAGCCATCTTGATCTGATTATACCCTGAAAAACCATCCATGAAGGAGAACACCCTGTGTTGAGCAGTATTGTCGATAAGAACGTCGATGTGAGGTAAGGGGAAGTCATCCTTGGGGCTTGCCCTGTTCAAGTCCCTGTAGTCGACACACATTCTGACTTTACCGTCCTTCTTCGGCACTGGCACCACATTGGCAACCCACTGAGGGTAAGAAGTTACTGCTAGAAACTCGGTGTCGAATTGCTTCATAACCTCAGCCTTGATCTTTTCAGACATCTCTGGGCGCATACGGCGGACCTTTTGCTTTACCGGAGGGCAGTCTTCCTTGGTTGGCAGGTGATGAACTACAATGTCGGCATCCAAACCAGGCATATCTTTGTATGACCAAGCAAATATCTCCATGTAATCATGTAGCATCTGGATCAATCGTTGCTTCACGCTGAGCTCTAGATTAGCCCCAATCTTGACCTCTTTCCTATCTGTCTCAGTACCCAGGTTAACTGTTTCTACCGGCTCTTCATGTGGTTGAATAGCCCTCTCTTCCTGGAGTAGCAGTCTTGCGAGTTCACCAGGCACTTCGCAATCATCTTCACCTTCGTCTTCGGCCAAGTTAATCGGATTCTCGAAGTCATAACTGGCGGTAGCAGAGCTGTTACCAGTGAGATCCAGAGTGGATTGAAACCTGTATAAGTGAGTGTGTGTAAATATAGCTGTTTTGCAATATATAACACAGAGAGAAAAAGAGCACAAGATTTGAAATGCAACAAACGTCCAATGTTTTGATTGATTATATATGGAAATGTCATACAAAAAGCCCTCACAAATGGAGCTACGATGCCCCGGGTAGGACACCGAGCCAATAAAGTTTTAACACATTGTTTGTTACAAATTGAAAATCAAAAGAAATAATTACTGCGTGACAAATGTGATAGGTGTAAAATCCTTTTCCGTCCAGTTGCTTGGTCCATTGCTGGTAGTCGGGTAGATCCAACTGTCAAACTCCGCTTCCTCTACATCCTCCTCAATAGTATTCACCCTTGGGTTGGAGATAAACACCGGAGCCTTTCTGATCTTTTCCTTGCGCACAACCCTCTGAGCCTCTGCAGTAAAGCCCAGCCCAAACTTGTCATTCTTTTGAGTGAAGTCAGGAAGCTGACCCCAGTTTGCACAATTGCCTTTCTCGATTACAGCCCGGGCATCCTTCAAGGACACCATCTTCAACGGAAAATCTTCTTCAACTACTGCCTCAGCTGATGCCAACACTGGAGGTACTTCCTCAAAATTCTGAAAGGGGGTTTCGATAAACTCCCCGTCCATCTCGATATACCGGAATGAATTCAAGTGACTCACCATGTATTCCTCCTCACCCTGTACAGTAACAATCTTCCCTTTGACAGGGTATTTGAGCTTTTGGTGTAAAGTGGAAGTTACTGCCCCAGCTTTGTGAATCCAGGGTCGACCCAACAAGCAGGAATAAGATGGACGAATATCCATTACATAGAACGTTGAGTCGAAAACTTGGGAACCCACACGAATAGGGATGTCTACTTCACCGTGCACCATCCTCTTAGAACCGTCGAAGGCTCTAACAATGATGTTACTAGGTTTCAACTCCAGGTCCTCACAATCCAAGTGATCCAATGCTTTTTTGGGCAAAACATTCAGGGAAGAGCCGGTATCCACTAACACGTGTGCGAGAGTAGTGCCCCTGCATTCTATGGAAACATGCAGGGCATCATTGTGATTTTTCCCTTTGGCGGTAAGGTCAGCATCCGAGAACCCTAAGCCATTGTCAGCCGTCAAATTAGCCACACAGTTGGTGAATTGATCCGCGGAGGTCTCTTGCGGCACATGGGCCGTTTTCAGAAATGAAATCAGGGCTTTTGCATGGGCCTCTGAGCATAGCAGCAATGATAACATAGAGATTTTGGAGGGAGTATGCCCCAACTGTTCAACGACATTAAAGTCACTCTTTTTGATAATTTTAAGGATTTCCTCCATTTCTTGTTGGGAGGCTTCCACAGCAGTCTTCTTTTTTGATGCCTCCGTCCTGGCAGGCAAATCGGTAGCAACTTCTTTGCCCCGAGTATCAGAGGACTCGGCGGAAGTAGTAGACACAGGAACTTGAACTGGAACATGCACACTTGCGGGTGTGATGGTGAGAGGTTTTCGGATAACTGGTGGTGCAATGTCAGGCGAGAAGAGCCTGCCACTGCGGGTAATCTTGGCGGGACCAGTGATGTTACTGATACTGGTATTGGTGTTGAACTCCTGCTTCACCCCAAGCACATACACGTCGGCCCCATAATGCCATGGGACCGCCTTATCAGACTCATAGGGGAGAGGCCCCGGAACAGTAATAGTAATGGGTGCAACAGACATAATTTAGACGGGTTTCTTCACGGGAGCTTTGGCAGGATGGTAAATTGTGACAACATATATTTCTTCCACAGAAACAAATGGAACAACATCTTTCTTGAACAGAATTTCCTTGCTATCCATCAGGCTCTGGATGCCTGATTTCAGCAGTGGACAACCGGTAGGGATAACAGCACACAGGAGGCAGCCCTTGCTACAACCCGGAAATAAACCGGCTAGTAGCAAGTTCCTCTTAACAGTCAAAAGAGGGGTAACAACTTCATTCACCGAAACAACATACAACTCTTCCTCAAGGGCATTTACTCTATGCTGGGGCATAAGAGCAGTTACAACATTCGGTCTCTCAGGCGCTTCAAACTGAATTTCCTTCGCGTCGATAAGATCTTGCACTTTGTTTCTCAAGGCCCAGCAATCATCAGTAGTGTGCCCGGAACTATCAGAATGATAAGCACACCGGGCATTTGGGTTATACTTAGGAGACGCAGTGTTGAGGACCTTAGGAGCTTCTTTGATGGTCACCAAGTTGGTTGATAACAGTTGGGGTAAAATTTGAGATAAGGCCATGCTTAGCCGAGTATACTGCCTCTTGGGCCTTTCACCTCTTTGTTGATTGTACTGCTGAGGAGCAGCAACAGGTTTTGAAATGACCAAAGCATTGACGGCTTGGCGACTTTCTGGCTTGACTTGTCTTCTAGGACCATAGACGGCACTTGCTTCTTTCTTAAACGGCCTCTTTTCAGTACTTGGGGAGGCAGCCTTTTGTATCTTTCCTGACCTGATGCCAGCTTCAATTCTTTCTCCCGTCAGAATCAAATCCGTGAACCCAGCGGAGGAGTTACCAACCAAATGATTGAAAAATGGACCAGACAAAGTCCCTAGGAACATATCAACCAGCTCACGATCAGTCAATGGAGGCTGCACCCTGCCAGCCAAATCTCTCCACTTTTGTGCACATTCTTTGAACCCTTCACCCGTTCCTAGAGACATACCCTGAAGTTGGGTACGCGTTGGAGCGAGATCAGAATTGTATTGATATTGTCTGTAGAATGCGGTCGCCAAATCTTCCCAGTGTCGGATACTAGTTCCATCTAGTTGGTAGAACCACTCAAGTTGTGACCCCGAAAGGCTATCTTGGAAGAAGTGAATCCAAAGGTTCTTATCCGCCGTGTAAGGTTGGATCTTCCTTACGTACGACCTTAGATGCAGCTTTGGGCAGGAGACCCCATCATACTTGGCGAAGGCAGGCGCCTTAAACTTGTGTGGAATTACTACCCCAGAAGATAACCCCAAATCTCCGAAATCCAGCCCCGACACATTCTGAATCTCCATGGCGCTCAAGCGGTCTTCCAATTGCTTGTATCTGTCAGCAGCAGGTGGGTATTGTTCGTCATTGTAGTCCGTCTCGTTGTCGGAGACTGCGGGACTAGGAGCTCCTCCCCCTTGGGGACTGTTTTTCTCGGCAGAAGAAGTAGTTGGATCAGCTTCATTATGGAGTGTGTTCCCAAATTTGCGTCCAGTGTTGAATAACGCAGTCCTCTTTTTCTTCTTCTTCTTCAGGAGTAGAGTCTTCAACTCTTGCTGTCCTTGGGCCAGGCTCAGGACCATTTCTTGAAACTGGGCACTTTGGGCCTGAAGGGCCTTGATTGCTTGCTCAATGGATGAGTCTGGATTCATGATGACTGTTCAAATAAACAGCGAAGAAGAATAAGCAACCTGTGAAATAGGGTACCTGTTTTGCATATGGTGCAATGAAATGCATATGTTTCATGTTTTCAAAGACAAACAAGATTCAACTTTGTAGATAAAAAGGGAAACACACTTCATTAGATTAAAATTTTAATTGTTCAACAACTTGCCCTTAGGCATTACAGGAATGAAAAATACTGGAAAGGAAATAAAAGCTATAAAAGGAAATATCCAAAGCCCATCAGTGCTCCCATGGCCTCCTTTTCTCAGTGTTGATGTAATTGTTCAGGACCCGCTCTTCCTCCAATTGCTTAGTCAGCCTCTGGATCTTCCGTTCCTGCTCGTTGAACTTTTCCCGATAGAAATCCCGTTCTTCCTTTAGCTGCGCCCAAGATCTCTTCATTGTGTCAAAATCAGTAGGTATCTGAGGAGGGAGGACAGTTGGAGGAATCCCATCTTCATCAGGAGATTCAAGAATGATAGGTCTGACAGCTTCGTACGGCATACCTAACCTCTGAGCACGGATGCGGACCCATTTGCAATAGGGTTCCATTGGTAGAGAAGTCTTTGGTCCCAACTCATGTGGGTCAGTTTTGTGAATTCTGTCCCAAGCTTTAATGAATCCATGGCGTAGTTTGTCACTGTCTGTCTGGAACTCAAAATGGAAGTGAGGAACCAACATTTCATGAGGCCCAACTCCTCTCGCTCTTCCAAACTGAAGGAGAGCTAAGCATGGATTATAAGAGATTCCTCCTTGGATACCAATCAACGGAACATTCGGGTATTCTCCGCAACGATCAATAACAGCTACCTCATCCAAACCTCTGAGAGTCCAAGTGATGTCCTTATCTGTGAGAGACATTAACCTCCGAGCCCAACCTTTTCCTTCTTCATTCTTCAGAACGAACTTAGGAAGGTGCGAAATAAACCACCTCACTAGCAAAGGAGCACAACACCACGGAGTTCCCCATTTTCGAGCAGTACGAGCATAGAGTTGTTGCAAGATATCACCCAAAAGAGTGGGTACAGGATTCCGAGACATGAAGATCCTTATGACATGGATACTGATAAAGGTGTCGGGATTGGGAAACAGTACCAGACCATAAATCAAAAGAGCCAGAATATCTTCGTACGCCTTGAAGTCCAAGTCATTCCAGAAATCATTAGCCTTGCCAACCAGAAATTTGACCAAAAAGCCCTTGACTCCATTTCTAGTTTCCCAGTTAGACAATACCTCTTCTTTGGTCAAGGGGAGAATTGCAGCAATCTCTTCAGGCCTAGGAGTCCTTTCCAAACCAGTGAAAGGAGTTTGCTCCAATACAGGGATCCCAAGCAAATAAGAGAATTCTTCCAGGGTAGGAACCAGCTGGAAGTCTTGAAAGGTGAAATAATGATACAGGGGGTCATAAAACTGGGTCAGAACACTTATCAGTTGTTGGTCCCATTTTGCAGTGATCAAGCCAAGGAGAGAACCATGTCTGTTGATGAAGGAAGAAGTGTTTGGAATCCTACCAACCAAATCCTTGAGCAAAGTTGGTGGTTGAACAAAGTTGAGCCGGACAGTATTCCTATGCACGGGCATCATGATGTCCTACAAAACAGAGCAAAGATGAAACTCTTTTGTCTTTGAAATGGGTTAGTCCTTTATACAGGATGCATGCAATGATATGATGGCATGATGCTATGATGAAACACACCACAAGTATTCACACAGGCAAGCATGGCAAGGCACACAAATCACACAAGACAACACTTAGGTTTCAGGCCAGCATGAAGTTTAGGTATTACCCTCTTTTAGTTTCGTTGGTTAAAACCTGTCCTATCAAAAAAGTAACCGGGTTCTAGAGGATCTCAAATCATTGGCTACCCTCAATCGATCATAACTCCAGCATCGCAATCTTTTCTCGCGGCCAGAACCATCTCGAGAGTTTAGCCTCAATGAGTGTAGCATACTGCTACTGTCCTAATAGCCAAGTTGGTCAATTTAGGGTTCTAAGGTCGGTTGGTGTTTAATGACTCCTTAGAAGACCTATATTCTCCTCATTGCAACACAAGGGATATAGGTACAGACCAAGGTGCCACACCAACGTAGCCACTGCTTCACCCATGTCGGTCTACGCCGGACAGGTCCCTCACAGATTATGCTACCTAAAAAGGGTATTTTCCAGATCCGGGTTAGGATCTATGAAACTCCGATGCAAAGCCCACAAATATAAAAGCAAATAAAGCAAACAATTGAAAACAAAGGTGATCTAAACCCTAAGGTTACTCCACTTTTAAGTTTAGTCCCCAGCAGAGTCGCTAGTTCTGTGATACGGTGGGAGAACTGACTGTGGTTTTGCGTTTGTTTTCGCAAATGTTTCGGTTGAGCAAGAATCGCCACCGACTTTTTATTTTATCCTAAGGAAAGGTTTAAAAAGCACAACAAAAACCTTTTGAGATGTTTTCTTGGGTTCGGGGAGTAGATTATAGAAAGGGAAGGTATTAGCACCCTTTCTATCCAAGGTTATCCATGGGCTCTTAGTTACTTGCTTAGATCACTTGCCTTTTGTTTTCAATTGTTTGAAATGGTGCTTGTGTGTGTGGGTTTGAAAATGTTTTGAAAAGAAGCCAATGTGGTGGCAACCTTTGTAATGATCCATGTGGGGATGTATACAAAGGTGTATGTCTTTTGAAAAAGTTTTCATTTGTTTTTGAAAGTTGTTTTGAAAGTGTAGTGATGTGTGGTTTAGAAATTAGGCAAGTGTTTTGTTTTTGCAAGTTTTGATTCAAGTAACTAAGAGGTTATCTACTCCTAAATTTCTCAAAGTTTATTGTTATGTTTTAAACCCTTTTAGTAAGTTTGTTCCACCATTGCATTTGGTGGACAATCTCATGTTAGGATGTGAAAGGGACGGGCGCGGGTCATCGTTTAGACCATAATTGCAATGGTGCCAAGTATCTTTGGGCATTTTCTTTAAGGGACTTGATCATTTGTTTTGGCAACATTTTGAAAGTGTTATCGAGGGACTATGATCATTTGATTTGTTTGTTTTGCCCAAAGAGACCTAACATGCAATATGGCCCAATTTTGAAAGGCAACAAGTGGAATACCCTAGGGGATGCAAGTGTGATTTGTGTGTTCATTTTCATGCTTGTTTATCTTGAAATTAGGTCAAAACTATGTTTCGTTATTTTTCGCATACAAACCCTAATTCTAACATGGTATAATTAGAAAGCAATAAAGTGCGAAAATAAATTTATTAAGCTATTACAAAACCATATATGGGAAGGGGGGTACAAATGTTCGAATGTGGATTTTGACAAGGAATTTAAACCTAAAACTATTACATCAATGTTGAATTATTTACAAGGTGATTAATTTGCATAAATTAAATAAAATAGAACAAATGTGCAAGATGCCAAAAATGGTTTTTATATGTATGAAAAAAGCTATTTTTACATGTCAAAAGAAAGTATTGTTATTTTTTAAGTTTTTCATATTTAGGGTCAAACCCTAATTCTATAAAAATGTATTATTTATTCAATATACACAATATTTATTATTTATACATAAAAAATAAAATAAAAATAAAGTATATTTATAAAAAATGATTTTTTAGTGTTAAATATTAATAAAATAAAATATGTATATTTTTAGTATTTTTATCCTAAGTGTATTAATAAATATATATATATATATATATATATATATATATATATATATATATATATATATATATATATATATATATATATATATATATATATATATATATATATATATATATATATATATATATATATATATATATATATATATATATATATATATATATATATATATATATATATATATATATATATATATATATATATATATATATATATATATATATATATATGTATTATTCATTAAATATGTATTATATAGACAAATTAGTAATATTTAATATTTAATAAAAAAAGTATTTTTTCTATAAAATAACTTCAGAAAGTAAAACAAAAATAAAAATGTATAAAAAATATATTTACACTATTTTAGTATTTTAGATAAAAAAGTATATGTATTTATTGATTTATGTACAAACTAAAAGAAAAATCAAATAAATGCCTAATAAATTCAAAAATGGTGAGAAAAAATATTTTTATATTTTTAATATTATGAGAAAAAATAAATGAGCCAATCAAAAAAAGAAAAAGTCAAAACATTAAAAAATGAATGAAATGGGCTCAGGGGGTGTAAAACCAAAAAGGTGGTGTGAATAAGAAAATAACTCAGGCCCAGCCCAAGAAGACATTGTCTTCAACCTTCAGACAAAACCAGTTCAAAACGCGCGCCCTTCTTCTCAAACTTCTAACTCCTGATTCCTGGCTTTTCAATGAAAACTCATAACATAAAAAATGTTCAGCATCAAGAGACGAATCCAACCATATGCAGAACTTGTCTTAACTCTCTAAGATGAGGGAGAATTTCTTCTCCCCCAAATCCTGACCTAGATTTTCTTCCAAGTTCAGACCCAAAATTCTTGCAACACACATAATATAAATAAAATCTAATTATATGGGCATGTTCAGGGCTATGATTGTGACATATTTTCTTCACAAACCTAAAGCTAACAATGCCTAATAAGAGAGATACGAATTCAAAAACTTACCTGTTCAGTTGAAGTTCTATCTGGCAATGGAGAAGCTCTCAGTGTAAAGTGATGATTGGTATAGCTTCCTTGAGGTCCAGGGATACTATTCCAAGTGTTACTTTGCTTTGAAACCTTTTGAATCGAGCTATAGCACTCCACCTGCAAATCAGAAAAGTGAAAATGGTGGAACCAGTTAGAGGGATTACAGGTCGTGTTTTAGCTTTTGGTTAGCTTGCATAGATGGTAGGGAAGGTGTATGAACTGGTTTGGGCAAGAATGCTTGAAAGGATTGAGAGTTGGAACTCAATCTGCAGAGGTTGCTCTGTTTGAGCAGTTTCAAGGTGATTTTGAGTTTTGGGAGGGATTGGAGGTGAAAGGCTCGTGCTTCAGCTTAGGATCAATGTTTGGAATGTGTTTGATAAGTTTGTTTAAGTGTTTGTAAGCTGATATGAGGATTGGTACAAGTTATGCTATGTTTCTTCTTTCTTAAGCAACAAAAGGCAAGTTGATATTCTAGACTGATGCAGGCCCCCATAACATGCTGCAACCCTTTGCCTTGATCAGTGCAATGTGTCTCATAACTTGTGCCTAGAAGATTTTGACTGTACCACTTGGATTTGCAAAGTGGACATAAAGTTCTACTTTTTCAAAATGGAAATAATGCTTTATCTATAAATGGATTAATCTTCTAGGCAATGCTTGAATACACAAAACATGGTCTTGGCACAAAGGTTTGGCATTAAATTTATGAGTGTCAAAGGGTTTTAGGACCTGTAATGTAGCACAAACTATGCTGACTTGAAAATGGCCTAAGTTATGAACATGTTCATGATCCATTCAAAAGTGAATTTTTGCAATATTGTGAAATTCGATTCTCTCAAGTTATGAGGTTGTTTGATGAGTTCTTGGACATTTTGGAAATCTTGGAATGTGTAATACAATCCATCTTTGAAATGAAAATTGAAATTCCAAGTGGAAGTGTATGGAAAATGGCCTTGAAGTTAGGTAGAAAACCTTGTCAAAAAGGTCAAATTTTCACTAAGTTAAGAATGGTTTAGTGCCCTTATTCAAAAATTTTTAACTTGAGATACAAGCCTCATTTGGGAAAACTTTGTGAATAAAAGTTGTAGATTATGCAACAAGCTACAACTTTCATGTTTTGACTTTTGTTTGAATCCAACTGAATCTTGGTGAGAAAGTGGGGCAAAGTTGGGAAAAAATTAGGGTTTTCCATAACTTAGAAAAATTCTAAGTTATGAAAAATTCCCATTTCAAACCCTAATTTGCATTTCTTGGTTTCTTGGTGAACAAGTTTCATGACTTGGCATGTTTTGGTGAAAAATGAATCTTGACTCTTGATTTTGACCAAAAAGTCAAAGTTTGACTTTTCAGTATACAGTCAAAATTGATCAATTGATTGGGAAATTCAACTGTCAATCTTGTGTACTTGGGATCTTTTGAGTTTGTTGAGCATGTCAAGATAATTCCATGGGGTCCTTGAGTCCATATGTGAGCTTGGTTTGCCATTGGCTAGGTCAAACAGTCAAAAATTTCCTTTGTGCAGTCAAAACCCTAAAAATGACCATTTTGCCCTTTTGATGATCTGATCAAATTTCTTGTGGAATTGTGATCCAAACTTGATCAAATGGTCCATATGAGTTCATAATGTTGATGTGGGTCAATTTTCATGAGATTTGACTGTCAACTGGCCACAGTTGACTTTTTCCCCAATACAGTTGATTTCTAGGTCAACTGTCCAATTGACTGGGCAAAACTTGGAATCAAGACTTGAAACTTGATATGGATAAACTTGGGGGTCCAACATGAAGCATAAAAGTCATCTTAGGCATTTTAGGTCAAAATATCTTTGTGCAATCACAAACCCTAATTTAGGTCAACAGTGCAAGGAGAAGTCTTGAGCAGAGGAAACCCTAACTGGATCTTGATCTTCAAGGGTTTTTGTGATGAGAAAATATTGAGGAAATGGGAGGGCAAATTTTGCGGTACAACAGGGTGAAATATGACTTTTAAAAATTTATCCAATTTTAGAAATACATTATTCTTATTTTTCTAGTTTGGTGCAAGAGTTTAGAAATGTGATTTTTTATCTTTTCTGGTTATGGTTTAAGATGAAAGTGATAAATGCGTAAAAGTAAAGAATACAAGGATGTATCCTGGTTCCCCTCACAGTCCGAGAGTATTCTAGTCCCCTTTCAACACGAAAAAGATTTCATTATTGTTAGATCTCTAGAAAAGACAATCTAGTCTTTCTATACAAGACTCTAACCAATAAAACCACCAAGAACAATCCTCTTGGATCAACCAAGTTGAAATGAGAACAATCCTCTCACTTTCAACCTCTTGCTTCCAACAATCCTGGACAACAAGGAATATAAAACCAAGTAATCTTAATTCCAAAAATCCTGGAAAATAAGATACGAATACAACAAGATTTTTTAAGAATAATGAAATTTATTGAACAATTATCACTTTGAGTGATGTATCAATATAATTGATCTTACCTTCCAAACAAGTAACTTATAATGATAGAATATAATGCTCAAGTGCTAGTAAATATAGTATGAATTTTTCTGGATTGATATAGAAATACATACAAATTTTTTTTGTGAAAGTTTAAGAAATAATGACACTTGATTGAAATTTGAATGATAAAAAATGATGTTAATTTGTTATGGAAGAGGTGAATTGTAAATTTAAATTTCATGTATTTATATGAGCGTAACACCTTTACTAATTATGGTAAAGTCATGGAAAAATATCATGAACAAATGTCAAGTTAAAATGAAAAGGTTTCATGAAAAGAGGTATAAAAATGTGTTTAAAAAATTGTTGTTTTTTCAAATTCGTACAGGACTTGTTAAGTCAGTTTTAACGGATATCTGACTTAACAAATGCAGAATAATTTTTTGAATTTCAAAATTAAAATACTACTTCAGAACATTGTAAATTGTGGCGGTTTTTATGATGTTACGGCTGGTCAAAACACCATAATTTACCAAAAACTGAATGTTTGAAAAATTGAAAAAATTGTCTAAATTTTTGAACCAACCTTATGTAACATCTATTGATTTATCCAAGTCAATAGATTATATTTGAAAGTGATTTAATATGGTTCAAATATGAAAAAATATTATATTTGAAAGTGATTTAACATGGTTCAAATTTGAAAAATACATTTTCAAATGCATGATAAAAATATTTTGTTTTAAAGTTAGAAATAGTGAGATATTTTCAACCAAATGAATCATGCATGCAAGTGAATTTTGGAGATTATTTTGAGCACTATTTTATCAATATATATTGCATGATTATACCTTAATAAATTAAGATCAATGCAAGTCTTCATAATGTTGCAATCTTGATCCATAGCCATATTTCATGATGTTTTTTTCTCATCCTTTGATAAATGCACATAATAGTTGTCTTCACCATGTTGTGAATCGAATGCCTTAAAAACAAGGTATAAACTTGTTTTTTAATGATCAAGAAACAATTAGGGTTGAAAAGATGGAAAAACAAGAAGAACAATAAGGATTGGTTATTAACTGCTATTCTTTACTTTCTCTTCAAACAATATTACAAGTACAAAAGAATAATAAATAACCCTCTCACCCTAAATTAGGATTTGCAGTATGCAATGAAGACATACTAGTATGCTATTTATAATAAATCTAACATACTAAAATAATGGGCTTTTTTCACAAATACCCATTACAAGCTAACTTAGGATACAAGCTAACTTAAAAAATTAGACATAACAAACAGGCCTAATTCGAAATACTAGCAACCTTAACATTTTGACACCCACATACTAGAACACACTTTAACTACAGTATGTTGGTCTTCGACACCAACATGTGAATATACTTCGACGACATGCTAAACTCCTGTCGAACTATCGAACAAAGAAGCTACCCTTCGACCATCTAAAGTTCAGTCCAATTCTCACAAATCTCCACCTTGGAACAAACTCTAATATCAAAGAACAAACTAGTTTTCTTCATCAGCTTTATCAATTGCATACAATGAAAAAACTTGCAACTTGGAAATGTCTTGGTGATCATATCAGCAGCATTGTGATATGTCAAAACCTTCAGCACTTGGACTTCTCCATGCTCGATTACCCCTCTGACAAAATGAAGTATCACATCAATGTGCTTAGTTCGCTCCTGATAGGTTGAGTTCTCCGACAAGTGTATTGCACTTTGACAATCACATTTAACAGTGATAACTCGACCTTGAAGTTTCATCTCCTTTGCAAAACCTTCAAGCCACAATGATTCTTTCATAGCTTCAGTGAGGGTAATATATTCTGCTTCAGTGGTTGATAAGGCAACAAATTTCTGAAGTGTTGCTTTCCAACTAATTGTTGTACCAAACATAGTGAAAACATATCCAGAAATAGATTTTCTGGAATCCATACAACATGCATAATCAGATTCGACATATCCTTCGATTACTGCTTTACTATCTTCACCCAAGCCTCCACCATAAATTAAGACTCTATCCAGAGACCCATTTATGTACCTTAGAGTCCACTTCAATGCTTGCCAGTGAGCCTTTCCAAGATTCGACATGTACCTGCTTATAAGACTTAATGCATATGCTATGTCGAGTCTAATACAAACCATAACATACATCAAAGAACCCACTATGTTAGCATATGAGAGGCTATTCATATAAGGTCTTTCGACCTCAGTACTGGGACACTGACCTATACTTAACTTGAATTGAGGGTTTGTTGGAGTCACAATAGGCTTTGAATTCCATATATCAAACTTCTCAAGAATCTTCTATAGGTATGTCTCTTGAGATAAGCATAATTTTAACTGCTTTCTATCTCTTAGAATGTCAAGCCCAAGAATCCTGGATGCAACTCTCAGGTACTTCATTTTGAAATCCTTACTGAGTTCAGCCTTCACCCTCATTACATCTTCAACATTGTTTCTTTCTATGACAATATCATCCACAAAAAGCAACAAAATAACAAATGAATTACCAGGTCGAAATCTGAAGTAAACACAGTGGTCGAACTGACTTCTGATTAAACTTATGCATGCCATGAACTTGTCAAATCTCATATTCCACTGTCGAGGAGATTATTTCATCCCATTAAAAGATCCATTCAACTTGCACACATAATCTTCCTTTCCTTTTTCGACATACCCTTCGGGTTGCCTCATCAAGATTATTTCATCTAGATCATCATATAAGAACACAATCTTCACATCCATTTGTTCCAGTTCAAGGTCGAACTGTGCCACCATGGCAAGCAACATTCGAATGGACTTGTGCTTTACAACAGGAGAAAACACATCATTAAAGTCTACACTTTTTTCTGATTGATCCCCCTTGCAACCAACCTTGCCTTGTATCTTTTTGACACCACTTCTTCGATTCATTCCTTAAATTTGAAAATACATTTACAACTAACTAACTTGGCTCCAGCATGTTCATTGATCAGTTTCCAAGTGTTATTCTCATGAAGAGATTTCATCTCATCATCCATGGCCTTCAGCCATTCAATCTTATTTCAACTCCTCATAAATTCCTTATGGTCTCTAGATTCTTCGTCTAGAACCTCACTTGTAGAGATTAAGGCATAAGCTATAAGATCTACATACTCAAGTCTCTGAGGTGGCTTGACGAATCTTTGCATCCTATCTCTTACCAATAGGTAGTCATCGACAGTTTCCTCAACTTCATCAACATCTTCTACTTCTTCTACTTCATCTGGGATTTCACTTCAGCATCAACATGCTCCACCTCAACGGGAATCTCTACCTATTCTAACTCTTCGTCAGATATGTCTGCACTTCAATCAACATCTTCAATTTGCTTGAAATCCATTTCAGCTTTGTTGAAAACAACATCTCGACTGGTGATACACCTCCTGTGACCTGGATCTAGGAACCATAGTCTATCATCTTTGACTCCTTCAGAATATCCCATGAACATGAATTTTAGAGCTCTAGGTTTGACCTTGTCTTGCCTAATGTGAGCATAGGCTACAAGGTTAAATACTATCAGTTTGTTGAGATTTGGTGGATGTCTCAACCAAACTTCTTCAGGTGTCTTCATATCTAACAAACTCGAAGAACATCTATTTATCATATATGTAGTTATCGAAACAACCTCATCCCAAAATACCTTCTTTAATCCAACACTAGCCAACATGTATCTAACTCTCTCAAAAATAATTCGATTAAACCTTTCAGCCAAACCATTTTGCCGTGGAGTACCTGCAGTAGTTATGTGCCTTGCAATAGTAGAGGCAGCATAAAAACTGTCGAAAGCCTCATTGCAAAATTCAAGGCCATTGTATGTTCTCAACCTCTTGACCTTTCTGCCAATTTGATTTTCGACCAGAGTCTTCCAACTTTTGAAATTCTCAAAAGTTTCATCCTTAGTCTTCTGGATGAATACCCATAACTTTCTAGAATAATCATCTATTATGGATAGAAAATACCTTTCTCCCGAATAAGATAGACACGTTGTAGGCCCCCAAAGATCAGCATGAATGTAATCAAGGGATCCATGTGTTCTTGGTTTGCCTTTGTTGAACTTCACTCTACAAGATTTCCCAAGTACTCAGGGTTCAGAAAATTTCAGCTTTTCGAATTTGCCTCCACCAAGCAAATTTTGTTTCCCTAATTCCAACAGACCCCTTTCACTGACATGGCCCAATCTCATGTGCCATATTTTTGTTTTCGACAAAGCTTTCATGGATGCAACATCTGTCGAACCACTTACAACTTCCGCCTCAAGGGTATACAAGCCTTGCTTCTTCGCGCCTATCAAGACTTCCTTTGATCCCTTCATGACTCTTAGGATGTTTTTCTATCCTTGGAAAACATATCCTTTCTTGTCGAATTCACCAAGAGAAATCAAATTTCTCTTCAAATCAGGTACATAACTGACTTCAGTTAATAGCCTTATTGACTCATCATGGAGCTTGAATCTCACAAATCCAACACCTGCAATCTTATAAGCTTTGTTGTTTCCCAGCAATACAGACCCACCACCTTGGTCACATAAGTCTTCGAACAAGTCTTTGGTTGAAGTCATGTGCCAAGTGCACCCAGAATCCATAATCCACTCCTTCGACGAGTTACTGCTCGAAACCACAAGAACATTAGATGAGTCAAAATAATCTTGCACAATAGTTGCATTTCCATTATCCTTTCCTCCATGATCTTTCAGGCGTTCAAGACATACTTTTCTTGTATGACCTTCCTTTTTACAGTGATAGCATCGAATACCAGATGCCTCGCCACTATAAGACTTCGACTGACTTTTACCCTTCTTATTATCGAACTTACCATCCTTTCGTAAGAATTTTCCTTTAACGGTCAAACCTTCACCAATTGTAGAAGGTTTATGCTCCTTTCATTCGTTCAAGTCCTTCAAATTCAAGGTTGATTGAACTTATTCAAAGGCCAGGGACTCCCTTCTATACAAGAAAGTTTCTTTGAAGTGAACATGTGTTATGGGAAAAGAGCACAACAACAATAATGCTTGATCTTCATCATCGATCTTCACATCAATATTTTCCAGATCAAGAATCAGCTTGTTAAACATATCCAACTTCTCAGCTAACACTTTGTCTTCAATCATCTTGAATGAATACAGAGCTTGCTTCAGGTAGAGTTGATTTACCAGCGATTTAGTCATGTACAAACTTTCAAGTTTCACCCATAACCCTGCCGCTGTCATCTCCTTTGATACCTATAGATGAAACTTATCACCAAGGCTCAATAATTGTGGGCCTTCTCTATCATCGCAATCTTCTCAGTTGCCGTTAACACGACATTCATGGGTGCTTTTCCCTTCAACACTTTCAAATAACCCTGTTGAACCAACACGACTTTCATCTTCAAGTGCCACAAACCAAAATCATTCACTCCGGTGAACTTTTCAATCTCATACTTTGTTAAAGGCATCTTATCCATGCTCACCGCACTAATTTGTTGTGAATCAAATGCCTTAAAAACAAGGGTTAAACTTGTTTCTTAATGATCAAGAAACAATTAGGATTGAAAAGATGGAAAAAAAAGAAGAACAACAAGGATTGGTTATTAACTACTATTCTTTACTTTCTCTTCAAACAAGATTACAAGTACACAAGAATAACAAATAATCTTCTTACTCTAAATTAAGACTTATGGTATGCCATGATAGGAGACTAGTATGCTATTTATAATAAACCTAACATATTAAACTAATGGGATATTTCACAAATACCCATTACAAGATAACTTAGGATATGAGCTAACTTAAAAAATTGGATATAACTGTGATACGGTGGGAGAACTGACTAGTGTTTTGCGTTCGTATTCGCACTTGTGCGGTTGAGCAAGAGTCGCCACCGACTTTTTATTTTATCCTAAAGGAAAGGTTAAAAAAGCACAGCAAAAACCTTTTGAGATATTTCATGGGTTCGGGGGGTAGATTATGAAAAGGGAAGGTATTAGCACCCTTTTCATCCATGGTTATCCATGGGCTCTTAGTTACTTGGTTTTTTAGATCACTTGCCTTGATTTTTGATTGCTTGAGAAATGGTGTGTGTGTGAGTGTTTTTGAAAATGTTTTGGAAGAAGATGCCTTGTCTTAGGCTAACCTTGTAACAATTCTTTACTTGAATATTTTACAAAGGCGTGTATCTTTTCGAAAAGATGTTTCAAAATGTTTTGAGAGTTTGTTTGAAAGTGTTGTGGATTGTGGTTTTTGAAAAGAAGGCAAGTGTTTTTTTGCAAGTTGATCTCAAGTAACTAAGAGTTTTGTCTACCCTATTGTACTCAAAGGTTTTTGTCATGTTTTAACCCTTTTTAACAATTTTGTTCCACCATTGAATTTGGTGGACAATCTTGCGTTTAGGAAGTTTATTCGGGACGGGCGCGGGTCATCGTACGGACCAGGAATGCAATGATGCCAAGTGTCTTCGGCAATTTGTTTTGGAGGGACTATGATCATTCCGTTTAGGCAACATTTTGAGGGACTTATGATCATTTTAATTTTGTTTTGCCAAAGATTCTCGACGTGCAAGCATGGCCCATTTTGGAAGGCAACAGGTGGGATTACCCTAGGGGGTGCAAGTGTGATTGTGTATTGATTTCATGTATTTGTCTTGTATTAGGTTATCTAGCGTTTGATTTTATGTACATGCAAACCCTAGGTCTAATCATGGTATAATTGAAAGCGGTAAATTGCGAAAATGTAAAATCTACGCTATTACAGAATAAGCGTCCGGGAGTGGGGGTACAAATTTATGAATGGGGATGAGACTTAGGATCATAGTGTCCAATAATTTAACCAAATCGAACCAATCAAGTGTAAATGAGTATCAACATAAGCAAATGTATAATGTATCAAAATGCAAGTATATTGTGTAAGTGTACGTGCATATGTGTGTTTATATATGTAATTATTTACATGTGCGACAATGTGGAATTAATGTGTATTAAGGTATTGTTTTAATCTAAAGAAAAAATGTTTATTTAATCAATTAGTGACTTTGTATTTTCTTGATATGTATAAAAAGAAAATGTCTTAATTGAAAGTTTTTAGTTCTAATTAAATTATGTATTAAAATGATATTTTAAGAAAAGAAAATATTTCTAAGTTTTAATTATAAAAGGTATTTTTCATTTGTTATGTAAAAAATATTTTAATTGAAAGAATAAAAAAAGGTATTTTCAATCTTAATTACATGGTATAAAAATGTATTTTATTATTTAGGTACAAAATATGTTTCAATTAAATATCAAGAAATGAATTATGTATATTAAACAGAAATATATTTTTAATTGTTATGTACAAATAAGATTTAAATTAGAAAATGAAAAGTTAGATATAAAGTTAGATATAAAAAAAAAGGTTAGTGTTAACAAAATATTTGTTAGAAAGATTAAGTTAGTTAATTAATAATTTCTTTTATAAAAGAAAATGATTTAAAATTCTGAATGGGCCTTAAAGGCAATAAGTTCAAAACTGAAGGCAAAAAAGGGGGGGGTATGGTATTGTCTTGGGCTTAGGTGGTATCAGAAACGCATTGGCCCATGGTTGAACGAACGGTTTTAGGGTTTTGATTTGTTGTTCAGTTGGGAACGAGTTCTAGGGTTTGTGTACAGCGGCGCGTTCATGGAGGTTTCGTCCTCTTCTTCTTCGCTTCTTTCTCCATTCGCTTCTGAGTTCTTCAACCCAAAGCCACCGGTTACTGAACGACGCCTCCTTGCCTGAGCCACCACGCTACCATCATCTCCTCCTCTTCTTTGGTCCAACGAGGCTGTAAGGTGACATTTTTCTTCAACGTATTTTAGGTTTTTAATAATCTGTTTTGCATGTTTAATTTGTTTTCGATTAAGATTAAGCTCGTTAACGATTCTGACCATTCATATCCTTTTTGTTCGAGGTGTGAAGAGAAGGAAAAAGAAAGAATTACCTTCGTTGGAGGAGATGATTAGGAAGCGTCTTGGAGGGCTCGACGGTGGAGGGACGCGATTGTGAAGCTAGCTTACTGGTACCCTTTAATTTGTTACCAACTTTAAGGTTTCGTGATGAGGACTTGACTGAAAACCTTATTTTGATTTACCTCTTTCTTCTTCTCTTTCGCCTTTACTGTCTGCTTGTTGCCTCTTTTCCACCCTATGATGAACTCAGGATTCTGAGGGGGGCCTCGCCTGTATGCTTGAAATGTTATTGTTACTTCTGAACGAATTTTGGTTTATGTTGCCCCTGAATATTTTCTCTCTTCTTCTCTTATTGCCTTGAGTTGGATGCCTGGATTAATTTGCTTCGTACGTTGGTTTGATGGCCCGATGATGAAGAGATTCTGAGGGTCTAGAGTTGGTTAGGCTGGATACTTTAGCCTGACGGTTTATGTTGAACACAGGGTATACAGGTTGATTGGTTCTGCTTGTGTTAGTTATGTTTGGATTGAATGGTCAATGTTTTTGAATGGTTTTGGCCAGGTTTTGGTATTAGGCAGGTTTAACGTATTTGATAGCTTCAGCTGGTTTGTATATTGGTTCAGGACAGGTTTTGTGCTTGCTTCAGGCAGGTATAATGGCTTGACAGGTTTGTATAGTATATGGCCTATTGCAGGTTATGCTTAGCAGTTGTTTCAGGTTTTCTGGTTTAGGCTCTTAGCATGTTGTTTCAGGCTTGAATTGGGTTCTAGAAATGCAGTAGCAGTTCTTTTGCTTCATGTTAGGCTTTGAGCTTTTTGGTTTAGGTTTTGCATATGCAGGTTAGGCTTTTGAGGTTATGCTGGTATGGTTGTTCAGGTGAAGCTTGAACTGGTTTCAGGCTTGAGGTTCTGGACTGGTTTCAGGTTTGAGGTTATGTGTTTGTATTTTGGTGATATTGGTATTATGGCTCAATCAGGTTTTCTGAAGCTCAGTGGTCTCTTCTTTTTGTTGTTGTTGGAGAGTTTATGCAGTTAGTCTCTATATCTCCTTTTTGTTATCCCTGCTATTGCAATTTTATATTTGTTTCTTTTGTCCTCCAGCCTCTTGGTCTCTTGGCGCCTAAGACCTTTTTTGAATACCTCAGACTTTGGCATCTTTTCTTGAACCAAGTTACTGGGCAGACTTGCAAGGTTTTTGGCATTTTTCTGTTTTGGTGATTAATTCTGTTGTGTACTTCTGCCTAATTTGAGTAACACTGAAATAATGCTTCTTTTAGCCTTTTGCCTTACTGTCTTATTGCAGTTTTATTTTCTGTATTTTCCTTATGCCTAAAGCCAAACAGTAAGCCCACACTTCTCCTCTTTTCTTTCTCTCTCTTTGGTACACTTCAAAGAATATTAAACGGTTTTCCTTGTGTACTTTCTGAAAAGGCTACTCGTTGGGAAATGATGAAAGAAAATTTGACTTGCATAAAGACTTCCTCTGCATATTTTATCTCCTCTTTGACAGCTTTGTGCAATAACTTGTACCTTTTGGCATTTGGCAGCAAGTTTGACACTTTGCATTTTGACATAAAGTTGCAAATTGGATTTTCTTTTCAGTTGGGTTTGAACTGTGCAGTTTGCTTGAGATTTTTGAATTTATGTAGTTTGGCACTTTGCATTTTTTCTCAACTTTGCATTCATGATCAAATAAAATTCTTCCCTCTTTGTGAACCGGGAGAAATCCCGTGATTTGCAGAGAGGGTTAACTGATCCCAATCAGTGGCCTTTAATGATGACTGCAATTTTATCTGTCTTTTCAGTTCAACTTAACTGTTATTTGACTTTTCTCTTTCCTTTTGCAGATGAAAATTTGGATGGAGAGGAACAAAGTGAAGAATGAAGAATTAGAAAAAAATAGGATAGTTTTTTCTTTAAATTTAAATCAATGTAAAACCATTGTTTGTAATTAAATTATAAACAATAATTGTACAGTTAATTTAAGATTAAATACAAGTTTCCATTATCCAATTTAATTCTGTTTTCTCTTTATTGTTTATTTATTATTTAAAATTCTTTGAATAAAAAATAATTGAAAAATAAATTTCAATCATTTAATTTAGAATAATAAATAATTAAAATAAACAATGCTTTAGCACATTGATCAATTAAACCTGGTATCTCCAAAGCAAATCAACAGTTAATCAAAACACTGATCAGGCGCATTCCCTTTTCACTGATTTTCAACAAACATTGTAAATCCAAACTGCGTATTTTTTTGACTAGCTCAAACAAAACAATATGAATTCAAACCAACTGCCTCTTTTACTGATTAAATCAAAACAAAGCGAATTCAACCCGAATCTTGGAATAACTTGCAAAGTGCTGTGGAATTTTAATCTTTCTGAGAATATGCCCATAAAACCTTAATTCCTGATCAAATGCCAAAGAGCATTCGCCTGATCAAAATTGAGCCAGAATCAGCCAAAACCCTTAAGCCAACTGTGTGAGAAAATCCAGAGCCCTGAAAAAATCAATGAAACCCTAATTTTTGTTTGACTGACGAGAAAAGTCCGTTTGTCCGATTCTTGAGCCAGTTTGAAAAGTCAGGAAATGCCTGAAGCTGAGATTTCATGTGAAAAAATGCGAGGGCAAATTTTGGGGTACAACAGTTGCCCCTGTTCAATCTTCTTGGACCTGAAGAGTTAGATTGGCAAGTTTGCCTTTCGCGACTTGAAGGTAAAAGAAGATTGGACACTAAAGTGCCCAGAAAATTTCCACTCGGTGATATGATGGTAGAGGTGAATGGGCTTAAAGATGCCATTTGGTGATGGGCTTAAAGATGCCATCTGGAATGAGTATCAGGGAGGTGTCCACGCTTGGGACCGTCTCTGAACTGGGGGTCTGAACAAGCAATAGATTGACATCCGTCGTTGGGAGGAATCCGTAAGCTGTTTTCAAAAAATCTTGAGAATAAAATGAACAAGTGATAGGTTAACATCCGTTACTTGGAGAACCCGTAAACTGTTTTCAGAAGTCTTGAAGTTGAATAAGTAATAGAGCAGCATCCGTTGTTGGGAAGCGTCCGTAAACTGTTTTCAAAGGTTGCATCTGAACAAGTTGGTAGATTAACATCCGTTGTTGGGAAGAATCCATAAACTGTTTTCAGAAGTCTTGAGAAGAATCTGAACAAGCGATAGGTTAACATCCGTTACTTGGAGAACCCGTAAACTGTTTTCAGAAGTCTTGAAGTTGAATAAGCAATAGAGCAGCATCCGTTGTTGGGAAGCGTCCGTAAACTGTTTTCAAAAGTTGAGAAGAGTCTGAACAAGTGATAGGTTAACATCCGTTACTTGGAGAACCCGTGAACTGTTTTCAGAAGTCTTGAAGTTGAATAAGCAATAGAGCAGCATCCGTTGTTGGGAAACGTCCGTAAAATATTTTCAAAGGTTGAGAAGAGTCTGAACAAGTGATAGGTTAACATCCGTTACTTGGAGAACCCGTGAACTGTTTTCAGAAGTCTTGAAGTTGAATAAGCAATAGAGCAGCATCCGTTGTTGGGAAGCGTCCGTAAACTGTTTTCAAAAGTTGAGAAGAGTCTGAACAAGTGATAGGTTAACATCCGTTACTTGGAGAACCCGTGAACTGTTTTCAGAAGTCTTGAAAGATAACGATTTTAGTTTGTCGACTGATCTTACCTGAAAAGGTGGAGAGTTAGTTATATGCAATGCCATGATGCATGATACAATATATATTATATGATATGAATGTGAATGGGTGCGCATGTAAGCTGGAGAGCTGTCTTGCAAAGAATATATGAATCCGGGATGGCTGAATATAAAAATATCTTGACTGCTGCTGGGAAGGATAATTCCTGGTTGTTGCTGGAGAATAAAGAGCTTGGGTTGCATACCAATCTTCTGGGGAATTCTTGGCGACTTCTACTGGGGGGTTCCAATCTAGTCGGCTCATACTGGGGAGGTGAGATTGAGACTCTTCAGCTTGGAGGGAAGTATCTCTGACGACTTCACTGGGGAACTCAAGATTTTCCTTCCTAAAACTCTGTGGGGAAAAGGTTCATTAGTCTGGTTCCGCTGGGGGTACTGAAACTTAAACTCTGAGGGGAATTGAATTCCGGAAGATTCTCTGGCTGGGGATTGTATTGGTAAGTTATGCTGGGGAACTCTGATGAACTCCGCTGGGGATAGGAATAAATTTGGCGAGTGCGATCTTCCGTGGCGCCAAGCTGAGGATAACCCAGTTATAAGCCCTTGTGAGGAATAATTTTGAATAAAATTCGGGAGGGCCGTTCGTGGTCTGCAGGGGATAGGCTTCCAAAATCTACTGGGGATAAGCTTCAGGGTTTACTGGGGATATGGATTCCAAATCTCCTGGGGATTTTCTTTGAAGGGTACCAAGATATCCAGTCGCACCTTTGACTTGTCAGTAATCCTTTTTCTTGATTCGTAAGGAAATGATTATGTTCAAATGCATATGCCTATTTAACAAAACATTGGACGCTTCTCAAAATAAAACAAATAGTGCAAGAGAAAAGAAAAGGAAATGACACAAATTTCTGGGAAAAGTATCTGTATTGACTTTCTATGAGTATATTTGTACAAAGGAGACAATCATCCTAGTAAGAGGATTTGGTCGTAAATATTGAAAGATTTATACAAAATAAAGGATGGCTATGTGAAATAATTCCATAGGATTCCATTCCGCTATAGCTTTCACAACTCTGAATATCTGTCCATTCAATGCTTCGTTTGCCGATGACTGGATTGATCAGAAGCCTGGAACTGGTTGATGAAGAGATTGTCTTTTGAAGTGATCCGACGAGACATAGTCATACGCTTTAATTCCCTAACTTTTGCCTGAATCGCCCTTTCGGGTTTTCGATCCACCGGGAAACCCCTTTTTGCCCAAGCCGCCCTTTCGGTTTTCCGACTTGCCGGGTGTACAGATTTTTTTTGTTTTTATCCCTAATTTTTGCCTGAATCGCCCTTTCGGGTTTTCGATCCACCGGGATGCCCATTTTTGCCCAAGTCACCCTTTCAGGTTTTCGACTTGTCGGGTTATCTTATGCGTAGTATTTTTTGACTATGTCTGCATTCGCAGGGTGCGGTAAATCATCGCCGTCCATGGTGGTCAGAATCATTGCACCACCAGAAAATATGCTCTTGATCACAAATGGTCCTTCATATGTAGGAGTCCATTTGCCCCTGGGATCACTCTGTGGTAAGATAATCTGCTTGATTACGAGGTCTCCGACTTGATACACTTGGCGTCTGACTTTCTTATTGAAGGCCTTGATCATTCGTTTTTGATACGTCTGACCATGGCATATAGCAGCAAGTCGTTTTTCGTCAATCAGATTGAGTTGATCAAGTCGGGTCTGCATCCAATCATCTTCATTCAAACTTGCATCCTTCATAATCCTTAAGGAAGGAATCTGAACTTCCATAGGTAGGACAGCTTCCATGCCGTATACCAAAGAAAATGGTGTTGCCCCGGTTGAAGTGCGTACTGTAGTACGGTATCCATGCAGAGCAAACGGTAATATCTCATGCCAGTCTTTGTAAGTGACTGTCATTTTTTGAATGATCTTCTTAATGTTTTTGTTTGCAGCTTCAACAGCACCGTTCATCTTCGGCCGATAGGGGGATGAATTGTGATGATAAATCTTGAACTGTTCGCACAACGCGGTGATCATTGTGTTATTCAGATTTGTACCGTTGTCTGTGATGATCCTATCTGGAACACCATACCGACATATGAGATTTTGCTTAATGAAGCGGGCAACCACATTCTTAGTGACAGAGGCGAAGGAAGCTGCTTCGACCCATTTGGTGAAATAGTCAATGGCGACCAGGATGAAACGATGTCCATTTGAAGTCGTGGGCTTGATCTCTCCAATCATGTCAATGCCCCACATCGCAAATGGCCAAGGAGCAGTCAGAACGTTGAGAGGGACCGGAGGGACGTGAACTTTATCGGCGTAGACCTGACACTTGTGGCAAGTACGGGAATGTTGATGGCAGTCTGCTTCCATGGTAGACCAGTAATAGCCTGCCCTTAGGATCTTTTTAGCCATCGTGTGCCCGCTCAAGTGAGTGCCAAATGTGCCGCTGTGTATATCAGTCATGATCAACTCTGCTTCAGCTTTATCTACGCATCATAGTAATACACAATCATGGCTTCGTTTGTAAAGGATGTCGTTGCTCAGGAAGAATTTGGCAGCAAATTTCCTTAAGAACTTCTTGTCATTTACGGAAGCTCTTTCGGGATAATCTCTAGTCTCGAGATACATTTTGATTTCATGGAACCAAGGTTGTTCCACTACTTCTTCGGTATTAATCTCGTGACAATGCGCAGGTTCGTCCATTCGCTTGATGGTGATTTGGGGAGCCTCGTTATCCCAGTTGAGTTTAAACATGGAGGACATTGTAGCTAAGGCATCCGCTAGCTGATTCTCTTCTCGCGGGAAATGCTCGAAGGTAATTTGTTCGAAGTGAGGCGACAATGTCAGGACATGTTCTTTGTATGGGATAAGATTAGGATGCTTGGTATCCCACTCTCCTTTGATTTGACTGATGACCAAAGCTGAGTCCCCAAATACGACTAGAGATTTGATTCCCAAGTCTATAGCAGCCTTGAGACCAAAGATGCAAGCTTCATATTCGGCCATGTTGTTTGTGCAGCTGAAGCAAAGTCGGGCCGTGAAAGGTGTGTGACAACCTTCCGGAGAAATGAGTACTGCACCAATACCATTTCCAAGTGCATTTGAAGCACCATCAAAGTACAGGGTCCATCGGGATCCCTTTTCGGGTCTGTCATATGGTCCGTTACTTTCAATGCTGTCCAAATTCATGATGTCCTCGTCCGGGAAGTCAAATCTCATGGGTTGATAATCTTCGATAGCTTGATGAGCCAGATGGTCAGCTAGTACACTCCCTTTTATGGCCTTTTGGGTGGTGTACTGGATGTCGTACTCAGTTAAGATCATTTGCCATCTAGCTATCCTTCCAGATAAAGCGGGCTTTTCGAAGATATACTTGATAGGATCCATTTTGGAAATCAACAAGGTAGTATGAGTCAACATATACTGTCTCAGTCGGCGAGCAGCCCATACCAAAGCGCAGCAAGTTTTCTCGAGCAGTGAGTAGCGAGTCTCACAGTCGGTAAACTTTTTGCTAAGGTAATAAATAGCATGCTCTTTTCGACCAGACTCGTCATGCTGGCCCAAAACACACCCCATTGAGTTATCCAAGACGGTCAAATACATGATCAGTGGTCTTCCTTCGACGGGTGGCATCAGAATAGGAGGTTCTAGCAAATACTCCTTGATCTTATCAAAAGCAGCTTGGCAATCGTCGTTCCATTCGACTACCTGATCTTTCTTCAAGAGTTTGAAAATTGACTCACAGGTAGAAGTCAGATGGGAGATGAATCTGGCAATATAGTTCAAGCGCCCCAAGAACCCTCTAACCTCCTTTTCAGTACGGGGAGCAGGCATTTCTTGTATTGCTTTCACTTTTGCTGGATCAACTTCAATGCCTTTGTTGCTTACAATGAATCCCAAGAGTTTACCAGACCTAACTCCAAAAGTGCATTTACTTGGATTCAGCCTGAGCTTGTATTCTTTTAACCTGGCAAACAGCTTCTCTAGATGTTCAAGGTGCTCTTCCTCTGTTTGTGACCGAGCTATCATATCGTCTACGTAAACTTCAATCTCATGATGTATCATATCATGAAATAAAGCTACCATGGCGCGTTGATAAGTTGCCCCTGCGTTCTTCAGCCCGAACGGCATCACCTTGTAACAGAAAGTGCCCCATTGTGTGACGAAAGTAGTTTTCTCCATGTCCTCGGGGGCCATTTTGATTTGATTGTAGCCCGAGAATCCATCCATGAAGGAAAACACTTTGTGCTGAGCTGTATTGTCGATCAAGATGTCAATATGAGGTAGCGGGAAATCATCTTTGGGGCTGGCCCTATTCAAATCCCGGTAGTCCACACACATCCTGACTTTGCCATCTTTCTTAGGTACTGGCACGATGTTAGCGACCCATTGAGGATAGGACGTAACAGCCAGAAAGCCAGCGTCGAATTGTTTCATTACTTCTGCTTTGATCTTTTCAGACATATCAGGCCTCATTTGGCGGACTTTTTGCTTGATCGGTGGACAATCCTCTCTTGTGGGGAGACGGTGAACCACGATGTCTGTGTCTAAACCCGGCATGTCTTCATAAGACCAAGCGAAGATCTCAACATACTCGTTCAACAACTGTACTAGGCGCTCCTTGACATTTGGTTCTAGATTGGCACCCACTTGCACCTCCTTCCGGTCCTCCTTGGTTCCCAAGTTGACAATCTCCAATGGCTCTTCATGAGGTAAGATGGCCCTTTCCTCTTGCTGTAGAAGTCTGGCTAATTCCCCTGGTACTTCACAACCTTCGTCATCTTCATACTCGGCTTGATTGACCAGATCTTTCGAGTTATTGAAGGATATAGCAGAATAGTCACCCATGGAATCCGGAGTGGATGGGTACCTGCATTGGTGAGTGTGGGTGTGTGTAAGGCATAGCCATCCTTAAACAAAAATGAAAAAGGAAAGAAAATGAACACAAGCAGTTTATCAAATGAAAAACGTCCAATGAATCATTAAACATGGCATATGGATATGAAAAATAATCAAAAACCCTTACAAGTGGACCTACATGCCCCGGGCAAAGGCATGCGGTGAAAAGATAGTGTGCGGATTGTTTGAAAGTAAATATTACAGACCAAATTGAACATGTTTAGCAGATAAATTACTGATGAATAAAAGTGATGGGGACAAAGTCTTTTGCCTCCCAGTTGCTCAATCCTCCTTTGACAGTCGGGTAAATCCACTCTTCGATGTTGCTCTCCTTGTCTTCGTCCTCCAAAGCGTTGATTCCGTAGGGAGAAATTTTGACTGGCGCCCTTTCAATCTTCGAACGACGCATAGCTTTCTGGCCTGCGGCGGTGAACCCTAAACCGAATTTGTCCGTCTTATATGGAATGTCAGGTAACTGCCCCCATGCTGAATTCTTCCCTTCCTTGATTGCGGCCCTTGCATCCTCCAGAGATGCCATCCTGGCCATCTGTCTCGGTGTCTCAGCTGCCATCTTTGCTACTACTATTTCAGGAAGGACTTCTTCGAAATGTTGAAACGGTGTCTCAATGAACTCTCCTTCAACCTCCACATACCGGAAAGAATTCAAGTGGCTAATCATGTACTCTTCTTCGCCATGGACAGTGATGATCTTTCCCTTGACAGGGTACTTCAACATCTGATGTAAGGAGGAGGTGACTGCCCCAGCATGGTGTATCCAAGGCCTACCCAGCAAGCAAGAGTATGATGGACGGATGTCCATCACATAGAAAGTGGATTTAAACACCTCAGTGCCTATCTTGATGGGAATTTCAACCTCTCCATGGACCATTCTCTTCGAACCATCGAAAGCTCTGACAACAATATCACTCGGCTTCAACTCCAACCCTTCACAATCTAGTCGGTCCAAGGCCTTCTTAGGCAATACATTCAGCGACGAACCGGTATCGACCAAGACATGCGCGAGGGTGGTTCCCCGGCACTCAACTGAAATGTGCAAAGCATCATTGTGGTTTCTGCCTTTAGGAGTTAGGTCGGCATCAGAAAAACCTAATCCATTGTCCGTAGTCAGGCTAGCCACGCAATTCTGAAATTGATCCGCAGAAGTTTCCTGGGGCACATGAGCTGCCTTCAGAAACTTAATCAAAGCTTTAGCGTGCGCTTCTGAGCAAAGTAGTAGTGCCAACATGGAGATCTTGGAGGGGGTTTGCCCCAGCTGTTCTACCACATCGTAGTCACTCCTCTTGATTATCTTCAAGATCTCATCCATTTCCTTCTTGGAGGTTTCAGGGATAACCAATGGTTGAGCCCTCGTCCTGACGAGCTCATCTTGTATTCCCTTTCCTTTATCAACAATGGTAGGAGAGACAGCACTAGGAATAACAACTTCTTCAATCAAAGGAGTTCTAGCAGAGAGTTTTATTGGTGCAGGGATGACCTTCACAGATGAGGGTCCAAAGATTGCTCTTGGAGGGGCAATCTCTGGAGAAAATATTCTCCCGCTCCTGGTGATTTTGCTAGTGCCTGCAATGTTACTAATGCTGGCTTCTTCATCATCCGAACTTTCTTCGGTTATTTCGATTTGCTTGATACCATGGTAGTAGACGTCACCGCCATAGTTCCATGGTATGGACTTCTCGGAAACATAGGGGACTGGCCCTGGCATTGTTATCTTCAAGGGAACAGATTTCGTAGCTGGCGTAATCTTAACAGGCTTTTTGACGGCCTTGGAAAGATTGTCGTGAATGGTTATGATTGAGACATCTTCAGTATGAACTGGAACAACAGAAACTTTTTCAAACAGGATCTGTCGACTATCCATAAGGCCTTGGATGCCTTTCTTCAGTAGTGGACAATCAAACGGCAGGGAGTAACAACAATAACAGTCTTCTTTACATCCCGGGAAGATCCCGACCCTTAACAGATTCAATTTAATGGTTAACAAAGGAGTTATCAGATCATTGACATCAGCAACATACAAATCTTCTTCAATGGCATTGACATTTCGGCCGTGCTTCGGCATGGGTGCAGATATCACATTAGGCTTCTCCGGAGCGTCAAACTCTACTTCCTTTGCTTCTATCAGGTCTTGGATCTTATGCTTGAGTGCCCAACAATCATTGGTGTCGTGTCCAACACTGTCTGAATGGTAGGCGCATTTAGCATTAGCATGATAATGAGGAGAGGACGTATTCACGTTCTTTGGTGCCTCCTTGATGGTGGCGAGGTTCAACTTTAACAGATGAGGAAGCACTTGCGCTGGAGTCATATTAATACGGGTGAACTGCCGTTGTGGCCGTTCCACCCGTTGCTGATTTGGTCTGGACTGGTTGTAGCGAGGCTGCTCACTTGGCGTATTTTGAATCATTACGGCCCCCACAGTTGGCCGACGCTCCGTCTTCCCTGCTCTTCTCTGAGAATATACCACAGCCGTTTCCTTCTTAAAAGGCTTCTTCTCAACACTTGCAGCAACACCCTTCTGAATCTTTCCTGACTTGATGCCAGCTTCAATTCTTTCGCCTGTTAAGATCAAATCGGTAAACCCCGCGGAAGAGTTACCAATTAGATGATTGAAAAAAGGCCCAGATAGGGTCCCAAGAAACATATCAATGAGCTCACGATCGGTTAAAGGAGGCTGCACCCTGCCAGCCAAATCCCTCCATTTTGTGCATATTCTTTGAATCCTTCGCCTGTTCCTAGTGACATACCTTGAAGTTGGGTACGAGTAGGAGCAAGGTCAGAATTGTACTGGTATTGTTTGTAAAAGGCGGTGGCCAAATCCTCCCAATTGCGGACGCTGGTCCCCTCTAGCTGATAAAACCACTCCAACTGAGCTCCAGAAAGGCTGTCTTGAAAGAAATGAATCCAAAGGTTTTTATCCGCCGTATAGGGTTGAATCTTCCTCACGTAGGACCTGAGATGCATTTTGGGACAGGACAACCCATCATACCTCACAAACACTGGCACTTTGAATTTTGGGGGAATCACGATCCCGGCGACCAAACCCAAGTCTTCAAAATCCAAACCCGGTACTCTTTGTAATTCCATGGCGGCCAATCTGTCTTCTAAACCCTTGTATTTATCATCAGCTGGAGGGTATTTCTGATCGGAATAATCTTCATCCTCTTCGACATCCTTTTCTTCCGCATCAGATTCGAAAGGTACCGCAACTCCATCTCTTTTACTAGTCCCTTCATCAGAAGTAGGAGGAAATTCAAGCACTCTCCGAGCTTCTCTGTCAAATCTTCTCCCCAAAGTAGCCACCCCAATCCTCTTTTTCTTCTTCTTCACTGGGTCCTTATTCCCCAATTGAGTCTTGATATCCTCCTGACTTTTAACCAAAGTCATCAGGAGTTGCTGGAATTATGCATTCTGAGCTTGTAGGTCTTTGACTGTTTACTCGAGATCCATCCTACTGAAATAAACAACAGACAGATAAGGAAACCTGGAGTGAGACCTGCTTATGCACATGATGAATGGTATGCTTATGCAAATGCATTCAAGGGTTTAGAACATTCAAAATTGTTTCAGACAAAGAAGAACGCACGTCATTTTAATAAGAAGAAATTTGTTAGTACATAAATGCCCCATGGGCCAAATATACAAAATAAACTTCTTAAGGCAGAAAGACATTGCGCATCCTCTTTGGTGCGATGTAGGTGTTGAGGGCCTCTTGCTCGTGGAGTCGGCGTGTAAGCTCTAAAACCTTCTTTTCACTGGCGTAATAGCTAGCTTCAAAAGTGTTCCGTTCCTCCTTGAGCTGAATCCAACTTTTCTGCATTTCCTCCCATGATGTAGGCATGTCTGGATGCAGGATGGTGTAGGGAACCTCTCCTTCATTGACGGGCTCTTTAATCACTGGGAGTACATGAGGATAAGGCATCATTAGACTTTAGGCTCGGGCTCGTACCCACTTGAGATAGGGCTCAAGAGGGATGGAGTTCTTGTGTCCCAGAGTCTTGCTATCAACCTTGTTGAGTTTTCCCCAAGCTCTGATGAATCTTTGGCGAAGCCCTTGCGCATCATTGTCGAAGTCAAAAACTAGGCTAGGAATCAGCATATCATGAGGGCCATCCCTTCGTGCATATCCAAACTGCCTCAAAGCTAGGCAAGGGTTGTAGGTAATACCTCCTCTGATTCCAAGTAAAGGAACATTAGGAAACTCTCCACAACGATCGACGATGATGACATTTTCTCTGGACCGAGAACACCAATGTACATCAGAGTGAGTAAGAGTCATCAACCGTTGGGACCACCTTGTACCTTGGTCATTCTTCAAGACAGATTGCGGAAGGTGCGAAATAAACCACCTTGCAAGGATAGGAGTACAACACATGAGAACACCCCTCTTTCTTATTGTTCGTGTGTAAAATGAGTGAAGGATGTCCCCAAGCAATGTTGGTATTGGATTTCTGGACAAGAAGATTTTGACGGCGTTGACATCTACCAATTGGTCAGGATTCGGGAACAAGACCAACCCATAGATAAGGAGTGCCACAATCTCTTCAAAGGCTTGTAGATCCAATGAGTTCCAACATTCTTGTGCCTTCTCAAACAAGAACTTTGCTAAGAATCCTTTGACGCCGCTTCTGGTTTCCCAATGCCCCTTGATGTCAGAGGGTTGTAGATGTAATGCTCGAGCAACATCTTCCGGCTTTGGTTCCTTTTCCGTACCGTTGAAGGGTAGTTGATTAAGGATAGGAATTCTCAGGAGTTGAGAAAACTCCTCCAAAGTGGGAACCAACTGGTAATCAGGGAAAGTGAAACAGTGGTGAAGAGGGTCAAAGAACTGAAATAGCACTTTCATCATGTCTTCTTCAATGTTGGTGCTGACTAAGTTGAGCAGTCTACCATGTCTTTCACTGAAGGATGAGTTTTCCGGAATTCTTGAGGCGAGCTCTTTGAGTTGAGGAGAGATTCTCACAAGGTTGATTTGGATGGTTTTTCTTCGAGGAATTTCCATGACCTACAAAACAGGAACAAAGATGAAGATCCAAACCCTTGAAATGGTTAGTGAATGCATATGATGCTTTATGATGTTCATGATGTATGCACAAAACATATGTACAAGCAAATCACACCAAACCCTAGTTTCAGGCTTGCATGGGGTTTCATAGGTAAGTACCCTCTTGAGTGTAGTTGGCTTAAAAACCTGTCCTATAAATAGTAACCGGATTCTAAGGAGCTCAATATCACTGGATTGTTTTCCGTGTTCATTGTTTTGGTTTAGCCACTTAACTAGCAACCAAAATATTCCAAGAAAACAACCCTCAATGAGTGTAGTATCGAGTGTCTACCAACTTCGGACTGCACCAAAGCCGGTCATCTCACTACTCCTAATAAAAGGCCAAGATGGTCAAGTAAGGTTCTAGGTCATTAGTGCTTAGTGACATCACTCAGCGGCCCCGTACTCTCCTTGATTGAACTCAAGGGTTACCGGTACTCACAAATATGTCGCACTAATATAGCTATTGCTTCGACCGTGTCGGTATACCCCGCACAGTTTCCACAACGTACTGCTATCTATGAATGTTTCCCAAATCCGGGTATAGGATTTCAAGCCCAAACAAGAGAACCATAAGAGGTAAAGCAAGTAAAGCAAACAAATAATCATGCAAGAAGGTGATCTAAAAAAAACCCTAAGGTAACCCCACTTTTAGATACTCCCCAGCAGAGTCGCCAGTTCTGTGATACGGTGGGAGAACTGACTAGTGTTTTGCGTTCGTATTCGCACTTGTGCGGTTGAGCAAGAGTCGCCACCGACTTTTTATTTTATCCTAAAGGAAAGGTTAAAAAAGCACAGCAAAAACCTTTTGAGATATTTCGTGGGTTCGGGGGGTAGATTATGAAAAGGGAAGGTATTAGCACCCTTTTCATCCATGGTTATCCATGGGCTCTTAGTTACTTGGTTTTTTAGATCACTTGCCTTGATTTTTGATTGCTTGAGAAATGGTGTGTGTGTGAGTGTTTTTGAAAATGTTTTGGAAGAAGATGCCTTGTCTTAGGCTAACCTTGTAACAATTCTTTACTTGAATATTTTACAAAGGCGTGTATCTTTTCGAAAAGATGTTTCAAAATGTTTTGAGAGTTTGTTTGAAAGTGTTGTGGATTGTGGTTTTTGAAAAGATGGCAAGTGTTTTTTTTTCAAGTTGATCTCAAGTAACTAAGAGTTTTGTCTACCCTATTGTACTCAAAGGTTTTTGTCATGTTTTAACCATTTTTAACAATTTTGTTCCACCATTGAATTTGGTGGACAATCTTGCGTTTAGGAAGTTTATTCGGGACGGGCGCGGGTCATCGTACGGACCACGAAAGCAATGATGCCAAGTGTCTTCGGCAATTTGTTTTGGAGGGACTATGATCATTCCGTTTAGGCAACATTTTGAGGGACTTATGATCATTTTGATTTTGTTTTGCCAAAGATTCTCGACGTGCAAGCATGGCCCATTTTGGAAGGCAACAGGTGGGATTACCCTAGGGGGTGCAAGTGTGATTGTGTATTGATTTCATGTATTTGTCTTGTATTAGGTTATCTAGCGTTTGATTTTATGTACATGCAAACCCTAGGTCTAATCATGGTATAATTGAAAGCGGTAAATTGCGAAAATGTAAAATCTACGCTATTACAGAATAAGCGTCCGGGAGTGGGGGTACAAATTTATGAATGGGGATGAGACTTAGGATCATAGTGTCCAATAATTTAACCAAATCGAACCAATCAAGTGTAAATGAGTATCAACGTAAGCAAATGTATAATGTATCAAAATGCAAGTATATTGTGTAAGTGTACGTGCATATGTGTGTTTATATATGTAATTATTTACATGTGCGACAATGTGGAATTAATGTGTATTAAGGTATTGTTTTAATCTAAAGAAAAAATGTTTATTTAATCAATTAGTGACTTTGTATTTTCTTGATATGTATAAAAAGAAAATGTCTTAATTGAAAGTTTTTAGTTCTAATTAAATTATGTATTAAAATGATATTTTAAGAAAAGAAAATATTTCTAAGTTTTAATTATAAAAGGTATTTTTCATTTGTTATGTAAAAAATATTTTAATTGAAAGAATAAAAAAAGGTATTTTCAATCTTAATTACATGGTATAAAAATGTATTTTATTATTTAGGTACAAAATATGTTTCAATTAAATATCAAGAAATGAATTATGTATATTAAACATAAATATATTTTTAATTGTTATGTACAAATAATATTTAAATTAGAAAATGAAAAGTTAGATATAAAGTTAGATATAAAAAAAAAGGTTAGTGTTAACAAAATATTTGTTAGAAAGATTAAGTTAGTTAATTAATAATTTGTTTTATAAAAGAAAATGATTTAAAATTCTGAATGGGCCTTAAAGGCAATAAGTTCAAAACTGAAGGCAAAAAGGGGGGGGGGGGTATGGTATTGTCTTGGGCTTAGGTGGTATCAGAAACGCATTGGCCCATGGTTGAACGAACGGTTTTAGGGTTTTGATTTGTTGTTCAGTTGGGAACGAGTTCTAGGGTTTGTGTACATCGGCGCGTTCATGGAGGTTTCGTCCTCTTCTTCTTCGCTTCTTTCTCCATTCGCTTCTGAGTTCTTCAACCCAAAGCCACCGGTTACTGAACGACGCCTCCTTGCCTGAGCCACCACGCTACCATCATCTCCTCCTCTTCTTTGGTCCAACGAGGCTGTAAGGTGACATTTTTCTTCAACGTATTTTAGGTTTTTAATAATCTGTTTTGCATGTTTAATTTGATTTCGATTAAGATTAAGCTCGTTAACGATTCTGACCATTCATATCCTTTTTGTTTGAGGTGTGAAGAGAAGGAAAAAGAAAGAATTACCTTCGTTGGAGGAGATGATTAGGAAGCGTCTTGGAGGGCTCGACGGTGGAGGGACGCGATTGTGAAGCTAGCTTACTGGTACCCTTTAATTTGTTACCAACTTTAAGGTTTCGTGATGAGGACTTGACTGAAAACCTTATTTTGATTTACCTCTTTCTTCTTCTCTTTCGCCTTTACTGTCTGCTTGTTGCCTCTTTTCCACCCTATGATGAACTCAGGATTCTGAGGGGGGCCTCGCCTGTATGCTTGAAATGTTATTGTTACTTCTGAACGAATTTTGGTTTATGTTGCCCCTGAATATTTTCTCTCTTCTTCTCTTATTGCCTTGAGTTGGATGCCTGGATTAATTTGCTTCGTACGTTGGTTTGATGGCCCGATGATGAAGAGATTCTGAGGGTCTAGAGTTGGTTAGGCTGGATACTTTAGCCTGACGGTTTATGTTGAACACAGGGTATACAGGTTGATTGGTTCTGCTTGTGTTAGTTATGTTTGGATTGAATGGTCAATGTTTTTGAACGGTTTTGGCCAGGTTTTGGTATTAGGCAGGTTTAATGTATTTGATAGCTTCAGCTGGTTTGTATATTGGTTCAGGACAGGTTTTGTGCTTGCTTCAGGCAGGTATAATGGCTTGACAGGTTTGTATGGTATATGGCCTATTGCAGGTTATGCTTAGCAGTTGTTTCAGGTTTTCTGGTTTAGGCTCTTAGCATGTTGTTTCAGGCTTGAATTGGGTTCTAGAAATGCAGTAGCAGTTCTTTTGCTTCATGTTAGGCTTTGAGCTTTTTGGTTTAGGTTTTGCATATGCAGGTTAGGCTTTTGAGGTTATGCTGGTATGGTTGTTCAGGTGAAGCTTGAACTGGTTTCAGGCTTGAGGTTCTGGACTGGTTTCAGGTTTGAGGTTATGTGTTTGTATTTTGGTGATATTGGTATTATGGCTCAATCAGGTTTTCTGAAGCTCAGTGGTCTCTTCTTTTTGTTGTTGTTGGAGAGTTTATGCAGTTAGTCTCTATATCTCCTTTTTGTTATCCCTGCTATTGCAATTTTATATTTGTTTCTTTTGTCCTCCAGCCTCTTGGTCTCTTGGCGCCTAAGACCTTTTTTGAATACCTCAGACTTTGGCATCTTTTCTTGAACCAAGTTACTGGGCAGACTTGCAAGGTTTTTGGCATTTTTCTGTTTTGGTGATTAATTATGTTGTGTACTTCTGCCTAATTTGAGTAACACTGAAATAATGCTTCTTTTAGCCTTTTGCCTTACTGTCTTATTGCAGTTTTATTTTCTGTATTTTCCTTATGCCTAAAGCCAAACAGTAAGCCCACACTTCTCCTCTTTTCTTTCTCTCTCTTTGGTACACTTCAAAGAATATTAAACTCTTTTCCTTGTGTACTTTCTGAAAAGGCTACTCGTTGGGAAATGATGAAAGAAAATTTGACTTGCATAAAGACTTCCTCTGCATATTTTATCTCCTCTTTGACAGCTTTGTGCAATAACTTGTACCTTTTGGCATTTGGCAGCAAGTTTGACACTTTGCATTTTGACATAAAGTTGCAAATTGGATTTTCTTTTCAGTTGGGTTTGAACTGTGCAGTTTGCTTGAGATTTTTGAATTTATGTAGTTTGGAACTTTGCATTTTTTCTCAACTTTGCATTCATGATCAAATAAAATTCTTCCCTCTTTGTGAACCGGGAGAAATCCCGTGATTTGCAGAGAGGGTTAACTGATCCCAATCAGTGGCCTTTAATGATGACTGCAATTTTATCTGTCTTTTCAGTTCAACTTAACTGTTATTTGACTTTTCTCTTTCCTTTTGCAGATGAAAATTTGGATGGAGAGGAACAAAGTGAAGAATGAAGAATTAGAAAAAAATAGGATAGTTTTTTCTTTAAATTTAAATTTAAATCAATGTAAAACCATTGTTTGTAATTAAATTATAAACAATAATTGTACAGTTAATTTAAGAATAAATATAAGTTTCCATTATCCAATTTAATTCTGTTTTCTCTTTATTGTTTATTTATTATTTAAAATTCTTTGAATAAAAATAATTGAAAAATAAATTTCAATCATTTAATTTAGAATAATAAATAATTAAAATAAACAATGCTTTAGCACATTGATCAATTAAACCTGGTATCTCCAAAGCAAATCAACAGTTAATCAAAACACTGATCAGGCGCATTCCCTTTTCACTGATTTTCAACAAACATTGTAAATCCAAACTGCGTATTGTTGTACCCCAAAATTTGCCCTCCCATATTCTTCAAGAAATTGCCAAGTCAAGCTTCAAAATTCCCCAAGGGTTGCACAGTGCAAGAGCCTCCTAAGCAGTCAAAATTAAGGTTTGTGTTCTGATCAAGAAAATGAAGTTTCCAAAGGTCCAATCAAGTCTCACATGCCTACAAATATGGTCAAGCATCCTCATATCAAGTTTCAAGACTTTCAGCACAAAATTGCACAGTCAAAACCCTAATTGCACTACAGTCAACTGTAGGGGCAAAATGGTCATTTGACAGTAAAAAAATTCAAATTTTTGGTCAACATATCATTTTGAAGCCTCAAACATCATTTGATCAATGCTTGATCATGATTCTCAAAGCTTGGCTCAAAAATCATCAAGATGCAAAAGTTTCCTTATTTGGACAGCTGAAAAAGTCAACTGTAAATTGACCAGGGCATAACTTTCACATGGATTATAAGAAAAATTCCATCCAAAGCTCATTTTGAAGAGAAAGACATTTCCTACAACTCATCTTCATACTTCAAGACCAAGAAATGCTCTCACAAAAAGTTATCAATTTCAACATTATAGGTCATTTTCAAAAGTCAACAAAAAGGGGCTTTAAGTCAAAGGCCATAACTTGAGATTGGTAAATCAAAATGACATGGGACAAAAGGAATTGGTTAGAGGACTCAAAGACCTTTCCAAAATGTCCATGAACATGAGCAAAGCTTAAAAATTGAGCAAGTTATGCCTTGTGGAAGTTGGGAAATTTTTGGATATTTTGAAAAGTCAACATTGGTTCAAATGACCTAAAATTGCTAATGGGCCTATTTTTCTTCCATAATTCATTATCCCAAGCATGTGCACGACCACTTGTCCCAAAGGGAAGTATTTCTTCATTTTTTATTTATTTATTTGAATTTTTATTAACAATAATTCATTTAAATCAAATTAAATACATGAAAAATATTTAACCTAAGCTTTACAATCTTTTTGTGCATGAAATCTACTCAATAATTCGTGCATAATCCAATATGGAAAGATTTGGAGAGAATTGATCATGATTTGTATAAAAACACATGAAAAAAGATTGAAAAAGATCTTTGAAAATCAAATTTCAAAAACCATGAATGCAAGAGATTTGGATGGTTCTTTTTGACCTAATTCATTCTTACATAAGCATAGAACACAACCCTAATGAGAAAAACCAGAAAAGCTACACAAAACCCCATTATCAAACTTGATTTTTTTTGCAAGAAACTCAATTCTGAAAACATCCTTGCAGGACGATTCAAGGCGAAATTTTCATCCCATTGCACTCCTAGGACCTCAAGCAATCTTCCTGGATCAAAAACATCAAACATAACCCTTTGAATCATTGTACAGAAGTCACACTTTTCCACTTTTTTTTCATTATCGTGTTTTAACATCTATGCACATTCATGGCATTTTGTTTATATATTCATGATCAGTGAAGTGTTTGCAAGCTAACCATATGCCTTGATTGGATTATTATGCGTTGTAGGCAAAGATACCATGTTCGTTTTTTAGGGTTGCAGGAATTACAATTTGGGGCTTTCCATCCAAGGAAAAATTGAGACTTGGGACCTTGACCATTAAAACGAGCGTGTCTGGACGAAACGAATCCATGTGTCGCGCCCAATTTATGAGCGTCCTAGAGCTATTCGCTATTTTTCCATAGATGGCCTAAGAGAACGCTCAGAAAACTGTGGCCTATGTTTTTGTGTTTCAGGAACGAAGAAGAAGACGATATCGTGGCATAAGTTGGTTGGCCAGTTTAACTTTCGCGCGCTGATTTCCACTAACCATTATTTTCTCATTATATTATTCTTCAGCTATTTAATATACAACACGCGCATTCAGCACGATTGGCAAGGCATAAAACTGGTGATGTTCAGGACATGGGTTCGATCCCAGGTCCCCACCCTTTCCATATATTTTTTTTCAATTAATATTCCTATGCAGGTTTAATGCTGAAGCATACCATACACTTCCATAATCTATCCGTCCACGCGCCAGTTGCATCAAATCAAAGGTCCAGATCCAAGGAACATGGTGAGTCCCAGTCAACGCGCCAGCATACTCCCTGGAGAAAGTCAAACGGGCCAAGGTTAATGGGCCAGATTTCTAAAGGCTGTACCTCCACTTTGGGGCCTGAACCCCCTAGGTTTGCAATTCTTTCTACTCACTTTTTTTATTTTATTTTCTATTTTTCTTTTAATTATTGTTTTGTTTAAATTAATTAATTATTTTCATAAAAACCAAAAACACCTAAAAAATCAGAAAAAGAGAAAAAATAATAAATATTTTATTTTAGTATGTATATTTTAAATAAATTTGCATGTAAATTAATTAGTTTTAAGTTAGGGTTTAATTTAATATCCTTTTAATAAAAATCTAAAAAACATAGAATTAGGGTTCATATTAATTTTTTATCCTTTTTATTTTTATTCCATAATAATTAAATATTTATTTTTATAATTAAATTTGTATGTAAATTAATTAGGGTTAATATTAGGTTTAATCTTCTTTTCTTAATAAAATAAAAAACAAATAGAATTCGGGTTAGCATTTAATTCCAATTAATTCTTTTTTTTTCATTTAAATCATAAATACTAAAAAAATATCAAAAACATCTCCTTTTATTTTTAATTAATTAATTCCATGTAATTTTAATTTTGCAAAAAGGGTCCAACGCCCTCGTTTCGATTTAATTCTTATTCGCATATTTATTTTATTTCTTTATAATATTTATGTATCTCTCCCAAGGCCATGTAACCTTTTAATTTCTTGCACTTTTAATTCTTTATTTACTTTACTTTATTTATTTTCTGTCAAATCGGGTCCTGGATTTTAATTTTGGCGATGTGGACCCGCGCCTTTGTAATAGTTTAGAACTTTCAATTTCCGCGTCTTTTTTAACTGTTAAATAAAGGCATGAAAGAATGTATGGACAAAATAAAAACAAGCGTAGAACACCAATAACATGACAAGACAAATGCAAATGAAAATGACACACAAATCGCACACACCACCCCTAGGGTACGCCTCACTGTTGCCTTGCCTCGAAAGGTGATCGTCGAGTAGAAGATGTTTTAGTAAGTCCTCATGATCCGGGAACCTGGCATGAGGGTAGCTTCTAAGGTGTCTTCCTATTGCTCTGGTGATCACCATGTCCCGAACCTCGAATTGACCCGAACACCTCCAACGGTGGTGCTACCTACCTTTCAATGGTGGGATGGCACTACTTTAAAGGACATTTACACAGACGAATTCCTTAGGGTAGGTAGACGACTCTAGATACTTGCTCTAATTTCAAAACAAATTCAAAAATACTTTTCACACCAACACATTTTCAAAAAGCTTTCGAAAGCATTTTTTCAAACACTCTTGAGGACCGATACAAGAGTCGAACTGGAATTTTCAAAGAAACTTTTTAAAAACCCACATTGAAAAGCAAACAAACCATTTTTGAAAACACAAGTGAGCAAGTATCTAAGAGCCCATGGATAACCATGGATAGAAAGGGTGCTAACACCTTCCCTTTCTATAACCTACCTCCCGAACCGAGAGCAATCTCTATAAGGAATTTTTATGTGCTTTTGTCCTTTCCATTTGGAGAAAATAAAAGACGGTGGCGACTCTTGCTTCCGCGACATTTCGCGAACCAGCGTTAAACAGTCAGTTCCAGATCCACCGATCACAGAACTGGCGACTCTGCTGGGGATTTTAACTTAAAGTGAGGTGTACCTTAGGACTAAGATCACTGTGTTTTCATCTGTTTTCCTTGTGTGCTTTAAAATTGTGGGTTGCTTGGGAGTTCTATAGATCCTAACTCGGATCTGGGGATACCTTTCTTAGAAAGTAGCAACAAGACAGTGAGGGAACTGTGCGGGGTATACCGACATGGTTAAAACAGTCTGCTACGTTGATGTGGCACTTTGGTGTGTACCGGTAACCCTTGAGTTCAGTCAAGGAGAGTACGGGGCCTCCGCGTGGTGTCATGAAGCATCAACAGACCTTAGGAACCTTAACTGAACTATCTTGGCCTCTTTAAGGTAGTGAGATAACTGGCTTTGGTGTAGTCCGAGGTTGGTTGATACTCGATACTACACTCAATTGAGGGTTGCTTTCCTGGAATATTTCGGTCGCCAGTTCAGTGGCTAAATCGAAACGGTGAACAATGAAAGCAATCCCGTGATATTGGGACCCTTAGAACCCGGTTACTTCTAATAGGACAGGTTGAGCCCACCAACTTCAAGAGGGTAATACCCAGACCCCATGCTGGCCTTAAACTCTAAGGGCTTTCCCTTGTGTGAGTTGTGTGCCTTCGTACTTGACTATTTGCATGCTTGTTATCTAACACAGGAATTACTTGCAGGGGACTCATAGCAGGGTTTGCTAAGTTTTTGGAGGTCCTGGCCATAGTCCTTAACTAGGACTCATAACAGGCTTACTAAGTTTCTTGCAGGTTTCTGTTTTAGTCCTTAACTAGGACTCATAACCAGGTTTACCGAGTTTCTTGCAGGGTTTGTTTATAGTCCTTAATTGGGACTCATAACAGGGTTTACCCACATCACTCCATGCACAGCATGACATCATACCATTGCATACATCCTAACCCATTTCAAGGATCTCAAGGGCTTGTGATGCAGGTCATGATGAATCAAACGTCTAGCAAGGGGCAAAGAGGATTTATTTTCCTCTAGCCGAAGTTGTCAGGGGCTATGACCCACTGGATATGGTGAGCCTTTGACCCTTGAAGAAGGACTCTCAACAACATGAAGTACCTTCAATCAAGTTACCAGTTTCCAACTCTAACAATTTGTTTACCCCTCGAGGTCCTTGAAATCATTGCATGCATATCATACATATCATTGCATAACAGGTACCCTTTCTCTGCAGGTTACTTACCTTCTTCGCTGTTTATTTCAGCAGTCTCGTCATGAATCCTGAATCCTCAACCGAGCACACTATCAAGGCCCTCCAGGCTCAGAACGCCCAGTTCCAAGGGCTGATCATGAATTTGACCCAAGGGCAACAAGATCTGAAGGCTCTGCTCTTGAAGAAGGAAAAGAAGAAGAAGAGGACTGTTTTGTTCAGCCCTAGACGCAAAGTTGGGAACACCCTGCAGGATGAAGCTGAGAGGACAACTCCATCTGTGGGGAAAGGCAGTCATCAAGAGGAAAGGGTTCCCAGCCCAGTGGTCTCCGACAATGAGACAGATTTCAACGACGAGCAGTACCCTCCGGCTGAGGATAGATACAAACAGTTGGAAGACCGGCTAAGTTCTATGGAGATACAAAAAGTGCCTGGCCTGGACTTCGAGGATCTAGGTCTGTCTTCTGGGGTAGTGATCCCGCACAAATTCAAGGCACCTGCCTTTGCAAAGTATGACGGGGCATCCTGTCCAAAGCTGCATCTCAGGTCATACATGAGGAGGATCCAACCCTACACGGCCGACAGGAACTTATGGATCCACTTTTTCCAGGAGAGTCTTTCAGGGACTCAGCTTGACTGGTTCTATCAACTGAATGGAGCAAACATCCGTACCTGGGAAGACTTAGCCACTGCATTCTACAAGCAGTACCAGTACAATGCCGACCTCGCTCCCACGCGCACTCAGCTTCAGGGGATGTCTATGGGTACGGGTGAAGGTTTCAAAGAATATGCTCAAAAATGGAGGGACCTTGCTGGAAGGGTACAACCACCTCTGACTTACCGCGAGCTCGTCGACATGTTCTTGGGGACCCTATCTGGGCCATTTTTCAACCACCTGATTGGGAATTCTGCTGCTGGGTTTACAGATCTGATCTTGACCGGGGAAAGAATAGAAGCTGGCATCAAGTCGGGGAAAATACAGAATGGTGATTCCTCGAACACTGAGAAGAAACCATCCAAAAGAGAATCTAGTGCTGTCAACGCAGTAGCTATTGCAAAGCCGGCCGGTACTCCTCAGCGTCACCACCAACAAAAGGAAGAAAGACCTAAGAGGCAATTTACTCCCCTCGGCATGACCTTGTCACAGATATTGCCACAGCTGCTGGAAACCAAGTTGGTAACTCTCATGGATCCCCCGAAGAATCCTAACAGGACACCTTCAAGGTACAATCCCAATGCTCGCTGCGCCTATCATTCCGACAGCCCGGGGCATGCTACAGATGACTGTTGGACTTTGAGGAATAGGGTTCAAGATCTGATTGATGCAAAGGAAGTCCAGCTTGACTCTCCAGAGACTCCCAATGTGACAACTGCTCCCTTGCCAAGACATGGCTAGGATTGGATTTTTTGTTCATTCGAATGTTCAATTTGTAATCTTCTTTCAATTGTTCAAACATTTTGTTTCATGTCAAACGTTGTTATTTCATTAATGCATCGCATATGTCTGTTTTGAATCAATATATTCGCATTTGCTATATTTAAAATTGCTTTCATTTTTTGTGATGTTCAATGCTCAATTAATAATTCTAAGCCTCTTGAGGGAGGATGACGAACACGATACCATAAGCTACAGTATGCTTTTAAACAGACCTCGCTGATGAGGTACAGGCATTGTTTCAATCCCTAAACACTGGAGTTATAAGGATGATAATCCCTCGTCGACCCCTCTGAGCCAAAGAAGTAGGAGTTTTTCTTTTCGAAATTTAAAACCCTTAATCATAACCTGGGGCAGGGTAGTCTCTCAGTTGATCCAAGTGCATAACAAATGGCACCAAAGAGGTCCTTACAAAAAAAAAAGAAGACAATGATGATTCTGAATAATCATAAGGATAGGCAGTCATTATATCTCAGAAATAAAAGCCCAAAAAGTCAAAACCTATAAAGGGGACTTACGAAACTGGGGCATCCCGCTGACTGTAATTCCAAAAAAGGAAACAGCTCAGGCAAAAAACAGGGATAACAAAATCAAAAAGAAAGAGGTCTTATAAACCCTCAACAATAACAAAAAGGAATGACTGTCTATCCAACATAAACGTTCAGTATCCGACCATCACTAGAAAATCAGAGCAAAGACTCAAACAAGGTCTAACGTATGATCAACTGAGTTTAGGTTTGGAGAACATCACGAAGAGCGGGTGGGTACAAATAATTTGAGCCTTATCCTTTGTTTCTTAAACCGTGAACCAGGCCACGTTATAACCCTTAAAAGTCCTAGCTGAAGCATGGGTTGGTTCGAAAGCATACTGTTACGAAAGGTATCCTGACTCCTTAAAGCTCGCAATAAAATAACGAGTTGACATCACGTTTTACAAACATTCATTTGTTTTATGAAAGAGAATGCATTTTCAAAATCTTCAAGACAGACATAAGCTTTGCATTTTTAACATAACTTTGTTTGCATATGACTTTTTGTTTGAACAACATAGAAGTTCGCACGACGAATGCCTAATGAACAGAAGTACCTCCAATCAAGGGGCAGACATGATCATTGTCCATCATCTGGGGCAGTCCAGTCAAGATTCAAGGAATCTCTCAAGATGCCAAACAGCCAGGGGCAAACCTCCGCCTGAGCCACTTGGGGCATTGGACATGAATTCCCAGCAACAAATCTTGCATGACCAAACATCTTCTGGTAGCGTGGCAACACAATAACAGGGGCAACTCCCTACATTCTGGAAGAACGGACATAGTCGAAAAAGTACTACGCATAATCAAAGACCCGCTAGGTTGACATACCTAGGCAAAAATTAGGGCTTCCCGGCGAACCAAAAGGGTTCGGGCAAAATTAAGGGATGAAAATGGAAAAATATGTACACCCGGCAAGTCGAAAACCTGAAAAGGAGGCTTGGGCAAAAATGGGTATCCCGGTGGACTGAAAACCCGAAAGGGCGGTCCGGGCAAAAGTTAGGGATTAAAGCGTACGACTATGTCCTGTCATCTTGTCACCTGCCAATCAGAAGAAGAGTTTGTCCATCAACAACTATCAGCACCTCACAGGTCTTCTTCTCCCACATCAGAAACAGGGGCAATAAAGAGTTGTCTAAGCAATCTAGTTTCTCTGTCCATCAAGGTACCAAGGCGGGTTCGGCTGAAAAACATAACCAGATATCTTAATTCCCCAGAGAGTGTGTCAGCAAGTCAGTGCACTCTCCTCGAGCAGAATTACAATCAAACCTTAAGGAAGTTGGGTATCCTCCCGTAGAGCTCAACATTCCCCAGCAGTACATATATTCTTAACAAGCATCCCCGGCAGTCGGGGTCTAAAGATTGTTCCCCGGCGGTATACCAACATTCAGTGGAGTCCCTTCCAATACAGCTCAAAACTTCCCCAAGAGAGTCCAATCCAGTTCCCCAAGAAAGTTGGAATCCACCTCCCTAAGCAGTAAGCTTATCCCCAGTAGATTCTGGAAGCTTATCCCTCGCAAAGCACGAACGCGTCTCTCGGCTTTATTTAAAGAGTTATTTCCCCACCAGGATATAACTGGGTTATCCTCAGCCAATTTCCACGGAAAGATCGTCCTCGGCAAAGTTCCTCTCATTCCCCAGCATAGTTCATCAAAACTTCCAACAAAGCACATCAACGGTATCCCCAGCGGAGTTATCCTCATCAACCTCAGCAAAGTACCTCTCTTTCCCCACAGAGTTACCTCCCCGCAGAGTAATCTATTCGCCAAGTTTATTCCCCAACGGAGTCATATTCTCCTACCGGTATTCTTGCAATCATCATCCCCAACAGAAACGAAGAATCTCACTCTTCAACATCAGCCCAGGATTTGACTTCCCGGCATCCGTCAAGGATCTATTTTCCCAAACGAAGATACATTCATAAACATCACATTATTATACATCATGATACATGCATATACGCATCATATCATATAATCTCATGTGTTGAGAACATCGTTGCTTGATTCATATCATGCATTGCATATGACTGACCTTTACCTTTCAGGAAGGATACAGTTAAATGATCAGCTATGTAGACAACTACAGTCAAAAGAGACCAACTCAGTCAAAGTAGAAAAATTCAGTCAAAGTAGACAAATTCAGTCAAATAGACAAATCCAGTCAAAAGAAGACAAGTCCAGTTAAAATTACTTTCACTCGTCGTTATAGACACTCGTCGTTATAGACACTCGTCGTTATAGACACTCGTCGTCATAGACAGTCGTCGTTATAGACACTCGTCGTTATAGACACTCGTCGTCATAGACACTCGTCGTTATAAATACTCGTCGTTATAGACACTCGTCGTCATAGACACTCGTCGTTATAGACACTCGTCGTCATAGACACTCGTCGTTATAGACACTCGTCGTCATAGACACTCGTCGTTATAGACACTCGTCGTCATAGACACTCGTCGTTATAGACACTCGTCGTCATAGACACTCGTCGTTATAGACACTCGTCGTCATAGACACTCGTCGTTATAGACACTCGTCGTCATAGACACTCGTCGTTATAGACACTCGTCGTCATAGACACTCGTCGTTATAGACACTCGTCGTCATAGACACTCGTCGTGATAGACACTCGTCGTTATAGACACTCGTCGTCATAGACACTCGTCGTTATAGACACTCGTCGTCATAGACACTCGTCGTTATAGACACTCGTCGTCATAGACACTTGTCGTTATAGACACTCGTCGTCATAGACACTCATCGTCATAGACACTCGTCGTTATAGACACTCGTCGTCATAGACACTCGTCGTTATAGACACTCGTCGTCATAGACACTCGTCGTTATAGACACTCGTCGTCATAGACACTCGTCGTTATAGACACTCGTCGTCATAGACACTCGTCGTTATAGACACTCGTCGTCATAGACACTCGTCGTTATAGACACTCGTCGTCATAGACACTCGTCGTTATAGACACTCGTCGTCATAGACACTCGTCGTTATAGACACTCGTCGTCATAGACACTCGTCGTTATAGACACTCGTCGTCATAAACACTCGTCGTTATAGACACTCGTCGTCATACACACTCGTTGTCATAAACACTCGTCGTTATAGACACTCGTCGTTATAGACATTCGTCGTTATAGACACTCGTCGTTAAAGACCACCCGTCAATGGAAATAAACTGTCAGTAGAGACAACTCACCAACCTTTCTGAATACCAGATCCGATTCCTGTATCTCGCCAGGGCACGTCTGAAGCTCCAGACTTAGCTCCTGTAACCAGTCAGGACACATCCATACAAAGCATCTGAAAAAACCAGCTCCTGCAACATGTCAGGTACTCATTTCTCTTTTGCAGGTACGCAAGTTCTCGCTAAGGAATCTCTTACGCGATCGACACCCAGATGGCATCTATAAGCCCATCCACCTTCCAGCATCTCTTAGCATGGCATCTATAAGCCCATCATCCTATCCATCAATCTCCAAATGGCATCTATAAGTCCATTTCCATCACACTGCTTCTATGTGAGCGCAAATTTCTGGGCACTCTAGTGTTCAATCATCTTCTACCCTCGGATTACGAAAGGCATGTCAGCCAATCTGCATCCTCAGGTCTAAGAAGATTGAACAGGGGCAACTGTTGTACCCCAAAATTTGCCCTCCCATATTCTTCAAGAAATTGCCAAGTCAAGCTTCAAAATTCCCCAAGGGTTGCACAGTGCAAGAGCCTCATAAGCAGTCAAAATTAAGGTTTGTGTTCTGATCAAGAAAATGAAGTTTCCAAAGGTCCAATCAAGTCTCACATGCCTACAAATATGGTCAAGCATCCTCATATCAAGTTTCAAGACTTTCAGCACAAAATTGCACAGTCAAAACCCTAATTGCACTACAGTTAACTATAGGGGCAAAATGGTCATTTGACAGTCAAAAAATTCAAATTTTTGGTCAACATATCATTTTGAAGCCTCAAACATCATTTGATCAATGCTTGATCATGATTCTCAAAGCTTGGCTCAAAAATCATCAAGATGCAAAAGTTTCCTTATTTGGACAGTTGAAAAAGTCAACTGTAAATTAACCAGGGCATAACTTTCACATGGATTATAAGAAAAATTCCATCCAAAGCTCATTTTGAAGAGAAAGACATTTCCTACAACTCATCTTCATACTTCAAGACCAAGAAATGCTCTCACAAAAAGTTATCAATTTCAACATTATAGGTCATTTTCAAAAGTCAACAAAAAGGGGCTTTAAGTCAAAGGCCATAACTTGAGATTGGTAAATCAAAATGACATGGGACCAAAGGCATTGGTTAGAGGACTCAAAGAACTTTCCAAAATGTCCAAGAACATGAGCAAAGCTTAAAAATTGAGCAAGTTATGCCTTGTGGAAGTTGGGAAATTTTTGGATATTTTGAAAAGTCAACATTGGTTCAAATGACCTAAAATTGCTAATGGGCCTATTTTTCTTCCATAATTCATTATCCCAAGCATGTGCACGACCACTTGGCCCAAAGGGAAGTATTTCTTCATTTTTTATTTATTTATTTGAATTTTTATTAACAATAATTCATTTAAATCAAATTAAATACATGAAAAATACTTAACCTAAGCTTTACAATCTTTTTGTGCATGAAATCTACTCAATAATTCGTGCATAATCCAATATGGAAAGATTTGGAGAGAATTGATCATGATTTGTATAAAAACACATGAAAAAAGATTGAAAAAGATCTTTGAAAATCAAATTTCAAAAACCATGAATGCAAGAGATTTGGATGGTTCTTTTTGACCTAATTCATTCTTACATAAGCATAGAACACAACCCTAATGAGAAAAACCAGAAAAGCTGCGCAAAACCCCATTATCAAACTTGAATTTTTTTGCAAGAAACTCAATTCTGAAAACATCCTTGCAGGACGATTCAAGGCGAAATTTTCATCCCATTGCACTCCTAGGACCTCAAGCAATCTTCCTGGATCAAAAACATCAAACATAACCCTTTGAATCATTGTACAGAAGTCACACTTTTCCACTTTTTTTTCATTATCGTGTTTTAACATCTATGCACATTCATGGCATTTTGTTTATATATTCATGATCAGTGAAGTGTTTGCAAGCTAACCATATGCCTTGATTGGATTATTATGCGCTGTAGGCAAAGATACCATGTTCGTTTTTTAGGGTTGCAGGAATTACAATTTGGGGCTTTCCATCCAAGGAAAAATTGAGACTTGGGACCTTGACCATTAAAACGAGCGTGTCTGGACGAAACGAATCCATGTGTCGCGCCCAATTTATGAGCGTCCTAGAGCTATTCGCTATTTTTCCATAGATGGCCTAAGAGAACGCTCAGAAAACCGTGGCCTATGTTTTTGTGTTTCAGGAACGAAGAAGAAGACGATATCGTGGCATAAGTTGGTTGGCCAGTTTAAATTTCGCGCGCTGATTTCCACTAACCATTATTTTCTCATTATATTATTCTTCAGCTATTTAATATACAACACGCGCATTCAGCACGATTGGCAAGGCATAAAACTGGTGATGTTCAGGACCTGGGTTCGATCCCAGGTCCCCACCCTTTCCATATATTTTTTTTCAATTAATATTCCTATGCAGGTTTAATGCTGAAGCATACCATACACTTCCATAATCTATCCGTCCACGCGCCAGTTGCATCAAATCAAAGGTCCAGATCCAAGGAACATGGTGAGTCCCAGTCAACGCGCCAGCATACTCCCTGGAGAAAGTCAAACGGGCCAAGGTTAATGGGCCAGATTTCTAAAGGCTGTACCTCCACTTTGGGGCCTGAACCCCCTAGGTTTGCAATTCTTTCTACTCACTTTTTTTATTTTATTTTCTATTTTTCTTTTAATTATTGTTTTGTTTAAATTAATTAATTATTTTCATAAAAACCAAAAACACCTAAAAAATCAGAAAAAGAGAAAAAATAATAAATATTTTATTTTAGTATGTATATTTTAAATAAATTTGCATGTAAATTAATTAGTTTTAAGTTAGGGTTTAATTTAATATCCTTTTAATAAAAATCTAAAAAACATAGAATTAGGGTTCATATTAATTTTTTATCCTTTTTATTTTTATTCCATAATAATTAAATATTTATTTTTATAATTAAATTTGTATGTAAATTAATTAGGGTTAATATTAGGTTTAATCTTCTTTTCTTAATAAAATAAAAAACAAATAGAATTAGGGTTAGCATTTAATTCCAATTAATTCTTTTTTTTTCATTTAAATCATAAATACTAAAAAAATATCAAAAACATCTCCTTTTCTTTTTAATTAATTAATTCCATGTAATTTTAATTTTGCAAAAAGGGTCCAACGCCCTCGTTCCGATTTAATTCTTATTCGCATATTTATTTTATTTCTTTATAATATTTATGTATCTCTCCCAAGGCCATGTAACCTTTTAATTTCTTGCACTTTTAATTCTTTATTTACTTTACTTTATTTATTTTCTGTCAAATCGGGTCCTGGATTTTAATTTTGGCGATGTGGACCCGCGCCTTTGTAATAGTTTAGAACTTTCAATTTCCGCGTCTTTTTTAATTGTTAAATAAAGGCATGAAAGAATGTATGGACAAAATAAAAACAAGCGTAGAACACCAATAACATGACAAGACAAATGCAAATGAAAATGACACACAAATCGCACACACCACCCCTAGGGTACGCCTCACTGTTGCCTTGCCTCGAAAGGTGATCATCGAGTAGAAGATGTTTTAGTAAGTCCTCATGATCCGGGAACCTGGCATGAGGGTAGCTTCTAAGGTGTCTTCCTATTGCTCTGGTGATCACCATGTCCCGAACCTCGAATTGACCCGAACACCTCCAACGGTGGTGCTACCTACCTTTCAATGGTGGGATGACACTACTTTAAAGGACATTTACACAGACGAATTCCTTAGGGTAGGTAGACGACTCTAGATACTTGCTCTAATTTCAAAACAAATTCAAAAATACTTTTCACACCAACACATTTTCAAAAAGCTTTCGAAAGCATTTTTTCAAACACTCTTGAGGACCGATACAAGAGTCGAACTGGAATTTTCAAAGAAACTTTTTAAAAACCCACATTGAAAAGCAAACAAACCATTTTTGAAAACACAAGTGAGCAAGTATCTAAGAGCCCATGGATAACCATGGATAGAAAGGGTGCTAACACCTTCCCTTTCTATAACCTACCTCCCGAACCGAGAGCAATCTCTATAAGGAATTTTTATGTGCTTTTGTCCTTTCCATTTGGAGAAAATAAAAGACGGTGGCGACTCTTGCTTCCGCGACATTTCGCGAACCAGCGTTAAACAGTCAGTTCCAGATCCACCGATCACACGTATTTTTTTGACTAGCTCAAACAAAACAACATGAATTCAAACCAACTGCCTCTTTTACTGATTAAATCAAAACAAAGCGAATTCAACCCGAATCTTGGAATAACTTGCAAAGTGCTGTGGAATTTTAATCTTTCTGAGAATATGCCCATAAAACCTTAATTCCTGATCAAATGCCAAAGAGCATTCGCCTGATCAAAATTGAGCCAGAATCAGCCAAAACCCTTAAGCCAACTGTGTGAGAAAATCCAGAGCCCTGAAAAATTCAATGAAACCCTAATTTTTGTTTGACTGACGAGAAAAGTCCGTTTGTCCGATTCTTGAGCCAGTTTGAAAAGTCAGGAAATGCCTGAAGCTGAGATTTCTTGTGAAAAAATGCGAGGGCAAATTTTGGGGTACAACAATAACAAACAAGCCCAATTAGAAATACTAACTGTGATACGGTGGGAAAGAAATGACTGTTTTTTGGAATGCTGGTTTGCATTTTGCGTTTTGTTTTCGCAAAATGTCGCGGTAAGCAAGAGTCGCCACCAACTTTTATTTTATCCAACAAAGAAAGGAAAAAAGCACAGAAAAATTCCTTTTTCGAGATTATTTCTCGGGTTTGGGGGGTAGATTATAGAAAGGGAAGGTGTTAGCACCCTTTCTATCCGTGGTTATCCACGGGCTCTTAGGTACTTGCTCAATTGTTTTCAAATTTGCTTTCTTTGTGCTTGTGGGTTTAAAAAAGTTTTTGTTTTGAAAACTTCGATTTAACTCTTGCTTCTGTCCTCAAGAGCGTATGAAGTGTTTTTGAAAACTTTGTTCGAAAAGTGTAAGTGTGAAGAGTTTATGTTTTTAAAAGAGAAAGTACTTAAAAACCATCTACCTACTCGAAAAAGGAATCGTTCTATGCTATTTTCCTTTAGACAATGATATCCTACTATTAATGAGTAGGTAGCACCGTCGTTGGAGTTTTAAGGGTCAATTCGAATTTAGGGACTTACGGTCACCAAAGCAATGTTAGGACACCTTAGCGGTAACCCTAATGTCTTAGATCATTTGTTTTGAGGCAACAATATCTGAGGCAACCGTTTCGAGTCGACTATGATCTTTTAAACAAGAAGGCGACCTCTAAAGTGACCTATACTCAATGACCGCGTACGAAGGCAACCAAGTGATGTTACCCTAAGAGTGCGCATGTGCGAGTGTGTCTTTTTCAGTTAATTTTATCTTTGTACATGTTAATGGTGATCTATGTTGATTTTAGGTTAAACATTCATTCTTGTCATGCATTCCTATTATCAAACATCTAACAGTTATATTTTGTGGAAAATAAATTGCGGAAATTAAATTACAAGGCGTCAGGTATTTACATCGCCAAAAGCAACCTTTTGAAATTTAAATGCGGAAAAATAAATAAAGCGATAAAATAATTAAATGGTCCTAATTATCTATTACATTCCGGAAGCAAATACAATATTGAATAAATGGATCGCGTGCGGGAAAATTAAATTAAGCGCAAGGTAGGGTTTTGACCCTTTGTTATTTAAAGAAAAGATTTTTTGTTTGTTTTTGAATTAAGAAAGAAATTAATCTAAGTTAAATATTAAATTAATATTAAATAAGTTAATTAATGAAAATAAATATTTTTGGATTTTTGTGTTATTTAAAGAAAGAAAATAAAATTGATCAATGTTAATAAAAACCTAATTATGTCTAAGTTAATTTTAATTATTGAAAAAAATATATTAAAGTTATTTCTAATTAATGGCCTAAATTAATTAATTGATTTGTTTAAAAAAACTAAAATTTAATTTAATAAAGAAAATAATTATTTTTGTGGTTTTAATTTTATAAGGAAAAAGATTTGATTGGTTAATTAATTAAACAAAATATTATAAAGCAATTAAAACAAAAATAAATAAAAGAGGGTTAGAGATGTATGGGCCTGAAAAAGGGGGTCAGAATTGCAATTCCAAGGCCCATTAGGCGCTGGCCTGGCTGAATTTTTGGATTCCATACGCGCTGGTTGACTGGATCCATGGTAGACCATCAATTTCTGGCCACCAGATTTGGCTTATGGCCATCTGGCAATCAAATGCTTGAGGGTGCATGATAGACTTCGCGCTTGGATCAACACATGATTACCTGGGAAAAAAATACAAAGAGAAATTGGGAGGACTTGGGATTCGAACCCAGGTCCTGAAGGCGTTTGGATGCACACGTTTACCACTCAGGCATTGTGTTCTAATTGTTAATTATATACAAAATAATAATAATAAAGAAAAACGCATTAATATGCCAGCACGACAAAAACAGGCGCGCTATGGTTTGAATTGGCCACTGGAGAAGCGACACGTCTCCATCTTCTTCCTCGCGTCCGTGGCTAAAACTCTGTAACACCTATAGCCACGGACACCGCCTGTCACTAAAGCTTATATATACCTATAATCCACTGTGAGCCATGGAAATGAAATCTAAGGGCAGGGCTGTGCTCCTCTCATCGTCCCGGTCACAACCATGCCCTCCTCGTCAGCCAATTTTTCCTGCCAAAGAAATACCCAAAAACAAACCACGAAACCCTAGATATGGTACTTGGCTTTACAGGTCAGATAAATAAAATTGGATAATGCAGAATGCTTGGAAATTTGATGAGGATTATGAATATGCAAATAGTTTGTACAAAAGATGCAGGAATAAAGATTTGCGAATTCAAATGCAGAGCTAGATAGTGTGACACTTACAGCGTGTTTGAGCATGTATGGAGACCGGCTTTGGGTTGGTTCTGCTTCAGTGATCGTCAAGGAAACGATTGAGATCGTTCTTGGCTTCTGAAATCACCTCTAGACACGATTTTGATTTCACACTTTTTACCACTTTTTTCAAGTTTTGTTTGGTTGGTTCTTGCAGCCTCTAGCCCTATTTTCGTGCCCTCTAGCTTCCTTATGTATTATAGAATGCATTAGGTTGAGAATTATGGATTGAATCCTTCCACATTAATGCCATGAAATTTGATTTGATTCACCATTACTAAACCTTCCAAAATTGTCAAAACTCAATATTTTTGCACATGGATTGCTTGATACGAATTTGATACTCTTAATGATGATGATTTAGTCCTGAAAATAGCAAAAAATCTCATGTAATCAAAGTTTGGGATTTTATATGATTTAATTTGATTTAAAATGAAATAATTCAATAAAAAATCAAATAAAATAATAAAATTGATAAATGGACACAAGGCTGAAGCTAGAACACGTGTGCAATGTGGAAAGTTCAAATCAAGTGGAAAATTATGGGCCTATTTGACAAAATTTGAAGTTTTAAGGATAGTTGACTTTTGGCAATTTTGCAAAAATGTCCAACTTTAACAATGCATAACTTCTTCAATTTTGACTTTTGGAAGTGTTCTTGGAGTTTCTAGAAAGCTTGATATGTCCTATAACCAACCATTTTTGTCTCATCTCATTTTGATATTCCATTCTCAAGTTATAAGCTTTGACAAAAAAGGTGTTTTTGTTGACTTTCAAAAATGACCTATAATGTCCAAATTTATAACTTTTTGTGAGTGAATTTTCTGATCTTGGGGTATGAAGATGGATTGCAGGAAATTGCATCCTATTCAAAATGAGCTTTGTATGGGTCATTTATCATAAAGTATGAGAAAGTTATGCTTGGTCAAAGTTGAGTTGACTTTTCCTACAAAACCCTAATTTAGCAACTTTTGAGTCTTGATGAATTTTGAGAAATCCTTGATGAATCATGATCAACCATTGATCAAATGATGAAATACCCTTCAAAATGAGAATGTTGACTAAAAATCTTGAAGTTTGATTGTTTATAGGTCACAGTTGACTTTTGCCCTAGCACAGTCGGTTTTTGGACCCTTTGAGCAATTGACTGAGCAAACTTCCTCTGCAAGGCTTGAAATTTGACATGGATGGACTTGAGAACATATTAGGACATTGTGGAGCACTTGAGTTCATTTGGACTCAAGGATCTTGATGTAACACAAAACCCTAATTTGGGGTTGACTGCCTTAGGAGATAGCTTGACTGACCAACTCTTGAGCAATCTTGAGCCACTTGGAGATTTTTCTTGCAATGTCTGGAGAGATATGAGAGGGCAAATTTTGGGGTACAACAGCTGCCCCTGTTTAATCTTCTTAAAGCTGAGGATGTAGATTGACTTTCGTGCCTTTCGTGATCTGAAGGTGGAAGATGATTGAACACTAGAGTGCCCAGAAATTTGCACTCGCATAAAGTGGTATCTGCCTTGTGATGTCGAGAATGGGCTTACAGATTCCATTTAGAGATTATTGGTAGGAGGATGGGCTTACAGATGCCATCTGCAGGAGTGTTGATTGCATAAGAGATTCCTTAACGAGAACTTGCATACCTGTTGTTTGTGGAAGATTCCGCTGGGGAAGTCTGGTTTTTGTTGAGATTTAGGAACTGTCTGGTCTTCAACGTAGTATACCGCTGAGATTGCAGAACTTGTCCACACTATGACAGAGGGAAACATCTTCATCAAGATCTAGGAACTGTCTGGTCTTCAATGTAGTATACCGTTGAGATTGTAGAACTCTTCCACACTATGACGGAGGAAAAAATCATGATCTAGGAACTGTCTGGTCTTCAACGTAGTATACCGTTGAGATTATAGAACTCATCCACACTATGACGGAGGGAAACATCTTCATCAAGATCTAGAAACTGTCTGGTCTTCAACGTAGAATACCTTTGAGATTGTAGAACTCGTCCACACTATGACGGAGGAAAACATCAAGATCTAGGAACTGTCTAGTCTTCAACGTAGTATACCGTTGAGATTATAGAACTCGTCCACACTATGACAGAGGGAAACATCTTCATCAAGATCTAGGAACTGTCTAGTCTTCAACGTAGTATACCGTTGAGATTATAGAACTCGTCCACACTATGACGGAGGGAAACATCTTCATCAAGATCTAGGAACTGTCTGGTCTTCAACGTAGTATACCGTTGAGATTATATAACTCGTCCACACTATGACGGAGGGAAACATCTTCATCAAGATCTAGGAACTGTCTGGTCTTCAACATAGTATACCGTTGAGATTGTAGAACTCGTCCACACTATGAAGGAGGAAAACATCATGATCTAGGAACTGTCTGGTCTTCAACGTGGTATACCGTTGAGATTATAGAACTCGTCCACACTATGACGGAGGGAAACATCTTCATCAAGATCTAGGAGCTGTCTGGTCTTCAACGTAGTATACCGTTGAGATTATAGAACTTGTCCATACTATGACGGAGGAAAACATCAAGATCTAGGAACCGTCTAGTCTTCAACGTAGTATACCGTTGAGATTATATAACTCGTCCACACTATGACGGAGGGAAACATCTTCATCAAGATCTAGGAACTGTCTAGTTTTCAACGTAGTATACCGTTGAGATTATAGAACTCGTCCACACTATGATGGAGGAAAACATTATGATCTAGGAACTTTCTAGTCTTCAACGTAGTATACCGTTGAGATTATAGAACTCGTCCACACTATGACGGAGGAAAACATCTTCATTAAGATCTAGAAACTGTCTGGTCTTCAACGTAGTATACCATTGAGATTATAGAACTCGTCCACACTATGACGGAGGAAAACATCAAGATCTAGGAACTGTCTATTCTTCAACGTAGTATACCATTGAGATTATAGAACTCGTCCACACTATGACAGAGGGAAACATCTTCATCAAGATCTAGGAACTGTCTGGTCTTCAACGTAGTATACCGTTGAGATTATAGAACTCGTCCACACTATGACGGAGGAAAACATCAAGATCTAGGAACCGTCTAGTCTTCAACGTAGTATATCGTTAAGATTATAGAACTCGTCCACACTATGACGGAGGGAAACATCTTCATCAAGATCTAGGAACTGTCTGGTCTTCAACGTAGTATACCGTTGAGATTGTAGAACTCGTCCACACTATGACGGAGGAAAAAATCATGATCTAGGAACTGTCTGGTCTTCAACGTAGTATACCGTTGAGATTATAGAACTCGTCCACACTATGACGGAGGAAAACATCTTCATCAAGATCTAGGAACTGTCTGGTCTTCAACGTAGTATACCGTTGAGATTATAGAACTCGTCCACACTATGACAGAGGAAAACATCAAGATCTAGGAACTGTCTAGTCTTCAACGTAGTATACCATTGAGATTATAGAACTCGTCCATACTATGACGAAGGGAAACATCTTCAACAAGATCTAGGAACTGTCTGGTCTTCAACGTAATATACTATTGAGATTATAGAACTCGTCCACACTATGACGGAGGAAAACATCTTCATCAAGATCTAGGAACTGTCTGGTCTTCAACGTAGTATACCGTTGAGATTATAGAACTCCTCCACACTATGACAGAGGGAAACATCTTCATCAAGATCTAGGAACTGTCTAGTCTTCAACGTAGTATACCGTTGAGATTATAGAACTCGTCCACACTATGACGGAGGAAAACATCAAGATCTATGAACTGTCTAGTCTTCAACGTAGTATACCGTTAAGATTATAGAACTCGTCCACACTATGACGGAGGGAAACATCTTCATCAAGATCTAGGAACTGTCTGGTCTTCAACGTAGTATACCGTTGAGATTGTAGAACTCGTCCACACTATGACAGAGGAAAACATCCTGATCTAGGAACTGTCTGGTCTTCAACGTAGTATATCGTTGAGATTATAGAACTCGTCCACACTATGACGGAGGGAAACATCTTCATCAAGATCTAGGAACTGTCTGGTCTTCAACGTAGTATACCGTTGAGATTATAGAACTCGTCCACACTATGACGGAGGAAAACATCAAGATCTAGGAACCGTCTAGTCTTCAACGTAGAATACCGTTGAGATTGTAGAACTCGTCCACACTATGACGGAGGGAAACATATTCATCAAGATCTAGGAACTGTATAGTCTTCAACATAGTATACCGTTGAGATTATAGAACTCTTCCACACTATGACGGAGGAAAACATCTTCATCAAGATCTAGGAACTGTCTAGTCTTCAACATAGTATACCGTTGAGATTATAGAACTCGTTCACACTATGACGGAGGAAATTGTCGAGATTGAGAACCTTATCTGAAATTCAACCGAGGATAATTTAGTTGAAATTTAAGAACCGGTCAGGTCTTCGACTGAGGGAAACATCTTCAACAAGATCTAGGAACTGTCTGGTCTTAAACAGAGTATACTGTTGAGATTGTAGAACTCGTCCACACTTTGACGAAGGAAAATTGTCGAGATTGAGAACCTTATCTGAAATTCAACCGAGGATAATTCAGTTGAGATTTAAGAACCAGTCAGGTCTTCGACTGCTGAGAACTTAACTGTATCCTTCCTGAAAGGTAAAGGTCAGTCATATGCAATGCATGATATGGATCAAGCAATGATGTTCTCAAAATAAATGAGATTGTGTTGTATGATGCGTATATGCATGTGTCATGATATATGGAAATGTAATGTTTTAGCTGGGGAAAATAAATCCCGGATAGCTGCTGGAGAATAGAGTTGAATTCTTCGTTTCCACTAGGGATGGCGAACGAAGGTGATTGCGAGAATAAACCTGCAGGAGAGTATACCTCCGTGGGGGAATAAACTGATGAGGAGATTACTCTGTGGGGAAGAGATATTCTGCTGAGGATTCCACCGATAAATTCCGTTGGGGATGAATTATCGTTGCTAGTGATATTGAATCATGTTGGGGTTTTGAATTCTGTTTGTGAAAGGAAAGAACTCCGTTGGGGATATGTTTCAGTTGCGACTTCACTGGGTATAACCTTTTAGGATTTAATGGGGGATAATCCTTTGAGCTTTGCTGGGGACAATCTTCCTTTGAACTCGGCTGGGGATATTTATTTTTATACTCCGCCGGGGACGGACTTCTGGAGTCTACTAGGGATGATTCTTCAACTCCACTGGGGAAGCTTTTTCAGACTGCACTGGGAAAATTTTAACTCCACTGGGGATATCTTGTATTCTGCTGGGGAATATCCTTATACTCCGTTGAGGAATATTAGAACTGCCAGGGGTATTAAGCCTTTTCAGTGTTGATGGTAGATAAACTCTGCTTGGGGGGAGAATATTACCGACTCATTCATTCACAGTTGCAAGTCTCAGCTGGGGAGAGCTATCATTACTGTCTTACTCTGCGGGGAGTGAATGTTACGGGGACACGTGCTAAGGATATGACGATGGCTTGCATCGATACTTTTTTGCCCCTGTTTCTGCGGGAGAAGGTGCATGCGGAGGCCCTGTGGATCGAGTATTATCCCTACCTATGAGGTGCTTGGTATCTTTTGGTCAAAATGATAAGTCTTCTTCTGGTAGGCCAGTGACGAGATGACGAGACATAGTCGTACGCTTTGATCCCTAATTTTTGCCTGGACCGCCCTTTCGGGTTTTCAGTCCACCGGGATACCCTTTTTTGCCCAAGCCGCCTTTTCAGGTTTTCGACTTGCCGGGTGTACAATTTTTTATTCTCATCCCTAATTTTTGCTCGAACCCTTTTGGTTCGCCGGGAAGCCCTTATTTTTGCTTAGGCCAGTCAACCTAGCGGGTCTTTATTTATGCGCGGTATTTCTGACTATGTCCACGCTCTCAGGATTTAGGGAGGTGTCACTGTCGGTAGTGTTGTGTTGCCATACTACCAGAAGATCTTCGTTTGATCATGCAAGATTCGTTGCTGGAATTCATGTCCAATGCCCCCAATTGATTCAGATGGAGATTTGCCCCTGGCTATTTGGCATTTTGAGAGATTCCTTGAATCTTGACTTAACTTCCCCAGATGATGGACAATGCTCATGTCGTGCCCCTTGGTTGGAGGTGTTTTTTCCACTTGAGGTGACCCTTTTTATTGAAAAGGTTTTTGTTCACTAGATATTCGTCGTGCGAATTTCTCTGCTGTTTGAACAAATAGTCATATACAAACAATGTTATTTTAAGAATGCAAAGCTTATGTCTGTCTTGAAGTTTTTGAAAATGCATTTTTTCAATAAGATAGGAAAATTTTGTAAAATGTGACGTCAACTCAGGATTTACAGCAAGCCCTACAGGAGTCAGGATACCTTTTGTAACAGTATGCTTTCGGACTAACCCATGCTTCAGCTAGGACTTTTTAAGGGTTATAACGTAGCCTGGTTCACGGTGTAAGAAACAAAGGATAAAGGCTCAAATTTTATTTGTACCCACCCGTTCTTCATGATGTTCTTCGATCCTAAACTCAGCTAATCGTGCATTAGATCTTGTTTGAGTCTTTGGTCTGATATACCAGTGATGGTTCGGATAGTGATAATTTATTTTGAACAGGAAGTCATTTTGTTGAGAGTTTGCAAGATCTCTTCCCTTTTGGTTTTTATTATCCCTGTTTTTTGCATGAACTGTTTCTTTTTGTGATTACAGTCAGCGGGATGCCCCAGTTTTTCTTAAGTCTCCTTCACAGGTTTTGACTTATTGGGCTTTTATTTTGAGAGATAATGACTGCCTGTCCTTACGATTATACGGAACCAACACCGTCTTTTGTTTCGGAAGGACTTCTTTGATGCCATTCATTGTGCACCTGGATCAACTGAGAAAACTACCCTGCCCCAGGTTATAATTAAGGGTTTTAATTTGTGAAAATAAAAACTCCAACTTCTTTGGCTCAAAGGGGTTGACTAGGGATTATCTTCCTTATAACTCCACTGTTTAGGATTTGAAACAATGCTTGTACCTCGTCAGTGGGGTCTGTTCAAAAGCATACTGTAGAGATTTTGATATCATTTTCGTCATCCTCCCTCTAAAGGCTTAGAATTTTTTAATCGAGAGTTGATCATCACAAAAAAATGAAAGCAATTTGAATATAGTGAAATACGAATGGATTGATTCAAAACAGACATATGCAATGCATTGATAAAGTAATAAAGTTTGACATGAATAAATGTTCGAACAATCAAAAGAAAATTACAACTTGAAAATTCTAATGAACAAAAAGTCTTCTCGTCTCAGTACTTGTCACTTCAAATGGCGAACCTTGGGGGGATGGCAAAATAATTCAATCTGACCGTCTTATGTGAGTTCCAATGCTCCTTCATCAATCAGGTCTTGAATTTTGTTGCTCAACGCCCAACAGATGTTAGTATCATGCCCCGGGCTGTTGGAGTGATATGCACACCTTGCGTCAGGATTGTACCTTGGGGAGGCTATGTTGGGATTCTTAGGAGGGTCCCTTAATGTCACCAAATTCACTCTCAACAGGTGTTGTAAAGCCTGAGACAGCGACATGTTGAGCTTGGTAAATTGCCTCTTGGGCATATTTGGCTTACTCTGATCAACCCGTTGTTTATGGCAAGGTTGTTGTTGGACCCGTGAGGTAGTAGCAACTTGGAGAGGTCTATTCTTCATCAAACCAAACCTTTGACTTCTCGGAAGTTGATTAATGACTTGGTCCCCGACCTTGACTGTTTGCTTCATGTTGTTCTATCTATCTTGATGAAGCTGATTGATAATGGTTCTCAGCTCTTCTTGTTCCCGAGCTAAGCCTTGGATAAGAGCCATCTGCCCCAGCATCTGGGTTTTCATGGCACTGAACTCAGCTTGCAGTTGTTCCAGCCGTTCGTCCTTATTGTCTTCAGGACTTTTCTTGACCAAGTTCCCCACGAGGAGTGTTTTCAACTCTTCCCGCCCCTTGGATAGGTTTAGGAATACGTCCCTGAACTGAGCTTCTCGAGTTTGAAGATCTTGGTTGTCTGGTTGGAAAGCCATTGCTGAAATAAATAGCGAGAACATGAGAGACCTGTATTGGGAGACCTGTTATGCAATGATATGTATGATATATGTATGCAATGTTTTTCAAGGATCTCCCAGGGTAAACAAGAAACTTGTTAGAATTTGAATTTCGCAGCTTTGATTGAAGAAACTCTGTGTTGTTAAGAGTCCTTCTTCAAGAGTCAAGCTTACCATATCGAGTGGGTCATAGCCACTGACTCAAATCATCGTGTTTTGATCTCTAGACGACATTGGCTAGAGGAAAATAAATCCCCTTTGCCCCTTGCTAGACATTTGATTTACCATGACCTGCATCACAAACCCTTGAGATCCTCAAAATGGTTAAGGAAATATTAAGGCATGATGTTATGATGTGTATGCTACGCGTTTAAGCAAAAGTGTGAGTGCTGTAAGTAAACCCTGCAATAAATCCAAATTATTGGATAAGGACTGTAAATAAAACCTGCAAGGAACTCATGTTTTCAGATAACAAGAATGTGCAAGTAGTTCAAGTTTGAAAGCACACAAGCCCTTAAATTTCAGGCTGGCATAGAGTTTAGGTATTACCCTCTTTCAGTTTAGTTGGTTTAAACCTGTCCTAAAAATAGTAACCGGGTTCTAGAGGATCTCAATATCACTGACTACCCTCGATCGGTCATAATTCCAGTTTAGCAACCTTTTCTTGCGGCCGGAATCATCGCGAGAGTTTAGTCTCAATGAGTGTAGCATACTGCTACTGTTCTATGGCCAAGTTGGTCAATTTAAAGGTTCTAAGGTCAGTTGGTGCTTAATGACCCCTTGGCAGACCCATATTCTCCTCGTTGCGCCACAAGGGATATCAGTATATACTAAAGTGCCACGCTAATGTATCTACTGTTTCAACCGCGTCGATCTATGCCGTACAGTTCCCTCACAGTTTATTTCTACTTACCTAAAGGGTATCCCCCAGATCCGGGTTAGGATCTATAGTAACTCCGATTCAACCCACAAAGATAAAGCATACAAGTCAATCAATTGAAAAAATTATGAACTATTCCTAAGGTACACCCCACTTATAAGCGTCCCCAGCAGAGTCGCCAGTTCTGTGATACGGTGGGAAGAACTGACTATTTTTTGGAATGCTGGTTTGCATTTTGCGTTTTGTTTTTGCAAAATGTCGCGGTAAGCAAGAGTCGCCACCGAATTTTATTTTATCCAACAAGGAAAGGAAAAAAGCACAGAAAAATTCCTTTTTCGAGATTATTTCTCGGGTTCGGGGGGTAGATTATAGAAAGGGAAGGTGTTAGCACCCTTTCTATCCGTGGTTATCCACGGGCTCTTAGGTACTTGCTCAATTGTTTTCAAATTTTCTTTCTTTGTGCTTGTGGGTTTAAAAAAGTTTTTGTTTTGAAAACTTCGATTTAACTCTTGCTTCTGTCCTCAAGAGCGTATGAAGTGTTTTTGAAAACTTTGTTCGAAAAGTGTAAGTGTGAAGAGTTTTTGTTTTTAAAAGAGCAAGTACTTAAGAACCATCTACCTACTCGAAAAAGGAATCGTTCTATGCTATTTTCCTTTAGACAATGATATCCTACTATTGATGAGTAGGTAGCACCGTCGTTGGAGTTTTAAGGGTCAATTCGAATTTAGGGACTTACGGTCACCAAAGCAATGTTAGGACGCCTTAGTGGTAACCCTAATGTCTTAGATCATTTGTTTTGAGGCAACAATATCCGAGGCAACCGTTTCGAGGCGACTATGATCTTTTAGACAAGAGGGCGACCTCTAAAGTGACCTATACTCAATGATCGCGTACGAAGGCAACCAAGTGAGGTGTACCCTAAGAGTGCGCATGTGCGAGTGTGTCATTTTCAGTTAATTTTATCTTTGTACATGTTAATGGTGATCTATGTTGATTTTAGGTTAAATATTCATTCTTGTCATGCATTCCTATTATCAAACATCTAACAGTTATATTTTGCGGAAAATAAATTGCGGAAATTAAATTACAAGGCGTCGGGTATTTACATCGCCAAAAGCAACCCTTTGAAATTTAAATGCGGAATAATAAATAAAGCGATAAAATAATTAAATGGTCCTAATTATCTATTACATTCCGGAAGCAAATACAATATTGAATAAATGGATCGCGTGCTGGAAAATTAAATTGAGCGCAAGGTAGGGTTTTGACCCTTTGTTATTTAAAGAAAAGATTTTTTGTTTGTTTTTGAATTAAGAAAGAAACTAATCTAAGTTAATTATTAAATTAATATTAAATAAGTTAATTAATGAAAATAAATATTTTTGGATTTTTGTGTTATTTAAAGAAAGAAAATAAAATTGATCAATGTTAATAAAAACCTAATTATGTCTAAGTTAATTTTAATTATTGAAAAAAATATATTAAAGTTATTTCTAATTAATGGCCTAAATTAATTAATTGATTTGTTAAAAAAAAACTAAAATTTAATTTAATAAAGAAAATAATTATTTTTGTGGTTTTAATTTTATAAGGAAAAAGATTTGATTGGTTAATTAATTAAACAAAATATTATAAAGCAATTAAAACAAAAATAAATAAAAGAGGGTTAGAGATGTATGGGCTTGAAAAAGGGGGTCAGAATTGCAATTCCAAGGCCCATTAGGCGCTGGCCTGGCTGACTTTTTGGATTCCATACGCGCTGGTTGACTGGATCCATGGTAGACCATCAATTTCTGGCCACCAGATTTGGCCTATGGCCATCTGGCCACAAATGCTTGAGGGTGCATGATAGACTTCGCGCTTGGATCAGCACATGATTACTTGAGGAAAAAATACAAAGAGAAATTGGGAGGACCTGGGATTCGAACCCAGGTCCTGAAGGCGTTTGGATGCACACGTTTACCACTCAGCCATTGTGTTCTAATTGTTAATTATATACAAAATAATAATAATAATAATAATAAAGAAAAACGCATTAATATGCCAGCACGACAAAAACAGGCGCGCTATGGTTTGAATTGGCCACTGGAGAAGCGACACGTCTCCATCTTCTTCCTCACGTCTGTGGCTAAAACTCTGTAACACCTATAGCCACGGACACCGCCTGTCACTAAAGCTTACGTATACCTATAATCCACTATGAGCCATGGAAATGAAATCTAAGGGCAGGGCTGTGCTACTCTCATCGTCTCGGTCACAACCATGCCCTCCTCGTCAGCCAATTTTTCCTGCCAAAGAAATACCCAAAAACAAACCATGAAACCCTAGATATGGTACTTGGCTTTACAGGTCAGATAAATAAAATTGGATAATGCAGAATGCTTTGAAATTTGATGAGGATTATGAATATGCAAATAGTTTGTACAAAAGATGCAGGAATAAAGATTTGCGAATTCAGATGCAGAGCTAGGTAGTGTGACACTTACAGCGCGTTTGAGCGTGTATGGAGACCGGCTTTGGGTTGGTTCTGCTTCAGTGATCGTCAAGTAAACGATTGAGATCGTTCTTGGCTTATGAAATCACCTCTAGACACGATTTTGATTTCACACTTTTTACCACTTTTTTCAAGTTTTGTTTGGTTGGTTCTTGCAGCCTCTAGCCCTATTTTCGTGTCCTCTAGCTTCCTTATGTATTATAGAATGCATTAGGTTGAGAATTATGGATTGAATCCTTCCACATCAATGCCATGAAATTTGATTTGATTCACCATTACTAAACCTTCCAAAATTGTCAAAACTCAATCTTTTTGCACATGGATTGCTTGATACAAATTTGATACTCTTAATGATGATGATTTAGTCCTGAAAATAGCAAAAAATCTCATGTAATCAAAGTTTGGGATTTTATTTAATTTAATTTGATTTAAAATGAAATAATTCAATAAAAAATCAAATAAAATAATAAAATTGATAAATGGACACAAGGCTGAATATAGGACACGTGTGCAATGTGGCAAGTTCAAATCAAGTGGAAAAGAATGAGCCCATTTGACAAAATTTGAAGTTTTGGGGATAGTTGACTTTTGGCAATTTTGCAAAAATGTCCAACTTCAACAATGCATAAATTCTTCAATTTTGAACTTTTGGAAGTGTTCTTTGACTTTCTAGAAAGCTTGAGATGTCCTATAACCAACCCTTTTGGTATCTTCTCATTTTGATATTCCATGCTCAAGTTATAAGCTTTGACAAAAAAGGTGTTTTTGTTGACTTTCAAAAATGACCTATAATGTCCAAATTTATAACTTCTTGTGAGTGCATTTTATGATCTTGGGGTATGAAGATGGATTGTAGTAAATTGCATCCTCTTCGGAATGAGATTTGGATGGGTCATTTCTCATAAAGTATGAGAAAGTTATGCTTGGTCAAAGTTGGGTTGACTTTTCCTACAAAACCCTAATTTAGCAACTTTTGAGTCTTGATGAATTTTGAGCAATCCTTGATGAATCATGATCAACCTTTGATCAAATGATGAAATACCCTTCAAAATGAGAATGTTGACAAAAAATCTTGAAGTTTGGCTATTTATAGGTCACAGTTGACTTTTGCCCTAGCACAGTCGATTTTTGGACCCTTTGAGCAATTGACTGAGCAAACTTCCTCTGCAAGGCTTCAAATTTGACATGGATGGACTTGAGAACATATTAGGACATTGGGGAGAAATTGATGTCATTTGGACTCAAGGATCTTGATGCAACACAAAACCCTAATTTGTGGTTGACTGCCTTAGGAGATAGCTTGACTGTTCAACTCTTGAGCAATCTTGAGCCACTTGGAGATTTTTCTTGCAATGTCTGGAGAGATATGAGAGGGCAAATTTTGGGGTACAACACTAACAACCCTAGAATTTATACACCCACATACTAGAACACATTTCGACTACAGTATGTAGGTCTTTGACACCAGAATGTGAACATACTTTGACGACATGCTAAACTCCTGTCAAACTGTCAAACAAAGAAGCTACCCTTAGACCATCTAGAGTTTAATCTAATTATCACATATCAAAACAATAATTTTGAAGAAGCTTGACTTCACAATCTCCCCCCTTTTTGATGATGACAACCATTGAAAATTGAGATGCTTGAATCTTGTAGAATGAACGAGAATATCTTTTGTGAATTCTCCCTCTATCTTTGATAACTCTTCCTTTATCAAAGCTCTCCTTTGTCTCATAGATAATTTAACATATTTGTGGTTGCAATAGTTAGAGGTAAGCATACACATACACATATATCTTCCCCCCTTTGTCATTAGCAAAAATGATGTGAAAAGTCTTGAAGTATATAAAGGAATTATGAAAATAAAAATAATTTTTACCTATGATCAGTTTTATCTCATGAGTGACTTCATCAAATATTTATCCTTGGTGAACATGATTTTGAAGCCTTAGTCACAAAGTTGGCTTTTGTTTTAGAAGATCCTACTTTAGTCCTTCAACATGAAGTACTTCTTCAATGGATGTGAAAGTTAGTGCTTTAAATTTTCCAATACCAATAATTCTTCCTTTAAGGTATTCCCCATATGTGAAATAGCCCTTGGACTTTTGACCTAGATTTGGAAGTTAGTTTATATCTCCCATCAAATGCTTAGAGTCACCACTTATCAAAACAACATAGATTTAAAGTGGTCCTAAAAAAAACCTACAAAACAAATTAAGTTTGATTTGATACCCAATGTGCTTTGGGTCCATCATAGTTAGTTCCCTTCTTAACCCACACATAATGCTCACTTACGACACTAACATTTCTAACATATCAAGTATTAGGTGCATGGTCACTTATACCACAATAAAAACATGTAGGAACAAAATTACTTCTATATCTAGGAACATAATATTTCCTTTTAGAAAGTATCTTCTTATGATGATGATGAACCTTTTGTACTTTTTTGTTTTTTCCTTGTTGGATTGATCACTTGCTTTAATAAAGATAGTTTTGTTGGAACTTGGTTTAGAAAATTTTGAGTAACCAAGCCGACTTTTATCATTAGAGTACCTTTGTTGGCTAAGAATATTTTCCAATCCAACTTGTCATTTTTCTTACCTTTTAAGGACTCTTTTTAATTGAACAATTTGGAAATAAAATGAATCACAATTATTACATACAAAATCATGTTTTTGTTCATTAATAATCTTTTGTTTTTCATCCTTGAAATCATTTTCCATTTTTTCAACTTTTTCTTCTAAAGATGAAATATGTTTCTTTTGAGATGAAATAGTTTTGTACAAAATTTTGCACTCATTTAAGAGTTCATCTATTGCACCTTGTACGTCATTATCATAAAGAGAAAAGTCATTACTAACCTCATCAATTTCATCATCCAAATGATGTGAATCCATTAATGTAAGATTAACACGTTGATTGCTTTTAGAATCGGAAGATGAACTTTCCCATGCTATACATGCTTTCTTTGACTTCTTATCTTTATTTTTATTGAAATATTTCTTCTTATTTTCAAGTGTAGGACATTCACTTTTAACATGTCCCTTTTCTCCATATTTAAAGTATGTAACCTTTTTTGTTGGTGCTTCCCTTTTTCTTCCTTTTCATAGAACCTTTTCAATCTTCTTGATAAGATCATCATCTTCACTACTAGTGGATTCCTCCTCTTGATCGCCATTATGATTTTTTTATCCTTGTATTTAAAGCAATGTCTTTTGAATATTTTACTTGGATTTCATGCTTTTCAAGTCTTGCAAGTTCCGTCTCATATTCTTGAAGTTTTTCGAACAAAGTGATGGAAGTCATTATGGATAGATTCTTATTCTCGAATATTATAGTCACTTTTAGTTTCCATTCCCTGTATAAAGATCTAAGAACTTTAAGATTAAGTTCATCATTAGTTAAAGTCTTACCGAGTGCTTTCAAATGATTTGTCAAATGCACAAATCTTTTCTGCAAGTCGAGGATTATTTCTCGGGGATGCATTTGGAATAACTCATACTCTTGACTCAAGGTATTCAATCTATATCTTTTAACTTCAGTCGTTCCTTCACGGGTTTCTACCAATGTATCCCATATTTCCTTTGCTATTATGCATACCGAAATACGAAAGAATTCATCCATACTAAGTGCACCTTGAAGAAGATTGATTGTCTTTTTGTCATAGAGGACTTTTTTCTTATCATCGCCATCCCATGAACCTTTAGGCTTTGTCATTCCAACACCGTTAACAACACTTGTAGGAACAAATGGCCCATTTTAGACAACATCCCAAAAATCAAAGTATTCACCATAAAACAATTGAGGTTTGTTATTGCTACCACCATCTCTGAAAACCGGATTTTGATTTGCGAAAGCCATTCTGGATCTTTAGAAACAGGTTACCTATAACCTACTCTGATGCCAATTTTAAGTATTGAGTGCGCCTAAGAAGGGGGGGGGGGGGGGGGTGGGTTAGAACTTTTAAAAATTTATCCGATTTTAGAAATAAATTTTTCTTATTTTTTTGGTTTGGTGCAAGAGTTTAGAAATGTGATTTTTTATCTTTTCTGGTTATGGTTTAAGATGAAAGCGATAAATGCAGAATAGTAAAGAGTACAAGGATGTATCCTGGTTCCCCTCGTGGTCCAAGAGTACTCCATCCCCTTTTCAACATGAAAGAGATTTCATTATTGTTAGATCTCTAGACAAGATAACTTAGTCTTTCTATACAAGATTCTAATCAATAAAACCACTAAGAACAATCCTCTTGGATTAACCAATTTGAAATAAGAACAATCCTCTCACTTTCAACCTCTTGCTTCCAACAATCCTGGACAACAAGGAATACAAAACCAAGTAATCTTAATTCCAACAATCCTAGAAAATAAGATATGAATATAACAAGATTTTTTAAGAATAGTGAAATTTGTAGAACAATTATCACTTTGAGTGATGTATCAATATGATTGATCTTCCCTTCCAAACAAGCAACTTATAATGATGGAATATAGTGCTCAAGTGTTTGTAAATATGGTATAAATTTTTCTGGATTGATATAAAAATACATGCAGAAAAATTCTCTCAAGGAAGATCTCCTATCAGGATTTCCCATAATGACCGCATTCATTATCTTCTTGAGATCCTAATTTCACGAAGTCTTTCAAGGAATCAATCAACAATGGTTTATGGTGGTCTTGTATTTATATGAATGCTTCTTCTAAGCAGATTACACAAGTGTTTTAATCACATATTGTTTAACACCTTTCTGAGCAACAACTCAAGTGTTAAAACCATTTACATGAAGATATATGAACAGAAACACTATACGAGCAACAACTCTAGTCTTCATTATAATGTTCTATAAAGATGTATATGATCAGAAGTTGAGTAGCATCTTGTAGTTTTCTTCTTCATTTTCTTGTTAAGCAAGCTACGAGCAATAACTCCTTGCTTCTTCTGATATCTACCAAGATGTATGTGGTTGGAAGTTGAATAACATCTTGTAGTCTTCTTCTTCTTAAGCAAGCTACGAGCAACAACTCCTTGTTTCTTCTGTTTCATTCAAGATGCATATGATGATAGTTAAACGAGATCTTATTGAAATCTTCTTTCTTTATTTTCTCTCTTCTTTGGTGGTCTTCAGAATGTGTAGCATTGCAGCTTTAACATCTTCAGCATCCACTACTTTCCTTTCACAGGATGAAGCTTGATGGCCAATGGCAAACGGAAACAACAACTTTTCTTTGAATCTTCAATCTTCATTTATAGCCTTTGACAAAGAAAGACGTTGTAAGGATATAAAGGACTTTTCCTGCACTAACGGTTAGTTCCCAACGGATAGAATAAGGTGTAAGAGTTTAGACAGTATAAAATAATATTTTTGTATCTTGTCACTGTTCAATGATAGTTTTCCACCTTTTCTCTAAATAATGTTTTTCTATTAAGCTTGTAAATAGAGATCCGTTAAGTAAATAAAGATAGCTGTAAATCCAGCCATTTGTTCCTAATGGTCACAATAAGAGTGGTTGATAATACAGTATAAAGGATTGTCCATACGCTACCCTAGAGGGTAGAGGTCACAGGCACTTTATGTACCTTTTGCACAACATCACATGTTAACCATTTGAACTTTCTTATTATCTTCAAAGGCTTCAGATATTTGAATGTTGAAAGTTGAAGATTGTTGTAGAAGATTATTTCTTAAGTCTTAGAACCTAAGTCTTGGAGTCTTCAGAACTTGTCACACAGAACCTTGTCTTCAGAGTCTTCAAAACTTGATTGTAAGAACTTGCTTTTCTTTAGATCATCAGAACTTGTTCAACAGAACCTTGTCGTTATAATCTTTATAACTTGTAACATAGAAGTAAAGCTTTAAAAGGCCTCAAAAGCTTAACCACGAAGTCATAATCATAACCTCTTGTACTAATGTTCCTTAGACACGTTGCAGAAGATAGATTTGGAACTTTGACTTCAACAAAACATGTAACCACTTGTTTTCTTCCAAAGTGTATGTTCAGAACCTGATGACGTCACACGTCTTATACCAGAGTCGGAATATTATAGCAGTAGCTACACACTAGATGAAACCATTAGTGTATACAACTGTTTTCTAAGATAACATGTAAAGTTATCATAAAAAACTCAAGGCTAGATGTAGAAACACTTCTTGTTCTTACAAATATGTCTTGTATTCTCGATTATGCTCAACATGTACTTAATATTGAAGTGTAAATGTTGATGATTCTATGTTGTTGAAATATTATTCAGATGTTGATGTAATGATGTTCAATTGTTAGCTAAATATGTTCAAATGTAATGTAATGTTTAGCAATTGTTTGCCAAATGTTTTGTTGCAAAAGACATATAATATTGGGCAACACATATGGAATAGTTTGTCCTAAATTCAATGACAGTACACTAAACCTAATTACACTTAAAATTTTGTTAAAATATTATATCAAAAGACTTATACTTTGGCCTTAATTTTCCTTAGTTTAGCCAAAACAGATTACATAGTTTGGCCATGACAATGTTCAAAATTTGGTTTGTGACACTACATTCTATTTGGCATGTGACACTCCTTTTAATATGATTACACTATTACACAACACCATTCAAATCATAAAAGTACAGTACGTAAATTTTTATGACAATACATTCATTATATATCATAATAGTTAATGACATTACAACAAATTTCAAAAGAGTGTATGCTCTAGTCATTACACTACATTGGTCACAATATAGTTGACACATTGATCAATTCTATTAAAGTACATAACAAAAACTTAAACATAATTGATCACATTACAATTTAAATGGTGATTATACAACACCATTCAAATATCTTTAAATACAAACATATGACAATATAAAACATAAACAACATATTATCAGCACATTCTTCATTGTGTGAGGCCCTTACAAATGTCTGTCTGGTTTTTTGAAATATTTACACCACCAATGACATCTATTGTGGTCTCTTCATCTCCATTAATCACCGATAGATTATTAGGTTCTTTACTAGGGCCAACTATGTCTCTTGATTTGAGAGTCCTTAGTTTGTCACTCTTTCTTGTTGCATTTGCCAAGTTAGCATTTTTCTTCAACTTGTTAGTTGGAATCAATCTCTTGACATATGACAAGAAGAAATAAACATAAGTGATCAATAGACATATGGAATAGCATGAATTTGACATAATCACAATATCACTGCTACTTGGCTTTGGTTCAGAAAATGTCCCAACTCTTGGTGGTTTGAAGGCATTGTTGGTACAGGCTTTTGGTTGTTTAACAAAGAAAGTTCTAACACCAGATGCCTTTGATGGAATTGGCTTTGCTGGGCTTTCTTTTGATGCACTTGCCTTTGATGGACTTTACTTTGTCGGGCTTTCCTTTGATGGACTTGGCTTTGTTGCACTTGACTTCACGGGTGATGTGTCAATACTTATTGGTTGAATGTCCGGGACATGCTCACTACTCAGATAATTTCTAATCCACTCAAACATAGTTAATTTTGGTTTGTCCCTTTGTAACAAAACGGTTGATTTGAAAGACTCACTTAAATTGTTCATGAGGATATCACATTTAGAATAAAATAGAAAAGCATGCTTACACCATTTATCTTGGGAATAACCTCTAAACATTCATATGCCTCCGAACTAACACCCTTGATTTCAAGCATCTAAGCTTCATGTGCTTAAAAATAAGTTGCCATTCTTATGTCTCCAGTGACACCCTTGCGTACTGCCTTTCACTATTAGTTGGTAGCAGGTTTAGATCCTATTTCCTGCCTTCAACTATGAGTTGGTAGTGATTCTTGTTTCTGACTGACTTACTCAGGATTTATTTCCAAGTAAGTTCAGTGTCTGTTTTTCATGTTGTACTTTCTCGAGTGGAGTTTCCCATTGTGTGTTGCTATATTTTTCACCTCTGGATGTGCTCTGGGTTATCTCCGGCATAGACCCCCATGGTGTTGTGCCGTTCCCTAGTGAGTTATGTCTCCTTGTCGGACTCCCTTCAAGTTTTTTTCTCCAGCAAAATTAGAGTTGTAATTCCCCACAAAGTTTATCTCCCACAACGTATTCCTCACGAAGTTCGACCATTTGCATTCATATCATAAACATTGTGCGACATCTTAGGGCTAAAATTTGGGTCTTATGTATTTAAGTATCTTCAATCTCGTCGATACAAAGAATTCCCATCTCCGTATCTCCAGATAGAAGTAGCGGAGAAAATATTTTGAGTTTTGATCTTTAACTGAGCGTTTTATGAATCTAAATTGCGTGTAGGTCGTGTTGGTACGTTTATTTTATTTTTTCGACGTTGTTTGCGGTCACCTTTTAATTAAACTTTGTTACAAGTAGATATTTTGATGTGTTTATTTTTAGTTTCAAATAAAAAATATATTTATTTTTAGATTCAGATTGATACCCACGAATACAGATTTTGTTGCCATAATTAGAAACAAAAGAATGAGCCACCGTCTCATTTCAGTTAGTTTTTATTTGTTTGTTTTTTGCTTAATTTCTATAATAATAAGGGTTAAGGTTAGATTTGGGTCTTGGCTTTAAATCTTTTCTATTTTACTTGATTACACTATTCATTTGGTTATTTGCACCTTCTTTATGTTCCTTTTTTATTTCTTTCTTTTGGTTTTGTAATGATGTAAATAACATATGTACATATTCAAGATGTGTCGTTTTTTATTTTGTAATTTTGGGAGTTTTAATTCAATTTATCTTTCAAATACACATGGACGCATATATTTTTGACTAGTCTCTTATAGAGTGATTCTTATATAATATTCATTTTAAAATTATTTAATATAGCGCTAAAATCAATCAATTAATTAAATATTACTTTAATTAATTAATTTTATTAATTAAAATTGATTAGTTTTATTAATAAATTTTTATTAGTATAGTTAATTTATTTATTCAATTTTTAATTAATTGATTAATTCACTTATGTATTTGTTTAATCGGCTCGTATTTTAAATCGCTTAATTATATTCTCAATCAATAAAATATACCCAATTTCTATGACATGTAATAATTTTACCGCCTTTTTCTTTATTTTGTTCTTATTGCTTTAGCTATTGTTAATTCAAGATAACATAAAATGAATCATTTTCAAAAAGAACAATAAAAACGATTGATTCAACGTCGAGTCATTTTCAAAATCAAAAAAACAAATGAACTTAGTTTTTTTAGCTTGAAAACCCTGATCAACATCAATGACATTTTATAGAACAAAAAGTAAGTCGCTTATGCATTCACTCGTTTCACAAATAATTCGTCTCCGCGTCATCATCCAAAAAACCTTTTTATTACCGTTTTGCACCCAAATTATTTTCATTTTCAACAACAACCAAACACTTTCACAAATAAAAGCAATCGACATTTTGAAGTCTTTTTCATTCAAAAATTTTCAAGTTATTTTCAACCAATGCAACAAAACCTGAGTCAACACCAAGTCATTTTCAAAATAAAACCAAATCATTTTCATAAAAATCAAAATAATTGATCAATATGAAGTGCCTTTTTCAAAACCTAAACCCAACCTAGCGTAGTTCCCCAGAATTATGTATGTCTTGAGTTCCTCATTATACCGGAAGATACGTAGGAGCGAGATATAACGTCTCATCAGACAACCTTTTTCAATAAACCGTTGGCGACCTTTTAAAATCCAAAAACAATCTTTCGCCCAATTGCGAACCTTTTTTCACTTTTTGCCCAAGTGCGACTTTTCTTAACCTTTCGACCAAGTGCGAGTATTTTACTTTATTTTGCCCAAGTGTGAATCCTTTTTCAAAAACTTTTTTTCGCCCAAGCGCGAACCCTTCTTACGCTTTCTCCAACACTCGTTTGTGTTGGTCTAAACACTCGTCCGTGTTTCCCAAAACTCAAAACAAAATTCGCCAAGAACTATATAAGTTTTGACTTTTCCATTGCACTCGAGAATACGTAGGCACAAGGTTATGAAATTTTGTCGAACCCAATAATAAAAACCAAAAATATTTTTCCTTCTTTCTCTTTTCCCCACATAATAATTAGGACGCAAGTAAACATCACGCTAACATTCAATCACGAAACTAACTAAATGGGTATCATTGAATTCAATAGATGCGAGGAGTGATAATATTTTCCCTTTGCATAACCGACTCTCAAACATGCTTTTGGTTGCGATGACTATCTTATCATTTATTTTGTGGGTTTTCTCGATATTCCCCCTTTTTTTTTAGAATAAATAAAGTTTGGTGGCGACTCTGCTGTATTTCGAGTGTGCGATGCACTCGAGTATACTTCGCACTACGACAATAACAAGGACAATGCATCATATTCAACTAGTACCAATGTTATATTCAAATAAGTCTTCCAAACTATATTAATAGTAGGTAAACGACCTATCATTTTCTTGGATGCTACAATTTTAATTTTCTTCTTTTAAGTTTTTCTGTTGTTGTTTTATGCCACTTGAAGATAGAGATTCGGTGGTACAATTTATTCACTTCCAATAATTTTTTTAACTATTCAACCACTATAAATGTTTTAACTTTCAATTTGTTTGATATTGGAATGGTTCCTTCTGCTAGCCTTGGGGATTCGATATGAACATATATATGTACTTGATAAGTTATAGTTTAAATGATGAGCATGTTTATCAAGTTTGCATGCAATACTTTGTCTTATGCTATTGATTTCACCTAAAAGGTTTATGCATTCTTATTGAATCAGTGACCTGCATTGTTTGAACCTATACACGGTTCTGCAACTGATATTGCTGAACAAGTTGATTTCTTCTATTAGTGACATACATTCTATGATTGATTTCTTTCAATTTGTTTGATGACTATTGATTGTTGTCAATGTAGTTGGATAAACTATTACGATATTTGTTTGAATGAAATGCTCGCTTCTTTAATATTTTAACATTTATACTTTGCCAGTTTTAAACATTGATTTTTCAAGTTTCAAATTAGTACATCATTCACTATATTGAGCTATATTTTCATTGTTTTTGAATTTAATACTTGAATCAATGCATCATGCATGAATCATATTATTATTATTATTAGTCTAGCATGCCACAATAGGCTAGCCACTAAGGAGCGCCTGCATAGATTCTCTATGCCTGCATAAATTAAAAAACTACATATATATAATTGTTTATATGAATAACTAAAAGTGTTTATAGAATTTTTTAGATAATAAATATAAATTATAAAATACATTTATTAGAAAAACATCACTTATATCCAAAAAAAATATTAACACTCAATCCAAATTTAAAGTCATAAACATTAAATAGACAGATATATTTATAATAATGATAATTCTTCAAGAAGGTCGCACTCATTCAGGTCAATAGAATTTCTTTTATATCATAAATGAAAGAAATTAAAAAAAAAACGGAAAACGGAAAACGTTAGAATTAACTTACTCGACGTTAACGCGCAGTCTCTGTGAGTTGGCAAAGTGCAGAACCAACTTTAACGGCGAGATCACAGAGAAGCGGAAGCGACAATGGGTAATTCAAATGCGAAATCGGAACGATGAAGTAGATTCGACCAGGTAGAAGCTCCTCCTCGTCAGGAACGCGTGGCATACACGTGCCTATGCGCATTGACTCCGCGTTTGAGATGTAGCAGCAATTGTTGTTACTGATCTCCGAAACGACGACGCTTGCTGAAATCGGTTGTTTATACTCTTTGATCGATCCGTTGGAAATGTTCATCACCATGATCGACGATGGTCTTCGAAAAGATTCCGCTGCACGTGGTGTACCAGAACCACCGTGGACAGCGTCTTTCTCTTTCCCAGTAGCGGGTGTTTTTGGAGTGTGTGGGGTTTTCACATTGTGACAAGACGCGCACACGCCCATTTCAGATTCTCTCGCAGTCAGATATTCTATAACTTTATCTTTTCTAGATTTTGGATGGGTTTCCTTATTCCATCCACTATTTATTGTATCTTTGTATTCTTTTGATCTTTATTATGAATTTACCTTTTAGATTTTATTTATGCAATCAATATTTTGGATTAAATATAAACCCATTACATTATTTGAATAAATTCAAAAAAAATAATCTTTCTTTTGTTATAATAAATATTTAAAGTTTTGTTAAGCAAAGCTTAGTTAATGTCAAGTTTGAGTATAGTCTATTAAAAATTTTAAAACTTAAGTATTGAGGCCTATCAAAAATTTATTTTTAGGTTTAAGTCTGATTTTTACCAAAGTTTGAATGGTCTATTAGCCTATATGAAAACTATTTTATTTGAACATTTTAAAATAAACAATTCAATTAATGTTAAAATAGACTAATAAGTTAAAATATTAATTAGACTAAATGCTATTTTGCATTGATTTATTCAAGTTTATCTATTAACATATACTTTGTGATACTATTTGCTTGAGAGAACTTACGAAAACAACTTATGACATTGTTCATAAGTTTTTTCAGCGTATTTTCATAAATCCTTCTAGACATCTAAACTTGATTTTTGTATTTTAATTTAAAATACAAACACCATATAATAATAATAAAATTATTCATATTTATTTAAATAGGCCGGCCTAATAGACTTAAAATGTTGTTTTATGGCTTGTGGCCTAGCTTTTTTTTTTTTTAACTAAATAGGTTTATAAAAAAGCCTGAGTCTTTTTTATTTAAAAAAAAGTCTAGCTTAGTCTGGGCCTACGTAGGCTAGCCAGTAGGTCCCTATTATTGATTTGACCTATTTCCACCCCTAATTGTAAATATGCATATTTGAGACGTCCTATTTAATATTCAACTGTTGAGATTGGTTGAAAATATACATGTTGAACAAGTCCGATAATAATGTAGCAAATGTAACGGTGAAAATTTGAGACTAAACCATTAATTGACTTAACTCATACAGTGAAAGCTGTCACCACACTTTATTGTTTCTAAAGGAAAATGAGAAAAGAGCGAATAAAATCCAAAATGAAATAGAGATCAAGGTAAGGGGTCAGTTATGCAATGGAAATGTATTAGCACCCTAAACATCTACGGTACTCCACATGATCTACTTTGTTTGTTCTAATCAAAATGTGTGTTATCTAAATACTTACTTGTTAAAGGGAATGAATAATGAATATTTACAAATAAAAGACATGTTTTTTTATTATTGAGCTCACCTCGGTCATGAAACCTTGTGCCTATGTATCCCGAAAGAATTAGAGCACCGTAGTTCTTCTAAAAAAGAACAAAACTTAATGTGTTGATTGATTTTAAATGAGAGACAAGTCGTTATTTTTAGAGAGAAGACTCGCTTAATCGCCCACAAAGTATGAAAAAAAGGAATAACGCACCAACATGAAGGAGGGTTTGGACACACCTCTAGTACTCAAGTGAAAATGTAGGCATCTTTACAACCATGGGGATAGGAGAATGGCATCTCAACTATAAATGACTCATGTCTAATCTTGAAAAAAGTTTTAAAGGAGAAAAGGTGCATGAGAGCTCAAAAAAGGTTTGAATAAGGTTGGATGTTTTTAGTCTTTTTTAAAGTGTTAGAATATGCTTATGTCGTTTAACATTTATTAAAGAAAAGAAGTTTGAAAAAGAAGTCATTTGACAAAGTCAAGGTTTATTATGAAAGTGGTCCGAATTTAAAAAAACAAAAAGGTTTTGAAAAAGATGAGAAGGTTTTGAAAATTGAAGAATAGGAGGAGATCAAGAGACTATCCTAAAGCAAAAAATAAAAGCTAAGGTAAGAAATATCTAACCAAACAAAGAAGTCAATACTTGACATAATGAAGTCAATATAGCGTTCACATCTTTTGAATTAAAATCACAAACAGAGAATAAACCAAGAGTATAACAAACGTCAGGTGAAAATAAATCACAAGCAGAGAATGCATCAGGTGAGAATAAATCACGAGAAAAGAATGCATCAAGTAAATCCAAGGTGTCAGATAAAGCTTAGAGCATTGAATGATCATCATAATATTGAATTAGAATCCCTGCATCAGATGAAACACACAAACAAAATCAATAGCACATAGAAACTACCTAAAGTCTCATATAGGGCGCAAGAATAAGCTACAAGACCGAAATGAAGTGAATCGAAAGCAACTAAATATTGCACTTTGTTAAGTAATCTTAGAGTAGATTCATGTAGGAATCGACTCTAACAGGTCGCCCAAAATATTTGTGTTCAAATGCATTCAAAAATTAAATCGAATTCAAAGTTCGAAATCACAACACAATCATGAGAATAGCAACACAACTTAAATTTATTTACAAGTAAATTCTACTTAGATTTTTAATATTTATCAAATACTAAATTAAAATAAAAAACAAAAAGAACAAAATATGAATGCAAAATTTAAATGGGGTATATAAGAAATAACAATTGGGCTTAGACCAAAGTAAGTGTCAAGCCCAATTTACTTGAAATAACACTTAACAAAATCTTCTAAATAAAAAAAACTAAAAGTAAAATAGAATAATAAATAATAGTCACAATAGAATGGAGTGTTATGGTTTCTGCAGAAGTATGTGGAGGTAAGCGTGTGGATTCTGCTGGTGAGCGGAAGGAGTATTGTTCGACGGGTTTTGGAGTGGAAAAGGAAGGTTGAGAACAGTTGCTCGGTGGTGAAATGGTGGAAGAATTGGATCGGAAAAAAGATGACTCTTCTCCACTTTTTTCTATCTTACATATCAGCTTTTAGAAATCATGAAGTTTGTAATGGGTAAGAGGTGGATATTGATTGGTTCAGGTCTGAAATTGATAGAGAGGGTTTTGAGGCGCCGTGTTGGTCACTGCTGAGATGGAGTATCGGAAGTTAGCGTGGAGATGGGGTTTTGGCTTGCGGGAATTGGAAGATGTGGGTTACGTGAGGTGAAGATAGGCTGGGTATTCTCGGTGGAGATGGAGGGAGTATGGTTTTGCGTTGAAAGATGAAGGGTGGTTCACAGTGAGGTAAAACTGGTGGTGAGGTGAAACGCGACAGAGGGAGCTTTCGTGAGGTTGTCTCGCGATGAAGTGGGAGTATCACGTGAGTAATGGCTGTGCGGTAAAGATCGAAAAGGAATAAATATTGGAGAAGTGATTTTAGAAGGGATGACAGTGAGTATGGAATAAGAAGTGGGTATGAATGTTTGTGAAAATGGTTGTTCTGGAAAACAGAGGTTGAGAGAGAGAGAGTATATGATGATGGTGATGGAAGTGGCTAGTGTACACAGGACTAAGGTTTGGTGATGGAACGAATAGAAGAAGCTAAGGGAGGTCTCTGCCGTTTCTGTATATCTTTTGTTTTGGTTTTGATTATCTGAGAAGTTGCTCCCCTTACAAACTATCTTCTCTCTATTCTATTTATACACAAAAACTTAGATTTAGTAAATTAATTAAATAGCTAAAAAGCCCTTTTGGATAAGGTCAAGCTAAAAATTTAAAAGAATAAAAATTAATTAATATAATTTAAAATATTTTTTATTTATTTTTCTGAATAAAAAATAGAAATTCAAAATGATTCAAAACGATAAAAAATAAATATTTAGTTAATCGAAAAAGTGAAATAAACACATTATAAACTACGGGTCCCAAAGGTTCATAAAAAATTCTCAAATGATCAAAATCAAAATAAAATGAGAATAAAAATATTTGACTGCATAGACGAGAACGATTAAGAAAGAGAATGCAAACTGTAATAAAAAATAAAGCGAGCGCACCAACATGATCTACGTGAAATGCAGATTCATAAATCAGTCAGTAAAAGATGAAAACTTGAAATATTTTCTCGCTGATTTTCTGCACAATGTCAAATCACTTTTAACAATTTATCCGTAAAACCGAAGTATCAATATTACTGACGTATAAACAATATGATGGGGTGCAAGAAGCATATAATGAGATAAAAATACATGAAGTGTGTGATGCGGTGGGAGAACTGACTTTAGGTTTTGTGTTTTGTGTTTGCAAATGTCGCGGTTAGCAAGAGTCGCCACCGACTTTTCTTTTATCCAAAAGGAAAGGTAAAAAAGCACAGGAAAGACATTTGAGATGTTTTCTTGAGTTCAGGGGGTAGATTATGAAAAGGAAAGGTGCTAGCACCCTTTTCATCCATGGTTTTCCATGGGCTCTTAGTTACTTGTTTAGATCACTTGCTTTGCTTTGTTTGAAATGGTGTTTGGTGTGATTTTGAAAGTATTTTGTAAAAGAGGCCATTCGCTTAGGCAATCTTTGTAATGATTCTTGTTCGTAAGAATATATACAAAGATGTTTGTCTTTTTGAAAATGTTTTCAATGTTTTGGTAAGATGTTTTTGAAATGTGTGTGTTTGTTTTTGAAAATACACTACACCAAAAAAGACCTAAGAAAGCGCTTTTTTTGGCCTTTAAAAGCGCTTAAAAGCGCTTTCTAAGGTGGTGCTGCTATAGGTTTTAGCAGCGCTTTTTGTTTAATGAAAAGCGCTTTCGTAGGTTTACCTAATACAACATTTTTTCTAAAAAGCGCTCTCTTAAGTAGGCTTTTGGCAGCGCTTTTTTATGAAGAAGCGCTTTCATAGGTCTACCTAAGGCATCATTTTTTTCTGGAAAAGCGCTGTCTTAGGTAGGCTTTTAGCAACGCTTTTTTTTCTGGAAAAGCGCTTTCATAGGTGGTCTTTTAGCAGCGCTTTTTCCTGGAAAAGCGTTGTCATATGTTTACCTTAGACAGCGCTTTTTGTGAAAAAGCGCTTTCATAGGTTACCTAAGGCAGCGTTTTTCTTGAAAAAGCGCTTTCATAGGGTTAGACCATGGACTCGTTTGGATCAAGAATCGTTAAACAAATGCAAATATAGAACATTACAATTACAACTACAACAAATTTGAGTCTCCAAAAAAAGAAGCCTATAATAGAACCGAGATAATAAAATTATATAACATAGAAATCATTTAACCAGAGATGCAAAACATGTAAATTAGTCACATGAGAAATATAGAATCTGAGGCCCAAATGTTGTTGAAGTAGAGAAACATTACAAAACAAAGTGCTACCACAATAATCATCTAAGTACATACTAACAAAAAAGTAACATCAATATTTGCATTTAAACAAAAAATAGCACATGTATAAGAAATTTATAAAGCAAATGCATCCTAAGAAAAGAAAAAGTAACATCATTTTGGCTTTTCTTCTTTCAGAAGAAAACACATCGTAAGAAAGGAAATAGTTAATAATCGATATGAAATACCAAGTAAAATTAAAGTAGATGAGAAGAAAATCTACCTTGAGGAGAGGAACAGGGGGTTTGTCATCACCAAGATGAGGGTACCATTCAAGAAGCACTTCCTTGTTATCAACCGCTTCACAGATATATGGATACATATTCATTACAGTTCTGGAATGAAAATCTCCGCCAGCTTCAAAAGCTTCCAACATTCTCTTACAATCAGTAAGAAGTGTAAGTATCCTAAGTTAAAACTGTAACAATGCATAACAACTCCATCAACAGAATGAAATACCAAGCAACTATCTCAATTAAACCGATAAGTAAACTATATATTTGCCCATAATCAGCAACTATAAGAGAATTTCCAGGAGCAACCATGAATGCATGACGGATTTTATATCGATCCTTTTCCAAAGCTGGTTGATTCTAATGTGAATTAGACAAGTTAGATTAAAACTTATTCTTTTTGAAATTTGGTGAGAAAGTAGGAAAAACCTGCAGTAGAGCATTCATATTTGTTTGTTGGTGCAAATGCATTTTCATATTGACTTTGATAATTCCCATCCTCGTCCGTTGTGTTTCTCGAACCATTTTGTTGGTAAGCATAAACTTCAAAGCCTCTTGAATTGGCTTTTGAAGTGTCTTCCTCCAACACAGAATCACTACTGCTATTTCTTAACTGCAACAATAATTTAGCATAACAAACAGAGCATCCATATTTGTCTAGTGGATTATTTGACAATTGTGTACAAAAAATTCATATATTTGTCTAGTAGATTATTTCCCCGAGCTGCAAACCACTTACAGCTCAAATTTCAAGAAATAATAATCTTAACAACAATTCATATATAAGATTTTACTTTTACTGGAATACACATACATGATATCAAACCAAAAAATATGTATATTTGAAATCTTAAACATATATCATGTATGGAATCATCCCCATAAGTTTTACCAAATGCAAAAAAACTCAGATCAGGGAATGAATCTTAAGTATAACCTTTAGAAACAGCTTTTTCAGCTTTTTGTGCCTCCTGCACGGTTCGTCTCCCAGCCTTTGAAGTATTTTATTTTAATGGATTTGAAACTGACACATTCTTCAGTGCTTACGGCCCGTCTGTGAGCAAGATCGCACTTGTTTCCAATCAGCATAATTGTCATATTTCATGCTTCCTTGCATCTTCCAACCAGCTAACAACAAAAATCATCAAAATAGTAAGATGTTAACCATTTGTTCAACAAAATGAAATACAAAATGTTAAAAAAGTTTTCAATGTTGTATTGGAATTATTAAAAACAACAGTAGGTTTTCAATGTTAAAAAAATGAAACCTGATACGAATTGCAGTTGGCCGGAGAAGTGGAGCGTCGTTGACCGCCATAGAAGCTCTGGTTTAGGGTTTTTTCGTGAAGAAAATCTGACTGAGAATAGAAAAGTGATACGAATTGTGTTTTGATATTTATTATAAAACTACCTACGAAAGCGCTTTTAAAAGCGCTTTTTAAAGGTCATCTATAACAGCGCTTTTACATCAAAAAGCGCTTTCGTAGCATATCCTATAGCAGCGCTTTTAAAAGCGCTTTCTAAAGGCCAGCTTTAGCAACGCTTTGGAAAAGCGCTTTCTAAGGCTGACCTTTAGCAGCGCTTTTGAAAAGCGCTTTCTTAAGGTACCCTCTGAAAGCCCAGCTTTAGCAGCGCTTCCCAAAAAGCGCTTTCTAAGGGTGACCTTTAGAAGCGCTTTTGAAAAGCACTTTCTTAAGGCACCCTTTGAAAGCGCTTTTTTAAGCGAATTTTTTTTAAAACCTACAGCAACGCTTTTTTCCAAAAGCGTTTTCTTTTATGTACTGCTAAAACTTATTTTTGGCGTAGTGATAGCAACGATTATTTTGAAATGGAATAAGTAACTAGAAGCTATCTACCTACTCAAATGTCTTTCTTGTGTATTTTTATTCCTTTGATATTGTTGACTTACCATTGATTTGGTAAGCAACCCTATCTTTGGATGTAAATGGGACGGACGTGGGTCATCGTATAACCATGATAGCAATAGTATCTTAGCATTTTTGAGGGACCAAGATCATTTTGTTTTAGGCAACCTTTGAATAGCGTCATCGAGGGACTATGATCTTATATTTGTTTTGTTTTGCCAAGATACTTCACGTGCGTAACATGGCCATTTTATTTTAGGCAACCAAGTGGGAGAAACCCTAAGGGTGCTTGTGTGCAAAGTGTGTCATTTTCATGCTTTTATCTTGCATTTAGGTTTTTTCTATTTGTTTTGATTTTTGTTCTTGTCATGCAAACCCTAATTTACTAAACATGGTATATAAAGCGATAAATTGCGTAAAATAAACTAAGCTATTACAACAATTATTATGGGAGGGGAGATACAAGTTTTGAATGGGGATTTTGCACAAATATAAACCTAAATATATTATTACAACCAAATCGAATACTGCGCGACTTTAAATAAATAAAGACAAATATTTAAAATGCAATGCACATGTATGTAAAAGAAAAGATTTTTTATGTCTTGTTTTTGTGTAGAAAATATATTTAACTTAAACCCTAAAAATTATAAGGAAAAAAATATGCTAATTCTTTTTGAAAGGGGTAAACCCTAGTTTTTAATTAAAAGAAAATAAATGTTCTATATTTATTATTTTGCATATTTTTTGTATAAGAAAATAATAAATAATATTATACCTAAATATTAAAAATTAAATGTATGTAGAAAATAAGTATTTATGAGTATAAATATTATAATAAAAATATTAAGTATTTTTTTATATATTTACAAGTTATTTAAGAAAATAAGTTCTATTTATAAAAAATAAACTATTTTTATGTGAAAAAAATAATAAAAAAATAAAATAAAAGTGTGAAAATAAATAAATCATTTTTTGGTATTTTTTATCATTAAGAAAAATAAATGAAAGTATTAAATATAAAAATATGAAGAAAAATACAAAAATATAAAAAGTTAGCCAGGGGGTGTAAATAACAAGTCAGGGGGGTGGGTTTAGTGAAAACAAAAAGGCCAAAGCTGCCAAAAAGCCCATAAGCCACTTCGTCCCTGTCCTTGGTCTTCTTCTTCGCGCGTTTCATTTCAAACCTGTAACTCTCACATGCTTGCATAAAAACAAAAACTCATAACATGAAACATGTGGCATTTGAGCTCACGATTCCAACCATATAAATTTGTAACCTAACTCTAAAAGATCAAGGAGAATTTTGGAACCCCTAATTCGTGACCTAAAAATTTCAGCATTTTCAATCTTCAAATTCTCTTAGCACAAGTAATATAAATGAAAAGTATGGATATGTACAGCTTTGTCATGATAAGGGCTACATTTTTTCTTCACAAATCGTGGCTTGAAGTTGCCTATTCAGAGAGATAGAGTTTAAGAAATTACCTCATTCAGCTGGATTTGTGTAGGACAATGTAGGGACTTTAATGGAGGCCTGGTGATTGTTTAAGCTTCCTTGAACTTCCCTGAACCTATTCCAATGCTTAGCTTGCTCTGAGGATGGCTGAAACTCTCTGGACAGGTCAAGCTGTAAGCTTCCAAAGTGAAAATGGTGGATGCTGAAACAGGGGTTACAGAACCAGGGTGATGGCTTGGATTGCTTTGGTATGATGTTTATGAGATGCTTGAAGTGTTTAAACACAAAACGCACGAGCCAAATGAGAGTTGGCTATGGTTTTGCAGATTCTGAGTATTTTGGCAGAAATTTGGTGTTTTTGAGTTTGAGAGTGTTTCAGGTTCAATGCCAGCGTTCTAAGCCTTGTAACAAGTTTGTATATTTATATAGAAGTGATACAAAGTTAGCTCTTCACTAGCTGTGCAAGCCTTGGACCTTTTTGCAACTTTCCTTGCATTTTAAGTAAAGTGAAGTGACTAATCACACATGCTTGTACTGGCTAGCTTGGAGGCTGATAAGAGTTGGTATACATTGCTTGAGACCTGTAGAAATTGCTTGTACCAAAGGGACATGTTCAATGCTCAAGATTGACAAAGTTGCAAAAGTTCAACTTTATGAAAATGGCATTGTAACCTTTTGGCCAAAAATGGAAATGCATCTTGTGTAAAGCTTCAAAAGAAAAGATAATGCCTTTAGCCTCTGAGTTTGCATTTAATTATGGAGTGCATAGAAATATTAGGACCTGTAAAGCAAGATACAACCAGTATAAATGTGATTTGCAACTTGATGCTATGTGAAAAATGGCTTGAACAAAAGTGAGAAAATGCTAACTTCCCTTCTTCGATTCTCCCTACTCAAAAATTATCTTGGAGAGTTCTTGGACATTTTGGAAATCTTGAAATGTGCTATATAATCCATCTTTGAAATTAAATTTTAGATACCTATTGGAAATAGGTGAAAAATGTCCATGAAGTTGGGTCCAAAACCTGCCTAAATTAGGGCAAAATTTCACTAAGTTAAGAAGTTCATGGACCTATATTCACAAATTCATAACTTGAGATCCAAGCATATTTTGGGAAAAGTTAGTGAAGCAAAGTTTAAGATTTCATGGAGGACTACAACTTTAATGTTGGAAGTTTTCTTTGAATACAAATGCATCATGGTGAAAAAGTGGTGAAAAGTTGGGAAAAAAATAAGAAAATTTTTATACTTAGAAAAATTCTAAGTTATGAAAATTTTCAAATTAAAACCCTAATTTTCAATTTTGGGTTTCTTGGTGAACAAGTTTCATATTTTGACATATCTTGATGAATTATGACCCTTGGTACTTGATTTTGACCAAAAAGTCAAAGTTTGACTTTTCAGTGTACAATTGACTTTTGATCAGTTGACTGCAAAATTCATCTGTCAATCCAATGAACTTGAGATCTTTTGAACCATGTAATTAGGTAAAGATGATTCCATTGAATCCTTGAAATCATGTTTGAACTCAATTGGTCATTGGCTAGGTTAAAAATCAGAAATTGCCCTTTCTCAGTCAAAACCCTAATTTTGACCATTTTGCCCTTTTGATGATTTGATCAAATTTCTTGAGGAGTTGTGATCCAAACTTGATCAAATGGTACATATGAGTCTAAAATGTTGATATGGATAAAAAATTATGAAGTTTGACTGTAAATTGGCCATGGTTGACTTTTTCCCCAATACAGCTTATTTTTAGGTCAACTGTCCAATTGACTGATCAAAAATGTGGTTCAAGGGTTGAAACTTAACATAAGAAATCTTAGGGGTCCAAGATGATGTATGAAAGTCACATGAAGTATTGGTGGTCCAAAAATCCTTGTGCAAACTCAAACCCTAATTTTGGGTGATCAGTGCAAGATGAGATGTCTTGAGCTGACCAAACCCTAATCTTGTCTTGAGTCTAAGAAGTCTTGTGAGAAAAATCATGATAAATGAGAGGGAAAATTTTGGGGTACAACAAATTGGGATAACATGTATCTTTTAACTATAAAAAGGTGCAAATGTCGACTTAAATTGACTTTTGGTCAACTTAAATACGACTAATAATGCGAATGCGGTGAATGAATGACTTAGAGGAAAATTGGGGTATGACAAGTTCCACATCACTTATTTTTGTAAAGGAAGATGGAGTCCAAGACTATATATAGAATTAAAGTTTTTCCAACTCCAACATCACTTAGTTTAGTGATAGAAGAGAGAATTCAAGGCTATATATATGATTCAAATTATTCTTTACAAGATGTACCCGTCAAAAACACTTTAAGCTTGTATTTGATTTTTTTTTCTCTTATACTCTTGTGTGATACGGTGGGAGAACTGACTTGAGGTTTTGTGTTTGTGTTCGCAAAATGTTTCGGTTTAACAAGAGTCACCACCGACTTTTTATTTTATCCAAAGGAAAGGTCAAAAAGCACAGAAAAGACCTTTGAGATGTTTTCTTGGGTTCGGGGGGTAGATTATGAAAGGGAAGGTATAAGCATCCTTTTCATCAATGGTTATCCATGGGCTCTTAATTATTTGTTTAGATCACTTGCTTTTGCTTTTCAATTGTTTGAAATAGTGCTTTGTGTGTGGTTTTGAAAAATATTTTGAAAAGAGGCCATCATTGTGGAAAACTTTGTAATGATTCTTGTTTGAATATATATAAAGGTGTATTGTCTTTTGAAAAGATGTTTCAATGTTTGAAAGTTTGAAAGTTTTTTTTGGGAGATGTTTTGAAATTGTGTTGTGAGGTTTGTTTGAAAATAGCAAGGATGTTTTTTGCATGTTTTGATCAAGTAACTAAGAGTTGTCTACCATATCTTACTCAAAGATCTTTCCTACACATTTTTAACCCTTTTGACAGTGTTGTTTTACCATTGCATTTGGTAAACAACCTTATATTTGGATGTTAAATGGGACAAGCGCGGGTCATCGTATGGACCATGATAGCAATTGTGTTAAGTATCTTTATCAAATTTTTGAGGGACTAGATCATTTTGTATAGGCAACCAAGATAGCGTCATCGAGGGACTATGATCTTTTGTTTTGTTTTTGTTTTGCCAAGATACTCAACATGCGTAACATGGCCATTTAAAAGGAAACAAGTGGATGAAACCCTAGGGGTGCATGTGTGCATTGTGTATTGTTTTCATGCTTTTTTGTCTTTGTATTAGGTCAAACTATTAGTTTTGATTTTGGATTTTTGCATACAAACCCTAATCTCTAACATGGCATATTTGACAGTATAAAGTGCGTAAAATAAATCTACACTATTACAATATTGATATGGGGAGGGGGATACAATTCTTGAATGGGGGTTATTTTGCAAGAAATTAAAACCCTAATATTTACTATTACATCCAAATTGAATAAATAGTACAAATAAATAAATAGGCAAGTATTTAAATGGTCAATTAAATAAATATGCAAAATATTATGAATATGCAAAGAAAATGTTTTTTTTGTTTATTTTTATGTATGCAAAAAATAAAATATTTAATGTATTGAAAAAAAGTTATTATTATTTTGGTTAAGGATAAAACCCTAACTTTTGTTTTAAGAAAATATATTTATTAACATTATTTATTTATGTATAAGAAAATAAATATAAATATACAAAGATATTTAAGAAATAAAAGCACGTGGAAAAATATTATCTTATATGTATAAATAATAAAATAAAAATATACAATATCTCTAAAATATTAATTTGTTTTTATTAAAGAGAAATAAAAATATATACTAATTAAAAAAGTTATTTTCATGCTAGAAAAATAAAATAAAAATACAAAAATAAATGTGAAAATTTATAAAAATATTTTTGGTATTTTTTATGTTTAGAAAATATAAAATAAAATCAGAAATGAAAAATAAAAAGAAAAATATAAACAAATAAAGAAATGGGCCAGGGGGTGCAGTCAGCAATGCAGGGGGTTCCAAAAACAAGAAGCAAAAGCCTGACCCAATTCCAAGCTTCATCTTCAACCTTGGCTCAAAAATACACGCGCCTGTACAAAATATCCAAATCCTGCATACGTGCTCTAATGCAAAAACTCATAACATTAAAGTTGTAGCATTTTTCAAGACGATTTCAACCATATAAGAAACTTAGTCTAACTCTCAAAGACCAGAGATAATTTCTCTGGCCCTAATTTTTAACCTAACTTTTTTAGGATGTTCATGAATCAAATTCTCTTAACATGTTTAACTTAAATGAAAACTGAGCATATGTACAGCTTCATGGCTATGAGTACTACATTTTTTATTCACAAACCTAAGCCTAATGATTCCTAAATAGAGAGATAGAAAGTTGACAAAAACCTGTTTCAGTTGAACTTGTGTATGGTAATGTGGAGCTTTTCAGTGAGGCCTGAGATGTTTGGGAGCTTGCTTGAACTTCCTCTGACCTTCCCCAATGCCTAGTTTGCTTTGAATGTGCTTGAACAAGCTTGTAGAACTCAACCTGCACAAGCTGAAAACAAAAACGGTGAAGCTTGCAAATGGAGTTACAGTCAGTGTCTATGGGTTGGGATAGCTTGGATAGGTTATATGGAATGTGTTTGAACAAGTTTGGGGCAAAATGCACGAGCAACTTGTGAGATAGAACTCAAAGTGCAGAAGCTGCCCTGTTTTGTAAGAGGGAGGTGATTTTGTGTTTTGGAAGGTTTGAGGGCTCAATGGCTCGTGTTTATGGCTCAAGGGAATGCACAAAACTTGTTTCCAAAGCTTGCAAGGGTTGGTTATATCAGATGTTCAAGTTGTGGTGTATTGACAAGTTTCTTGTATTTTAAGCAAAATTAAGGAATGATGCAAGACACGCCTGTACAGGCTATCTACCAGATTACACCTTGTGATGTTGGCCCCTCAAGTTTGTGGATATTGTTTGCTGCACCAGATCTTGTTCAAGGCTCAATGATTCTATTTGACATAAAGCAAATTTGACAAAAATGGCAATGTTGCCTTTTTGCTATTTAAGGATTAATCTCTTGTGTAATCCTCCCATGACCAGAACAAAGCCTCAAACAAATAGATTTGAATTTAATTATTGAGTATGGAATGGTTTTGGGACCTGTAATCAAGTACAAACAAGGCTGATTAGAGTTTGCAACTTGTATCACTAAGAAAATGCCATGGATCAAAAGTGAGTTTTTGCCAACTTCAAGCCTTCGATTCTCCCTAACCACAAATGATTTTGGAGAGTTCTTGGACATTTTGGAAATCTTGTAACATTCTCTACAATCCATATTTGAAATGCATTTTGATATTCCAAGTGGAACTAGGTGAAACATTGCCATGAAGATAGGTCAAAATCCTGCCTAAACTAGGGCAAAATTTCACTAAGTTAAAAGTTTCGTGGACCCTTATTCCAAAAATCATAACTTGAGATCCAAGCTTCTTTTGAGAAAACTTTGTGAATAAAAGTTGTAGATTTTGTGGAGGACTACAACTTTCATGTTGAAAGTTTTGTTTGAATCCAATTGCATCATGGTGAAAATGTTGGGCAAAGTTGGGAAAAATTAAGAAAATTTCATAACTTAGAAAAATTCTAAGTTATGAAATTTTTTCAAACTTAAACCCTAATTTGCAAAATTGGGTTTCTTGATGAAAAAGTTTCATGTTTTGACATATCTTGATGAAAAATGACCCTTGGCACTTGATTTTGACCAAAAAGTCAAAGTTTGACTTTTCAGTGTAGAGTCAAATTTTGATCAGTTGATTGAAAAATTCATCTGTCAATCCAATGCAATTGAGATCTTTTGAACGTTGTGAATAGGTCAAGATGATTTAATTGAGTCCTTGAATCCATGCTTGAACCTAAATTGCCATTGGCTAGGTTAAAATATCAGAAATTGCCCTTGTGCAGTCAAAACCCTAAAAATGACCATTTTGCCCTTTTGATGATCTGATCAAATTTCTTGAGGAGTTGTGGTCAAAACTTGATCAAATGGTTCATAGGAGCCTAGAATGTTGATGTGGATCAAAATTTATGAGGTTTGACTGTAAATTGGCCATAGTTGACTTTTTCCCCAATACAACTGATTTCTAGGTCAGTTGTCCAATTGACTGGGCAAAAATTTGATTCAAGGCTTGAAACTTGGTAGAGGCAATCTTATAAGTCCAACATGAAGTATTAAAGTCACATTGAGCATTAGAAGTCAAAAATTCCTTGTGCAAACTCAAACCCTAATTTAGGTCATCAGTGCAAGGAGATGTCTTGAGCAGAGCAAACCCTAATCCTGTCTGGAATTCAAAGAGTCTTGTGATGAGAAATATTGATAAAATGAGAGGGAAAATTTTGGGGTACAACAGCTGCCCCTGTTAAATCTTCTTGAACCTGAAGAGTTAGATTGGCGAGTTCGCCTTTCGTGACTCGAAGGTAAAAGAAAATTGGACACTAGAGTGCCCGTAAATTTGCACTCGTCAGAGTAGTTGAGGGAATGAGCTTAAAGATTCCATTTGGAGATGTAATTGAATATCGCCGGAGATGGGCTTAAAGATGCCATCCAAGAAAGTGATCGCATAAGAGATTCCTTTGCGAGAGCCCGCATACCTGTTGTTGAGGATGGCTATGCCGGGGGAATGCTGGTTTCTGTCATGGTAGAAATAGAGCTTCAGTCGTCTGTTATTCTACTGGGGAGTCATCTCTTGGTTGAAGAGGTGACAGTGAACTGCTATCTGGTCAACACCCAGGCTTCGCAGTCTTTACTTCCTATCTGGTCAACATCCAGGCTTCAGAGGGAAATCAAGTGGTTATCCGGTCGCCTCCGGTTTTCCCTTTGATTTTGGGCCTACTAATATCAGGTTGAATCCGGGGTTCAAAATAATTGGCCGAGTAAACTGTTATTTGGTCAACGTCCAAGCTTCACAGTATACCTTACTGTTATCTGGTCAACATCCAGGCTTTACAGTCTTGTATTGCTATCTGGTCAACATCCAGGCTTCACGATACTTTACTTCTTATCTGGTCAACATCCAGGCTTCAGAAGAAAATCAAAATGGTTATCCGGTCGCCTCTGGTTTTCCCTTTGATTTTGGGGCCTACTAATATCCGGTTGAATCCGAGTTTCAAAGTAATTGGCCGAGTAAACTGTTATTTGGTCAACGTCCAAGCTTCACAGTATACCTTACTGTTATCTGGTCAACATCCAGGCTTCACAGTCTTGTATTTCTATTTGGTCAACATCCATGCTTCACGATACTTTACTTCTTATCTGGTCAACATCCGGGTGTTAGAAGAACTTGCAGGGGATTCTACTATTTTTCGGTTGATCTCCGGGCTTCACTATAGTCAAGATAAAATCTGGTCGAATCCAGGTTTTATAACTGGAACAGGAATCTGCCCCTTGATTTGAGTAAGCAAACAAGAGAGCATCCGTGTCTGGAGCCTCTCTAAGCCATTTTCTGAGCTTTGATCATCTGTTTTAGGTAGCTGTTAATTTTATCCTAAAAAGGGTAAAAGGTCAACTGAAACACAAATGCTATGTTGCATGAAATGTATGATGCAATATATGTGTTTTATCAATGTTCATGATTTATGAATGTAATGTATGTGCATGTAAGCTGATTAGCTGTTTTGCTGAGGAAAATAAATCCTGGATAGTTGGAGATAATAAAATATTTGACTGCTGTCGGGGAAAATAAATCCATGACCACTGCTGTAGATTCAAAATCTTTGACAACCTCTGTGGGGAGAAGCCATACTGCTGGGGGAGATCAAGAGTTTGGGTTGTAGGCCAATCTACTGGGGACTTCAAAAATGAGAATCTCCGTTCCGTTGGGGTATCAGGGGAAAACTGAATGGTTTCCGCTGGGGATTGGTAGATCAAAGTTTCCTTTCTGCTGGGGATCTTAATGACGTGCCGATTTGATCGTGGCGACTTCACTGGGGAAGAATAACTCTCTGGGGAATTATTTGGTTTTAAAGCGACTCTTTAAGGACAATGGAGGAAACTGGATGGTCTCCACTAGTGTTCAAAGGCTGAAGGTTTGGCTCCATTTGGGAAGAAAGTTTCATCTTCTCGGAGGGTTTAAAGTTTAAAGTTTTGCTCCGTTGGGGATTGGGATTTTGAAAACTCAACCCTGATGGGGATTTTTGACTTAACTCCGCTGGGGATATGGATGATGTGCTGCAGGGGACTCCTCCTGGAATAGCCTAAAGACATCTTCCTATACTTTCATCCTATCAGTAACTATTCTTTCTCATTTCATTTTAGTTAATAAGCAGTGATTATATTCAAATGCATATGCTCATTTAATAAATCATTGGACGTTTTCAAATAAAACACAAGTATAAAAAAGAAAGGAAAGGCAAACAATTTTCTGCACTTTGAAGTATCTTGTCCATTCGTTGCTTCGTTCGCAGATGGTTGGATTGATAGGAAACTTGGAGCTTGTCCATGAAGAGATTATCCTTAAAGTGATTCGACAAGACATAGTCATACGCTTTAATTCCATAACTTTTGCCTGGATCGCCCTTTCGGGTTTTCGATCCACCGGGAAACCCTTTTTTGCCCAAGTCGCTCTTTCGGGTTTTCAACTTGTCGGGTGTACATATTTTTTTTGTTTATCCCTAATTTTTGCCTGAACCGCCCTTTCGGGTTTTCGATTCACCGGGATGCCCATTTTTGCCCAAGTCACCCTTTCAGGTTTTCAACTTGTCGGGTCGTTTATGCGTAGTATCTTTTGACTATGGCTGCGTTCGCAGGGTGCGGCAGATCGTCGCCGTCCATGGTGGTTAGAATCATAGCCCCACCAGAAAAGATGTTCTTGATCACAAATGGTCCTTCGTAAGTAGGAGTCCATTTGCCCCTGGGATCACTTTGCGGCAAGATGATTCGCTTGATTACAAGGTCCCCGACTTGATATACTTGTCTCTTGACTTTCTTGTTGAAGGCCTTGATCATACGTTTTTGATATGCCTGACCATGGAAAACAACAATATGTCTCTTTTCGTCAATCAAGTTAAGTTGATCGAGTCGGATTTGAATCCAATCGTCTTCACTCAAACCAGCATCTTTCATGATTCTCAAGGAGGGAATCTGAACCTCGATGGGTAAAACAGCCTCCATGCCGTATACCAAAGAAAAGGGTGTTGCCCCAGTTGAAGTGTGTGCCGTGGTACGGTACCCGGGCAGAGCAAACGGTAACATCTCATGCCAGTCTTTGTAGGTGACTGTCATCTTTTGAATGATCTTCTTGATATTTTTGTTCGCAGCTTCGACAACACCATTCATCTTAGGCCGATAGGGAGATGAATTGTGATGTTGAATCTTGAACTGCTCGCACAAAGCGGTGATCATAGTATTGTTCAAATTTGTACCGTTGTCAGTGATGATCCTGTCGGGGATACCATACCGACATATGAGGTTCTGCTTGATGAAGTGGGCAACAACATTCTTTGTAACAGATGCGAAGGACGCTGCTTCGACCCACTTGGTAAAGTAATCAATGGCCACCAGGATGAAATGGTGTCCATTGGATGCTGTAGGCTTGATCTCTCCAATCATGTCGATTCCCCACATTGCGAATGGCCAAGGAGCCGTTAAGACATTGAGAGGCACTGGAGGAATATGTACCTTGTCCGCATAGATTTGGCATTTGTGACAAGTACGGGAATGTTGATGACAATCCGCTTCCATGGTAGACCAGTAATAGCCTGCCAGTAGAATCTTCTTAGCTATCGTATGACCGCTTGAGTAGGTTCCGAAGGTGCCATTATGTAGTTCAGCCATGATCTGCTCAGCTTCAACCTTGTCCATACAGCGGAGTAGGACACAATCAAGATTGTTCTTATATAGGATAGCATTGCTCAGAAAGAACTTGGCCGCAAACCTCCTTAAGAACTTTTTGTCGTTGACTGAAGCTCCTTCAGGGTATTCTTGTGCTTCGAGATACCTTTTGACGTCATGAAACCACGGTCGGTCCACCACTTCTTCGGTATTAATCTCGTGACAATGTGCAGGTTCGTCCATTCATTCAATGGTGATTTGAGGTGCCTCATTTTCCCAGTTAAGTTTAAACATGTAGGACATTGTTTCTAGAGCATCCGCTAGCTGATTCTCTTCTCGCGGGAAATGCTCGAAGGTGATCTGCTCGAAGTATGGTAACAATGTCAGGACATGTTCTTTGTAAGGGATGAGGTTTGGATGTTTAGCGGCCTTGAGACCAAAGATACAAGCTTCATATTCGGCCATGTTGTTGGTGCAGCTAAAGCAGAGTCTAGCAGTGAAAGGTGTATGGCAACCTTCTGGAGAAATAAGTACTGTGCCGATACCGTTTCCAAGTGCGTTGGAGGCACCATCAAAGTACAGAGTCCATCGGGATCCTTGTTCAGGTCCGTCATACGGTCTGTTTTCTTCAACGTTGCTCAAAGTCATGATATCCTCTTCGGGGAAGTCGAACCTCATAGATTGGTAATCTTCGACAGCTTGATGGGCCAAATGATCAGCTAGCACACTTCCCTTTATAGCTTTTTGGGTTGTGTACTGTATATCATATTCAATGAGGATCATCTGCCATCTAGCGATTCTTCCGGATAAAGCAGGCTTCTCGAAGATGTACTTGATCGGATCCATCTTAGAGATCAACAAAATGGTATGAGTCAACATATACTGCCTTAGCCGGCGAGAAGCCCATACCAAAGCGCAGCAAGTTTTCTCGAGCAGTGAGTATCGGGTCTCACAGTCGGTAAACTTTTTGCTAAGGTAATAAATGGCATGCTCTTTTAGGCCAGACTCGTCATGTTGGCCCAATACGCACCCCATTGAATTCTCCAGGACAGTCAGATACATGATTAAAGGCCTTCCTTTGACGGGTGGCATCAAGATAGGAGGTTCCAAAAAATACTCCTTGATTCTATCGAAAGCAACTTGACAATCATCATTCCATTTAACCACCTGATCTTTCTTCAGCAGCTTGAAGATTGGTTCACAGGTAGATGTTAGGTGAGAGATGAACCTTGCAATGTAGTTTAGGCGTCCCAAGAAACCTCTGACCTCCTTCTCAGTGCGAGGGGAAGGCATTTCTTGTATATCTTTGACTTTGGCAGGATCAACCTCAATGCCTTTGTTGCTGACGATGAATCCCAAGAGTTTACCGGACCTGACTCCAAAAGTGCACTTGCTAGGGTTCAGTCTGAGCTTATATTCCTTTAATCTGACAAACAACTTTTGCAGATGGTCGAGGTGTTCTTCTTCTATTTGTGAACGTGCTATCATGTCGTCTACGTAGACTTCAATCTGATGATGTATCATGTCATGAAACAAAGCTACCATGGCTCGCTGATAGGTTGCCCCGGAATTCTTCAGTCTGAATGGCATCACTTTATAGCAGAAGATACCCCACTGCGTAACAAAAGTAGTCTTCTCCATGTCTTCGGGGGCTATTTTAATCTGGTTGTACCCTAAAAACCCATCCATGAAAGAGAATACCTTATGTTGAGCTGTATTGTCAACCAAGATGTCAATGTGCGATAGTGGAAAGTCATCTTTAGGGCTAGCCCTATTTAAGTCTCTGTAGTCCATGCACATTCTGACTTTGTCGTCCTTCTTAGGCACGAGCACAATGTTAGCAACCCATTGCGGATAGGAAGTAACAGCAAGAAAGCCAGCATTGAACTGTTTCATCACTTCAGCTTTGATCTTTTCGGACATGTCGGGCCTCATTCGGCGGACTTTCTGTTTGATTGGTGGACAGTCTTCTCTTGTAGGGAGACGGTGAACCACAATGTCTGTATCCAGTCCCGACATGTCTTCATAGGACCAGTAAAAGATCTCAACATATTCATTCAACAGTTGAACTAAACGCTCATTGACACTTGGCTCTAGGTTGGCACCCACCTTAACCTCTTTTCTGTCTTCCTCTGTTCCCAAGTTGATAGTCTCTAAAAACTCCCCGTGAGGTAGAATAGCCCTTTCTTCCTATTGTAGAAGTCTAGCCAACTCTCCAGGCACTTCACAGTCTTCATCACCTTCGTACTCGGCATGATTGACCAGATCTTCAGAGTCACTGAAGGCCATAGCAGAATTGTTACTCATGGAATCCGGAGAGGACGGGTACCTGCATTTTGTGAGTGTGGGTGTGTGTAAGGGATAGCCACCTTTAAACAAATAAAATGTAAAAAGAAAGAAAATGAACATAAAAGTTTATATATGAAAAAGTCCATGATTCATTAAAAATGGCATATGAAGATGAAAAATCAAGCCCTTACAAATGGACCTATATGCCCCGGGTAAGGCATAAGGCAAAAAGTGTACGAATTGTTTTAAAATTATTACAGACCAACGGAGAATGTTCAAAAGATAAATTACTGATTGATGAAAGTAATGCGAACGAAGTCTTTCGCCTCCCAGTTGTTCAGTCCTCCTTCAATAATTGGAAAGATCTAGTCTTCAAAATTTCTTTCTTCTTCATTATCTTCTAAAGCATGAATTCCATGATGAGTGATATTCAATGGCGGTCCTCCATCCCGGGAGCGACTCACAACCTTCTGACTAGCAGCAGTGAAACCCAAGCCGAACTTATCTGTCTTGTAAGGAAAATCTGGCAGTTGACCCCATACTGTGCTTCCTCCTTCCTCGATCACAGCCTTCGCATCTTTAAGGGATGACATCCGGGACACAAGCTTGTTAATGATGGGTACAAAAGTCGTTGTCTTAGCTGTCACAACTTCAGGAGAAACCTCTTCAAAGTGTTGGAAAGGTGTTTCTATGAATTCACCATCTAACTCCACATAGCGGAAAGAGTTAAGGTGGCTTATCATATACTCGTCCTCACCATGAACTGTCACAATTTTCCCCTGGACTGGGTACTTAAGCTTTTGATGCAGAGTGGATGTAACGGCCCCAGCATGATAAATCCATGGTCTTCCTGACAAGCAAGAGTAGGAGGGACGGATATCCATGACATAAAATGTGGAGTGGAAAGTTTCAATACCCACTTTAATTGGGATGTCCACCTCCCCGTGGACCATCCGCTTAGAAACGTCAAAGGCTCTTACAATGATATTGCTGGGCTTTAAAGTCAAACCTTCACAGTCCAATATGTCCAATGCTTTCTTTGGCAGGACATTTAAAGACGACCCGATGTCAACCAGAACGTGAGCAAGTGTGGTCCCTCTGCATTCCACCGAGATATGCAGCATATCATTATGCTTTCTTCCCTTAGATGTTAGATCGACATCAGAGAAGCCAAGACCATTATCGGCTGTAAGGCTAGCTACACACTCTTGAAACTGATCCAAAGAAGTTTCTTGAGGAACGTGCACCGTCTTTAGGAATTTGATCAAGGCTTTGGCATGAGCCTCAGAACAGAGTAATAGGGCCAGCATAGAGATTTTTGAAGGGGTTTGCCCCAGCTGCTCTACGACATCATAGTCGCTCTTCTTAATTATTTTTAAAATCTCCTCCATTTCTTTTTGGGTGGTTTCAGGAATGACCAAAGGCTGAGCCCTCGTCCTGACGGGCACTTCTTGGATCCCCTTACCTTTATCAACAGTAACAGTAGAGGGTACAACTTCGGGAGTAACAATTTCTTCAATAACTAGACTTCGCACAAATATCTTGACTGGCACAGGAGTAACCTTAGGAGCACTTGAGGGTCCGAAGATTGCCTTTGGAGGAGTATTCTACGGAGAGAAGATTCTTCCTCTACGAGTGATCTTACTTGTCCCCGCAATATTTCCTATGTCAGGAGTGTCTTCATCGGAATTCTCTTTAACTGATTCGATCTTCTTAACACCGTGGTAGAAGATCTCTCCTCCATAATTCCACGGTATTGTCTTGTTGGACTTGTATGGGATAGGCCCCGACATTGTTATCTTCAGAGGTACAAACTTTGGATCAGGTGTAATCTTAACAGGTCTTTTGGAGACCTTGGAAAGATTGTCGGAAATGGTGATCATAGCAACATCATTGATTGGAGTAACAGGAGTAACAAGAGTTTTCTTGAAGAGGATTTCTTGACTATCCATCAGGCGTTGGATGCCTGACTTCAATAGAGGACAGTCGGATTGCAAGGTCGAACAAAGGTAACAATCTTTTTCACAGCCTGGGAAAATCCCGGCTTTCAACAGATTCATCTTGATCATTGGCAATGGAGTCATTAAGTCTTCGACAACAGCAACATAAAGATCTTCTACAATAGCATGGACATTGTGACCATGTTTTGGCATTGGAGCGGATATCACATTAGGTTTTTCAGGTACGTCAAACTCTACCTCCTTGGCATCTATTAAATCTTGGATCTTGTTTTTGAGGGCCCAACAGTTGTTGGTATCGTGCCCTATGATGTCTGAATGGTAAGCGCATTTAGCGTTGGCATGGTAAAAAGGAGAAGTTGTATTCGAATTTTGTGGTGGCTCTCTCAAGGTTGTAAGGTTTAACTTTAAAAGATGGGGGAGAACCTGGGCAGGCGCCATGTTTATTTTGGTGAATTGTCTAGCAGGCCTTCCCCCTCTTGGTTGGTTGGTTCTGGGTTGACTGCTTCGAGATTGATCGGCTGCGGAATTCTGAATCATCACAGCCCCTACCGCTGGTCGACGTTCGAATCTTCCTTAATTTCTCTGGGAGTAAATAGCTGAGACCTCTTTCTTGGCTGGAAAAGTTTTCTTGATAGCAGCGGAAGCAGATGCATCCTTCTGAATTTTACCGCTCTTAATGCCAGCTTCGACTCTTTCACCAGTCAGAATTAGTTCGGTGAACCCGACAGATGAGCTCCTGATCAAGTGATTGAAAAATGGACCTGACAGAGTCCCCAAAAACATATCAACAAGTTCTCTTTCAGACAATGGTGGTTGCACCCTTCCAGCCAAGTCCTGCCACTTCTGGGCATACTCCTTAAAGCCTTCATTAGAGACCATACCCATACTCTATAGTTGAGTACGAGTAGGTGCTAAATCTGCATTATATTGATATTGTCTGTAGAAGGCAGCAACCAAATCCTCCCAGTTATGTACATCAGATCTTTCAAGCTGGTAGAACCAATCTAATTGCGTACCCGACAAACTATCTTGAAAAAATTGGACCCATAGATTCTTATCAGAAGAATGAGGTTGGATCTTTCTGACGTAAGACCGCAGATGCATCTTCGGACAAGACAAACCATCGTATTTAGAAAATGTAGGCACCTTGAATTTAGGGGGAATCACAATCCCAGCAACCAACCCTAGCTCTTCGAAATCCAGCCCAGGTACTCTTTGTACCTCCATGGCTGCCAGCCGATCTTCCAGATTCTTATACTTATCGTCTGCAGGAGGGTACTGCTGCTCAGAGTAATCTCCATCCTCTTCTTCTTCGTACTCGAAGGGCACTGCAACTCCCTTTCCTTTGCCAACCCCTTCATCAGACGTCGAGGGGAAATCCAGGACTCTTCTAGCTTGGTTCTCAAATCTTCTTCCCATAGTGACCACACCAACTCTTTTCTTTTTGTTTTTCTCCTTTTATTTTTCTTTTTCCTTCTCTAACAGTGCTTTAAGGTCCTCTTGACCCTTTGCCAAGGTCATGAGGAGTTGTTGGAACTGCGAATTCTGTGCTTGTAGATCTTTGACTGTCTGCTCTATATCCATCTTGCTGAAATAAACAGCATAGAGATAAGGAAACCTGGTATGAAGACCTGTTTATGCATATGATGAATGATATGTATTCATGTAATGCATTCAAGGATTCAGAAATTCAAATTTGTTGCAAACAAAAAGAACACACGTCATATTAATAAGAAGAACTTTGTTAGTACATAAATTCCCCATGGGCGAGATAATGCAAAATTCTAATGCAAAAAGACGTTGCGCATCCTCTTTGCTTCTATGTAGGTGTTGAGATTCTGTTCTTCGTGAAGTCGACGAGTAAGTTCCAAAACCTTCTTCTCATTGGCGTAAAAGTCGGCTTCAAAAGTATTCCGTTCTTCCTTGAGCTGTATCCAACTCTTTTGCAATTCTTCCAATGATGTTGGCATGTTAGGATGTAGGAGGGTGTATGGAGCCTCTCCTTCCATAACAGGCTCTTTGATCATAGGCATAATGTAGGGGTAAGGCATCATAAGACTCTAGGCGCGGGCTCGTACCCACTTGAGGTAAGGCTCAAGGGGGAAGGAATTCTTGTGTCCTAGGGTCTTACTGTCCACTTTGTTGGGCATCCTCCAAGCTCGGATAAACCTTTGTCGAAGTCCTTGAGTGTCGTTGTCGAAGTTAAAAACTAAGTCTGGAATCAGCATGTCATGAGGGCCATCCCTTCGGGCATACCCAAATTGTCTCAGAGCCAAGCAGGGGTTGTAGGTAATGCCTCCCCTAATGCCAAGTAGTGGGACATTAGGGAATTCCCCACAACGATCAATGATGATGACATTTTCTCTGGACTGAGAACACCAATGAACATCAGAATGTGTAAGAGTCATCAATCGTTATGACCACCTCAAGCCTTGCTCATTCTTCAAGACTGATTGAGGAAGGTGAGAAATAAACCACCTTGCTAGAAGAGAATACAGCACATGAGAACACCTCTTTTCCTCATTGTTCGTGTGTAAAATGAGTGGAGGATGTCCCCAAGCAATGTAGGCATAGGATTCCGAGATATGAAAATCTTGACAGCATTCACATCTATAAGCTGATCAGGGTTTGGGAATAAGACCAACCTATAGATGAGAAGTGCTACAATCTCCTCAAAAGCTTGCAGATCTAGAGAATTCCAGCATTCTTGTGCCTTCTCAAACAGAAACTTTGCCAAGAAACCCTTGACACCACTTCTGGTTTCCCAATGACCTTTGATATCAGATGGTTGCAAGTGTAGGGCTTGAGCAACATCTTCAGGCTTTGGTTCTCTTTCCGTACCGTTGTAGGGTAGTTGATGGAGAATAGGAATCCTCAGGAGTTGAGAAAATTCCTCCAAAGTAGGCACTAGTTGGTAATCAGGAAATGTAAAGCAATGGTGTATAGGGTCAAAGAACTGGAAGATAACTTTCACCATGTCTTCTTCAATGTTGGAGTTGACCAAGCTGAGAAGTCTACCATGTCTTTCACTGAAGGGAGAATTCTCTGGAATCTTGGAAGTAAGCTCCTTGAGTTGAGGAGGGATTCTCACAAGGTTGACTTGAATTGTTTTCCTGCGAAGAGATTCCATGACCTACAAAACAGGAACAAAGATGAAGATCTAAATCCTTGAAATGGTTAGTGGATGCATATGATGCTTTATGATGTTCATGATGTATGCACAAGTATATGTACAAGCAAATCACACAAGTTCCTAGTTTCAGGCTTGCATGGGGTTTCATAGGTAAGTAACCTCTTGAAGTTAGTTGGCTCAACCTGTCCTATAAATAGTAACCGGGTTCTAAGGAGCTCAATATCACTGGATTATTTTCTGTGTTCATTGTTTCAGTTTAGCCACTTAACTGGCGACCGAAATATTCCAAGAAAACAACCCTCAATGAGTGTAGTATCGAATATCTACCAACTTCGGACTGCACCAAAGTCGGTCATCTCACTACCCCTAATAAGGCCAAGATGGTCAAGTAAAGGTTCTAAAAGTCCATTAGTGCTTCATGACATCACTCAGCGGCCCCGTATTCTCTTTGATTGACTCAAAGGCTACCGGTACCCACAAATATGTCGCACTAATATAGCTATTGCTTCAACCATGTCGGTATACCCTGCACAGTTTCCACAACATATTGCTATTTACCTATGAATGTTTCCCGAAAATCCGGGTGGAAGATTCAAACCCAAACAAGAGAACCAAATGTAAAGCAATCAAAGCAAACAAGATAAGCATGTAAAAGGTGATCTAAACCCTAAGGTTACTCCACTTTTAAGATACTTCCCCAGCAGAGTCGCCAGTTCTGTGATACGGTGGGAGAACTGACTTGAGGTTTTGCGTTTGTGTTTGCAAAATGTTTCGGTTTAGCAAGAGTCGCCATTGACTTTTTATTTTATCCAAAGGAAAGATCAAAAAGCACAAAAAATACCTTTGAGATGTTTTCTTGGGTTTGGGGGGTAGATTATGAAAAGGGAAGGTGCAAGCACCCTTTTCATCCATGGTTATCCATGGGCTCTTAGTTACTTGTTTAGATCACTTGCTTTTGCTTTTCAATTGTTTGAAATGGTGCTTTGTGTGTGGTTTTGAATTTTTTTTTGAAAAGAGGCCATCTTTGTGGAAACCTTTGTAACGATTCTTGTTTGAATATATACAAAGGTGTATTGTCTTTTGAAAAGATGTTTCAATGTTTGAAAGTTTGAAAGTTTGTTTTGGGAGATGTTTTGAAATTGTGTTGTGAGTTGTGTTTGAAAATAGCAAGGATGTTTTTTTGCAAGTTTTGATCAAGTAACTAAGAGTTGTCTACCCTATCTTACTCAAAGATCTTTCCTACACATTTTTAACCCTTTTGACAGTGTTGTTTTACCATTGCATTTGGTAAACAACCTTGTATTTGGATGTTAAACGGGACTTGCGCGGGTCATCGTATGGACCATGATAGCAATTGTGCTAAGTATCTTTAGCTAATTTTTGAGGGACTAGATCATTTTGTATAGGCAACCAAGATAGCGTCATCGAGGGACTATGATCTTTTGTTTTGTTTTTGTTTTGCCAAGATACTCAACATGCGTAACATGGCCATTTAAAAGGCAACAAGTGGATGAAACCCTAGGGGTACATGTGTGCATTGTGTATTGTTTTCATGCTTTTTTGTCTTTGTATTAGGTCAAACTATTTGTTTTGATTTTGGATTTTTGCATACAAACCATAATCTCTAACATGGCATATTTGACAGTATAAAGTGCGTAAAATAAATCTACACTATTACAACATTGATATGGAGAGGGGGATACAATTCTTGAATGGGGGTTATTTTGCAAGAAATTAAAACCCTAATATTTACTATTACATCCAAATTGAACAAATAGTACAAATAAATAAATAGGCAAGTATTTAAATGGTCAATTAAATAAATATGCAAAATATTATGAATATGCAAAAAAAATGTTTTTTTTTGTTTATTTTTATGTATGCAAAAAATAAAATATTTAATGTATTGAAAAAAAATTATTATTTTTTTGGTTAAGGATAAAACCCTAACTTTTGTTTTAAGAAAATATATTTATTAACATTATTTATTTATGTATAAGAAAATAAATATAAATATATACAAAGATATTTAAGAAATAAAAACATGTGGAAAAATATTATCTTATATGTATAAATAATAAAATAAAAATATACAATATCTCTAAAATATTTATTTGTTTTTTTATTAAAGAGAAATAAAAATATATAATAATTAAAAAAATTATTTTCATGTTAGAAAAATAAAATAAAAATACAAAAATAAATGTGAAAATTTATAAAAATATTTTTGGTATTTTTTATGTTTAGAAAATATAAAATAAAATCAGAAATGAAAAATAAATAGAAAAATATAAACAAATAAAGAAATGGGCCAGGGGGTGCAGTCAGCAATGCAGGGGTGCCAAAACCAAGAAACAAAAGCCCAGCCCAATTCCAAGCTTCATCTTCAACCTTGGCTCAAAAATATGCGCGCCTGTACAAAATATCCAGATCCTGCATACGTGCTCTAATGCAAAAACTCATAACATCAAAGTTGTAGCATTTTTCAAGACGATTTCAACCATATAAGAAACTTAGTCTAACTCTCAAAGAATAGAGAGAATTTCTCTGGCCCTAATTTTTAACCTAACTTTTTCAGGATGTTCATGAATCAAATTCTCTTAACATGTTTAACTTAAATTAAAACTGAGCATATGTACAGCTTCATGACTATGAGTACTACATTTTTTATTCACAAACCTAAGCCTAATGATTCCTAAATAGAGAGATAGGAAGTTGACAAAACCCTGTTTCAGTTGAACTTGTGTATGGAAATGTGGAGCTTTTCAGTGAGGCCTGAGATGTTTGGGAGCTTGCTTGAACTTCCTCTGACCTTCCCCAATGCCTAGTTTGCTTTGAATGTGCTTGAACAAGATTGTAGAACTCAACCTGCACAAGCTGAAAAAAGAAATGGTGAAGCTTGCAAATGGAGTTACAGTCAGTGTCTAAGGGTTGGGATAGCTTGGATAGGTTATATGGAATGTGTTTGAACAAGTTTGGGGCAAAACGCACGAGCAACTTGTGAGATAGAACTCAAAGTGCAGAAGCTGCCTTGTTTTGCAAGAGGGAGGTGATTTTGTGTTTTGGAAGGTTTGAGGGCTCAATGGCTCGTGTTTCTGGCTCAAGGGAATGCACAAAACTTGTTTCCAAAGCTTGCAAGGGTTGATTATATCAGATGTTCAAGTTGTGGTGTATTTGACAAGTTTCTTGTATTTTAAGCAAAAGTAAGGAATGATGCAAGACAGGCCTGTACAGGCTATCTAACAGCTTACACCTTGTGATCTTGGCCCCTCAAGTTTGTGGATATTGTTTGCTTCACCAGATCTTGTTCAAGGCTCAAGGATTCTATTTGACATAAAGCAAATTTGACAAAAATGGCAATGTTGCCTTTTTGCTATTTAAGGATTAATCTCTTCTGTAATCCTCCCATGATAAGAACAAAGCCTCAAACCAATGGATTTGAATTTAATTATTGAGTATGGAAGGGTTTTGGGACCTGTAATCAAGTACAAACAAGGCTGATTAGAGTTTGCAACTTGTATCACTAAGAAAATGCCATGGATCAAAAGTGAGTTTTTTCCAACTTCAAGCCTTCGATTCTCTCTAACCACAAATGATTTTGGAGAGTTCTTTGACATTTTGGAAAGCTTGTAACATGCTCTACAATCCATCTTTGAAATTCATTTTGATATTCCAAGTGTAACTAGGTGAAAAATTGCCATGAAGATAGGTCAAAATCCTGCCTAAACTAGGGCAAAATTTCACTAAGTTAAAAGTTTCATGGACCCTTATTCCAAAAATCATAACTTGAGATGCAAGCTTCTTTTGAGAAAACTTTGTGAATAAAAGTTGTATATTTTGTGGAGGAATACAACTTTTATGTTGGAAGTTTTGTTTGAATCCAATTGCATCATGGTGAGAATGTTGGGCAAAGTTGGGAAAAATTAAGAAAATTTCATAACTTAAAAAATTCTAAGTTATTAAATTTTTTCAAACTTAAACCCTAATTTGCAAAATTGGGTTTCTTGATGAACAAGTTTCATGTTTTGACATATCTTGATGAAAAATGACCCTTGGCACTTGATTTTGACCAAAAAGTCAAAGTTTGACTTTTCAGTGTATAGTCAAATTTTGATCAGTTGATTGAAAAATTCATCTGTCAATCCAATGCAATTGAGATATTTTGAACCTTGTGAATAGGTAAAGATGATGCCATTGAGTCCTTGAATCCATTCTTGAACCTAACTTTCCATTGGCTAGGTTAAAAAAAATCAGAAATTGCCCTTGTGTAGTCAAAACCCTAAAAATAACCATTTTGCCCTTTTGATGATCTGATAGAATTTATTGAGGAGTTGTGGTCCAAACTTGATCAAATGGTTCATAGGAGCCTAGAATGTTGATGTGGATCAAATTTTATGAGGTTTGACTGTAAATTGGCCACAATTGACTTTTTCCCCAATACAACTGATTTCTAGGTCAGCTGTCCAATTGACTGGGCATAAATTTGATTCAAGGCTTGAAACTTGGTAGAGGCAATCTTATAAGTCCAACATGAAGTTTGAAAGTCACATTGAGCATTAGAAGTCCAAAATTCCTTGTGCAAACTCAAACCCTAATTTAGGTCATCAGTGCAAGGAGATGTCTTGAGCAGAGCAAACCCTAATCCTGTCTGGAATTCAAAGAGTCTTGTGATGAGAAATATTGATAAAATGAGAGAGAAAATTTTGGGGTACAACATCTTGTTTTAGAGTATTGTGAGAGGTAGTTAAATATTTACTTTGGAGTGTGTGTGTGTGTGTGTATTGAAGCCTTGAGGTGTTTGAGGATAGTCTATGTGTTATAACAATTTTCACATAGTGATATTCTCTGGTTGTCATTTGACAATGGTCACGTTAATCTGTTGTGTTGTTATTTTGTTCCTCTTTTTTCTCTATGTTTTGTTTTTTTCCAATAATATTTAACTTACTAAAAATTTTAACTCAAAAAATTAGAGAAATTAGTCTAGATAAAACAACTTAGTTGATAACTATGTGATCTTACCGGTTGATCAGAACCTGAAGTAGACCAATAGATGAGGTCTGCAAGGTTGTAATCGAAGAGGACGAGGGGGTGTACCTGCAAGGCACTCCGACACTCAAGTAAGTAAGAGTGCAAAGAGATATAAGAAAGAGATTAGGGTTTTCTAGGATGAATATTAGATACCTCGCCCCTACAAATGTGATGGTCTATATAGTTCCCCCTACGCTAGGCCATTGGTTCCTATTTTTGGGCCTATATATCGGGTTTCTCAAGAATAGGTAACTACCAGGAACTAGCCGTTACGACGGGCAGAGAAGTGTTTCACGGGCAAGCGCGATTTCTGGTCGTTCTTGGATGGATGTCCTCGTGTGGCTTGGCAAAATGAGGAATAGCCTATTTGAGCAGGCAAAATTAACCGTGCAGACCCTGGTGGTCAGCTGGCCAAGGCTCCTCGAGTGAGGGGCAGAAGGGATAAAGTGTCCTTTATCCTTCATGTTTTATTGAGCCACGGTTATTGGGTCGTCCTACATGCAGAAGTGAATTGGGCCCTGCTTAACCATTGGGCCAATCCAGAATAAGAGCCTTTCAAGTCGTTGCTCCTGGGCATGGGAGTGACGATTTAGAGTCAGCCTGTGTGTTGAGGAGGTGATAATGTCGTTGGCGCTTGTCATATGAGACGAGGACGTTTCAGGATGTATCTGGGGATAAGCATGTTCGGGGAGCCCAAACGTGGTTTCATGTGTTCAGTGCATGGGGAGCCGAATGGTTGATTAGACTCTGAGAGATTGCGTGCCACACCTGCATCGAGCCATGCGCTGTCATTAATGTGCAATGATGGCAGTCTAGGGGCTAGGGTTAATAATGACCCATACGCTTCCCTAGGTTGCGTGTGCGCGAGCATGTGTGCCGAGATCGCTCTATAAATAGGGCAGAAGGAAGTTCATTTACATTTTTGGCTTCTCTCTCTTCTTCCCTCTCTTTATTTATTTCTTCTTGTTGTTGCCACCGCGCACTTCCATCTATAGTCATTGCAGAGTTGTTCAACCATAATTTCAAGCTCTTCGACCATGTAAGTTCCTTGCTTCTCTTCGTTTTGTTTTATCTTTTATCTTCGTCTTTAATATAAATTCATGCGAATAGGGTTGGGCGAGTTAGGACGGGCTTTTTTTCGGCGACTTATTGGTGTCTGACGGTGGTTAAGCCACTTTCTGGTGCTATCGCTAGCGAGAGGGTGAGTATGAGCAGAGATTAGCTTGTCGTCATTATAATCCATGAATTTCTAGTGAACTCATGAGGTTTCCCATGAATGTATGAAGTTTTCGATCAATCTTCAAACTAAATTTTGGGTTAATATGTCGATGAGGCTTTCTTCGTTAGGGTTTATAGGATTTACCCATCGGGGAAGTTTTAGGTCGACCGAGCAAGATTTTGTGATGTCCTCGTTTAAGGATTGAGCAAGGGCTTTTGGTCGGGGACATTGTTCTTGTGTGTTTACACACCCTTTCGCCTGATTTAGCGGTGGAAGGGTGGATTTGATTTGATCGTCAAATTCACTTTTGTCCTCTGCTTTTCAAGTGAAGATGTCAACAGATTCCGAGGATGAAATTATAGTTGAAGAGACCGAGACTTCTTGGGAGGTTCCGCCCTCCTCAGATCCTAACGAGTGAATTTCTCTCTAGCCACGGGAGATAGCCTCTCTTTCTACCTCCTTCCCCGATTAGGCTTTTACAGTAGTAGGAGATGAAACGAGTTTGTCAAACACTGAGCAGGAGTGGAAAGTCGTGTTTCATGGGGAAAACAAGCGAATATGTTTGCTGTTTGATACTGATCGATTTCCTGTATATGAATATATTTTTAAAGAGATGAGGCTTTGGTTGCCCTTCTCAGACCTTCAGGTGGCAGTTCTTGCCCATCTGGACCTGGCGCCCTCATAGCTTAATTTGAACACATTGTCCTTCACCTGAGCATTCGAGATTGTTTGTGACTACCTTAAGATTAGGGCCATCGTTCCTCTGTTCTTCTCTTGTTTCCATCTCCAACGGTTGACGACCTCAGATGGTCTGTTCGACTGGGTTTCCTTGAAGCAGTCAAGGAAACTGTTCAACGTATACTCGGAGTCGTTCCGAACATTTAAGAACAAGTATTATATGATTATACCTGTATCTCAAAGGGACATCGACACCTTGCTCTGCTAACAGATTATGACAGATGATGATGGGAAACCCGTGCAGAGCAAGGACGATAGGAAGAGGAGACATCAAGTCTAGAGGTTCCGTTTTGCCTAGAGCCGTAATAATTTTGACCAACAGACTGACGAGTATATCATTCATCCGGACGAATTGGAGTTGGATTATTGGGCAAGCTATAATAAACCGGTGGCTTTCATCGAGAGTTTTGTCCCCGCCCAATGCATGACCAAGCGCGGTGATATCATTCTTGGCGAGGATATGGAGCCTCTGCTCGTGGATCGACTTATTAACACGAAGGGGCTCCTCAACTATACTACCTATGAGGATTCCCTTGCGCTTTTAGGTAGATTTTGTGTTGTTGTTGTCTCTTTGTTTGTTTTCTTTGTTTTACTGACTTGTCTTCGTTGCTCGTTGCAGATAAAATGCCGAACACCCACGAGCGCATAGTTAAGGAGGCAACATTTAATAAGTTGAAGCAAATGAAGAAATATGGGTTTTAGAAGAGCGTCTTGGGTGTTGTTGTGGTTCATTCTTCGACGGGCTCGGGGAGCTCTTCATCTACTCCTACCAAGGAACATCCTTCTCCTCAGCAGGTGACCTCGACCAGGAAACGTCATCGGGTTGACAGGGACATGTTGAAACGGCATAGCGGAAAGCAAAAGGTAAGTTATTACCCGGTGATATTTAGGTTATATCGTATCATGTCCATAGATATTGGTTATCGATTCACCATTCGAAAAATCATCCGTTAATGAGTTTGGGGGGAAAATAGGAAAGTAAAAGGTAAAAGTTATTAATAGGAAATAAATTCATTCTTCATAGGAGAAACTTATCAAGCATGCATATAATCCACTCCTCATAAACTTAAACATATCGACTATTTATACTCAACTTGCAATACTTGTCAATGTCATCACATGTCAAACACAACACCCACTATATCATCTCAGTGGCGATCTCTCAGCCAACCTCAATAACACAGAAGTCAACCGTACTACTCGCGTTAACGATCTCTCAGTAAACACAACCAACACAAAGGCATTAATCACAAACACCCAAGTGAATGCCAGCTCTAAATCTATCTATAGAGTCCAGAAACTAAAAGACAATCATCCTAGATAAGAATTCGAGCAGTATATATCTATAACAACCCAAATCCCAAGCACAAAGCAAAAATCCAGGACAACAATCGACAAAGATTTGTAAAGAAAATTAAATATAACACCATTGGTGACAAATATATATAAGATCAAAGTAAATACATATACAAACCCAACTAAAAGAGAATACACAAAGATAAAGAGAAATGAACCACAAACCTTCTAGTTTGTCAGCGTCGATCGAAGAGCAATCCACCCCAGATCATTCGTATGCAAGCTCCATAGTTGTTATCTAAGCTAATCCACTATAAAAATGAGGTTGATGGAATTGAGAGATCAAAAACCACACCTAAAACCATAACCAAACAAAATGAAATGAAAATTAAATGTATACAAAAATTATGTCTGCATGTGTCACCCAACGACATAAAAGCTTCGCCCGACGATGGTTACTAAACACAAGGACCAGGTTGTGCCACATACACAATTGGTCTCAAATATCTACCCTCTCTCGGCAAAGAGAAGCTTCTCTCAGTGACATCCTTATTTCTCGCCCAACGAGATGCTGGCGAGCCCAAGTCAGTAGATACTGGAAAAATGATTCAGACCTCTCGCCCCTCAGTCGCCCGGCGATGCATACGTAAAGGCTCCTCGCCTAGGCTTCGCCCAACGAGGTACACTAGAACAACAACTTTTGTTGCTCTTCCTGCATAACTCTAATGGCTCTCTCTTCTTGGCTTTATTCCTTTTTGATCCAACAATGCATCTTGGAGATTTTATTCCTCTTGCTCCAATAATGCTCAAATACTTACAAAATGAATACAAAACTATTAAATGGTACACTATATGCACAAAAATGCACTATACACAAACTAAACGTATTTACACGCAAAGTTGGGTTATTCAACAGATATTAACAACAAAGATTAGATAAGTGCAACAAAAAATATATACAAAAATAACTATAATTTGCACTTATCAAACTCTCCCCAACTTGAACTTGTTTGTCCTCAAACAAGAAACAAACAACTCGGAGAAACAAAAATGATCAACCAAAGAATCACAAATAGACAAGTTTTAAAAATGGAAAACAAATGCAATGGTTCAAATGAAAAACAATACACACAAAGCAAATACTTACCACTAAACTACGACTATAACATAAACATGAAACAAATGCTAAATACAAAAATCATGCCAAAATTCTAAAACAACACTAGTTCACAAATGAATCACACCTAGCAAAATCAATAATCGGTAGATGAAAAACACACAAAAATGAGGTATTTTCACTCTTCCACAATCTTTCAAACAATAGACTAAATTATGTGCTCATCCAAAAATTCATGTTGAAAATGCAAAGACAATAATCACAAGGGCTTTTCAAGGTTGTAATGTGGCTTGGTTAAACAGGGGATAAGTCCTAAAGCTAATCGAAACAAAAATTTGCCTTAACCTAAGGGAGTGATCAACATACAAAGACTCAAGCAAAATAAGTTCAATCAAACTTCTTCTTCATTCCAAATTTCTTAAACCAATCACAATACTTATCTGCACAATTATTCGAACTCTTTTTGTTTTTATTTTTAGAAGCTTTTTCATTTTTTTCTCTTTCTTTTATTTTTCTTTATTTTTCTTTCCTTTTCTAAACCTCATAGAAACCAACATAAGCACATAAACATTCCTCTCCCCAACTTGAATTCAACAATCATCATAATATCAATACTCCTTACTTTCTAAGGCAAGGCAATAATTCGAACTATAAATCATAGTTAAGGGTTCAAGAAAACAAAGAATCAATATGCATAAAAAAAAGAGAAGCAAACACTCATATACAAGTATTTAGCAAAAATAACACGGACATTGACAAAAAGCTCAAAAGGGGATTGTGATCGGTGGAAATAGAACTGACTGTTTTTTAGCTGGTTTCGCGAAATGTCGCGGTAAGCAAGAGTTGCCACCGTCTTTTATTTTCTCCAACATGGAAAGGAAAAAAGCACAGCAAAATTCCTTTTCGAGATGTTTCTCGGTTCGGGAGGTAGATTATAGAAAGGGAAGGTGTTAGCACCCTTTCTATACATGGTTATCCATGGGCTCTTAGGTACTTGCTCTTATGTTTTCAAAAGATGTTTGCTTTTCAAGTGTGTGTGGGTTTTGAAAAAGTTTTGTTTGAAAAAATTTCTAAGTAACTCTTGCATCTGTCCTCAAGAGTGTATGAAAAATTTGTTTGAAAACTTTTAGAAAGTGTGAGTGTGAAAAGATGTTTTTGTTTGTTTCGAAAAGAGCAAGTACCCAGGAGAATCTACCTACTCTAAGGAATTAAGCGTGTAAGAGTCCTTTGGATAGTGCTATCCCACCATTGAGGGGTAGGTAGCACCATCATTGGAGGTATTCGGGTCAATTCGATTATCGGGACAGTGTGGTCACCGAAGCAATGGTAGGACACCTTAGAAGTAACCCTAATGTCCTAGATCCTTTTATCCGAGGCAACCGTTTCGAGGCGACTGGATCTTTTAGACAGAAGGGCGACCTCTGAGACACCCTATACTTGATGACCACGTTCGAGGCAACCAGTGAGGCGTACCCTAGGGGTGGTATGTGCATGTGTGTTGTTTCATGTTAATGTTTGTCTTGTACATGTTATTTGTGGGCTATGGATTGATTTTATTTTTCATACATTCTTTCATGCATTTTTTAACAGTTAGGAGTGCGGAAAATAAATTGCAGGAATGTAAATCTAGCTATTACAAGGCGCGGGTCTATACATCGCCAAAAACAAAAACCCGTTTTGGAAAATAAAGTGCGAGAATTTAAAAGAAAGCGATAAAGTTCTAATTATTACACTTCCTGAGCAGATACAAAATATAAAATATTGAATTAAAATAAACTGCGCGCGAAAGAGTTGAATCGGGACGTCCTAAGGGTTTTGACCCTTTTTTAAGAAAGAATTGAATTTTTTGTCCTTTTTTTTGTAATTAATGAAATTAAAACTAATAACTAATTAATTAATTAATTAAGAAAATGATATTTTTGTATTTTTGTGTTTTTAATGAAAATAAAGAGAAAATAAATAGAAATTAAAAGTTAGCAAAAACCTAATTCTAAATTGTTTTTATTTATTGTAAAAAAAACATTAAAGTTAATTAATTAAGCTAATTTAATTTAATTTACATTTATTTACAAAATAAGTTAATAAATAATAAAATGTTTTTTTGGTTTTTCTGAATTTTATGGAAAAAATTAGTTTGTTAGGTTAATTAACAATAATGATAATAATTAGAAAAAGAAATTATAAGGGCAAGAAAAATAAAAAAGGTAACAAAACCATGGGGGGTTTGGGCCCTTTTTGGAGGTGTTGATTGCAGTTTTTTGGCCCACTACACTCAGCCACGTTTGACTTTTGCAATTGCCTGCATGTGCTTTGACTGAAGGACATGGTACTCCTCCTCTCATGGCCTTTGGATGGCTAATTGTGGACATATGGCATGTGGATTGGTGAGGCGTATGGTGGAGCACATTGACTAGCCTGCATAGGAATTTGTTAGACAAAATAATATTGAGTTTTGGGGGACCTGGGAATCGAACCCAGGTCCCAATGGTCATTGGACAGCGCATGCTCCACTAGGCCAGTTGTCTGTAATTGATATTAAACACAAAACAAACAATATATTCAATAATCCAACGCATATGCTGTAAAAGAAAAATGCGCGCTTCAATTTGAATCCAGCCAATAGCAAGCTGACACGCCCTTCGTCTTCCTCCTTTTTTCCTGTAAAAACAAAGCAATTAGCGGGGGTTTTAAACCCCCACAAAATGAAATGACAGAAAATAACGAATAGAGCTATGCTCTAAATAAATTGGGTGCGAGGATTGGGATTTGTTCGTCTTGTCAAGCCGGTTTCAACCGTGGGTCTTAGAAGTTCTGATTTTTCCTATATAGTAAAGCCCTAATTCAAGACCTCAAGAACCCTAAAACTTGTTAATGGCAATTCACGATTAGGTGCATTATAATCCAATTTATTAATGTCATTAGCTTCCTGTGGACTCAAACAATGCCAAACAACCAACAAATTAAGTTAAATGCGCATGGAATATGAATTGTGATTACAAGAAAATTGTGCAAACCGTGAGTTCATGTGGGGCGATTCCTTAGGCCTGAGCGCTTGGTTTTGATTCCAAAAGACTCCTGAGAGTTCCTGCAAAGTGTTAGAAACGAGATAAGGCTTTGAATTGCCTTGGAAGGTGGATTTCAGTTTTCAAATTTTCTTGAGTTTTTTGGAATTGGTTCTGGCCGTTTCAATGAGCTCTAGGTCGTGAATGAGGCTTGTCACCCTTGCATATGTAGTAATGAATGAGAATAGGTCACATTAATAGCCAATGATCCATTGCAATGATGTTTTTGGATTTTGCTTAATCACCATTAAAGGAACTTTCCAAGTTTGTTCAAATTTGAATTTTCATGCATAATTGAGCTTGGCATGGATTTGGTAGGTTGTTCATGACACATAAAAGTCATTCAAATCAAAAGATGTTATTTAATTAATTTTTTTGATTTTATTTGAATTTTATGGATTTAAAATGAATAAAATCAAATAAAATCAAATAAAAATAGAAAAATTAATGTTTAATCTTGAAATTGATCATGGGACACGTGGGTGGCATGACAAGGCTGAATCAAGTGGAAAAAAGTGGGCCCTTTTGTCAAAAATTAAAGTTTCTCGGATAGTTGACTTTTGCCATTTCATAAAAATTTCCCAACTTCTCCAATGCATATCTTGTTCAATTTTGATCATATGAACATGTTCTTGGACATTTTGGAAAGGTCTTGAAGTCCTCTAACCAATGCCTTTGGTCCCATGTAATTTTGTTTTACCAATATCAAGTTATGGTCTTTGACTTAAAGTGCCTTTTTGTTGACTTTTGAAAATGACCTATAATGTTGAAATTGATAACTTTTTGTGAGAGCATTTCTTGGACTTGGAATGTGAAGATGAGTTGTAGGAAATGTCCTCCCCTTCAAAATGAGCATTGTATGGGAATTTTATTATGATCCATGAAAAAGTTATGCCTTGGTCAAGTTACAGTTGACTTTTCAGCTGTCCAAAAATAGAAACTTTTGCATCTTGATGATTTTTGAGCCATTCTTGTGGAATCATGATCAAGACTTGATCAAATGATGATTGGGGCTTCAAAATAAGATGTTTACCAAAATTTTTGACTTTTGACTGCCAAATGACCATTTTACCCCTACAGTTGATTATGAGGCAATTAGGGCTTTTGACTATGTAATTTGATGCTGTGAGACTTGAAACTTGGCATGTTAATGCTTGACAATGTGTATAGGCATATGGGACTTGATTGAGCCCTTGAAAACCTCAACTTCCTTTCAAGAACCAAAACCCTAATTTTGACTGCCTTAGGAGGCAATTGAACTGTGCAATCCTTGAGAGACTTTGAGCAAATTGAGATGATGCTTGTCAAAACTTTGAAGAATATGGGAGGGAAAATTTTGGGGTACAACAGTTGCCCCTGTTCAATCTTATTAGACCTGAGGATGTAGATTGGCTTGTGTTCCTTTCGTGATCCGAAGGTGGAAGATGATTGAACACTAGAGTGCCCAGAAATTTGCACTCGCATAGTGGAGTATCAGCACTGTGACAGCGGGAATGGGCTTACAGATGCCATTTGGAGAGATGGTGGATAGGAGGATGGGCTTATAGATGCCATCTGGAGATGTGATTGAACTTTGTCGGGAATGGGCTTATAGATGCCATTTGGAAATGTGATGGATAATTGTGGACATGGGCTTATAGATGCCATCGGGGATGTGACAGAACCTTTGTCGGGAATGGGCTTATAAATGCCATTTGGAGACGTGACGGAATCTTGTCGGGAATGGGCTTATAGATGCCATTTGGAAAGATGGTATGAGAGGATGGGCTTATAGATGCCATCTGAAGATGTGACAGAACCTTGTCGGGAATGGGCTTATAGATGCCATTTGGAAATGTGATGGATAGTTGCAGAGATGGGCTTATAGATGCTATCGGGGGTGTCGATCGCGTAAGAGATTCCTTAGCGAGAACTTGCGTACCTGAGAAAGAAAGATGGTTTCCTGGCCTGTTACAGGTGTTGATCTTCAAACTTTTCATGCAGATATGCCCTGGCTATATACAGGAGTCGAATCTAGAATTGGTCGTCTACAGATATGCCCTGGCTGGATACAGGAGTCGAATCTCTAAACTCTTCATGCAGACATGCCCTGGCTGGATACAGGAATCGAATCTACAATCAGTTACTCACAGATATGCCCTGGCTAGATACAGGAGTCAAATCTGGAATTGGTCGTCTACAGATATGCCCTGGCTGGATACAAGAGTCGAATCTCAAAACTCTTCATGCAGACATGCCCTGGCTGGATACAGGAATCGAATCTACAATCAGTTACTCACAGATATGCCCTGGCTAGATACAGGAGTCGAATCTGGAATTGGTCGTCTACAGATATGCCCTAACTGGATACAGGAGTCGAATCTCTAAACTCTTCATGCAGACATGCCCTGGCTGGATACAGGAATCAAATCTACAATTAGTTACTCACAGATATGCCCTGGCTAGATACAAGAGTCGAATCTGGAATTGGTCGTCTACAGATATGCCCTGGCTGGATACATGAGTCGAATCTCTAAACTCTTCATATAGACATGCCCTGGCTGGATACAGGAATCGAATCTATAATCAGTTACTCACAGATATACCCTGGCTAGATACAGGAGTCGAATCTGGAATTGGTCGTCTACAGATATGCCCTGGCTGGATACAGGAGTTGAATCTCTAAACTCTTCATGCAGACATACCCTGGCTGGATACAGGAATCGAATCTACAATCAGTTACTCACAGATATGCCCTGGCTAGATACATGAGTCGAATCTGGAATTGGTCGTCTACAGATATGCCCTGGCTGGATACAGGTATCGAATCTGGAATTTGTCATCAACAGATATGCCCTGGCTAGATACAAGAATCGAATCTGGAATTTGTCATCAACAGATATGCCCTGGCTAGATACAGGAATCAAATCTGGAATTTGTCATCAACAGATATGCCCTGGCTAGATACAGGAATGAAATCTGGAATTTGTCATCAACAGATATGCCCTGGCTAGTGTAATACCCCAAATTTGTCCTACCCTTTTACTTTTATCTGGCTTACGCATTTTTGCATTTTTCTCACAGTAGGTCATCTAACACATCATGCATCATTAATTGATAAATTGGCATAAGATCATGGATTTCGAGGAATAAGGGTTGGTGTATGGCTTTAAGGCTCCCATCTTCGCACAAGCTTGTTTCGGTGGATTTCTCCATTAATAATCTGTTTGAAGCTAGGTTTTCACTTCATGGACCTTATCATCATCAAGCTACGATGCTATTCTTTTCTTCTCAATGTCGAGTTGCAAGGTTTTATGAGGCGAAGCTAAAGATCAGGGTTTATACATTTTCATATTTGAGCTTGTCAGCATTCTACATGAGGTTCATTCCATATCAAGGTATTCGCATGTCTCATCTTTCATATTCATCTGCAAAGAATCCCTCAGGGCATAGTCATTATCATCTATTGAGAAGGGGTCCAAGACGTCGTTATTCTAGTGCTCATATAATCGGGACATGGTACAAGATGTTGATTGTGATCAAGGTGTCGTTATTTCAAATGTTTATTGCTTGACACACAAGTTTGGTTTATACTGAGGAATTGAATTGAATTAGGGGTTCACTGAAGCTGTGGTTTGATTAGAATTCATTCATCAATATTTGAAGTGGATTTGGAGAAAATCAAAGTTCTTAAATATTTGCGTGGTTTTTCTTGGAATTCAAACCACAAGTATGAAAAAGCATGTATCAAATTCATCCAACCATCAAAATATTGTCCAAATAGCCTCTCTTGGATTCATTCAAGATTCATGTCTCTTTTGGGTACCTTGCAAATATTTTGGATTCATACCATTTATTTGAATCCATACAAAGGCCATTTCATTATGTGGAAATACATACAAGTCCAAGTTCCATTACAATTATTCAAATACATACAAATCCAAATTCCATTACAATTATACATAACATCTATGCATTTTTACCAAAACCTATCCTAATTTTCAATCATTCTTCATGTTTTAAACTTCAAGTTTCCAAAACTTCGTGTCATGCGTCTTTGTTCCAACTTCACATCATCTTGGTGTTTTCCTTTTGCCTTTGCTTCCCAATAGCCCTGATATGAACCAAACCTGCAAAAAAAAATATATATTGGATAAACTGTCATAAACATGAACCGCATACACTACACTTCCAATTGCCAAAACCAATTCCCTAACCATTCTCTAAAGGCAGCCCTGCACATAAATTACTACAACAGAAAACAACAAACTAACAGCTTCATAACTAACTTTCCATTTCCCAAACCATAACTAACTTAACAAACCATAAACAGCATAACTAACAACAACCAAAACTGATATAACAAAAAACTGCATCTTAACTTCCAAAACAGAATTTCTGTTAACCACTCTCAAACCTTCTAACCACTTCTAACTGCATAACAAACTACATCCTAACTTCCTAACAACTTTTCTTAACTTCCTTCATAACTAAACTTAACTAACCTCCTAACGAAAAAAACCTTCAGCATATATACATAACAGATGGACAAAGTAAGGAGGGGAGAAAGGAATTCATTTTCGACGATTCACAAAAAATCACAAGATCCTCACCTTGAACCCATGATTCATTGCATAAAATTGCAAACAGAAGTTCTTCAACTGCAGAAGAATCACCACACAAAAAATCAGAAAATTTCTCTCTCAACCTTGATTCTGCTTCATCTTTACGCACTCTCTCTCTCCCTCTGCAATCTTCTTGTAGCTTCATCTTCATCTTCCAAAAATATCAGACAAACCCTCTGAAACACCTTCAATCCTTCAACCTTCATCTCTTCTGAACTTTCAATTCACTATAGTCTTCATCTGGTTCACCATCTATTAAATTACGCTCCAACACTCTTACATCTTCATCAGATAAGAGTCAAATGCACGCTTCGTTTCAATCTCTACGTTGCATCAATACACACACAGAAAATCAGAAACGATGTAGAAGAAGAAGCGTGAAGGCAAATAAACGTGCTTACCTGAGCATCTCATTACCAGCACCGTTGAAAAAGCCATCGGAGTTCCTTCGGATTTGTATGAGTTCTGTTGAATCTAGAAAGGTTTAGTATGAATCAGAAGATCAGAGATGGCAGAGTGATCCGCAAATGAAATTGAATCAGAATGAGGAATGTAAGGAGGAGATGAGAACAAGTGTTGGCTAGGAGGTGGTGCTGAGCGGAAGATGAAGCCGTATTGAACACGAAGAATTCACTGCGGTGTTGTATTGATGGAGTGAGACGGAGACAGCGACGTCGTTGTTGAAATAATGATGAAACCCAGAGAAGGTTGATTCGTAAACACCGAAGCTCTGCAGAGGAAGCATCACCAAAGTTGAATCAAAGGTTGAAGCAATGGTGGCAGTGGCGTTGAGCTCAGGGTAGATCGATGAAGAGGAAGAGGCCGGCACCGCAGCTTGCAAGAAAAGAAGAAGACATTCTTTCTAAAAACCCTATTCCCTTTCCAATTTTCATACTTTTTTCTTTTTAGTTTTAACTGTTTTATTATTTTATGTTTTTTATTTCAAATTAATAACAATAATAACTAAGTAAATAATAAATAAAATGTTAAAAATCTTTTTGGGCAAATTACTTCAGCACCCACATTTCTAGACTTTATACCCCCTAACTCTTCTAATTTTTCCTTTTTTATTATTTTAATTTTTCTCTTTTAGTTTAATTTTTTTTCCTCTCAATTGACAATAAAAATAATAGAATATTTTAGAATAGAATTTCTTTTTAGAATTTCGATTAGAATTTTTTCTATTTTTATTTTTCATATTCGATATTCATTTTTATTGCCATTTTCTAGTCAAGACTTTTTGTAGCATCGACATAACTCTTGCAATGTGGAATGCTCGGGGTGAATTCTTCAATCACCTACCCAAGGGAACTTTGATAGAATTTTCTTACCGCTTGCACAATTTTGAAGAGGCAGCGGACCTCCTCCGTTCGGTATCGTCGCAAATCTATTTTATTCTTCATTTCCGTACTTTATCGCAATCCATATGCATACTAACATCAGGTAGAAATTTCCCCTTTAACCTAAATCTTATGGCTACTAACGCACGATAACATTAGGTTTAGAAGTAAGCTAGTCCCATTTGACTTTTCTTTCCCTTTTGCATTCGCACTTAAAACAAAAATTTCTTTTTCTTTCAAAATTCAAAATACTTTAAAACTATTGATGAGAATCATGCTTTTGCTTAGTACGAGAAATGATAAGCGGGTCTCTTCTCGATCTTATTGTTCTTCATCTCAAGCATAGGTGTGGTTCAATTCTCAAAAAACTCCTTTCACGGCTAAGTAGAAAATGGCTAATATCTCTCTCTTGAGGTCAATCAGTCGTCATCTACAACAAAAATACAGAACAAAATCAAATCTTTTGTGCGCTCGAGCACCATTTCATTAAAAAACCCTTTTCAGGTAAGGACACGATTAATTTACTTATGTGCCAACGCATAAGTCTCCAAAGGTCGAGCTGCGGCAGAAGGCGGAATTAACTTCGTCCACAAAAAACATCTACAACAAAATATAAATAAAAAAAACCTTTTCAGGTAAGGACACGATTAATTTACTTCTGTGCCAACGCATAAGTCTCCAAAGGTCGAGCTGCGGCAGAAGGCAGGATTAACTTCGTCCATAAAAAACACAAACAAACAAAAAAATGTGAGCCGAACTACGGTAGCTCTGATTCCTCAAAACGGATACGTAGGCATTGGGGTAGGGCCCAGGCGAGCACAATGTTATTTTCCCTACATTCTTTTCTCCTTTCTTTTGCATGCATTCCCTTAGCAGTGGTAAATAGTAAGCATAGATTAAACACACCCATAAGATAGATAACAAGAGTGGATACCGTAGAGTACTACGGGCGTGTGGGGTGCTAATACCTTCCCCTCGCGTAACAGACTCCCTTACCCGATCTCTCGGTCGCAAGACCGTGACTTCTCCCTTCTCAGGTTTTCTCGATGTTTACCTTTCCCTACATGTGGGATAAAAGACGTTCGATGGCGACTTCATTGTTTGATGATTTTCAGCCGGTTGTTTCAGCTGGCGACTTCACTGGGGAATAGGTCGACCAAGTGCTGGTCCATCCCGGAGTCGCTCCTAGCTCTTCTTTTCTTTTCTTTGGGTGTTTATCTTTATGCTTTCAGTTTATTCATTCATTTTGTATATACTCGAGCATACATATGCATTATATTTACTGTCTTCCATATACTACTGGTGTACATGATCTACTTCTTATTGGGTTGGGATGTTACTTTTGAGGTAAAAGGCCCAGTACCCAGGCCAGAGTGCACTAGGACACCTAGGAATAGAGTGGGGGCATGACGGCTATAGGACGTGGTCCGATTAGTGCAGTCATGTCACATACCACGCTCGGATGAGGTTCAAATGAATTACTATCGGCACCCACGTCTGTGGGCAAGCCCATAGCACTTTCAGGCGAACCCGTGATTTTCGAGTTACCATTGTCTTACCCTGACCTAGTTTTCACCCGTGAGTGGGAAAGGGATCATTATCACAGGTACAGATGGTGACTGTGTTTAGATGGTTATTCAGGTACAAATGGTGACTATGCTCAGGCAATGACTATTACGGCTATGTTCTGGATTTCTGTTATGACTTTATGCAGATGCTATATCCTGTTGGTGACCGTATGGTTCTCAGATTTATTTTCTGAGATCCTGACTTGTTTACCTGGAGGTTCATTCAATCCTTCAATCTTGGTATTCCCAGCATGTTCAGAAATTCTCAACAGTATCCAATGTTCCAGAAGCCTTGATCCCAGACAATGGGAGGTCCACAGGGTACTTGGTGCTTATATATGGAGAAGTTATGTAGGACCTCTGATCTGATGATACTCACATGATCCAGAGCAGTGCAGCAACCTTATTCAGGAATGATGGAACCATGATCCTCTTTGATCTCATGCCTTTGCATACATAACATGGCTAACTGCATGCTTAACATACATGTTCTGTTATTTTCAAGGAATCATATTTGCAAGTCTTGTGCCAAAATTCTTCCATCCCTTACTTGCGCAGAAACAAAATCAAAGCACGCAAATTCCTTGGAAATGACAAAACATGACATGGCATTCATTCATACACTCCATGCATATTCATGCATTCATAGCAGGTATCCGAAGATTGGGGATTCTTATTCAGACCTGGGGTTCTCTTCAAAGGTTCAACCTGATTTCTCTCCACACATGCTCAAAGATCAGTGATGGAATAACTCTGAACGATACATGCAAGCTTTGGCTCATAGTCAGAAACTTCTTCAAGCAGGAAGATAATGGATTAAAGACTCAGATAAGCCAGGTCATGGAAACTCTGATGATGATGTCTATTATTTCTTTAAGACATGATATGCTTGGTGATGCATATTATACTGGGGCACTTGGCCAACCGATTGAAGAAGGTATGTCATACAGAGACAATGTCCAAGACAGGCTCAACCCTGAGACTGTTGTGTTCACATCAAATCTGAAAGGGGATTCTCTCGCACACTCGAGCTTCAAGACTACAGAAAGTCGTCAGAATCAGCAAGTCCATACGGAGTCAAGTCTCCTCAACAATGGCAATCATTGGTTTCTTTGACTGCATTTTCATTTGCATTCTTGCTTGTTTGTTTAAACATTGCTTGTATATAGAAACTTGTCTATTTTTGAACGAAAATCTTAATGCAATAAATATGCTTGTCTTGAAGTGATCATTTCATTTTTCCTCATCCATTTGTTATCACTCTTTAAATGTTTTGCTTGCATATTGATGCCAGATTTCCTAGTCTTATGCTTAGGTAAAGATTCAAAGGAGGATGACGACAATCTAAAAACGCAAAAATCTCTGGTTGGTACGCTTTTGAGTAAGACCCCGCTGACGATGTACAGGCCTTGTTTCAATCCCCAAACACCGGAGATATAAGGGAGATAGACCCTCGTCAACCCCTCTGAGCCTTCGAAGTAGGAGTTTTCTTTCTATTCAGAAAAAACCCTCATTTCAACCCTGGGGAGGGTAGTGCTCAGCTAATCTGATCAAGCATTCAGAACTCATCAAGAGTGTGCATCCAAGGATACAACAATGGTTATCCATCAAAAGGTTGAGGAAAGTCAAAACCACAATGGTTAGTCCTCATCTAACAACAACGTGCGTCTATCTAACGATATCCCAATGGGTATCTCTCGCACACCAGGAGGTCAACAAATGACGATACTAAAGACTCAGGCAGTCACGATCACTTCCGACAAATCAAAAACAACGCAAAGATCAACGACTTGTTCAAAATGGAAAATATGAATATGAAAGAAACAAAAATCCTCGCTAAGTCGAAACTTGAAAACAAGTCGCTTAGGCAAAAATTGGGGGCTCCCGCTGGACTTTCAAATCAAAATTCAAAAGAATTTGTCCATGCAAAAATTAGGGAAAGCAAGAAAGAAATTGAAAATCCTAAAAGGCAAGAAAAGGATTGCAAATGAAAATCCTCATCAAAGAACAAAGTCGTCTGATCAGACACCAAAATCAGAAGTTAGTGACTGTCGTGTCCAAGAAACCACTGTGGTTCCTCAACCATCGCAAACTCTTCTCGAGAGATGAACGCTTATATCAGGTCAACTAAACGTAGGAATGGAGAACATCATGGAGAATGGGTGGGCACCAAATAATTTTGAGCCTTAAATCCTTTTTTCTAAAACCGTGAACCAGGCCACGTTACAACCCTTTCAAAGTCCTAACTGAAGCAAGGGTCGATTCGAAAGCATGCTACAACGAGATAGCGTTTAACTGACTCCTAAGAGGTACGTCTCAATATCGGTTTTGGCATCATATGCTTGCATTATCCTTCATAAAAAAAAATTTCTCTCTAGCTAGTGACTCGTTCACAACGGAGTTGCGACGTCATTTCATTCAAAGTTTTTTCAAACTTCAAGACTTACATATGTGTTGCATTAGAATTATCATTCTCATAATAAACATTCTTCTGCATACAAAACAACTGATTGACATCAAGTAAGTTTACACAATGAACAACCGGTAAAGAGCTCAATCTTGTCAGAGAAGAGAGGCTTGAATACCCTATTGAAGCAAGAGTCAGCTGCTACAAGAGAAATGACTTATCCAGCAGCATGTTAAACCAGAGATTCTGTCAAAAGAAATCATCTTGATACTTCACAGTCTGAGTGCCATTCAGGGATGAAGTTAGCAGAGCCTGTCAATCTGGGGCAATCAAGTCGAGAATCAATCTCTCCAAGTTCATCCAAATCTGGGGCATTCCCTCAAAGCTGTCAATCAGAGGCTATCACGTCGATAAATCTCTTCAAGCTCGATCAATCAGAGTCTATCACATTGGGAAATCTATTCAGAATTCAACATGGGGCAGTTACGTCGAGATTCGACAAATCTCTCCAAGAAAGTTGTAATCAAGGGCAGTTTATTTCGTAGCTCAAGACATTGGGGCATGCCACCTCATATCGTTTTGTGGCACGAATATTCTGGTCTTCTATTCAACATAGATCTTCCCAGAGATCCTCCAGACAGGGGCATTCCTCATCCATACTTAGTTGCTCAAGTCAATTATGTTGTACGAGACTACGATCAAGCCAAAAACACCATAACGGTCACCCTGACCTAGCCAACACACGAGGTTGCCTTCATCTGCTACAGGCAACTTCGGGTCTGATTCCCCAAGTGAATTCAGAGAGTCTAGAATCGTCTTTTAACTCAGCACGCGCAAGTGCATCCTCAGTGGAGTTAATCAAGAGCATCCCCAGTAAAGCTAAACCAGGGCATTCGCAGAACCAAACCGGGGCATTCACAAGGCTCAACCAGGGCATTCGCAAAGCTAAACCGGGGCAGTCGCAGAGTTTAACCGGGGCACTCATAGGTGTCCACGCTCATCTCTTATCCCCAGGTGATTCAAGAGGCAATTCCCTAGTGTACGTAAACTTGGGACGTGTATTCGGAGGGATCCACATGGTGTTCAGTATCCATTCTTCGGCATATTCACTTATATCACCCCCTCCAGGATGTTTGAAAGTCCGACCAGGTTATCTCTTCCCAACGGTATGATTGAGAATCCAGCATCGTACCTGAAGACTCGTTTCGTCGGCAATTCAATCTCCAGCAGAGTCAACAACGATCTTCGGTCTTCAAGAGCTCCCCAGTGTGTACTCTTATCAGTATCCCCATCAATCTTTGGTACTGCAGGCTTCCAACGCCGATATATATTGACATCCCTAGTGATGAGCAATGGCTCCCAGCAAGCCTTCTTTTATCCCCATGAAGTTTATTTCTTCGCATTGCATATAGTTATCATTACATATCATTGCATCCTCAAAAACGGGTAACTGATCCATCAGAGTGGATCTTTGCGTCAAAAGAAATTCAAACATGCATACAAAGCATAAGCCAGACCAGGTACCTTACACGAAAGACCTGAATTATTCAAGGACAACAATACATCCCTACAAAAGGATATCATGCCCAAAGTCCCCAGTCGGTGACCTTCACCTTTTCAATGCCAAACAAAATCAATACACTTTGTCATTCTAAACCCAGTTCTTGTCTGGTAGTCAGTTCCCTAAACACTCGTCTGTGTCGGTTCCCTAAACACCCGTCCGTGTCCATCCCTAAGCACTCGTATGTGTCAAGTTTCCTAAACACCCACCCGGGTCAGTTATTCAAACACTCGTCTGTGTTTATACTTTTTGATACTCGTCCGTATCTTCTTTCAATACTCGTCCGTATTGAATCAAACACTCGTCCGTGTCTATACTTTTTGATACTCGTCCGTATCTTCTTTCAATACTCGTCCGTATTGATTCAAACACTCGTCCGTGTTTAACTTTTTGATACTCGTCCGTATTTCCTTTCAATGCTCGTCCGTATTGAATCAAACACTCGTCCGTGTTTATACTTTTTGATACTCGTCCGTATCTTCTTTCAATACTCGTCCGTATTGAATCAAACGCTCGTCCGTGTTTAAACTTTCTTGATGCTCATCCGTGTCGCTTATCTAAACAATCATCATGTCATAACCCATGTTTTCATCGTCGAACCTGAGATCTCCTCTTGGCTAGGTTCTTCCCTTAAATCATCGTCGAACCTGAGATCGCCTCTTAGCTAGGTTCTTCCTTCAAACCTTTGTCGAACCTGAGATCGCCTCTTGCCTAGGTTCTTCCTTCAAACCTTTGTTGAACCTGAGATTGCCTCTTGGCTAGGTTCTTCCTTCAAATCACCATCGAACCTGAGATCGCCTCTTGGCTAGGTTCTTCCCACAAATCTCCGTCGAACCTGAGATCGCCTCTTGGCTAGGTTCTTCCTTCAAATCACCGTCGAACCTGAGATCGCCTCTTGGCTAGGTTCTTCCCTCAAATCTCCGTCGAACCTGAGATCGCCTCTTGGCTAGGTTCTTCCCTCAAACCTTTGTCGAACCTGAGATCGCCTCTTGGCTAGGTTCTTCCTTCAAATCTTTGTCGAACCTGAGATTGCCTCTTGGCTAGGTTCTTCCTTCAAACCTTTGTCGAACCTGAGATCGCCTCTTGGCTAGGTTCTTCCTTCAAATCTTTGTCGAACCAGAGATCGCCTCTTGGCTAGGTTCTTCCTTCAAATCTCCGTCGAACCTGAGATCGCCTCTTGGCTAGGTTCTTCCCTCAAAACTTTGTCGAACCTGAGATCGCCTCTTGGCTAGGTTCTTCCTTCAAATCTTTGTCGAACCTGAGATCGCCTCTTGGCTAGGTTCTTCCTTCAAACCTTTTTCGAACCTGAGATCGCCTCTTGGCTAGGTTCTTCCTTCAAATCTTTGTCGAACCTGAGATCGCCTCTTGGCTAGGTTCTTCGTTCAAATCTCCGTCGAACCTGAGATCGCCTCTTAGCTAGGTTCTTCCCTCAAACCTTTGTCGAACCTGAGATCGCCTCTTGGCTAGGTTCTTCCTTCAAATCTTTGTCGAACCTGAGATCGCCTCTTGGCTAGGTTCTTCCTTCAAACCTTTGTCGAACCTGAGATCGCCTCTTGGCTAGGTTCTTCCTTCAAATCTTTGTCGAACCTGAGATTGCCTCTTGGCTAGGTTCTTCCTTCAAATCTCCGTCGAACCTGAGATCGCCTCTTGGCTAGGTTCTTCCCTCAAACCTTTGTCGAACCTGAGATCGCCTCTTGGCTAGGTTCTTCCTTCAAATCTTTGTCGAACCTGAGATCGCCTCTTGGCTATGTTCTTCCTTCAAACCTTTTTCGAACCTGAGATCGCCTCTTGGCTAGGTTCTTCCTTCAAATCTTTGTCGAACCTGAGATCGCCTCTTGGCTAGGTTCTTCCTTCAAATCTTTGTCGAACCTGAGATCGCCTCTTGGCTAGGTTCTTCCTTCAAATCACCGTCGAACCTGAGATTGCCTCTTGGCTAGGTTCTTCCCTCAAATCTCCGTCGAACCTGAGATCGCCTCTTGGCTAGGTTCTTCCCTCAAACCTTTGTCGAACCTGAGATCTCCTCTTGGCTAGGTTCTTCCTTCAAATCTTTGTCGAACCTGAGATTGCCTCTTGGCTAGGTTCTTCCTTCAAACCTTTGGCGAACCTGAGATCGCCTCTTGGCTAGGTTCTTCCTTCAAATCTTTGTCGAACCTGAGATCACCTCTTGGCTAGGTTCTTCCTTCAAATCTTTGTCGAACCTGAGATCGCCTCTTGGCTAGGTTCTTACTTCAAATCTTTGTCGAACCTGAGATTGCCTCTTGGCTAGGTTCTTCCTTCAAATCACCGTCGAACCTGAGATTGCCTCTTGGCTAGGTTCTTCCTTCAAATCACCGTCGAACCTGAGATCGCCTCTTGGCTAGGTTCTTCCCTCAAATCTCCGTCGAACCTGAGATCGCCTCTTGGCTAGGTTCTTCCCTCAAACCTTTGTCGAACCTGAGATCGCCTCTTGGCTAGGTTCTTCCTTCAAATCTTTGTCGAACCTGAGATCGCCTCTTGGCTAGGTTCTTCCTTCAAACCTTTGTCGAACCTGAGATCGCCTCTTGGCTAGGTTCTTCCTTCAAATCTTTGTCGAACCTGAGATCGCCTCTTGGCTAGGTTCTTCCTTCAAACCTTTGTCGAACATGAGATCGCCTCTTGGCTAGGTTCTTCCTTCAAATCTTTGTCGAACCTGAGATCGCCTCTTGGCTAGGTTCTTCCTTCAAATCTTTGTCGAAACTGAGATCGCCTCTTGGCTAGGTTCTTCCCTCAAACCTTTGTCGAACCTGAGATCGCCTCTTGGCTAGGTTCTTCCTTCAAATCATCGTCGAACCTGAGATCGCCTCTTGGCTAGGTTCTTCCCTCAAACCTTCGTCGAACCTGAGATCGCCCTTTGGTTAGGTTCTCTGTCAAATCACTCTCATGTGTCACCCTTGGATCGTAGGTCGCCCGTAGACCTCGTCCGCTGTCTTTTCACACCAACCATTTGTCTTGTAGTGGCATCACGCCATGTTATAAGTCCAATCTCTGTCTCTTCATTGAAAAAACAAATTTCTTTTCCCGACAGATCACAAAAAAAAATAATAAAGAAAACACTTACTCCCTCTCTCAGGACAAATTTTTGGCATTGGTATTTAATCATCTTCAACCTTGAACTTCCGAAAGGCATGTGCCAATCGTACTTTCAGGTTTAAGACAATTAAATAGGGGCAGCTGTAATACCCCAAATTTGTCCTACCCTTTTACTTTTATCTGGCTTACGCATTTTTGCATTTTTCTCACAGTAGGTCATCTAACACATCATGCATCATTAATTGATAAATTGGCATAAGATCATGGATTTCGAGGACCAAGGGTTGGTGTATGGCTTTAAGGCTCCCATCTTCGCACAAGCTTGTTTCGGTGGATTTCTCCATTAATAATCTGTTTGAAGCTAGGTTTTCACTTCATGGACCTTATCATCATCAAGCTACGATGCTATTCATTTCTTCTCAATGTCGAGTTGCAAGGTTTTATGAGACGAAGCTAAAGATCAGGGTTTATACATTTTCATATTTGAGCTTGTCAGCATTCTACCTGAGGTTCATTCCATATCAAGGTATTCGCATGTCTCATCTTTCATATTCATCTGCAAAGAATCCCTCAGGGCATAGTCATTATCATCTATTGAGAAGGGGTCCAAGACGTCGTTATTCTAGTGCTCATATAATCGGGACATGGTACAAGATGTTGATTGTGATCAAGGTGTCGTTATTTCAAATGTTTATTGCTTGACACACAAGTTTGGTTTATACTGAGGAATTGAATTGAATTAGGGGTTCACTGAAGCTGTGGTTTGATTAGAATTCATTCATCAATATTTGAAGTGGATTTGGAGAAAATCAAAGTTCTTAAATATTTGCGTGGTTTTTCTTGGAATTCAAACCACAAGTATGAAAAAGCATGTATCAAATTCATCCAACCATCAAAATATTGTCCAAATAGCCTCTCTTGGATTCATTCAAGATTCATGTCTCTTTTGGGTACCTTGCAAATATTTTGGATTCATACCATTTATTTGAATCCATACAAAGGCCATTTCATTATGTGGAAATACATACAAGTCCAAGTTCCATTACAATTATTCAAATACATACAAATCCAAATTCCATTACAATTATACATAACATCTATGCATTTTTACCAAAACCTATCCTAATTTTCAATCATTCTTCATGTTTTAAACTTCAAGTTTCCAAAACTTCGTGTCATGCGTCTTTGTTCCAACTTCACATCATCTTGGTGTTTTCCTTTTGCCTTTGCTTCCCAATAGCCCTGATATGAACCAAACCTTCAAAAAAATATATATATTGGATAAACTGTCATAAACATGAACCGCATACACTACATTTCCAATTGCCAAAACCAATTCCCTAACCATTCTCTAAAGGCAACCCTGCACATAAATTACTACAACAGAAAACAACAAACTAACAGCTTCATAACTAACTTTACATTTCCCAAACCATAACTAACTTAACAAACCATAAACAGCATAACTAACAACAACCAAAACTGATATAACAAAAAACTGCATCTTAACTTCCAAAACAGAATTTCTGTTAACCACTCTCAAACCTTCTAACCACTTCTAACTGCATAACAAACTACATCCTAACTTCCTAACAACTTTTCTTAACTTCCTTCATAACTAAACTTAACTAACCTCCTAACGAACAAAACCTTCAACATATATACATAACAGATGGACAGAGTAAGGAGGGGAGAAAGGAATTCATTTTCGACGATTCATAAAAAATCACAAGATCCTCACCTTGAACCCATGATTCATTGCACAAAATTGCAAACAGAAGTTCTTCAACTGCAGAAGAATCACCATACAAAAAATCAGAAAATTTCTCTCTCAACCTTGATTCTGCTTCATCTTTACGCACTCTCTCTCTCCCTCTGCAATCTTCTTGTAGCTTCATCTTCATCTTCCAAAAATATCAGACAAACCCTCTGAAACACCTTCAATCCTTCAACCTTCATCTCTTCTGAACTTTCAATTCACTATAGTCTTCATCTGGTTCACCATCTATTAAATTACGCTCCAACACTCTTACATCTTCATCATATAAGAGTCAAATGCACGCTTCGTTTCAATCTCTACGTTGCATCAATACACACACAGAAAATCAGAAACGATGTAGAAGAAGAAGCGTGAAGGCAAATAAACGTGCTTACCTGAGCATCTCATTACCAGCACCGTTGAAAAAGCCATCGGAGTTCCTTCGGATTTGTATGAGTTCTGTTGAATCTAGAAAGGTTTAGTATGAATCAGAAGATCAGAGATGGCAGAGTGATTCGCAAATGAAATTGAATCAGAATGAGGAATGTAAGGCGGAGATGAGAACAAGTGTTGGCTAGGAGGTGGTGCTGAGCGGAAGATGAAGCCGTATTGAACACGAAGAATCCACTGCGGTGTTGTATTGATGGAGTGAGACGGAGACAACGACGTCGTTGTTGAAATAATGATGAAACCCAGAGAAGGTTGATTCGTAAACACCGAAGCTCTGCAGAGGAAGCATCACCAAAGTTGAATCAAAGGTTGAAGCAATGGTGGCAGTGGCGTTGAGCTCAGGGTAGATCGATGAAGAGGAAGAGGCCGGCACCGCAGCTTGCAAGAAAAGAAGAAGACATTCTTTCTAAAAACCCTATTCCCTTTCCAATTTTCATACTTTTTTCTTTTTAGTTTTAACTGTTTTATTATTTTATGTTTTTTATTTCAAATTAATAACAATAATAACTAAGTAAATAATAAATAAAATGTTAAAAATCTTTTTGGGCAAATTACTTCAGCACCCACATTTCTAGACTTTATACCCCCTAACTCTTCTAATTTTTCCTTTTTTATTATTTTAATTTTTCTCTTTTAGTTTAATTTTTTTTCCTCTCAATTGACAATAAAAATAATAGAATATTTTAGAATAGAATTTCTTTTTAGAATTTCGATTAGAATTTTTTCTATTTTTATTTTTCATATTCGATAATCATTTTTATTGCCATTTTCTAGTCAAGACTTTTTGTAGCATCGACATAACTCTTGCAATGTGGAATGCTCGGGGTGAATTCTTCAATCACCTACCCAAGGGAACTTTGATATAATTTTCTTACCGCTTGCACAATTTTGAAGAGGCAGCGGACCTCCTCCGTTCGGTATCGTCGCAAATCTATTTTATTCTTCATTTCTGTACTTCATCGCAATCCATATGCATACTAACATCAGGTAGAAATTTCCCCTTTAACCTAAATCTTATGGCTACTAACACATGATAACATTAGGTTTAGAAGTAAGCTAGTCCCATTTGACTTTTCTTTCCCTTTTGCATTCGCACTTAAAACAAAAATTTCTTTTTCTTTCAAAATTCAAAATACTTTAAAACTATTGATGAGAATCATGCTTTTGCTTAGTACGAGAAATGATAAGCGGGTCTCTTCTTGATCTTATTGTTCTTCATCTCAAGCATAGGTGTGGTTCAATTCTCAAAAAACTCCTTTCACGGCTAAGTAGAAAAATGGCTAATATCTCTCTCTTGAGGTCAATCAGTCGTCATCTACAACAAAAATACAGAACAAAATCAAATCTTTTGTGCGCTCGAGCACCATTTCATTAAAAAACCCTTTTCAGGTAAGGACACGATTAATTTACTTCTGTGCCAACGCATAAGTCTCTAAAGGTCGAGCTGCGGCAGAAGGCGGAATTAACTTCGTCCACAAAAAACATCTACAACAAAATATAAATCAAAAAAACCTTTTCAGGTAAGGACACGATTAATTTACTTCTGTGCCAACGCATAAGTCTCCAAAGGTCGAGCTGCGGCAGAAGGCGGGATTAACTTCGTCCATAAAAATCACAAACAATCAAAAAAATGTGAGCCGAACTACGGTAGCTCTGATTCCTCAAAACGGATACGTAGGCATTGGGGTAGGGCCCAGGCGAGCACAATGTTATTTTCCCTACAATCTTTTCTCCTTTCTTTTGCATGCATTCCCTTAGCAGTGGTAAACAGTAAGCATAGATTAAACACACCCATAAGATAGATAACAAGAGTGGATACCGTAGAGTACTACGGGCGTGTGGGGTGCTAATACCTTCCCCTCGCGTAACAGACTCCCTTACCCGATCTCTCGGTCGCAAGACCATGACTTCTCCCTTCTTAGGTTTTCTCGATGTTTACCTTTCCCTACATGTGGGATAAAAGACGTTCGATGGCGACTTCATTGTTTGATGATTTTCAGCCGGTTGTTTCAGCTGGCGACTTCACTGGGGAATAGGTCGACCAAGTGCTGGTCCATCCCGGAGTCGCTCCTAGCTCTTCTTTTCTTTTCTTTGGGTGTTTATCTTTACGCTTTCGGTTTATTCATTCATTTTGTATATACTCGAGCATACATATGCATTGTATTTACTGTCTTCCATATACTACTGCTGTACATGATCTACTTCTTATTGGGTTGGGATGTTACTTTTGAGGTAAAAGGCCCAGTACCCAGGCCAGAGTGCACTAGGACACCTAGGAATAGAGTGGGGGCATGACGGCTATAGGACGTGGTCCGATTAGTGCAGTCATGTCACATACCACGCTCGGATGAGGTTCAAATGAATTACTATCGGCACCCACGTCTGTGGGCAAGCCCATAGCACTTTCAGGCGAACCCGTGATTTTCGAGTTACCATTGTCTTACCCTGACCTAGTTTTCACCCGTGAGTGGGAAAGGGATCATTATCACAGGTACAGATGGTGACTGTGTTCAGATGGTTATTCAGGTACAAATGGTGACTATGCTCAGGCAATGACTATTACGGCTATGTTCTGGATTTCTGTTATGACTTTATGCAGATGCTATATCCTGTTGGTGACCGTATGGTTCTCAGATTTATTTTCTGAGATCCTGACTTGTTTACCTGGAGGTTCATTCAATCCTTCAATCTTGGTATTCCCAGCATGTTCAGAAATTCTCAACAATATCCAATGTTCCAGAAGCCTTGATCCCAAACAATGGGAGGTCCACGGGGTACTTGGTGCTTATATATGGAGAAGTTATGTAGGACCTCTGATCTGATGATACTCACATGATCCAGAGCAGTGCAGCAACCTTATTCAGGAATGATGGAACCATGATCCTCTTTGATCTCATGCCTTTGCATACATAACATGGCTAACTGCATGCTTAACATACATGTTCTGTTATTTTCAAGGAATCATATTTGCAAGTCTTGTGCCAAAATTCTTCCATCCCTTACTTGTGCAGAAACAAAATCAAAGCACGCAAATTCCTTGGAAATGACAAAACATGACATGGCATTCATTCATACACTCCATGCATATTCATGCATTCATAGCAGGTATCCGAAGATTGGGGATTCTTATTCAGACCTGGGATTCTCTTCAAAGGTTCAACCTGATTTCTCTCCACACATGCTCAAAGATCAGTGATGGAATAACTCTGAATGATACATGCAAGCTTTGGCTCATAGTCAGAAACTTCTTCAAGCAGGAAGATAATGGATTAAAGACTCAGATAAGCCAGGTCATGGAAACTCTGATGATGATGTCTATTATTTCTTTAATACATGATATGCTTGGTGATGCATATTATACTGGGGCACTTGGCCAACCGATTGAAGAAGGTATGTCATACAGAGACAATTTCCAAGACATGCTCAATCCTGAGACTGTTGTGTTCACATCAAATTTGAAAGGGGATTCTCTCGCACACTCGAGCTTTAAGACTACAGAAAGTCGTCAGAATCAGCAAGTCCATACGGAGTCAAGTCTCCTCAACAATGGCAATCATTGGTTTCTTTGACTGCATTTTCATTTGCATTCTTGCTTGTTTGTTTAAACATTGCTTGTATATAGAAACTTGTCTATTTTTGAACGAAAATCTTAATGCAATAAATATGCTTGTCTTGAAGTGATCATTTCATTTTTACTCATCCATTTGTTATCACTCTTTAAATGTTTTGCTTGCATATTGATGCCAGATTTCCTAGTCTTATGCTTAGGTAAAGATTCAAAGGAGGATGACGACAATCTAAAAACGCAAAAATCTCTGGTTGGTACGCTTTTGAGTAAGACCCCGCTGACGATGTACAGGCCTTGTTTCAATCCCCAAACACCGGAGATATAAGGGAGATAGACCCTCGTCAACCCCTCTGAGCCTTCGAAGTAGGAGTTTTCTTTCTATTCATAAAAAACCCTCATTTCAACCCTGGGGCGGGTAGTGCTCAGCTAATCTGATCAAGCATTCAGAACTCATCAAGAGTGTGCATCCAAGGATACAATAATGGTTATCCATCAAAAGGTTGAGGAAAGTCAAAACCACAATGGTTAGTCCTCATCTAACAACAACGTGCGTCTATCTAACGATATCCCAATGGGTAACTCTCGCACACCAGGAGGTCAACAAATGACGATACTAAAGACTCAGGCAGTCACGATCACTTCCGACAAATCAAAAACAACGCAAAGATCAACGACTTGTTCAAAATGGAAAATATGAATAAGAAAGAAACAAAAATCCCCGCTAAGTCGAAACTTGAAAACAAGTCGCTTAGGCAAAAATTGGGGGCTCCCGCTGGACTTTCAAATCAAAATTCAAAAGAATTTGTCCAGGCAAAAATTAGGGAAAGCAAGAAAGAAATTGAAAATCCTAAAAGGCAAGAAAAGGATTGCCAATGAAAATCCTCATCAAAGAACAAAGTCGTCTGATCAGACACCAAAATCAGAAGTTAGTGACTGTCGTGTCCAAGAAACCACAGTGGTTCCTCAACCATCGCAAACTCTTCTCGAGAGATGAACGCTTATATCAGGTCAACTGAACGTAGGAATGGAGAACATCATGGAGAATGGGTGGGCACCAAATAATTTTGAGCCTTAAATCCTTTTTTCTAAAACCGTGAACCAGGCCACGTTACAACCCTTTCAAAGTCCTAACTGAAGCAAGGGTCAATTCGAAAGCATGCTACAACGAGATAGCGTTTAACTGACTCCTAAGAGGTACGTCTCAATATCGGTTTTGGCATCATATGCTTGCATTATCTTTCATAAAAAAAAAATTTCTCTCTAGCTAGTGACTCGTTCACAACGGAGTTGCGACGTCATTTCATTCAAATTTTTTTCAAACTTCAAGACTTACATATGTGTTGCATTAGAATTATCATTCTCATAATAAACATTCTTCTGCATACAAAACAACTGATTGGCATCAAGTAAGTTTACACAATGAACAACCGGTAAAGAGCTCAATCTTGTCAGAGAAGAGAGGCTTGAATACCCTGTTGAAGCAAGAATCAGCTGCTACAAGAGAAATGACTTATCCAGCAGCATGTTAAACCAGAGATTATGTCAAAAGAAATCATCTTGATACTTCACAGTCTGAGTGCCATTCAGGGATGAAGTTAGCAGAGCCTGTCAATCTGGGGCAATCAAGTCGAGAATCAATCTCTCCAAGTTCATCCAAATCTGGGGCATTCCCTCAAAGCTGTCAATCAGAGGCTATCACGTCGATAAATCTCTTCAAGCTCGATCAATCAGAGGCTATCACATTGAGAAATCTATTCAGAATTCAACATGGGGCAGTTACGTCGAGATTCGACAAATCTCTCCAAGAAAGTTGTAATCAAGGGCAGTTTATTTCGTAGCTCAAGACATTGGGGCATGCCACCTCATATCGTTTTGTGGCACGAATATTCTGGTCTTCTATTCAACATAGATCTTCCCAGAGATCCTCCAGACAGGGGCATTCCTCATCCATACTTAGTTGCTCAAGTCAATTATGTTGTACGAGACTACGATCAAGCCAAAAACACCATAACAGTCACCCTGACCTAGCCAACACACGAGGTTGCCTTCATCTGCTACAGGCAACTTCGGGTCTGATTCCCCAAGTGAATTCAGAGAGTCTAGAATCGTCTTTTAACTCAGCACGCGCAAGTGCATCCTCAGTGGAGTTAATCAAGAGCATCCCCAGTAAAGCTAAACCAGGGCATTCGCAGAACCAAACCGGGGCATTCACAAGGCTCAACCAGGGCATTCGCAAAGCTAAACCGGGGCAGTCGCAGAGTTTAACCGGGGCACTCATAGGTGTCCACGCTCATCTCTTATCCCCAGGTGATTCAAGAGGCAATTCCCTAGTGTACGTAAACTTGGGACGTGTATTCGGAGGGATCCACATGGTGTTCAGTATCCATTCTTCGGCATATTCACTTATATCACCCCCTCAACAATTCAGGATGTTTGAAAGTCCGGCCAGGTTATCTCTTCCCAACGGTATGATTCAGAATCCAGCATCGTACCTGAAGACTCGTTTCATCGGCAATTCAATCTCCAGCAGAGTCAACAACGATCTTCGGTCTTCAAGAGCTCCCCAGTGTGTACTCTTATCAGTATCCCCATCAATCTTTGGTACTGCAGGCTTCCAACATCGATATATATTGACATCCCTAGTGATGAGCAATGGCTCCCAGCAAGCCTTCTTTTATCCCCATGAAGTTTATTTCTTCGCATTGCATATAGTTATCATTACATATCATTGCATCCTCAAAAGCGCGTAACTGATCCATCAGAGTGGATCTTTGCGTCAAAAGAAATTCAAACATGCATACAAAGCATAAGCCAGACCAGGTACCTTACACGAAAGACCTGAATTATTCAAGGACAACAATACATCCCTACAAAAGGATATCATGCCCAAAGTCCCCAGTCGGTGACCTTCACCTTTTCAATGCCAAACAAAATCAATACACTTTGTCATTCTAAACCCAGTTCTTGTCTGGTAGTCAGTTCCCTAAACACTCGTCTGTGTCGGTTCCCTAAACACCCGTCCGTGTCCATCCCTAAGCACTCGTATGTGTCAAGTTTCCTAAACACCCACCCGGGTCAGTTATTCAAACACTCGTCTGTGTTTATACTTTTTGATACTCGTCCATATCTTCTTTCAATACTCGTCCGTATTGAATCAAACACTCGTCCGTGTCTATACTTTTTGATACTCGTCCGTATCTTCTTTCAATACTCGTCCGTATTGATTCAAACACTCTTCCGTGTTTAACTTTTTGATACTTGTCCGTATTTCCTTTCAATGCTCGTCCGTATTGAATCAAACACTCGTCCGTGATTATACTTTTTGATACTCGTCCGTATCTTCTTTCAATACTCGTCCGTATTGAATCAAACGCTCGTCCGTGTTTAAACTTTCTTGATGCTCATCCGTGTCGCTTATCTAAACAATCATCATGTCATAACCCATGTTTTCATCGTCGAACCTGAGATCTCCTCTTGGCTAGGTTCTTCCCTTAAATCATCGTAGAACCTGAGATCGCCTCTTGGCTAGGTTCTTCCTTCAAACCTTTGTCGAACCTGAGATCGCCTCTTGCCTAGGTTCTTCCTTCAAACCTTTGTCGAACCTGAGATCGCCTCTTGGCTAGGTTCTTCCTTCAAATCACCATCGAACCTGAGATCGCCTCTTGGCTAGGTTCTTCCCTCAAATCTCCGTCGAACCTGAGATCGCCTCTTGGCTAGGTTCTTCCTTCAAATCACCGTCGAACCTGAGATCGCCTCTTGGCTAGGTTCTTCCCTCAAATCTCCGTCGAACCTGAGATCGCCTCTTGGCTAGTGTTGCACCCCAAAATTTGCCCTCCCATATTCTTCAAGAAATTGCCAAGCCAAGTCACATAATTCCCCAAGGGTTGCACAATCCAACTGTCTCCTATACAGTCAAAACTAGGGTTTGTGTCCTGATCAAGAAAGGAAGTTTTCAAGGACCCAATCAAGTCTCACATGCTTACAAAGATGGTCAAATATCCTCATATCAAGTTTCAAGGCATCCAGCTCAAAATTGCACAGTCAAAACCCTAAATTGCACTACAGTCAACTGTAGGGGCAAAATGGTCATTTGGCAGTCAAAAGTTCAAATTTTTGGTCAACATATCATTTTGAAGCCACAAACATCATTTGATCAATGCTTGATCATGATTCTCAAAATTTGGCTCAGAAATCATCAAAGATGCAAAAGTTACTATATTTGGACAGCTGAAAAAGTCAACTGAAATTGACCAGGGCATAACTTTCACATGGATTATCAGAAAAATTCCATCCAAAGCTCATTTTGAAGAGAAAGACATTTCCTACAACTCATCTTCATATTCCAAGTCCAAGAAATGCTCTCACAAAAAGTTATCAATCTCAACATTATAGGTCATTTTCAAAAGTCAACAAAAAGGGACTTTAAGTCAAAGGCCATAACTTGAGATTGGTAAATCAAAATGACATGGGACCAAAGGCATTGGTTAGAGGACTCAAAGACCTTTCCAAAATGTCCAAGAACATGTGAAAAGCTTGAAAATTGAGCAAGTTATGCCTTGTGGAAGTTGGGAAATTTTTGGGCATTTTGAAAAGTCAGCTTTACTTCAAATGACCTAAAATTGCTAATGGGCCCTATTTTTATCCATGATTCATCATTCCAAGCCTATGCACGACCACTTGGCCCAAAGGGAAGTATTTTCTCATTTTTTATTTATTTATTTGAATTTATATTAATATTAATTCATTTAAATTATTTAAATACATGAAAAATATCAAACTTGACCTAAAAAAATCTTTTCATGCATGTTTACTCTCAATATCACGTGCACATCCTAATTAGGCAAGTTTTGGTTTGATTTGGCATGATTGAACAAAATTGCACATGAAAAAGATTCAAAAAGATTTTAAGAAAATCAAATATGCAAAACTATTATTGCATTGGATCTTGGCCAGTTTTGTTGACCTAAAATGTTCCATACATAATCAGGAATACAACCCTAAGCCTAGGAGACTGAAAGCTGCGCATAAGAGGCTAGTACAAACTTGAAAAATTGCTTGAAAACTGAAAAACTGAAATCAACTTTAGGGTTCAATTCAAGGCACAATTCATAGTCCAACAGCTTCCTGAAACATCCTTGATCATACTCCAATCAAAAACAACCACAAAAGCTCCAGGAATTGGTACCTGTGACTCAAACTGTATTGCAAAAAATTCATAATCGTATATCATCTTTTAAGCACTTTTACAGCATTCTATTCATTGCATCATGTTTGTTTTGAGCTTCTGAAACTAACCATTGTGTTTGATTGAATTTTTACACGCTATATACAAATATGCCATAACTGACTTTTAGGGTTTTCAGAGTTCTTGAATTGGGGTTTTTCACCCAAGGAAAAATTAGGACTCAAAATCACCACCATTGCAATCAGCGTGCTCCAACGAACAAGAAGCATTAGTCGCGATTAATTTATGAGCTACATAGGCCTATTCGCTATTTTCTGGTAGCTGGCTTAAGGCAACGCGTAGAAAACTGTTGCCTTTGAGTTTGTGTTACAGGGGACGCGAGGAAGACGATACCGTGTCAGGGAGTGATTGGCTCTTTTTGAATTTCGCGCTAAAAACCAATCTATATGCGTTACTTATTTTATATTATTTGTTTAATGCTTAATGTTAATGCGCGTTAATTGGCACAACTGGTCAGGGAAGACATTGGCAAGGCATATGATCTGGGTTCGAACCCCAGGTCTCTTACATTCTTAACAATATTTTTTCAATTATCTTCCCATGCAGCGCCCAAGGCCAGGATCATCATACATGCCCAGATCAGACCATACACGCGTCCAGCAAATCCAATCCAAAGGCCAGGATCCATGGAGTACCGTGAGTGCTAGTCAACGCCTAGACATGTTGCTTGGAAAGTCAACAAGGCCATGTCTTATTGGGCCAGGCTTTACCATCAAAACCTCCATATTGGGGCTACCCCCCCTGGTTTGCCATTCTTTTTATTTTTCTTATGTTTTATTTAATTTATTATTTTCTTTTCTTGACTGTTTAATTTAATTAATTATTGCTACAAAATATAAAAACATCATAAAAAATCAGAAAAGACCAAAAAAGAATAAATATTTTTATTATAATTATTTTCTTGTAAATAAATTAATATATAATGAATTTAGTTTTAATTAGGATATTTGCAATTTTAATTCTTTTCATATTAAATAAAAAATAATTAGAATTAGGTTAATTAACAATTTCCATTCCTTTTAATTTTTCCTTTTTTATCATAATATTATTATTTATTTATTTTCATAATTAAATTGTATATAAATAATTTAGGTTTAAATTAGGTTAAAAATTCAATCTTTTTCTTAATAACTTAAAAATAGTTAGAATTAGGTTTAACATTTCATTTTAATTTTAATTAATTCCTTTTTCTCCTTAAAACCTAAAAAACACAAAATACCAAAAAAACATTTGACTTTAATTCTAATTAATTCACCGACTTTAATTTTTTGCAAAAGGGTCCAACGCCCATGTTCATAATTTATTTAATTTCGCGCATTTATTTTATGTCGTTTATTATAATTATGTAATTCTCCCAAAGCGTTGTAACTTAAATTTTTTCGCACTTTCTTTTACTTTATTTATTTTCCGTCAAATCGGGTCCGGTTTAATTTTGGCGATGTGGACCCGCGCCATTTGTAATAGCCTTAGAATTTATTTTTCCGCAAATATGTTAACTGTTAACAAAAAGCATGAAAGAATGTATGGCCTTAAAAATAAAATCAAGCGTAGATCACAATGAATATGACAAGACAAATATCAATGAAAACGACACACGAATCGCACACACCACCCCTAGGGTACGCCTCACTATTGCCTTTCGAAAGGTGATCGTCGAGTAGAGGATGTCTTAGTAAGTCCTCATGATCCGGGAACCTGGCATGAGGGTAGCTTCTAAGGTGTCTTCCCATTGCTCTGGTGATCACCATATCCCTAAAACTCGAATTGACCCGAACACCTCCAACGGTGGTGCTACCTACCTCTCAATGGTGGGATGGCACTACTTTTAAGGACATTTACACAGACGAATTCCTTAGGGTAGGTAGGTTCTCAAGGATACTTGCTCTAATCTCAAAACAAACTCAAAAAGACTTTTCACACTGACACTTTTCAAAAGCTTTCAAAGCAGATTTTTCAAACACTCTGACGTACGAGTCGAACTGAAATTTTTCAAAGAAACTTTTTTAAAAAACCACATTGAAAAGCAAGCAAACATTTTTGAAAACACAATGAGCAAGTATCTAAGAGCCCATGGATAACCATGGATAGAAAGGGTGCTAACACCTTCCCTTTCTATAATCTACCTCCCGAACCGAGAGCAATCTCTATAAGGAATTTTTCTGTGCTTTTATCCTTTCCATTTGGAGAAAATAAAAGACTGTGGCGACTATTGCTTCCGCGACATTTCGCGAACCAGCGTTAAACAGTCAGTTCCAGATCCACCGATCACAGAACTGGCGACTCTGCTGGGGAATGTCATATAAAGTGAGGTGTACCTTAGGACTAAGATCACTTGTGTTTTCAATTGTCTGAATTGCTTGCTTTAAATTGTGGGACTGTCTCGGGAGTTCTATAGATCCTAACCAGGATCTGGGGATACCCTGTTAGGTAGCATAAGCTGTGAGGGACCTGTCCGGCGTATACCGACATGGGTGAAGCAGTGGCTACGTTGGTGTGGCGCCTTGGTCTGTACCGATATCCCTCGTGTTGAAACGGGGAGAATATGGGTCTTCCAAGGAGTCATTAAGCACCAACAGACCTTAGAACCTTAATTGACACAACTTGGCCAATAGAACAGTAGCAGTATGCTACGCCCATTGAGGCTAAACTCTCGTGATGGTTCTGGCTGCAAGAAAAGATTGCGATGCTGGAGTTATGACCGATTGAGGGTAGTCAGTGATATTGGGATCCTCTAGAACCCGGTTACTTCTGATAGGACAGGTCTTAACCAACAAACTGAAAGAGGGTAATACCTAGACCTCATGCTGGCCTGAACCCTAAGGGCTCTTTTGTGTGACTTGTGTGCCTTCGTACTTGACTATCTGCATGCTTGTTACCTGACACTTGTTTCTTGCAGGTCTTGTTTATAGTCCTTAATTGGGACTCATAACAGGGTACTAAATTTCTTGCAGGGTTGTTTATAGTCCTTAATTGGGACTCATAACAGGATTACTCACATTACCCCCATGCATAGCATGACATCATACCATTGCATACCATTGCATACATCCTAACCCATTTCAAGGATCTCAAGGGCTTGTGATGCAGGTCATGATAAATCAAACATCTAGCCAGGGGCAAAGAGGATTTATTTTCCTCTAGCCAAGGGTGTCAGGGGCTATGACCCACTGGATATGGTGAGCTTTTGACCCTTGACGAAGGACTCTCAACAAAATGAAGTTCTTACAATCGAGCTACCGGTTCCAAATGCTAACAAAGTTTCTCTGTTTACCCCGCGAGGTCCTTGAAAACATTACATGCATGTCATACATCTCATTGCATTGCAGGTATCCCTTTTCTCTGCAGGTTACTTACCTTCTTCGCTGTTTATTTCAGCCGATCATCATGAATCCTGAATCATCAGCCGAGCAGACTATCAAGGACCTCCAGGCTCAGAACGCCCAGTTCCAAGAGCTGATCATGAATTTGTCTCAGGGGCAACAAGATCTGAAGGCTCTGCTCTTGAAGAAGGACAAGAAGAAGAAGAGGACTGTCTTGTTCAGCCCTAGACGCAGATCTGGGAATACAGCGCAAATTGAAACTGAGAGGACAACCCCATCTGTGGGAAAAAGCAGTCATCAAGAGGAAAGGGTGCCCAATCCAGAGGTCTCTGACAATGAAACAGATTTCGACGATGAACAGTACCCTCCGGCTGAGGACAAGTACAAACAGTTGGAGGATAGGCTGAATGCTATGGAGATCCAACAGGTACCTGGGCTGGATCTTGGAGATTTGGGTTTGTCAACTGGTGTGGTTATTCCTCGGAAGTTCAAAGCACCATCCTTTACTAAGTATGACGGGGCGTCTTGCCCCAAGCTGCATATAAGGTCCTATGTTCGGAAAATTCAACCATATACGGTGGACAAGAATTTGTGGATCCATTTCTTCCAGGAGAGTCTTTCAGGGACTCATCTCGAATGGTTCTATCAGCTGGATGGGACCAAGGTTCGTAACTGGGAGGAATTGGCTACTGCTTTCTACAAGCAGTATCAATATAATGCCGACCTTGCTCCTACGCGTACCCAACTCCAGGGTATGTCGTTAGGATCAAGTGAAGGTTTTAAGGAATATGCGCAGAAATGGAGGGATCTTGATGGAAGGGTACAACCACCTCTGACTGATCGGGAACTTGTCGATATGTTCTTGGGGACCCTGTCTGGTCCATTCTTCAACCACCTAATTGGGAATTCTGCTGCTGGGTTTACAGATCTTGTCTTGACTGGGGAGAGAATCGAAGCTGGTATCAAGTCGGGGAAGATTCAAGAAACCGCACCTGCTGATACTCAGAAAAATCCCCACAGTGGAAAGAAAGAGTCCAATGCTATACATGGTAAAAAGGGTCGTCATGATGCAGGGGCAATCCAGATCTCTGATCCCACGCCCGTTCAACCAAGAAAGAGCAATAGGCGTAGGATAAAGCATCAAGATAGGAAGTATACTGACATCAACATGTCTTTGTCTCAGGCATTACAGCAATTACTGAAGGCGAAAATGATCACACTTAAGGATCCTCCTCAAAATCCTGACACTTCCTCTCCCAAGTACAACCCGGGCGTGAGATGTGCCTACCATTCTGACAGTCCTGGACATGACACCGACGACTGTTGGACCTTGAAGAACAAGATCCAGGATTTGATTGACGCCAAGGAGGTCGAGTTTGAACACTGATCCTACACCAAATCATCGAGAATGTCTTTTGTTCATTCAAATATTCAAGTTGTATTTTTCTTTGATTGTTCAAACATTTATTCATGTTAAACATTGTAATCACATTAATGCATCGCTTATGTCTATTTTGAATCAATATATTCGCATTCACTATATGCAAATTGTTTTCATATTTTTTCTGATGACAACTCTCGTTAATTCTAAGCCTCTTGAGGGAGGATGACGAAAACGATACCACGATCTTTACAGTATGCTTTTGAACAGACCCCGCTGATGAGGTACAGGCATTGTTTCAATTCCTAAACACTGGAGTTATAAGGAAGATAATCCCTAGTCAACCCATATGAGCCAAAGAAGTAGGAGTTTTTCTTTTCTCGAAATTTAAAACCCTTAATCATAACCTGGGGCAGGGTAGTTCTCTCAGTTGATCCAAGTGCACAATGAATGGCACCAAATGAGTTTTTTCAAAAAACAAAAGACAGTGATGGTTCAGAATAATCATAAGGACAGGCAGTCATCATCAAAATTCATAAATGAAAAGCCCAAAAAGTCTAAACCTATGAAAAGAGACTTATGAAACTGGGGCATCCCGCTGACTGTAATTCCAAAAAGGAAACAGTTCAGGCAAAAATAGGGATAACAAAATCAAGCAAGAGGTCTCACAACCAAAGCAAAAATGACTGCCTATTCAAAATAAATCATCAATATCTGAACCATCATTGGAATATCAGAGCAAAGACTCGAACAAGGTCTAACGCACGATCAGCTGAGTTTAGGTTTGGAGAACATCACGAAGAGCGGGTGGGTACAAATAAAATTTGAGCCTTTATCCTTTGTTTCTTAAACCGTGAACCAGGCCACGTTATAACCCGTAAAAGTCCTAGCTGAAGCATGGGTTAATTCGAAAGCATACTGTTACGAAAGGTATCCTGACTCCTGAAGGCCTACGGTAAATACGGAGTTGACATCATGTTTTACAAACATTCACTTGTTTTATGAAAAAAGAATGCATTTTCAAAATCTTCAAGACAGATATAGGCGTTGCATTTTTAACATAACTTTGTTTGCATATGACTTTTTGTTTGAACAGCAGGGAAATTCGCACGAGAAATACCTAGTGAACAAGAGTATCTCCAATCAAGGGGCATGGCATGATCATGGTCTATCATCTGGGGCAATCCAATCAAGATTCGGAGAACCTCTCAAAAGCCAAAATAGCCTGGGGCAAATCTCCACTTGAGTTACTTGGGGCACTCCAGCAACAAATCTTGCCTGGTCTGACACCTTCTGATAACATGGCAACAAAAGCAGCCAGGGGCACCTCCCTGCATTCGAAGAGCGTGGACATAGTCGAAAAGAATACTACGCAAAATCAAACACCCGCTAGGTTGACATACCTAGGCAAAAATAAGGGCTTCCCGGCGAACCAAAAGAGTTCGAGCAAAAATAAGGGATGAAATGAAAAAATCTGTACACCCGGCAAGTCGAAAACCTGGAAAGGCGGCTTGGGCAAAAATGGGTATCCCGGTGGATTGAAAGCCCGAAAGGGCGGTCCAGGCAAAAGTTAGGGAGCAAAGCGTACGACTATGTCCTGTCATCTTGTCACCTGCCTACCAGAAGAAGGTTTGCTCATCCAACAACTATCAAGCACCTCCACAGGTATCTTCCGCTCCCACATCAGAAACAGGGGCAATAATGGATGGTCTAAGCAATCTGGTTGCTCTGTCCTCTAAGGTGTCAAGGTAGGGTCCGTTGAAGAACATAACCAATACAGTTCAATACTTCCCCAGGAGAGTCCAATCCAGCTTCCCCAGGAAAGATGGAGTCCATATCCCCAAGCAGTAAGCTTATCCCCTCGCAGAGCACGAGCGCGTCGTCCGGCTTGATTTAAAGAGTTATTTCCTTAACAGGATATAACTGGGTTATCCTCAGCCAAAAGCCATGGAAAGAGCGTCCCCGACGAAATTTTCTTATCCCCAGCAAAGTCTATTCACATTTCCAACGACAAGGTATCCTCAGCAAATTATTGTCAACACTCAGCAAGGCATCTCTCTGCCCACAGAGTATTGCTTCCCAGCATGGTCGCTAGAGTATCTTTTCTCCCCGCAAAATCTTCCATTTGCCAAGTTCATTCCGCAACGGGGTCATCTTCTCCTACCAGTATTCTTGCAGTTATCGTCCCCAGCGGAAGCAAAACCTATTCTTCAACATCAGCCCAGGATACGACTTCCCGGCACCCGTCAAGGATTTACTTTCCTAGACGAAAAACACATTCATAAAACGTCACATACATCATTATAGCATGCATAGACGCATCATATCACCCCAATCTCATTCATTTTTGAGAACATCTTAAAATCATGCAATTCATGCATTATGACATTGCATACAACTAATTCGTTACTTTTTCAGGAAAGAACGATCAACAGATAAAAAAATCTTTACCCGTTGAGGTAGTAATCGTCCCAGATTCCTTCATCAACCCGCTGAGGTAGTAATCGTCCCAGATTCCTTCATCATCCTGCTGAGGTAGTAATCGTCTCAGATTCCTTCACCACCCGTTGAGGTAGTAATCATCCCAAGATTCCTTCACCATCCTGCTGAGGTAGTAATCGTCTCAGATTCCTTCATCGTCCTGCTGAGGTAGTAATCGTCCCAAGATTCCTTCATCATCCTGCTGAGGTAGTAATCATCCCAGATTCCTTCATCATATATTTGGAGTAGCAATCGTCTCAGATTCCTTCATCATCCTGCTGAGGTAGTAATCATCCCAGATTCCTTCATCCTATCTTTGGAGTAGCAATCGTCTCAGATTCCTTCATCATCCTGCTGAGGTAGTAGTCGTCCCAGATTCCTTCATCATATATTTGGAGTAGCAATCGTCTCAGATTCCTTCATCATCCTGCTGAGGTAGTAATCGTCTCAGATTCCTTCACCACCCGTTGAGGTAGTAATCATCCCAAGATTCCTTCACCATCCTGCTGAGGTAGTAATCGTCTCAGATTCCTTCATCGTCCTGCTGAGGTAGTAATCGTCCCAAGATTCCTTCATCATCCTGCTGAGGTAGTAATCATCCCAGATTCCTTCATCATATATTTGGAGTAGCAATCGTCTCAGATTCCTTCATCATCCTGCTGAGGTAGTAATCATCCCAAGATTCCTTCATCATCCTGCTGAGGTAGTAATCATCCCAGATTCCTTCATCATATATTTGGAGTAGCAATCGTCTCAGATTCCTTCATCATCCTGCTGAGGTAGTAATCATCCCAGATTCCTTCATCCTATCTTTGGAGTAGCAATCGTCTCAGATTCCTTCATCATCCTGCTGAGGTAGTAATCATCCCAGATTCCTTCATCATAGATTTGGAGTAGCAATCGTCTCAGATTCCTTCATCACATCCTTATCAAACAAAAAAAAAACCTTCTCTAGTCCAGCTAAATCGGCTCCCAACAGATTTTTCTGATAAAGACTCAGTAGTCTCCTATGGTCCCCTCTCCGACAAGTGCGTGAGGTGGTAATTCCTTCTTCAGATGTTTCCCTCTCCGACGGTGAGTGTGAGGTGATAGTCTCCTATGGTTCCCTCTCCGACGGTGTGTGAGGCGGTAAGTCCTTTTTCAGATGTTTCCCTCTCCGACGATGAGTGTGAGGTGATAGTCTCTTATGGTTCCCTCTCCGACGGTGTGTGAGGTGACAATCCCTTTTCCTATGATTCCCCTCTCCGACGGCGAGTGAGGTGATTCCCTTTCAGATTATAATAGCTTATGGTTTGCTTCCCGATATTGCAAAGATGGTAATTCCCGCCAAGATTTTTCTCAACGAGCATTGTTGAAGCTAAAGTCGCCCAAGGTTCTCTTACCATTCATGCTAAGGCAGTAACCATCCCTGGTTCATTCATCAGCGTTTGAAGCTCTAGACTCAGCTCCTTAACCAGTCAGGACATATCTATACCAAGCATCTAAAATCAGCTCCTGCAACGTATCAGGTACTCATTTTTCTTTTGCAGGTATGCAGGTTCTCGCTAAGGAATCTCCCCCGCAATCAACATTCAGATGGCGTCTATAAGCCCATCACCCTATGGCATCTGTAAGCCCATTCCCATCATCACTGCTACTATGTGAGCGCAAATTTCTGGGCACTCTAGTGTTCAATCATCTTCTACCCTCGGATTACGAAAGGCACGTCAGCCAATCTGCATCCTCAGGTCTAAGAAGATTGAACAGGGGCAACTGTTGCACCCCAAAATTTTCCCTCCCATATTCTTCAAGAAATTGCCAAGCCAAGTCACATAATTCCCCAAGGGTTGCACAGTCCAACTGTCTCCTATACAGTCAAAACTAGGGTTTGTGTCCTGATCAAGAAAGGAAGTTTTCAAGGACCCAATCAAGTCTCACATGCTTACAAAGATGGTCAAATATCCTCATATCAAGTTTCAAGGCATCCAGCTCAAAATTGCACAGTCAAAACCCTAAATTGCACTACAGTCAACTGTAGGGGCAAAATGGTCATTTGGCAGTCAAAAGTTCAAATTTTTGGTCAACATATCATTTTGAAGCCACAAACATCATTTTATCAATGCTTGATCATGATTCTCAAAATTTGGCTCAGAAATCATCAAAGATGCAAAAGTTACTATATTTGGACAGCTGAAAAAGTCAACTGAAATCGACCAGGGCATAACTTTCACATGGATTATCAGAAAAATTCCATCCAAAGCTCATTTTGAAGAGAAAGACATTTCCTACAACTCATCTTCATATTCCAAGTCCAAGAAATGCTCTCACAAAAAGTTATCAATCTCAACATTATAGGTCATTTTCAAAAGTCAACAAAAAGGGACTTTACGTCAAAGGACATAACTTGAGATTGGTAAATCAAAATGACATGGGACCAAAGGCATTGGTTATAGGACTCAAATACCTTTCCAAAATGTCCAAGAACATGTGAAAAGCTTGAAAATTGAGCAAGTTATGCCTTGTAGAAGTTGGGAAAGTTTTGGGCATTTTGAAAAGTCAGCTTTACTTCAAATGACCTAAAATTGCTAATGGGCCCTATTTTCTTCCATGATTCATCATTCCAAGCCTATGCACGACCACTTGGCCCAAAGGGAAGTATTTTCTCATTTTTTATTTATTTATTTGAATTTATATTAATATTAATTCATTTAAATTATTTAAATACATGAAAAATATCAAACTTGACCTAAAAAAATCTTTTCATGCATGTTTACTCTCAATATCACGTGCACATCCTAATTAGGCAAGTTTTGGTTTGATTTGGCATGATTGAACAAAATTGCACATGAAAAAGATTCAAAAAGATTTTAAGAAAATCAAATATGCAAAACCATTATTGCATTGGATCTTGGCCAGTTTTGTTGACCTAAAATGTTCCATACATAATCAGGAATACAACCCTAAGCCTAGGAGACTGAAAGCTGCGCATAAGAGGCTAGTACAAACTTGAAAAATTGCTTGAAAACTGAAAAACTGAAATCAACTTTAGGGTTCAATTCAAGGCACAATTCATAGTCCAACAGCTTCCTGAAACATCCTTGATCATACTCCAATCAAAAACAACCACAAAAGCTCCAGGAATTGGTACCTGTGACTCAAACTGTATTGCAAAAAATTCATAATCGTATATCATCTTTTAAGCACTTTTACAGCATTCTATTCATTGCATCATGTTTGTTTTGAGCTTCTGAAACTAACCATTGTGTTTGATTGAATTTTTACACGCTATATACAAATATGCCATAACTGACTTTTAGGGTTTTCAGAGTTCTTGAATTGGGGTTTTTCACCCAAGGAAAAATTAGGACTCAAAATCACCACCATTGCAATCAGCGTGCTCCAACGAACAAGAAGCATTAGTCGCGATTAATTTATGAGCTACATAGGCCTATTCGCTATTTTCTGGTAGCTGGCTTAAGGCAACGCGTAGAAAACTGTTGCCTTTGAGTTTGTGTTACAGGGGACGCGAGGAAGACGATACCGTGTCAGGGAGTGATTGGCTCTTTTTGAATTTCGCGCTAAAAACCAATCTATATGCGTTACTTATTTTATATTATTTGTTTAATGCTTAATGTTAATGCGCGTTAATTGGCACAACTGGTCAGGGAAGACATTGGCAAGGCATATGACCTGGGTTCGAACCCCAGGTCTCTTACATTCTTAACAATATTTTTTCAATTATCTTCCCATGCAGCGCCCAAGGCCAGGATCATCATACACGCCCAGATCAGACCATACACGCGTCCAGCAAATCCAATCCAAAGGCCAGGATCCATGGAGTACCGTGAGTGCTAGTCAACGCCTAGACATGTTGCTTGGAAAGTCAACAAGGCCATGTCTTATTGGGCCAGGCTTTACCATCAAAACCTCCATATTGGGGCTACCCCCCTGGTTTGCCATTCTTTTTATTTTTCTTATGTTTTATTTAATTTATTATTTTCTTTTCTTGACTGTTTAATTTAATTAATTATTGCTACAAAATATAAAAACATCATAAAAAATCAGAAAAGACCAAAAAAGAATAAATATTTTTATTATAATTATTTTCTTGTAAATAAATTAATATATAATGAATTTAGTTTTAATTAGGATATTTGCAATTTTAATTCTTTTCATATTAAATAAAAAATAATTAGAATTAGGTTAATTAACAATTTCCATTCCTTTTAATTTTTCCTTTTTTATCATAATATTATTATTTATTTATTTTCATAATTAAATTGTATATAAATAATTTAGGTTTAAATTAGGTTAAAAATTCAATCTTTTTCTTAATAACTTAAAAATAGTTAGAATTAGGTTTAACATTTCATTTTAATTTTAATTAATTCCTTTTTCTCCTTAAAACCTAAAAAACACAAAATACCAAAAAAACATTTGACTTTAATTCTAATTAATTCACCGACTTTAATTTTTTGCAAAAGGGTCCAACGCCCATGTTCATAATTTATTTAATTTCGCGCATTTATTTTATGTCGTTTATTATAATTATGTAATTCTCCCAAAGCGTTGTAACTTAAATTTTTTCGCACTTTCTTTTACTTTATTTATTTTCCGTCAAATTGGGTCCGGTTTAATTTTGGCGATGTGGACCCGCGCCATTTGTAATAGCCTTAGAATTTATTTTTCCGCAAATATGTTAACTGTTAACAAAAAGCATGAAAGAATGTATGGCCTTAAAAATAAAATCAAGCGTAGATCACAATGAATATGACAAGACAAATATCAATGAAAACGACACACGAATCGCACACACCACCCCTAGGGTACGCCTCACTATTGCCTTTCGAAAGGTGATCGTCGAGTAGAGGATGTCTTAGTAAGTCCTCATGATCCGGGAACCTGGCATGAGGGTAGCTTCTAAGGTGTCTTCCCATTGCTCTGGTGATCACCATATCCCTAAAACTCGAATTGACCCGAACACCTCCAACGGTGGTGCTACCTACCTCTCAATGGTGGGATGGCACTACTTTTAAGGACATTTACACAGACGAATTCCTTAGGGTAGGTAGGTTCTCAAGGATACTTGCTCTAATCTCAAAACAAACTCAAAAAGACTTTTCACACTGACACTTTTCAAAAGCTTTCAAAGCAGATTTTTCAAACACTCTGACGTACGAGTCGAACTGAAATTTTTCAAAGAAACTTTTTTAAAAAACCACATTGAAAAGCAAGCAAACATTTTTGAAAACACAATGAGCAAGTATCTAAGAGCCCATGGATAACCATGGATAGAAAGGGTGCTAACACCTTCCCTTTCTATAATCTACCTCCCAAACCGAGAGCAATCTCTATAAGGAATTTTTCTGTGCTTTTGTCCTTTCCATTTGGAGAAAATAAAAGACGGTGGCGACTCTTGCTTCCGCGACATTTCGCGAACCAGTGTTAAACAATCAGTTCCAGATCCACCGATCACAGCTAGGTTCTTCCCTCAAACCTTTGTCGAACCTGAGATCGCCTCTTGTCTAGGTTATTCCTTCAAACCTTTGTCGAACCTGAGATCGCCTCTTGGCTAGGTTCTTCCTTCAAATCTTTGTCGAACCTGAGATCGCCTCTTGGCTAGGTTCTTCCTTCAAATCTCCGTCGAACCTGAGATCGCCTCTTGGCTAGGTTCTTCCCTCAAACCTTTGTCGAACCTGAGATCGCCTCTTGGCTAGGTTCTTCCTTCAAATCTTTGTCGAACCTGAGATCGCCTCTTGGCTAGGTTCTTCCTTCAAACCTTTTTCGAACCTGAGATCGTCTCATAGCTAGGTTCTTCCTTCAAATCTTTGTCGAACCTGAGATCGCCTCTTGGCTAGGTTCTTCCTTCAAATCTTTGTCGAACCTGAGATCGCCTCTTGGCTAGGTTCTTCCTTCAAATCACCGTCGAACCTGAGATTGCCTCTTGGCTAGGTTCTTCCCTCAAATCTCCGTCGAACCTGAGATCGCCTCTTGGCTAGGTTCTTCCCTCAAACCTTTGTCGAACCTGAGATCTCCTCTTGGCTAGGTTCTTCCTTCAAATCTTTGTCGAACCTGAGATCGCCTCTTGGCTAGGTTCTTCCTTCAAACCTTTGTCGAACCTGAGATCGCCTCTTGGCTAGGTTCTTCCTTCAAATCTTTGTCGAACCTGAGATCACCTCTTGGCTAGGTTCTTCCTTCAAATCTTTGTCGAACCTGAGATCGCCTCTTGGCTAGGTTCTTACTTCAAATCTTTGTCGAACCTGAGATTGCCTCTTGGCTAGGTTCTTCCTTCAAATCACCGTCGAACCTGAGATCGCCTCTTGGCTAGGTTCTTCCTTCAAATCACCGTCGAACCTGAGATCGCCTCTTGGCTAGGTTCTTCCCTCAAATCTCCGTCGAACCTGAGATTGCCTCTTGGCTAGGTTCTTCCCTCAAACCTTTGTCGAACCTGAGATCGCCTCTTGGCTAGGTTCTTCCTTCAAATCTTTGTCGAACCTGAGATCGCCTCTTGGCTAGGTTCTTCCTTCAAACCTTTGTCGAACCTGAGATCGCCTCTTGGCTAGGTTCTTCCTTCAAATCTTTGTCGAACCTGAGATCGCCTCTTGGCTAGGTTCTTCCTTCAAACCTTTGTCGAACCTGAGATCGCCTCTTGGCTAGGTTCTTCCTTCAAATCTTTGTCGAACCTGAGATTGCCTCTTGGCTAGGTTCTTCCTTCAAATCTTTGTCGAACCTGAGATCGCCTCTTGGCTAGGTTCTTCCCTCAAACCTTTGTCGAACCTGAGATCGCCTCTTGGCTAGGTTCTTCCTTCAAATCATCATCGAACCTGAGATCGCCTCTTGGCTAGGTTCTTCCCTCAAACCTTCGTCGAACCTGAGATTGCCCTTTGGTTAGGTTCTCTGTCAAATCACTCTTATGTGTCACCCTTGGATCGTAGGTCGCCCGTAGACCTCGTCCGCTGTCTTTTCACACCAACCATTTGTCTTGTAGTGGCATCACGCCACGTTATAAGTCCAATCTCTGTCTCTTCATTGAAAAAACAAATTTCTTTTCCCGACAGATCACAAAAAAAAAAAATAAAGAAAACACTTACTCCCTCTCTCAGGACAAATTTTTGGCATTGGTATTTAATCATCTTCAACCTTGAACTTCCGAAAGGCATGTGCCAATCGTACTTTCAGGTTTAAGACAATTAAATAGGGGCAGCTGTAATACCCCAAATTTGTCCTACCCTTTTACTTTTATCTGGCTTACGCATTTTTGCATTTTTCTCACAGTAGGTCATCTAACACATCATGCATCATTAATTGATAAATTGGCATAAGATCATGGATTTCGAGGACCAAGGGTTGGTGTATGGCTTTAAGGCTCCCATCTTCGCACAAGCTTGTTTCGGTGGATTTCTCCATTAATAATCTGTTTGAAGCTAGGTTTTCACTTCATGGACCTTATCATCATCAAGCTACGATGCTATTCTTTTCTTCTCAATGTCGAGTTGCAAGGTTTTATGAGACGAAGCTAAAGATCAGGGTTTATATATTTTCATATTTGAGCTTGTCAGCATTCTACCTGAGGTTCATTCCATATCAAGGTATTCGCATGTCTCATCTTTCATATTCATCTGCAAAGAATCCCTCAGGGCATAGTCATTATCATCTATTGAGAAGGGGTCCAAGACGTCGTTATTCTAGTGCTCATATAATCGGGACATGGTACAAGATGTTGATTGTGATCAAGGTGTCGTTATTTCAAATGTTTATTGCTTGACACACAAGTTTGGTTTATACTGAGGAATTGAATTGAATTAGGGGTTCACTGAAGCTGTGGTTTGATTAGAATTCATTCATCAATATTTGAAGTGGATTTGGAGAAAATCAAAGTTCTTAAATATTTGCGTGGTTTTTCTTGGAATTCAAACCACAAGTATGAAAAAGCATGTATCAAATTCATCCAACCATCAAAATATTGTCCAAATAGCCTCTCTTGGATTCATTCAAGATTCATGTCTCTTTTGGGTACCTTGCAAATATTTTGGATTCATACCATTTATTTGAATCCATACAAAGGCCATTTCATTATGTGGAAATACATACAAGTCCAAGTTCCATTACAATTATTCAAATACATACAAATCCAAATTCCATTACAATTATACATAACATCTATGCATTTTTACCAAAACCTATCCTAATTTTCAATCATTCTTCATGTTTTAAACTTCAAGTTTCCAAAACTTCGTGTCATGCGTCTTTGTTCCAACTTCACATCATCTTGGTGTTTTCCTTTTGCCTTTGCTTCCCAATAGCCCTGATATGAACCAAACCTGCAAAAAAAATATATATATTGGATAAACTGTCATAAACATGAACCGCATACACTACACTTCCAATTTCCAAAACCAATTCCCTAACCATTCTCTAAAGGCATCCCTGCACATAAATTACTACAACAGAAAACAACAAACTAACAGCTTCATAACTAACTTTCCATTTCCCAAACCATAACTAACTTAACAAACCATAAACAGCATAACTAACAACAACCAAAACTGATATAACAAAAAACTGCATCTTAACTTCCAAAACAGAATTTCTGTTAACCACTCTCAAACCTTCTAACCACTTCTAACTGCATAACAAACTACATCCTAACTTCCTAACAACTTTTCTTAACTTCCTTCATAACTAAACTTAACTAACCTCCTAACGAAAAAAACCTTCAGCATATATACATAACAGATGGACAGAGTAAGGAGGGGAGAAAGGAATTCATTTTCGACGATTCACAAAAAATCACAAGATCCTCACCTTGAACCAATGATTCATTGCATAAAATTGCAAACAGAAGTTCTTCAACTGCAGAAGAATCACCACACAAAAAATCAGAAAATTTCTCTCTCAACCTTGATTCTGCTTCATCTTTACGCACTCTCTCTCTCCCTCTGCAATCTTCTTGTAGCTTCATCTTCATCTTCCAAAAATATCAGACAAACCCTCTGAAACACCTTCAATCCTTCAACCTTCATCTCTTCTGAACTTTCAATTCACTATAGTCTTCATCTGGTTCACCATCTATTAAATTACGCTCCAACACTCTTACATCTTCATCAGATAAGAGTCAAATGCACGCTTCATTTCAATCTCTACGTTGCATCAGTACACACACAGAAAATCAGAAACGATGTAGAAGAAGAAGCGTGAAGGCAAATAAACGTGCTTACCTGAGCATCTCATTACCAGCACCGTTGAAAAAGCCATCGGAGTTCCTTCGGATTTGTATGAGTTCTGTTGAATCTAGAAAGGTTTAGTATGAATCAGAAGATCAGAGATGGCAGAGTGATCCGCAAATGAAATTGAATCAGAATGAGGAATGTAAGGCGGAGATGAGAACAAGTGTTGGCTAGGAGGTGGTGCTGAGCGGAAGATGAAGCCGTATTGAACACGAAGAATCCACTGCGGTGTTGTATTGATGGAGTGAGACGGAGACAGCGACGTCGTTGTTGAAATGATGATGAAACCCAGAGAAGGTTGATTCGTAAACACCGAAGCTCTGCAGAGGAAGCATCACCAAAGTTGAATCAAAGGTTGAAGCAATGGTGGCAGTGGCGTTGAGCTCAGGGTAGATCGATGAAGAGGAAGAGGCCGGCACCACAGCTTGCAAGAAAAGAAGAAGACATTCTTTCTAAAAACCCTATTCCCTTTCCAATTTTCATACTTTTTTCTTTTTAGTTTTAACTGTTTTATTATTTTATGTTTTTTATTTCAAATTAATAACAATAATAACTAAGTAAATAATAAATAAAATGTTAAAAATCTTTTTGGGCAAATTACTTCAGCACCCACATTTCTAGACTTTATACCCGCTAACTCTTCTAATTTTTCCTTTTTTATTATTTTAATTTTTCTCTTTTAGTTTAATTTTTTTTTCCTCTCAATTGACAATAAAAATAATAGAATATTTTAGAATATAATTTCTTTTTAGAATTTCGATTAGAATTTTTTCTATTTTTATTTTTCATATTCGATAATCATTTTTATTGCCATTTTCTAGTCAAGACTTTTTGTAGCATCGACATAACTCTTGCAATGTGGAATGCTCGGGGTGAATTCTTCAATCACCTACCCAAGGGAACTTTGATAGAATTTTCTTACCGCTTGCACAATTTTGAAGAGGCAGCGGACCTCCTCCGTTCGGTATCGTCGCAAATCTATTTTATTCTTCATTTCCGTACTTTATCGCAATCCATATGCATACTAACATCAGGTAGAAATTTCCCCTTTAACCTAAATCTTATGGCTACTAACGCACGATAACATTAGGTTTAGAAGTAAGCTAGTCCCATTTGACTTTTCTTTCCCTTTTGCATTCACACTTAAAACAAAAATTTCTTTTTCTTTCAAAATTCAAAATACTTTAAAACTATTGATGAGAATCATGCTTTTGCTTAGTACGAGAAATGATAAGAGGGTCTCTTCTCGATCTTATTGTTCTTCATCTCAAGCATAGGTGTGGTTCAATTCTCAAAAAACTCCTTTCACGGCTAAGTAGAAAAATGGCTAATATCTCTCTCTTGAGGTCAATCAGTCGTCATCTACAACAAAAATACAGAACAAAATCAAATCTTTTGTGCGCTCGAGCACCATTTCATTAAAAAACCCTTTTCAGGTAAGGACACGATTAATTTACTTATGTGCCAACGCATAAGTCTCCAAAGGTCGACCTGCGGCAGAAGGCGGAATTAACTTCGTCCACAAAAAACATCTACAACAAAATATAAATCAAAAAAACCTTTTCAGGTAAGGACACGATTAATTTACTTCTGTGCCAACGCATAAGTCTCCAAAGGTCGAGCTGCCGCAGAAGGCGGGATTAACAAACAAAAAAATGTGAGCCGAACTACGGTAGCTCTGATTCCTCAAAACGGACACGTAGGCATTGGGGTAGGGCCCAGGCGAGCACAATGTTATTTTCCCTACATTCTTTTCTCCTTTCTTTTGCATGCATTCCCTTAGCAGTGGTAAACAGTAAGCATAGATTAAACACACCCATAAGATAGATAACAAGAGTGGATACCGTAGAGTACTACGGGCGTGTGGGGTGCTAATACCTTCCCCTCGCGTAACAGACTCCCTTACCCGATCTCTCGGTTGCAAGACCGTGACTTCTCCCTTCTCAGGTTTTCTCGATGTTTACCTTTCCCTACATGTGGGATAAAAGACGTTCGATGACGACTTCATTGTTTGATGATTTTCAGCCGGTTGTTTCAGCTAGATACAGGAATCGAATCTGGAATTTGTCATCAACAGATATGCCCTGGCTAGATACAGGAATCAAATCTGGAACTTGTCATCAACAAATATGCCCTGGCTAGATACAGGAATCAAATCTGGAATTTGTCATCAACAGATATGCCCTGGCTAGATACAGGAATCGAATCTGGAATTTGTCATCAACAGATATGCCCTGGCTAGATACAGGAATCGAATCTGGAATTTGTCATCAACAGATATGCCCTGGCTAGATACAGGAATCAAATATGGAATTTATCATCAACAAATATGCCCTGGCTAGATACAGGAATCGAATCTGGAATTTGTCATCAACAGATATGCCCTGGCTAGATACAGGAATCGAATTTGGAATTTGTCATCAACAGATATGCCCTGGCTAGATACAGGAATCAAATCTGGAATTAGTCGTCTACAGATGTGCCCTAGCTGGATACAGGAATCAAATCTTCAAACTCTTCAGATGTGCCCTGGCTAGATACATGAATCGAATCTGGAATTGCGACAGTTGATAGTAATCATCTTTGGGTTGACCTTTTTTCCAGAAAAGGCAAAACATCAGTTGTATGCAATGTCATGATGTATGAAATGCATGATGTCATGACGTTCTCAAAATTGTGTGATATGATGCGTATGCACTTTATCATGTATGTAAGCAGGATGTATGAAAATGTGAAATGTCTATGAATGTATTTTCGTCTAGGAAAATAAATCCTTGACGGATGCCGGGAAGTTGAATCCTGGGCTGATGTTTGAAGAGTAGAGTTCTTCATTTCCGCTGGGGATGATGGTTACAAGAATGAACTCGTAGGAGAAGATGACTCCGTTGGGGAATAAACTTGTTGGAGAGATTACTCTGTGGGGAATGACTCTGTGGGAAGAGGTATTTCACTGAGAATTTGATGATAACTTCGCTGGGGATTCCGTTGATAAGCTTGTTAGAGGATTTGATGAACTCCGCTGGGGGATAGGAAGAATTTCGCCGAGGACGATCTTTCCGTGGTAATTAGCTGAGGATAACCCAGTTATAAGCTCTGGTGGAGAATAACCTTTGAACAAAGCTGGGGAGATGCGTTCGTACTCCGCAGGGGATAAGCTTCCAGAATCTACTGGGGATAAGCTTCTGGAATCTACTGGGGAGATTGATTCAACTCTCCTGGGGAAACTCTTGGGACTGTACTGGGGAGTGGCTCCGCTAGGGTGTCTTGTATTCCGCCGGGGAACAATCTTATATTAAGACTGCCGGGGATGCTTGCTTAGGAACATCTGTATACTCCGCTGGGGAATATTGAGATTTTCTGGGGGTATCCAACTTCCTTAAGGCTGACAGTAGACTAACTCTGCTTGGAGAGAGTGTTGCTGACTTGCTGGAGATACTGTGCCTTGTTAGGGGCTGATGGGAGGCCAACTCTGCCTGGGGTGAGCATTGCTGACTCTTGTCTTACTCTGCAGGGAGTGAAGGTATCTTGGTTACGTTCTTCAGCTGAACCTACCTTAGTACCTTGATGGACAGAGCAACTAGATCGCTTTAGACAATTCTTATTGCCCCTGTTTCTAATGTCACCTGTAATTAGTCCTTTGTTTCGTATGCAAATATTTATGAGTTAGCAATTAATGTCAAATGCATATATCAAAAATGAACATTGGACGTTCTTTGCAAAACAAAACAGAAAAAGAAAAACAGTTGGCAATTTGTCTGGAAAAGTGAACTTGTATTGATTTTGAATTTGCCTGTAAATAGGCGTTTTATGTACAAGAGGCTGACGTCCTAGTAAGAGAACGCCGCCGAACAACATAGAGTTTATACAATTTTGAAAAGGAAAAAAAAATAGCTATGTGAAAGATCCCACTGGGTTCCAACTCTTCTATTGCCTTTATGTCTTCAAGCGTCTCATCACTTGGCTGCTTAGTTGAAGATGAAGCTGATCGATTCGTGCCGTGTGAACCTGATAGTCGATACCGGATTCTGGATGCAAGGTGATCCAATGAGACATAGTATTACGCTTATCCCTAAATTTTGCCTGGACCGTCCTTTCGGGTTTTCAGTCCACCGGGATACCCATTTTTGCCCAAGCCACCTTTTCAGGTTTTCGACTTGCCGGGTGTACAGATTTTTTATATTTCATCCCTTATTTTTGCCCGAACCCTTTTGGTTCGCCGGGAAGCCCTTATTTTTGCCTAGGTGTGTCAACCTAGCGGGTCTTTAGTCATGCGTAGTATCTTTTTACTATGTCTACATTAGCGGGGTGAGGAAGGTCGTCACCATCCATGGTGGTTAGAATCATAGCTCCTCCTGAGAAGATATGTTTAACCACAAATGGCCCTTCGTACGTAGGGGTCCATTTGCCCCTGGGATCACTTTGAGGAAGAATGATGCGTTTGATTACCAGGTCTCCGACTTGATACTCTTGTCGTCTGACTTTCTTGTTAAATGCCCTGATCATCCGTTTTTGGTACATTTGACCATGACAAATAGCAGTGAGTCTCTTTTCATCGATTAGATTTAATTGATCAAGTCGAGTCTGGATCCAGTCATCTTCGCTCAAACCTGCATCCTTCATTATCCGGAGAGAGGGTATCTGGACTTCAATAGGCAAGACTGCCTCCATGCCATAGACCAAGGAAAAGGGAGTTGCCCCTGTTGATGTCCTTGCTGAGGTACGGTACCCGTGAAGAGCAAACGGTAACATCTCGTGCCAATCTTTGTAGGTCACTGTCATCTTCTACACAATCTTCTTAATATTCTTATTTGATGCTTCTACAGCCCCATTCATCTTTGGCCGGTAGGGAGAAGAGTTGTGGTGCTGTATCTTGAATTGATCGCAGAGCTCAGTGATCATCTTGTTGTTAAGATTGGTACCATTGTCCGTAATGATCCTCTCAGGTACACCGTATCGACAGATCAGGCTGTGCCGAATGAACCGTGCCACGACGTTCTTGGTTACGGTAGCATAGAAAGCTGCTTCAACCCACTTTGTGAAGTAATCAATCGCTACCAGGATGAAGCGATGCCCGTTGGATGCCGTAGGTCTGATCTCGCCGATCATATCAATGCCCCACATTGCAAAAGGCCACGGTGCTGTCAAGACATTCAGAGGAACTGGAGGAACGTGCACCTTATCAGCATAGATCTGGCATTTATGACACGTCCAAGAATGTTGGTAACAATCAGCTTCCATTATGGACCAGAAATATCCTGCCCGAAGGATTTTCTTTGCCATAGTATGTCCACTGGAATGTGTTCCGAAGGTACCTTCATGCAGTTCTGCCATGATCTTTTCTGCTTCAGTTTTATCCACACAACGCAGTATGGTTGAATCATGGTTTCGCTTGTAGAGAATGTCGTTGCTGAGGAAGAACTTTGCTGCGAACCTTCTCAGAAACTTCTTGTCGTTAACGGATGCGCCTTCAGGGTATTCTTGAGCTTCCAAGTACCTCTTCACTTCATGATACCAAGGTTTTTCAGTTACCTCTTCAGCCTCAAGATCACAGCAGTATGCAGGTTCGTCCAACTTCCAGATAATGATCCAGGGAGCCTCGTTGTCCCATTTGACCTTGAACATAGAAGACATCGTAGTTAACGCGTCCGCCAACTGATTTTCTTCTCTTGGGAAGTGTTCAAAAGTTATCTCCTCGAAGTGGGGGATCAATGTCAACACATACTCTTTGTAAGGAATAAGATTTGGGTGTTTCATATCCCACTCGCCTTTGATCTGATTGATCACGAGAGCGGAATATCCGAAGACACTCAGAAACTTGATCCTTAAGTCAATTGCTTCTTGAAGACCCATGATGCATGCCTCGTACTCTGCCATGTTGTTGGTGCAGTTGAAACATAGCCGGGCAGTAAGTGGAGTATGAGTGCCTTTTGGAGATATGATCACAACGCCGACACTGTTACCCAAAGCGTTTGAGGCTCCGTCAAAGTGCATAGACCATCGGGATCCCTCCTCAGGTCCTTCATCCGGTCCAGGTACTTCACAATCAGTTACTATCATGATATCCTCGTCTAGAAATTCAAAGTTCATTAACTGGTAGTTATCCACTGCCTGGTGTGCCAGATGGACTGCCAATACACTTCCCTTGATTGCTTTCTGAGTCGTGTACTGGATGTCATATTCTGTCAAGATCATCTGCCATCTTGCTATTCTTCCGGACAAGGCAGGCTTTTCGAATATGTACTTGATTGGATCCATTTTAGAAATCAACAGAGTAGTGTGAGTCAACATATACCGTCTCAGCCGGCGAGCAGCCCATACCAAAGCGCAACAAGTTTTCTCGAGCAGTGAGTATCGGGTCTCACAGTCGGTAAACTTTTTGCTAAGGTAATAAATGGTGTGCTCTTTTCGGCCAGACTCGTCATGCTGCCCCAGCACACAACCCATTGAGCTGTCAAGTACTGTCAAGTATAAGATTAGAGGTCTCCCTTCAACCAGTGGCATAAGAATGGGTGGCTCTTGGAGATACTCTTTAATTCTTTCGAAAGCGGCCTGACATTCATCATTCCAACGTACCACTTGATCTTTCTTCAGTAGCTTGAAGATTGGTTCACAGGTAGCAGTTAGGTGCGAGATGAATCGGGCAATGTAGTTCAGCCGTCCTAGAAAGCCTCTGACTTCTTTTTCTGTCTTGGGAGTTGGCATCTCTTGTATGGCTTTCACCTTGGCAGGGGCCACTTGAATACCTTTGTCGCTTACAACGAAGCCTAGTAATTTTCCAGATCTCACCCCAAAGGTGCACTTGTTCGGGTTCAACCTCAGCTTGTACAACTTCAGACGGTCAAACAGCTTCTGTAGATGGTCAAGGTGTTCCTCCTTAGTTTAGGACCTTGCAATCATATCATCGACGTATACTTCGATCTTGTGGTGGATAATGTCATGAAACAGAGCAACCATGGCACGTTGGTAGGTTGCCCCAACATTCTTCAACCCAAAAGGCATGACCTTGTAGCAAAAGGTGCCCCACTGAGTAACAAAAGTGGTCTTCACCATGTCTTCAGGAGCCATCTTGATCTGATTATAACCGGAGAAGCCGTCCATGAAGGAGAATACTTTATGCTGAGCAGTGTTGTCAACCAGAACGTCGATATGAGGCAGATGGAAATCATCCTTAGGGCTCGCCCTGTTCAAATCCCTGTAGTCAACACACATTCTGACCTTACCATCTTTCTTCGGCACTGGAATCACGTTGGCAACCCACTGAGGGTAAGAAGTCACTGATAGAAACCCGAAATCAAATTGTTTCATAACCTCAGCCTTGATTTTCTCGGACATCTCTGGACGCATACGGCGGACCTTCTGTTTTACCGGAGGGTAGTCTTCCTTGGTAGGCAAGTGATGAACCACAATGTCAGTATCCAACCCAGGCATGTCTTCGTAGGACCAAGTAAACATTTCCACATAGTCATGCAGCATCTGAATCAACCGTTGTTTCACACTGAGCTCTAGATTGGCACTAATCTTGACTTCCTTTCTGTCTGTCTCAGTACCCAAATTTACCGTTTCCACTGGCTCTTCATGTGGCTGAATGGCCCTCTCTTCCTGGAGTAACAGTCTTGCAAGTTCACCACGCACTTCACAATCATCTTCACCTTCGTCTTCGGCTAAGTTGATCGGATTTTCGAAGTCATAACTGGCAGTAGCAGAGTCGTTACCAGTGGGATCCAGAGTGGATTGGAACCTGTATAAGTGAGTGTGTGTAAATATAGCCGTTTTGCAATATATAAAGAAAGAAAGGGAGCGCAAGATTTGAAATGTGAAAAACATCCAATGCTTTTATTAATGATATATGTAAATGACACACAAAAGCCCTCACAAATGAAGCCACGGTGCCCTGGGTAAGACATCGGGCCATAAAGTTTCAAATATTGTTTGTTACAAATTAAAAACAAAGGAGTTCATTACTGAGTGACAAAAGTAAAAGGTATGGAGTCTTTTGCAGTCCAGTTGTTCGATCCACCACCGGTCGTTGGGTTGATCGAGCTGTTGAATTCAGATTCCTCCATGTCGTCATCATCCCCAATAGCATTTACTCCATGGTTGGGCATGGGAGCTGTCACCATATTAGGCCTCTCGGGCGCCTCAAACTGTACCTCTTTAGCATCAATAAGGTCTTGAAACTTATTCCTTAGAGCCCAACAATCATCTGTAGAATGCCCCGGGCTATCAGAGTGATAAGCGCAGCGGGCGTTTGGGTTGTACTTCGGAGATATGGTGTTCACAACCTTTGGAGCTTCTTTGACAGTTACCAGATTGGTCGACAACAGTTGCAGCAAGATCTGAGAGAGGGTCATGCTGAGCCGAGTGTATTGCCTTTTGGGTCTCTCACCCCTTGGCTGGTTATACTGCTGAGGAGCAGCAGCAGGCTTTGAGATTACCACCGCGTTAACAGCTTAGTGGCGTTCCGGTTTTTTCTGTCTCCTTGGGCCATACACAGCACTAGCTTCCTTCTTGAAGGGCTTCTTTTCAGTACTCGAGGAGGCACCTTTCTGTATCTTCCCCGATTTGATACCGGCTTCGATCCTCTCACCAGTCAAGATCAGGTCTGTAAACCCAGCAGAGGAATTACCAATCAGATGGTTGAAAATGGACCAGACAGGGTCCCCAAAAACATGTCCACGAGTTCACAATCAGTCAACGGTGGCTGCACCCTGCCAGCCAGGTCTCTCCACTTCTGCGTGTACTCCTTAAAACCTTCACCCGTCCCAAGTGACATACCCTGGAGTTGGGTACGCGTGGGAGCGATGTCAGAATTGTACTGATACTGCTTATAAAAAGCAGTAGCCAAGTCCTCCCAGTTATGAATATTGGTTCCATCCAGCTGATAGAACCATTCGAGTTGAGCCCCTGAAAGGCTCTCCTGGAAGAAATGGATCCATAAGTTCTTGTCTGCAGTGTAAGGTTGGATCTTCCTTATGTAAGAATGGAGGTGCAGCTTGGGATAGGAAGCCCCGTCGTACTTCACAAAGGCAGGTGCCTTGAACTTGTGTGGGATCACCACCCCAGAAGATAACCCCAAGTCTCCAAAATCCAACCCAGGCACACGTTGAATCTCCATAGCATTTAACCGGTCCTCCAGCTGTTTGTACCTGTCCTCGGCAGAAGGGTACTGTTCATCATTGAAATCTGTCTCGCTGTCAGAGACCACAGGACTAGGAACCTCTCTCCCTTGGTGACTGCCTTCCCCAACAGATGGAGTAGTCAACTCAGCTTCATTCTGCAGTGTATTCCCGAGTCTGCGTCCAGTGTTGAACAACACAGTCCTCTTCTTCTTCTTCTTTAGGAGCAAAGCCTTCAACTCCTGTTGACCTTGGGCTAAGCTCATGACTAGCTCCTGGAATTGGGCATTTTGGGCCTGGAGGGCCTTGATAGCTTGTTCGGTAGTTGGTTCAGGATTCATGATGATTGAGTGCTGAAATAAACAACGAAGAAGATTAAGCAACCTGTAGAAAAAGGGTACCTGTTATGCACATGATGCATGATATGCTATTTATGCAATGCATTCAAGGGTTCGAAAGTTCAAATTCATTGTAGACAAAAAGGAACACACGTCATATTAAGAAATAATCTGTTCAGTACATCAGGGCCTCATGGGCAAAACATTACAAAATAATTAATCCCAAAAGACACTGCGCATCCTCTTTGGAGCTATGTAAGTGTTAAGGGTCTTTTCCTCGTGCAGTAGGTGGGTGAGCTCCAGAACCTTCTTCTAACTAGCATGTAGACTGGTTTCAAGAGAATTCTGTTCTTCCTTGAGTTGGATCCAGCTTTTCTGCATTTCTTCCCAAGATGTCGGCATGTCTGGATGTTGAATGGTGTAGGGCACCTCTCCTTCCAAAACTGGCTCTTTGATCACGGGGAGAACATGAGGGTATGGCATCACAAGCTTCTGGGAGCGGGCTCGTACCCACTTGAGATAAGGCTCCAGGGGGATAGAGTTCTTGTGCCCTAGTGTCTTGATATCTACCCTGTTGGGCATCCTCCAAGCCCTGATGAATCTCTGGCGAAGCCCTTGTGCATCGTTGTCGAAGTAAAAAACTATGTCAGGAATCAACATGTCATGAGGGCCGTCCCTCCGAGCATATCCAAACTGTCTCAAAGCCAGACAGGGGTTGTAAGTAATACCTCCTCTGATTCCAAGTCAAGGAACATTAGGGAACTCTCCGCAACGATCAATGATAGTGACATTTTCTCTGGACCGAGAACACCAATGTATATCAGCATGTGTAAGAGTCATCAATCGTTGTGACCATCTCAATCCTCGCTCGTTCTTCAAAACTGATTGTGGAAGGTGCGAAATAAACCACCTTGCCAAGAGAGGAGTGCAGCACATGAGAACACCTCTTTTTCTCATGGTTCGAGTGTAACATGAGTGAAGGATGTCCCCAAGCAATGTAGGTATAGGATTCCTGGACATGAAGATCTTGACAACATTGATATCTATAAGCTGATCTGGATTCGGGAACAACACCAACCCATAGACAAGGAGTGCCACAACTTCTTCAAATGCTTGTAGGTCAATGGAATTCCGACATTCTTGGGCCTTCTCAAACAGCAACTTGGCCAAAAATCCTTTGATACCACTTCTGGTTTCCCAATGTCCCTTGATGTCAGATGGTTGTAGACATAGTGCTTTAGCAACCTATTCAAGTTTTGGTTCCCTTTCCATACCGTTGTAGGGTAGTTGACTGAGAATGGGAATCTTCAGAAGTTGGGAAAACTCTTCCAAGGTGGGCACCAATTGATAATCCGGGAAAGTAAAACAGTGGTGCAAGGGGTCAAAGAACTGGAACAACACTTTCATCATATCCTCTTCAATGTTGGTGTTAACCAAGCTGATGAGTCTACCATGCCTTTCACTGAAACAAGAGTTCTTGGGAATCCTGGATGTAAGCTCCTTAAGCTGAGGAGGGACCCTTACAAGGTTGATCTGAATTGTCTTTCTACGGAGAGATTCCATGTCCTACAAAACAAGAACAAAGATGAAGATTCGAACCCTTGAAGTGGTTAGTAAATGCATATGATGCTGTATGATGCTATGATGTTATGATAAGGACACACCACAAGTATTCACAAAAAGCAAACATGATAAGGCACACAAGTCACACCAGACAGCCCTTAGAGTTTAGGCCAACATAAAGTTTGGGGTACTACCCTCTTGAAGTTGGTGGGCTCAAAACCCGTCCTATTAAAAGTAACCGGGTTCTAAGGAGCTCAATATCATTGGGTTGTTTTCTATGTTCATTGTTTTGATTTAGCCACTGAACTGGCGATCAAAATATTCCAAGAAAACAACCCTCAATGAGTGTAGTATCGAGTATCAACCAACTTCGGACTGCACCAAAGCCAGTCATCTCAGTACCCCTAAAGAGGCCAGGATGGTTCAATTAAGGTTCCTAAGGTCAGTTGATGCTTCACGACACCACGCGGCGGCCCCGCACTCTCCTTGACTTGACTTAAGGGTTACCGATACTCACCAAAGTGCCACATCAACGTAGCAAACTGCTTCAACCATGTCGGTATACCCCGCACAGTTCCCTCACAGTTTGTTGCTACTTTCTAAAAGGTATTCCCCAGATTCGGGTTAGGATCTATGAAACTCCCAAGACAGGCCCACAATTTTAAAGTAAGCAATTGGAAACATGATGATGAACAATTCCTAAGGTACACCCCACTTATTAAGTCCCCAGCAGATTCGCCAGTTCTGTGATCGGTGGAAATATAACTGACTGTTTTTTAGCTGGTTTCGCGAAATGTCGCGGTAAGCAAGAGTCGCCACCGTCTTTTATTTTCTCTAACATGGAAAGGACAAAAGCACAACAAAATTCCTTTTCGAGATGTTTCTCGGTTCGGGAGGTAGATTATAGAAAGGGAAGGTGTTAGCACCCTTTCTATCCATGGTTATCCATGGGCTCTTAGGTACTTGCTCTTATGTTTTCAAAAGATGTTTGCTTTTCAAGTGTGTGTGGGTTTTGAAAAAGTTTTGTTTGAAAAAATTTCTAAGTAACTCTTGTATCTGTCCTCAAGAGTGTATGAAAAATTTGTTTGAAAACTTTTAGAAAGTGTGAGTGTGAAAAGATGTTTTTGTTTGTTTCGAAAAGAGCAAGTACCCAGGAGAATCTACCTACTCCAAGGAATTAAGCTGTGTAAGAGTCCTTTGGATAGTGCTATCCCACCATTGAGGGGTAGGTAGCACCATCGTTGGAGGTATTCGGGTCAATTCGATTATCGAGACAGTGTGGTCACCGAAGCAATGGTAGGACACCTTAGAAGTAACCCTAATGTCCTAGATCCTTTTATCCGAGGCAACTGTTTCGAGGCGACTGGATCTTTTAGACAGAAGGGCGACCTCTAAGACACCCTATACTTGATGACCACGTTCGAGGCAACCAGTGAGGCGTACCCTAGGGGTGGTATGTACATGTGTGTTGTTTCATGTTAAGGTTTGTCTTGTACATGTTATTTGTGAGCTACAGATTGATTTTATTTTTCATACATTCTTTCATGCATTTTTTAACAGTTAGGAGTGCAGAAAATAAATTGCAGGAATGTAAATCTAGCTATTACAAGGCGCGAGTCTATACATCGCCAAAAACAAAAACCCGTTTTGGAAAATAAAGTGCGAGAATTTAAAAGAAAGCGATAAAGTTCTAATTATTACACTTCCTGAGCAGATACAAAATATAAAATATTGAATTAAAATAAACTGCGCGTGAAAGAGTTGAATCGGGACGTCCTAAGTGTTTTGACCCTTTTTTAAGAAAGAATTGAATTTTTTGTCCTTTTTTTGTAATTAATGAAATTAAAACTAATAACTAATTAATTAATTAATTAAGAAAATGATATTTTTGTATTTTTGTGTTTTTAATGAAAATAAAGAGAAAATAAATAGAAATTAAAAGTTAGCAAAAACCTAATTCTAAATTGTTTTTATTTATTGTAAAAAAAAAGCAGTAAAGTTAATTAATTAAGCTAATTTAATTTAATTTACATTTATTTACAAAATAAGTTAATAAATAATAAAATGTTTTTTTGGTTTTTCTGAATTTTATGGAAAAAAATAGTTTGTTAGGTTAATTAACAATAATGATAATAATTAGAAAAAGAAATTATAAGGGCAAGAAAAATAAAAAAGGTAACAAAACCATGGGGGGTTTGGGCCCTTTTTGGAGGTGTTGATTGCAGATTTTTGGCCCACTACACTCAGCCACGTTTGACTTTTGCAATTGCCTGCATGTGCTTTGACTGAAGGACATGGTACTCCTCCTCTCATGGCCTTTGGATGGCTAATTGTGGACATATGGCATGTGGATTAGTGAGGCGTATGGTGGAGCACATTGACTAGCCTGCATAGGAATTTGTTAGACAAAATAATATTGAGTTTTGGGGGACCTGGGAATCGAACCCAGGTCCCAATGGTCATTGGACAACGCATGCTCCACTAGGCCAGTTGCCTGTAATTGATATTAAACACAAAACAAACAATATATTCAATAATCCAACGCATATGCTGTAAAAGAAAAATGCGCGCTTCAATTTGAATCCAGCCAATAGCAAGCTGACACGCCCTTCATCTTCCTCCTTTTTTCCTGTAAAAACAAAGCAATTAGCGGGGGTTTTAAACCCCCACAAAATGAAATGACAGAAAATAACGAATAGAGCTATGCTCTATATAAATTGGGCGCGAGGATTGGGATTTGTTCGTCTTGTCAAGCCGGTTTCAACCATGGGTCTTAGAAGTTTTGATTTTTCCTATATAGTAAAGCCCTAATTCCAGACCTCAAGAACCCTAAAACTTGTTAATGGCAATTCACGATTAGGTGCATTATAATCCAATTGATTAATGTCATTAGCTTCCTGTGGACTCAAACAATGCCAAACAACCAACAAATTAAGTTAAATGCGCATGGAATATGAATTGTGATTACAAGAAAATTGTGCAAACCGTGAGTTCGTGTGGGGCGATTCCTTAGGCCTGAGCGCTTGGTTTTGATTCCAAAAGACTCCTGAGAGTTCCTGCAAAGTGTTAGAAACGAGATAAGGCTTTGAATTGCCTTGGAAGGTGGATTTCAGTTTTCAAATTTTCTTGAGTTTTTTGGAATTGGTTCTGGCCGTTTCAATGAGCTCTAGGTCGTGAATGAGGCTTGTCACCCTTGCATATGTAGTAATGAATGAGAATAGGTCACATTAAGAGCCAATGATCCATTGCAATGATGTTTTTGGATTTTGCTTAATCACCATTAAAGGAACTTTCCAAGTTTGTTCAAATTTGAATTTTCATGCATAATTGAGCTTGACACGAATTTGGTAGGTTGTTCATGACACATAAAAGTCATTCAAATCAAAAGATGTTATTTAATTATTTTTTTTGATTTTATTTGAATTTTATGGATTTAAAATGAACTAAATCAAATAAAATTAAATAAAAATAGAAAAATTAATGTTTAATCTTGAAATTGATCATGGGACACGTGGGTGGCATGACAAGGCTGAATCAAGTGGAATAAAGTGGGCCCTTTTGTCAAAAATTGAAGTTTCAAGGATAGTTGACTTTTGCCATTTCACAAAAATTTCCCAACTTCTCCAATGCATATCTTGCTCAATTTTGATCATATGAACATGTTCTTGGACATTTTGTAAAGGTCTTGAAGTCCTCTAACCAATGCCTTTGGTCCCATGTCATTTTGTTTTACCAATCTCAAGTTATGGTCTTTGACTTAAAGTGCCTTTTTGTTGACTTTTGAAAATGACCTATAATGTTGAAATTGATAACTTTTTGTGAGAGCATTTATTGGACTTGGAATGTGAAGATGAGTTGTAGGAAATGTCCCCCCCTTACAAATGAGCATTGGATGGGATTTTTCTGATGATCCATGAAAAAGTTATGCCTTGGTCAAGTTACAGTTGACTTTTCAACTGTCCAAAAATAGAAACTTTTGCATCTTGATGATTTTTGAGCCATTCTTGTGGAATCATGATCAAGACTTGATCAAATGATGATTGGGGCTTCAAAATAAGATGTTGACCAAAATTTTTGACTTTTGACTGCCAAATGACCATTTTACCCCTACAGTTGATTGTGAGGCAATTAGGGCTTTGGACTGTGCAATTTGATGCTGTTAGACTTGCAACTTGGCATGTTGATGCTTGACAATATGTATAGGCATATGGGACTTGATTGAGCCCTTGAAAACCTCAACTTCCTTGCAAGAACCAAAACCCTAATTTTGACTGCCTTAGGAGGCAATTGAACTGTGCAATCCTTGAGAGACTTTGAGCAAATTGAGATGATGCTTGTCAAAACTTTGAAGAATATGGGAGGGAAAATTTTGGGGTACAATAGAGATACTAATGATCACACACTTACAAGGTGAATTGACTATTTGGCTAGGTAGTTGTTCTCAAAATGAAACAAAATGCTTTGATTCTTTTCATGCATTCATAAAATCAACACAAACAAAATGTTAAGCATAATAAAATACAGTTAAAACAAGAATTGTGGTCTCGAACATATATGAACAATGGAAAGCTACCTCACAAAAGGGTAGGAGCTAAAGTGATTCACAAATGAACAAGTATACAAAAGAATGAATGGCATAAAAATTGTAAAAATTCTAAGTATCATGAATATGCTAAAGTGTAGAAATAGATAAACACATCCTCAAACGTGTACAAAACCTTAACAAAATCATTACCATGCATTTGCAAGTCGAAACGATCAAACTTGACAAATCACCTCAATATCCTCAAGTTATTCATAACAAGCTGAAAGACAAACACAAAAATGAACTCAAATAATACACATGTACTAAAAGACCGAATAAATATGTCTAAATAAATTTAAAAGTGAAGATATGAAATTTAAGAACTAGTCCAAGTTAAATTTTTTTAGACAATTGCATTCAACTACCTAAACTAACAAAAATGAAAAATAATAAAACATGCTTGTTTTATGTCGTAAGCTCGACACCTGTTATTTAAGAACGTTCCTCTGAGTTGCTTCCACCCGGTTATTCCTAACCAACACACAAGCAAACGTGAAAGGAAACTAATAATGATATAAAAAATTTATAAGTATAGTAAACATATACAAGTATCAATATACACAAGTAAAATTAGACAATATATACGATATCTACAAAACTCAAAAACAACCCAAATCCCGAGTGCAGAGCAAAAATCTAGGACAACAATCGACAAAGATTTGTAAAGTAAATTAAATATAACGCCATGGGAGACAAACATACATAAGATCAAAGTAAATAAATATACAAACCCAACTAAAAGAGAATACACAAATATAAAGAGAAATGAACCATAAATCTCCCGATTTGTCAGCGCCAATCAAAGAGCAATCCACCCCGGATCATCCGTATGTAAGATCCATAATTGTTATCTAAGATAATTCACTACAAAAATGAGGTTGATGGAATTGGGAGATAAAAAACCACACCCAAAAACATAACCAAACAAAATGAAATGAAAATGAAATATATATATATACAAAAATTATGTCTGCACACGTCGCCCAACGGCATAAAATCTCCGCCCAACGATGGTTCCTAAACACAAGGCCCAGGTTGCTCAACATACGTAACTAGTCTCAAATATCTACCCTCGCCCAGCAAAGGGAAGCTTCGCCCAACGACATCCTTATTTCTCGCCCAACAAGCTGCTGGAGAGCCCAAGTCAATCGCTACTAGAAAAATGATACAGACCTCTCGCCCCTCTATCGCCTGGCGAGGCAGATGCGAAGGCTCCTCACCCAGGTTTCTCCTGTGGAGGCACACCAGAACAACAACTTGTGTTTCTCTTCCTGCATAACTCGAATGGCTCTCTCTTCTTGACCATTTTCCTTTATTGATCCAACAACTCATCTTGGAGCTTTTATTCCTCTTGCTCCAACAATGCTCAAATACCTACAAAATTAATATGAAACTATCAAATGGTACATTATATGCACAAAAACACACTATACACAAACTAAACATATTTACACATAAAGTTGGGTTATTTAATAGATATTACAAACAAAGAGTCGATAAGTGAAACAAAAAGTATTACAAAAATAACTACAATTTTCACTTATTAGGACACCATGGACTTGACCTTAGAGAGGTCTCTAGATAAGTATGAATTGCCTCCTCGTTGGCTGCAAAGGAGCTACTTTGATGGGGTCCCTCTCTAAAGGTTTCGCGGGCATAACCTCGGAACTTGGAAAACTTGGATCAACTGAGCAAAAGGAAAACTCTTGCCCATGATGAGGGTGTTTGAGTTGGAAGTGGTCCATACCGAGGAGGGGACTCCTACTGTCAAGGAGGTGAGAGACCTTCATCTGTCCAATGTGTCTCTTCAGACGAAGGTGACCAAGTTGAAGCCCGACAAGGAGGAGTTGGAAAAGGCAAAAATAGCATTGACTGAGCAGACAGAGAAATTGGCCAAGTTAAACAAGGAGTTTAAGGACAGGATCGCTGCCTTGGAGGCTGATGCAGCTCTAGCCAAGGAGGAACCTGAGAAGCTGAAGCAATTGAGGACCCGTGCATAGTTGGTTTCCCATCTTTGTCGGGCTGAGGAGGATCTTGTTGCCATCGGTGAGGATAATTTCAATAATGCAGTAGAGCAGTTGAATATTACTAATCCTGGTGTTGAGTTTAGCTTGGTCAGGATCAGATTTCTCTACAGCATGGTAGGTAGGAAGATTTTTGTTCCTGATTTCCTCAAGTTTGGTGAAGAAGAGGGGGGAGGCGAGCAGCCTACCCAAGGGGAGTTCGTCCGCGAGGAGAAGCTGCAGCCTGAGAATTGATGGGTTTTTGTGATTTTCTTTTTGTTCGGCCTGTATGCTGTGAGTTGTAATAATTGTTTTGGGGGATTTTGCCCATTTTGATGTAACACCCAGACAACTTTGGTCCTCGTGGCTGTTATATTTATTTTTTGGATGGGGGCTTGGCCCTCATTATGTAACACTTTGACATTTGCGGTCCTTGTTGACCGTTTTAATATCAACTCACTTTTTACTTATATTTGCATATGCTCGTGTATGATTTGCTTTTATTGCTTTTTTAAAGTCTTACATGTTTGTATGCCCGTCTTCTTAAGACATTTATTTTGCTCAAGAGTTTAGGGGGTTTGCTCGTAAGTATTGAGGTTCTCCAATGAGGGGAGACTAGTCGAACGGTCAGAGTATATTTCTGAGCATGAGCTGGAACTTAGGTCTTATTTGGAGCCTGTGCTCGACGGCGTGAACTTCCCATTGCGAGCTGGGTGTTCTTCCATTGTGGTACAATGACAGTGGAGCTCGTTTTAGTTTTCTCCACCGGGCTAAGAATATGCTCGTTAAAAGAGTGGAAACTGGCCTTTGTTTAATTTGAGGTGTTATGTTTGTACATGAGTACACCCACGTGGTCGGGACTGTTGTGTCTGTCACCTTGACAAAGCACGCCGACTGTTTTTGTGCCCTAACTTTCATATTGTTTCAGTTTTTTGGTGTTCCAAGGTCGAGCAAGTGTTTCTCCGTGTAAGTTTTCTAAGTAGTAGGCCCCGCCTCCCGTTTTTGCTCGGACGCGATAAGGGCCTTCCCAGTTTGTGGCGAGCTTTCCTTCATAAGAGTCTTTGTGATTTATCTTTAGGACTAGGATACTGACTTTGAATTCACGTCTTATGACTTTGGCATCGTATCATATGGATTTTTTGTTTGAGAGAGGCTTCTCTCAAGGCTGCTTCTGTTCGGATTTCTTTGACGAGATCGAGTTCTTCTCTTAATGCATCATAGTTCTTCTTCTTGTCAAGAGGGGCTTCAATCCATCTGGAGGGCTCTCTGATTTCGAAGGAGATGATAGTCTCAGTTCTGTATGCTAGTCGGAAGGGAGTTTCCCCGATGGATGAGTGAGGTGTTGTTCGGTAGGCCCAGAGCATGCTGTACAACTCCTTGACCCACCTCTTTTTGATTTCGTCTAGCCTTCTTTTGAGGCCTCACATGATTACTTTGTTCGTATCCTCGACTTTCCCATTTGTTTGTGGGTGCTCCACAGAAGCGAAGTATTGGATGGTCCCCAACTTGGCTATGAATTCATGGAAGTTCTTGTCTGTGAATTGTGTTATGTTGTCGGTGACAACTGCTAGGGGTATGTCGAAATGGACAAGTATGTTTCTCTTGTAGAAACGAAGAATGTTTTGTGCTGTGATTTTGGTAAGCGCTTCAGCCTCTATCCATCTTGTGAAGTAATCCATGCCTACTATCAGGTACTTGTTTTGGTTTAATCTCAACATGAATGGCCCGAGTACGTCCATGCCCCACCACGCGAAGGGCTAGGGGGACGATATATATTTGAGCTCGCTTGGGGGTGCTAGGTGTATTTCCCTGTGGCGTTGGCATTTGTCACATTTCTTTACGTGTTCTTTAGCGTTGTGCTGCATGGTAGGCCAGTAATACCCTGCTTGTAATTTCGTTTTGAAGAGGGATCTTCCACCCAGGTGTTGGGCGTTGATTCCTTCATGGATTTCACGTATGATGTGGATGACTTTGCTTTCTTAGAAACATTTAAGGAGGGGGATGGATAATCCTCTCATGTATAATCTGCCTTTGACCATGCCTGCTTCCTTTTGGTCGGATAGGAGTTACCCTGTTGTGAGGTAGTTGTATATCGGGGTCATCTAGCAGTTAATGTCGCTGATGGTGCACCCGTCTAAAGTAGAGGAGGGTTTTTTAATGCTTAATCGAGAAAGTATTTCCTGTATTACCTATTTGTTTTCTCCTTTCTTTTTTGTACTCGCCAGTTTTTACAAGATATTTGCCCGAGTATTATGTTCGCGTGGAGCGTGTTGTACATCTATAGAGTTAAATTTATTCATTCTTTCTTGGACCAGAGCCTAATACTCAGAGAGATGGTCGTTTTTTACCTGATATTCTCCCTGTACTTTAGAGGCGACGAGCTGGGAATTCGTGAAGATCTTTACTTCTTCGACCCCTAAATCTTCGACCATGCATAATCCTGCTAGAAATGCTTCATACTCTGCTTGGTTGTTCGAGGTTGGGAATGATAGTGTGAGAGAGATTGTGATCATGATTCCTTCCTCCTTTTCCAATATAATTCCTGCCACGTTTCCCGTTGAGATGGAATCTGTGATACGGTGGGAGAACTGACTTGAGGTTTTGCGTTTGTTTTCGCAAATGTTTCGGTTGAGCAAGAGTCGCCACCGACTTTTTATTTTATCCTAAGGAAAGGTTTAAAAAGCACAGCAAAAACCTTTTGAGATGTTTTCTTGGGTTCGGGGAGTAGATTATAGAAAGGGAAGGTATTAGCACCCTTTCTATCCATGGTTATCCATGGGCTCTTAGTTACTTGCTTAGATCACTTGCCTTTTATTTTCAATTGTTTGAAATGGTGCTTGTGTGTGTGGGTTTGAAAAATGTTTTGAAAAGAAGCCATTATGGTGGCAACCTTTGTAATGATCCATGTGGGGATGTATACAAAGGTGTATGTCTTTTGAAAAGGTTTTCATTTGTTTTTGAAAGTTGTTTTGAAAGTGTAGTGATGTGTGGTTTAGAAAATAGGAAAGTGTTTTGTTTTGCAAGTTTGATTCAAGTAACTAAGAGGTTATCTACTCCTAAATTTCTCAAACTTTATTGCTATGTTTTAAACCCTTTTTAATAAGTTTGTTCCACCATTGCATTTGGATGTTAGGATGTGAAAGGGACGGGCACGGGTCGTTGTTTAGACCATAATTGCAATGGTGCCAAGTATCTTTGGGAATTTTCTTTAAGGGACTTGATCACTTGTTTAAGCAACATTTTGAAAGTGTTATCGAGGGACTATGATCATTTGATTTGTTTGTTTTGCCCAAAGAGACCTAACATGCAATATGGCCCAATTTTGAAAGGCAACAAGTGGAATACCCTAGGGGGTACAAGTGTGATTTGTGTGTTCATTTTCATGCTTGTTTGTCTTGAGATTAGGTCATAACTATTTTATCGTTTTTTCGCATACAAACCCTAATTCTAACATGGTATAATTAGAAAGCAATAAAGTGCAAAAATAAATTTACTAAGCTATTACAAAACCAAATATGGGAAGGGGGGTACAAATATTCAAATGGGGATTTTGACAAGGAATTTAAACCTAAAACTATTACATCAATGTTGAATATTTACAAGACAAATAATTGTATAATTAAATGGAAATTGAGATAAATATATATAATGTAAAAAGAATTTTTATGTGTATAAAAAAAGAATATTATTTATGTGAAAATAAAAAAAAGGAAATAAAAAGGTATTTTTTGGAGTATTTTCATATTTAGGGTAAAACCCTAATTCTATTAAATAAAATACATTATTAATTTATTATGTACAAAAATAAAATAAAGTGAAGTATATTTATAAAAAAGTATTTTTTTATGTCAAATATTAATAAAATGAAAAATATAGGTATTTTTATATTTTAACTTAAATATACTAATAAATATATATATATATATATATATATATATATATATATATATATATATATATATATATATATATATATATATATATATATATATATATATATATATATATATATATATATATATATATATATATATATATATATATATATATATATATATATATATATATATATATATATATATATATATATATATATATATATATATATATATATATATATATATATATATATATATATATATATTAAATTCTAAATATGTATTATATATAACAAATAATAATATTTGATATTTAATAATAATAAAAAAAAAGTATTTTCTCTATAAAATATTTTCATAAAGTAAAACAAAAATAAAAATGTATAGAAATGCATTTGCACTATTTTTTAGTATTTTAAACAAAATATATGTATTTATCTATTTATGTATAAACTAAAAGAAAACTAAATAAATGCCTAATAAAATCAAAAATGGTGAGAAAAAATATTTTTATATTTTTAATGTCATGAGAAAAAATAAATAAGTCAATCAAAAAAAAGAAAAAGTCAAAAAGTCAAAGAAATAAGCAAAATGGGCTCAGGGGGTTCAGAAGCAATTATGTGGTGCAAAAAGAAAAGTCAACACAGGCCCAGCCCATGAAGACCTTTCTTCAACCTCCAGCCTTCTGTTTGAACAAAACGCGCGCCAGTTTCCGCCATTGCAAGGTCCTGATTCCTTGAGTTTTAGCAAAAACTTCCAACATCAAAACTGTTAAGCATCTTCCCACGAATTCACACATATAAAAAACATGTTTTAATTCTCAGAAATGAGAGAGAATTTCTTCTCTCCCAATTCTTAACCTAATTTTTGTTCAAAGTTCAGACATCAAATTCTTGCAACACACATAATATAAATAAAATCTAATTATATGGGCATGTTCAGGGCAATGATTATGACATCTTATCTTCACAAACCTAAAGCTAACAATGTCTAATAAGAGAGATACGAATTCAAAAACTCACCTGTTCAGTTGAAGTTCTATCTGGCAATGGAGAAGCTCTCAGTGCAAGGTGATGATTGGAAAAGCTTCCTTGAGGTCCAGGGATGCTATTCCAATGTTTACTTTGTCTTGAAAGCTTTTGAATCGAGCTAGAGCACTTCACCTGCAAGTCAGAAATGTGAAAATGGTGGAACCAGTTAGAGGGATTACAGGTCGTGTTTTTGCTTTTGGTTAGCTTGCATAGATGTTAGGGAATGTATGTGAGCTGGTTTGGGCAAGAATGCTTGAAAGGATTGAGAGTTGGAACTCAATCTGCAGAGGTTGCTCTGTTTGAGCAGTTTCAAGGTGATTCTGAGTTTTGGGAGAGATTGGAGGTAAAAGGCTCGTGCAATAGCTTGGTTGAGATGTCTGGAATGTGTTTGATCAGTTTGTCTAAGTGTTTGCAGGATGATATGTAAGTTGGTACAAGTTATGCTACCTTACTTGAATTTGAAGCAAGCAATGGCCACTTGATCCTTCTAGCCTGTACAGGCCCTCACACTATACTGCATCTTTTAGTCTTGATCAGTGTGTTATGTCCATGAATCTTGTGTCCAAAGATATGCATTGTACCATTTGATTTGCAAACTTGACATAAAGTTCTACTTTACAAAAATGGATAAATCACTTTTTCCAATTAAGGCCTAAATCTTTGTACAATGACGAAACTCAAAGAATAACATCTTGGCACAATGGATTAGCATTAAATTTATGACTGTCAAAGGGTTTTAGGACCTGTAATGTAGCACAAACTATGCTGATTTGAAAATGGCCTAAGTTATGAACATGTTCATGAACCATTCAAAAGTGGATTTTTGCCATATTGTGAAATTCGATTCTCTCAAGTTATGAGGTTGTTTGAGAAGTTCTTGGACATTTTGGAAAGCTTGGAATGTGTACTACAATCCATATTTGAAATGAAAATTGAAATTCCAAGTGGAAGTGTATGGAAAATGGTCTTGAAGTTAGGTAGAAAACCTTGTCAAAAAGGTCAAATTTTCACTAAGTTAAGAATGGTTTAGTGCCCTTATTCAAAAATTTGTAACTTGAGATACAAGCCTCATTTGGGAAAACTTTGTGAATCAAAGTTGTATACTATGCAACAAGCTACAACTTTCATGTTTTGACTTTTGTTTGAATCCAAATGAATCTTGGTGAGAAAGTGGGGCAAAGTTTGGAAAAAATTAGGGTTTTCCATAACTTAGAAAAATTCTAAGTTATGAAAAATTCCCATTTCAAACCCTAATTTGCATTTCTTGGTTTCTTGATGAACAAGTTTAATGATTTGGCATGTTTTGATGAAAAATGAATCTTGACTCTTGATTTTGACCAAAAAGTCAAATTTTGACTTTTCAGTATACAGTCAAAATTGATCAATTGACTGGGAAATTCAACTGTCAATCTTGTGTACTTGGGATCTTTTGAGTTTGTTGAGCATGTCAAGATAATTTCATGGAGTCCTTGAGTCCATATGTGAGCTTGGTTTGCCATTGGCTAGGTCAAACAGTCAAAAATTGCCTTTGTGCAGTCAAAACCCTAAAAATGACCATTTTGCCCTTTTGATGATCTGATCAAATTTCTTGTTGAATTGTGATCCAAACTTGATCAAATGGTCCATATGAGTTCATAATGTTGATGTGGGTCAAAAATCATGAGGTTTGATTGTCAATTGACCACAGTTGACTTTTTCCCCAATACAGTTGATTTCTAGGTCAACTGTCCAATTGACTGGGCAAAACTTGGAATCAAGACTTGAAACTTGGTATGGATAAACTTGGGAGTCCAACATGAAGCATGAAAGTCATCTTAGGCATTTTAGGTCAAAACATCTTTGTTCAACCACAAACCCTAATTTGGGTTAGCAGTGCAAGGAGAAGTCTTGAGCAGAGGAAGCCCTAACTGGATCTTGATCTTCAAAGGTCTTGTGATGAGAAAATGTTGAAGAAATGGGAGGGAAAATTTTGGGGTACAACAGTTGCCCCTGTTCTATCTTCTTGAACCTGAAGAGTTAGATTGGCAAGTTTGCCTTTCGTGACTCGAGGGTAAAAGGAGATTGGACACTAGAGTGCCCGGAAATTTGCACTCGCATGTTGAAGTATCAGTAATGTGATGTTGGGAATGGGCTTATAGATGCCATTTGGAGAGGTGGTGGATAGGGAGATGGGCTTATAGATGCCATCTGGAAATGTGACGGAACTTTGTCGGGAATGGGCTTATAGATGCCATTTGGAAGTAATGATCGCATAAGAGATTCCTTAGCGAACACTTGTGTATTTGAGACAGATGTTTTCCTGGCTTGTTACAGGTGTTTGATCTTTAATCTCCTCATGCAGATATGCCCTGGCTAGATATAGGTGTCGAATCTACAATTGGTTGCTCACAGATGTGCCCTGGCTGGATACAGGAATCGAATCCGGAAATAGTCGTCAACAGATATGCCCTGGCTGGATACAGGAATCGAATCTTCGAACTCTTCAGACGTGCCCTGGCTAGATACAGGAATCGAGTCTGGAAATGTGGTCAACAGATATGCCCTGGCTGGATACAGGAGTCAAATCTAGAATTGTGATAGTTGATAGATATGCCCTGGCTGGATACAGGAATCGAATCTTTGAACTCTTCAGACGTGCCCTGGCTAGATACAGGAATCGAGTCTGGAAATGTGATAGTTGAAGGTAGTTGTCTTTGGGATTGTATTTTCCCTGAAAAGGCAAAAACATAAGTTGTATGCAATGTCATGATGTATGATATGCATGATGTCATGATGTTCAACATGATATAGTGTTGTACGCACTTTATCATGTATGTAAGCAAAATGTATGAAAATGTGAAATGTTTATGAATGTATTTTCGTCTTAGGAAAATAAATCCTCGACGACCGGCCGGGGAATTGTTCTGTGGAAGAGATATTTTGCTGAAGTTTTGATGAGAGGTCTGCTGAGGACCTCAATGATGGACTCCGCTGGGGAACACCAAAGATAAACTCCGCTGGGGAATACCAAAGATAAACTCCGCCGGGGAATGAAAGAACTTTGTCGAGGGCGATCTTTCATGGCAATTAGCTGAGGATAACCCAGTTATAAACCCTTGTGAGGAATAACTCTGAATAAAGCTCGGGAGAGACGTCCGTATTCTGCAGGGAACAAGCTTCCAGAATCTACTGGGGATAAGCTTTAAGACCTGCCGGGGAATGTTGTGCCTTTTCAGGATTGACAGGGAATCAACTCCGCTTGGGGAAAGTATTGCTGAATCTTGTCTTACTCTGCGGGGCGTTGAGATGATTTGGTCACATCCTTCAGTCGAATCTACCTGGGTACCTTGGCGGACAAAGCAACCAGACTGCCTCAGACAACTTCACATTGCCCCTGTTTCTGATGTCACCTGTAATTAATCTTTCGTTTCATATGCAAATATTTATGAATCAACAATTTAATGTCAAATGCATATATCAAAAATGAACATTGGACGTTCTTCGCAAGACAAAACAGAAAAAGGAAAAGCAATGGCAATTTGTATGGACAAGTGAATTTGTATTGATTTGAACTTTGCCTGTGAATAGGCGTTTTTGTACAAGAGGCTGACATCCTAGTAAGAGGACGCCGCCAAATAACATATAATTTACAATTTTGAAAAGAAAACAAAACAGCTATGCGAACAATCCCACTGGGTTCCAACTCTGCTATCGCCTTTATGTCTTCAAGCGTCTCATCACTTTGCTGCTTGGTCGAAGATGAAGCTGATTGGTCGATGCTGAAATCTGAGCCAGATAGTTGATACCGAATTCCGGATGCGAAGTGATCCAATGAGACATAGTGTTACGCTTTATCCCTAACTTTTGCCTGGACCGCCCTTTCGGGTTTTCAGTCCACCGGGATACCCATTTTTGCCCAAGCCGCCTTTTCAGGTTTTCGACTTGCCGGGTGTACAGATTTTTATTCATTTCATCCCTTATTTTTGCCCGAACCCTTTTGGTTCGCCGGGATGCCCTTATTTTTGCCTAGGTATGTCAACCTAGCGGGTCTTTTACTTATGCGTAGTATTTTTTCACTATGTCTGCATTGGCGGGGTGAGGAAGGTCGTCACCATCCATGGTGGTTAGGATCATGGCTCCCCCTGAGAACACATGTTTAACCACAAATGGCCCTTCGTACGTAGGGGTCCATTTGCCCCGGGGATCACTTTGAGGAAGGATGATGCGTTTAATTACCAGGTCCCCAACTTGATACTCTTGTGGTTTGACTTTATTGTTAAATGCCCTGATCATCCGTTTTTGATACGTCTGACCATGACAGATAGCGGAGAGTCTCTTTTCGTCAATCAGATTTAATTGATCGAGTCGAGTCTGGATCCAGTCATCTTCACTTAAGTCTGCATCCTTTATTATCCGGAGAGAGGGTATCTGGACTTCAATTGGCAAGACTGCCTCCATGCCATAGACCAAGGAGAAAGGAGTTGCCCCGGTTGACGTCCTTGCTGAGGTACGGTACCCATGAAGAGCGAACGGTAACATCTCGTGCCAATCTTTATAGGTCACTATCATCTTCTGCACAATTTTCTTGATATTCTTATTAGCTGCCTCTACAGCCCCATTCATCTTCGGCCGGTAGGGAGAAGAATTGTGGTGCTGTATCTTGAATTGTTCACAGAGTTCAGTGATCATCGTGTTATTGAGATTGGTACCATTGTCCGTAATGATTCTTTCTGGGACACCGTACCGACAGATCAGATTATGCCGGATGAAATGTGCCACGACGCTCTTGGTTACTGTGGCGTAGGAAGCTGCCTCAACCCACTTTGTGAAATAATCGATTGCCACCAAGATGAAGCGATGTCCATTGGATGCCGTTAGTCGGATCTCACCGATCATATCAATGCCCCACATTGCAAAAGGCCAAGGTGCCGTCAGGACGTTCAGAGGAACCGGCGGAATATGCACCTTGTCAGCATAGATCTGGCATTTGTGACAAGTTCGGGAGTGTTGGTAACAATCAGCTTCCATTGTGGACCAGAAATATCCTGCCCGAAGGATTTTCTTAGCCATGGTGTGTCCACTGGAATGTGTTCCAAATGTGCCTTCATGCAGTTCTATCATGATCTTCTCTGCTTCAGCCTTATCCACACAACGTAGTAGAGTCGAATCATGATTCTGTTTGTAGAGAATGCTGTTGCTGAGGAAGAATTTTGCAGCAAACCTCCTCATGAACTTCTTGTCATTGACGGATGCGCCTTCAGGGTATTCCTGAGCTTCCAAGTACCTCTTCACCTCATGATACCAGGGTTTTTCAGTCACCTTTTCAGCCTCAAGCTCGCAGCAGTATGCCGGTTCATCCAACTTCCAGATAATGATCCGGGGAGCCTCATTGTCCCATTTAACTTTGAACATTGAAGACATCGTAGCTAGGGCGTCCGCTAGCTGATTCTCCTATCTTGGGAAGTGCTCAAAAGTTATTTCTTCAAAGTGGGGAAGCAAGGTTGACACATACTCCTTGTAAGGAATAAGATTTGGGTGTTTCGTATCCCACTCGCCTTTGATCTGATTGATCACGAGAGCGGAATCTCCGAAGACACTCAGAAACTTGATCCTTAAGTCGATTGCAGCTTGTAAACCCATGATACATGCCTCATATTCTGCCATGTTGTTGGTGCAGTTGAAACATAATCGGGCGGTGAGTGGAGTATGAGTTCCTTTGGGAGATATGATTACAGCGCCGACGCCGTTTCCCAAAGCATTGGAGGCTCCATCAAAATGCATAGACCATCGGGATCCTTCCTCAGGTCCTTCATCCGGTCCAGGTACTTCACAGTCAGTTACCACCATGATGTCTTCGTCCGGAAAATCAAAGTTCAATGATTGGTAATCGTCCACAGGTTGGTGTGCCAAATGATCCGCCAGTACACTTCCTTTAATTGCTTTCTGAGTTGTATACTGGATGTCATATTCTGTTAAGATCATTTGCCATCTCGCTATTCTTTCGGACATAGCAGGTTTTTCAAATATGTACTTGATGGGATCCATCTTTGAAATCAATAGAGTAGTCTGAGTCAGCATATACTGTCTCAGCCGGCGAGCAGCCCATACTAGAGCGCAGCAAGTTTTCTCAAGAAGTGAGTAACGAGACTCACAGTCGGTAAAATTTTTGCTCAAGTAATAAATAGCGTACCCTTTTCGGCCAGACTCGTCATGCTGCCCCAGCACACACCCCATTGAATTGTCAAGTACCGTCAAGTATAATATTAGAGGTCTTCCTTCCACTGGTGGCATAAGAATGGGTGGCTCTTGGAGATATTCCTTTATCTTTTCAAAGGCGGCCTGACATTCATCGTTCCAGCGTACTACTTGATCTTTCTTCAGTAATTTGAAGATTGGCTCACAAGTAGCAGTCAGATGTGAGATGAATCGAGCAATGTAATTCAGTCGTCCCAGGAAGCCTCTGACTTCTTTCTCTGTCTTTGGAGTCGGAATCTCTTGTATGGCTTTTACCTTGGCAAGGTCCACCTGAATACCTTTGTCACTTACAATGAAACCTAGCAATTTTCCGGATCTTACCCCAAAGGTGCATTTGTTGGGATTCAACCTCAGCTTGTATAACTTGAGTCGGTCAAACAACTTCCTCAGATGGTCAAGGTGCTCCTCCTCAGTTTGAGACCTTGCAATCATGTCATCAACGTATACCTCAATCTCATGATGGATCATATCATGAAATAAAGCAACCATGGCACGTTGATAGGTTGCCCCAGCATTTTTCAATCCGAATGGCATGACCTTATAACAGAAGGTGCCCCACTGAGTCACAAAGGTAGTTTTTTCCATATCCTCCGGAGCCATCTTGATCTGATTATACCCTGAAAAACCATCCATGAAGGAGAAAACCTTGTGTTGAGCGGTATTGTCAACAAGAACGTCGATGTGAGGTAAGGGGAAGTCATCATTGGGGCTTGCCCTGTTCAAATCTCTGTAGTCGACACACATTCTGACTTTACCGTCCTTCTTCGGTACTGGCACCACGTTGGCGACCCATTGAGGATAAGAAGTTACTGCTAGAAACCCGGCATCGAATTGCTTCATAACCTCAGCCTTGATCTTTTCAGACATCTCTGGGCGCATACGGCGGACCTTTTGCTTTACCGGAGGGCAATCTTCCTTGGTTGGCAGGTGGTGAACTACAATGTCGGCATCCAAACCAGGCATGTCTTCATAGGACCAAGCAAATATCTCCATGTAATCACGCAGCATCTGGATCAATCGTTGCTTCACGCTGAGCTCTAGATTAGCCCCAATCTTGACCTCTTTCCTATCTGTCTCAGTACCCAAGTTAATCGTTTCTACCGGCTCTTCATGTGGTTGAATAGCCCTCTCTTCCTGGAGTAGCAGTCTTGCGAGTTCACCAGGCACTTCGCAATCATCTTCACCTTCGTCTTCGGCCAAGTTGATCGGATTCTTGAAGTCATAACTGGCGGTAGCAGAGCTGTTACCAGTGAGATCCAGAGTGGATTGAAACCTGTATAAGTGAGTGTGTGTAAATATAGCTGTTTTGCAATATATATAACACAGAAAGAAAAAGAGCACAAGATTTGAAATGCAACAAACGTCCAATGTTTTGATTGATGATATATGGAAATGTCATACAAAAAGCCCTCACAAATGGAGCTACGATGTCCCGGGTAGGACACCGAGCCAACAAAGTTTTAACATATTGTTTGTTACAAATTGGAAATCAAAAGAAATTAATTACTGCGTGACAAATGTGATAGGTGTAAAATCCTTTGCCGTCCAGTTGCTCGGTCCGTTGCTGGTAGTCGGGTAGATCCAACTGTCAAACTCTGCTTCCTCTACATCCTCCTCGATAGCATTCACCCTTGGGTGGGAGATAAACACCGGAGCCTTTCTGATCTTCTCTTTGCGCACAGTCCTCTGAGCCTCTGCAGTAAAGCCCAACCCGAACTTGTCATTCTTTTGAGTGAAGTCAGGAAGCTGACCCCAATTTGCACAATTGCCTTTCTCGATTACAGCCCGGGCATCCTTCAAGGACGCCATCTTTAACGGAAAATCTTCTTCAACCACTGTTTCAGCCGATGCCAAAACTGGAGGTACTTCCTCAAAATGCTGAAAGGGGGTTTCAATAAACTCCCCGTCCATCTCGATATACCGGAATGAATTCAAGTGACTAACCATGTATTCCTCCTCACCCTGCACAATAACAATCTTCCCTTTGACAGAGTATTTGAGCTCTTGGTGTAGAGTGGATGTTACTGCCCCAGCTTTGTGAATCCAGGGTCGACCCAACAAGCATGAGTAAGATGGACGAATATCCATTACATAGAACGTTGAGTTGAAAACTTGGGAACCCACACGAATAGGGATGTCTACTTCACCGTGCACCATCCTCTTAGAACCGTCGAAGGCTCTAACAACGATGTTACTAGGTTTCAACTCCAGGCCCTCACAATCCAAGCGATCCAGTGCTTTCTTGGGCAAAACATTCAGGGAAGAGCCGGTATCCACTAACACGTGTGCGAGAGTAGTGCCCCTGCATTCTATGGAAACATGCAGGGCATCATTGTGATTTTTCCCTTTGGCGGTAAGGTCAGCATCCGAGAACCCTAAGCCATTGTCAGCCGTCAAATTAGCCACACAGTCGGTGAATTGATCCGCGGAGGTCTCTTGCGGCACATGGGCCGTTTTCAGAAATGAAATCAGGGCTTTTGCATGGGCCTCTGAGCATAGCAGTAATGATAGCATAGAGATTTTGGAGGGAGTATGCCCCAACTGTTCAACAACGTTAAAGTCACTCTTTTTGATGATTTTAAGAATTTCCTCCATTTCTTGTTGGGAGGATTCCATAACAGTCTTCTTCTTTGGTGCCTCCGTCCTGGCAGGCGAATCGGTAGCAACTTCTTTGCCCCGAGTATCAGAGGACTCGGCGGCAGGAGTAGACACATGAACTTGAACTGGAACATGCACACTTGCGGGTGTGATGGTGAGAGGTTTTCGGATAACTGGCGGTGCAATGTTAGGCGAGAAGAGCCTGCCACTGCGGGTAATCTTGGCGGGACCAGTGATGTTACTGATACTGGTATTGGTATTGAACTCCTGCTTCACTCCAAGCACATACACGTCGGCTCCATAATGCCATCGAACAACTTTATCAGACTCATATGGGAGAGGCCCCGGGACGGTAATAGTGATGGGTGCGACAAACATAATTTGGACTGGTTTCTTCACAGGAGCTTTGGCAGGATTGTAAATTGTGACAACAGATATTTCTTCAATGGAAACAGATGGAACAGCAGTTTTCTTGAACAGAATCTCCTTGCTATCCATCAGGCCTTGGATGCCTGATTTCAGCAGTGGACAACCGGTAGGGATAACAGCACACAGGAGGCAACCCTTACTACAACCCGGAAATAAACCGGCTAGTAGTAAGTTCCTCTTAACAGTCAAAAGAGGGGTAACAACTTCATTCACCGAAACAACATACAACTCTTCCTCAATGGCATTTACTCTATGCTGGGGCATAGGAGCAGTTACAACATTCGGTCTTTCAGGCGCTTCAAACTGAATTTCCTTCGCGTCGATAAGATCTTGCACTTTGTTTCTCAAGGCCCATCAATCATCAGTAGTGTGCCCGGGGCTATCAGAATGATAAGCACATCGGGCATTTGGGTTATACTTAGGAGACGCCGTGTTGACGACCTTAGGAGCTTCTTTGAGGGTCACCAAGTTGGTTGATAACAGTTGGGGTAAAATTTGAGATAGGGTCATACTCAGCCGAGTATACTGCCTCTTGGGCCTTTCACTTCTTTGTTGATTGTACTGCTGAGGAGCAACAACAGGTTTTGAAATGACCAAAGCATTGACGGCTTGGCGACTTTCGGGCTTGACTTGTCGTCTAGGACCATAGACGACGCTTGCTTCTTTTTTAAACGGCCTCTTCTCAGTACTTGTAGAGGCAGCCTTTTGTATCTTGCCTGACCTGATGCCAGCTTCAATTCTTTCTCCCGTTAGAATCAAATCCGTAAACCCAGCGGAGGAGTTACCAACCAAATGATTGAAAAATGGACCAGACAAAGTCCCTAGGAACATATCAACCAGCTCACGATCAGTCAATGGAGGCTGCACCCTGCCAGCCAAATCTCTCCATTTTTGTGCATATTCTTTGAACCCTTCACCCGTTCCTAGAGACATACCCTGAAGTTGGGTACGCGTAGGAGCGAGATCGGAATTGTATTGGTATTGTCTGTAGAATGCGGTTGCTAAATCTTCCCAGTGTCGGATGCTAGTTCCATCTAATTGGTAGAACCATTCAAGCTGTGACCCCGAGAGGCTATCTTGGAAGAAGTGAATCCAAAGGTTCTTATCCGCTGTGTAAGGTTGGATCTTCCTTACGTACGACCTCAGATGCAACTTCAGGCAGGAGACCCCATCATACTTGGCGAAGGCAGGCGCCTTAAACTTGTGTGGAATTACTACCCCAGAAGATAACCCCAGATCTCCGAAATCCAGCCCCGACACATTTTGAATTTCCATGGCGCTCAAGCGGTCCTCCAATTGCTTGTATCTGTCAGCAGCAGGTGGGTATTGTTCGTCGTTATAGTCCGTCTCGTTGTCGGAGACTGCGGGACTAGGAGCTCCTCCCCCTTGGGGACTGTTTTTCTCAGCAGAAGAAGTAGTTGGATCAGCTTCATTATGGAGTGTGTTCCCAAATCTGCGTCCGGTGTTGAACAACGCAGTCCTCTTTTTCTTCTTCTTCTTCAGGAGTAGAGTCTTCAACTCTTGCTGACCTTGGGCCAGGCTCAGGACCATTTCTTGAAACTGGGCACTTTGGGCCTGTAGGGCCTTGATGGCTTGCTCACTGGATGAGTCTGGATTCATGATGACTGTTCAAAATAAAAAGCGAAGGAGATTAAGCAACCTGTGAAATAGGGTACCTGCTATGCATATGGTGCAATGGAATGCGTATGTTTTATGTTTTCAAAGACAAACAAGATTCAACTTTTTAGACAAAAAGGGAAACACACTTCATTAGATTAAAATTTTCAATTGTTCAACAATTTGCCCTTAGGCATTACAGGAATGGAAAATACTGGAAAGGAAATAAAAGCTATAAAAGGAAATATCCAAAGCCTATCAGTGCTCCCATGGCCTCATTTTCTCGGTGTTGATGTAGTTGTTCAGGACTCTCTCTTCTTCCAATTTCTTAGTCAGCCTCTGGATCTTCCGTTCCTGCTCGTTGAACTTTTCCCGATAGAAATCCCGCTCTTCCTTTAGCTGCGCCCAAGATCTCTTCATTGTGTCAAAATCAGTAGGTATCTGAGGAGGGAGGACAGTTGGAGGAACCCCATCTTTATCAGGAGATTCAAGAATGATAGGTCTGACAACTTCGTACGGCATACCTAACCTCTGAGCACGGATGCAGACCCACTTGCAATAGGGCTCCAATGGTAGAGAAGTCTTTGGTCCCAACTCATGTGGGTCAGCTTTGTGAATTCTGTCCCAAGCTCTAATGAATCCATGGCGTAGTTTGTTACTGTCTGCCTGAAACTCAAAATGGAAGTGAGGAACCAGCATTTCATGAGGCCCATCTCCTCTGGCTCTCCCAAACTGACGGAGAGCTAAGCATGGATTGTAAGAGATTCCTCCTTGGATACCAATCAACGGAACATTAGGGTATTCTCTGCAACGGTCAACAACAGCTACCTCATCCAAACCTCTGAGAGTCCAGGTGATGTCATTATCAGTTAGAGACATTAACCTCCGAGCCCAACCTTTTCCTTCTTCATTCTTCAGCACGAACTTAGGAAGGTGCGAAATAAACCACCTTACTAGCAAAGGAGCACAACACCATGGAGTTCCCCGTTTTCGAGCAGTACGAGCATAGAGTTGTTGTAGAATATCACCCAAAAGAGTGGGTACCGGATTCCGAGACATGAAGATCCTTATGACATGGATACTGATAAAGGTGTCAGGGTTGGGAAACAATACCAGACCATAGATCAAAAGATCCAGAATATCTTCGTACGCCTTGAAGTCCAAGTCATTCTAGAAATCATTAGCCTTGCCAACCAGAAATTTGACCAAAAAGCCCTTGACCCCATTTCTAGTTTCCCAGTTAGACAATACCTTTTCTTTGGTCAAGGGGAGAATTGCAGCAATCTCTTCAGGCCTAGGAGTCTTTTCCAAACCAGTGAATGGAGTTTGTTCCAAGACAGGGATCCCAAGCAGGTAAGAGAATTCTTCCAGGGTAGGAACCAGCTGGAAGTCTTGAAAGGTGAAACAATGATACAGAGGGTCATAAAACTGGGTCAGAACACTTATCAGTTGTTGGTCCCATTTTGCTGTGATCAAGCCAAGGAGAGAACCATGTCTGTTGATGAAGGAAGAAGTGTTTGGAATCCTTCCAACCAAATCCTTGAGTAAAACTGGTGGTTGAACAAAGTTGAGCCGGATGGTATTCCTACGTACGGGCATCATGATGTCCTACAAAACAGAGCAAAGATGAAACTTTTTTTTGTCTTTGAAATGGGTTAGTCCTTTATACAGGATGCATGCAATGGTATGATGGCATGATGCTATGATGAAGCACACCACAAGTATTCACACAGGCAAACATGATAAGGCACACAAGTCACACAAGACACCCTTAGGTTTCAGGCCAGCATGAATTTCAGGTATTACCCTCTTTTGGTTTTGTTGGTTAAAACCTGTCCTAACAAAAGTAACCGGGTTCTAGAGGATCTCAGATCATTGGCTACCCTCAATCGGTCATAACTCCAGCATCATAATCTTTTCTCGCGGCCAGAACCATCTCGAGAGTTTAGCCTCAATGAGTGTAGCATACTGCTACTGTCCTAATAGCCAAGTTGGTCAATTTAGGGTTCTAAGGTTGGTTGGTGTTTAATGACTCCTTAGAAGACCTATATTCTCCCCGTTGCAACACAAGGGATATAGGTACAGACCAAGATGCCACACCAACGTAGCCACTGTTTCACCCATGTCGGTCTACGCCGGACAGGTCCCTCACAGATTATGCTACCTAAAAAGGGTATTTCCAAAATCCGGGTTAGGATCTATGAAACTCCGATGCAAAGCCCACAAATATAAAAGCAAACAAAGCAAACAATTGAAAACAAAGGTGATCTAAACCCTAAGGTTACTCCACTTTTAAGTTCTCCCCAGCAGAGTCGCCAGTTCTGTGATACGGTGGGAGAACTGACTTGAGGTTTTGCGTTTGTTTTCGCAAATGTTTCAGTTGAGCAAGAGTCGCCACCGACTTTTTATTTTATCCTAAGGAAAGGTTTAAAAAGCACAGCAAAAACCTTTTGAGATGTTTTCTTGGGTTCGGGGAGTAGATTATAGAAAGGGAAGGTAATAGCACCCTTTCTATCCATGGTTATCCATGGGCTCTTAGTTACTTGCTTAGATCACTTGCCTTTTATTTTCAATTGTTTGAAATAGTGCTTGTGTGTGTGGGTTTGAAAAATGTTTTGAAAAGAAGCCATTGTAGTGGCAACCTTTGTAATGATCCATGTGGGGATGTATACAAAGGTGTATGTCTTTTGAAAAGGTTTTCATTTGTTTTTGAAAGTTGTTTTGAAAGTGTAGTGATGTGTGGTTTAGAAAATAGGCAAGTGTTTTGTTTTGCAAGTTTGATTCAAGTAACTAAGAGGTTATCTACTCCTAAATTTCTCAAAGTTTATTGCTATGTTTTAAACCCTTTTTAATAAGTTTGTTCCACCATTGCATTTGGTGGACAATCTCATGTTAGGATGTGAAAGGGACGGGCGCGGGTCGTTGTTTAGACCATAATTGCAATGGTGCCAAGTATCTTTGGGCATTTTCTTTAAGGGACTTGATCACTTGTTTAAGCAACATTTTGAAAGTGTTATCGAGAGACTATGATCATTTGATTTGTTTGTTTTGCCCAAAGAGACCTAACATGCAATATGGCCCAATTTTGAAAGGCAACAAGTGGAATACCCTAGGGGGTGCAAGTGTGATTTGTGTGTTCATTTTCATGCTTGTTTGTCTTGAGATTAGGTCATAACTATTTTATCGTTTTTTCGCATACAAACCCTAATTCTAACATGGTATAATTAGAAAGCAATAAAGTGCGAAAATAAATTTACTAAGCTATTACAAAACCAAATATGGGAAGGGGGGTACAAATATTCAAATGGGGATTTTGACAAGGAATTTAAACCTAAAACTATTACATCAATGTTGAATATTTACAAGACAAATAATTGTATAATTAAATGGAAATTGAGATAAATATATATAATGTAAAAAGAATTTTTATGTGTATAAAAAAAGAATATTATTTATGTGAAAATAAAAAAAAGGAAATAAAAAGGTATTTTTTGGAGTAGTTTCATATTTAGGGTAAAACCCTAATTCTATTAAATAAAATACATTATTAATTTATTATGTACAAAAATAAAATAAAGTGAAGTATATTTATAAAAAAGTATTTTTTTATGTCAAATATTAATAAAATGAAAAATATAGGTATTTTTATATTTTAACTTAAATATACTAATAATATATATATATATATATATATATATATATATATATATATATATATATATATATATATTAAATTCTAAATATGTATTATATATAACAAATAATAATATTTGATATTTAATAATAATAAAAAAAAAGTATTTTCTCTATAAAATATTTTCAGAAAGTAAAACAAAAATAAAAATGTATAGAAATGCATTTGCACTATTTTTTAGTATTTTAAACAAAATATATGTATTTATCTATTTATGTATAAACTAAAAGAAAACTAAATAAATGCCTAATAAAATCAAAAATGGTGAGAAAAAATATTTTTATATTTTTAATGTCATGAGAAAAAATAAATAAGTCAATAAAAAAAAAAGTCAAAAAGTCAAAGAAATAAGCAAAATGGGCTCAGGGGGTTCAGAAGCAATTATATGGTGTAAAAAGAAAAGTCAACATAGGCCCAGCCCATGAAGACCTTTCTTCAACCTCCAGCCTTCTGTTTGAACAAAACGCGCGCCACTTTCCTCCATTGCAAGGTCCTGATTCCTTGAGTTTTAGCAAAAACTTCCAACATCAAAACTGTTAAGCATCTTCCCACGAATTCACACATATAAAAAACATGTTTTAATTCTCAGAAATTAGAGAGAATTTCTTCTCTCCCAATTCTTAACCTAATTTTTGTTCAAAGTTCAGACATCAAATTCTTGCAACACACATAATATAAATAAAATCTAATTATATGGGCATGTTCAGGGCAATGATTATGACATCTTCTCTTCACAAACCTAAAGCTAACAATGTCTAATAAGAGAGATACGAATTCAAAAACTCACCTGTTCAGTTGAAGTTCTATCTGGCAATGGAAAAGCTCTCAGTGCAAGGTGATGATTGGAAAAGCTTCCTTGAGGTCCAGGGATGCTATTCCAATGTTTACTTTGTCTTGAAAGCTTTTGAATCGAGATAGAGCACTTCACCTGCAAGTCAGAAATGTGAAAATGGTGGAACCAGTTAGAGGGATTACAGGTCGTGTTTTTGCTTTTGGTTAGCTTGCATAGATGTTAGGGAATGTATGTGAGCTGGTTTGGGCAAGAATGCTTGAAAGGATTGAGAGTTGGAACTCAATCTGCAGAGGTTGCTCTGTTTGAGCAGTTTCAAGGTGATTCTGAGTTTTGGGAGAGATTGGAGGTAAAAGGCTCGTGAAATAGCTTGGTTGAGATGTCTGGAATGTGTTTGATCAGTTTGTCTAAGTGTTTGTAGGTTGATATGTAAGTTGGTACAAGTTATGCTACCTTACTTGAATTTGAAGCAAGCAATGGCCACTTGATCCTTCTAGCCTGTACAGGCCCTCACACTATGCTGCATCTTTTAGTCTTGATCAGTGTGTTATGTCCATGAATCTTGTGTCCAAAGATATGCATTGTACCATTTGATTTGCAAACTTGACATAAAGTTCTACTTTACAAAAATGGATAAATCACTTTTTCCAATTAAGGCCTAAATCTTTGTACAATGACCAAACTCAAAGAATAACATCTTGGCACAATGGATTAGCATTAAATTTATGAGTGTCAAAGGGTTTTAGGACCTGTAATGTAGCACAAACTATGCTGATTTGAAAATGGCCTAAGTTATGAACATGTTCATGAACCATTCAAAAGTGGATTTTTTCCATATTGTGAAATTCGATTCTCTCAAGTTATGAGGTTGTTTGAGAAGTTCTTGGACATTTTGGAAAGCTTGGAATGTGTAATACAATCCATCTTTGAAATGAAAATTGAAATTCCAAGTGGAAGTGTATGGAAAATGGTCTTGAAGTTAGGTAGAAAACCTTGTCAAAAAGGTCAAATTTTCACTAAGTTAAGAATGGTTTAGTGCCCTTATTCAAAAATTTGTAACTTGAGATACAAGCCTCATTTGGGAAAACTTTGTGAATCAAAGTTGTAGACTATGCAACAAGCTACAACTTTCATGTTTTGACTTTTGTTTGAATCCAAATGAATCTTGGTGAGAAAGTGGGGCAAAGTTTGGAAAAAATTAGGGTTTTCCATAACTTAGAAAAATTCTAAGTTATGAAAAATTCCCATTTCAAACCCTAATTTGCATTTCTTGGTTTCTTGATGAACAAGTTTCATGATTTGGCATGTTTTGATGAAAAATGAATCTTGACTCTTGATTTTGACCAAAAAGTCAAATTTTGACTTTTCAGTATACAGTCAAAATTGATCAATTGACTGGGAAATTCAACTGTCAATCTTGTGTACTTGGGATCTTTTGAGTTTGTTGAGCATTTCAAGATAATTCCATGGAGTCCTTGAGTCCATATGTGAGCTTGGTTTGCCATTGGCTAGGTCAAACAGTCAAAAATTGCCTTTGTGCAGTCAAAACCCTAAAAATGACCATTTTGCCCTTTTGATGATCTGATCAAATTTCTTGTTGAATTGTGATCCAAACTTGATCAAATGGTACATATGAGTTCATAATATTGATGTGGGTCAAAAATCATGAGGTTTGATTGTCAATTGACCACAGTTGACTTTTTCCCCAATACAGTTGATTTCTAGGTCAACTGTCCAATTGACTGGGCAAAACTTGGAATCAAGACTTGAAACTTGGTATGGATAAACTTGGGAGTCCAACATGAAGCATGAAAGTCATCTTAGGCATTTTAGGTCAAAACATCTTTGTTCAACCACAAACCCTAATTTGGGTTAGCAGTGCAAGGAGAAGTCTTGAGCAGAGGAAGCCCTAACTGGATCTTGATCTTCAAAGGTCTTGTGATGAGAAAATGTTGAGGAAATTGGAGGGCAAATTTTGGGGTACAATAGAATCCCCATTGATGAAGATGACCCATTTGTATCTTCGCTCGTGGGGGAGGCTAGCGAGGTCAGCTCTACCACGATGTCTGCCAACACTTGGGCCCTGAGAGATTTTTTTCTCTTGTATTTGATGTCGAACTTAGAGAGTTCTAATGAACATTTGAGCATTCTTCCCGCCATGTCAGGTCGACCGAGTAATACTTTACTGGTTGGTCTATTTGGACCATAATTGTGTGTGCTACGATATACTGCCTTAGCCTCCTCGTTGCGTTGATGAATGTTAGAGATACCTTCTCGATCAGATGGTATCTTACTTCAGGACCTTGCAAGGCCTTTCTCATGAAATAAATGGGTTTCTTTCCCTCAGGGGTTTCCCGAACGAGGGTTACGCTGACGACCTCAAATTCTACGGCCAGAAAAATGTAGAGAGTTTCTTCCTTGTCTGGTCGCGAAAGGACCAGTTTTTACGTCAATGCCTGTTTGAGGTAGAGGAGGACACGTTCTCATTCCTCGATACACTCAAATGCTATCTCTTTGTGAAGAAGTTTGAAAAGAGGAAATGCATGCTGGGAAAATTTTTCCACGAAACGGAATAATAAAGTGGGCATTCCATTCAGGGTTTGACTCAATTTCTTCGAGTTCGCCATTGGAATTCAGGAAATGCTCAGCATTTGTCGGGGTTGGCTTTGATTCCTCACCGTTGATCAGAACCTGCAAATGGGCTGAAGGACGATATCTGGCCTGCTGGAATGTTAGGGAGAAAATGGGGGTTGTACCTACAAGGAACTCTGACGATCAAGTAAAAATGGGTGCAAAGAGATACAAGCAGAATATTAGGGTTTAAGGTTTGAATATTGGATATATGGCCCTCATATGTGTGAGGATTTATATAATTCCCCCGACGCTTGGCCATTGGTTCCTATTTTTGGGCCTAGATATGCAGGTCCACAAAAATAGGTAACTGCCAAGACTCAATCAAAATAGGCAGGTGTTTCCGTTACCAGCCATTGGATCCGAGGAGGAGGCAAATTATGGTCAGAGAGGCGTTCTGGTCATTTCCTGGTTGTCTATTCGACTCATATCGAGCGGACGGGGAGACAACCACTAATAGGGTCAAGTGCGCGTGTCAGACATCGCTAGTCGCACCCCAAGGGCGTGGTCGACCAGGATGTTGGGTCACTGTTATTAGGCCATGTTAAGGGTTAAGCGGATTGGGCCAATCCTAATCATTGGGCTAGTCCAAAACAGGAGCCCCCTAAGTCGTTGAATTTGGGCGCAGGAGTGATGACTTAGAATCAGCCCGTGAAACAGGGGTGCTTTTCGGTCAATTTCGTACTAGAAGTACGAGTGATGCTCATTGTGTTTGTCTTGCAGGGTGAGATACAATTGAGCGGTTTCAAGGAGTTATCGCGTTTCTAGGGGTAATTTCGTACGAGGAGTCTGAAAATTGCTTCGTGTTCTATTCCCATGGAGATGAACAACTGGTTGGAGTCCAGAGATATTGCATACCACGCTTGTATCAAGACACATGATGTCAGGGAGGTGTGATGATGGCTAGCCTAAGGACTAGGGCGTAATGATGATACCTTTTAGGGCTCCCTAGGCGCGTTCTCTCCCATGCACTGGTGGTTTCAGTCTATAAAAGGAGGGGAAGGAGCTCCACTTGCACTTTTCGTCTGCTCTTCCTCTGCTCGTTCGCTCTGTTTTTTGCTCGACTTCAACAATTTCCATAGTTTTCGCTTATTCCCCGCCATTCACTGTTGTCTGTTTCATTTTTCCTTTATTTGATCTGGTAAGTTTCCTTGATTCCCCTTGATTTTATGGATTTAGTTTCTGTCATAGCTCAGATTTCGAATTTTTTCTCTTAGAAACGCATGTGGTTAGGGTTTAAGGTAACTTATCGCTTAGAAATTCTAGCAAAATGTTGGTTGAAGACGATGGTTTCGCCATGTGAGACTGTCGATGATGCCATGCATTCTTCCTGAGGAGTTTGGAACCGCGGTGGTGTTAGATGAAAGTAGATGGTTTTTTATGAATTTAGGTCGTTTCCGTCATTCACTGCCTGTTTTCTGGGTGAGTCCAACTCATTTAGTCGGGGAGAGTGATGATCGTCTAATAGTTGTTTAAGTGAGGGCTCTGGTCGGGGACATGGTCCTCGTTCCTTAGCGCCCTTTCACTTGATTAGTGGTGGAAGGGTGGATTTGACATTGATTTTGAACTCACTGTTATCCTCTACTTTACAAGTACAATGACTACTAGTGTTGACGATGAGTTTTTGAATGAGCCTAGTGATTCTTCTCAGAGTTCCACTGAGTCTACATCTAGCAAGATGAGTACCTTAGGGACGACGAGCCCGCGCTGAGCGCTTTGGAGCCAGGGTTTTCCGGGTAACAAGCCTCCAAGGGGGACGTAGAGATGGTTCCTGCTGACCGAGTAGGTCCAAGTGAGCCCGTGGCCGAGGAGGATACATTGGCTTGGGTCGTATCGGGCCCATTGAAGTACATTTTTCACTACATCAAGTATCCTGACTATATCTTTACATTGGTGGACCCGGAGATGGATTGCCAGGGTGCCGAGGAGTAGTGGGCGATATACATCCCTAATAAGAAAAGTCGAGTCTGCTTTAAGATTGAAGCTTGCTGGTTCCCTATGTATGACATCCCATTCGGGGAGATGGGTTTTCGGCTTCCCTTCTCGGATTTCTAGGTGGCGGTCTTCAGGCATCTCCATCTTGCTCTGTCCCAGCTGCACCCGAATTTGATCGCCTTCTTGCGGGCTTTCGAAATCGTGTGTGACTATCTGGGCATCGGGACCATAGTTCCTCTGTTCTTCCACCGTTTTCATCTTCAAAGGCAAATGTCCAGTGGCCAGTTCAGTTGGGTTTCCCTGAAGCAGGCGAACGGAAAATTGTTCAAAGTATATTTGGAGTCTGTCAGTTTCTTCAAGGACAAGTACATGCTTATTCAGCCTATCTCGCAGAAGGAATTATTGAGCGTCTTTAGGGTTGCTCCTGCGTACGACGAGGACAGGGCTCCTGTCCTGAACGAGGAAGGGAAGCACATGAATAAATGGATGCCTAAGTTCCCCTTTCACTGGACTAGGAAGCACTGTGATAATGGGATAGAGGTTTATGTTTGGAAGAAGGGTTAGCTTGGTGTCAAGGACCAGACCAGTTTTGACTGCCTCACTACCTCCTCATGTCCAGCATGTGGGAAGAGGAGGAAAACCAATCATCGACAAGGATAGGAGGGTGGTGTACGACCTTGGTTTGATAGGTGTCAAGGAGCTCCTCGAGAGAGAGAGAGGATCGTGTGGCGTATCTGGGTAGTTACTTTATGATATGATTTTCTTTGTATGCATGACATATTGTTTCTGTTTGCTGACCATAACTTGTGTTTCCCCGCAAATAAGATGAATAATGCTCAAGAGCGTTTGGCCAAGATGGATGCTTCCAACCTGAAGAAGGCACAAAAGGGTGATGAGTCCCCTCTGTCTGATGTGGGGACGACTCCTATGTCGGGCTCGGGTGCTTCGCCAGCAGGGCCAGTGGCCGAGGATCTCTCCCCCTTACAGGTGTCTTCAAGGCTCAAAAGGTAGCACAACAAGAGCACCATTGATCTGACCGGGGAAAAAGAGAAGGGGAAATACGAGCAGCCTCCCTGCTAGTATGATAGGTCCTTCTTTGAGGGTTCTTCCTTGTATCTCCTTTGGGAATAGTCTCTTTTCTCGAGGGGTTGAATCGTCTGGCCAAGCGAACCACGTTATCTGAGAATGTTGGGGCCGCCATGAGGGTCTTGGAGATGGTCGTTGCCTACACCGAGGGTGGCTCCTCTCAAGAAGTTGAGATGAGAAAATTGCGAGCTAAGCTGGAAGATATTGAGAGGGAGCGCGTTGACGAGGGGGTTGCTCGAAAGTTGGCCGAGGAGAGCCTGGAGAAATTGACCAAAGAGCATAAGACACTGTTGCTCAAAAAGAAGGCTTCTGATGAATAGGTGGCTTCCATGACAGCCGAAGCTGCTCCTGCCAAAGATGAGCCGGAAGAAGCTCAAGGTTTGAAGACCCGTTTAGAACTAGTTGCTCGCCTTCAACTGGCGGTGGATGATGCCCTGGCCGCTGCTGAGGGGTGTTTTGACAACATGGTGAAGAAGCTTAGGGTCTTGAATCCTGAGGTCGAGTTTAATATGACCGGTATGGGAATCCATTACTATGTGGCTGAAAGAAAGATTATGGTCCCTGAATATCTCAAAGATGTTAGGGGTGCGTCTGTTGGAGAGTCGTCTCGCAGGAGTCCGTCATCGAGGAGGAGCCCTAACCGAATACTTGATTGTTTCATCTTTTTATCTTGTTTCGGCTTGCACGCCGTTTTGATATAATTATATTTTACGGGCTTTATCCCGTTTTGATGTAAGTTTTGAATAGATGTAGTCCTTGTGGCTACATGATCATTTCGTTGGATGGGGGCCTTGGGCCTCCTTTTTGTAAAATCTTGTTGAATTTCAACCTTGGTGGTCGTCCTTTAATTTTCCGACCGTGGTGGTCGTTTTTCTTTAATTTTCCCTACTTAAGTGTTTATAAATTTTACTTCATGCATGATTGCGTTGATTTTATGAAGTGTTTGCATGTTTTTTATACGCTCGTTTATTTGAGACACGTTATGTTGGTCAAGAGTTTTACGGGGTTTTTCTCGTTAGTTTCTGAGTTTTCCAGTGTGGAGAGACTGGACAAAACAGATAGGATTGGTTACCGGGCATGGTCCGGAACTCAGGTCTCGTTTCGAGGACCCGAGCTCAGCGGCATGAACTTCCTATCGCGAGCTGGGTGTTCTGCTGGCATGGTACAACGACGATGGAGCACGGTCGAGTTATCCATGTCAGGTTGGGGATCTCCTCGTTAAAAGAGCAGAGTCTTTCCTCTTTGTTTAATTTCAAGTGTCATGCTTATAGCTAGGCATGCAAGTGTAGTCAGACAGTGATGTGTTCGTCGTGCCGACGAGACACGTCGACTATTTTTAGCGTCTTAGTTGTATTATTGTTTTAGATTTTTAGCGTTCCAAGGTTGAGCAATTAGTTCCCCATTTAAAATTTCTAAGTGTTAGGCCCAAGTCCCCGTTTTTGCATGGACGCGATAGGGACCTTCCCAGTTCGCGACGAGCTTACCTTCGCGGGACTCTTTGTGATTCCTCTTAAGGACGAGGCTGCCAACTTCAAATTCACGTCGTATGACTCTAGCGTCATATTATAGGGAAATATTTTGTTTCAGAGAGGCTTCTTGTAGGGCCTCTCCAGTGCGGATCTCCTCGACAAAGTTAAGCTCCTCTTGTAAGGCCTTGCCATTAATTTCCATGTCGAGAGGAGCTTCCATTTGTCTAGATGGTTATCTTATTTTGACGCGGATGACGGCCTCGATTTTGTAGGTCAGTCGGAAAAGAGTCTCCTAGTTGATGAATGAGATTTTGTTCGATAGTCCAAGAGCATATTGTGTAACTCCTCGGCCCATCTTTTCTTAGTCTCGTCTAGTCGTTGTTTGAGACCTCTTAGGATTACTTTGTTCGCAGCTTCGGCCTGTCAGTTCATTTGTGGATGCTCGACGGAGGAAAAGTGTTGGATGGTGCCTAAGTTAGCTATGAGTTCTTGGAATTTCTAGTCCGTGAACTGTGTCCCATTGTCGGTGACAATGGCTTAGGGCACGCCGAATCTCGTTAGGATGTTTCTTTTGAAGAAATGAAGGACGTTTTGAGTTGTGATCCGTGCTAGTGCTTCTACCTCTATCCATTCCGTGAAGTAGTAGACGACCATTATGAGATACTTGTTTTTGTTGGTTCCTACCATAAAAGGTCATAGGAGATCCATGCCCTACCATGAGAAGGGCCACGAGGATGATAGGTAATTAAGCTTTCTTGGAGGAGATAACTGCATGTCTTTATGACATTGTCACTTGTCGCACTTCTTTACGTGCTCTTTGGCACCGTGCTGCATAGTGGGCCAATAGTATCCTGTCCGCAACACTTTCCTGGCGAGGGACTTCCCACCCATGTGTTGGGTATTGATTCGCTCGTGGATTTCACGTATGAGGTGGGGAACTTTGCTTTCGTCAATGCACTTGAGGAGAGGGATGGAGAATCCTCTTCTATATAATTTTCCTTCGACTAGAACGTAGGAGCAGACCCTCCTCTTGCTTACGGAGGCCTCCTTCTGGTCGGATGGCAACTCCTTGTTTGTGAGGTGGTTGTATACATGAGTCATCCAACAGTTTTTGTCACTGATGGAAAGCACTTCTAGAGTCGAGGAGGGTTTTTTGATGCTCGGTCGGGGAAGTATCTCCTGTATTACGGACTTGTTCCCCCATTTCTTCTTTGTGCTTGCTAGTTTTGACAAGATATCTTCTCGAGTGTTATGTTCGCGGGGAACATATTGTACATTCGCGGAGTTGAATTCCTTCATCTTTTTACAGACTAGAGTCCAGTATTCTGATAGTTGGTCATTTTTGACTTGGTATTCTCCCCGTACTTGGGAGGTGACGAGTTGGGAGTATGTGAATATCTTTACCTCCTCTTCCCCTAGGTCATCAGCCAAGCAGAGTCCCGCGAGGAGAGCTTCATATTCCGCCTGGTTGTTCGAGGTTAGGAAAGATTGAATGAGGGAGACTTCGACCAGTATTCCTTCCTTATTCTTCAGTACGATGCTTGATCCTCTTCTGGTAGAGTTGGAGGCTCCTTCCACTAATATGGTCCACTTGCGTACAACACTTATGGGAGACGGGGAAGTCATTTCTGCCACAAAGTCAGCCAGTACTTATGCCTTAAGGGATTTTCTACTCTCATATTTGATGTCAAACTCAGAGAGCTCCAGTGACCATTTTAGCATCCTGCACACCATATCTGGTTAACCAAGTAATTACCTTACTGGTTGGTCGGTACAAATCACAATGGTGTTTTCTAGGAAGTAGTGTAATACAGTGGGAGAACTGACTTTTGGTTTTGTGTTTTATCGTAAATGTTGCGGATAGCAAGAGTCACCACCGACTTTTCTTTTATCCAATAAAGGAAAGGGTGAAAAGAACAGGAAAGACCTTTGAGAATTTTCTGAGTTTGGGAGGTAGGTTATGAAAAGGGAAGGTGTTAGCACCCTTTTCATCCGTAGTTATCTATGAGCTCTTAATCGCTAGCTCACTTTTTGAAGTGTGAAGTGTTAAGATTGTTTTAGTTTATGAGAAAGCGTTTACGAGCGATCTACCTACTCAAAAGGTCTTTCTTATTTTCTTCCTCCTTTAAATAGTGTTATCCTACCATTAGTTAGTAGGAAGCCCTATCATTGGATGTGAGCGACATGCGTGGGTCATCGTACAATCATAGAAGGAAACTTGTAGGATGTTTTAGCAATTTTCATAAGGGACTAAGATCGTTTACTGAAGGAAGCATCGAAGGGTCATCGAGGGACTACGATCTTTTAATCGAGGGTCTTTGCTAAAGCATCTCACGTTCGAGGGACATGACTGTTTAAATCCGAGGCAACAATTAAGGGTAACCCTAGAGGTGCGTGTGTGAAAATTGTTTTGAATTCAGGTATTTTGTCTCGAGATTAGGTTTTCTTATGTTTTGTTTTAGGTCTTTCCATACAATCCTATTAAACTAACAATAATAAGGAAAACAGTAAGTTGTAGAAATTAAATGTCCTACACTATTACAACGCTTCGGGGATGGGGGTACAAGTTTATGAATGGGGGAGGAAAGCAATAAACCCTAATTATGTAATACAAACTTTTGTCAGTTACATAATTATATTAATGCGAAAAATAAACAAATGCGCGGAGATAGAAAGGGGAAAGATGCAAAAAACCCTAAAAATTATAAGCATTTTAAGAAAATATTTTGTTGTTTCTTTGTTTAGAAAATATTTGGAATGTGAAATAAAAAATTAGACCTAATTCTAATTTAATTTACAATTTATTTATTTAAAATAAAATAAAGTGTGATTAAATTAATTAATCTTTATTATCAAAAATTAAATTAATTAATTAAAATCTAAATAATTCTAAGTATTTAGAAAATATTTTTGGTGTTTTATTTAGAAAAGATATTTGAAGTATAAAACCTAATTCTAATTAAAAAACAAAATCAAAGTGATTAAATTAAATTAATTTTTATTTGTAAAAAATTAAAATAATTAATTAAAAACCTAAATCTAATTTTTTATCATTTTTCTGATTTTTCTGATTTTAAAAATGATTTAGAAAAGAAAAATTTAATTTAAATAAAAAAAAGTAAGTGTTGGGCCTGTATTGTAAGCAAAATGGGTGTGTGAAAACAACAATTTTACAAGCCCAAACTAGCCAAAGTCCAGGTCTGTGTTGATCCAATGTGGCTGTCCATGGAGGGTTCATCATAGGCGCACTGGTTTTGGAACGCTGAATCAAGATAATTGAGATCTGATGGTTGTAACATGAGGATGCATGGCACACGTATATGCCTGACTTGCACTGAATCTACAAGAGAAATGTTAGAAAATAAAAATGCCAGAGGCTGGGATCGAACCCCTGCCTTGACACACTAACGCCTTACACATGCACACGCTTTCCACTGGGGTGGCTGTTTCATTCGCTTATGAAACAACATCCATTAAATATATTACAAAACATGTTCACAAGTTCAAATTTATGAACTTCATGTTCTTCCTCGCGCTAGAACAATAACAACACCAATTTCAAATCTCAAACTCATCCATTTCTCAACCATTTTGAAAGATGTAAACATCAAACTTGCTTGAATTTTAACAACGAACCCAACCATATAACTTTCAAAAGCTATAGATAAATGGCTAGGAGGAATTTTGTTTGGTACCAAACTGAAACCTAATGTTTCAGAAACTTCAAGTTCCAAAATTCTCATCACATATTTAATTAAAATGCAATTTAAGGACATGGTTAACTTCATAAACATGATACCTACATTTTATCTTTAGAAAATAAATGCAAATGATGCTTGTACAGAGATTTCAAAGTTTGGAAAGCTTACCTCTTGATACAAAATTTTAATGCTCTCTACATGACTTCCAGAGGTCAAATGATTATTTGGTGAGCTTGCTTGGACCATGAGGAAGCTTTTTTGGATGCTCACTTGGTGCTGAGAACTTCTGAATATCTCGGACCAACTCAACTTTCAAGTGTGAAAAGTGAAAATCGTGTATGATGAAGATGATGTTACAGTGATGAAACAAGGGCATGGATGGCTTCTATATGATGTATAAATGATGTTTGAATGATAAAAAAGGAAAATGAGCGAGTGGATTTGAAGTTGGGTGTTGGAGGATTCAAGTGTGCAACCATGGAGTTTTCTTGGTGATTCTTAGTTTGAGACTGTTTTAGGGCTTGTGAAATCGTTTATTAGCTTAAAATGATCTCTCTATTTATAGAGAAAATATTTGAGGGCAAGGGCTGATCAGATTTGAAAGATAGCATGTTATGGTTTGGTTGCTTAGTTTTGAAGTAACTTTGAAGAACATAGTTCCAATGCATTGTACCTTGTCTCATAGAGTTGTTGAACACTTTAAACATGTTTATTATGATTTATTAGATTGAGTGTATGTAGAAGCAACAAGTTAGAGGCTCAAGGAGAGTTGACAATTGCATAAAGCATGCTTTTCCAAAATGGAAGTGTTAACTTTGTGCCATTAATAGAATTATGCTTTGGAGAATGCTTGAATAAAATGGACCATAGCTCAAAAGCTTATGTAATCTTATGATTATAACAAGATTTGTAGGTTAGAGGCCTGAAAAGTGGGATTGTAAGGCATGGCATGAATATTTTGTTATGAGTTCATCACAAGAATGACTTATATTTCAAGAATGGATGCCCAACTTCATGTCTTCGAATCCTCTAGCTCAAGAATGATATTTTTATGCTCTTGGACATTTTGGAAATCTTGAAACACGATATTCAACTTTCATGTTGACCATTTTTGCTAAATCAATTGAGATCTTGGTGAAAAATGGCCATGAAGTTGGGATGAAAAACTGACCAAAACTTGTTGAATTTTTTTCTAAGTGTTGGATAAAAAACATCATAACTTCATGGGATTATATCTCTTAATCCAAGCACTTTTTAAGGACCATATCACATTAACAAAGTGGTAGAATTCATCAATCTCTACAACTTTCATTTTGAAAGTTTTCCTTGAATCAGCTTGTATCTTGAGGAAACTTGCTTGTGAAGTTAGGGTTTTTTAGGTACGAAACACTTGAAATTTTTTCTAAGTGTTTGAAAATCTTGACTTTTGACTTTTGTTGACTTTCTTGATTCTTGATGACAAAGCTTGATCGTTTTGAATGTTTTGATGAATCTTGATTTTTGAATTCCAATGTTGATCAAAAAGTCAAAGTTTGACTTTTGTGTGACTGTTGACTTTTTATTCAACTAATTCAATTCTTCCACTATAAATCACTTGCATCTTTGTAAATATCTTGAGCCATGTAATTAGGTAAAGATGTTGTATTTGAGATCTTGAGATCATGCCTCAAGCCATTAGGTCATGCACTAGGCCAAAAGTCAATGATCAGTCATCTTCAATTAAAACCCTAATTTGACAATTTTTTGACCTTTGAGGATTTGAGGGTTTTCCTTGAGGAATTATGATCAACCCTTGATAAAATGATGAACATCACCTCAAAATATTGATGTTGACGAAAAATATTGAAGTTTGACTGTATGTTGACCATAATTGACATTTTGTCCAATACAGTTGATTTTTAGTCATCTGAGCCATTGACTGAGCAAACATGTGATGCAAGACTTGAAACTTGACATAAGCATTATTGAGGACCTATGATGAACCATGAAAGTTATTTGAGACCCTTGCAAACTAATTTTATTTAAGAAGCACGAAACCCTAGTTGAAGACCCTTTGGTTATGAGGTGATTTTGACCAGTCAACTCTTGAGTAGTTTTGAGCAAATGGGGAACTCATGAGAATATCTTGAAGAAAATGGGTGGGAAAATTTTAGGGCACAACAACTTCCCCTGTTCAATCTTCTTAAACCTAAAGAGTTAGATTGGCATGTTCGTCATTCGTGACTTGAAGATAGGAGATGATTGAAAACTTAAGTGCCCAGAAATTTGCACTCGCATGCGCCCGAAGTAATGTTGTTGGTTGATTATATAGGAAATGGTCTTAAAGATGCCATTTGGAGAGGTGATGGAGAGTTGTCGGAGATGGGTTTATAGATGCCATCCAGAGTAACTGTTAATAGAACTTAGACTACATCTATGCTCGACTTCGATTGACTGAAGTATTAGAATAAATCTACGCTCGATTTAAACTGAGCCAGAAGAGGTATTTTTTTCTTTAACTGGAAGAAGTATCAGAATAAATCTATGATCGATTTAATCTGAGCCAGAAAATGTCTATTGAAAGAAGTATCAGAATAAATCTATGGTCGATTTAATCTGAGCCAGAAGATGTCTATGCATGTCTTTAACTGGAAGAAGTATCAGAATAAACCTATGGTCGATTTAATCTGAGCCAGAAAAAATGTACACTGGAAGAAGTATCAGAATAAATCTATGGTCAATTTAATCTGAGCCAAAAGATGTCTATGCTTATCTTTAACTGGGAGAAGTATCAGAATAAATCTATGGTCGATTTAATCTGAGCCAGAAAAGTCTACTGGAAGAAGTATCAGAGTAAATCCATGGTCGATTTAATCTGAGCCAAAAGATGTCTACGCCTGTCTTTAATTGGGAGAATTATCAGAATAAATCTATTGTTGATTTAACCTGAGCTAGAAAAAGTCTACTGGAAGAAGTATCTGAATAAATCTATGGTTGATTTAATCTGAGCCAGAAAAATGTCTATTGGTAGAAGTATCAGAGTAAATCCATGGTTGATTTAATCTGAGCCAGAAGATATCTTTGTCCGTCTTTAACTGGGAGAAGTATCAGAATAAAGCTATGGTCGATTTAATCTGAGCCAGAAAAAGTCTACTGGAAGAAGTATCAGAATAAATCTATGGTTGATTTAATTTGAGCCAGAAGATGTCTTTGTCCGTCTTTTAATGGGAGAAGTATCAGAATAAATCTATGGTCGATTTAATCTAAGCCAGAAAAGTCTACTGGAAGAAGTATGAAAATAAATCTATAGTTTATTTAATCTGGGCTAGAGGATGTCTTTAAAAATGACCCTCTGAGGAAATTATTGAAATAGCCCTTTGTCAGATGTAGCCTTTGAGAAGACTATTGGGTCACATAATTAGTTGATGCTATTTGTCCGTTGATTAATCTCTCATGAAAAGGTAAAGAGTTAGTTGTATGCAATGTCATGATGTATGAAATGCATTGCATTATGATGTTATCAAAATAAATGAGACTGTGCTATATGTGTTTCGTACGCTTATGCTATGATATTGGTAATGATGTAAAAATGTTGTTAGAAGTGAATTAACAGTTCCGTATGACATCTTGCCGGGGAAAATGAATTCCTGACTGGTGTTGGGGATGAAGAACATATGTAATCTTCAACCTTGTCTAGAATGCTTCTGCTGGGGATTCCTGCTTGCTGTTTGAGGAAAATCCACTGCGGAAGTTTACTTCTGTTTGGGGATAAGAGCTCAGGAACATTAGTCGTTCATCGCTCTAGTTTAATTCTTATATACCCTGACTGGGGATAAGTTAGATGGATAACCTTCTGACTCGTCTGAGGAGTTTAATTCTTATATACACTAACTGGGGATAAAAGAGATGGATAACCTTCCGACTCGTCTAAATACTTTAAAGTTGATTGATATCTGGTCCGGTTTCAGGTTTCGTAGCAATTCTCTGGGGATAGTGGAGACTTCACTAGGGAGAGGAATTTTGCCGGCGATTCGAAGCTATCTGAGGAATAGACTCAAGTTGGGGAGACTATAATCTGTTGGGGAAATAAAGCTTGTTGGGGAATTAAGCCCTGTTGACGGAGAAATACTCTGCTGAGGAAACAAGCTCTGCTGGAGAGAAGAAATCTGCAGGGAGTTTTATAGTTTTGGAGGAATAAACTTGGATGGGGAAGAGAACTTCCATGATTTATACTGATTAGAACTCTGTAGGTGGGTGATATTACCAGAAAAATATTATATTCCTTTATCTTCCAGAGCGATCTGCCGGGGAAATTGCAGGGAATGTATCTTCATTGAAGATGAATTTGTGAAGATTACTCTGTGGGGATAGTCTCATGGAAGTGACTCTGTGGGGATTTGTGGACAGTTGAATGTTACCCTAACTCCTAGAGTCTTGAGTAAATGCTTATTCCTATTCTTATACACATATTTGTTAACATTTAATCGTGTTCATATGCATATGTTCATTCACTTTTAGTCATTGGACTTTTTTGCAAACAAAACAGAAAAATTAAAAAACAAAAAGTTTGAATTTGAGGGTGTATTTGTATTAATAGTTTGCCCATAAACATGCGATTTTATACAAAGAGACATACATCCTAGTAAGAGGAAATTGTCATGAAATGAAAAGAGTATAAAGTGAAAACAAAACATATAGTTATGTGGAAATGATCTCATTGGGTTCCAACTCTGTTATTGCCCCTAAGTCTTCGAGCATCTCATCCTTTGCTGTCGGAAGAAGTTGATTGAACTGATGTGTACCATTTGAACTTTTACCTTTGGTAATAAATCTTGCAGCAAGTGATCCAATGGGACATATTCGTACGCTTTTAATCCCTAACTTTTTCCTGGACTTCCCTTTCGGGTTTTCAGTCCACCGGGATACCCTTTCTTGCCCAAGTCGCCTTTTCAGGTTTTCGACTTGCCGGGTGTATAATCTTTTATATATATCCCTAATTTTTCCCCGAACCCTTTTGGTTCGCCGAGATGCCCTTATTTTTTCCTAGGCCAGTCAACCTAGCGGGTCGTTTTCATGCGTAGTATCTTTTGACTACGTCCGCATTCACAGGGTGCGGGAAATCTTCATCATCCATGGTGGTCAATATCATAGCACCGCCCGAAAATACTTTCTTGACAACAAATAGCCCTTCGTAGGTGGGTGTCCATTTTCCCATGGGATCACCTTGGGGTAGAATGATGTGCTTTATTACCATATCACTAGCCTGATATACCCAATGCTTGATTTTCTTATTGAATGCCTGAATCATACGTTTCTGATACATCTGACCATGACAGACAACCGCAAGCCTATTCTCATCAACCAGGTTCAATTGGACTAGCATGGTCTGAATCCACTCAGCTTCCTCTAAGTCTGCATCTTTCATAATCCTCAGAGAAGGAGTCTGAACTTCGATAGGTAGGAAAGCTTCCATATCATAGACCAGAGAGAATAGGGTTGCCCCAGTTGATGTTCGTGCTGAAGTGCGATAGCCGTGAAGAGAAAATGGTAACATCTCATGCCAGTCTTTGTAAGTCACATCCACATTCTGTATAATCTTCTTAATATTCTTGTTGGTGGCTTCCATTGTGCAATTCGTCTTTGGCCGATACAGAGAAGAGTTGTGGTGCTTGATCTTGAACTGCGTGCAGAGTTCAGTGATGATAGTGTTGTTGAGGTTGGTACCATTACCTGTGATAATCCTTTCAGGGATGCCATACCGACATATGAGGCTATGCTTAATGAACTGGGCCATAACTTTCTTGGTAACAGAGGCGAACAAGGCTGCTTCAACCCATTTTGTAAAGTAGTCATTGGCGACGAGAATGAAGCGATGTCTGTTAGAAGCAGTAGGCTTGATTTATCCGATCATATCAATGCCACACATCGCGAATGGCCAAGGAGAAACCAAAACATTCAGAGGAACCGAAGGCACATTAACTTTATCAACATAGTTCTGGCACTTATGACAAGTTCTTGAGTGGTGATGACAATCAGTTTCCATAGTCGACCAATAGTAACCTGCTCTCAAAATCTTTTTAGCCATAGTATGCCCACTGGAGTGACTACCAAAGACGCCTTCGTGCATGTCTTGCATAATTTCCTCAGCTTCCTTATTGTCCATACAAAGAAGCAAAGTTGAATCATGATTGCGCTTGTACAAAATTCCATTGCTCAAGAAGAACTTAGACGAGAACCTCCGTAGGAATTTCTTGTCATTAATCGATGCCCCTTCAGGGTACTCTTAAGCTTCAAGGTACATTTTCACTTCATGAAACCAAGTTTTTTCTTCTACACCATCAGTATCAATTTCATAGTAGTGCATCGGTTCTTCGAATCTTTCAATGGTAATTCTGGGAGCCTCATTGTCCCATCTGATCTTGAACATGGATGACATGGTAGCTAATGCGTCTTCCAACTGATTCTCTTCTCTTAGGATATGCTCACAAGTGATCTCTTCGAAGTACAGAATCAAGGTTAGCACATGTTCTCAGTAAGGGATAAAATTTAGATGCTTTGTATCCTATTCTTCCTTGACTTGACTGATTACTAAGGCTGAATCCCCATATACGCTCAGGAATTTGATTCTCAGGTCAATAGCAGCTTTAATTCCCAAGATGCACGCTTCATATTTAGCCATATTATTGGTGCAGTCAAAGCAAAGTCTAGCAGTGAAAGGTGTATGAAAACCCTGAGGAGAGATAATCACATCACCAATTCTGTTGCCAAGTGCGTTGGAAGCTCCATAAAAAACCATAGTCCATCAGGATCCCGACTCAGGTCCTTCATACGGTCAAGGGTCTTCACAATCTGTAATTAACATGATGTTCTCATCCAGGAATTTAAAATTCATAGATTTATAGTCGTCTACAGCTTAATGCGCCAAATGATCTTCCTATATACTCCATTTGATTTCTTTTTGAGTGGTGTACTAAATATCGTATTCTATTAAGATCATTTGCCATCGGGATATTCTTCTGGAGAGAGCTGGCTTCTAAAATATGTACAGGATGGGATCCATTTTAGAGAGCAATAAAGTAGTATGAGTCAACATATACTGTCTTAGTCGGCGAGCAGTCCATGCCAAAGTGCAACAAGTTTTCTCGAGCAGTGAATATCTGGTTTCACAGTCAGTAAACTTTTTTCTAAGGTAGTATATTGCATGCCCTTTTTGACCATACTCGTCATGTTTCCCCAGTACACACCCTATTGAATTCTCTATCACTATCAGGTACATGATTAAAAGTCTTCCTTTAACTGGTGGCATCAGAATCGGAGGTTCTTGTAAGTACTCCTTGATTTTATCAAAGGCTATTTGACAGTCGTCGTTCCAATTTACTACTTGATCTTTCTTCAACAGCTTGAAGATTGGCTCACAGGTAGCAGTCAAATGAGAAATGAACCGTGCAGTGTAATTCAGTCGTCCTAAGAAACCTTTGACCTCTTTCTCAATACGGGGAGCCGACATTTCTTGATTAACTTTAACTTTTGCAGGATCAATTTCAATTCCTTTACCACTAACGACGAAACCCAGGAGTTTACGGGATCTCACCCCAAAGGTGCACTTGTTCGGATTTAACCTTAGCTTGTACTTCTTCAGTCTTTCAAACAATTTATGAAGATGATCAAGATACTCTTCTTCAGTCTGTGATCTGGCTATTATATCGTCGACATAGAATTCTATCTCATGATGAATCATGTCGTAGAATAAAGCTACCATGGCACGTTAATAAGTTGCCCCTGCGTTCTTCAACCCAAAAGGCATGACCTTGTAATAGAAAGTTCCCCACTGTGTGACGAAGATAGTTTTCTCCATGTCTTCAGGCGCCATCTTGATCTGATTATAACCCGAGAAACCATCCCTGAAGGAGAATACCTTATGCTAAGCAGTGTTGTTGACCAGAACATCAATATATGGAAGTGGGAAGTCATCTTTGGAGCTCTCCCTGCTCAGATCCCTGTAATCTACACACATACGTACCTTGTGATAATTTCAAATTGTAACTATTTTGTATATACTTTTTGTTGCACTTATCGACTTTTTGTTATTAATCTCATTAAATAAACCCGAGTTTTGTGTAAATACATTTAGTTTATGTTTTTTTTTGTTTTTGTGTACATAGGGTACCGTTTGATGTTTTTCCATTCATTTTGTAGGTATTGATGCATATTTGGAGCATGAGCAATAAAGTGTCGAAGACACGACTTCTAATGCGTGATTTTGAGAAACTCGTCAATGAATAAGGCTCAAAATTAAAGAATAAAAAAATAATCAATTTGGTTTATATTTTGTCATTTTTAGAAAGATCATTGAATAAGCTTTCCAACACTTCAAACCGGGTGCAAATCAGAGTTACAATTCAAAAGTCATGACCGAAACTGTGCAGAATGTTGTGCTGGTTTTTCAACTTACTGTCAACTGTCGCTGGACGATGCTTTTCGGTCTCTGGGCGATCCTGGACAGTCAGAAATGCGTACTTAGGGCCAAAAACACATTTTTTAGATTATGTTTTGGGTATTTTTGGTCCCAATTCATCAAACCTCCATTTTTGGTCTTGAGAAGCTATAAAACAACATTGGAGCTTGCATCTTGATGATCCGGAGTCAGATTTCTCATCAATCGGCACTGACAATCCATGAGATGTTTGGCTTTTCTCCATTTCTTCTCTATGTATTTCTCTTTTTTTTGGATATGTTTGTATATTTACTTTGAACATATGTATATTTATTGATCATGGTATTGTATAAAGCTTGCTTTACAAATCAATCTTGACGTCTTCTTTGATATTTTTGCTTTATGTTTGGATTTGGGTTGTTATAGACATATACCTCACAAATCATGATTAAGGATGCATATCTATTAGTTTCTAGATTCTAGAGATATATTTAGAGCTAATATTCACTTTAGGTGCTAAAGCTTAATGCCTCCCTGTTGTTGTAGCGTGCAAGACATTGCCGATAGAGTAATACAGTTGGTCTCGCGACTTGGCGTTAGACATAACCTTTGTTGTGGGTACATTTCATGGTGTCCGTAATGATTTTGAAGAGTACAGTAGGTTGAGTGCAACTGATCAATAGGTTTAAGTTTGTGACGAGTAGTGTAAATTCCTGCCTATTAGGTTTCTCCTTTCTATTTAATGTATTTATTTTCTTGTCAATAGTTTATACCCTTTCCTTAAAAACAAATCCATTTAATCCTCAAACTCATTAAAAAATGATTTTCCGAACATAAATTCAATAACCAATCTCTGTGGACACGATAAATTCTTGGATAAATATTTCCAAAACTTTGGTTGCTTGCCGCTACACCACTTCAACACCTTGCCATCTTTCTTTGGTATCAAAACAACATTAGCAACCTGTGATACGGTGGCAGAACCGACTGTTAATACTAGTTTGCGTTTTTTGTTCGCAAAATGTCGCGGTAAGCAAGAGTCACCATCGACTTTTATTTCATCCAATCAGGAAAAGGAAAAAGAACATAATAAACCTTTTTCGAGAATATTTCTGAGTACGGGGGGTAGATTATAGAAAGGGAAGGTGTTAGCACCCTTTCTATCCATGGTTTTCCATGGGCTCTTAGGTACTTGCTCATTTTGAAATTGCTTGTGTGTGCTTGCTTTGAAAAGTTTTGTTTACTTTTTTTTAACCCTTGTTTCTATGCTCAAGAGTGTTACGAAGTAGTTTTTGAAAACTTTGTTTGAAAAGTGTTTGGTGCGAAAAAGTTTGTTTGTTTGAGCAAGTACTTAAGAGTTTTCTACCTACTCGAAAAAGACTGTTCGTTTTCCTTTAGATAGTGCTATCCTATTATTAAGGAATAGGTAGCACCGTCGTTGGAGTTTTAAAGGTACATTCGAAGGGACGAAATGGTCTCTGAAGGCAATAAGTAAGGATACCTTAGCATTTCGAAGGGACTACCGTCATAAGATCAATTCGTAGGCAACTCGAGGGACATTAAGGGACTATGACCTTTTTGATGACTTTAGAATTGAGGGTCATTGCTAACGTATCCCTATGTTCGAGGGACACGACCATTATTTCTGAGGCAACCAAGTATGGCAAACCCTAGGAGTGAGCATGTGCATGTGTTTGATTTCAGTTATTTAATCTTTGCATAATTAAGGTGATCTATTGTTTTAATTTTAAGTTAGTCTTTCTATACAATCCTATTAACATACATCTAAGCAGTTTATAGTTTGCGAAAATTAAAATGCGGGAAAGTTTAAAGTCCTAGCTATTACAGGGCTTTCGCAGATACATAATTATCTTGGCTGTAAATAAAGATGCGGAAATTTAAAACCCTAATTAAATCTATTACAACCCGAAGCAGATACAATAATAGAAAAAAGAAATAAAATGCGCACGGTGAATTAAATGCGAGAATAATTAGAAAACCTAAAAATTTAGTTGAAAAAATATTTAGGTTATTTTTGAGAAAAAATTGAATTATGTACAAAATTAAAACCCTAATTTCTAATTAATTTAAATTATATAAAAAGGAATTAAATTGCCCTAAATTAAATTAATCTAATTAATTAAGGAAATAAAATATTTTTATGAAAAAAATGATATTTAATGTTTTTTATGATTTTTTGATTAAATAAGAAATGATTTTTATGTTATTTTGTAAAAAAGAAAATTATTAATGAAATAATTAAAATAATAAAAATTAAAATAGAAAAGAAAAGAATGGGCCTGTATTGCTGAAAAATGGGGTGTATGTCTGAATTTGCAAGCCCAATCCTTGTTCAGCCCAGTCCTTGCGTTAGATTCCACGTGATGCTCTTCCTGATGTCCATGGTATGCCCTAAGCGTTTAGGCGTTGGATCTGGATTGATCATGAATCCATTGGTTGGATAGTGCGGTGCATGGTGGACTCCTGGAAGCATGGGGTACATAATCTGCATATAAACCTTAGGAAAATAATAAAACGCTGAGACCTGGGATCGAACCCAGGTCCTTTCGCTTACCGACGTGCGCCTTTGCCACTGGACCACATGTTCTTATTTATTATAATAATAAAAACAATGAATAATATATAAAACAAATTGGCTAATCTGAATAAAAGAAAAACGCACGCCAGATTTCAAATAGACCAATGGTTATCAGCCACGTATCTTCTTCTTCCCTTGTTCGTCGTTTTAGGTATGAGACTTATACCTACGGACATCCTCCATGGCTATAGCACTGCAAATTTCAAAAATCAAAAGCAAGCATGATAAATTACTTCTAAGCACATGGATCAATTCGTCTTGATGCCACGAGCATCATAGTACTCCTTTCTTGGGCCAATTTAACCTGTATGGAAAAACCCTAAAACGACCATGAAAACCCTAGCCATGGCAATTATGTATACAGGCACCAAACCTTCAATTAAATTGTCCAGTCATGTTGCAAACGTAACAACAAGCACAAATATACCATTAAAACATGTTCATGATGCAAGAATCTTAGTAATTGAATCTGAAAAAGAACGCAAATCGTGTGACGTCTAGGGGGAGATTCTGGGCGCGAGGATGCGTGAAACTAATCGTGTTAGCTTCTGGGAAGGTCCAGGAAAAGATTGGGAGTGTTAGAACGACTTGAATTGCCTTCTAGGTCAAAAAATGATCCAACACTTTTGTCCAATTTTTTGAGTTTTGGTATGGCGTTTTTCCACTGCAAATCCTTATTCTTGCGCCTTGGTTATGTTATGTATTTGTACTAGGATACATTAGGTCAACAAAAACGCATTGTATCTTGGTGAATTAAGGAGATTGGATTTGATTTTATCCTTGTATGATATATTTCCAAAATAGGGCTAATCATGCTAATTTTTGATTCAATTTTCTTTGCACGATTTAATATGATATGCCAGCTTGATTAGGTTGTGATTTCTATAAAAAATTAGATCAAAAATCAATCTTTTGGATTTTTTGAAATTTATTTGATTTAATTTGAATTTTAAATAATAAAAAATCAAAATAAAATAAATAATGAAGCAAATAAAGTATAGATGCTGATTTGGATCGTGGACCATGTCACAAACAAGATTCAATCATGAAAAACTAGGCCCCTTTGACAAAAAATGCATTTTTGAGCACATTTGACTTTTGGCAATTTTGCAAAAATGGTCAACTTTGACAAGGCATATCTCCTCCAATTTTAACCCTAGAGAAGTGTTCTTGGACTTTTTAGAAAGCTTAGGATGTCCCCTGAACAACCCTTTTGGTTTCATCTCAATTGGATCTTCCATGTTCATGTAAGAAGCTTTGGCCCAAAAGGTCTTTTTGTTGACTTTTCAAAAGGACCTATAATGTAGGAATTCATATCTTTTGATGAGTGCATATTTTGAACTTGTGGGATGAAGATGAGTTGTAGCGAATTTAATCCTCTTCAAAATGAGCATTGGATGGAAAATTTATGATAAAGTATGAAGAAGTTATGCTTGGTCAAAGTTTGGTTGACTTTTCCTAAGAAACCCTAATTTAGCAACTTTTGGGTTTTGATGAATTTGGGGAATTCCTTGAGGAATCATGAACAAGCCTTGATCAAATGATGGATATAACTTCAAAATGTTGATGTTGACAAAAAATCTTGAAGTTTGACTGTATGTGGGCCACAATTAACTTTTGACCTAATACAGTTGATTTTCAGGCATCTAAGCAATTGACTGAGCAAACTTCTTGTGCAAGGAATGAAACATGACATGGATGATCTTGAGAACATATTGGGACCATGGGAAGAATTTGGGACTTTGGAGTTCCCACACCTTGATGAAAATGGAAACCCTAGTTTGAGGTACATTGCCTTAGGAGAGAGTTTGTCTGGTCAAATCTTAGACATCCTTAAGCAATTTGGGGATCTCAATGGGAATGTATTGAGTAAAATGAGAGGGAAAATTTTGGGTTACAATAGCTTCCCCTGTTCAATCTTCTTAAACCTGAGGATGTAGATTGGCTGTCTGCCTTTCGTAATCTGAAGGTGGAAGATGATTGAACAATAGAGTGCCTAGAAATTTGCACTCGTATGAGATGGTGCTGGACTGTGTAGGTAGTATCGGGAATGGGCTTATAGATACCATTTGGAAAAGATGACGGAAGATCGTCAGATATGGGCTTAAAGATGCCATCCAGCAGAAACAAAGAACTCAACTCCTTATACTCTCCGTCATCATCCTGGATTGAAATTTTAAGCCCATATCCGACGATCTTTCGTCATCTTTTCCAAATGGCATTTGTAAGCTCATTCCCGAAAAGATTCCATTTGTGAGATATTCCTTCGATGAAAATTCCTGTTCCTGTCGTTGATGAGGAATCTGCTGAAGAATGCTGGTCTCTGTCCCGGGAGAAATAGAATTTTAGGAATTCAGTTGTCCGTTACTCTACTGGGGAATCATCTCTTAGTCGAGGAGGTGAAAGTGAACTGCTATCTGGTCGAACTCCAGGCTTTACAGTGATTTGCTGAGGATAATAAGATTAACTGCTATTTGGTCGTGCTCCAGGTTTCAGAGTGACTTACTGAGGAGATGAGATTACACTTGCTATCTGGCCGTGCTCCAGGCTTTGCAATTTCTCAATTCTTATATGGTCGTGTTCCAGGCTTCAGAAGGAATTAAATGGTTATCCGGTCGCATCAGGGTTTCAACTTGAATTTAAGGCATACTAATATCCTGTCGATTTCCGAGCTTCATAGTAATTGGCCGAGTAAACTGCTATTTGGTTTAATTCCAAGCTTCATAGTACCTTATACTGTTATCCGATCGTGCTCCAGGTTTCACAGTGTCTCTTGCCGCTATCTGGTCGTGCTCCAGTCTTCACAGCGTCTTATACCGTTATCTGGTCGTGCTCCAGGCTTCACAGTGTCTTATACCACTATCTGGTCGACTCCAGGCTTCGTAGTATTTTGGAGAAATCAAGATATTATCCGGTCGATTTCCAGGCTTCATAGATTGAATATGGGATATACCACTATCTGGTGGATTCCAGGCTTCATAGTATCTTGTACTGTTATCCGGTTAATTTCCAGGCTTCATAGTATGATGGGGGAATTAAGCTGTTATCTAGTAGGTTTCCGGGCTTCATAGCTTGAATTTGAGATATACCACTATCTGGTCGATTCCAGGCTTCGTAGTATTTTGGAGAAATCAAGATATTATCCGGTCGATTTCCGGGCTTCATAGCTTGAACTGGAATATAAATCTTAGTATCGATTTGATTGAACCAGGGAAAACTTGTGAGAACTTCAACTGGGAGAGAAATATTAGTATCGATTTGACTTATCTCGGGAGAGGTCTCAAATTAACTTTGACTGGCATAAAAATCAGGGGAATCTTAGCCGCGATTCGGCTGACCCAGACGAAAGTCTTAGAACATCTTCAACTAGAATAGAAACCTTAGTGTCGGTTTGACTAAACTAGAGAAAACTTGTGAGAACTTCTACTGGGAGAGAAATCTTAGTATCGATTTGACTGATCCCGGGAGAGGTCTCAGATTAACTTTGACTGGCATAGAAATTAGGGGAATCTTGGCGGCGATTCGGCTGACCCAGACGAAAGTCTTAAAAAATCTTCAACTAGAATAGAAACCTTAGTGTCGGTTTGACTGAAGCAGAGAAAATGTTGGAATATCTACAACTGGAATAAAAACCTTGGTGTCAGTTTGACTGAACCAGAGAGAACTCTTGAGAACTTGATTGCATATTTCCCTGAAAGGTAAAGAGTTAGTCGTATGTAATGTCATGATATATGAAATGCATTAACGATGTTCTCAAAATAAATGAGATTGTGCTGTATAATATGTATGCGCATGCCATGATGTATGGATATGTCATGCCATTGTGATATTCTCTAGCTGGGGAAAATAAATCCTGGACTGCTGCTGGAGAGTATAAGGAGTTGAGTTCTTCGTTTCTACTGGGGATAGTGACCGAAGATGCTTAGCTGGAGATTTACATCCATTCTGCTTGAGAAAATTCTGCCGGAGGAGACTCTCTCTGAGAATAATCCTGCGGGGGAATGACTATGTGGGGAAGAGATACTCTGTTGGAAGATCTGTTTATTTGGAGAAATAAACTCAGCTGGGGATGAACTTCCATTGCTGGAGAAAAGAGCTCTATTGGATATTGAGCTTCTGCTGTCAGAAAAATAAACTCGGCTCGGGAGAAAGCTTTATAAGCTGTTTATGGTTATAAAACTCGGCTGGGGAATGCAGATATCAACTTTCTAAATGAACCCGCTGGGGAAGGAATTCCTGCTTGGGGATACGGAAGTCGGACCTTGGTTGTCTCGGCTCTGTGGGGAATATAGATATCACTGGCTTGTATGTGATAGTGACTTCGCTTCCAACTGTCTCCGCCCCTTGTACCATGATGGACAGGGTAACTGTTGATATTTAGGTTTTGTACCAGTTTCTTTGAGTTCTTAGTACTGTGTTTCTGTTTTATATGCAGATATTTGTGAACAGTAATCATATTCAAATGCATATGTCAAGAATAAAACATTGGACATTTTTGCAAAACAAAACAGAAAATGGAAAAAACAAACACAGAGTTTTGTACTCAAAAGATGCTTTGTATTGATTTGAAATTTGCCTATAATAGGCATTTTTTTACAAAGAGGCTGACACTCTAGTAAGAGAAGAGCGTCGTAAAAATGGAAATTATTACAGAAATTGTGTACAAAAAGAAAACAACTATGTGTAGTGATCCCATTGGGTTTCAATTATGCTATTTCCCCTATGTCTTCGAGCATCTCATCACTTTGCTGCTTGTCCGAAGCTGACTGGATTGATCGGTATCGTTTGAGCTTGATATCTGATTACTGAGGTCTGATCGCAAGGTGATCCAATGGGAAATAGTGATACGCCTTGATCCCTATCTTTTTCCTGGACCTCCCTTTCGGGTTTTCAGTCCATCGGGATACCCTTTTTTTCCCAAGCCGCCCTTTCGGGTTTTCGACTTGCCGGGTGTACAAATTTTTTTCATTTTATTATCCCTAATTTTTGCCCGAACCCTTTTGGTTCGCCGGGATGCCCTTATTTTTTCCTAAGTATGTCAATCTAGCGGATCTTTATTATGTGTAGTATCTTTTCACTATGTCCGCATTGACAGGGTGTGGAAGGTCGTCACCATCCATGGTTGTCAGAATCATGGCCCCACCAGAAAATATGTTCTTGACTATAAATGGTCCCTCATAGGTGGGGGTCCATTTGCCACTGGGATCACCTTGCGGCAGTATGATGCGCTTGATTACCAGATCCCCTACTTGATACACTTGTTGTCTGACTTTCTTGTTGAAGGCCTTGATCATCCGTTTCTGATACATTTGACCATGGAAGACAATAATAAGTCTTTTCTCATCGATTAAGTTCAATTGATCAAGTCGAGTCTGGATCCAATCGTCCTCGCTCAAACCCGCATCCTTCATAATCCATAGAGAAGGGATCTGGACCTCTGTGGGTAGGACAACCTCCATGCTAAATACCAGAGAATAAGGTGTTTCCCCTGTCGATGTACGTGCTGAAGTACGATACCCGTGAAGAGAAAATGGTAACATCTCGTGCCAGTATTTGTATGTCTTCGTCATCTTCTGTATGATCTTTTTGATATTCTTATTAGCAGCTTCGACAACCCCATTCATCTTCAGCCGGTAAGGAGAAGAGTTGTGATGCTGAATCTTGAACTGTCTACAGAGTTCTGTGATCATCGAGTTGTTGATATTAGTGCTGTTGTCCATGATGATTCTCTCAAGGATACGATAACGAAAAACCAGGTTATGCTTGATGAACCGTGCCACCACATTCTTAGTAACCATAGCAAAGGAGGCAGCCTTAACCCACTTCGTAAAGTAATCAATGGCCACTAGGATGATGCGATGCCCGTTGGACACGGTAGGTATGATCTCACCGATCATGTCAATTCCCTACATTGCAAAGGGCCAGGGAGCCGTCAAAACATTCAAGGGAACTGGAGGTATATGCACCTTATCAACGTAGATTTGGCACTTGTGACAGGTTCAAGAATGTTGATAACAGTCGGCTTCCATAGTGGACCAGTAGTATCCTACCCGTAGGATCTTCCTTGACATGGTATATCCATTGGAATGAGTGCCGAAGGTACCTTTGTGTAGGTCTTCCATGATCCTCTCTGCTTCGCTCTTGTCTACACACCGCAGTAAGATAGAGTCATGATTGCGCTTATAGAGGATTCCATTGCTGGGGAAGAAATTTGCAGAAAACCTTCTCAGGAATTTCTTGTCATTGACATATGCCCCCTTAGGGTATTCTTGAGCCTCGAGATACCTTTTCACCTCATGAAACCAAGGTTTGTCGGCTACCTCCTCAGTATCGATCTCACAGCAGTATGCCGGTTCATCGAACCTCTCAATAGTGATTAGGGGAGCTTCATTGTTCCACCTGAACTTGAACATTGACGACATAGTAGCTAGCGCGTCCGCTAACTGATTCTCTTCTCGTGGGAAATGTTCAAAGGTGATCTCTTCAAAATGCGGCAGCAGTGTCAGTACATACTATTTGTAAGGAATAAGGTTCGGGTGCTTTGTATCCCACTCGCCTTTGATCTGACTTATCACCAAAGCGGAATCCTTGAATACACTCAAGAACTTGATCCTTAGGTCAATGGCAGCTTTAAGACCCATGATACATGCTTCATACTCCGCCATGTTGTTGGTACAGTTCAAACATAATCGGGAAGTGAACAGAGTATGACGGCCCTCGGGAGATATGATTACAACGCCAATACTATTACCCAGTGCATTTAAGGCTCCATCAAAATACATTGACCACTGGGATCCTTCCTCAGGTCCTTCATCCGGTCCAGGTTCTTCACAGTCGGTTACCAACATGATATTCTCATTCGGGAACTCAAATTTCATGGACTGGTAGTCATCCACGGCTTGATGCGCCAAGTGATCAGCTAACACACTTCCCTTGATTGCTTTTTGGGTTGTGTATTGGATGTCATACTCGGTTAAGATCATTTTCCATCTTGCTATTCTTCCGAAGAGAGCAGGCTTCTCGAAAATGTACTTGATTGGATCCATCTTAGACATCAACAAAGTAGTGTGGGTCAACATATACTGTCTCAGTCGACGAGCAGCCCATGCCAAAGCGCAACAAGTTTTCTCGAGCAGTGAGTATCGTGTTTCACAGTCGGTAAACATTTTTCTAAGGTAGTATATTGCGTGCTCTTTTCGACCAGACTCGTCATGATTCCCCAACAAACACCCCATTGAATTATCTAGCACTGTTAAGTACATTATCAAAGGTCTTCCTTCAGTTGGAGGCATCAGAATAGGAGGCTCTTGGAGATATTGCTTGATTCTGTCAAAGGCGACCTGGAATTCGTCGTTCCACTTTACCACTTGATATTTCTTCAGAAGCTTGAAGATTGGCTCACAAGTAGCAGTCAGATGTGAAATGAATCGGGAAATGTAATTCAGGCGTCCCAAGAAACCTCTAACTTCCTTCTCAGTACGGGGAGCCGACATCTCTTGTATGGCCTTCACCTTTGCAGGGTCTACTTGAATACCCTTGTCACTGACGATGAACCCCAACAGCTTTCCAGACCTTACCCCGAAGGTGCACTTGTTCGGATTTAACCTCAGCTTACATGTCTTCAACCTATCAAACAACTTTTGTAGATGATCAAGATGTTCTTCCTCAGTTTGAGACCTGGCTATCATGTCATCGATGTAAACCTCTATCTCATGGTGAATCATGTCATGGAACAGAGCTACCATAGCTCGCTGATAAGTTGCCCCAACATTCTTCAACCCAAACGACATCACCTTGTAGCAAAAAGTGCCCCACTGTGTAACAAAGGTTGTCTTCTCCATGTCTTCAGATGCCAGCTTAATCTAATTGTAGCCAGAGAAACCATCCATGAAGGAAAAGACTTTGTGTTGTGCGGTGTTGTCAACCAGAACATCGATGTGGGGAAGCGGGAAGTCATCCTTGGGAATTGCCCTGTTCAGGTCTCTGTAATCCACATACATTCGTACTTTACCATCTTTCTTATGTACTGGAACCACATTAGCAACCCACTACAGATAGGAGGTGAAAGCTAAGAACCCGATGTTGAACTGCTTCATAACTGCTGCTTTAATCTTTTCCAACACCTCAGGGCGTATACGACGTACTTTTTGCTTTACCGGAGGGCAGTCTTCTTTAGTCGGTAGACGATGAACCACTATATCCGTGTCTAGTCCCGACATGTCTTCATATGACCAGGCGAAGATTTCAACATACTTATGCAACATCTGTACCAACCGCTGTTTGACACTAGGCTCTAGATTTGCACCTATCTTAACCTCTTTTATGTCTTCCTCTGTACCCAAGTTCACTGTCTCAACCGGCTCTTCATGAAGCTGTATGGCCCTTTCTTCCTGTTGTAATAGTCTAGCAAGTTCTCCGGGTACCCCGCAATATTCCTCACCTTCGTCCTCGGCTTGGTTGATCGGATTTTCAAAGTCATAATGAGCAGTAGCAGAACTGTTATCAATGGGATCCAGAGTGGATATGGATCTGCATTTGGATACGTGAGTGTGTGTAAGAGCATAACTGTATAGACAGAATAAAAGAAAAGAAAGACAAAGAGCGCAAAATTTGTATGCAAACGTCCAATGCTTTATAAATGTCATATGAAAATGAAACATGATAACCCTCACAAATAGAACCATTGTGCTCCGGGTAAGACACATGGCTATAGAGTTTATATTGTTTTTAAATTACATATCCGAAAAAATCAAAAGACAATTACTCCTGAACAAAAGTAATCGGTATAAATTCCTTGACAGTCCAGTTACTGAGTGTGATCGGTGGATCTGGAACTGACTGTTTAAAGCTGGTTTTGCAAAATGTCGCGGAAGCAAGAGTCGCCACCGTCTTTTATTTTCTCCAACATGGAAAGGACAAAAGCACAGAAAAATTCCTTATTGAGATGTCTCTCGGTTCGGGAGGTAGATTTACAGAAAGGGAAGGTGTTAGCACCCTTTCTATCCATGGTTATCCATGGGCTCTTAGGTACTTGCTCTTATGTTTTCAAAATGTGTTTGCTTTTCAAGTGTGTGTGGGTTTTGAAAAAGTTCGTTTGGAAAACTTCTAAGTAACTCTTGTATCAGTCCTCAAGAGTGTATGAAGTGTTTTGTTTGAAAACTTTTTGAAAGTGTGGGGTGCGAAAAGTTGTTTTTTTGTTTGAAAAGAGCAAGTACCCATGAGATCTACCTACCCTAAGGAATTAGGCTGTGTAAGAGTCCTTTAGATAGTGCCATCCCACCATTGAGAGGTAGGTAGCACCACCGTTGGGGGTGTTCGGGTCAATTCGAGTTTAGGGACAGTGTGGTCACCGAAGCAACAGTAGGATACCTTAGAAGCTACCCTTATGCCATTGATCTTTTTATTCCGAGGCGACCGTTCCGAGGCAACTTATTCGAGGCAACTAGATCAATGGAACATAAGGACTTACTAAGACGTCCTGTACTCAACGACCACGTTTCGAGGGGCAAGGCAACAGGGTGATCACCAGAGCAACAGTAGGATACCTTAGAAGCTACCCTTATGCCATTGATCTTTTATTCTGAGGCGACCGTTCCGAGGCAACTTATTCGAGGCAACTAGATCAATGGAACATAAGGACTCACTAAGACGTCCTATACTTGATGACCACCTTTCGAGGGGCAAGGCAACAGTGAGGCGTACCCAAGGGGTGGTGTGTGATTTGTGTGTCGTTTTCAGATATTTTTGTCTTGTTCATGCATTGGTGATCTATGCTTTATTTTTATTTTTGGGCATTCATTCTTTCATGTTATTGTTTAACAGTTAAAAGGTGCGGGAATTTAAAGTGCGGGAAAGATAAAGGTCCTACGCTATTACAAAGGCGCGGGTCTACAACGCCAAATTAATCCAGACCCGATTTAAAATAAAATGCAGAAAATAAATGCCTAATTAACTATTACAGGGCTTTGGAGCAAGTGCATTATATTCACAAAAAGAAATAAATAAAACGCGCGAAACGAAGATGTAATCGAATGCGAGGGCGTTGGACCCTTTAACGGAATTAAAATAAAATTATTGAAATAATTAAGTTAAATAAAGGAAATGACTTATTTTTTATGTTTTTTTGGATTTTTGGATTTAAAGAAAATTAAATTAATTAAAAGTCAAATAATTCTAGTTCTAATTGTTTTTTAATTTATTAAAGAAAAATTACCTAAGTTAAATCTAATTTAAACCTAATTGATTAATTACAAGTATTTACGAAATTAATTAATGGTTAATAATAATTATAATAAGAAAATAAAATATTTATTTAAAAAGATGAAAATGTGCTAAAGACTTATTTTTTTTAATATTTTTTAGTTATTAAAAAAAGCATTAAAGTTAATAACCTAAAATCAAAACTAAATTAATTAGTGAATTTTATTTACAAAAATGGAACTATTAATTGATTAAATAAAATATTTTTATACCTCTTTTATGATTTCCTGATTTTTTTGGTTTTTATATTAAGAAATAAAACTAATTAAATTAGTATTTAGAATCTAATTAAGTCTAATCAATTTTAATATTGCAAAATAATTTAGAGTTTCCTAGAATAAAAAAACCTAATTAATTAATTAAATTTAGAAAAAAAAGAAAAATCTAAAATTTATTTGGGTAAGAATATTTTTGTGATTTTTTGAAATAAAAAGAAAAATTAATTTTGTTAATAAAAAAGCAAATTAAATAAATTAAAATAAAATAGAAAAGAAAATAAATTCAAGGGAAAAAGGAAATGGGCCTGTTTTCATCAAAACGCAACTCCACATAATTTGAACCCTAGCCATGGAGGTTCACGTTTTGACCACGAAAAATCCCAAGCGATAGCCCAGACCTGCTCTAAACATCCACTGGAACTCAAAGGTATGGTTAGTAGGGATTAAATCAAGCTATAATCAAAAATACGATCCATGGAAATTCTGCAAAATGGATGTTCATGTAGCTACAGTTTCAGCATGCATGGTTATATGAAAAGATTGTGTTTATACCTTATTTTGCCTGTAGATCACGATAGGATGGGTGGGAGGTCTTGTGGATGGCTGAATCCTTGAGTTCGATCTTAGTGCAATTCTTTGGAATTTTTGAAAAGAAATTTCTCTTGGCTGCCTCTCTCTCACCTTTTTTTCTTATGCCTTGCGATAGTTTTCTCTAGGTTATGTAGGTGATTCTGATCAACATTAAGGCCCATCATACCATGCATTCAAGCTTGAGATTTTAACATAAACTCCCTTAACAAACTTTCCTTTTTGAACCAATTTTTGAAATATTGCTCCATTTGGCCTTGAAACGAAATTGGGAAGTTGCATAATGATGAGTCAAAGCTAGTTAAGACCAAATATCCCTTTTAATTAAACTTTTTGATTTTTATTTGATTTTAAAGGATTTAAAATGAATTAAATCCAATAAAATCTAATAAAAATGAAAAAAATGATTTTAAATATTGAAATAAAAGGTGGGACACGTGGGAAGCATGGCCAAGTTAATTCAAGTTAAAAAAGTGGGCCCCTTTTGTCAAAAAATGAAATTTCAAGGATAAATGATCTTGGCCATTTCACAAAAATTTCCCAACTTCTCGAATACATATCTTGCTCAATTTTTAAGTTTTGATCATGTTCCTGGACATTTTAGAAAGGTCTTGAAGTCCTCTAACCAATGTCTTTGGTCCCATGTCATTTTGATTTACCAATCTCAAGTTATGGCCTTTGACTTAAAGTCCCTTTTTGTTGACTTTTGAAAATGACCTATAATGTTGAAATTGATAACTTTTTGTGAGAGCATTTCTTGGACTTGGAGTGTGAAGATGAGTTGTAGGAAATGTCTCCCCCTTCAAGATGAGCATTGGATGGAATTTTTCTGATGAACCATGAAAAAGTTATGCCTTGGTCAAGTTACAGTTGACTTTTCAGCTGTCCAAAAATAGAAACTTTTGCATCTTGAGACTTTTTGAGCCATACTTTTGAGAATCATGATCAAGCATTGATCAAATGATGTTTGTGGCTTCAAAATAAGATGTTGACCAAAAATTTTGACTTTTGACTGCCAAATGACCATTTTGCCCCTACAGTTGACTGTTGAGCAATTAGGGTTTTTGACTGTGCAACTTGACCTTGTGAGCCTTGAAACTTGACATGAGGATGCTTGACCATGTTTGTAGGCATGTGGGACTTGATTGGACCCTTGAAAACTTCAATTTCTTTGTCAGAACCAAAACCCTAGTTTTTGACTGTTAGGAGGCCCTTGGACTGTGCAACCCTTGGGGAGATTTTGAACCAATTATGGATGATTCTTGTCAAAACTTTGAAGATTATGGGAGGGAAAATTTTGGGGTACAACAGTTGCCCCTGTTCAATCTTCTTAGACCTGAGGATGTAGATTGGCGTGACGTGCATTTCGTAATCCGAAGGTGGAAGATGATTGAACACTAGAGTGCCCAGAAATTTGCACTCACATAGTTGAGTATCAGCAGTGTGATAGCGGGAATGGGCTTACAGATTCCATTTGGAGATATGGTGGATAGGAGGATGGGCTTAAAGAAGCCATCTGGAGGTGTTGATCGCGTAAGAGATTCCTTAGCGAGAACTTGCGTACCTGAGAAAGAAAGAAAATTACCTGGTCTGTTACAGGAGTTGACTTTCAAACTCTTTATGTAGATGTGCCCTGTCAAGATACAGGAATCGAGCCTGGAAATGTAGTCGTTAACAGATACACCCTGGCAAGATACAGGAATCGGATCTTCGAACTCTTCAGACGTGCCCTGTCAAGATACAGGAATCGAGCCTGGAAATGTAGTCGTTAACAGATACACCCTGGCAAGATACAGGAATCGGATCTTCGAACTCTTCAGACGTGCCCTGTCAAGATACATGAATCGAGTCTGATACTGTAGTCGTCAACAGATACACCCTGGCGAGATACAGGAATCGGATCTTCAAACTCTTCAGACGTGCCCTATCAAGATACAGGAATCGAGTCTGGTACTGTAGTCGTCAACAGATACGCCCTGGCGAGATACAGGAATCGGATCTTCGAACTCTTTAGACGTGCCCTGTCAAGATATAGGAATCGAGTCTGGTACTGTAGTCGTCAACAGATACTCCCTGGCGAGATACAGGAATCGGATCTTCGAACTCTTCAGACGTGCCCTGTCAAGATACAGGAATCGAGTCTGGTACTGTAGTCGTCAACAGATACTCCCTGGCGAGATACAGGAATCGGATCTTCGAACTCTTCAGACGTGCCCTGTCAAGATACAGGAATCGAGTCTGGTACTGTAGTCGTCAACAGATACTCCCTGGCAAGATACAGGAATCGGATCTGGAATCACGACAGTTGATAGCAATTATCTTTGTATTAACTTTTGTCCTGAAAAGACAAAACGTTAGTTGTATGTGATGTCATGATGTATGACATGCGAGGTGTTCTCAGAATGAATGAGATTGTATGTTCATGATGCGTATATGCATGCTATAATGTATGAAGATGTGATGTTTATGAATGCATGTTTTCGTCTCAGGAAAATAGATCCTTGACGGATGCCGGGAAGTTGAATCCTGGGCTGATGTGGAAGAATAGAGCTTCTTGTTTCCGCTGGGGATGAAAGTTGCAAGAATATCGGTAGGAGAAGATGACTTCGTTGAGGAATAAACTTAATGAAGAGATTACCCTGCGGGGAATAACCACTCTAGCGATCTTGCTGGGGAACAGTACTCCGTGGGGAGAGAGGTACTTTGCTGGGATGTTGATGGTAACTCTGCTGAGGATATCGCTGTTACGTTGGAAGTGTTAATAGACTTCGCTGGGGATAAGAAGACTTTTCCGAGAACGATCTTTCCGTGGCTTTTGGCTGAGGATAACCCAGTTATATCCTGGTAGGGAAATAACCTTTGAAAAAAAGCCGAGGGACGCGTTCGTGCTCTGTGGGGGATAAGCTTCCAGAATCTACTGGGGAAATTTTTGAGATGTATTTTTTGTAAGTTGAAAGAGGGAACCTATGTAGGGTTACTTTGAGGTTGGGTTCGCGTGAAGCTGCATTTGGAGTTGAAGGAAACCTGTGTAGGGTTTCTTGATAACGAGTTCGTGTAAAACTTCATCTTTGGAAAGAGAGGACCTGTGTAGGGTTTCTTGATGGCGAGTTCGTGTAAAACTGCATCTTTGGAGGGAGGAAACCTGTGTAGGGTTTACTGACAATAAGTCCGTATAAGACTGTATCTAGAGCTGAGAAGGAAACCTGTGTAGGTTTTACTGATGACGAGTCCGTGTAAAACTGCATCCTTAAAAATAGAGAACCTGTGTAGGGTTTCTGGGTGACGAGTCCGTGTAAAACTACATCTGGAGTTTTGAGAAGGAAACCTGTGTAGGGTTTACTGATGATGAGTCCGTGTAAAACTACGTCTGGAAAGAGATAACCTGTGTAGGGTTATTTCAGGATAAGTCCGTATAAAACTTCTTGATGAATCGGGGTAAGGTTATCTTTGAGGTAAGTCCGTGTAAGACTTCCGGATGAACCGGGGTAAGGTTATCTTTGAGGTAAGTCCGTGTAAGACTTCTGGAGGAAACCGGGGTAAGGTTACTTGTGGAGGGTGAGTCCGTGTAAGACTTCGTGATGAACCGGGGTAAGGTTATCTTAAGATGAGTCCGTGTGAGACTTCGTCTGAAAATTGAGAAGGAACCGGTGTAGGGTTACTTTGATGATAAGTCCGTGTAAGACTTTTTTGAAAGAAAAGGAACCTGTGTAGGGTTACTTGTGGATGAGTCTGTGTAAGACTTTGTCTAAAAGTTGAGAAGGAACCGGTGTAGGGTTACTTTGATGATAAGTCCGTGTAAGACTTTTTCTGAAAGAAAAGGAACCGGTGTAGGGTTACTTGTGGATGAGTCCGTGTAAGACTTTGTCTGAAAGTTGAGAAGGAACCGGTGTAGGGTTGCCTGATGATGATCAAGTGGATGATTGTCCTATTTGGTTTCGGATGTTAACCCTTGATCTGGAATTTGTAAAGGTAGATGGTAATCATCTTTGTATTAACCTTTCCTTGGTACTTTGGTTGACAGAGCAATTGGATCGCCTGGACGACTCATTATTGCCCCTGTTTCTGAGGTGAGGGGAAAAGATATCTTGTGGAGGTGCTGGATGACTGCCGATTGACAAATCTTCCTTTTGGTAGGCAAGTGACGAGATGCCGGGACATAGTCGTACGCTTTGATCCCTAACTTTTGCCTGGACCGCCCTTTCGGGTTTTCAGTCCACCGGGATACCCATTTTTGCCCAAGCCGCCTTTTCAGGTTTTCGACTTGCCGGGTGTACAAATTTTTCTTTTTCATCCCTTATTTTGCCCGAACCCTTTTGGTTCACCGGGAAGCCCTTATTTTTGCCTAGGTGTGTCAACCTAGCAGGTCTTTGATTACGCGTAGTATTCTTTTTCGACTATGTCCACGCTCTCAGGGTGTAGGGGGTGCCCCTGTTGATAGTGTTGTGTTGCCCTGCTACCAGAAGATGTCCGATCGTGCAAGATTCGTTGTTGGAATGCCACCAGTGACTCGGGCGGAGGTTTGCCCCAAGCTAGTTGGCCTTGAGAGATTCCTCGAATCTTGACTGGACTGCCCCAGATGATAGACACTGATCATGCCATGCCCCTTGATTGGAAGTGTTTCTTCCACTTGAGGTGATCTCTTTGTTGAGAGGACTTTTGTTCATTAGATGTTCGTCGTGCAAATTTCTCTGCTGTTCAAACAAATAGTCATATGCAAACAAGGTTATTTTAAGAATGCAAAGGCTTATGTCTGTCTTGAAGTTTTTGAAAAATGCATTTTTTCAGTAAAAACAGCAAATTTTGTAAAATGTGATGTCAACTCGTTATTTTACCGCAAGCCTTAAGGAGTCAGGATACTTTTCGTAACAGTATGCTTTCGAACTAACCCATGCTTCAGCTAGGACTTTTAAGGGTTATAACGTGGCCTGGTTCATGGTTCAAGAAACAAAGGATAAAGGCTCAAATTATTTGTACCCACCCGCTCTTCGTGATGTTCTTCAATCCTAAACTCAGCCGATCGTGCGCTAGACTTTGTTTGAGTCTTTGCCTTGATGTTCCAATGATGATTCAGATATTGATGATTCATTCTGAATAGGCAGTCTTTTTTTTTTTGTTTTTGTTGAGGGTTTGTACGACCTCTTTCTTTTTGATTTTGCTATCCCTAAATTTTGCCTGAACTGTTTCTTTTGTGATTACAGTCAGCGGGATGCCCCAGTTTTGTAAGTCTCCTTCATAGGTTTTGACTTATTGGTTTTTTATTTTTGAGATATAATGACTTCCTATCTTTATGGTTATTTAGAACCATCACTGTCTTTTGTTTCAGAAGGACTTCTTTTGATGCCATTCGTTGTGCACCTGGATCAGCTGAGAGAACTACCCTGCCCCAGGTTATGATTAAGGGTTTTAATTTTCGAAAAGAAAAACTCCTACTTCTTTGGCTCAAAGGGGTCGACGAGGGATTATCTTCCTTATAACTCCAGTGTTTAGGGATTGAAACAATGCCTGTACCTCATCAGCGGGGTCTGTTCAAAAGCATAATGTAAAGATCGTGGTATCGTTTTCGTTATCCTCCCTCAAGAGGCTTAGAATTTTCAGTCAAGAGTTGATCATCACAAAAATATGAAAGCAGTTTTAAGTACAGTAAACATAATTAATTCAAGACAGACATGTGTAATGCATTCATGAAATAAAAGAGTTTAACATGATAATTGTTTGTTTGAACAAGAAAAGAAAAATACAACTTGAATTCAAATGAACAAAAATCTCTCAATCCTAGCCATGTTTTGGCAAAGGAGCAGTGGTCACAACGAGAGTCTCAGCAGGCTCGAACTCGATCTCCTTAGCGTCGATCATATTCTGGATCTTATACTTCAGCGCCCAACAGTCCTCAGTATCGTGCCCCGGGCTATCAGAATGATAAGCACACCTCGCTTCTGGATTGTAGTTTGGAGAGGAGGTCTTGGGATTTGCAGGAGGGTTGATCACCGCAATCAGGTTCATTTTCAACATGTACTGCAATGCTTGTGACCATGGCATGTTGATGTTGGTGAATTGTCTTTTAGGCTCGTCCGGCCTTCGCTGATTTCCCTTTTGTGGTTGGCGGCGTGGTGCAGAACCAGAGATCATGACTGCCCCTGCCTGTTGGTCACGACGACTCTTTTGACCGTATGCAGCATTAGACTCTTTCTTGCCCATGTAAGGCTTTTGGTGAGTATCCGAAGGTGTGGCCTCCTGAATCTTCCCACTCTTGATACCAGCTTCGATTCTTTCCCCAGTCAGAATGAGGTCGGTAAACCCTGCAGATGAATTACCAATGAGATGATTGAAGAACGGCCCGGATAGGGTCCCTAAGAACATATCAACGAGTTCCCGGTCGGTCAAAGGTGGTTGTACCCTCCCAGCAAGGTCCCTCCATCTCTGCGCATATTCTTTGAAACCTTCTCCCGATCCTAACGACATACCCTGGAGTTGGGTACGTGTAGGAGCGAGGTCGGCATTATACTGATACTGCTTGTAAAAAGCAGTAGCCAACTCCTCCGAGTTACGAACCTTGGTCCCATCCAGCTGATAGAACCATTCGAGGTGAGTCCCTGAAAGACTCTCCTGGAAGAAGTGGATCCACAAGTTCTTGTCCACAGTGTATGGTTGAATCTTCCGCACATAAGATCTGAGATGCAGCCTGGGACAGGATGCCCCATCATACTTAGCAAAAGAAGGAACCTTGAATTTGTGTGGGATCACCACACCAGAAGATAGACCCAGGTCCCCGAAATCCAACCCAGGCACTTGTTGAATTTCCATGGCATTCAGACGATCCTCTAGTTGCTTGTACCGATCCTCAGCAGGGGGGTATTGTTCATCATTGAAGTCTGTCTCGGTGTCGGAGACCATAGGGCTAGGAACCTCTCTCCCTTGGTGACTGCCTTCCCCCACAGATGGAGTAGTCCTCCCAGCTTCATTCTGCAGTGTGTTCCCAGATCTGCGTCTAGGGTTGAACAAAACAGTCTTCTTCTTCTTCTTCTTCTTCTGAATCAGAGTCTTCAATTCCTTTTGACCCTGGGCTAGGCTCATAATCAGCTCCTGGAACTGGGCATTCTGGGCTTGGAGGGCCTTGATAGCTTGTCCATCGGATGATTCAGGATTCATGATGACGGCTGTAATAAACAGCGAAGAAGGTAAGTGACCTGCAACAAGTGTACCTGTAATGTATGATATGCATGCAATGTCTTCAAGGACCTCGTGGGGTAGACAAGAAAATTTGTTAGAATTTGAATTTCGTAGCTTGGTTGAAGGAACTGCATGTTGTTGAGAGTCCTTCTTCAAGGGTCAAAGGCTCACCATATCCAGTGGGTCATAGCCTCTGACAACCTTGGCTTAGAGGAAAATAAATCCCCTTTGCCCCTGGCTAGGCAGTTTGGTCCATCGTGACCTGCACCACAGACCCTTGAGATCCTTGAAATGGATTAGTCCTTATGTAGGATGCATGCAATGGCATGATGTCATGATGTTATGCTATGCGTGGGGTAATGTAGGTAAACCCTGTTATGAGTCCCATTTAAGGACTGTAAACAAAACTTGCGAGAAACTTAGTAAACCCTGTTATGAGTCCCAATTAAGGACTATAAACAAAACCTGCAAGAAACTCAAATGTCAGATAACAAGCATGCAAGTAGTCAAGTTGGAAGGCACACAAGTCACACAAGGGAAACCCTTAGAGTTCAGGCCAGCATGGGGTCTGGGTATTACCCTCTTGAAGTTGGTGGGCTCAACCTGTCCTATTAGAAGTAACCGGGTTCTAAGGATCTCAATATCATTGGATTGCTTTCATTGTTCATTGTTTCGATTTAGCCACTGACTGGCGATCAAAATATCCCAAGAAAACAACCCTCAATTGAGTGTAGTATCGAGTATCAACCGACTTCGGAGTACACCAAAGTAGTTATCTCACTACCCTAAAGAGGCCAAGATGGTTCAATTAAGGTTCCTAAGGTCTGTTGATGCTTCACGACACCACGCGGAGGCCCCGTACTCTCCTTGATTGAACTCAAGGGTTACCGGTACACACCAAAGTGCCACATCAACGTAGCAGACTGCTTCAACCATGTCGGTATACCCCGCACAGTTCCCTCACAGCCTTGTTGCTACTTTCTAAGAAGGTATCCCCAGATCCGGGTTAGGATCTATAGAACTCCCAAGACAATCCCACAATTTAAAGCAAACAAATCAAAGCAATTGAAAACACAGTGATCTTAGTCCTAAGGTACACCTCACTTTATAAGTCTCCCCAGCAGAGTCGCCAGTTCTGTGATCGGTGGATCTGGAACTGACTGTTTAAAGCTGGTTTTGCGAAATGTTGCGGAAGCAAGAGTCGCCACCATCTTTTATTTTCTCCAACATGGAAAGGACAAAAGCATAGAAAAATTCCTTATTGAGATGTCTCTCGGTTCGGGAGGTAGATTTACAGAAAAGGAAGGTGTTAGCACCCTTTCTATCCATGGTTATCCATGGGCTCTTAGGTACTTGCTCTTATGTTTTCAAAATGTGTTTGCTTTTCAAGTGTGTGTGGGTTTTTAAAAAGTTCGTTTGGAAAACTTCTAAGTAACTCTTGTATCAGTCCTCAAGAGTGTATGAAGTGTTTTGTTTGAAAACTTTTTGAAAGTGTGGGGTGCGAAAAGTTGTTTTTTTGTTTGAAAAGAGCAAGTACCCATGAGATCTACCTACCCTAAGGAATTAGGCTGTGTAAGAGTCCTTTAGATAGTGCCATCCCACCATTGAGAGGTAGGTAGCACCACCGTTGGGGGTGTTCGGGTCAATTCGAGTTTAGGGACAGTGTGGTCACCGAAGCAACAGTAGGATACCTTAGAAGCTACCCTTATGCCATTGATCTTTTTATTCCGAGGCGACCGTTCCGAGGCAACTTATTCGAGGCAACTAGATCAATGGAACATAAGGACTTACTAAGACGTCCTGTACTCAACGACCACGTTTCGAGGGGCAAGGCAACAGGGTGATCACCAGAGCAACAGTAGGATACCTTAGAAGCTACCCTTATGACATTGATCTTTTATTCTGAGGCGACCGTTCCGAGGCAACTTATTCGAGGCAACTAGATCAATGGAACATAAGGACTCACTAAGACGTCCTATACTTGATGACCACCTTTCGAGGGGCAAGGCAACAGTGAGGCGTACCCAAGGGGTGGTGTGTGATTTGTGTGTCGTTTTCAGATATTTTTGTCTTGTTCATGCATTGGTGATCTACGCTTTATTTTTATTTTTGGGCATTCATTCTTTCATGTTATTGTTTAACAGTTAAAAGGTGCGGGAATTTAAAGTGCGGGAAAGATAAAGGTCCTACGCTATTACAAAGGCGCGGGTCTACAACGCCAAATTAATCCAGACCCGATTTAAAATAAAATGCAGAAAATAAATGCCTAATTAACTATTACAGGGCTTTGGAGCAAGTAAATTATATTCACAAAAAGAAATAAATAAAACGCGCGAAACGAAGATGTAATCGAATGCGAGGGCGTTGGACCCTTTAACGGAATTAAAATAAAATTATTGAAATAATTAAGTTAAATAAAGGAAATGACTTATTTTTTATGTTTTTTTGGATTTGTGGATTTAAAGAAAATTAAATTAATTAAAAGTCAAATAATTCTAGTTCTAATTGTTTTTTAATTTATTAAAGAAAAATTACCTAAGTTAAATCTAATTTAAACCTAATTGATTAATTACAAGTATTTACGAAATTAATTAATGGTTAATAATAATTATAATAAGAAAATAAAATATTTATTTAAAAAGATGAAAATGTGCTAAAGACTTATTTTTTTTTTATATTTTTTAGTTATTAAAAAAAGCATTAAAGTTAATAGCCTAAAATCAAAACTAAATTAATTATTGAATTTTATTTACAAAAATGGAACTATTAATTGATTAAATAAAATTTTTTTATACCTCTTTTATGATTTCCTGATTTTTTTGGTTTTTATATTAAGAAATAAAACTAATTAAATTAGTATTTAGAATCTAATTAAGTCTAATCAATTTTAATATTGCAAAATAATTTAGAGTTTCCTAGAATAAAAAAACCTAATTAATTAATTAAATTTAGAAAAAAAAGAAAAATCTAAAATTTATTTGGGTAAGAATATTTTTGTGATTTTTTGAAATAAAAAGAAAAATTAATTTTGTTAATAAAAAAGCAAATTAAATAAATTAAAATAAAATAGAAAAGAAAATAAATTCAAGGGAAAAAGGAAATGGGCCTGTTTTCATCAAAACGCAACTCCACATAATCTGAACCCTAGCCATGGAGGTTCACGTTTTGACCACGAAAAATCCCAAGCGATAGCCCAGACCTGCTCTAAACATCCACTGGAACTCAAAGGTATGGTTAGTAGGGATTAAATCAAGCTATAATCAAAAATACGATCCATGGAAATTCTGCAAAATGGATGTTCATGTAGCTACAGTTTCAGCATGCATGGTTATATGAAAAGAGTGTGTTTATACCTTATTTTGCCTGTAGATCACGATAGGATGGGTGGGAGGTCTTGTGGATGGCTGAATCCTTGAGTTCGATCTTAGTGCAATTCTTTGGAATTTTTGAAAAGAAATTTCTCTTGGCTGCCTCTCTCTCACCTTTTTTTCTTATGCCTTGAGATAGTTTTCTCTAGGTTATGTAGGTGATTCTGATCAACATTAAGGCCCATCATACCATGCATTCAAGCTTGAGATTTTAACATAAACTCCCTTAACAAACTTTCCTTTTTGAACCAATTTTTGAAATATTGCTCCATTTGGCCTTGAAACGAAATTGGGAAGTTGCATAATGATGAGTCAAAGCTAGTTAAGACCAAATATCCCTTTTAATTAAACTTTTTGATTTTTATTTGATTTTAAAGGATTTAAAATGAATTAAATCCAATAAAATCTAATAAAAATGAAAAAAATGATTTTAAATATTGAAATAAAAGGTGGGACACGTGGGAAGCATGGCCAAGTTAATTCAAGTGAAAAAAGTGGGCCCCTTTTGTCAAAAAATGAAATTTCAAGGATAAATGATCTTGGCCATTTCACAAAAATTTCCCAACTTCTCGAATACATATCTTGCTCGATTTTTAAGCTTTGATCATGTTCCTGGACATTTTAGAAAGTTCTTGAAGTCCTCTAACCAATGTCTTTGGTCCCATGTCATTTTGATTTACCAATCTCAAGTTATGGCCTTTGACTTAAAGTCCCTTTTTGTTGACTTTTGAAAATGACCTATAATGTTGAAATTGATAACTTTTTGTGAGAGCATTTCTTGGACTTGGAGTGTGAAGATGAGTTGTAGGAAATGTCCCCCCCTTCAAGATGAGCATTGGATGGAATTTTTCTGATGAACCATGAAAAAGTTATGCCTTGGTCAAGTTACAGTTGACTTTTCAACTGTCCAAAAATAGAAACTTTTGCATCTTGAGACTTTTTGAGCCATACTTTTGAGAATCATGATCAAGCATTGATCAAATGATGTTTGTGGCTTCAAAATAAGATGTTGACCAAAAATTTTGACTTTTGACTGCCAAATGACCATTTTGCCCCTACAGTTGATTGTTGAGCAATTAGGGTTTTTGACTGTGCAACTTGACCTTGTGAGCCTTGAAACTTGACATGAGGATGCTTGACCATGTTTGTAGGCATGTGGGACTTGATTGGACCCTTGAAAACTTCAATTTCTTTGTCAGAACCAAAACCCTAGTTTTTGACTGTTAGGAGGCCCTTGGACTGTGCAACCCTTGGGGAGATTTTGAACCAATTATGGATGATTCTTGTCAAAACTTTGAAGATTATGGGAGGGAAAATTTTGGGGTACAACACTGAGTCCACCGTTGGTAGTCGGAAGATCTAGCCGTCAATGTCGGAATCACCATCACTGTCTTCAAGTGCATTGACCCCAGAATTGCTGATGCGTAGGGGAGGTCCTCCAGCCCGAGCATGACGAACAACCCTTTAAGCACCTGTAGTAAAGCCCAAACCAGATTTGTCAGACTTGTAATGAATAACCGGGAGCTGACCCCAAATGGTAGACCCACCTTCTTCAACCACTGCTTGTGCATCCTTGAGAGAAGCCATCTTCAAGGGAGATTTGGTGACCTTCAGAGGACTGGTGGTAGCTTCTGCTGTAGCCATAATCTGAGGTACCTCTTCAAAGTTCTGGAAAGGAGTCTTGATGAACTCGCCATCCATCTCTACGTACCTGAAGGGGTTCAAGTGACTGATTATGTACTCCTCTTCACCATGCACAGTGACAATCTTTCCTCTTACTAGGTACTTCAACATTTGGTGGAGGGTAGAAGTAACAGCCCCAGCCCCATATATCCAAGGGCGTCCCAACAAGAGAGAATATGATGGTTTGATATTCGTTACATAGAAAGTGGAGTCGAAGGTCTGGAAACCAACTTTGATAGGGACATCCACTTCCCCGTGCACCATCCTCTTCGAACCATCGAAACCTCTCACTACTATATTGCTAGGCTTCAAGGTCAAGCGTTCACAGTCCAATTTGTCCAGAGCTTTTTTAGGTAGCACATTCAACGAGGAGCCAGTATCTACCAAAACATGGGCTAGAGTCGTGCCCCTGCATTCAACGGAAACATGAAGAGCATCATTATGCTTCCTCCATTTTGGTGTCAGATCCGCGTCAGAAAAACCCAAACCATTATCAGCAGTCATACTAGCCACACAATCTTCAAACTGATCAACAGATGTCTCTTGTGGCACGTGAGCCGTCTTCAGAAACTTAACCAAAGCCTTCACATGGGCCTTGGAACACAACAATAAAGCCAACATAGAAATTTTGGATGGGTCTGCCCCAGTTGCTCGACCACGTTGTAGTTGCTCTTCTTTATTATCTTCAAAATTTCTTCCATTTCTTTCTTGGAAGCTTCGGGTATGGTTACTGAATTAGCCTTTGTCAGGACAGGCTCAATCAGTATGTCTTTTCCTCGAGTCTCGGGCGACTCGGTGATGAGAGGGTCAACAGGAGTGATTACTGCAATTGCAGTATTAGTCTTGGATGGAATCACAGCAGGAATGATCACAGGTCCGATAGCAGTCTTTGGGGGAGAAATTTCAGGGGAGAACACCCTTCCACTTCTTGTTATTTTACTGGTTCCGACAATATTGACGATGTCGAAATCGGTATTTTCAGCAATCTTGTCTTTAATGGCTAGCATGTCCTGCTTGACGCCATGGTAATAGACGTTGGCCCCATAGTTCCAAGGAACAACTTTCTCCGAGGAGTATGGGATTGGCCTAGGCATGGTTATGATCAATGAAGTCACCTTCGGAACTGATGTAATCCTGACGAGTCTCTTAGCGGAGGCCCTGGGAGGATTGGCGGAAATGGTTATGATAACAATTCTTTATAAGAAATAGTCGGATCAGGGGTCTTCTCAAATAGAATATCTTGGTCATCCATCAGGCGCTGAACACCTGCCTTCAACAAAGGGCAACCAGTCAGTAGAAATGAACAAAAGTGGCAACTTTCACCACATCTCGGAAATAAACCGACCTTCAACAAACTCTCTTTGATAGTCATGAGTGGTGTCACCAATTCTTCCACAGAAGTTACAAACACATCTTCTTCAACGGTGTTAACACCCCGACCATGTTTCGGCATAGGAGTAATGATAATGTTAGGAGTCTCTGGGGGATCAAATTCAATCTCCTTAGCATCAATTAGATCCTGTACTTTGTTCTTCAAAGTCCAACAATCATTGGTGTCATGGCCTGGACTCTTCGAATGGTAAGCACAACGAGCATTCGGTTTATAGTAGGGAGAGGTGGTGTTTGGATTCTTCGGAGCTTCCCTCAGAGTAACCAGATTGGACTTCAGCAACTGAGGTAAAACCTGAGACATCATCATGTTGATTCGAGTGAACTGTCTAGCTGGCCTTTCTACTCTCGACTGATTATTTCTTTTCTGAGCAGGTGCAGGGTTGGGAATCATAACAGCCCCTACCGCCGAAAGGCGCTCGGTTCGATTCTGATTCTTTTGGTTGTAGACGACACTGACTTCCTTTTTACCTGCAAACGACTTCCTTGCAGCACTCGAAGAGGTATCCTTCTGAATTTTTCCACTTCAGATTCCAGCTTTCACTCTTTCTCCTGTTAAGATTAGTTCAGTAAAACCCGCAGATGAACTTCCAATCAGGTGGTTGAAGAATGGCCCAGTCAAACTCCCCAGAAACATATCCACGAGCTCCATGTCAGCCAAGGGAGGTTGAACTCTTCCAGGAAAATCTCTCCACTTTTGAGCATAATCCTTGAAACCCTTGTTCGAATCCATAGACAGATTTTGGAGTTGTGTACGGGTGTTAGCGAGGTCTGCATTATATTGATATTTCTTATAAAATGAAGTAGCAAGGTCTTCCCAGTTACGAACATTGGCTTTTTCCAGCTGATAGAACCAATCCAGTTGTGTTCCAGACAGACTATCATGAAAGAAGTGAACCCACAAGTCTTTGTCAGTAGTATGAGGCTGTATCTTCCTCACATAAGAACGAAGATGCATTTTGGGACAAGAGACCCCATCATACTAAGCAAATACCGGTGCCTTGAAATTTGGGGGGATGACAACCCCGGAGACCAGACCCAACTCTTCAAAATCCAGCCCCAGAACCTTCTGGATTTCCATAGCGCTCATACGCTCTTCTAACTGCTTATACCTTTCATCAGCCGGAGGGTACTGCTCCTCATTGTAATCAGTTTCATTGTCAGACTCTTTAGGACTAGGGTCCTCTTCTCTGGCTTCAACCTCTTGGTTCTCTTCCTCTTTAGATGAAGAATCTAAATCAACAACCCGCCTTGGAGGCCCTCTGAACCTTCTGCTCATATGTGCCACACCGACTGTCTTCTTGGTCTTCTTGTTTTTCTTAACAATCAAAGCCTTCAGCTCTTCCTGTCCTTTGGCCAGAGCCACAATCATTTGCTGGAATTGCATGTTCTGAGTCTGAAGATCTTTCACAGTTTGTTCAAGAGCCATTGCTAAAATAAACAGTGGAGGAGATGAGAAACCTGTTATGAATCATGTTATGCAATGATATGTATGATATGTATGCAATGTTTTCATGGATCTCGTGGGGTAAACACAAGATACTGTTAGAATTTGATTGCAGCTTTGATTGAAGAACTTCGTATCGTTGAATGTCCTTCTACAAGAGTCAAGCTCACCATATCAAGTGGGTCATAGCCCCTGACTCAAGTTGTTGAGTTTTGATCTTCTGACGACATTGGTTAGAGGAAAATAAATCCCCTTGCCCCATGCTAGATGTCTGATTTATCATAACCTATATCACAAGCCCTCGAGATTCTTGAAATGGTTAGTCATGATATGCTATGGTATGATGTTTATGATGTCATGATAAATCACACGTATAGAAAACACAGATAAATCACACCAAGTCCTTAGGTTTAAGGCCTACTTGAGTTTTAAGGTCATACCCTCTTGAAGCTTAGTTGGTTTCAAACCTGTCTTAGAAAAGTAACTGGGTTCTAAAGATTCTCAATATCACTGATCATCCTTTATCGGGCATTGTTTCAGCTCAAGCAATATTTTCTTGCGGCTGAAATATCCCTAAAGTCTGATCTCAATGAGTGTAGCATCGAGTATCAACCAATCCTCAGCTTTATACCGAGGTCAATATCTCACTACTTTCTAATGGCCAAGTTTGTTCAACTAAGGTTCTAAGGTCCGTTAGTGCTTCACGACACCACGGGGCGGCCCCGTATTCTCCTTGTTTCCAAACGAAGGATACTAGTACCAACCAAAGTGTCACACCAACACATCCATCGCTTAAACAATATCGGTCTATGCCATACAGTCTCCACGATCTATTGATGTTTACCTAAAAAGTGTCCCCAGATCCGGGTGTAGGATCTTTAATAATACCCAAACAAAACCCTTGAATTTAAAGTAGGCAAGGCAAAACAAGAAATCAATTTTAAAATGACCTAGATCCTAAGGTAAACCCTACTTTATGTCCCCAACAGAGTCGTCAGTTCTGTGATACAGTGGAAGAATCGACTGTTAATACTGGTTTGCATTTTTTGTTCACAATTTCGCGGTAAGCAAGAGTTGCCACTGACTTTTATTTCATCCAATCAGGAAAAGGAAAAAGAACAGAAAAAACCTTTTTCGAGAATATTTCTGAGTACGGGGGGTAAATTATAGAAAGGGAAGGTGTTAGCACCCTTTCTATCCATGGTTTTCCATGGGCTCTTAGGTACTTGCTCATTTTGAAATTGCTTGTGTGTGCTTGCTTTGAAAAGTTTTGTTTTACTTCATTTTAACCGTTGTTTCTGTCCTCAAGAGTGTTACGAAGTTGTTTTTAAAAACTCTGTTTGAAAAGTGTTTGGTGCGAAAAATTTTGTTTGAGCAAGTACTTAAGAGTTTTTTACCTACTAGAAAAAGATTATTCGTTTTCCCTTAGACATCGCTATCCTTTTATTAAGGAATAGGTAACACCGTTGTTGGAGTTTTAAAGGGACATTCAAAGGGATGAAATGATCTCTGAAGGCAACAAGTAAGGATACCTTAGCATTTCAAAGGGACTACCGTTATAATATCAATTCGTAGGAAAGTCGAGGGATGTTAAGGGACTATGATCTTTTTGATGACTTTAGAATTGAGGGTCATTGCTAAGGTATGCCTACGTTCGAGGGACACAGCCATTATTTCCGAGGCAACCAAGTGAGGCAAACCCTAGGAGTGAGCATGTGCATGTGTTTGATTTCAGTTATTTAATCTTTGCACAATTAAGGTGATCTACTGTTTTAATTTTCAGTTAGTCTTTCCATACAATCCTATTAACATACATCTAAGCAGTTTATAGTTTACGAAAATTAAAATGCGGGAAAGTTTAAAGTCCTAGCTATTACAGGGCTTTCACATATACATAATTATCTTGACTGTAAATAATTATGCGGAAATTTAAAACCCTAATTAAATCTATTACAACCCGAAACATATACAATAATAGAAAAAAAATTAAAATGCGCGCGGTGAATTAAATGTGAGAATAATTAGAAAACCTAAAAATTTAGTTGAAAAAATATTTAGGTTATTTTTGAGAAAAAAATGAATTATGTACAAAATTAAAACCCTAATTTCTAATTAATTTAAATTATTTAAAAAGGAATTAAATTGCCCTAAATTAAATTAATCTAATTAATTAAGGAAATAAAATATTTTTATGAAAAAAATGATTTTTAATGTTTTTTATGATTTTTTGATTAAATAAAAAATGATTTTTATGTTATTTTGTAAAAAAGAAAATTATTAATGAAATAATTAAAATAAGAAAAATTAAAATAGAAAAGAAAAGAATGGGTCTGTATTGCTGAAAAAGGGGGTGTATGTCTGAATTTGCAAGCCCAATCCTTGTTCAGCCCAGTCCTTGTGTTAGATTCCACGTGATGCTCTTCCTGATGTCCATGTGCCCTAAGCGTTTAGGCGTTGGATCTGGATTGATCATGAATCCATTGGTTGGATAGTGCAGTTCATGGTGGACTCTTGGAAGCATGGGGTACAAAATCAACATGTAAACCTTAGGAAAATAATAAAACGCTGGGACCTGGGATCGAACCCAGGTCCTTTCGCTTACCAACGTGCGCCTTTGCCACTGGACCACATGTTCTTATTTTTTATAATAATAAAAACAATGAATAATATATAAAACAAAGTGGCTAATCTGAATAAAAGAAAAACGCGCGCTAAATTTCAAATAGACCAATGGTTATCAACCACGTATATTCTTCTTCCCCTGTCCGTCGTTTTAGGTATGAGACTTATACCTACGGACATCCTCCATGGATATAGCACTGCAAATTTCAAAAATCAAAAGCAAGCATGATAAATTACTTCTAAGCACATGGATCAATTCGTCTTGATGCCACGAGCATCATAGTACTCCTTTCTTGGGCCAATTTAACCTGTATGGAAAAACCCTAAAACGCCCATGAAAACCCTAGCCATGGAAATTATGTATACATGCACCAAACCTTCAATTAAATTGTTCAGTCATGTTGCAAACGTAACAACAAGCACACATATACCATTAAAACATGTTCATGATGCAAGAATTATAGTAATTGAATCTGAAAAAGAACACAAACTGTGTGACGTCTAAGGGGCGATTCCAGGTGTGAGGATGCGTGGAACTGATCGTGTTATCTTCTGGGAAGGTCCGGGAAACGATTGGGAGTGTTGGAACGGCTTGAATTGGGAGTGATTGGATTTGATTTTATCCTTGTATGATATCTTTCCAAAATAGGGCTAATCATGCCAATTTTTGCTTCAATTTGATTTGCACGATTTGATCTGACATGCCAGCTTGATTAGGTTGTGATTCCTACAAAAAATCAGATCAAAAATCAAACTTTTGGATTTTTTTGCAATTTATTTGATTTAATTTGAATTTTAAATAATAAAAAATCAAAATAAATAAAATAATGAAGAAAATAAAGTGTATATGCTGATTTGGATCGTGGACCATGTCACAAACAAGATTCAATCATGAAAAACTAGGCCCCTTTGACAAAAAATTCATTTTTGAGCACATTTGACTTTTGGTAATTTTGCAAAAATGGTCAAATTTGACAAGGCATATCTACTCCAATTTTTACCCTAGAGAGGTGTTCTTTGACTTTTTAGAAAGCTTAGGATGTACCCCAAACAACCCTTTTGGTTTCATCTTAATTGGGTCTTCCATGTTCATGTAAGAAGCTTTGACCTAAAAGGTGTTTTTGTTGACTTTTCAAAAGGACCTATAATGTAGAAATTCATATCTTTTGATGAGTGCATATTTTGTACTTGTGGGATGAATATGAGTTATAGGTAATTTCATCCTCTTCAAATTTAGCCTTGGATGGAAAATTTTTGATAAAGTATGAAGAAGTTATACTTGGTCAAAGTTTTGTTGACTTTTCCTAAGAAACCCTAATTTAACAACTTTTGGGTTTTGATGAATTTAGGGTATTCCTTGAGGAATCATGATCAAACCTTGATCAAATGATGGATATAAATTCAAAATGTTGATGTTGACAAAAATCCTTGAAGTTTGACTGTATGTGGGCCACAGTTGACTTTTGACCTAATATAGTTGATTTTCAGGCATCTGAGCAATTGACTGAGCAAACTTCTTGTGCAAGGCATGAAACTTAATATGGATGATATTGAGAACATATTGGGACCATGGGAAGAATTTGGTACCTTTGGATTTCCCACACCTTGATGAAAATGGAAACCCTAGTTTGAGGTACATTGCCTTAGGAGAGAGTTTGTCTGGTTAAATCTTAGTCATCCTTGAGCAATTCGGGGATCTCAATGGGCATGTATTGAGTAAAATGAGAGGTAAAACTTTGGGGTACAACACAACCCATCGAGGGTATGACGTCACTGCTAAAAAACATGCATTGACTTGTTTCATAACCTCGGCCTTGATCTTCTATGACATCTCAAGACGCATGCGAAGAACCTTCTGTTTAATCAGAGAACAACCCTCTTTCATTGGCAAATGGTGAACCACAATATCATTGTCGAGCCCTGGCATGTCTTCGTATGACCAAGCAAATACCTCAACATAGTCATGCAACATTTGAATCAATCTGTTCTTGAAACTGCCCTCTAAGTTTGTACCTATCTTGACTTCTTTCTTATCTGTCTCAGAACCCAAGTTTGCCACTTCGACCGGCTCCTCGTGCAGTTGGATAGCCTTTTCTTCTTGTATTAAGAGTATGGGAAGTTCTCCAGTTATTTCACAATCTTCCCCACCTTCGTCTTCGACTTGGTAGATTATATTTTCAAAGTCATAAGCGGCAATAGCAGAATTGTTATCAACGAGATCCAGAGTGGATGGGGATCTACAATGTAGTGTGTGGGTGTGTGTAAGAACACATATCTATTTGAAAATGCAATAAAGAAAAAGAAAGACAGAGAGCGAAAAATTTGAATGCAAAACGTCCAATTTTTTCATTAAATGAAAATATGACATATGGAATGATAACCCTTAACAAATGGACCATTGTGCCTTGGGCAAGACACAAGGGTTAAAGTCATTGTTTTAAAATAAATTACATAACCAAACTTCTTAAAGCAATAAAAATAGAGATAGCTATTACTCCTGGATAAAGGAGATGGAGATAATGTCTCCTGCTTTCCATTTGTTGAGTTTGTTGCCCTTGTTAGGAAAGATCCAGTTGTCGAAGTCACTATCATAGTCAGCATCCTCTATCGCACTGACTTTGTTGTTGCTGATACGGGATGGAGGTCTTCCAGCATGAGCGCGACGAACAACCCTTTGAGCCTCTGCAGTAAAGCCCAAACCAAACTTATCCGATTTGTAGGGGATATCAGGAAGTTGACCCCAAATAGTACAACCACCTTCTTCTATAGTTGCTTTGGCATCTTTCAAGGAAGCCATCTCGTGGGAACCTTGGTAGTCTTTGGAATGGCAGAAACATCTTTAATAGCAGCAGGGGAAGGTACTTCAAAAGCTTGGTAGGGAGTCTCGATGATTTCACCATCCATTTCTACATACCAGAATGAATTCAGATGGCGGACCATGTACTCCTCTTCTCGGCAGACAGTAACAATCTTCCCATTTACAGGATACTTTAATTTCTGGTGTAAAATGGAGGTAACAACAGTTGCCCTATGGATCCAGGGGCATCCCAATAGATAAGAATAAGTTGGCCGGATGTCCATTACATACAAGGTGGATTCAAAGATCTGTGAACCCACTTTGATCGGGAGGTCCACTTCTCCATGTACAATTCTTTTAAATCCGCCAAAGGCTCGAACTATAATGTCGCTAGGTTTCAGCACAACCCTTTTACAACCCAGTCTGTCAAGATCACCCTTTGGAAAAACATTCAGAGAAGAGCCAATATCAAATAACACATGAGCCAACATAGTGCCCCTGCATTCAATGGAGACATACATGGCCCTATTATGATTTCTCCTCTCTAGAGTCAGGTCAGCATCGGAGAAACCTAATCCATTTTCAGTAGTTAAGCTAGCAACATAACTTCCAAATCGATCGTCAGAAATTTCTTGTGGTACATGAGCAGTATTTAAAATTTTCATTAAAGCTTGTGCATGGGCTTCAGAACATAGTAGTAAAGATAGCATGGAGATTTTTGACGGGGTCTGTCCCAGCTGTTCAACAATTTTGTAATCTCTTCTACAAATGATCTTCAAAACCTCTTCCATTTCTTATCCAGATGTATCCTTGGTTGTAGCTTCTTTTGGTGGCTCCGTCCGGGAAGGCTCTATCATTGGCTCTTTACCTCGAGCTTTGGAAGTTGTCTTGGTAACTGTAACTTGAACATGTGGAGAGATTTCTGGAGATAAAATCCTTCCACTTCTAGTAATTTTACTGGCCCCCCCTACTATTTTCAATATTGAGATCAACCTCTTCATCATATTTGTCATACAACTCTTGTTTAATGCCATGGTAATAGACGCCAGACCCATAATTCCATGGAATAACCTTCTCCGAGGAATATGGGATGATCCCAGGTTTTGTAATGATTAAGGGAGCAACTTTTGGATTGGAAGTAATCCTTACCGGACCCTTGGAAGTGATCTTGAAAGGAGTACCAGATATGACAGACAAATCTCGGTATAAATTCTCAGCATACAAAATTTTCTTAATCAAAATTACATGTTCATCCATCAGGCATTGAATGCCTTCCTTTAGTAACCTTCATCCATTGGGTTGAACCGTACAACAATAACATTCTTTAACATAACCCGGAAATAAACTGGCTTGTAGCAAATTCTTCTTGACTGTTGAGAGAGGAGTAACCATATCACTGATGTAGGTAACATATAAAACATCTTCAATAGCACTTATGCCTTTGTCATGCTTCAGCATAGAAGCAGTAATCACGTTCGGAGTCTCAGGAGGGTTGAACTCAATTTCCTTATTATCAATCATGTCTTGAATTTTGTTTTTTAGGGCCCAACAATTATTGGTGTCGTACCCAGGACTGTTCTAATGATAGGCACATCTTGCATTTAGATTGTACTTTGGAGAGGATGTGTTGGGATTGGGAGGAGGATCCCGGAGTGTTATGAGGCCATCCTTTAACAAATGTTGCAATGCTTGAGATAAAGGCATATTAATTCTGGTGAATTGCCTTCTTAGGGCGTCTGACCTACGCTGGTTACCCTGTGGTTGTTGTTGAACAAGCGCCAGATTAGAGATCAACACCGCTCCCATAGACTGATGGCGGTCATTTTTACTACGGCTCTTCTGGCCGTAGATAATGTTGGTTTCTTTTTTACTAACGAAGGGCTTCTTCACAACATTAGAAGATGCATCATTTGGAATCTTCCCGCTCTTGATACCACTTTCAACTTGTTTTCCAGTCAGAATTAACTCAGTAAACCCTAATGAAGAACTCCCAATCAGCAGATTAAAGAATGGACCCGTCAGAGTTCCTATGAACATATCCACTAATTCCCGGCCAATCAAAGGAGGTTGCACCCTTCCAGCTAGATCTCTCCATTTCTAGGAATACTCTTTGAACCCTTCATTCGAGCCCATGGACATGTTTTGAAATTGTACACAAGTTGGTGCCAGGTCAGCATTATATTGATACTGCTTGTAGAAAGCAGTATCCAGGTCTTCCCACGTGTGAATGTTGGTTCCTTCCAGCTGATAGAACCATTTAAGTTGAGTACCGGACAAACTTTCTTGAAAGAAATGGACTTGCAACTTCCGGTCAGCAGTATGAGGTTGGATCTTTCGAATATACGACCTCAAATGGTGTTTGGGACAAGATAACCCATCATATTTATCAAATATAGAGACCTTGAATTTGTAAGGGAGGACCACCCTCGGGATCAGAACTAGCTCTCCAAAATCCAATCCAGGCACTTTCTGGATTTCCATAGCTTTGAGACGGTCTTTCAACTGCTTATATTTGTCATCTGCAGGCGGGTATCATTCTTCAGAATAGTCTTCTTCCTCAGAAACTTGATTATTTATATCTTCACCCCTAACACATATGCCATCCTCCTCTTGGTTGTCGTCTTCCTCAGAGGAAACATCATTCACTCGAACTGGTTGAGCATAACCTTTGAATCTTATCCCCATGTTGAGGATAACAACCTACTTCTTAGTCTTTGTTTTTGTGCTGAGGAGTGCCATCATCTCTTATTTCCATTTGGCCAGATTCAGAAGAGTCTCTTGAAATTGTGCATGCTGAGTTTGGAGATCCTTGACAGTTTGTTCGAGGGCCATCTTATACTGAAATAAATAGTAAATAGATGAGGAAACCTGTATTTGAAAACCTGCTTATGAAATGATACATGATATGTGGATGCAATGTTTTCAAGGACCTTAGGAGATTTAAATTTTCTAGCCAAAAGGAAACGGAAATAAAGATTGCATTAATAAGTTAAAAAATTACAACTGCCTCTTAGGCTTACAATGAAAAGAAAAAAGGTCTCAAAGAGACAACAATATAAACCCATAAAACCTAAGACTCAGGTCTCCCACGGACGCTTCCTCTTTGTGTCGATGTATGCATTAAGGCTTTGCTCCTCGTGATGTTGCTTTGTGAGCTCCAACACTTTCTTTTCACTTGCATATAATTGATTTTCAAAGGTGTCCCATTCTGCATTGAGTTGAATCTAAGACTTCTATAATTCTTCGAGGTTAGTGGGCATGTCTGGATGGAGATAGGTATAAGGAATATCCCCTTCAATAATAGGCTCCACAATTACTAGTAAGACAGCTGGATATGGCATCATGAGATTTTGAGCACAAGCTCGTACCCATTTGAGATAGGGCTCCAAAGGGATAGAATTTTTTGTCCTAAAGTCTTGCTATCAAACTTGTTTACCATGCCCTAAGCATGTATAAAACTTTTACGATAACCTTGAAAATTTTTCTCATAGTCAAACACAATACCCTAGATAAGTGCATCATAAGGACCATCTCTTCGAGCATAACCAAATTTTCGTAGAGCCAGAGAAGGGTTTTAAGTAATAACTCCCCTAATGCCAAGGAGTGGAACATTAGGGAATTCCCTGCAACGGTCAATGATAGTAACATCTTCATGAGATCGGGAACACCAATAGATATTTGAATGAGAAAGCGACATCATCCTTTGAGACCACCTCAAACCCTGTTCATTCTTCAATACTGATCGGGGAAGGTGCGAAATAAACCACCTTGATAGCAGAGGTATGCAACACATAAGAGTCCCTCGCTTCCTCATAGTATGAGTTTGAAGAGAATGCAAAATTACTCCAAGAAAGGTAGTCACAGGGTTACGAGAAAGAAATATCTTGATGGCAGTCACATCTATGAGTTGGTCTGGATTAGGGAATAACACCAAACCATAGATCATCAAAGCCAAGATTTCTTCGAAAGCTTGAAAACTCATAGCATCCAAAAACAGTCGAGCCTTCTCTAACAGAAATTTATCTAGAAAACCCTTGACTTCACTCCTTGTTTCCCAATTTGATTCAATGTCAGACCGCTTCAGATGTAAGGCTGCTATAATTTCTTCAGGTTGTGGATCTTTCTCTAAACCGGTGAAAGGTATTTGATTGAGAACATATACTCCCATTAATTGAGAAAACTCCTCCATTGTGGGTACCAACTGATAATCAGGAAATGTGAAGCAGTGATGTGCGGGATCAAAGAACTGGAATAGAACACTCATCATGTCTTCTTCAAAACCCAAGGTAACCAAACTGAGTAGTCGACCATGCCTTTTGATGAATGAAGAACTTTTGGGAACCCTTGAGACTAGCTCCTTAAGTTGAGAAGGTATCCTCATAAAACTAATGCGGACAATATTTCTGCGAGAGGAGGCCATAACCTACAAAATAGAACAAAGATGAATCCCCAGGTCCTTGAAATGGTTAGTGAAAATGATATGTATAGTGATGTCATAATGTCATGTTCGAACAATTAATCATACATGTTGTTCCCCAAAATTTTCCCTCTCATTTTTCAAGATTCCTTTCATATAGGTGGTTACAAAGACCTGTTTAAAGAAATAAAGAAAAATGAAAATTTTTGAAGATGGCAAGTTGTTACTTCGATTGGTCGAAGGAAAAGGAAAAATGAAGATGATAATGTGCCCTTCGATTGGGTCGAAGAAGAGCAAGTCTGCTTCAATTCTCCAGCTTCGATCGAGGCACTATCTACATTCAAAGCAATCTGTTTCGATTCTCAATTTGATTAGACACTAGCTACCTTCGAAGCAATCTGCTTCGATTCTCAATTTGATTAGACACTACCTACCTTCAAAGCAATCTGCTTCGATTCTCAATTCGATTAGACACTGGCTTCCTTCGACCTACATGCTTCGAATGGTTAAAAGACTCCCTCCGAGCACTCTTCAATCCACAAGCTTCGATGGGGGTAGTGTGCTTGCTTCGATCCAGGCTTCGACATGGGCAATGACTCCCTTCAAGCAGCTTCCTTCGAGCATGCTTCGACTAAGGCAAAAGTTTCCTTTGACGCAAGCTTGCTTCAATTTCATTCTGGCATCTGATTCAAGAACAAATCTCATAACTTTATCTTCTAAATATCACTTTTCAGGCTATGTTGCTTCCAAATCTTTACATAATCAGAGGTTTACACACATAACCAAAGCTTTATCCATTAGGATATTACTATTTTTGGACGAAATGACGAAAAGCTATGTTATCTATTTTCATAAAGATTACTTTAATCACAAAGTCAGCTCCTTGAGCCCCCAAAATTTATTTTGTCTGAGCACAAGCAAAGTCAAAATCAGAAGCAACATGACCATGCTTGTACTTATTTTTCACTTATCAAGTCACCTAGCCAAAACAGTACAGCAGAAAGATCCTTTGTGTAAAACATCTCAACATTTTCATAAAAATATGCAAGTCCATTGTATATCAGTAAAAAAAGGAGAAGGAGGGAAGTTTGCAAAAAAATATAGAGTCAGAAACAGGAAACTAAAATTCTAACTCCACTCTCAAACACAAAATCATCAAACACTCTTAAACACAAAATCATCAAACACTCTTCAAACTTGCTTGCCCTTTCATTTTTTCAAAGAAACGGAAACTTAAAACTTGACTTGAGTTGGAGGCTTTAACTATCTTCCAAACGAAGCAGGTTTAATTCACTCATCATCTAACCGTTCCTGGAAATTGCATCAAAGTCCCTTCAAAGTTTCACCCCAAGAGGTAATTTTTCTTTGAACTTAGAACTCTTCATTCAAGCATCCTTTGAAAATGTAGATATCATGCTGCTCACAGTTTTCGATTATCATTGCATGTATAGTTAGTTTTCATTTTTGATACTGAACAAAATCCATGCTGACATTTGATTCCCTAGCTTTTGAAATATGTATGCTTCGATTCACATCCAAGTTCTTAGACAAATTTAATGTTCATGTTTTGTGTTTCGATTTGTGTTTAATTGTTAGTTTCGTTTTGATGTCTTCACTGTTTGTTTCGATTGAGAAAATGAGTGGTTAGGAGCCTGACCATCGAAGCATCATGGTCTTCGAAGCTTGATATTTCGACATCCAGGAACGAGTTCATTCTATATTCCATCAAAGTGATCCCATGAATGGATGAAGCATGCTACCCCCAGTGGTACAAATAACATGCACTAAGGCTTATCACATCGAAGGGTCCTGGGTTCGAAACTCCCAGCCAGACCCTTTTCATATTTTCTCACTTTATTTTGTTTGCAGGAAACAGGTTAGGATCTCCTTCATACTAACTAGCAAACAGACTCCCTTGGGTCCAAATACAAAAACTATTTTTTTGAACACAAAAACATCCCAAATTCAACTTTTCTCCCCTCTTGACTCATTTTATTTATTGTATTATTTTTTATTGTTATCATTAATATCTTTTTTTAATTAATATAAAAATACATAAAAACATTTCCCTTTTAAAATTAAATTAGTTTAATTTTATTTTGTTAACTAATTATTTCTGTTTAGTTTACTAGGATAAAAATATTTTCAAAAAATAAAACAAAACAAGTCCTTTCATTTTCTCCATTTTACCTTGTACATTTATTCAAATTCAATATGGTTGTAATAGATAATTAGGATTTAATTTCTTATAATTCCCACTTGTAAATTTGTACACCTCATCCCCAAATGATGTAATATCATAGTAAATTTACTTTCCGCAATTTACCGCTTTCATATAAATACTAGTAAATTAGGGCGTGCGTGGCAAGATAAAAAAATCAACCTTAGAAAACACTAGTTCAAAGATAAATCAAGCATGAAATACAAACACTTGCATATTTGCACCTCTAGGGTAATCTCACTTGTTGCCTCGGAAAATAGTCGTGTCCCTTGAATATGGGCATTTTAGAAAAGACCCTCGATAAAAGATCGTAGTCCCTCGATGACTCTCTATGTTGCCTTCGGTAAACGATCTAGTCCCTAAACGACATTGCTAAAACGTCCCATAGGTTGCCTTCTATGACTATACAAACGTCCTACACCCATCCCTTCACATCCAACGATGGGGCTTCTTACCAAATCAATGGTAAGATAGCAACATATAAAGAAGGAGGAAAAGAACATTAGACCTTTTGAGTAGGTAGTATGCTCCTAGTTTCTCGCTTGCTCACAACAAAAATATTTTATACACCCACACTTTCATTTTAAAACATTTTTAAAATACAAAGCTTTTTGTATGCGTTCTTATAGAGACAAGAACCATTACAAAGACACTTTTCAAAATCACTTTCAAAAAACAAATTCCATAAACACTTCTTTGAACTATTTTCCAAACAACACTTTGTACGCGTTCTTATAGAGACAAGAACCATTACAAACGCGTTTTAAAAATACTTTCAAAACCCACACCACAAGCACATTTTCAAACAAAAGCAAGTGATCTAGCAAGCAACTAAGAGCCCATAGGTAACTACAGATGAAAAGGGTGCTAATACCTTCCCTTTTCATAACCTACCCCGAACTCAAGAAATAATCTCGAAAGGTCTTTCCCGTTCTTTTCAACCTTTCCTTATTGGATAAAAGAAAAGTCAGTTCTCCCACCATTTTACAGAACTGACGAGTCTGCCGGGGAGTTCTTAAAAGTGGGGTTAACTTAGGGCTAGATCACTTTTACTTGCTTTTCTTTGTTTGACTTGTTTTCTTTATATTATGGTTCTTTGTTTGGGCTTGTTTTGATCCTCTACCCGGATCTGGGACACCTTTTAGGTAAGTAGCAATGAGTTATGGAAATTGTGCGAGGTATACCGACATGGTCTAAGCAATAGCTACGTTAGTGTGACACATTTGTTGGTATCAGTAGCCCTTGAGTAGTTAAGGAGAATACGGGGTCGCTGTGTGGTGTCATAAAGCACTAACTGACTTTAGAACCTTTACTTGAACAACTTGGCCTCTAGGAAGTAGTGAGGTAGCCGGATTTGGTGCAGTCCGAAGTTGGTTGATACTCGATACTACGCTTATTGAGATCGTACTATCGGGATATTTTGGTCGCCATTAAAGAGGCTTGCACTGAAACAATGCCCGATGAAGAAAGATCAGTGATATTGAGATCCCCTAGAACCCGATTACTTTCTAGGACATGTTGAACCAACTAAACTTCAAGAGGGTACTTACCTATGAACCTCATACAAGCCTAAACTTAAGGACTTGTTTTCTTTGTGTATATATGCTTACTTGTACATAACATCATGGCATCATACCATTGCATTTGCACTAACCATTTCAAGGACTTTTTGGGATTTATCTTTGTTCTGTTTTGTAGGACATGGCTTCCATCCGCAGGAATACTATCCAAGTCAATCTCGTAAGAATTCCTTCTCAACTCAAAGAGTTAGCATCGAGGGTTACTGAGAGTTCTTCATTCACCGAAAGACACGGCCGACTCCTCAACTTGGTTACCTCAAGCATTGACGAAGACATGATGAAGGTGCTTTTCCAGTTCTTCGACCCTTTACACCATTGCTTTACCTTTCCTGATTACAAGCTTGTACCTACTATGGAATAATTATCTCAACTATTGAGGATTCTTATTCTCAATCAACTACCTTTCAATGGTATTGAAAGAGACCTGAGCCCTGAAGAGATTGCCAGAGCTCTTCACTTGCAATAATCCGATGTTACGGATAATTGGGTAACAGGAAGTGGTGTCAAAGGGTTCTTAGCCAAGTTCCTATTGGAGAAAGCTCAAGATTGTTGGAACACTCTGGATTTACAAGCTTTTGAAGAAATATTGGCCCTTCTCATCTATGGGATGGTATTATTTCCAAATCCTGACCAACTTATAAATGTGGATGATGTCAAAATCTTCATATCTCACAATCCAGTGCCTACTTTGTTGGGAGATATCCTGCATTCTCTCCACTCTCGCACCATGAAGAGAAGAGGAGCCCTTATGTGTTGCACCCCTCTATTGGCTAGGTGGTTTGTTTCGCACCTCCCCTGATCTATGGTGAAGAACGAGCAAGGTTTGAGGTTGTCCAATAGGTTGATGTCACTCAGACATTCAGATATTCACTAGTGTTCTCGATCCTTGGAGAACATTACTATCATCGACCATTGTGGGGAATTCCCTAATGTCCCTTTGCTTGGCATTAGCGGAGTTGTCACTTACAACCCTTGCTTAGCTTTGAGACAATTTGGGTATGCCCGAAGAGATGGTCCTCATGATATGCTCATCCAAGGAGTGGTGTTCGACTATGAGAGCAACGATCAAGGCTATCGTTAGAGGTTTGTACGAGTTTGGAGGATGGTAAACAAAGTAGATAGCAAGACACTGGGACACAATAATTCTATTCCCCTTGAGCCTTACCTTAGGTGGGTACGAGCTCATGCTCAGAAGCTCGTAATGCCTTACCCCTCCATCCTACCTGTTATCGTGGATCCTGTTGCTGAAGGAGATTTCCCGTATACTGTCCTCTATCCTAACATGCCTACTTCTCTTGAAGACTTGCAAAAGGGTTGGATTCAGCTAAAGGAAGAACGAGACACATTCGAAGCTCAGTTTTACGCAAGCGAGAAAAGGGTTTTGGAGCTTACAAGGCAACTTCATGAAGAACAAATCTTGAACACCTACACTGCACCAAATAAGACGCGTTCAACCTTTTTGTCTTAGGAATTTATTTTGTAAGCCCAAGAGGCACGTTGTAACAATTTTGAACTGATTAATGCAATTTGAAGTTTGTTCATTCTTTGTCTAGAAAAATTTAAATCTTATAAATCCTTGAAATCATCTGCATACACATTTTTCATGCATCATAACATAAACAGGTTATCCCCGACAGGTTTCCTTATCTTTCTACTGTTTATTTCAGTAAGATGGATATCGAGAAAACAGTGAAGGACCTACAAGCACAAAATTCCCAGTTTCAAGAGACTCTGCTGACCCTGGCCAAGGGGCAACAAGAGTTGATGACGTTGCTGGCATCCAAAAAGAAACCAAAAAGGAAAACCCTAGTCAACATGGGTAAAAGATTCAGAGAGCCAATCCGCCAGATGCCGGTAGTGGAAGATTCGTCCGAGGAAGACGAAAATGAAGCTGAAGAAGCAAGGAGCACCCGAGATGGGTGTGTCAATGATCGAGTGTTTGATGATGAAGACTATTTTGACAAGAAATATCCTCACGCCGACGATAAGTTTAAGCAACTAGAGGATAGACTGAAGGCCGTTGAGATTCAAGCCGTTCCTGGTTTGGATTTTGATGATTTGGGTTTAATATCTGGGGTTGTCATTCCCCATAAATTCAAGATACCAGTCTTTGTTAAATATGACAGGGTTTCCTGCCCAAAGCTTCATCTGAAGTCTTACGTGCGCAAAATACAACCACACACCACCGACAAGAAACTCTGGGTCTACTTCTTTCAAGAAATCTTGGCTAGGACTCAACTAGAGTGGTTTTACCAATTGGAGGGTTCCTGTATCCATATCTGGGAAGACATAGCCACTGCTTTCTATCACCAATACCAATACAATGCCGACCTGGAGCCAACTAGAGTTCAACTGCAAGATATGACGATGGTTAAAAACGAGGGGTTCAACGCCCAAAAGTGGAGGGATCTAGCCAGTAGGGTCCAACCACCGTTAACTAACAGGGAACATATTGATATGTTTATGGCTACGTTATCTGGTCCATTTTTAAACTTAGTGGTTGGGTGTTCTTCGTCCGGTTTCACCGAGCTGATCCTAACCGGTGAGAGGGTCGAAAGTGGTATCAAGAGCGGGAAAATCCCCATGGCATATACTTCGACCTCCAACCCCGTAAAGAAACCCTTCACCGGGAAGAAAGAAACTAATTCTATGTATGGGGCAAGGGTTCATACCAATAAGGATAACCGTCCATCCGTTGATTCTATTCTGATCTCCAACCCTACTCCTATTCAAAGACAATCTTCCAATCATCAACGATTTGAGGCTCCACGAAGACAATTCACAAGGATAGGCATGTCACTATCCCAAGCCTTACAACACCTATTAAAGGCCAACTTGGTGACACTGCATGATCCTCCGTCCAATCCGAACACTTCCACACCTAAATACAATCCGAATACCAAGTGTGCATATCATTCAAATAGTCCCAGGAATGAGATCGATCAATGTTGGGTGCTGAAGATCAAAATTCAAGATCTAATAGACAACAAGACAATCAAATTTGATCCGCCTACAATTCCCAATGTGATAATGGCACCAATGCCATACTATGGCAAATGTGTCAATGCAATTGAAGACACTATTTTTGTTTCCTCCGTCAAAGACTTAACTACTCCGTTAACCATTGTCAAAAAGAATTTACTGAGAGTTGGGGTTTTCCCTGGCTGTTTGAAGGACTGTGATTGCTGTGCCAAACAAATTAATGGATGCGAATGGCTGAAGGAAGGTATTCAACGCCTGATGAATAGTCATGAGATCCTATTTGAGAGGACTCTGTCCACCAAAAGTTTTACCAATAAGATTGAAGACCTCTCCATCATAACAATTTCAAACAGGCCTTTTAGGATCTCCTCAAAGGGTTCTATCAAGATTTCGAATGAATCGACTGTTGCTCCTCTGATAATTACTGCCCCTGGGCCAATTCCGTACTCTCCCAACAAAGTAGTGCCTTGGAACTACGGTGCCTAAGTGTTTTACTATGGAATAAAGCAAGATTCTTGGATTGAATAAAGTAAGGCTGATGACATTGCTAATGTTACTGGCTCTAGTAAGGTGACCAGAACTGGGAGAATATTTTCACCCAACATTTCACCCCTAAATGCTATAACGACACCTGCCCACATCACCGCTGAGAAGCCCAGTTGTTTTATCCCAAAATTTTCCCTCTCATTTTATTCAAAACATACTCCTAGAGGTCCTCAACTTGCCCAAGGATGCCTAAGGATTGACCAGACAAATCCTCCTCCTAGGACAATGAGCCTCAAACTAGGGTTTCACTCCTCATCAAGATGTTTAAGTTCCAAGAGCTCTAAATGGCTTCCATTGCCCTAATATGTTCTCAAGATCATCTATGCCAAGTTTCATGCCTTGCACTACAAGTTTGCTCAGTCAACTGCTCAGATGCTTGAAAATCAACTATGTTAGGTCAAAAGTCAACTATGACCCACATACAGTCAAACTTCAAGATTTTTGATCAACATCAATATTTTGAAGTATTATCCATCATTTGATCAAGGTTTGATCATGACTCCTCAAGGAATGCCCCTAATTCATCAAAACTCAAAAGTTGCTAAATTAGGGTTTCTATAGGGAAAGTTACCAAACTTTGACCAGGCATAACTTTCTCATAATTTATCATAAATTTCTCATCCAAGGCTCATTTTGAAGAGAATCCAATTCCCTACAATTCATCTTCACCCCTCAAGTTCAATAAATTCACTCATAAAAAGATATAAATTCAGACATTATAGGTGATTTCAAAGAGTTAACAAAAAACACTTTTTTGGTCAAAGCTTCTTACATGAACATGGAAGATCCAATTGATATGAAACCAAAGAGGTTGTTTAGAGGACATCCTAAGATTTCCAAAAAGTCCAAGAACACCTTCTTAGGGTTAAAATTGAGGTAGATATGTATTGTCAAAGTTTACTAATTTTTGGAAATGTGCATGAAGTCAACCTTGATCAAAATGACTCTTTTTTCCAAATAGGCCCATGTTTTCTTGTTTGAAACTTGTTCATAAGATGGCCCACGACCCCTGAGCTTATCCACCTATTATTTTATTATTTTTATTATTAATTTTGATTTTTTATCCATTTAAATCAAAATAAATCAATTTAAATAGTAGAATAATGAAATAAAATCCAAGATTTGATTTTATGAGCATATTATGAGTCAATGATTAGCTAGAAAATCATACAAATCGTGCAAAAGCTAATTGATTGGAAAAGATATTAATTTGGTCTCTTTTAGAAACAAATCATACAAGGCAAAGAATGAAATCAAATCCCCATAATTTGCAATGATATGATCAGTTTTTGTTGACCTAAATCATTCTATCATATATACATAACATTCCAAAAGCATAAGAAGACGAATTGGGTCGTGCAAATGAAAAACCAAAAACTTAATTTCTTGTCAAAAAGTGTAGAACATATTCTCTTCCATAGACCAATTCAAGCAATTTCAAAGCCAGTAATCTATTCCTGGGCGTGTTCTGAAACTATCCTAATCATCCTCAAGGCCAAAAACATCAAGAATTGTGCCCTTACAGTACCAACATTTAAATATTTTTCTCAAACTCGAATTTATTAATTTACCCAATATAAACTTGTTTTGATCACATATCCACGCTTGTTATCATATTTGCATTGTTTCTGGATAGTTTAATCTGAGTTCAAGTACAGGAATGACACGACACCATTGTTAGGGTTTTAAGGTCCCAAATTGGGGACTCTCCGTAGAGGCGAAATTAGACCAAATTATGGGTACCAATGAACTTAGGGTATGACTTACAATTGATCTATGCCTTTGGTTTTGATTTATCTTGCTTGTATTATATTTTTGAATCTTGCAGGGATATAGCTACGGACAAAAACTGTCTCTATAATCTTTAGTGACAGTTTTGTCCGTAGGTAGAAGCTGATACCTAAAACGACAGTTCTGAGGAGGAAGGTGATCACGTGGCTGACTCCCATTGGCCAGTTTGGATCTTGGCATTTTTTCTGGGCATAATGCGCTTTGTTTCCATTATATGTTATTTGTTTTATTACATGAACAAACGGTCCAGCTAGCGCAGATGGTTGAGGAGCATGCCTGTGAAGCATATGTCCTGGGTTCGATCCCAGGCGTGTGCTTCTATTATTTTTTCTAATATTTGATTGCAGATCTGGTGTTATCCTACCAAGCTTGGTTACCACACACCACAACACCTCATCATTGGATCATCTCCATCCCAGATCTAACGCCTCAAGCATGCAGGCGCGTGGTGGACCTTCTTGGCCAGCGTCTCATTGGAGAAAACGTCAGTCTTGAGCCAGCTATGCTGGGCCTGGAAATTTCAAGCGCTGCACCCCCCAAATTACTCAACAACATCAGGCCCAATTTATTTCTTTTTTTAATTTCTTTGGTTTTAATTATTTTTAATTATTTTTACAAAACAAAATCATTTTTTATTAAATAAAAAAAATCACAAAAATAGAATTAGGTTTTTAATAACTAAAATTAATTTTTGAAAATTAATTATTTTAATTATTTCAACATTGATTATTTTGTTAAATAAAATTAATTAGAAAATTAGGTTTAACTTGCAAATTTCAACTATTTTTCTCAATAAAAAATTCAAAAATATTTCCTTTAATTAATTAGATTCATTAGGATATTTAATTCCCGTGTTCCTCCTCGCGCGCGTTTTATTTATTTATTTTTCCAATTATTGTAACTGCCAAGGGTTGTAATAGTTTTTTTAATTAGGTTTTATTACTGTTTTACTTATTATTTTTCCTCTATTTTTGCTATGTAACCCCCTCCCCAAGGATTTATAATAGCGTAGATTTACTTTTCCGCTTTTAATTTCCGCAACTATAAACTGTCTAGATGTATGGATAATAGGCTTGCATGCAAAAGACAAATGGAATTAAAACAGTAAAAAACCCTAATTATGCAAAGATAATCAATTGAAATCAAACACTTGCACATGCTCACTCCTAGGGTTTATCCCACTTCAGTTGCCTTCGGTAAACAGTCATGAAGCATAGGGAATTTTAATGGTTGCCCTCTAGTCCCAAAAGATAAAAATGACCCATTCGAATGTTGCGTCGGAAAGATCTTTAAGACTCTAGGGTAATTACTAAGGTTCCCTAACCATTACTTTTGTGACCGCAATTGTCCCTTCGAATGTCCCTTAAACTCCAACGATGGGGCTATCTACTCCTTAATAGTAGGATAACACTGTCTAAAGGAAATGAGAAAACGAACAATCTTTTTCGAGTAGGTAGAAACTCTTAAGTACTTGCTCCAAATAATAAAAACTCTTTTACACAAACACTTTCAAAACAGTTTTCAAAAAACATCTTCGTCACACTCTTGAGGACAAATACAAGGGTTACCACGAAGTTAAACAAAAATTTTCAAAACAAACGCAAGCAATTTCAAAATGAGCAAGTACCTAAGAGCCCGTGGAAAACTACAGATAGAAAGGGTGCTAACACCCTCCCTTTCTATAATCTACCCCCCGTACGCAGAAACATCTCGAAAAAGGTTTTTTCTATTCTTTTCCCTTTTCCTTTGTTGGATGAAATAAAATTCGATGGCGACTCTTGCTTACCGCGACATTTGCAAACAAAAAATGCAAACCAGTATAACAGTCGGTTCTGCCACCGTATCACACAACTGGCGACTCTGCTGGGGAGAAAACTATAAAGTGGGGTTCACCTTAGGATTTAGGTCATTGTTAATTGCTTCTTTGGTTTGTGTTGTTTGATTTATTTTTAAGGGTATCTGTTTGGGTTATTTGGATCCTAAACGCGGATCGGGGGAATTCCTTTTAGGTAAGTAGCAATAAACTGCGAGGGAGCTGTGTAGGGTATACCAACATGGTTGAAACGATAGCTACATTGATGCGATACTTGGTGTGTACCGGTAGCCTTTTAGTAATCAAGGAGAATATGGGGCCGCTGCGTGGTATCATAAAGCATCAGCTGACCTTTGCACCTTAATTGACCAACTTGGCTTTTAGGACTTAGTGAGATAACCGTCTTTGGTGTAAACCCAAAGTCGGTTCATACTTGATGCTACTTTCATTGAGGTTTGACTTTCGAGTTTTGTTTGGTGGAAAGTCAATTGTCTATCAGAACGAAATTTGGGGGAAAGATCGGTGATATTGAGATCCCTTAGAACCCGGTTACTATACTTAGGACATGTTGAACTAATCCAACTTCAAGAGGGTATACCTTAAAATCCATGCAAGCCTTAAACCTAAGGTCTTTGTGTGATTTGCCTGTGTTTTCTATATCTGCTATATCTGAGCGTAATCATGACATCATAACATATCATATCATACTAACCATTTCAAGGATTATTAGGGTTTACTTTTGTCTTGTTTTGTAGGACATGGCCCTCGCCCACAAATTCACTATCCAAGTCAGTCTGGTAAAGGTACCTCCTCAGCTTAAGGAATTGGTGTCAAGGGTTCCTGAAAGCTCTCCCTTCACTGAAAGACATGGTCGACTTCTCAGCTTGGTCACCTCAAATCCTGATGAAGAAATGCTAAAAGTGCTCTTCCAGTTCCTTGACCCTCTACATCACTGCTTCACTTTTCCAGATTATCGGTTAGTGCCTACTATGGAGGAGTTTTCTCAGTTTCTAGGGGTGCCTATCCTTAACAAGTTACCTTTCAATGATATGGAAAGAGACCATAAACATGAAGATATAGCTAAAGCTCTGTCCTTACAGCGGTCTGACGTAGTAGCAAATTTGGAAAGCAGGAGAGGTGTCAAGGGTTTTTTGGCTAAGTTCTTGAAGAGGTATTAGCCCTTCTCATCTATGGGTTTTTTGGGATACCCTGGACTTACAAGCTTTTGAAGAGGTATTAGCCCTTCTCATCTATGGGTTGGTACTGTTCCCTAATCCAGACCAGCTCATAGACGTGAGTACGGTTAAGGTTTTCTTGTCGTGCAATCCGGTACCTAATTTGCTTGGAGATATCCTACATTCTCTGCATACTCGCACTCTAAAGAGAAGAGGGACCCTTCTGTGTTGCACTCCTCTTTTGGATAGGTGGTTTATTTTGCACCTACCCCGATCCATCCTGAAGAATGAACAGGGTTCGAGGTGGTCTCATAGGCTAATGACTCTTACACATTCGAGTATTCATTGGTGTCCTCGATCCTCGGAGAATGTTACCATCATTGATCGATGCGGAGAATTCCCTAATGTCCATCTCTTAGGAATTAGGGGAGGAATCACTTACAAACCTTGTTTAGCATTGCGACAGTTTGGATATGCAAGAAGGGATGGTCCTCATGACGCACTTATCCAAGGAATCATGTTCGACTACGAGAATGATGCTCAGGGTTACCATAAAAAGTTCATGCGAGCTTAGGGAATGGTACATAGAGTTGATAGCAAGACACTGGGGCACACGAACTCAATCCCTCTTGAGCCTTATCTCAAATGGGTGTGAGCCCATGCTCAAAGCCTTATGATGCCTTACCCCGCTGTCCTACCAACGATTGTGGAACCGGTTGCTGAAGGAGACACTTCTTATCTTGTTCTCCATCCTGACATGCCAACTAATCACGAGGAATTACAAAAATCCTGGGTTAAACTCAAAGAGGAGTGGGATACATTTGAAACTCAATTCTACGCCAGCAAGAAGAAGGTCCTGGAACTCACTAGGCTACTTCATGAAGAGAGGAATATAAACGCCTACATTGCACCAAAGAGGATGCGCTCCTGGGAGACTTAGTTTTCTTTTTTGCTTTAAGTTCGGTTTTGTTGTAAGCCTAAAAGGGACCCTTTGTAACAATTCAAACTTATTAATACAATTAACATGTGTTTATTTTGGTTAATCAAATTTGAGCCTTTAAGAGTCCTTGAAATAATTGCATACGCATATCATCCATGACATTGCATAAACAGGTTTCATAACAGGTTTCTCATCTCTTGCGCTGTGTATTTCAGCAAAAATGTCTTATGAACAAAGTATCAAGGACCTCAAGGCACAAATTGCCCAATTTCAGCAAATATTCGTAGCCTTGGCTAAAGGGCAGGAAGATCTGAAGGCCCTTATTCTAAAAGATAAAAAGAAGAAGAAGAAGAAGACCGTTGGGGTCCTGAATCTGGGCAGAAGATTTAGGGGATCGTTGAAGAAAACGGTTGATCTGACCTCTTCATACAAAGAAGAGGAGAATCAAGAGGGTGAAACAAGGGAGGAAGACCCTAGTCCAAGAGTTTCTGAGAATGAATCTGACTACAATGATGAACTATATCCTCCCACTGAGGATAGATACAAACAGTTAGAGGATCGTCTGAGTGCAATGGAGATCTAAAGAGTTCCCGGATTGGATTTGAAAGAGTTAGGTCTGGTTCCTGGAGTGGTCATCCCACCAAAATTCAAGGTCCCCACATTCTCTAAGTACGATGGTGTCTCCTGTCCTAAGTTGCATTTAAGATCCTATGTCAGAAAGATCTAGCCTCACACTGCTGACCGGAAGTTATGGGTCCATTTCTTCCAAGAAAGTTTGGCCGGCACTCAACTGGATTGGTTCTATCAATTGGAAAGAACCAACATCCATACCTGGGAAGACTTGGCTACTTCTTTCTACAAGCAGTACCAATACAATGCTGACCTGGCACCAACTCGAGTGCAACTACAGAATATGTCCATGGGCTCGAAAGAAGGGTTCAAGGTATATGCACAAATATGGAGGGATCTAGCTGGCAGAGTACAACCTCCTCTGACTGATCGTGAAATGGTAGACATGTTCATGGGCACTCGGATAGGACCATTCTTCAATTTGCTAATTGGGAGTTCCTCATCCGGGTTCACAGAGATGGTTCTGACAGGAGAGAGGATCGAAAATGGTATCAAGAGTGGGAAGATCCCGATGTCTGCATCTTCCAGTGCTGAGAAGAAGTCATTTGGTGGTAAGAGGGAAGCCAATGTTGTGCATGTCCAGAAGGGGCGTATTAAGGCAGACTGCCACCAATCTGTGGGGGCAGTGCTGATCTCTAATTCGGCACGTGTACAACGACCACCATAATGGAAAAATCAGCCAAGGGTAGAAAGATCTCAAAGGCAGTTCACCCAAATCAACATGCCATTGTCACAAGCATTGCAACACATGTTGAAGATGAATCTGATTACGGTGATAAACCCTCATCCAAACCCTAAGACTTCCTCTCCTAGCTACAATCCAGATGCAAGGTGTGCTTATCATTCTGGAAGCCCAGGGTACGATACTAACGATTGTTAGGCACTGAAATACAAGATTCAGAATATGATTAACGCCAAGAAGATCGAATTCGACCCTCCTAAGACTCCCAACATGATCACTGCTCCCTTGCCAAAACATGGCTAGGATTGAAATCATTTTTGTTCATTTGAATTCTCAAGTTGTATTTTCTTTGTTTATTCGAACAATTATTGTCATGTCAAAACTTTGTTATTTCATTAATGCATTACACATGTTTGTCTTGAATTAATTTGTTTTCACTATGCTTAAACTTCTTTATACTTCCTTTTCGTGATATTCAACTCTCGATTAAAAAACTCTAAGCCTTTAGAGGGAGGATGACGAAAACGACACCATAATCTCTACAGTATGATTTTGAACAGACCCCGCTAACGATGTACAGGCGTTGTTTCAAATCCCAAACAGTGGAGTTATAAGGAAGATAATCCCTAGTCAACCCCTTTGAGCCAAAGAAGTAGGAGTTTTTCTTTCACACAAATTAAAACCCTTAATCACAACCTGGGGTAGGGTAGTTTTCTCAGTTAATTCAGGTGCGCATTCAGTCACAATCTTCCGCTTCGTACACAATGAATGGTATCAAAGACGTCCTTCCAAAACAAAAGACGGCGATGGTTCCGTATAATCGTCAAAACAGACAGTCATCATTTCTCAAAATAAAAGCCCGTTAAATCAAAACCTATGAAGGAGACTTAAGGAAAAACTGGGGCATCCCGCTGACTGTAATCACAAAAGAAACAGTTCAGGCAAAAGTCAAGGATAGTAAAATCAAAAAAGAAAGAGGTCCTACAAATCCTCAACAGAAAAAAGATTACAAAAATGGCTGCTTATTCAAAATAAACTTTAAGTATCCAAACCATCACCGGAACATCAAGGACAATACTCCAGAACCTAATTGGGATTCTAAACACGCAATTAACTGAGCATAGGACTGAAGGACATCACGAGGAACAGGTGGGTACAAATAAATTTTGAGCCTTTATCCTTTATTTCTTAAACCGTGAAGCATGCCACGTTATAACCCTTAAAAGTCCTAGCTGAAGCATGAGTTAGTTTGAGAGCATACTGTTACAAAGGTATCCTGACTCCTGTAGGACTTGTTACGAATCCTGAGTTGATATCACATTCTTGCAAATTTTGTTTTACTACACAAAACACATTTAAAATAAAAATTCATGACAAACATGAGTTTTGCATTCTTTAAATGACATTGTTTGCATATGACTAATTGTTTGACAACAGAGAAATCCGCACAATGGATATTTAATGAACACACATCCTCTCAATGGACAAAATCATCGCAGTGGGAAAGACACTTCCAATAACAGGTCTTCCATAAGCAAGGGGCATGACATGATGTCTAATACACCTGGGGCAGTCTCTCCAAAAGGGCCAAATAACCAGGGGCATATCTCCATCTGAATCACTTAGGGAATTACACACGCATTCCAACAACGAATCATGTGCCATCAATAAAACATTTTTGACAGTACTATAACACAACACTAGGGACAGTGACAACTCCCCACTTAGTAGAGTCAAATAAAGCTTTGACATCGGCTTCCCCAAACAGGAGTTACTTTCCCCAGCAAAGTTCCTTCAGAGAGCTGACATCTATATTCCCCAGCCGAATTTTATAATCGCAAGCGGTTCATAAAGTTGTCTCCCAAGAAGAGTTTATTTCCCTGAATGCGGAAGCTCAACCCCCAACAGAGATACTCCCTCAAACATAGATATTCCCCCGCAAATCTATTCTCCAGCAGAGTCTCTCCCCAATAAAATATTCACAAACAATCATCTCTGTTCGTCATCCCCAGCGGAAGTAGAAGAACCACTTTTTCTACGACGGCCAGGAAGTCAATTTCAAGTACTCTCCAGTAGCTGTCAGGGATTTATTTTCCCAGACTCAGATATGTCACAAATAGCATTTCATGTTCATACATCATGACGTGCGCACACATATTGCATACATCATAACCTCATTTATTTTGAGAACATCATCATACAATGCATTTCATGCATCACATATAATTAATCATGTACCTTTCCAGGAAAGAGGGTTATCATCAACAATTTCCAGCAAGTCCAAGATTAGCTCCTGAAACTAAATAGAGTAATTATCTGCGCGACCAAATGCAGCTTTACACGGGTTCGTCACAAAGTAATCTTACACGGGTCTCTCCTAAATGCAGCTTCACACGAGTTTATCCTGAAAAATATTACACGGTCCCTTCTCTTACATTTCCAAATAAAGTTTCACGCGAACTCATCACGAAGTAACACTACAATCCAGGCTCCTTCCCATATCCCTACACGGACTTAGCCCGAAGTAACCTTACCCAGGTTCCTCCTGAAGTTTTACACGAACTTATCCCGAAGTAACCTTAGCAAGGTTCCTCCTGAAGTTTTACACAAACTTATCCCGAAGTAACCTTACCCAGGTTCCTTTTAAAGTTTTACAAGAATTTATCCCGAAGTGACCTTACCCAGGTTCCTTCCGAAGTTTTACCCAAACTCCTTACGAAGCAACCTTACCCAGGTTCCTGCTTGGTTCAGATGCAGTTTTACCTAAACTCCTCATAAAGAAATCTTACCCAGGTTCCTTCTCGGTTCAGATACCGTTTTACCCAAACTCATCACGAAGCAACCTTACCCAGGTTCCTTCTCATAGCCCTACTATCCAAGCTCTCATATCGAAGTAACCCTATTATCCAGATTCCTTCCCATAAGCCCTACTATCCAGGCTCTCATCTCAAAGTAACCCTACTATCCAGGTTCCTTCCCATAAGCCCTACTATCCAGGCTTTCATTTCGAAGCAACCATACTATCCAGGTTCCTTCCCATAAGCCCTACTATCCGAGATTTCATTTTGAAGCAACCTTATTATCCAGGTTCCTTCCTATAAGCCCTACTATCCAGGCTTTCATTTCGAAGCAACCCTACTATCCAGGTTCCTTCCCATAAACCCTACTATCCAGGGTCTCATCTCGAAGTAACCCTACTATCCAGGTTCCTTCCCATAAGCTCTACTATCCAGGCTTTCATTTTGAAGCAACCCTACGACCCAGGTTCCTTCTCTCTTATCTTCAGATAACAGTTTACAACACTGTAAGACCTGGACCCGACCAGATGCGGTCGATTTCACATTTCCCCAGTAAGTCGTTGTGCAGCATGGACCCTGACCAGACATGCAGTTTACTTCCACCTCCTCAATCAAGAGTTAATTCCTCAGTAGAGTAGAGGACAACCGAAGCTCCTAGCCTGTATTTCCCAAGACATAAATCAACATTCCCCGGTGAAGTTCTCATCAACGACAGTTACAGGAATTCTCGCAAAGGAATCTCTTATGCGACCGATATCTTTTCTGGATGGCATCTTTAAGCCCATCTCCGATGACTCTCCATCTCCTTCCAAATGGCATCTGTAAGCCCATTCCCGATATTATCGACTGACACTCACTTCATGCAAATGCAAATTTTTGGGCACTCTAGTGTTCAATCATCTTCACCCTCAGATCACAAAAGGCAGACAAGCCAATCTACATCCTCAGGTCTAAGAAGATTGAACATGGGCAGCTGTTGTAGCCCAAAATTTTCCCTCTCATTTTATTCAAAACATACTCCTAGAGGTCCTCAACTTGCCCAAGGATGCCTAAGGATTGACCAGACAAATCCTCCTCCTAGGCAATGAGCCTCAAACTAGGGTTTCACTCCTCATCAAGATGTTTCGATTCCAAGAGCCCTAAATGGCTTCCATTGGCCTAATATGTTCTCAAGCTCATCTATGCCAAGTTTCATGCCTTGCACTACAAGTTTGCTCAGTCAACTGCTCAGATGCCTGAAAATCAACTATGTTAGGTCAAAAGTCAACAGTGACCCACATACAGTCAAACTTCAAGATTTTTGGTCAACATCAATATTTTGAAGTATTATCCATCATTTGATCAAAGGTTGATCATGACTCCTCAAGGAATGCCCCTAATTCATCAAAACTCAAAAGTTGCTAAATTAGGGTTTCTATAGGGAAAGTTAACCAAACTTTGACCAGGCATAACTTTCTCATACTTTATCAGATATTTCTCATCCAAGGCTCATTTTGAAGATAATCCAACTCCCTGCAATTCATCTTCAGCCCTCAAGTTCAAGAAATGCACTCATAAAAGATATAAATTTAGACATTATAGGTCATTTCAAAAAGTCAACAAAAAACACTTTTTGGGTCAAAGCTTCTTACATGAAAATGGAAGATCCAATTGAGATGAAACGAAATAGGTTGTTTAGAGGATATCCTAAGCTTTCCAAAAAGTCCAAGAACACGTTGTTAGGGTTAAAATTGAGGGAGATATGTATTGTCAAAGTTGACCAATTTTTGGAAATGTGCATGAAGTCAACATTGATCAAAATGACTTTTGTTTTTCCAAATAGGCCCATGTTTTCTTGTTTGAAACTTGTTCCTTAGATGGCCCACGACCCCTGAGCTTATCCACCTATTATTTTGTTATTTTTATTATTTATTTTGATTTTTTATCCATTTAAATCAAAATAAATCAATTTAAATAGTAGAATAATGAAATAAAATCCAAGATTTGATTTTATGAACATATTATGAATCAATGAACAGCTAGTAAATCATCCAAATCGTGCAAGAGCTAATTGATTGGAAAAGATCTTAATTTGGTCTATTTTAGAAACAAATCATACAAGTCAAAGAATGAAATCAAATCTCCATAATTTGCAAACTAAATCATTCTATCATATATACATAACATTCTAAAAGCATAAGAAGAAGGATTGGGTTGTGCGAACAAAAAAAACAAAAACTCAATTTCTTGTCAAAAAGTGTAGACCGGGTTCTCTTCCATAGACCAATTCAAGCAATTTCAAAGCCCGCAATCTATTCCTGGGCGTGTTCTGAAGCTATCCCAATCATCCTCAAGGCCAAAAATATCAAGAATCGTTCCCTTACAGTACCACAGTTTGCATATTTTTCTCAAACTCGAATTTTTTGATTTACCCATTATAAACTTGTTTTGATCACATATCCACGCTTGTTATCATATTTGTATTGTTTCTGGATGGTTTAATCTGAGTTCAAGTGCAGGAATGGCACGACGCCATTGTTAGGGTTTTAAGGTCCCAAATTTGGGACTCTCCGTAGAGGTGAAATTAGACCAAATTATGGGTACCAATGAACTCAGGGTATGATTTTTAATTGATCTGTGCCTTTGGTTTTGATTTATCTTGCTTGTATTATATTTTTGAATCTTGCAGGGTAATATCTACGGACAAAAACTGTCACTATAGCCTTTAGTGACGGTTTTGTCCGTAGGTAGAAGCTGATACCTAAAACGACAGTGCTGAGGAGGAAGGTGATCACGTGGCTGACTCCCACTGGCCGATTTGAATCTTGGCGCGTTTTCTGGGCACAATGCGCTTTGTTTCCATTATATGTTATTTGTTTTATTACATGAACAAAAGGTCCAGCTAGTGCAGATGGTTGAGGAGCGTTCCTGTGAAGCATATGTCCTGGGTTCGATCCCAGACGTGTGCTTCTATTATTTTTTCTAATATTTGATTGCAGATCTGGTATTATCCTGCCAAGCGTGTCTACCATACACCACAACACCTCATCATCGGATCATCTCTATCCCATATCTAATGCCTCAAGCATGCAGGCATGTGATGGACCTTCTTGGCCAGTGTCTCGCTGGAGCAAACGTTAGTCTTGGGCCAACTATGCTGGGCCTGGAAATTTCAAGCAATGCACCCCTCAGATTACTCAACAACATCAGGCCTAATTAATTTTTTTTAATTTATTTGGTTTTAATTATTTTTAATTATTTTTACAAAACAAAATCATTTTTTATTAAATAAAAAAAATCAAAAAAATATTATTAGGTTTTTTATAACTAAAATTAATTTTTGAAAATTAATTATTTTAATTATTTCAACATTGATTATTTTGTTAAATAAAATTAATTAGAAAATTAGGTTTAACTTGCAAATTTCAACTATTTTTATCAATAAAAAATACAAAAATATTTCCTTTAATTAATTAGATTCATTAGGATATTTAATTCCCGCTGTCCTCCTCGCGCGCGTTTTATTTATTTATTTTTCCAATTATTGTAACTGCCAAGGATTGTAATAGTTTTTTTAATTAGGTTTTATTACTGTTTTACTTATTATTTTCCCATATTTTGGCTATGTAACCCCCTCACCAAGGCTTTGTAATAGCGTAGATTTACTTTTCCGCTTTTAATTTCTACAACTATAAACTGTCTAGATGTATGGATAATAGGCTTGCATGAAAAAGACAAATGAAATTAAAACAGTAGAAAACCCTAATTGTGCAAAGATAATCAATTGAAATCAAACACTTGCACATGCTCACTCCTAGGGTTTATCCCACTTCGGTTGCCTTCGGTAAACGGTCATGAAGCATTGGGAATTTTAGTGGTCGGCCTCTAGTCCCAAAAGATAAAAAATGACCCATTCGAATGTTGCCTCGAAAAGATCTTTAAGACTCTAGGGTAATTACTAAGGTTCCCTAACCATTGCTTTTGTGACTGTAATTGTTCCTTTGAATGTCCCTTAAACTCCAACGATGGGGCTATCTACTCCTTAATAGTAGGATAACATTGTCTAAAGGAAACGAGAAAACGAACAATATTTTTCGAGTTGGTAGAAACTCTTAAGTACTTGCTGCAAACAATACAAACTATTTTACACAAACAATTTCAAAACAGTTTTCAAAAAACAACTTCGTCACACTCTTGAGGACAAATACAAGGGTTACCACGAAGTTAAACAAAAAAATTTCAAAACATACGCAAGCAATTCAAAATGAGCAAGTACCTAAGAGCCCGTGGAAAACTACGGATAGAAAGGGTGCTAACACATTCCATTTCTATAATCTACCCCCCATACTCAGAAACATCTCGAAAAAGGTTTTTTCTATGATTTTCCCCTTTCCTTTATAAGATGAAATAAAAGTCGATGGCGACTCTTTCTTACTGCGACATTTGCGAACAAAAAACCAAACTAGTATAACAGTCGGTTCTGCCACCGTATCACACCAGTGCTGACATTAGGGGTAAAAGAAAGTGGTTGAGCCTGCTAAGATAGAGGTGCCCACGAAGGACGTTTCTACTGAGGAGCCCTCCACTCAAGAAATGGATGAAATCTTGAAAATTATAAAGAGGAGTGATTACAAGATAGTGGAACAGCTGGGGCAAACCCTTTCCAAGATCTCCATGTTATCTTTTCTACTTTGTTCTGATGCTCATGCCCGAGCATTGATCAAATTCTTAAAGAAAGCTCATGTCCCTCATGAGACAACAACTGATCAGTTCGAAAATTGTGTGGCGAGCTTGACGGACGACAATGGATTGGGGTTCTATGATGCTGATCTGACATCACTTGGATGGAACCATAACAAAGCTTTGCACGTTTTTGTTAAATGTAAGGGGACTACCCTAGCACATGTTCTGGTTGACACTGGCTCTTCTTTAAGCATGCTACCCAAGGGCGCTTTGGACTGGTTATACTGTGAAGGACTGGTATTGAAGCCGAGTGATATCATTGTGAGGGCTTTCGATGGGTCCAAAAGGATGCTTCATGGAGAGGTGGATCTCCCAATTAAAGTGGGCTCACAGATTTTAAATTCTACTTTCTACATTATGGACATCCGTCCCACTTACTCCTGTTTGCTGGGTCTCCCTTGGATCCATGGAGCAGGGGCAGTAACATCTACCCTTCACCAAAAGCTAAAATACCCAGTCAAGGGGAGGATCTTCATTGTTTGTGCGGAGGAGGATATCATGGTAAGACATCTCAATTATTTCAAATATGTGGAGATGGATGGAGAATTTATAGAAACCCCGTGCCAGGATTTTGAAGTTGTTCCGCCTATGGTTGCTATTGCCAAAATTTATTCCGACATGCCCAAAGCTGATAAGGTCGTGCCAAGGATGGTTTCATTTAAGGATGCTCGTGCCGCAGTCGAAGATGGAAACTGTGCTACCTGGGGGAAACTCCCCGAGATCCCGTTCAAAGTAGATAAATGTGGGTTAGGTTTCACTATCAAGGTTCAGAAAGAGGTTAGGTGTGTTCGTGTGGGAAAGCCCCCTCTCCGTATTGGAAATCATGAAGTAAACGCTATGGAGGATTCTGATGATGAGTGTGCTTTCGAAGAATGGATATACCCTACTACGACAGAGCTCAATAATTGGCGCACAAAGGACTTCGTTCCCATCTCCTTCATTGAGGAGTAATTACTTGTTTATTTCTTTCTATCAATTAAAGAGCCTTTTATCTGTAATATTAAACAATGACTTTTAAGCCATATGCCTGGTCCGGGGCACTATGGTCCATTTGTTAGGGGTTTTATTTATGTTCATTTCATCATATGATCATTCAATATAAACCATTGGACTTTTTGCATTCAAATTTTTGTGCTCATTGTCTTTATATTTCTTTAATACCTTTTTCAAATAGCCATGTATCTTACGTGCACACACACACACACACACATACACTTGTAGATCCTCGTCCACTCCGGATCTCATTACCAATGACTCTACTATTGCCAGCTATGATTTCGAACATCCAATTAACCAAGCCAAAGACAAAGGCGAGAAAGATTGCGAAATACAGGGAGAACTAGCCAGACTTCTTATGCAAGAGGAAAAATCTATTCAGCTGCATGAAGAGTTAGTGGAAGTCATCAACCTAGGTACCGAGACAGACAAGAAAGAGGTCAAGATCGGCTCCGACCTTGGAAGCAGTGTCAAAAGAAGTTTGGTTCAGATGATACATGATTATGTGGAAGTGTTTGCTTGGTCGTATGAAGATATGCTAGGGTTGGATACCAATATTGTAGTTCATCATCTGCCAACAAAAGAAGATTGTCCTCCTGTCAAGCAAAAAGTTCGTCGCATGCGGCTTGACATGTTTGAAAAGATAAAAGCTGAAGTGATGAAACAATTTGATGCAGGATTCCTAGTTGTGACATCTTATCCTTAATGGATTGAGAACATGGTGTCAGTGCCGAAGAAAGATGGAAAATTTTGTATGTGCGTAATTATAGGGATCTGAATAGGGCAAGCCCCAAGGATGATTTCCCTCTACCTCATATTGATGTCTTGTTCGATAACACCGCTCAACATAAAGTCTTCTCTTTCATGGATGGTTTCTCCGGCTATAATCAAATTGATATGGCTCCTGAAGACATGGAGAAGACCACCTTTGTTACGTAATGGGGCACCTTTTGTGGTAAGGTCATGCCATTCGGATTGAAGAATGCAGGGGCAACATATCAAAGGACTATGGTAGCTTTGTTTCATGATATGATCCATCATGAAATAGAGTTATATGTGGATGATATGATTGCAAGGTTACAAACTGAAGAAGAACATCTCAACAACTTATACAAGCTATTCGAGAGGCTGAAAAAGTACAAGTTGAGGTTGAACCTTAATAAGTGCACATTCGGAGTAAGATCTGGAAAACTTCTAGGTTTTGTTTTCAGTGGTAAAGGCATCGAAGTAGATCTTGCAAAGGTAAAAGCAATTCAAGAAATGCCAATTCCCCATTCTGAAAAGGAGGTTCGAGGGTTCTTAGGTCGTCTTAACTACATCGCCCGCTTCATATCTCACTTAACTGCTACTTGTGAGCCAATCTTCAAACTCTTGAAGAAAGATCAAGTAGTTAGATGGAATGATGAATGCCAAGTTGCCTTGACAAAATGAATATCTGCAAGAACCTCTTATCCTCACACCTTCAGTTGAAGGAAGACCCTTGATCATGTAATTGACTGTGCTAGAGAATTCTATGGGGTGTGTTGGGCCAACATGACGAGTCTGGATGAAAACAGCATGCAATATACTACCTGCGCAAAAGGTTTACCGACTGTGAAACCAGATATTCACTGCTCGAGAAAACTTGTTGCGCTCTGGCATGGGCTCCTCGCCGGTTAAGACAGTATATGTTGACTCATACCACTCTATTGATTTCTAAGATGGACCCTATCAAGTACATCTTCGAGAAACCCGCTCTTTCCGGACAGATAGCTAGATGGAAAATGATTTTGATTGAGTATGATATTCAATATACAACACAAAAGACCATCAAAGGAAGTGTGTTGGCAGATCATTTATCCCATCAAGTTGTTGATGATTATCAATATATGAACTTTGACTTCCCAGATGAGAATATCATGTTAGTGACCGACTGTGCAAAACCTGGTCCGTATGACGGACCTGAACAAGGATCCTGATGGACTATGGTGTTCGATGGGGATTTCAACACTTTGGGTAACAAAATTGGTGTTGTGATAGTTTCTCCTGAGGGTTGCCATACCCCTTTCACTACTAGACTGTGCTTCGATTATACAAATAATATGGCTGAATATAAGGCATGCATTTTGGGTCTGAAGGCTGCCATTGATTTAAGGATCAAGCATTTGAATGTATTAGGAGATTCTGCTCTAGTAATTAGCCAAGTAAAGGGATATTGGGACACTAAGCATCCTAATCTTATTCCTTACAAGAAGCTTGTGTTATCTCTGATTCCATACTTTGAAGAAATCACCTTTGAACACTTTCCTAGAGAAGAAAATCAGTTAGCCGATGCTTTGGCCACAATGTCTTCTATGTTCAAAGTAAAATGGGACAACAAAGCTCCTATGATTATAATTTAGAGATTTGATGAACCTGCGCACTGCTATGAGCTTGACACTGACGCAGAGAAGCCATGGTACCATGAGGTGAAGAGATACCTTGAAGCACAAGAGTACCCCGAAGGAGCTTCCATCAATTATAAAAAATTATTACGAAGATTCTCAGCCAAATTCTTCCTAAGCAATGGAATCTTGTACAAACACAACCATGATTCTACTATACTCCGATGTGTGGACAAGAAGGAGGCAGAGAAAATTATGGAAGACATGCAAGACGGACTCTTTGGGACTCACTCTAGTGGACATAATATGGTCAAGAAAATCCTGAGAGCTGGTTACTATTGGTCAACAATGGAAACCTATTTCCATCATCACTCAAGGACTCGTCAAAAGTTCCAAATCTATGCTGACAAGGTCCATGTGCCTCCTATTCCTCTAAATGTCATGATTGTTCCATGGCCGTTTTCAATGTGGGGCATTGACATGATTGGAGAGATTAAACCTACTACTTCCAATGGACATCACTTCATTCTAGTCGCTATCGATTATTTCAGCAAATGGGTTGAAGCTGCCTCATTTGCCTCAGTCACAAAGAACGTGGTAGCCAGATTCATCAAGCATAACCTCATCTGCCACTATGGTATCCTCGAAAGGATCATCATTGACAATGGAACCAATCTCAACAATGTTATGATTACAGAACTTTGCACTCAGTTCAAAATCAAGCATCACAATTCTTCTCCTTATAGACCTAAAATGAATGGCGCAGTGGAAGCAGCCAACCCAAACATTAAGAAGATTATGCAAAAGATGGTAGTAACCTACAAAGACTGGCATGAGATGTTACCGTTTGCTCTTCATGGTTACCGTACTTCAGCTTGGACATCGACTAGGGCAACTCCCTTTTCTTTGGTCTATGGCATGGAAGTTGTCCCTCCAGTAGAAGTTCAGATTCCCTCCCTAAGGATTATGAATGAAGCAGGCCTAGGCGAAGACAAATGGATTCAGACAAGATTGGATCATTTGAACTTGATCGACAAAAAGCGGTTGGCTGCTGTTTGTCATGGTCAGATGTACCAAAAACGTATGATCAAGGCTTAAAAAAAAGGTCAGGCCTCGAGTATATCAAGTTGGTAACTTGGTAATAAATCGCATCATTCTTCCACAAGGCGACCCTACGGGAAAATGGACTCCCACTTACAAAGGTCCATTTGTTATCAAGAAAGTTTTCTCTAGTGGTGCCATGATGCTGACTACTATGGATGGTGAAGATTTCCCACATCCTGTGAATGCGAACATAGTTAAAAAATACTACGCATAAGAAACCTTCTAGGTTGACACACCTAGGTTATATAAGGGCATCCCGGTGAACCAAAGGTTTGGGCAAAAATTAGGGATATGTGCAAAAGATTGTACACCCGGCAAGTTGAAAACCCGAAAGGGCGACTTGGGCAAAAATGGGTGTCCTGGTGGGCTGAAAACCCAAAAGGGCTGTGTTGTACCCCAAAATTTGCCCTCCCATATTTCTCAATACATTTCAAGTAAGGTACTCAAATTGCTCAAGGAAGTCCAAGAGTTGACCAAACAAACTCTCTCCTAAGGCAGTCTACCCCAAATTAGGGTTTCAGTTTGCATCAAGATGTTTGAATCCAAAGGATCCAAAATTATCACCATTTTCCTAATGTGTTCTAAAGATCATCCATGTCAAGTTTCAAGCCTTGCAGAGGAAGTTTTCTCAGTCAATTGCTCAAAGGCCTGAAAATCGACTGTGTTAGGGCAAAAGTCAACTGTGGCCCACATACAGTCAAACTTCAGGATTTTTTGTCAACATTCTCATTTTGAAGTATTATTCATCATTTTATCAAGGGTTGATCATGGTTCCTCAAGGATTTGTCACAATCCACCAAAACCCAAAAGTTGCTAAATTAGGATTTTGCAGGAAAAGTCAACTCAACTTTGACCAAGCATAACTTTCTCATACTTTATCAAACATGAACCATCCAAAGCTAATTTTGAAGAGGATGTAATTACCTACAATTCATCTTCATCTCCCAAGTTCAAAATATACACTCACAAGAAGATATAAATTGGGACATTATAGGTCATTTTGAAAAGTCAACAAAAACACATTTTGGTTCAAAGCTTCATAAATGAACATGGAAGACTCAATTGAGATGAGACCAAAAGGGTTGCTTAGAGGACTTCTTAGGATTTCTAAAAAGTCCAAGAACACCTCTCTAGGGTCAAAATTGAGAGAGTTATGCATTGGAAAAGTTGACCCTTTTTGCAAAATTGCCAAAAGTCAAATGTGGCCAAAATTGCATTTTTTGTCAAATGGGCCTAACTTTTTATGCTTGCACTGAGTTTGTAATATGACCTACGACCCATGAGCTTTTCCATTTGTCATTATTTTATTTTTGTCATTTGTTTTGATTTTATTTCAATTAAATCAAATAAAATCAAAATAAAATAATGAAAATATCAAAAACTAATCAAATCTTGAGATTTTATGCATGTTTAGGTCTATTATACAGCTGGAAGTGAGATCAAATCGTGCAAGGATCATATGGATACAAAAGATTGCATTTTACATGATTTTGAAAGATTTGCACAAAGGATCAAATCATGAATCAATGATCATAATTGGAGAAAATTTGAAACCAAGTTGCAACCCTAATTCATTCTTTGATAAATAAGGAAGGATTACAGACCAAAAACAAGGAGGCTGGATGCGTGTAAAAGAGAAAACAAAGTTGCAAAAATTCAAGAAAAGTGGCAAACTGATTTCCACGTTTCAGATAAAATTCAAAGCATTCTTAGCATCCCAATCGCTTGATGGATATCCCTGGATCACATTGCAACCATTAGCAAGCTTCCTCAAGCCTTGAAACACGCTGTAAGTTTCACACGACTTCCATATTTTCTTGAAATCCAATACGTTAATTCTGGCACATTTAGCATGTTTGATTGGTACATTCATGATCCTTGAGTTATTTGCAAGCTATTGATTATATCCAATTGCATTTTTATTGACTATACATCAAGATGCCATAGTTAGGGTTCTTGCTTCGTTTTTAGGGTTTTTCTGTACAGTAACAATTGGCCATGGATAATGGTACCATGATGTTCGTGAAATTGCAACGAGTTGATTGGTACCATTGGTTGGGATTTATCATGCTTGCACAAAGTTTTGGAGTGGACAAGGGTTGTACCTACGCCTAGTGTCTGTAGGTATAAGTATTTGATCTAAAACGACATAAGCCATGAGGACGATGATGGCATGGCAAGTGGTGAATGACCCATTCAAATTGCGTGCGTTTTAAGAATTCTCCTTTTGTCTTTATCATATAATAATTGTTGGTCATTCTTTGTACAACTAAGCAAGCCCACGCAGGTGGTAAGGCCATTAGTCTTTGATGCACACGTCATGGGTTCGATCCCAGGCGTGTGCATTTCATTTTCTCAATATTTTCAGGCTGATTCAATGCACCACATGACAAGGCATCCACCATACATCATCAATATCCAACCATTCCATCCATCAACAAGCCAGATCCAAGGCTCCTTCAGTGAGGGTCCACCGTGTGCATAGGTCAAGCGTGCACACAAGATTGAAAAAGTCAAAGCTGGCCAGGAGTTATTGGGCTCAAAATTACAAGTCTCACCCCCCTTTTGCTAGCATAACACCAGGCCCTTTTCTCTTTCTTTTCTCTAATTTTATTTTTTTAATTTAATTTTTTTAAATTATTTTCTAACCAAAATTAATTTCTTTTTTCACAAAAATCATAAAATCAAATTTCACAAATTTAGATTTAGGTTTTTTTAAATTATTTTATCAAATTTAATTTAATGATAATTTAATTTAATTTAATTTAAGATTAATTCTAACTTTTTCATATATTTAAAATCAATTAGAAAAAATTAGGGTTAGCATGTGATTTAATTTTTATTTCTTTCTCAAATAAAAAAAAACAAAAATAGGTAGATTTAATTATTTTTCTTAAATTTAAATTAATTAGAAATTAGTTTTTTTTATTCAATTAAACTTTATTTTCTGAAAGTAATCAAAAACAACCAAAAAATGATTTTTCTTTAAGTTGCAATTAGGTAGTTGAGGTCAAAACCCTAAATCTCTCGTTCTCGATTCATCGCGCACGCTTTATTATTTTTGCAATATTAATGTAACTGCTTACGGTATGTAATAGCTTAATTAGGATTTTCTTTTATCGTTTTACGGGTTTTTGGCTATGTAATTAATCCCTACCCTGAAGCCTTGTAATAGCGTAGGTTTTATTTCTCACATTTTAATTCCCGTAAATATTAATTGTTAGATGTACGATAATAGGATTGTATGACAAGACCGCATGTTAATTTAAAATGGCTAGCAAACCCTAATGTGCAAAGATAATAACTGAAATCAAATCACTCGCACATGCGCACTCCTAGGGTATACTCTCACTTTGGTTGCCTTTGATAAACCCTCATTAAGTATAGGGTGTCTTAGTGGTTGCCCTCCTGTCTAACAAAGATCAAAAGTCCCGTTCGGAAATGTTGCCTCGGAAATGTTGCCTCAGAAAGGTTGCCTCGAATATGATCTTAATACATTAGGTTTATTACTAAGACGTCCTAGCATTGCTTTAGTGATCGTACGTCCCTTACGAATTGACCCTTACAACTCCAACGACAGTGCTACCTATTTCTCAATAGTAGGATAGCACTGTCTAAAGGACACAAGAATATAAACAATTTTTTTTCCGAGTGGGTAGATGCTAGTAGGTACTTGCTCAAAACAAACTTTTTCACACCAAACACTTTCTTCAGACAAATTTTTCAAAAACACTTCGTAACACTCTTGAAGACAGAAGCAAGGGTTAAAACGAAGTAAAACAAAACTTTTAAAAACAAACACACACAAGCAATTTTAAAAGATGAGCAAGTACCTAAGAGCCCGTGGAAAACCACGGATAAAAAGGGTGCTAACACCTTCCCTTTCTATAATCTACCCCCCGTACTCAAAATCTCGAAAAAGGAATTTTTCTATGCTTTTTTCCTTTCCAGTTGGATAAAATAAAAGTCGGTGGCGACTCTTGCTTACCGCGATAGTTTGCAAACACAAACGCAAAACACAAACCAGCATTTTCCAAAACAGTCAGTTCTGCCACCATACCACAGAACTGGCGACTCTGCTGGGGACTTAATAAGTGGGGTATACCTTAGGATTAGTTCATCATATTTGCTTCTCTTGTTTGTTTTGGTTGCTTTACTTTTAAGGGTTTTGTTTGGGAGTTACTATAGATCCTAATCCGGATCTGGGGACACCTTTTAGGTAAGTAGCAATAAACTGTGAGGGAACTGTACAGCGTAGACCGATACGGTTGAAGCAGTAACTACGTTGATGTGGCACATTGGTTGGTACCGGTATCCCTTGTGGATAAAAGAAGAGAATAGGGGGCCACTATGTGTGTCATTAAGCATCAACTGACCTTAGAAACCTTAATCGACCAACTTGGCCTTTAGAAAGTAGTGAGATAGCCGGCCTCGGTGTAAAGTTGAGAACTGGTTGATACTCGATGCTAAACTCATTGAGACCATACTCTCGAGATAGTTCCGGCCGCAAGAAAAGATTGCGTGAGCTGAAACCATGACCGATGGAGGATGGTAAGTGATATTGAGAACCTCTAGAACCCGGTTACTTTTGCTAGGACATGTTGAAACCAACTGAACTTCAAGAGGGTAATACCTTAGACCCCATGTAGGCCTTAAACTTAAAGGTTATTGTGTGACTTGTTTGCCTTTGCCATGCCTGTTATCTTCTATACCTGTTGTTTGTTTTATCATGACATCATGCATCATAACATGGCATGCATACTTCATTATACTAACCATTTCAAAGACCAAGGGAATTTCATTTTTTCTGTTTTGCAGATTATGGCTTCCGTGCGTAGAAATACCATCCGAGTCAACTTTGTGCAAATACCTTCTCAACTTAAAGAGTTAGCCTCAAGAGTTTCTGAGACTTCCATGTTCATTAAGAGACATGGTCAGCTTCTTAGCCTGGTCACCTCAAAGTTTAATGAGTAGATGATGAGTGTGCTTTTCCAGTTCTTCGATCCTGTGCATCATTGTTTCACTTTACCAGATTACCAGTTGGTTCCCACTTTGAAGGAGTTTTCTCACCTATTGGGTATATCCATCCTAGAGCAGGTTCCTTTCACAGGTATGGAAGAGACTCCTAGACCAGAAGACATTTCTTCAGCTCTGCATCTGAAACGGGCTGATGTAGTATCCAATTGGGAGACACGAAGCGGGGTCGAAGGTTTCCTAGCCAAATTTCTGATGGATCAGGCTCAGCTGTTCTGGGATAATTAGGATTTTCAAGGTTTCGAAGATATCTTGGCTCTCCTTATCTACTGTTTGGTTCTCTTCCCGAATCCGGATTCCTTCGTGGATGTGAATGCGGTTAAGATATTCCTTTCCCGCAATCCTGTGCCTACTCTACTGGGTGATATCTTGTATGCCCTCTATACTCGTACCGTGCAAAGAAGAGGGACTCTCATGTGTTGCATGCCTCTGCTGGCGAGGTGGTTTATTTCGCACCTCCCCAAGTCCGTGTTGAAGAATGAAGAAGGTTTGGGATGGTCTTACAAGATAATGTCTCTTTCCCATACAAATATTCTTTGGAGCTCCCGGGCTATGGAAGACATTGCTGTCATTGATTGTTGTGGGGGATACCCTAATGTCCCATTGCTTGGAATCAGAGGAGGTATAACCTACAGTCCTTGTCTAGCCTTGCGACAGTTTGGTCGTGCTCGGAGAGATGGTCCTCATGAGCTACTTCTTAAGGATATTGCATTCGACTACAAGGAAGACGTTGACGAGCACCGCCGGAGGTTCATGTGAGCTTGGGGCATGGTGAACAGATCTGACCCCCAAGAACTAGGACCAAGGACTTCTCTCCCTATGCAGCCTTATCTCTAGTGGGTCCGCTCGAGCCCAAAAGCTTGGGATGCCTTATGAAGCTTTATTGCTAGTGATTGTGGAACCCACCAACGAAGAGGGCATTCCTTACACAGTCCTTTATCCTTACATGCCCACTGATCTTGGGGCATTACAGAGGTCTTGGATTCAGTTGAAAGAGGAGAGGGATACTTACCGAGAAAAGTACCATGAGCAAGAAAGGAAGATATTGAAGCTCACCAGGCAACTCGAGGAAGAACGAGTGATCAACGACTACGTCAGCACAAAGAGGAAGCGTCCATGGGATTTCTGATTTTGCTTTTTTCTAGTTTAGATTTGTTTTCCATTTATTTCTTTGTAACTCCTCAAAGGCATTGTTGAACCTTTTTACCAGTTAATCTAATAAAGTTTGTTTATTTTTTGGTTTGCAAATTTAAATCTCTCAAAGTCTTTGAAATCATTATATACGCATCCCATTATCATGCACGCCATTACAAGTACCATTACAGGTTTCTCATCTTCTTCGCTGTTTATTTCAGCATGAAATGTCTTCTGATCAAGCCATCAAAGATCTTCAGGCACAAAATGCCCAATTCCAGCAGATGTTCTTAAGCTTGGCTAAAGGGAAAGAGGATTTGAAGACTCTGATTCTGAAAGAAAAGAAGAAGAAGAAGAAGGTTGGTATTCTGAACATGGGTAGAAGATTCAGAGAAAGGATAAGACAATCAGATGATCTTACTTCCTCATCCAAATACGGGGAGAACCAAGAAAGGATAAAGGACCCTAGTCCATCAATTTCTGACAACGATACGGACTACGATGATGAACAATATCCTCCTGCCGAGGATAGGTACAAGCAGTTAGAAGACCGTCTGAGTTCCATGGAGATTCAGAAGATCCCTGGGTTGGATTTTGGAGAACTAGGATTGGTGTCGGGAGTGGTGATCCCTCATAAGTTCAAAGCTCCAGTTTTTGCCAAGTATGATGGAGTATCCTGTCCAATACTCCATCTCCGCTCGTACGTCAGAAAAATCCAACCCCACACTGCTGATAGAAATTTGTGGGTACATTTCTTTCAAGATAGTCTGTCAGGAACTCAGCTTGAATGGTTTTATCAGTTGGAAGGAGCCAGTGTCCGAAACTGGGAAGACCTTGCTGCTGCTTTTTACAGGCAATATCAATATAACACCGACCTTGCTCCCACTCGTACTCAGCTTCAGGGTATGTCTATGGGTGCAAGTGAAGTTTTTAAGGATTATGCTCAGAAGTGGAGAGACTTAGCTGGAAGAGTCCAACCCCCTTTGTCTAATAGGGAGTTGGTTGACATGTTTCTGGGGACGCTATCTGGTCCGTTTTTCAATCATCTGATCGGCAATTCGTCATCTGGGTTTACCGAGTTGATATTTACTGGAGAGAGAGTAGAAGCTGGTATCTGAAGTGGTAAGATACAGAAGGATACTTCATCAAGTGCGCTAAAGAAGAATTTCACTGGTAAGAAATAAGCTAGTGCGGTCTATGGCTCGAGGAGCCAAAGCAGACTTGAACATCGTCAAGCGGTAAATGCGGTGTTGATATCAAGACCCACAGTTGTTCCACAATGCAACAATCAACAAAGGGTGGAAAGGCCACAGAGGCAATACACTCGGCTCAATATGACCTTGTCTCAAATTCTACCACAGTTATTGAAGCCCAACTTGGTAACTCTGAGGAAGCCCCGAAGAATCCCAACACCACTTCTCCCCACTATAACCCGAATGCCCGTTGCGCCTATCATTCCGAAGGTCCAGGTCATGATACAAACAACTGTTGGGCCTTGAAAAAAAAGTTCAAGACTTGATCGAAGCCAAAGAGATTGAGTTTGACGCTCCGGAAAAGCCCAACGTCATAACTGCTCCCATGCCCAAACATGGTCATGGAGTAAATGTTGTAGACGATGATTTATTTGTGACCTCTATGGAAGAAATTTCTACTCCTTTAATGACAGTTACGAAGAATTTGTTGTTGGCCGGTTTATTTCCGGGCTGTGGTGAAGGTTGCCACATATGTTCAATTCTGCCTGCTGGTTGCCACTTATTGAAATCAGGTGTTCAGCGCCTGATGGATAATAAAGAGATCCTATTCGAAAAGACTATGATTCCGTTGGTTCCAATTCAAGATGTTTCCATCATAACCATTTCCGCCAATACTTCCAAGGTTTCCTCGAGAAAACCTGTTAGGATTACACCCGTCCCAAGAATTGCTCCATTAATAATTACTGTCCCTGGTCTTATTCCATACACTTCGGACAAGGCTGTCCCTTGGCACTATGGTGCTGATGTGTATTACCATGGAGTTAAACAAGACCTAAAAAGTGAGGAAGCTGATATCAGCAATATTGTTGGGGCTAGCAAGGTCACCAGAAGTGGAAGACTCTTTTCTCCCGAAATTTCCCCTCCGACTGTCCACAAACCTGTTGTCATTCCATCTGCTGGTACATCAGCTACTATCCCGGTTCCTATTCCAGTCATCACCCCTGTCGCCGAGCCGTCTGGGACTCGGGGCAAAGAAATTATAGGTGAGCCTGCCCGGACGGAGGAACCTAAGAAGATCATTGTAGAAACCTCAAAACAAGAGATAGAAGAAATTTTGAAGATTATCAAGAGGAGCGACTAAAACGTAGTCGAGCAGCTGGGGCAGACCCCGACAAAAATCTCCATGTTGTCCTTGTTGTTATGTTCTGAAGCCCACACAAATGCTCTAATTGCATTCCTCAAGACTGCACATGTTCTGCAGGAAACGCCAGCCGATCAATTCAAAGATTGCGTAGCTAGCCTGACTGCCGATAATGGGTTGGGTTTCTCAGATGCAAATCTGACTGCTAAGGGGAGAAATCATAATGATGCTCTGCACGTCTCGATCGAGTGCAAGGGCACTACTCTGGCCCATGTACTGGTGGATACCGGGTCCTCATTGAATGTTCTGCCAAAGAAAGCATTAGACCGTTTGGACAATGAGGGTTTGATTCTGAAGCCGAGCAATATTGTGGTCAGGGCTTTCGACGGGTCAAAAAGGATGGTGCATGGGGAGGTGGACATCCCTGTCAAAGTTGGCTCTCAGACTTTTGCATCCACCTTTTATGTGATGGATATCAGACCATCATATTCTTGCTTGCTGGGCCGCCCTTGGATTCATAAGGCTGGGGCAGTGACTTCTACGATTCATCAAATGCTGAAATATCCGGTAAAGGGGAAGATTGTCACGGTACAAGGTGAAGAGGAGTATATGGTGAGTCATCTCAACTCCTTCCTCTACGTGGAGATGGATGGGGAATTTATCGAAACCCCTTTTCGGCATTTTGAAGAGGTCCCTCAGACCTTGGCTTCAACTAAAGTGGCTGCCGACAAACCTCCGATGAAGATGGCTTCTCTCAAGGATGTCAGGGCTGTAATCGAAGAAGGTGGGTGTACAATTGGGGTCAGCTCCCTGATTTCACGCACAAAACTGACAAATTTGGTTTGGGCTTTACTACAGGGGCTCAAAGGGCTGTCAGGCACGCACAGGTTGGAAGACCTCCTCTGCATATCAGTAATCAGGGAGTTAACGCAATTGAAGATGGTGAAGAAGATTTAGAGTTTGATAGTTGGATCTACCCTACAACCAACGGTGGATTGAACAACTGGACGATGAAGGACTTCGTACCTGTTTCTTTTATTCCACAGTAATTGACTTTTGTTTTAAGAGTTGTAATAGACTGTTTGAAACTTTACGGCCCGGTGCCTTTCCCGAGGCACCTTGGCTTTGCTTGTGAGGGCTTATTATTTGTCATTTTCATATATCATCAATAAAACATTGGACGTTTCTTGCATTACAAATTTTACGCTCCTTTTTTTCTTTTCTCTGTCTCTCACTTTATCAAAACATTTATTCTCTTACACACACTCACGTATCATAATGCAGATCCATATCCACTCTGGATCCCATTGATAACAACTCTGCTACTGCCAGTTATGACTTCGAAAATCTGATTAACCAAGCCGAGGACAAAGGTGAGGATGATTGTGAGGTGCCCGGAGAACTTGCTAGACTGTTACTGCAGGAAGAAAGGGCCATACGACCTCATGAAGAGCCATTTGAATAAGTGAATTTGGGTACAGAGGAAGACATGAAAGAGGTTAAGATAGGTGTGGATCTGGAGCCTAGTGTCAAAAAACGGTTGATACAGATGCTACGCGACTATGTTGAGATCTTTGCTTGGTCTTATGAAGATATGCATGGCTTGGACACTGACATTGTGGTACACTGCTTGCCGACTAAAGAAGATTGCCCTCCGGTAAAGTAGAAAGTTCGCCGTATGCGCCCTGAGATATCTGAGAAAATTAAAGCTGAGGTCATGAAACAGTTTGACGTCGGATTTCTAGCTGTCACTTCTTACCCACAGTGGGTTGCCAACGTTGTTCTGGTGCCTAATAAGGATGGTAAGGTACGGATGTGTGTGGACTATAGAGATCTGAACAGGGCAAGCCGCAAGGATGATTTCCCACGTCCTCATATTGATGTTTTGGTCGACAACACCGTGCAACATAAGATCTTCTCCTTTATGGATGGTTTTTCTGGTTACAATCAGATCAAGATGGCTCCCGAAGACATGGAGAAGACGACCTTCGTTACACAGTGGGGCACATTTTGATATAAGGTCATGCCGTTCGGATTAAAGAATGCTGTGGCCACTTATCAGCGCGCCATGGTCACTTTGTTCCACGACATGATTCACTATGAGATTGAGGTTTATGTTGATGACATGATAGCAAGGTCCCATACTGAGGAAGAACACCTCGACCATCTCCAGAAACAGTTTGACAGGTTGAAGACGTACAAGCTCAAGTTGAACCCGAACAAGTGCACCTTCGGGGTAAGGTCTGGTAAGCTGTTGGGTTTCATCGTCAGTGATAAGGGTATTCAGGTGGACCTTACAAAGGTGAAGGCTATACAGGAGATGCCGGCTCCCCGCACAAAAAAAGAAGTTAGAGGTTTTTTGGGACGTCTGAATTACATCGCCTGATTCATTTCACATCTGACTGCTACTTGTGAGCCAATCTTCAAGCTGCTGAAGAAAGATCAAGTGGTAAAATGGAATGATGAATGTCAGACCGCTTTCGAAAGAATCAAAGAATACTTCCAAGAGCCACCAATTCTGATGCCTCCAGTTAAAGGAATATCTTTGATCTTATACTTGACAGTACTGGACAATTCAATGGGGTGTGTGATGGGGCAGCATGACGAGTCTGACTGAAAAGAGCACACTATTTACTACCTTAGCAAAAAGTTTATCGACTGTGAGACCCGATACTCACTGCTCGAGAAAACTTGCTGCGCTTTGGCATGGGATACTTGCCGGATGAGACAGTATATGCTGACTCACACCACCCTATTAATATCAAAGATGGATCCAATCAAGTATATCTTCGAGAAGCCTGCCTTGTCCAGAAGAATAGCAAGATGGCAGATGATCTTAACTGAGTATGACATCCAATACAAAACCCAAAAAGCAATCAATGGGAGTGTGTTGGCGGATCATTTGGCGCATCATGCCGTGGATGACTACCAATCCATGAATTTCGAGTTCCCATATGAGAACATCATGTTGGTGACTGACTGTGAAGAACCTGGACCGGATGAAGGACCTGAGAAAGGATCCCGATGGTCTATGTATTTTGATGGAGCCTCTAACACGTTGGGTAATGGCATCAGTGCTGTGATTATATCTCCTGAGGGCTGTCATACTCCGTTCACCACTCGATTATGTTTTAACTGCACCAACAATATGGCGGAGTATGAAGCGTGCATCTTAGGTCTTCGAGCTGTTATTGACCTGAGGCTAAAGTTCTTGAGTGTATTTGGAGATTCTGCTCTAGTGATCAGTCAGATCAAAGGCGAGTGGGATACGAAGCACCCGAATCTTATTCCTTACAAAGAATATGTATTGATGTTGCTCCCACACTTCGAGGAGATAACCTTTGAACATTTCCTGAGAGAGGAGAACCAGTTGGCGGACGCGTTAGCTACCATGTCTTCTATGTTCAAAGTCAGGTGGGACAATGAAGCTCCCCAGATTACCATTGAGAGGTTGGATGAACCCGCACATTGCTGTGACATTGAGACTGAAGAGGTAGCAGATAAACCCTGGTTTCACGAGGTAAAGAAGTATCTTGAGGCTCAAGAATACCCCGAGGGTGCATCTGTTAATGATAAGAAGTTTCTGAGAAGGTTTGCAGCAAAGTTCTTCATCAGCAATGGGATTCTCTATAAACGTAACCATGATTCAACTTTACTGTAATGTGTGGACAAGAGTGAGGCAGAAAGGATCACGGCCGAGTTACATGAAGGTACCTTTGGAACTCATTCCAGTGGACATACCATGGCAAAGAAAATCCTACGGGCAGGATATTATTGGTCCACTATGGAAGCCGATTGTTATCAGCACTCTTCGACCTGTCATAAGTGCCAAGTTTATGCTGATAAGGTGTACGTACCTCTAGTTCCCCTGAATGTTTTGACAACTTCTTGGCCTTTTGCAATGTGGGGCATTGACATGATAAGTGAGATATGGCCTACTGCGTCTAATGGACATCGTTTCATTCTGGTAGCTATTGATTATTTCACAAAGTGGGTTGAGGCAGCTTCCTTTGCTACGGTAACCAAGAACGTCGTGGCACGGTTTATCCGACACAATCTGATTTGTCGATACGGCGTACCAGAGAGGATCATTACTGACTATGGTACAAATATAAACAATACAATGATCACCGAGCTCTGCAAGCAGTTTAAGATTCAGCATCACAACTCTTCTCCCTACCGGCCGAAGATGAATGGGGTTGTTGAAGTGGCTAATAAGAACATCAAGAAGATTGTGCAAAAGATGACGGTGACATACAAAGACTGGCATGAGATGTTACCATTCGCTCTTCATGGGTACCGTACCTCAGCACGGACTTCGACAGGGGCAACACCCTACTCTCTGGTGTATGGCATGGAGGCAGTCCTACCCATCGAGGTTCATATACCCTCTCTCTGGATTATGAAGGATGCAGGTTTGAGCGAGGATGATTGGATCCAGACCCGACTTGATCAGCTAAATCTAATTGATGAAAAGAGGCTTACTGCTATTTGTCATGGTCAGACGTATCAAAAGCGAATGATCAAGGCTTTTAACAAGAAAGTCAGACATCAAGAATATCAAGCCGAGGATCTGGTGATCAAACGCATCATACTGCCGCAAGGTGATCCCAGGGGCAAATGGACCCCTACGTACGAAGGGCCATTTGTGGTTAAGAACATTTTCTTAGGAGGAGCTATGATTCTAACCACCATGGATGGTGACGACCTTCCTCATCCCGTCAGTGCAGACATAGTGAAAAGATACTGCGCCTAATCAAAGACCCTCTAGGTTGACACACCTAGGCAAAAATAAGGGCTTCCCGACGAACCAAAAGGGTTCGGGCAAAAGTAAGGGATGAAAATGAAAAAAAACTGTACACCCGGCAAGTCGAAAACCTAAAAAGGCGGCTTGGGCAAAAAAGGGTATCCCGGTGGACTAAAAACCAGAAAGGGCGGTCCAGGCAAAAATTAGGGATTGAAGCGTAACACTATGTCTCGTTGGATCATCTTGCAACCAGACTTCGGTATCGACTATCAAGCTCGGACGACGCCAATCAATCTGATCCACCTTCGACCAAGTAGCAAAATGATGGGACGCTCGAAGATATAAGGGCAATAGAAGAGTTGGAACCCAGTGAGATTGTTTCACATAGCTGTTTTTCTTTCTTTTACACAAAAATTGTATAATTTCTATCTTTCAGCGGCGTTCTCTTACTAGGACATCAGCTTCTTGTACAAAACGCCTATTATAGGCCAACTTCAAAATCAATAAAATTCATTTTCACAAGAAATTTCAACTCATTTTTTCTTTTTCTGTTTTGTTTTGCAAAGAACTTCCAATGGTTCATTTTTGATATATGCATTTGAAAATGACTGCTGCTCATAAATATTTACATGTGAAACAAAAGACAATTACTCGTAATTCAAGGAACAGGGGCAAACAAGGAGTGTCTGAACCTTACAGTTGCTCTATCCACCAGGTACAGGGATAAGGCCAGCTTGAGAATCTAACTAAAGGTACATACACTCCCCGCAAAGTAGGAAGTACCCAAAGACAGTGGTGTTAACTCCCCTCAGCCGAGGTTCATAATCGCGAATGAGTCGACAAAATTCTCCCCCAAGCAGAGTTTATTTATCACCAGCAATAGAAGATTACCATCGGCTGAGTTTATTTCTCCCACAGGAAGAAATTCAATCCCCGACAGAGTTCATTATCACCAGCAACGGTAATTCATCCCCAGCGGATTTGTTTCTCCAAATCAGCAGATCATCCAAAAGAGTATCTTCTCTTCCCCACAGAGTCTTTCTCCTACCAAATTATTCTCAAACAGAGTCTCCCCCGGCGAAATATTCTTAAGCAGAACAGAAGCAAGTCTTCAGCTAATCATCCTCGGTCACTATCCCCAGCGAGAACGAAGAACTCAACTCTTTGTACTCTCCAACAGCGATCTAGGAATTATTCTCCCCAGTCGGAGAATATCACAAGAACATTGCATATCCATACATCATAGCATGCGCATACGCATCATACAACACAATCTCATTTATTTTGAGAACATCATTACTCAATACATTTCATACATCATGACATTTCATGCAATCAAGTTCTGTCAAGTTCTCCCTGGTTCAGTCAAATCAACACTAATATTTCTATTCCAGTTCAAGCTATGAAGCCCGGAAATCTCCCGGAAAATAGCTTAATCCCCAACAAGTTATTGTGAAGCCTGGAAATCGACCAGATAGCAATACAAGATACCACGAAGCCTGGAATCGACCAGATAATGGTATATCTTAAATTTAAGCTATAAAGCTCGGAAATCGACCAGAAAAAAGCTTAATCCCCATCAAGTTATTTTGAAGCCTGGAAATCGACCAGATAGCAATACAGGATACCATGAAGCCTATAATCGACCAGATAATGGTATAAGACGCTGTGAAGCCTGGAGCACGACCAGATAGTAGAAAAAAACACTGAAGCCTGGGACACGACCAAATAACAGTATAAGGTACTGCGAAGCTTGGAATTCTACCAAATAGCAGTTTACTCGACCAATTACTATGAAGCCCGGAAATCGACCGGATATTAGTAAGCCTTAAATTCAAGTTGAAGCCCGGACGCGACCGGATAACCACTTGATTCCTTTTGAAGCCTGGAGCACGACCAGATAAGAATTGAGAAATTGCAAAGCCTGGAACACGACCAGATAGCAAGCCTAATCTCATCTCCCTAATAAGTAGCTATAAAGCCTAGAGCATGACCAGATAGCAGTCGGTCTTATTTTTCTCAACAAATAATTGCAAAGCCTGGAACACGACCAGATAGCAGTTCATTGTCACCTCCTCGACTAAGATATTATTCCCCAGTAGAGTAATGGACAACTGAAGTTCCTAAAACTCTATTTCTGTCAAAGACAGAGACCAGCATTCCCCATCGTAGTCCTCCTCAACAATAGGTGTACGGGCTCTCGCAAAAAGGAATCTCTTATGCGATCGACACTTCTTCAGATGGAATCTTTAAGCCCATCTTATGACATCAACCTCCAAATGGCATCTATAAGCCCAGTCCTGATATCGCAAGACCAATACCACTTCATGCGAGTGCAAATTTCTAGGCACTCTAGTGTTCAACCATCTTCCACCTTTGGATCACGAAAGGCAAACAAGCCAATCTACATCCTCAGGTGTAAGAAGATTGAACAGGGGCAGCTGTTGTACCCAAAAAATTTCCCTCCCATATTTCTCAATACATTTCTAGTAAGGTCCTCAAATTTCTCAAGGAAGTCCAAGAGTTGACTAGACAAACTTTCTCCTAAGGCAGTCTACCCCAAATTAGGGTTTCATTTTGCATAAAGATGTTTGAGTCCAAAGGATCCAAAATGCTCACCATTGTCCTAATATGTTCTCAAGATCATCCATGTCAAGTTTCAAGCCTTGCAGAGGAAGTTTGCTCAGTCAATTTCTCAAAGGCCTAAAAATCGACTATGCTAGGGCAAAAGTCAACTATGGCCCACATACAGTCAAACTTCCGGACTTTTTGTCAACATTATATTTTGAAGTATTATTCATCATTTGATCAAGGGTTGATCATGGTTCCTCAAGGATTGCTCACAATTCACCAAAACCCAAAAGTTGCTAAATTAGGGTTTTGTAGGAAAAGTCAACTCAACTTTGACCAAACATAACTTTCTCATACTTTTTCAAAAATGACACATCCAAAGCTCATTTTGAAGAGGATATAATTCCCTATAATTCATATTTATCTCCCAAGTTCAAAATATACACTCACGAGAAGATATAAATTGGGACATTATAGGTCATTTTGGAAAGTCAACAAAAACACCTTTTGGGTCAAAGCTTCATACATGAACATGGAAGACTCAATTGAGATGATACCAAAAGGGTTGCTTATAGGACATCTTAAGCTTTCTAAAAAGTCCAAGAACACCTCTCTAGGGTCAAAATTGAGAGAGTTATGCATTGGCAAAGTTGACCCTTTTTGCAAAATTGCCAAAAGTCAAATGTGGCCAAAATTGCATTTTTTGTCAAATGGGCACAACTTTTTATGCTTGCACTAAGTATGTAATGTGACCCACGACCCATGAGCCTTTCCATTTGTCATTCTTTTATTTTTGCCATCTATTTTGATTTTATTTCAATTAAATAAAATAAAATCAAAATAAAATAATGAAAATATCAAAAACTAATCAAATCTTGAGATTTTGTGCATGTTTAGGTCTATTATATAGCTGGAAGTGAGATCAAATCGTGAAAGGATCATATGGATACAAAATATTGCATTTTGCTTGATTTGGAAAGATTTGCACAAAGGATCAAATCATGAATCAATGATCATAATTGGAGAAGATTTGAAACCAAGTTGCAACCCTAATTCATTCTTTGATACATAAGGAAGGACTGCAGACCAAAAAGAAGGAGGCTATAGGCGTGTAAAAGATAAAGCGAAGTTGCAAAAATTCAAGAAAAGTGGAAAACTGATTTCCACGTTTTAGATCAAATTCAAAGCATTCTAAGCATCCCAATCGCTTGCTGGATATCCCTGGATCACATTGCACCCATTTGCAAGCTTCCTCAAGCCTTGAAACACGCTGTAAGTTTCACACGACTTCCATATTTTCTTGAAATCCAATTCGTTAATTCTGGCACATTTAGCATGTTTGATTGGTACATTCATGATCCTTGAGTTATTTGCAAGCTATTGATTATATCCAATTGCATTTTTACTGACTATACACCAAGATGCCATAGTTAGGGTTCTTGCTTCATTTTTAGGGTTTTTTCTGTACATGAACAATTGGCCATGGATAATGGTACCATGATGCTCGTGAGATTGCAACATGTTGATTGGTACCATTGGTTGGGATTTATCATGCTTGCACATAATTTTGGAGTGGACAAGGGTTGTACCTATGCCCAGTGTCCGTAGGTAAAGGTATTTGATCTAAAACGACATAAGCCATGAGGACGATGATGGTGTGGCAAGTGGTGAATGGCCCATTCAAATTGCGCACGTTTTAAGAATTCACTTTTTGTCTTTATCATATAATAATTGTTGGTCATTCTTTGTACAACTAAGCAAGCCAGCGCATGTGGTAAAGCCATTAGTCTTTGATGCACACATCCTGGGTTCGATCCCAGGCGTGTGCATTTTATTTTCTCAATATTTTCAGGCTAATTTAATGCACCACATGACAAGGCATCCACCATACATCATCAATATCCAACCATTCCATCCATCAACAAGCCAGATCCAAGGCTCCTTCAGTGAGGGTCCACCGTGTGCATAGGTCAAGCGTGCATACAAGATTGAAAAAGTCAAAGCTGGCCAGGAGTTATTGGGCTCAGAATTGCAAGTCTCATCCCCTTTTGCTAGCATAACACCAGGCCCTTTTCTCTTTCTTTTCTCTAATTTGTTTTTTTAATTTAATTTTTTTAAATTATTTTCTAACCAAAATTAATTTCTTTTTTCACAAAAATCATAAAATCAAATTTCACAAATATAGATTTAGGTTTTTTTAATTATTTTATTAAATTTAATTTAATGATAGTTTAATTTAATTTAGGATTAATTCTAACTTTTTCATATATTTAAAATCAATTAGAAAAAATTAGGGTTAGCATGTGATTTAATTTTTATTTCTTTCTCAAATAAAACAAAAAAAATACAAAAATAGGTCGATTTAATTATTTTTCTTAAATTTAAATTAATTAGAAATTAGTTTTTTTATTCAATTAAACTTTATTTTCTCAAAATAATCAAAAACAACCAAAAAGAGATTTTTCTTTAAGTTGCAATTAGGTAGTTGGGTTCAAAACCGTAAATCTCTCGTTCTCGATTTATCGCGCACACTTTATTATTTTTGCAATATTAATGTAACTGCTTACGGTATGTAATAGCTTAATTAGGATTTTCTTTTATCGTTTTACGGGTTTTTAGCTTTGTAATTAATCCCTACCCCGAAGCCTTGTAATAGAGTAGGTTTTATTCCTCGCATTTTAATTCCCGCAAATATTAACTGTTAGATGTACGATAATAGGATTGTATGACAAGATCGCATGTTAATTTAAAATGGCTAGCAAACCGTAATGTGCAAAGATAATAACTGAAATCAAATCACTCGCACATGCGCACTCCTAGGGTATACTCTCACTTCGGTTTCCTTCGGTAAACGGTCATTAAGTATAGGGTGTCTTAGTGGTTGCCCTCCTGTCTAACAAAGATCAAAAGTCCCGTTCGGAAATGTTGCCTCGGAAAGGTTGCCTTAAATATGATCTTAAGACATTAGGGTTATTACTAAGACGTCCTAGCATTGCTTTAGTGATCGTACGTCCCTTACGAATTGGCCCTTACAACTCCAACGACGGTGCTACCTATTTCTCAATAGTAGGATAACACTGTCTAAAGGAAACGAGAATAGAAACAATCTTTTTTCGAGTGGGTAGATGCTAGTAGGTACTTGCTCAAAACAAACTTTTTTACACCAAACACTTTTTTCAGACAAAGTTTTCAAAAACACTTCGTAACACTCTTGAAGACATAAGCAAGGGTTAAAAGGAAGTAAAACAAAACTTTTCAAAATAAACACACACAAGCAATTTTGAAAGACGAGCAAGTACCTAAGAGCCCGTGGAAAACCATGGATAGAAAGGGTGCTAACACCTTCCCTTTCTATAATCTACCCCCGGTACTCAAAATCTCGAAAAAGGAATTTTTCTGTGCTTTTTTCCTTTCCAGTTGGATAAAATAAAAGTCGGTGGCGACTCTTGCTTACCGCGACATTTTGCAAACACAAACGCAAAATGAAAACCAGCATTTTCCAAAACAGTCGGTTCTGCCACCGTATCACAGGCGGTCCAGGCAAAAGTTAAGGATTGGAAGCGTATGACTATGTCCCGTAGAATCACCACAGTCGACTTTATTACCAAGGTCTGGGTTCTAACCGTCTAGGATCAATCCAGTCAACTTTTATCAATGGAAAAGGACGTTCGAAGACATTGTGGAAATAGTAGAGTTGGAACATAATGTGATCATTTCCACATGGTTGTTATCTTTGTTTTCAATTTTGTTTTCCTTTCGACGATTTCCTCTAACCAGGATCTCCATCTCTTTGTACAAAAACTCCTATTCATGGGCAAAACATCAATACAAATATACTTTGAAGTGCAAACTTTTTGTTTTTTGTTTTGAGTGCAAAGATGTCCAATGACTAAAATTGAATGAACATATGCATATGAACATGATTAAACTATTTAGAAAATATGTGCTACCAAGCAGCAACGAGCATTTCTTTAATGCAGTTGAGATATCCCCACGGAGTTACCTCATTAGCATTATCCCCACAGAGCCGGCTACAATAAACCTTTGCCCCAACAGAGTTGCCCACAAAGCTGGATTTATGCAACCCTCAGTCAGAGTTTTCAATCTCTCGACAACCCTCTCCCCAACTGAGTTTGGTCTTAAAATAAGAAACCTTATGGAGTTCTTCCTAAAGAATTCACCTTGCCTGCAGGTCATTAAATATTCTCTTCAACAGGGTTTACTCCCCAACACAATAATACACTCCTCAATGGGATCATTCCTATTCAAACAATTTTCAGTTGCTATGAAGCCTGGACCCGACCAAATAATAGTTTAACTTCTCGAGTTACTATGAAGCCTGGACCCGACAAGATAATAGTTTAACTTCTCGAGATATTGTAAAGACTGGAATTCAACCAGACAATGGTTTAACTTCTTTTCCCCAGTAGAGTTTTCCTCTACCCCCAACAAGTTATTGTAAAGCCTGGATCCGACCAGATATTAGTTCAACTTCATCCTTCCCAGCAAGTTACTGTAAAGCCTGGACCTGACCAAATATCAGTTCAACTTCATCCTTTCAATCAAGTTACTGTAAAGGCTGGACCCGACCAGATATCAGTTTAACTTCACCCTTTCAAGTAAGTTACTGTAAAGCCTAGACCCAACTAGATATCAGTTCAACTTCATCCTTTCAAGAAAGTTACTGTAAAGCCCGGACCCGACCAGATATCAGTTCAACTTCATCCTTTCAAGTAAGTTATTATAAAGCCTAGACCCGACCAGATATCAGTTCAACTTCATCCTTTCAAGTAAGTTACTGCAAAGCCTAGATCCGACCAGATATCGGTTCAACTTCATCCTTTCAAGTGAGTTATTGCAAAGCCTGGAATTCAACCAGATAACAATTAACTTCATTCACCTCAAAAATTTTCTTTGAAACCTGGAATCCGACCAAATAACAGTTTAATGTTAGTAAGTTTCTGCGAAGCCTGGAAACCGACCAGATAACAACCTAACTTCACTCTCCCAAGTAATTTCATGCGAAACCTAGACTCCAACCAGATAACAGTTAATTTAAACTTCCACGGTAAGTCATTGTGATGCCTGGAATACGACCAGATAACAGTCAACTTCATTATCCCCAACCAATTGCTGCCAAGCCTGGATTTTGACCAGAAAACAGCTAACCTTCGATTCTCTCCAGTCAGGAATAACTCCCCAGTAGAGCAATGGACAACCAAATATCCTGAACTTTATTCCTCCAAGTAGAAATCAACATCCCCCATAGAGTTTCCTCATGCAAAGGGTCAAAGTCAATATTCCCCAGTAGACTTCTCCTCTAAAAAATAAAACAGGAGTTCCCAGCAAAAACATTCTAAACAAAGTTGAAGAGGCACCAACTCTCCAACAGTAGTTTGGGGTTCAGCCTCCCAAGGTTCCTCAGCATGTTGTCAGGGATTTATTTTTCTAGACAAAGACACGCTGTAATAAATGCATTCCAATAAAATTTCACATTTCATGCATCATATTACATACATGATAAATGCATACAACATAATCCCATTTATTTTTAGAACATCATCAATCCATGCATACATCTACATGTAACTAACCCTCTTCCTTGCAGAGAAAAGTCAGTCCACAAGAGTCCTTTTGGCAAATACCATAATCACTTTCTTAGGTCAGAGATTAATACCCGAAACTAGACGGGGAACTATCTATGTGACCAACATTTTCAAGTTCTAGATTAATACCTGAAATAAGATAGGACAACTATCTGAGGACAACAGATTGTAGATTAAACAAGCTGGGACAATTATCTACACGACCAGCTGAAGCAATCCTACATAGGCTCCTTCTCATACACTCTTCTAGAAACAGTTCAGATACGATCCAGATACGGATGTCATTCTGACACTCATCCAGTACATCTTTCAGATACGATTCAGATATAGTCCATTTATGGATATTATTCTGGTACTCATCCCACTACATCCACTTTTTTAGTATAAATCAACCAGAGATTTATTCTGATACTTCTTCCATTTCTGCCAATAGTCACTTTTGGATGGCATCTGTAAACCCATCTCCAACAACTCTCCATCATTTCTCCAAATGGCATCTTTAAGCCCATTCCCTATACAATCAACCACAACATCATCAAGTGCAAATTTCTGGGCACTCTAGTGTTCAATCATCTTCCACCCTCAAGTCACGAATGGAGGACACGCCAATCTAACTCTTCAGGTTTAAGAAGATTGAACAGGGGAAGCTGTTGTACCCCCAAATTTTCCCTCTAATTTTTCAAGATTCCTCTCATATAGGTGGTTACAAACACCTGTTTAAAGAAATAAAGAAAAATAAATTTTTTTGAAGATGGCAAGTTGTTACTTCGATTGGTCGAAGGAAAAGGAAAAATGGAGATGGTAACGTGCCCTTCAATTGGGTCGAAGAAGAGCAAGTCTTCTTCGATTCTCTAGCTTCAATCGAGACACTATCTACCTTCGAAGCAATATGCTTTGATTCTTAATTTGATTAGACACTAGCTACATTCAAAGCAATCTTCTTCAATTCTTAATTTGATTAGACACTAGCTACCTTCGAAGCAATCTGCTTCAATTCTCAATTCGATTAGACACTGGCTTCCTTCGAATTGTTAAAAGACTCCGTCCGAGAACTCTTCAATCCACAAGATTCGATGGGGAAGTGTGCTTTCTACGATCCAGGCTTCGACGTGGGTAATGACTCCCTTCAAGCAGCTTCCTTCGAGCATGCTTCGACTAAGGCAAAAGTTTCCTTCGAAGCAAGCTTGCTTCAATTTCATTCTGGCATCTGATTCAAGAATAAATCTCATAGCTTTATCTTCCAAATCTCACTTTTCAAGCTATGTTGCCTCCAAATCTTTACATAATTAGAGGTTTACACACAAAACCGAAGCTTTATCCATTAGGATATTACTATTTTTGGACGAAATGACGAAAAGCTATGTTATCTATTTTCATAAAGATTAATTTAATCACAAAGTCAGCTCCTTGAGCCCCCAAAATTTATTTTGTCTGAGCACAAGCAAAGTCAAAATCAGAAGCAACAGGACCATGCTTGTACATGTTTTTCACTTATCAAGTGACCTAGCCAAAACAGTACATCAGAAAGATCTTTTGTGTAAAACATCTCAACATTTTCAAATAAATATTCAAGTCCATTGCATATCAATAAAAAAAAAGGAGGAGGGAAGTTTGCAAAAAAATATAGAGTCAGAAACAGGAAACTAAAATTCTAACTCCACTCTCAAACAAAAAATCATCAAACACTCTTAAACACAAAATCATCAAACACTCTTCAAACTTGCTTGCCCTTTCATTTTTTTTCAAATAAATGGAAACTTAATACGTGACTTGAGTTGGAGGCTTTAACTATCTTCCAAATGAAGCAGGTTTAATTCACTCACCATCTAACCATTCCTGGAAGTTGCATCAAAGTCCTATCAAATTTTCACCCCAAGAGGTAAGTTTTCTTTAAACTTAGAACTCTTCATTCAAGCATCATTCGAAAATGTAGATATCATGCTGCTCATAGTTTTCAATTATCATTGCCTATATAGTTATTTTTCGTTTTTGATACTGAATAAAATCCATGGGAACTTTTGATTCCCTAGCTTTTGAAATATGTATGCTTCGATTCACATCCAAGTTCTTAGATAGATTTAATGTTTATGTTTTGTCTTTCGATTTGTGTTTAAGTGTTGGTTTCGTTTTGATGTCTTCACTGTTTATTTCGATTGAGAAAAGGAGTGGTTAAGAGCCTGACCATCGGAGCATCATGGTCTTCGAAGCTGGGTATTTTGACATCCAGGAACGAATTCATTCTATATTCCATCAAAGTGATCCCATGAATGGATGAAGCAGGCTACCCCCAGTGGTACAAACAGCATGCGCCAAGGCTTATCACATCGAAGGGTCTTGGGTTCGAAACTCCCAGCCATACCCTTTTCATATTTTCTCACTTTGTTTTGTTTGTAGGAAACATGTTTGGATCTCCTTCATTTTGGGCTTCGATTTTCATACTCTGACTCCCCTGTTTACTAACTAGCAAACAGACTCCCTTGGGCCCAAATACAAAATCTATTTTTTTGAACACAAAAACATCCCAAATTCAACTTTTCTCCCCTCTTGACTAATTTTCTTTATTGTATTATTTTTTATTGTTATTATAATATCTTTTTTTTAATTAATACATGAATACATAAAAACATTTCCCTTTTAAAATTAAATTAGTTTAATTTTCTTTTGTTAACTAATTATTTCTTTTTAGTTTACTAGGATAAAAATCTTTTCAAAAAATAAAACAAAACAAGTCATTTCCTTTTCTCCATTTTACCTTGTACATTTATTCAAATTCAATATGGTTGTAATAGATAATTAGGATTTAATTTCTTGCAATTCCCACTTGTAAATTTGTACACCCCATCCTCAAATGATGTAATAGCATAGTAAATTTACTTTCTGCAATTTACCGCTTTCATATAAATGCTAGTAAATTAGGGCGTGCATGGAAAGATAAAAAAATCAATCTTAGAAAACACTATTTCAAAGATAAATCAAGCATGAAATACAAACACTTTCACACTTGCACCTCTAAGATAATCTCACTTGTTGCCTCGGAAAATAGTCGTGTCCCTCGAATATGGCCATTTTAGCAAAGACCCTCGATAAAAGATCATAGTCCCTTGATGACCCTCAATGTTGCCTTCGGTAAACAATCTAGTCCCTAAACGACATTGCTAAAACGTCCCATAGGTTGCCTTCTATGACTATACAAACGTCCCACGCCCGTCCTTTCACATCCAACAATGGGGCTTCTTACCAAATCAATGGTAAGATAACAACATCTAAAGGAGTAGGAAAAGAACATTAGACCTTTTGAGTAGGTAGGATGCTCCTTGTAACGCCCGTAATTTAATTAATTATTTAATTAAATTATTTTTTGGAATAATTGTGAAGAAGTGTTATTAAATTAGATTTATTTTATTAAATGGAGAAATAATAATATATTTGAGGTATTATATTATTATGTGAAATAATGTTAGAAGTTAATATTATTAATGTGGGCCTATATTGTGTGAGAGGATGTAATAAGGGGGTGTAGGTTTTGAGCCCAATAAGGAATAATATAATAATATTAGGTTATTTTATTATTTGTGTGAAAGAATAGAAAGAGAAGTAGTAAGAAGAGAAATAAGGATTTGAGGAGAACGTGAAGCTGCTGGGTTTTGAAGGAAACGGCAAGAACGAAGAATTCAACCCGGAAATTATAGAGCGACCTTCGATCCAAGGTAAGGGTGGGGTTCTGTCTTTATAATTGGGTTCATGATGTTTGATATGTGGGGTTAGAGGATTGCTGTTTTTGTTATCGAATTGAATTATGTATGATGAATATTGATGAATACTCGATGGATAAATAATGTTATGATGCTGTGTAATCGATGTAGTATTGTAAGTTAATATAGGGTGATGAATTATCATGGTTATGATAAGGTTTTTAGGGCTGTAGTATGATTCCCGTAGTGAATTACAGTAGAAAACGCAGAAAAATTATGCAGAAAATCGCAGGATGCGTCGACCTCAAACTGGATGAGTCGATGCATGGAGGGGAGCATCGATACATGTTTGATATTGGACTCAGAATGAGTCGACCGGTGCGATGCATGTGTCGATACATGTTGCATTTTGAAGTCAGGATGAGTCGATCGGTAAGTGCATGTGTCGATACATGCTGGATTGAAAACCAGAATGAGTCGATCCATAAGAAGGATGCGTCGACTCATAGTATGCAGATGAAGCAGGATGTGTCGATCCATAGTGTTTCGTGTCGATACATAAGGTCTGATTTTTGACAGAATCAGTTTTTAATTTGCTGTAACTTGAGTTTTAAGGTGCTGTTTGAGATGTCGTTCAAAGCGTTGATTAGCTAAAATGATGAACTTTATTCTAGATGGTTTAAATGATGATTAAGAGGTGTAATCCCAGTAACCAATTTAGGATTTAGGATTAATTCCCATAGATGACTGTTATGCTGTTTTTGGACAGAATGATGAATTATGAGATGTTAGAGACTGCTGTTAGAAATATGACAGTAGGACTTAGTGATAATAATGATGTACAGTAGCAGAATAGCAATATGGATTACTGTATTATTGATATATAGCTGATTTATTAGTAAGATATGGTTAATCAAATGATGTTTGATAAATAAGTAATGTTTACTAAATTATTTTGAGATGTTTACGAGATGCTGTAATTGAGATGTTTATGAGATGTTGTTGTTCTGAGATGTTTATGAGATGTTGTCGTTTTGAGATGATTGAGATGTTGTTGTTTGAGATGATTGAAATGTTGTTGTTTTGAGATGATTGAGATGTTGTTGTTTTGGGATGTGTTTTGAGATGTTGTTAACTGAGTGTGTTATTACATTCATGTTGAGTCGCATACATTGTATTTTTTTTAAGATGGAGCTTATGCTCGTTGAGATGGCCTGGATTGGCAAATTTTAATATGAAGGCTATGCCTTGTTGATGCCTCTATTAATTGGAAGATTAGATTTTTGAGATGGGAGTTCTGCTCCAATGGTACCACATGCATTTGCATAGTTTTGACTCGCATCATATGAATGAATAATGAGATGTATTTGATAATGATGAATGAGTATATATGTTTTATTTATTGTTGATTATGAGATGAGAAGTGGTGATATTATTGATCTAATTTAATATATTAATTATCATGCGCTTTATTATATTGTTAGATATCTCACCCCTTCTGTTTGAATGTTGCCCCTATGTTGGTAACGTGCAGGTAATCGAGAGTGAAGGCTGTATACCTTCAATAGATCGAGTCGGTGTCATTGCTTTGATATGTAACACTCGGGGGGATGAACGCTTGCTGATTTTTGATTGCTGATTTTCAGTCGCTGAATTTTGAATTAATGATTATTAAATATGAGATGTTTCAAAGTTGTTATTTTTATTTAAAGATGTTATTGAAGAATTCCGCTGCGTAGTTGTTGAATATTTAATGAAAGATGTTATGTCGTTAGTTCATCCGATGTTTTGAATAAGTGTTATATATCCATGATGAATGCAATGAATTGTTAGAAGAATTTGTGACGTCCCGATTCGTTTGTATGAATGAAATTTTATAACTCTGATTTATTTTGCATAAATTGCTTGGGGTAGAATTGGGGTGTTACAAAGTTGGTATCAGAGCAAAAGGTTGGTCCGACTTTGTCGTCGAGTCGTAGTTGTCTAACAATCGAGTATTGTTATTTTGATGTTCTAACAGTTGTTTGTGTTGTTGTGATAAGTTGAGATGGCTGGAAGGAATGATGCTTCCCTTGCTGTTGCTCTAGAAGCAATGGCTCATGCGATGGAAAATCAGCCAAATGCTGACGGGAATGCTGGATCTCATAGCTTGGCGACTTTCCAGAGAGAGAATCCACCTATGTTCAAGGGAAAATATGATCCTGACGAAGCATTGGAATGGTTGAAAGAGATTGAGAGGATCTTTCCCGTGATGAACTGCACTCCAGCGCAGAAGGTTCGTTATGGGACTCATATGCTAGCAGTCGAGGCTGATGACTGGTGGCTAGAGACTTGCCAGAAGTTGGAAGCTGCAGGTGAGAATGTCACTTGGGCTGTGTTCCGTAGGGAGTTTTTTAGAAAGTATTTTCCTGAAGATGTCTGTGGTAAGAAGGAAATTGAATTCCTTGAGCTGAGGCAAGGAAGTATGTCAGTTGTTGAGTATGCTGCCAAGTTTGCTGAGTTGGCCAAGTTTTATCCGCATTACGCTGAGGAAAATGCTGAGTTTTCAAAGTGTATTAAGTTTGAGAATGGGTTGCGCCCGGAAATTAAGAAGGCAGTTGGATACCAGAAGATCCGTGTCTTTGCTGATCTGGTTGATAGCTGCAGGAATTTTGAGGAAGCTAATAATGCACATTACAAGATTATCAGTGAGAAGAGGGGTAAGAACCCGCAGAATCATGGTAAACCTTATGATACCCCAGCTGGTAAGGGTAATCAGAGGGTTGCTCATGGTCAGAGGACTAGTGGGGGAGATGCTCCTGTTGGTGTGATTTGTTTTAAGTGTGGGAAACCTGGACACAAGAGTAATGTGTGCACTGCTGAAGTGAAGAGATGTCACCGTTGTGGTAAGAACGGACATATTGTATCTGAGTGCAAGCACAAGAATGTGGTTTGCTTCAACTGTAAAGAAGAAGGGCACATTGATAGTCAGTGTCCGAAGCCGAAGAAGGCTCAGTCTAGTGGTAAAATGTTTGCTTTGGTGGAGGATTAGACAGCTTCTGAGGATCGACTTATTAGAGGTACATGTTTCATTAAAAGTACTCCTTTAATTACTATTATTGATACTGGTGTTATGCATTGTTTTATTGCTGCTGATTGTGTTGAAAGATTGGGTCTTGTGTTGTCTTCTTTGAGTGGACAAATGGTCGTCGATACTCCAGCCAAGGGATCGGTGACTACTTCTTTTGTGTGTGCTAAGTGTCCCTTGTCGATCTTCGACATAGACTTTGTTGTTGATTTGATTTGTTTGCCGTTAAGAGGTTTGGATGTGATTTTTGGTATGAAGTGGTTAGAGCATAACCGTGTTCATATTAATTGTTATGACAAGTCGGTGAAGTTTCCTACTCCTGAAGAAGAGGAAGATGGTTTGTTGTGTTAGAACATAGTTTGATTCTACAACCCTTGAGTAAAGTTTTGATGATAACAAAATACAAAGAATAAAATTATTCCTAAGGTATATACAAAGAAAAATTATGCTCCTGAAAATTATGCTATCTATATGCAGAAGCTCTGATAGAATCAGCATCAGAATAGAAGCAGCATCAGAAGATCAACAACCTATGTTACACACTGAAACACTAAAGTTTGATGACCAGAATCTGCGCCTAATCAAATACACTTTGACTCTGATTAAAGACATCTTTTCCAAGTCATCTACACTCTGAAGCGTTATCAGCAGAAACAGCAAAGAAGATTCTGAAGTGTTACTAGGCATTCAAGACTGAATTAAATACTAACGGCTTTCTCCAGACAAAGATCTTCTACAAAAGGAAAGTGCATTATTATCATTAAACCTGCTTTATGGACAACGTATCTTTGCTTGCCTATATAAACAGGACTGCTTGTGAAAAGAAGCACGCATGTATTCACACAATTTGCCAAGCCTTCCAAACCACGCATATTCAAAAGCTTTAGAAAATTCATTTTATTCCAAGCTCAATTTGTGTAACTATCACAGTTGTGATATACTGTTTTGTTAGAAAACAACAACACACTCTTGTTCATTTCTTGTAAAAGATTTCCTTTAGATAAACCGGTTTGTGGTTATACTCAAGAAGAATTTAACAGTTGTTAAAGTAGCTGTTGTAATTCTTTGAGAATAGTGGATTAAGACCTCGTTGGAGAGAGGCGAAATCACCTTGACGGGTGGACTGGAGTAGTTTGAGATCAAACGAACCAGGATAAAAATACTGTGTCTTAAAGCTATTTATTATTTGATCCAAGTTTTTCAATTCAACCCCCCCCCCCCCCTTCTTGTGTTTTTCACATCTTCAATTGGTATCAGAGCGCCTGGTTCTGAGCTTATAACACTTAACCGTGTCAGTATAAGATCTAGCGTCAGAAAAACACAATGGCAGGACCAAGTCTAAACATCAGCAATGACAACAATGAAGAAAGGGACATATTCAGTGGCAAACCTCCAGTCTTTGATGGAGAGAACTTTGACTACTGGAAAGACAGAATTGAGAGTTTCTTTCTGGCCCATGATGCTGATCTGTGGGACATGGTGACTGATGGATACACGCACCCAATGGATGGACGTGGTTAGAAGATTGACAGGAAAATGATGTCTGATCAGCAAAAGCGTGAATTCAGAAATCATCACAAGGCCAGAACAATTCTTCCCAGCGCCATCTCTTATTCAGAATATGAGAAGATATCAAACAGAGAAACTGCCAAGAATATGTTTGACTCTATGAGAATGACGCATGAAGGAAACATTCAAGTCAAAGAAACCAAAGCCCTTGTGCTCATTCAGAAGTATGAGGCATTCAAGATGGAAGAGAGTGAATCAATAGAAACTATGTTTTCAAGATTTCAAATTCTTGTTGCTGGTCTAAAAGTTCTTGACAAAGGGTATTCCACTGCTGATCATGTTAAGAAGATCATCAGAAGCTTGCCAAAACAGTGGAGGCCAATGGTCACAGCGCTTAAGCTAGCCAATGATCTCAACAAAATCTCTCTGGAGGAACTTGTCAGCTCCCTCAGAAGTCACGAGATAGAGCTAGAAGCAGATGAACCTCAAAAGCATGGTAAGCCATTAGCTTTAAAATCTAACAGAAAATATGACTCCAAAGCTTTGCAGGCTGTGGAAGAAACCTCTGATGGGTCCTCATCAGAAGAAGATGAACTGTCTCTCCTCTCCAGAAGGGTGAACCAATTGTGGAAGCAGAGGCAAAGGAAGTTCAGGAATCCCAGAAGATCAGAAAATCAAAATGAATCTTCCTCCAGATACAGAAGGTCAGAATCCTCCTCTCGACACAGAAGATCTGAAGGTTCTTCAGGAAACAGAAAGCCAAACAACAAAGATATCATCTGCTATGAATGTAACGAGCAAGGGCACTACAAAAGTGATTGCCCAAAGCTTCAGAAGGAGAAGCCCAAAAAGAAGTTTGGCAAGGAAAAGAAGAAAAGTCTCATGGCTACATGGGATGATTCTGACACATCTGAAGCTGACTCAGAATCAGATGATGAAAGAGCAAACATAGCTCTCATGGCAAACATAACTGAAGAGAGTGAAGCTTCTGAGTCAGACTCTGAATCAGATATAGAAGAGGTATTCCCTGACTTTACTATAAACTTTACTAAGGCTGAACTAGCTGAAAGCCTTAATGAAATTCTGGAAAGATATCAGCAGATCAGAGTCAAATTCAGAAACCTGAAAAGGAATCTTACTTCTGACTCTGATAAGACTGAGAGTCTCAAATTGGAGAATTCTGAGTTAAAAGATAAAATTTCAAAATTAGAAAACCAATTGCAAAACTCTCAGAAGGAAACAATCCTTGAAACTCCCAGCAATGCTGATGAGATCATCAAAGAGTATGATCACAGCTTTCAAAAGTTTCTAGCTAAAAACATAGATAGAAGCAAAATGGCTTCAATAATCTACGGAGTTAGTAGGAATGGCAGAAAAGGGATAGGATATCAAGGTAAGGTACCTACATCAAAAAATGCCATGGATTTAGTTACAAAACATACTCCACTTGATTCACACTTTATATATGGGCACACACATGACATAAAATATACAAGTAGTGATTACTCTGTCAAACCAAAATTCAACCAGAGTTTTGGTAAAACTAACAAATCAGGACCCAAGAAAATATGGGTACCTGAGGATAAAATAATACATGTGGCAGATATCTTTAGCAGCAAAGCAAAGACACCAATCATGGTACTTGGACTCTGTCTGCTCACGACACATGACGGTAAGAAAGCATATGTTCCAAAGCCTGGAACTTAAGCCTGGAGGCCACGTAGGCTTTGGAGGCAATCAAAGAGGAAAGGTCATTGACTCTGGAACAGTAGGTAATGGAAACCTTCCCTCTATAAGTAATGTTTTATTAGTTGATAGATTAATGCATAACCTGTTATCCATAAGTTAATTAAGTGATAACGATTATGATATAATCTTCAATCAAAATTCATGCAAAGTTGTTAGTTAGAAAGATGGGACTATCCTATTTAATGGAAAGAGGAAAAACAACATCTATAAAATCAAACTTTCTGAACTGAAAATTCAGAACGTAAAGTGTCTTCTGTCCGTTAACAACGGGCAATGGATCTGGAACAGAAGATTGGGACATGTTAGTATGAGAAGAATATCTCAGATTAATAAACTCAATCTGGTCAGAGGACTTCCTAACCTGAAGTTCAATTCAGATGCTCTGTGTGAAGCATGTCAGAAAGGCAAGTTTGCAAAACCAACTTTCAAATCCAAAAACGTTGTTTCCACCTCCAAGCCATTAGAACTTCTGCACATTGACTTATTTGGACCAGTTAAAACTGCTTCAGTCAGTGGCAAGAAGTATGGGTAAGTAATCGTAGATGACTATAACAGATGGACATGGGTAAAGTTCTTAAGGCCCAAGGACGAGTCACACTCTGTGTTTGTTACCTTCTGCAACCAAGTTCAAAATGAAAAGGATCTTAGAATCGTCAAAGTTAGAAGTGATCATGGTGGAGAATTTGAAAACAAAGATTTTGAGTTATTCTTTAATGAAAAAGGCATTCTGCATGACTTTTCTTGTCCTAGAACTCCCCGGCAAAATGGAGTTGTAGAACGAAAGAATAGAACATTACAAGAAATGGCCAGAACCATGATCAACGAGACTAACGTTGCTAAGATCTTTTGGGCAGAAGCAATAAACACAGTGTGTTACATTCAGAATAGAATCTCCATCAGACCTATTCTGGAAAAGTCTCCATATGAATTGTGGAAGAACAAAAAGCCCAACATTTCCTATTTTCACCCATTTAGATGTACATGTTTTATTTTGAATACAAAAAATTATTTGAACAAGTTTGACTCTAAAGCACAAAAGTGTGTTATGTTAGGATATTCTGAATACTCAAGAGGGTACAGAGTATACAATACAGAAACACAGATTGTGGAGGAGTCAATCAGTGTTCGTTTTGATGATAAGCTTAACTCTCAAAAGTCAAAGCAGAATGAATTCCTTGCAGGTATGGAAGTTGAACTCACAGGTACTGAAGACAAATCATCAGAAGCTCTCAACAGAGACACTCCCTCAACATCAGAAAGAGTCACTGCAAACAATCCAGCACCTTCTGTTGATCAACTCCAGAAAAGACCATCCAGAAGCAGCATGGATCAACCAGAAGAAACAATCTTAGGAAGGAAGGAAGATCCAATCAGAACAAGATATACCTTCAGAAACTCTGAAGAATCCCTCATGGGACTAGTTTCTCTAATTGAACCAACAACAATTGATGAAGCACTTTTGGACAATGAATGGATTCTAGCAATGCAAGAGGAGCTAAATCAATTCACAAGAAATGACGTATGGGATCTAGTTCCCAAACCAAAAGGATTCAACATCATTGGTACAAAATGGGTGTTCAGAAACAAACTGAACGAACACGGTGAAGTCATCAGAAACAAAGCACGACTGGTAGCACAAGGTTATACAGCAAGAGGGGATAGACTATACATAAACCTTTGCTCCAGTCGCCAGGTTAGAATCTATCAGACTCTTAATTTCATTTGCTCTTAATAAAGGCATCACTCTGTATCAGATGGATGTTAAGAGTGCATTCTTAAATGGCTATATTGAAGAAGAGGTATATGTGCACCAACCCCCTGGTTTTGAAAGTTCCAAAAATCCAGAATATATTTTCAAACTAAAGAAGTCACTCTATGGTCTGAAACAAGCTCCCAGAGCTTGGTATGAAAGACTAAGTAACTTCCTGCTAGAAAAGGAATTCACCAGAGGGAAAGTAGACACAACCTTTTTCTGTAAGACAATTAAGAATGACATTTTAGTATGTCAGATTTATGTTGATGACATCATATTTGGATCCACTAAACCCTCTCTGGGAAGAAAGTTTGCTAAATGTATGCAGGCAGAATTTGAGATGAGCCTAATGGGGGAACTAAAATTCTTTTTGGGCATTCAGATTAATCAAACCCCAGAAGGAACTTACATTCATCAGAGCAAATATGTCAGAGAACTTCTGAAGAAATTTGATCTCTCAGAATGTAAGCCATCAAAGATTCCAATGCATCCCACGTGCATTCTGGAAAGAGAAGAGGTAAGTAAAAAGGTAGAACAAAAGGTCTATAGAGGTATGATTGGTTATCTTCTCTATCTGACGGCTTCAAGGCCCGAAATTCTATCCAGTGTCTGCATTTGTGCTAGATTCCAATCAGATCCTCGAGAATCTCACTTAACAACAGTTAAGCGAATTTTCAAGTATCTGAAAGGTACTACTAATCTGGGTTTGTTTTATAGAAAATCAAGTGATTACAGCTTGATAGGATACTGTGATGCTGATTTCGCTGGAGACAGAGTAGAACGTAAAAGCACTTCTGGAAGCTGCCAGTTTCTGGGAGAAAATATGATCTTATGGTCCAGCAAAAGACAATCCACAATAGATCTATCAACAACAGAAGCTGAATACATAGCAGCAGCTGGATGCAGCACACAAATGCTCTGGATGAAAAGTCAACTTGAGGACTTCAAGATATTTGAGAGTAACATCCCTATCCTCTATGACAATACTTCTTCTATTTGTCTCAGTAAAAATCCTATTTTGCATTCTAGGGCTAACCATATAGAAATAAAACATCATTTTATTAGGGACTATATTCAGAAAGGGATTCTAAATTTAAAATTTATTAACACAGACCATCAATGGGCTGATATCTTTACAAAACCTCTTTCTGAAGATATGTTCAACTTCATTCTGAAACATCTCAGCATGAAGCTCTGCCCAGAATAAAACTATTTTGATTCCATATCTTAACCTTCAGAACTTTGTTTATTTTTCTGTGAACTACTGATCAATCTCCCTTCAGATCTTTAGAAGTACAAATTGTATCAGAATCTATCCATGAAGATCTGAGAGCTTCATTTCAAGGATAGAAATGTGTTGTTCACTCAAGCAAACAGGTGCCATCCAGTCATCAGCTACTTTCTGAGGCTGAACACGCGTTCACGTTTCTGAAAAGTCAAAAGCACTGATTGGATGCATTGGGACACATGTCATGGGTAACCGTTCCAATATATTTCTGAATCCCAGAAAATCAGCTGTCATTAAATGCTCATAATCATTATAATTTATTTCTCTCTCTTGCCGTTTATGTTTTCAAAATCTTTTTTAAAATCTATTTAAACACATTTCTCACTCTTTACACTTTTTCACTTTCACTTTCATTTTCTCTACAATCTAATTGATTTCAGTTTGCATCCTTTTTCAAAACCCTTTCAATTTCTTCTCAAAACCTTCAGTGTGAACATGGCTTCCTCAAGCAACCCTACTTCCAGTTCTCAGAAAACAGATTCCTCCGAACAATATGAAGAACCCTTCAGAACTCTCCTCACACCCATCAAAAATCCAGAAGTACAAACTTCTGAGGTCCAATCCTCTGAATCCCGCGAACCAGAACTTCATCACCATCAATCCAACCAAACACTTGATTCTAATCCCATTCCCATTCCTGGAATCACTGAACCTCTAAACATCAGTATTCCCCAAATTCCCTCTTCACGAGAATCCACTCCACCAAAGACCCCAAATAGTCCAATAATCATTCTAGACTCTCCCACTTCCTCACCAAGTATAAATCCAAGTGACCATACCAAAACTATCATTGACTTAACTGCTTTTGAACGCCTGGCTGCCATAACCAACAAAACAGCCATTCCAAAACCAAAACCATCTGAACCCACACCAGATGTTGGTACCAGCTTATTGATATTTGAAACAGAAGTGCAGAAGTGGATCACTTCTCTGAAGCAATCTAGTCTTGAGCTGATTGATCCTGCTGCATTAGACTACCTTTGGACAAGGTTCAGAAGATGGGTATGTTCTGAAACCCATAAAATGCAAGAACAAAGCTACGGACTAGTTCAACAGAACTTTAGCAACCTGCTAAAAGTTTTTTAAGATCAAGTTCTGAGCGAGCTACTTAAGGAAGAAGCTCTTCCTCTGGACAATGCTCCCTGGTCTAAACATCGTCCAACAGATAGATTTCAACCAGAGACAGAAGATCTCAATCTGACTGACTCTTCAGAGCAGATAGTTCCTGCTGAACAACCGGGTCAAAAAGAGGACATTGCAGCATGCTCTGAGAAGCATCCAGTTGCTGAAGATCCTCAAGTTTCCTCATATGAAAGGCAAACTTTAGAAGACCTGAAGAGATCTGATACCTTGATGAAGGAAAGAATGGATAAACAGGATGACAAAATTTCAGAAATCAAGAACATGTTAACCAAGCAGGAGGAAACCAACATCCAAATCAAGGGCTTGTTGGAAGCTTTGTTCACGCGTCTTCCTCCTCCCTCTTAGATTTTCCTGTTTAATTTTTTTTTGTAATATTCTCTACATAGCTCTGAACTTATCATTAATTCTGTTTTAATATAAACTTTTTGGCTCTGATTATGTGTTCTTTTTGATAGCTGACAAAAAGGGGGAGAAAGAAAAAGATATTTTCAATAGCGGATTATTGAGACATAAGTCTCAAACATTCTAATCTACATAAGTTCTCTTTTCCAAAAAGCTTGAACAGGTACAAAACTATGCTGAAAGATACAGTAAGATTATGATGCTCAAATATTCATGGAGTTAAAAGGAAGTAATCAACTCAGGGGGAGTTTTTCTACTTAACTCTATACTTTTTGTTCCTTACTCTTTATTGAAAAATCTGGTTTTTGTCATCATCAAAAAGGGGGAGATTGTTAGAACATAGTTTGATTCTACAATCCTTGAGTAAAGTTTTGATGATAACAAAATACAAAGAATAAAATTATTCCTAAGGTATATACAAAGAACAATTATGCTCCTAAAAATTATGCTATGTATATGCAGAAGCTCTGATAGAATCAACATCAGAATAGAAGCAGCATCAGAAGATCAGCAACCTATGTTACACACTTAAACACTAAAGTTTGATGACCAGAATCTGCGCCTAATCAAATACACTCTGACTCTGATTAAAGACATCTTTTCCAAGTCATCTACACTCTGAAGCGTTATCAACAGAAACAACAAAGAAGATTCTGAAGCGTTACTAGGCATTCAAGACTGTATTAAATACTAACAGCTTTCTTCAGACAAAGATCTTCTACAAAAGGAAAGTGCATTATTATCATTAAACCTGCTTTATGGACAACGTATCTTTGCTTGCCTATATAAACAGGACTTCTTTTGAAAAGAAGCACGCATGTATTCACACAATTTGCCAAGCCTTCCAAACCATGCATATTCAAAAGCTTTAGCAAATTCATTTTATTCCAAGCTCAATTTGTGTAACTATCACAATTGTGATATACTGTTTTGTTAGAAAAAAACAACACACTCTTGTTCATTTCTTGTAAAAAATTTCCTTGAGATAAACCGGTTTGTGGTTATACTCAAGAAGACTTTAACAGTTGTTAAAGTAGTTGTTATAATTCTTTGAGAATAGTGGATTAAGACCTCGTTGGAGATAGGCGAAATCACCTTGACGGGTGGACTGGAGTAGTTTGAGATCAAATGAACCAGGATAAAAATACCGTGTCTTAAAGCTGTTTATTATTTGTTCCAAGTTTTTCAATTCAACCCCCCCCCCCCCCTTCTTGTGTTTTTCACATCTTCATGTATTATGCTAGACAGTTGAGAAAGTTGATGCAAGAGGAAGCATAAATGTTTTTGTTGATGGCGTCGCTATCTGTAGAGACTCAAGCTATAATTGAGGAATTGCAGGTGGTGTGTGAATTTCCTGAGGTTTTCCCTGATGAGATTCCTGATGTACCGCCAGAGAGGGAAGTTGAATTTGCAATTGATCTTGTACCTGGTACTAGACCTGTGTCTATGGCACCATACAGGATTTCTGCATCTGAGTTGTCAGAGTTGAAGAAGCAATTGGAAGAGTTACTTGAGAAGAGGTTTGTAAGACCAAGTGTATCGCCGTGGGGAGCTCCAGTGTTGTTAGTGAAGAAGAAAGATGGAAGTATGAGGCTTTGTGTTGATTATAGACAATTGAACAAGGTGACAATTAAGAACAAGTATCCGCTTCCAAGAATAAATGACTTGATGGACCAATTAGTGGATGCCCGTGTGTTTAGTAAGATTGATTTGAGGTCGGGTTACCATCAGATTAAAGTGAAGGATGAACATTATGAGTATTCGGTGATGCCCTTCGGTGTTACTAATGCACTGAGAGTATTCATGGAATATATGAATCGTATCTTCCATACTTATTTGGATCGGTTTGTAGTGGTGTTCATTGATGAGATTTTGATTTACTCTAAGTCAGAAGAAGAGCATGCTGAACATTTAAGAGTAGTATTACAAGTTTTGAAAGAGAAGAAGTTGTATGCAAAGCTGTCCAAGTGTGAATTTTGGTTAACAGAGGTTAGTTTTCTTGGTCATGTGATTTCAAGTAGTGGCATTGCTGTAGATCCATCGAAGGTTGATGCTGTGTTGCAATGGGAAACTCCAAAGTCAGCTACTGAGATTAGAAGCTTCTTGGGATTAGCTGGTTATTATAGAAGGTTTATTGAAGGGTTTTCTAAGTTGTCACTTCCGTTGACTAAGTTGACTTGTAAAGGTAGAGCTTTTGTTTGGGATGTTCATTATGAAGAAAGTTTTACAGAATTAAAGAAGAGGTTGACGTCGGCTCCGATTTTGACGTTGCCTAATCCAGGAGAGTCTTTTGTGGTTTATTATGATGCTTCCAAGATGGGTTTAGGAGGTGTGCTTATGCAGAATGGTAAGGTAGTTGCTTATGCGTCAAGGAAGTTAAGGACTCATGAGAAGAACTATCTTACGCATGATTTAGAACTTGCTGCTGTTGTCTTTGTATTGAAGATTTGGAGGCATTATCTTTATGATTCTAGATTTGAAGTGTTTAGTGACCATAAGAGCTTAAAGTATTTATTTTATCAGAAGGAGTTGAATATGAGGCAACGGAGATGGTTGTAATTGTTAAAGGATTATGATTTCGGTTTGAATTATCATCTAGGAAAGGCGAATGTGGTAGCTGATGCGTTGAGTCAAAAGACTTTACATATGTCAGCAATGATGATTAAAGAGTTGGAATTGATTGAGCAGTTCAGAGATATGAGCTTAGTTTGCGAGGTTACTCCGCAGAGTGTTATGTTGGGTATGTTGAAGATTACTAATGAGTTTCTAGACAGTATCAGAGAAGCTCAGAAGTTGGATGTGAAACTGGTAGATTTGATGGTTGGGACTGATCAATCTGAGAATAGTGATTTTAAGCTAGATGCGTAGGGTGTGTTGAGATTTCATAACCGGATTTGTATTCCTGATGATGCTGAGATGAAGAGAGTGATACTTGAAGAGAGTCATAGAAGTAAGTTGAGTATTCATCCAGGAGCTACAAAGATGTATCAAGATTTGAAAGGTTTGTTTTGGTGGCCTGGGATGAAGAGTGATGTGGCTCGGTTTGTGTATGCATGTTTGACTTGATAGAAGTCGAAAGTTGAACATCAGAAGCCTGCAGGATTGATGCAACCGTTGGAAGTTCCAGAATGGAAATGGGATAGCATTTCAATGGACTTTGTGACGGGGTTGCCTAGTACTTCAAGAGGACATGATTTGATTTGGGTGATTTTTAATAGGCTTACGAAGTCAGCTCATTTTATTCCTATTAACATCAGTTTTCCAGTGTCGAAGTTGGCTGAGATTTATGTTATTGTGATTGTGAATCTGCATGGTGTTCCTTTGTGCATTGTGTCAGATAGAGATCCAAGATTTACTTCTGATTTTTGGAAGAGTTTGCAAGAAGCGGTGGGTTCTAAGTTGAGGTTGAGTTCAGCGTATCATCCTCAGATAGATGGTCAGACTGAACGGACGATTCAATCGTTAGAAGACTTGTTAAGGGCATGTGTTCTTGAGCAGGGAGGTTTGTGGGATACTTATCTTCCGTTGATAGAGTTCACATATAATAACAGTTACCATTCTAGTATTGGGATGACACCTTTTGAAGCATTGTATGGTCGGAGATGTAGAACTCCGTTATGTTGGCATGAATCTGGTGAGAGTGTAGTACTTGGACTTGAACTTGTTCGTGAGACTACTTAGAAGGTGAAGTTGATTCGAGAAAAGATGAAAGCTTCACAGAGTAGACAAAAGAGTTATCATGACAAGCGAAGGAAGGATTTATAATTTCAAGCCGGTGATCATGTGTTTTTGAGAGTTACACCTGTGACTGGTGTTGGGCGAGCGTTAAAGTCTAAGAAGCTCACTTCTCGTTTTATTGGATTGTATCGGATTTCAGAGAGAGTGGGGAATGTTGCTTATAGAGTGGCTTTATCGCCTAATCTTTTGAATTTGCATGATGTGTTTCATGTGTCGCAACTTCGGAAGTATATTTCGGATCCATCTCATGTGATTCATATGGACGATGTGCAAGTACAGGATAATCTTACGGTGGAGACGATGCCCGTACGGATCGCAGATCGTGAAATGAAGACTTTGATGGGCAAAGAGATTGCATTGGTTAAAGTGGTTTGGTTAGGAGCTGCAGGAGAAAGCATGACTTGGGAATTGGAGAGCAATATGCGAGACTCCTATCCTGAATTGTTTGATTGAGGTAAATTTTCGAGTACAGAAATATTCTAAGTGGGGGAGAGTTGTAATGCCCGTAATGTAATTAATTATTTAATTAAATTATTTTTTGGAATAATTGTGAAGAAGTGTTATTAAATTGGATTTATTTTATTAAATGGAGAAATAATAATATATTTGAGGTATTATATTATTATGTGAAATAATGTTTGAAGTTAATATTATTGATGTGGGCCTATATTGTGTGAGAGGAAGTAATAATGGAGTGTAGGTTTTGAGCCCAATAAGGAATAATATAATAATATTAGGTTATTTTATTATTTGTGTGAAAGAATAGAAAGAGAAGCAGTAAGAAGAGAAATAATGATTTAAGGAGAACGTGAAGCTGCTGGGTTTTGAAGGAAACGGCAAGAACGAAGAGTTCAACCCGGAAATTGTAGAGCGACCTTCGATCCAAGGTAAGGGTGGGTTTCTGACTTTATAATTGGGTTCATGATGTTTGATATGTGGGGTTAGAGGATTGCTGTTTTTGTTATCGAATTGAATGATGTATGATGAATATTGATGAATTCTCGATGGATAAATGATGTTATGATGCTGTGTAATCGATGTAGTATTGTAAGTTAATATAGGGTGATGAATTATCATGGTTATAATAAGGTTTTTAGGGCTGTAGTATGATTCCCGTAGTGAATTACAGTAGAAAATGCAGAAAAAATATGCAGAAAATTGCAGGATGCATCGACCTCAAACTGGATGAGTCGATGCAAGGGGGCTGTTAGACTCAGAATGAGTTGATGTATAGAGGGTTGCATTGATACATGTTCGATGTTGGACTCAGGATAAGTCGACCGGTGCGATGCATGTGTCGATACATGCTGCATTTTGAAGTCAGGATGAGTCGATCGATAAGTGCATGTGTCGATACATGCTGCATTTTGAAGTCAGGATGAGTCGATCGGTAAGTGCATGTGTCGATACATGCTGGATTGAAAACCAGAATGAGTCGATCCATAAGAAGGATGTGTCGACTCATAGTATGCAGATGAAGCAGGATGTGTCGATCCATAGTGTTTCGTATCGATACATAAGGTCTGATTTTTGACAAAATCAGTTTTTAAGTTGCTGTAACTTGAGTTTTAAGGTGCTGTTTGAGATGCCGTTTGAAGCATTGATTAGCTAACACGATGAAGTTTATTCTAGATGGTTTAAATGATGATTAAGAGGTGTAATCCCAGTAACCAATTTAGGATTTAGGATTAATTCCCGTAGATGACCGTTATGCTGTTTTTGGACAGAATGATGAATTATGAGATGTTAGAGACTGCTGTTAGAAATATGACAGTAGGACTTAGTGATAATAATGATGTACAGTAGCAGAATAACAATATGGATTACTGTATTATTGATATACAACTGAGTTATTAGTAAGATATGGTTAATCAAATGATGTTTGATAAATAAGTAATGTTTACTAAATTATTTTGATATGTTTACGAGATGTTGTAATTGAGATGTTTATGAGATGTTGTTGTTCTGAGATTGTGATCGGTGGATCTGGAACTGACTGTTAAACGCTGGTTCGCGAAATGTCGCGGAAGCAAGAGTCGCCACCGTCTTTTATTTTCTCCAATATGGAAAGGACAAAAGCACAGAAAAATTCCTTATTGAGATTAGTTCTCGGTTTGGGAGGTAGATTTATAGAAAGGGAAGGTGTTAGCACCCTTTCTATCCATGGTTATCCATGGGCTCTCAGATACTTGCTCATTGTGTTTTCAAAATGTTTGTTTGCTTTTAAAAGTGAGTGGGTTTTGAAAAAGTTTCTTCGAAAGTTTCAGATCGACTCTTGTATCAGTCCTCAAGAGTGTTTGAAAAGTTGTTTTTGAAAGCTTTTTGCAAAGTGTTGGTGTGAAAAGAGTTTTTGATTTGTTTTGAATTAGAGCAAGTATCTACGAGTTATCTACCCACCCTAAGGAATTAGGCTGTGTAAATGTCCTTAAGGTAGTGCCATCCCACCATTGAGAGGTAGGTAGCACCACCGTTGGAGGTGTTCAGGTCAATTCGAGGGTTAGGGACAGTGTGGTCACCGAGCAATAGTAAGATACCTTAGAAGCTACCCTTATGCCATTGATCTTTTTATTTCGAGGAAACCGTTTCGAGGCAACTTGTTTCGAGGCAACCGTTTCGAGGCAACTAGATCTATGGAACATAAGGACTCACTAAGACGTCCTGTACTCGACGACCACGTTTCGAGGGGCAAGGCAACAGTGTGATCACCAGAGCAACAGTAGGACACCTTAGAAGCTACCCTTATGCCATGTTCATGGACATAAGGACTTACTAAGACGTCCTGTACTCGACGACCACGTTTCGAGGGGCAAGGCAACAGTGAGGCGTACCCTAAGAGTGGTGTGTGAATTGTGTGTCATTTTCAGTTATTATTTGTCTTGTCATGCATTGGGTGAGCTACGCTTTGATTTTATTTGGGCATTCATTCTTTCATGTGATTAGCAGTTAAAAGGGTGCGGAAAATAAAAATGCGGAAAATAAAGGTCCTACGCTATTACAAGGCGCGGGTCTACATCGCCAAATTAAACCAAGACCCGATTTGAATAAAAGTGTGGAAAGTAAATGTCCTAATTATCTATTACAAGGCTTTGGGGCAAATACATTATATCCACAAAAGAAATAAAAATAAATGCGAAAAGAAATAAGAATCGAGAGTGCGAGGGCGTTGGACCCTTTAAAGAAATTAAATAGAAATTATAAATTAATTAATGATTAAATAAAGAAAAGAGATTATTTTTATGTTTTTTTGGTATTTTATGAAATAAAGAAAGTTAATTGAAATTAGAAATTAAAGTAAAAGCCTAGTTCTAAATTTGTTTTTAATTAAAAAAAATGTTTAAGTTTTAACCTAATTTATCCTAATTAATTAAATGCCATATTTATTTACAAAATTAATTAATAATAATAATAAGGAGAAAAAGTTATTTATTGAGAAAAGAATAAAGATACTAATAACCTAATTTTTATGTTTTTTTTTTATAATTATTTTAGAAAAAGACATTAAATTTAAAAACCTAAATTTAAACTAATTGTTTTATTGGAATTTATTTACAAAAACTATTTAAAGAATTAAAAAAATTAAATAAAACATATTTTTATTTTTTAATGATTTCTGGTTTTTTGGTTTTGTGTTATTATTAAGATTAATTTTGGTGAATTAAATAAAACAAAAGAAAAACAATTAAAATAAAAAGAAGAAAAGAAAAATGGAAAAATGAAAGGTGATGCAAACCATGGGGGTGTTGACCCAATTTAGGAGGGAGCACGAAGTCGCGGCAGAAGCGGATCTGGAAGCGGCGGTTGAGTCCGCGGTTGCGCGGCGGAACTGCGATTTGGACGCTTCTCGTTCTTCCGTTTCTGATTCAGAGAGCCAAATTCCAGTCCTGATCTTCACAAAGAATTTTATGGATAAAGTTCAAACAATCAAAAAGAAAATTAAATAGAATAAATGAAATTGAAAATGTTAGAATTTTGTGTTGCTTTATCATGACTCAATGATGTTGTTGTGGTGCTGTCAAGAGGATGATGATTTGTTATTGCATCAGTTTTGAGCTTGTGTCAACGGTATGAACATGAGCTTGTGTAAGGTTTCTGTTTTGGTTGATGAGATTTTTGTTAAAGTTGGTTCATGGGAAATTGCTCGTGAAAAGTGAATTTACAGTGCAACAAGAAGAAAAGTGGGGGTTTCCATCGAGTGGCCTCCGTACAGGATTTTGTATAAGAGAATATGAGGTTTTTTTTGTGGAATTTTTTTGTTTTTCGTTTTAGAGAGTTCTCTAGGTTGTGTTCTCTTTTTTTTTTATCACTTGCATATGCATTATGTAATGTATTTCAATTGGAATTAAGGGCCTTGAAGCCTTGCATTCATACATAAGATTTTGCCATAAACCTCCATTAACAAACTTTCCATCTTTGTACCAATTTTGAATTCTTGCTTGATTAGGCCTTGAAACAAATTTGGGATGTTGTATAATGATGATTCAAAGCTAATCAAGACCAAATATGCCCCTTAATTAACCTTCTTGATTTTTATTTGATTTTAAAGGATTTAAAATGAATTAAATCCAATAAAATCAAATAAAAATGAAAAAATTAATTTTAAAATTTGAAATAAAATGTGGGACACGTGGGAAGCATGGCCAAGCTGATTCAAGTGGAAAAAGTGGGCCCCTTTTGTCAAAAAATGAAGTTTCAAGGATAAATGATTTTGGCCATTTCACAAAAATTTCCCAACTTCTCCAATGCATATCTTGCTCAATTTTTAATCTTTGATCATGTTCTTGGACATTTTGGAAAGGTCTTGAAGTCCTATAACCAATGTCTTTGGTCCCATGTCATTTTGATTTACCAATCTCAAGTTATGGTCTTTGACTTAAAGTCCCTTTTTGTTGACTTTTGAAAATGACCTATAATGTTGAAATTGATAACTTTTTGTGAGAGCATTTCTTGGACTTGGAATGTGAAGATGAGTTGTAGGAAATGTCCTCCCCTTCAAGATGAGCATTGGATGGGATTTTTCTGATGAACCATGAAAAAGTTATGCCTTGGTCTAGTTATACTTGACTTTTCAGCTGTCCAAAAATAGAAACTTTTGCATCTTGAGTCTTTTTGAGCCATACTTTTGAGAATCATGATCAAGAATTGATCAAATGATGTTTGTGGCTTCAAAATAAGATGTTGACCAGAATTTTTGACTTTTGACTACCAAATGACCATTTTGCCCCTACAGTTGACTGTTGAGCAATTAGGGTTTTTAACTGTGCAACTTGACCTTGTGAGCTTTGAAACTTAACATGTAGGTGCTTGAAAATGTGTATGACCATAGGAGACTTGATTGGACCATTGAAAACCTCAACTTCCTTGAAGGAACCAAAACCTTAATTTTGACTGGCTTAGGAGGATGGTTGACTGTGCAATCCTTGGAGTAGCCTTGAACCATTTGAGGTGATGCTTGTCAAAACTTTGAAGATTATGGGAGGGCAAATTTTGGGGTACAACAGAGATGTTTATGAGATGTTGTCGTTTTGAGATAATTGAGATGTTGTTGTTTGAGATGGCTGAAATGTTATCGTTTTGAGATGATTGAGATGTTGTTGTTTTGAGATGTGTTTTGAGATGTTGTTAACTGAGTGTGTTATTACATTCATGTTGAGTCGCATACATTGCATTTTTTTGAGATGGAGCTTATGCTCGTTGAGATGGCCTGGATTTGCAAATTTTGAGATGAAGGCTATGCCTTGTTGATGCCTTTATTAATTGGCAGATTAGATTTTTGAGATGGGTGTTCTGCTCCAATGGTACCACATGCATTTGCATAGTTTTGACTCGCATCATATGAATGAATAATGAGATGTATTTGATATTGATGAATGAGTATATATGTTGTACTTATTGTTGATTATGAGATGAGAAGTGGTGATATTATTGATCTAATTTAATATATTAATTATCATGCGCTTTACTATATTGTTAGATATCTCACCCCTTCTGTTTGAATGTTGCCCCTATGTTGGTAACGTGTAGGTAATCGAGAGTGAAGGTTGTATACCTTCAATAGATCGAGTCAGTGTCATTGCTCTGATATGTAACACTCGGGGGGATGAACGCTTGCTGATTTTTGATTGTTGATTTCCAGTCGCTGAATTTTGAATTAATGATTATTAAATATGAGATGTTTCAAAGTTGTTGTTTTTATTTAAAGATGTTATTGAAGAATTCCGTTGCGTAGTTGTTGAATATTTAATGAAATATGTTATGTCGTTAGTTCATCCGATGTTTTGAATAAGTGTTATATATCCATGATGAATGCAATGAATTGTTAGAAGAATTTGTGACGTCCCGATTTGTTTGTATGAATGAAATTTTATAACTCTGATTTATTTTGCATAAATTTCTTGGGGTAGAATTGGGGTGTTACACTCCTAGTTGCTCGCTTGCTCACAAAAAAAAAATTATACACCCACACTTTCATTTTAAAACATTTTTAAAAGACAAAGCTTTTTGTATGTGTTCTTATTGAGACAAGAACCATTACAAAGACACTTTTCAAAATCACTTTCAAAAAACAAATTCCACAAACACTTATTTGAACTATTTTCCAAACAACACTTTGTACGCATTCTTATAGAGACGCGAACCATTACAAACGCATTTTCAAAATACTTTCGAAAACCACACCACAAGCACATTTTCAAACAAAAGCAAGTGATCTAGCAAGTAACTAAGAGCCCGTAGGTAAATACGGATGAAAAAGGTGCAAATACCTTCCCTTTTTATAACCTACCCCCTGAACTCAAGAAATAATCTCGAAAGGTCTTTTCTGTTCTTTTGAACCTTTCCTTATTGGATAAAAGAAAAGTAGGTGGCGACTCTTGCTATCCGCAACAATTGCGATCAAAACGCAAAACACCCAAGTCAGTTCTCCCACCGTATTACAATACACAAACAAAACACACAAGGCCTTAGGTTTAAGCTTGCATGGAGTTTTGTAGGTAAGTACCCTCTTGAAGTTTTAGTTGGCTCAACATGTCCTAAAAGAAGTAACCTGGTTCTAGGATCCTCAATATCATTGATCTTTCTCTCAAGCATTGTTTCAGCATAAGCATCTAAATTGCGACCGAAATATCCCGAGAGTCCAGTCTTAATGAGTGTAGCATCGAGTATTAACCAACTTTAGTCTGCACCAAAGCAAACCATCTCACTACTTTATAATGGCTAAGTTGTGTTAACTAAGGTTCTAAGGCCAGTTAGTGCTTTATGACACCATGTGGTAGCCCAGCATGCTCCTTGACTTAACTCAAGGGACACCGATACCAACCAATGTGTCACACTAACATAGCCATCGCTTCAACCATATCGGTCTATGTTGTTCAGTTTTCACGATCTATTTCTACTTACCTAAAATTCCCTCAAATCATGGTATAAGATCTATACAAGAAATAAACCCAAGCATATCCCGAAATATAAACCATACAAATCAAACAAGTAAATAAATAAAGGTAAACTAGCTCTAAAGGTAACCCCACTTCTAGTTTAGTGTCCCCAGCAGAGTCGCCAGTTCTGTAATACGGTGGGAGAACTGACTTTTGGTTTTATGTTTTATCGTAAATGTTGCGGATAGAAAGAGTCGCAACCGACTTTTCATTTATCCAATAAAGGAAAGGGTGAAAAGAACAGGAAAGACCTTTGAGAATTTTCTGACTTCGGGGGGTAGGTTATGAAAAGGAAAGTTGTTAGCACCCTTTTCATCCATAGTTATCTACGGACTTTTAATCGCTAGCTCACTTTTTGAAATGCTTTGTGTTTGTATATGTTTGAAAATATTTTGAAAATGCCTAAGTACGACAAATTTGTAATGATTCTCGTATCGTTGAGAATGTATACAAAATGTTTGTTTTGAAAATATTTATGAAAAGAAAGTGTTTCTTTTGTCGAAAGATGTTTTGAAAATGCCAATCTAAGGCAATCTACTTTATAATAACCCTTATATCAGTCCTCAAAAGTGTTTATAAAGCGTTTTAAAAGTAGTTGATTTGAAAGTGTGAAGTGTTAAGATTGTTTTAGTTTATGAGCAAGCGATTACGAGCCATCTACCTACTCAAAAGGTCTTTGTTCTTTTCCTCATCCTTTAGATAATGCTATCCTACCATTAGTTAGTAGAAAGCCATGTCATTAGATGTGAGGGACAAGCATGGGTTATCGTACAATCATAGAAGGAAACTTGTAGGATGTTTTAGCAATTTTTGTAAGGGACTAAGATCGTTTATCGAAGGCAGCATCAAAGGGTCATCGAGGAACTACGATCTTTTAATCGAGGGTCTTTGCTAAAGCATCTCACGTTTGAGGGACATGGCTGTTTAAATCCGAGGCAACAAGTGAGGGTAATCCTAGAGGTGCGTGTATGAAAAGTGTTTTGAATTTGGGTATTTTGTCTCGAGATTAGGTTTTCTAATATTTTGTTTTAGGTCTTTCCATACAATCCTATTAAACTAACAATAATAAGGAAAGTAGTAAGTTGTAGAAATTAAATGTCCTACGCTTTTACAATGCTTCGGGAATAGGGGGTACAAGTTTATGAATGGGGGAGGAAAGCAATAAACCCTAATTATCTATTACAAACTTTTGATAGTTACATAATTGTATTAATACGAAAAATAAACAAATGCACAGAGATAGAAAGGGGAAAGTAGCAAAAAACCCTAAAAATTCTAAGTATTTTAAGAAAATATTTTGTTGTTTCTTTGTTTAGAAAATATTTGGAATGTAAAATAAAAAATTAGACCTAATTTTAATTTTATTTAAAATTTATTTATTTAAAATAAAATAAAGTGTGATTAAATTAATTAATCATTATTATCAAAAAGTAAATTAATTAAATAAAATCTAAAGAATTCTAAATATTTAGAAAATATTTTTGGTGTTTTATTTAGAAAAGATATTTGAAGTATAAAACCTAATTCTAATTAAATAAAATAAAAGTGGTTAAATTAAATTAATTTGTATTTGTCAAAAATTAAAATAATTAATTAAAAACCTAAATCCAATTTCTTAAATCATTTTTATGATTTTTTCTGATTTTAAAAATGATTTAGAAAAGAAATAGTTAATTCAAATAAAAAAAGAAGTAAAATGTTGGGCCTGTGTTGTAAGCACAATGGGGGTGTGAAAACAACAATTTTACAAGCCCAAACTAGCCAAAGCCAAGTCTGTGTTAATCCAATGTGGCTGTCCATGGAAGGTTCATCATAGGCGCGCTGGTTTTGGAGCGCTGGATCAAGATAATTGAGATCTGATGGTTGTAACATGAGGATGCATGGTGCGTGTATATGTTTGGCTTACACTGAATCTGCAAGAGAAATGTTATAAAATAAAAATGCCAGAGACAGGGATCGAACCCCTGCCCTAGTACACTAATACCTTACACATACACGCTTGCCACTAGGGTGGCTGTTTCATCCGATTATGAAACAACACCCATTAAATATATTACAAAACATGTTCACAAGTTCAAATTTATGAACTTCATCTTCTTCCTCACGCCAGAACAATAACAACACCATTTTCAAATCTCAAACTTATCCATTTCTCAACCATTTTGAAAGATGTAAACATCAAACCTGCTTGAATTTTAACCACGAATCCAACCATTTAACTTTCAAAAGCTATAGATCAATGGTTAGGACGAATTTTGTTTGATACCAAACTAAAAACCTAATATTTCAGAAACTTAAGTTCCAAAATTCTCATCATATAGTTAATTAAAATGCAATTTAAGGACATGGTTAGCTTCATAAACATGATATCTACATTTTATCTTTAGAAAATAAATTCAAATGATGCTTGTCAAGAGATTTTGAAGTTTGGAAAACTTACCTCTTGATACAAAATTTTAATGCTCTCTACACGACCTCAAGAGGTGAAATGATGATTTGGTGAGCTTGCTTGGACCCTGAGGAAGCTGTTTGGATGTTCACTTAATGCTGAGAAATTCTGGATATCTCTGACTAGGTCAACTTGCAAGTGTGAAAAGTGAAAATCGTGTATAATGAAGACGATGTTACAATGATGAAACAGCGGTATGGATGGCTTCTATATGGTGTATAGATGATGTTTGAATGATAAAAAAGGAAAAAGCACGAGTGGATTTGAAGTTGGGTGTTAGAGGCTTCAAATGTGCAACAATGGAGTTTTCTTGGTGATTATGAGTTTGAGAGTGTTTTAGGGCTTGTGAAATCGTGTATTAGCTTGCAAATGATCTCTCCATTTATAGAGAAAAGGTTTAAGGGCAAGGGTTTATCAGATTTGATAGATATCATGTTATGGTTTGGTTGCTTAGTTTTGCAGTAACTTTGAAGAACATAGTTCCAATGCATTGTACCTTGTCTCATAGAGTTGTTGAACACTTTAAACAAGTTTATTTTGATTTATTAGACTGAGTGTGTGCAGAAGCAATAAGTTAGAGGCTCAAGGAGAGTTGACAATTGCATAAAGCATGCTTTTCCATAATGTAAGTGTTAACTTTGTGCCATTAATGGAATTATTCTTTGGACAATGCTTGAATCAAATGGACCATAGCTCAAAAGCTTGTGTAATCTTATGATTATAGCAATATTTTTAGGTTAGAGGCCTGAAAAGTGGGATTACAAGGCATGGCATGAAGATTTTGTAATGAGTCATCACAAGAATGACTTATATTTCAAGAATGGATGCCCAACTACATGTCTTCGAATCTCCTAGCTCAAGCATGATATTTTTATGCTCTTGGACATTTTGGAAAACTTGAAACATGATCTTCAACTTTTATGTTGACCATTTTGGCTAAATCAATTGGGATCTTGGTGAAAAATGGCCATGAAGTTGGGATGAAAAACTGACCAAAACTTGTTGAAATTTTTTCTAAGTGTTGGATAAAAAACATCATAACTTCATGGGCTTATATATCTTAATCCAAGCACTTTTTAAGGATCATATCACATTAAAAAATTTGTATAATTCATCAATCTCTATAACTTTCATGTTGAAAGTTTTCCTTGAATCAACTTGTATCTTGAGGAAACTTGCTTGTGAAGTTAGGGTTTTTGAGGTACAAAACACTTGAAAATTTTTCTAAGTGTTTGAAAATCTTGACTTTTGACTTTTATTGACTTTCTTGATTCTTGATTACAAAGTTTGATAGTTTTGAATGTTTTGATGAATCTTGGTTTTTGAATTCCAATGTTGATCAAAAAGTCAAAGTTTGAATTTTGTGTGACTGTTAACTTTTTATTCAACTGATTCAATTCTTCCACTATCAATCACTTGCTTATTTAGAAATGTCTTGAGCCATGTAATTAGGTCAAGGTGTTGTATTTTAGCTCTTGAGGTCATGCCTCAAGCCATTAGGTCATGGACTAGGCCAAAAGTCAATGATCAATCATCTTCAATCAAAACCCTAATTTGACAATTTTTTAACCTTTGGGGATTTGGGGGTTTTCCTTGAGGAATCATGATCAACCCTTGATAAAATGATGAATATCACCTCAAAATGTTGATGTTGACAAAAAATATTGAAGTTTAACTGTATGTTGACCATAATTGACTTTTTGTCCAATACAGTTGATTTTCAATCATCTGAGCCATTGACTAAGCAAACATGTGATGCAAGACTTGAAACTTGGCATAAGAATTATTGAGGACCTATGATGAACCATGAAATTCATTTGAGACTCTTTAAAACCAATTTTATTTAAGAAGCACCAAACCCTAGTTGAAGACCCTTGCTTAGGAGGTGGTTTTGACCAATCAACTCTTGAGTAGTTTTGAGCAAATGGGGACCTCACGAGAATGTCTTGAAGAAAATGGGAGGAAAAATTTTGGGGTACAATAAGTAGTATCTTAATATCCTTACGACGTTGATAAGTGCTAGGGCTACTTTCTCTATCTACTAGTAACTTACCTCCGGGCCTTGTAGGGATTTGCTTGTGCAGTAGATGGGTTTCTACCCCTCAGGGGTTTCCTGAATAAGAGCGACACTAATAGCCTCAAAAGCTACAACCAGATAAAGATAGAGTGTTTCTACCTTGTCTAGCCTCAAGAGGACCTGCGCCTCGGATAGTGCTTGTTTGATATGGTAGAGGGAGAGCTTGCACTCCTCGGTCCATTCAAAGGCAGCCTCTTTGAAGAGAAGTTTAAAGAAAGGGAGCGCGTGCTAGGCGGATTTGGTCACGCAGCGGGATAGGGATGTGAGCATTCCATTAAATGTTTGGATTGACTTTTTTGAGTTTGGAGTAGGGAGCTCCGAAAATGCTCTACATTTGCCAGGGTTGGCTTCGATTCCTCATTCTGTAAGATAGAAGCCAAGGAATTTGTCTGCCTGTACGCTGAAGGTGCATTTTTTTTGGGTTGAACCGCATTCTGCACTTCCTTGCCTGCTCAAAAACCTTTTTGATATGGGAAGCATGATCTGTTTCTTCTTAAGATTTCACTATCATGTCTTCCATGTATACTTCGAGCATGTCCCCGATCTCTCTTCGGAAGACTTTTTTCATCATGCGCTGATAGGTGGTGCCTGCGTTTTTCAGGCTGAAGGGCATTACGTTGTAGTAATAGTTTCCCGACTCGATCATGAAAGTGGTATATTTTTTGTCCATTTTTTCCATTGGTATCTGGTTGTATCCAGAATATGTGTCCATGAAAGACACTAATTTAAAGCCTGTAGAATTATCGACCATTTTTTCGATGTTGGGGAGATGGTAAGCATCTTTCGCGCAAGCTCGGTTGAGATCGGTATAATCAATACACATACGCCACTTTCCATTTGATTTTTTCACGAGGACTACATTCGAGAGCCAGGTTATGTTCTGGGCTTCATAAATAAAATTTTCCTTTAAGAGGTCTTTTACAGCCTGTTCGACCGCCTCTGTTTTCTCCGAAGACTGCTTTCGCCTATGTTGGGAAATCGCTTTAAGGGCAGGGTCCACTGTGAGATGATGACAAACTACTTCTGGATCCAGTCCGGGAATTTCAGTTGCACTCCAAGCTAACAGATCAACATTCTCCTTCACACATGTTTCTAGTTGTCTCTTTTCCCGATCGGGGAGGTCAGCGCCAATCTTCACCCCTTTAGAGGGATCGCTCTCATGGGGGACGGTCTCGAAATCCCCGTCTGAGATTGGTCGCATGGGATGTGAAGGCTCCTTGCTATCTTCTGATGGGAACAGGCTCTCTCTATCGACCATGGTCTCCTTCCCCATTCTCTTTCCCTCTATGAGGTCTTCCATGGAGAAGCGACTGTCTAGGTCGAAGGCATTGACCCGCGGTAATGATCTGGGTTCCTTGGAGCTGGAGGGCAGGGCGAATGCGCTGGCCGTTCGAGGTTGAGCAATGATGGAACTCAGGCCTTTGGATGATGCTTTAAAACACCTTCTTATGGTCTGGATATCCTCGTGGAGGGTGACAACCAAGCCTTCAGCAGTGTAGTACTTCATCTTTATATGTACGATAGAGGGCACCGCAATCAGCTCGGCTAGAGTGAGCCTTCTGAAGATGCATTGGTAGAGTGACGGGCAGTCCACCACTAGGAAATGGGTCCTGATGGCCCTAGCCGTTACCCCTCTGCTGAAGGTAACATTAGCTCGACGTATCCTCAGGGTTTGGTAATGAATCCATTGAGTTCCTAGAGATATGAGCCTACGTATGGGGTTAGGCGAGTTTCATGCAGCTGTAGAGTGTTGAATAATTGGGTGTACATGATGTCCACTGAGCTTCCCTGGTCCACCAAGATATATCTCACGTCAAAGTATGCCATGTGTTCCCATACGAGGAGTAGGATGCTTGAGTTGGGGGGCCCACCCGAAAGTTCTTCGCGGTAGAAAGTGAGGGGATGGGAGCCTCCTCTAAATTTGTCGAGGGTTGCGTCCATGTCAGAGATGACTTCTATCAACTGATCGAAACTTCTCTTTACAGAACCTACCGTGCACTTGTTGAATCCCCTGCCTGAGATGACCATCACTGCAGGGAAAGATTCCCAAGGGCTGTGCGAGGAAAAGTATAATGGGAAAATAGAAATCTTTCGGCCTTGTGATGCTCATAGAGACCGGAATGGTGCCGGCGTCTGGGGACTCATTCTCTTCTTTGACATTCTTGGTTTCTTGGGCCTCCTTGCAAGCATCGTCCTTCTTCTTATACTACTTGAGATGTCTGTCCCGGATGAGTATCTCAATTGCATCTTTGAGGTGGATGCAATCGTCAGTATTATGCTTGTGGCTCTCGTGGAACCTGCAATAGTTTCTCTTATTTGTCCCGTGCTTGGAGGGTGTCTAGCGAGGAAAGCGCATCCCTGCTTGCTTGAATTCTGAATTAGCGTATTCAGTTAGGATGCGCTCTAGAGAGGTATTGAGGGGGGTGTAGTCATGAAAATGACCGGCTGACCCCTTGTAATCTTTGGAGTCTCAGGACTTGTCTTCCCTCTTCTTCTCCCCTCCTCGACGGGATGCCGAGGGCTCGCCACTTTTTGAGGACTTGGCGCTCTCTCTGTGATGTGAGTCCCTCGCATTATTATCCCCCCTTATCCTCATACTGAATGTGTGCTTGACTTTAAGTAGGAGGGAGTCGAGCATGGCTGGAGTCTCGATGCCCACATCTTTGGCAAAGTCACTATGGGGATATAGCCTGCACTCGAGGAGATATTTTTTCACAGCGTCAATCATTGAGACCTGCATGGCTTCTTTGTTGAAGTGCTCGATGTAAGCTCGAAGAGACTCGTATTTTCTTTGGATGATCGCTTCTAGTGATGCTTCCGACTTAGGATGTCGGTGAGAGACAATGAAATGTCTGGAGAACATCTTTCTCATCTGCTTCCAGGAAGTAATGGACTCATCCGCGAGGCTTTTGTACCAAGACATGGCACCTTTCCTCAGGGTAGTCGAGAACAGTCTACACTTGATGGCGCCCCTTACTCCTCGATATTCGAGGAGGGCATCAATATTTTCTATGTGTTCGTTAGGGTCAATCGTACCGTCGTATGTTCCCAACAGGGCTAACTTCTCCAGGCCGACCAAGAGCTGGGTATCTGTAATCTCTCTTGATAACGGGCCACGAGGTTCATTATCTTTGCTTCCTTCAGGGGATGATGGCGGGGAGTGATGGTTTCTTCCCTGTTGGACATCGTTGTCTCATCGAGGAGATGGGCTTCTCTGTTACTACCTTGATCTGGGCGACGCTAATCGATCGTGGTCGACCCGACAGTCGCTCTTTGTCTTCTTGGAAGATGGAGATCCTTGGTCTTTCTTAGGAGGTGCGCGATCATGTTTCTTGAGGAAAGAAACTCCGTTCCTTTCTTAGCGGATAGCCACGCCTTGTCAGCGATACGCTGGGGGAGTCGTTTCGTTGGTGCCTCCAAGGAGGGACTTCAACTGTTTCTTCTCCCAGACCTCAATCATCTTGTTCTGTTGTAGGATAAGTGCGTTAGTCTGGTTGAGGGCAGTGAGTAATGCTACTATAGCTGTGTTGACATTTTGAGGAACGGGGATTGGCTGCAAGATCTCTAGCAATTCCTCAGTAGGTTCCTTGGGATGTTTCTCATCCAAGAATGGATGGTCGTCATGCTGGGTGTCGTTTGAATCTGGGGACACAATTTGTCCATCCCTGGCGTCGAAATCATCCTCGGGTGAGGATGTTCCTGGCTTCCGTTGGTCTTGTGGATAAGGGAGAGCACATTATTTCCAGAGAGGTGACGACCATCTTGATCGGCCATGATTGAAGATTTGAGAGTATCTTTGGTATTCAGATTCCGAGGAAAGAAAATGGGGAAGGTGGATTCCCACAGACGGCGCCACTGATCTTATTGGGTGATTAGAAACTGCAAATAAGCTGAAGGACGATATCTAGCTTACTGGAAAGTTAGGGAGAAAAAGGGGGTTGTACTTGCAAGGCACTCCGACGATCAAGTAAGAATGGGTGCAAAGAGATACAAGCTGAATATTAAGGTTTAAGGTTTGAATATTGGATACATGGCCCTAACATGTGTGAGGGTTTATTTTATGCTCCATTGTGAGGTAGTTGTATACCGGTGTCATCCAACAGTTAATGTCATTGATGGCGCACACGTCTAAAGCCGAGGAGGATTTTTCAATGCTTGATCAAGAAAATATTGTAGGATCAAGCGCTTACCACTGAGCTAAAAGAAATTGCTTGTAGCCAAGGTGCTACTCTATTTCCTTATAGAGAATCTAACAAGGGGCCTACCTGGCCCACCTAACACACCTGTGTAGGCGCCCATTGGGGGATGTTAAGCCCTTCGAATCCCTAAGGTTGACGCTGGATATTTTAATCCAACAACCTCCCCCCCCAGTGTTAGCCGGGGGGATTCAAACCCATAACCTTTCTTTGATACCATTTGTAGGATCAAGCGCTTACCACTGAGCTAAAAGCAATTGCTTGTAGCCAAGGTGCTACTCTATTTCCTTATAGAGAATCTAACAAGGGGCCTACCTGGCCCACCTAACAAACATGTGTAGGCGCCCATGGGTGGATGTTAAGCCCTTCGAATCCCTAAGGTTGACGCTAGATATTTTAATCCAACAAATATTTCCTGTATTACCTATTTGTTTCCTCCTTTCTTCTTTGTGCTCTCCAATTTTGACAAGATATCTGCCCGAGTATTGTGTTCATGTGGAACATGTTATACATCTACAGATTCAAATTTCTTCATTCTTTCTCGGACCAGAGCCCAGTACTCAGAGAGATGGTCGTTTTTGACCTGATATTCTCTCTGTACTTGGGAGGCGACAATCTGGGAATCCATGAAGATATTTACTTCTTCGGCCCCCAAATCTTCGACCAAACATAGTCCTGCTAGAAATGCTTCGTACTCAGCTTGGTTGTTCGAGGATGGGAAGTGTTGTACCCCAAAATTTGCCCTCTATTTTCTCAAGACATTTTCTTACAAGGATTTTCAAAAGTTCCAGATTACACAAGTACAATTGGATTTTTAATGCTCCATATAGCTTCCATTGATCACATTGGGCTTTCAAGCATCAAAATTGAAGAAAATCAAGCTTACTTCGATTCACAAAGCTTTGAATGCACTTTGGCCTCCTTCAAGCTTGCTTCGATTTCATAAAGCTTCGAATGGGCATTGACTATCTTCGTGTTTGCTTCCATTCACAAAGAAAGGGCTTCCCTCATGCTAGCATGCTCAAGGCAATGGCTTCCCACATGCTAGCAGGCACAAGGCAATGGCTTCTCTCATTGCTTTCGATTTACAAAGCAAGGGCTTCCCTCATGCTATCACGCACAAGGCATTGGCTTCCCTCATGTTATGAGGCACAAGGCAATGGCTTCCCTTATTGCTTCGATTCACAAAGCAAGGGCTTCCCTCATGCTAGCATGCACAAGGCAATGGCTTCCCTCATGCTAGCAGACACAAGGCAATGGCTTCCCTCATGCTTTGATTCACAAGGAAGGGGCTTCCGTCATGCTAGCATGCACAAGGCAAGGGCTTCCCCCATGCTAGCATGCACAAGGCAATGATTTCCTTCATGCTAGCACCCACAAGGTAATGACTCCCTTCATGCTTGCTTCGATTCCACCTTTAAACCCTTCAACAGACATAATTTCTACACTATGACACATAATTTGGTGGATTCGAAGGACACATATTTGATGGCCCATTCGAAGAACATGAATTTGGTGGATTCGAAGAACACATATTTGGTACATTCAAAGAACAAACAATTGGTGGATTCGAAGAACCTACAATATGGTTCATTTGAAGGACATGCAATATGGTCCATTAGAATAACATTCAATTGGTCCATTCGAAGGACGTATAATGGGTCCGTTCGAAGAACATACAATTGGTGTTTTGTCTTTTGATGAGTCTGGTCGAAGGCTGCTGAACAAAGTCCTATGTGCTTCCAAGCCCAAGTCTGATTTACTGCTATGAGACAGTCCTACACCAAGCTGCCACAAGACTCCAAAACTACTGCAAAATAGTCCTTCTATGCTGCCCCTAATTTGCACCAAATTTGCATACAAGAGCTGCACCTCAAAATCTATGAAAACAGCATACCCAAACTGTTCAAATTTCATTTGTTCCCCCCCCCCCCCAAATATCAACCAAACTCTTCTATAAATAAGATGTTTCACAACAAATCCAAAGGTGGCTTTTTGTTGGCTGGAGAGAAATTTGTTAGCAAGGCAAAGAAGGGAGAGAACATTTGAAACATTCTTAAACCCATAATCAAAAAACATAACACTTTGTTTCTTTCTTTTGAATCCAGAACCAAAGAAACACAACACTTTGTTTCTTTCTTTCGAATCTAGAACCAAAGAAATACAACACCTCTGTTTGTTCTCTCTTTCGAATCCAAGTTTCCTTATCCTTTGAACTCAGGTTCCTTCCTTCCTTAGAATTCAAGGATATATAGGGCAGCAACTCAAAGTTCAAAACACATTCCAGCTTCAAGGTAAGTCTTCTTGACTTTAAACCATTCGTTTCAGGCATAACATGTAAATAACCTTTTGTTTATTTTTCGTTTCTACCCTTTCGTTTGTTTTCTTTTATTATCCAAATACATGTTAAGAACTAACCTTCAAGACCATAAGACAATATTAGCATGGATTCGTCCCATACTACTGTCCAGTCCCAAATGAAAGGATACAAAAAATTTGTGTGAATCGAAGGATACAGGCTTCGGTACACACTAGTTGCAGGCCCAAACAAATGAAGACAAAAGGGGTGTGAATCGAAGGACACATGCTTCGATCCAGGGTTTCTTTTCTTTCTCTCTTTTTCACTATTTTTTTTGTCTTTATATTTTCTATATATTTTATTTCATTTGCTATTCAATATGGTTGTACATTTATATTTTTGTCTTTATATTTTCTATATATTTCTATTTCAAAAGGGGTTTCTTTTTTTTTGTCTTTATATTTTCTATATATTTCTATTTCATTTGTTATTTCATTTTCTATATATTTTATATTTTTTTGTCTTCCATTTGTACATTTATATCCCCCATCCCCTAAAATTATGTAATAGCGTAGGACATTTATTTTTTGCAATTTACCGCTTTTATATAAAATGCTAGTAATTAGAGTGTGTATGGCAAGATAAAATCAACCGTTAGAAAACCTTAATTTCAAAGACAAAAATGCATGCAATCAAACACAATATTCACACGTGCACCTCTAGGGTAACCTCGCTTGTTGCCTCGAAAAATAGTCATGTTCCTCGAATATGGGCGTTTTAGCAAAGACCCTCAATAAAAAGATCGTAGTCCCTCGATGTACCTCGATGTTGCCTTTGGTAAACGATCTAGTCCCTTACGAAAATTGCTAAAACTTCTCATAAGTTTCCTTCTATGACTATATAATTGACCCACGCCCATCCCTTCACATCCAATGATGGGGCTTCTTACCAAATTAATGGTAAGGTAGTAATATCTAAAGGAGGAGGAAAAGAACATAGACCTTTTGAGTAGGTAGGACGCTCGTAGTTGCTTGCTCACTTACATTTTCAAAAACCTCTTCAAAAACAAACATCTCTTTGAACTATTTTCAAAACCAACACTTTGTATGCATTCTTATTGAGACGAGAATCATTATAAAGTTAGCCGCAACAAAGGCATTTTTAAAAATACTTTTAAACTTACACTCATCACAAACACCTTTTCAAACAAAGCATTTTTTCAAAGTGATCTAGCAAGCAACTAAGAGCCCGTAGATAACTACGGATGAAAATGGTGCTAATACCTTCCCTTTTCATAACCTAACCCACGAACTCAAGAAAAAATGTCAAAGGTCTTTCCTGTTCTTTTCACCCTTTACTTTATTGGATAAAGGAAAAGTCGGTGGCGACTCTTGCTATCCGCAATAATTGCGATCTAACACAAAACAACCAAGTCAGTTCTCCCACCGTATCACAGAACTGGCGACTCTACTGGGGATATATTAACTTAAAAGTGGGGTTACCTTAGAGTTAGATCACATTTAAATTACTTTCATTGTTTGATTTGTCTGCTTTACATTTATGGGTCCTTGTTTGGGTTTGTTTTGATCCTCTACCTGGATCGGGGAACACCATTAGATAAGTAGAAATAGATTGTGGAAACTGTGCGGCTCAGACCGATATGGTTGGAACAATGGCTACGTTAGTGTGACACATGTGTTGGTACCGGTATCCCTTGTGTTGAATCGAGGAGAATATAGGGCCACTGAGCGGTGTCATGAAGCACTAACTAACCTTATAACCTTTATTTGAACAAACTTGGCCATTAGGGAGTAGTGAGATAGCCAACTTTGGTGTAAATCTGAAGATTGGTTGTTACTCGATACTACACTCATATAGATAGGACTTTTGGGATATTTCGGCCGTAAGATTGATTGTGCTGAGATAATGCCCAATGAAGAAAAATCAATGATATTGAGATTCCCTAAAACCCGATTACTTTCTAGGACAGGTTGAGCCAACTAAACTTCAAGAGGGTACTTACCTACAAACCCTATGCAAGCCTAGAGCTAAGGGCTTGTTTGCTTTGTGTGTATATGATTACTTGTATATAACATCATAAACATCATTAGATCATAAGCATTCTCACTAAACATTTCAAGGGTTTAGGAATTTATTTTTGTTCTGTTTTGTAGGCCATGATTCCCATTCGTAGGAATACCATCCGAGTCAGCTTCGTGAAAACGTATCCTCAACTTCAAGAATTAGCATCAAGGATGTCTGGGGATTCTTCCTTCACCAATAAATACGGTCGACTTCTCAAGTTGGCTACCTCAAATTTCCAAGAAGAAATGATGTGTGTGCTCTTCCAATTCTTTGATCCCATCCATCATTGCTTCACCTTTCCTGACTATCAATTGGTGCCTACATTAGAAGAATTCTATCAACTATTAGGAGTGCCCGTGCTTGATCAAATACTATTCACCGGTTTAGAGGAGACTCCAAAGCCTGGAGTTATTTCCAAAGCTTTGCATTTGAAGAGATCTGACATTATGACAAATTGGGAGACAAGAAGTGGAATTAAGGGTTTCTTAGCCAAGTTTCTGTTGGAGAAGGCTTGTTCATTCTGGGAAATATGGATTTTCAAGCTTTTTAAGATGTCTTGGCCCTTCTAATATATGGTTTGGCTCTATTTCCAAATCCGGACCAACTCATAGATGTGAATGCCATCAAGGTTTTCCTCTCTCTAAATCCTATACCTACTTTGCTTGGAGACATTCTACATTGTTTCCACACTCGTGTCATGAAGAAAAGAGGTACTCTTTTGTGTTGCATTCCATTACTCTCTAGGTGTTTTATTTTGCAGATACCTCGATCAATGTTGAAGAATGAGCAAGGTTTGACATGGTCTCAAAGGATGATGTCACTCACATATTCTGATATTCATTGGTGTTCTCGATCCTTGAAGGACATTACTATCATCAACTGTTGTGTCCCTCTGCTTGGCATTAGGGGAGGTATTACCTACAACCCTTGTTTGGATTTATGACATTTTGGGTATGCACGAAGAGATGGTCCCCAGAATGCACTCATCTAAGGTTTGGTATTCAATTACAATGGTGACAACCAAGGCTATCATCAAAGGTTCATACGGGCTTGGAGAATGATAAACAAAGTGGATACTAAGACATTGGGACATAAGAATTCCATCCCCCTTGAGCCTTACCTTAAGTGGGTACGAACTCGTGCTCAAAGTCTCGTGATGCCTTACCCCTCCATCTTACCAATCATCATGGAGCTTATTGCCAAAGGAGATGTTCCATGTGCTGTCCTTTATCCTGATATGCCTACTTCTCTTGAAGATTTGCAAAGAGCTTGGATTTAGCTAAAGGGGGAGCGCGACACCTTTGAAGCCCAGTTTTATGCAAATGAGAAGAAGGTTCTAGAGCTCACGAGATAACTCCATGAGGAGCAGAGTTTGAATGCCTACATTTCACCGAAGAGGATGCGCTCGTGGGAAACATGATTTTAGAAAGTTTATTTTGTATGTAAGCCCAAGAGGCATGTTGTAAGACATTTTAACTTATTAATACAATTAATCTTTATTCCTTTTTGTCTAAACAAATTTAAATCTATTGGATCCTTGAAATAATTTGTATACGCATGTTCATGCATCATAACACAAACAAGTTTTTCACAACAGGTTTCCTTATCTTTCTACTGTTTATTTCAATAAGATGGATATCGAACAAACAGTGAAGGATCTTCAAGCACAAAATGCTCAATTCCAACAGATGTTCCTAGCTCTGGCTAAAGGACAAGAGGGTCTGAAGGCTCTCATGATCAAATAAAAGAAGAAGAAGACAAATAAAACGGTGAGTGTCCTAAATATGGAAAGGAGATTTAGAGAACCAGCAAAGCGAGCTCTATAATTTGCAACTCCGTCAAATGAGTGAGACAATCAGGAAGAGAAGGAAAAAGAAGGGGACCACAACCTGGGGTCTGATAAAGAGGAATTTGACTATGCTGAGGAATAATATCCTCCTGCTGATGACAAATATAAACAATTGGAGGATCGTATCAATGCCATGGAAATTCAGAGAGTACCTGGTCTGGATTTTGAAGAATTAGGTTTGGTTTTTGGATTGGTCATTTCGCCGAAGTTCAAGGTGCCCGCATTTGCTAAATATGACGGGGTTTCATGTCCTAAGTTGCATCTGAGGTCCTATGTCAGGAAGTTCCAACCTCACACCGCTGATAGGAATTTGTGGGTGCATTTCTTCCAGGAAAGTTTATCAGGGACTCAATTGGATTAGTTCTATCAGCTGGAAGGAACCAACATCCACAACTGGAAGAATCTGGTTGTTGCATTCTACAGGCAGTACCAATACAACGCTGACCTCGCTCCAACCCGTACACAACTTCAAAGCATGTCTATGAGTTTTAGTGAGGGCTTCAAATATTATTCCCAAAAATGGAGAGATCTCGCAGGAAGAGTCCAACCCCCTCTGTCTGATAAAGAGCTTGTAGATATGTTCTTGGGCACTTTGTCAGGCCCATTCTTCAAACATCTGATCGGGAGCTCTTCATCTGGGTTCATCGAGCTGATATTGACAAGTGAAATAGTAGAGGCTGGTATCAAGAGCGGTAAGATTCATAGAGATGCGTCTTCAAGTACGGTAAAGAAACCATCCTCTGGGAAGAAAGAAGTAAGTGTTTCCTACGGTCAAAATAATCAAAGCAAAGCTGAACGCCATCCAACAGTGGGAGCTGTAATGATCTCAAACCCTGTATCAACTCAACAACAAAACAATCAGCGTAGGCAGGATGCGCCTAGAAGACAGTTCACCCGGCTTAACATGTCCTTATCTCAGGTTTTGCCACACTTATTGAAGTCTAATCTTGTCACTCTGAAAGAGCCTCCTCAAAATCCAAACACTACATCTCCCTGTTATAGTCCAAATGCTCGGTGTTCCTATCACTCCAACAGTCCGGGGCATGATACAAATGATTGTTAGGCTCTGGAGAACAAAGTTCAGGATCTTATTGAGGCAAAGGAGATTAAATTTGACCCTTCCGAGACCCCTAATGTGATAGTTGCACCAATGCCAACGCATGGTCAGAGTGTTAATTCTGTTATTAACGACCAATTTGTTTCTTCTATTGATGAACTAGATACTCCTCTGCCGATTGTTAAGAAGAATCTCTTGTGATCCGATTTATTTTCGGGTTTTGATGAAGATTGCCACCTGTGTACGTATCTAACAAATGGTTGCTTATTGTTGAAAATAGGTGTCCAACACCTGATGGACAACAAGGAAATTCTATTTGAGAAGACTCTCTCTACGAGGAGTCCGTGTGAAGATATATCAATTATTACCATTTCCGACAATCCTCCCAGGGTCTTCTCCAAAAGACCTGTCATGATTACATCCACTCCTAAGGTTTCTCCTTTAATTATCACTTTTCCTGGGCCAATACCATATTCCCCCGATAAGGCTATTCCTTGGAACTATGGAGCTGGCGTCTACTACCATGGCGTCAAGCAAGACCTTTTGGCTATCAAAGATGAAGTTGTTGAAGATACTGATCCTAACATCGATAATATTGTTGGGACCCGTAAAGTTACCAGAAGTAGAAGGATCGTCTCTTGTGAGATCTCTGAGGACTATTGCCACTCCTTTAGTTATTCATGTTAATGTTCCTATCATTACTCTTGTTTCTACTCCTACTGTCACTCCCGCTGTTATTCCTGCTACTAAGTCAGCTGAGACTCGGGGCATAAAAGTACTGGTTGAGCCTTCCCGGACGGAGGCACCTAAAGAAACCATTCCTGAAGCCTCTAAAAAATAAATGGAGGAAATACTGAAAATCATACAAAAAAGTGACTGCAAAGTTGTGGAACAATTGGGGCAGACCCCTTCAAAAATTTCAATGTCGGTCTTACTGTTATGCTCTGAAGCCCATGCTAATTCTTTGGTGAAGTTACTCAAATCTACTCATGTGCCACAAGAGACTTCTACCGACCAATTCGAGAACTGTGTCACTAGTCTAACTGCTGACAAGGGACTTGGTTTCTCCGATGCTGATTTGATGTCTAAAGAAAGAAAGCATAATGATTCCCTGCATGTATCTATTGGATACAGGGGCACTACCCTGGCTCATGTTCTAGTTGATACAAGTTCGTCGCTAAATGTTCTACCCAAGGGTGCTTTAGACAGATTGGACTGTGAAGGACTGACTTTGAAGCCCAGTAACATTGTGGTGAGGGCTTTTGATGGTTCTAAGAGAATGATACATGGGGAGATGGACATTCCTATTAAAGTTGTCTATCAAACTTTTGGATCCACTTTCTATGTGATAGACATTCGCCCGTCTTACTCTTGTTTGTTGGGATGCTCTTGGATTCATGGGGTTGATGCTGTCACTTCCACTTTGCATCAGATGTTAAAGTATCCGGTTAATGGAAATATTGTTACAGTCCATGGAGAAGAAGAGTATATGGTGAGCCGTTTAAACTCTTTCAGATATGTCGATATGGATGGCGTGTTCATTGAGACCCCCTGCCAGAATTTTGAAGAGGTTCCTCAAACAACTGCTGCTACCAAGACTGTCACTAGTATTCCAAAGATTACCAGACCTTCGTTGAAGATGTCTTCTTTAAATGATGCCAGGGTTGTAATTGAAGAAGGTGGGTGCACCATTTGGGGCCAACTACCTGACATCCCCTATAAGTATGAAAATTTTGGTTTGGGTTTCACTTTAGGAGCTCAAAAATCCATTTGTCATACTCGTGCTGGAGGACCACCTTTACGCATCAACAACCATGGAGTCAACGCTGTAGAAGACACTGACAGTGACTGCGACCTGGACAATTGGATCTTCCCTACTACCAATGGTGGACTCAACAATTGGACAGCTAGATAATTTATTCCTATTACGTTCATCCAAGAGTAATTGTCTTTTTGTTTTCTTTTTGGGATATGTAATATTTGAATAATTTAAACTCTAAAGCCATGTGCCTTACCCGAGGCACAATGGTTTATTTGTGAGGGTTATCATTCCACTTTTCATATGTCATAAATAAATCATTGGAAATTTTGCATACAAATTTTGCGCTCTTTGTCTTTCTTTTCTGCTTTTACTTTATCAAAATAACGATAATCTCTTACACCCACCCACATGTCAAACTGCAGATCCAAATCCACTTTGGATCCCATTAATAACAGTTCTGCTATTTCCAGTTATGATTTTGAAAATCCAATCTACCAAACTAAGAACAAAGTTAAGGAAGATTGTGAAGTACCAGGAGAACTTGCTAGATTGTTACAACATGAGGAAAGAGCGATACAACCTCATGAAGAGCCAGTCGAGACAGTAAACTTGGGTACTAAAGAGGACAAAAAGGAAACCAAGATAGGTTCCAACTTGGAGCATAGCATCAAGGAGCGGTTAATCCAGATGTTACATGACTACTTTTAGATATTTTCCTGGTCGTACGAAGACATGCCGGGGATGGTCACTAATATTGTGACTCATCATCTACCAACGAAAGAAGATGGTCCTCCAATGAAGCAAAAGGTTCGTCGTATGCGGCCTGAAATTTCAAAAAAGATCAAGGCCGAGGTTATGAAACAGTTTAACATTGGATTCTTAGTTGTTACTTCTTATCCACAATGGGTTACCAACGTGGTACTGGTACCTAAAAAAGATGTCAAGGTGCGCATATGTGTGGATTACAGAGATTTGAATAGGGTGAGCCCCAAGGATGACTTTATGCTTCCCCATATTTATACTCTAGTTGACAACACCGTGCAATATAAGGTTTTCTCCTTCATGGATGGTTTCTCAGGGTATAACCAAATTAAAATGGCACCTGAAGATATGGAGAAAATAACTTGCGTCACGCAGTGGGGCACCTTCTGCTACAAAGTTATGCCATTTGGATTGAAAAACGCTGAAGCAACCTAACAGCGTGCTATGGTATCCTTGTTTCACGATATGATCCATTACGAGATAGAGGTCTACATTGACGATATGATAACCCGGTCTCATACTGAAGAAGAGCACTTGGATCATTTGCAGAAACTATTTGAAAGGCTGAAGAAGTACAAGTTAAGACTGAACCCGAACAAGTGCACTTTTGGAGTAAGATCTGGTAAGCTATTAGGTTTCATCGTTAGTGGCAAAGGTACCAAAGTAGACCCTCCAAAGGTTAAAGCTATTCAATAGATGCCAACTCCCTGCACCGAGAAGGGAGTTAGAGGATTCTTGGGACGTATAAACTACATTGCCAAATTCATTTCCCACATAACCGCTACTTTTGAGCCGACCTTAAAATTAATAAAAAAGGATCAAGTAGTAAGGTGGAATGATGACTGCCAGACTGCTTTTGACAGAATCAAGGAGTATCTTCAAGAACCTCCTATTTTGATGCCACCAGTTGAAGGAAGACCTTTGATCATGTACTTAACAGTTTTAGAAAATTCAATGGGTGTGTGTGCTTGGGCAGCATGACGAGTTTGGCTGAAAAGAGCACACAATATACTACCTGAGCAAAAAGTTTACCGACTATGAAACCAGATATTCACTGCTCGAGAAAACTTGTTGCACTATGGCATGGGCTGTTCACCATCTAAGACAGTATATGCTGACTCACACTACCTTATTGATATCTAAAATGGATCCTATCAAATACATAATCGAGAAGCCCGCTCTCTCTAGAAGAATAGCAAGATGGAAAATGGTCCTGACCTAATACGATATTCAATACACTACCCAAAAGGTAAAAAAAGGAAGTGTACTAGCTAATCATTTGGCTCATTAGGCTGTGGACGACTATCAATCCGTGAATTTTGAGTTCCCGGACGAGGACATAATGTTAGTGAATGATTGTGAAGAACTTAGACCATATGACGAACTTCAACAAGGATCCCGATGGATTATGGTTTTTAACGGAGCTTCCGATGCACTTGGAAATGGAATCGGTGCTGTGATCATATCTCTTGAGGGTTGTCATACTCCTTTCACTGGCAGGCTATGTTTCAACTGTACCAACAATATGGTTGAATATGAAGCATGCATTATGGGTCTCAAAGAGGCTATCGACTTGAGAGTCAAATTCTTGGGCGTATTTGGAGACTTGGCCTTGCTGATCATTCAAATCAAAGGAGAATGGGACACGAAGCATCCTAATATCATCCCTTACCGAGAGCATGTGTTGACGCTGATTCCACACTTTGAAGAAGTTACATTTGAGCATTTTCCACGAGAAGAAAATCAATTAGTAGATGCGCTAGATACTATGCCATCCATGTTTAAAGTCAGATGGGATAACGAAGCTCCTCAGATCACCATTGGGAGATTGGACGAACCATCATACTATTATGAGGTGGATACTGAAGAAGTAGGTGAAAAACCTTGGTTCCATGAAGTGAAAAGATACCTAGAGGACGAAGAGTATCCCGAGGGAGCTTCCGTCAATGATAAGAAGTTCCTAAGAAATTTATCTGCCAAGTTTTTCCTCAGTAACATAAATTCTCTACAAGCGCAACCACGATTCTACTTTACTTCGGTGTGTAGACAAGAGCGAAGCAGAGAGGATTATGGTAGATATGCATGAAGTTACCTTTGGCACCCACTCTAGTGGGCACACAATGGCTAAGAAGATTCTGAGGGCAGGATACTACTAGTCCACTATGGAAGTAAATTGTTATCGGCATTCCCGAACTTGTCACAAGTGCCAGATCTATACTGATAAAGTACATGTGCCTCCAGTTCCCTTGAACGTCTTGACTGCTCCCTGGCCTTTTGCAATGTGGGGCATCAATATGATCGGAGAGATTAGACCTACCACTTCTAATGGGTTCCGCTTCATCCTGGTTTCCATTGATTACTTCACAAAGTGGGTCGAGACAGCCTCATTTGTAGTCTTGTGATTCATGGGGCTTGTCTTCCCTCCTCTTCTCTTCTCCCCGATGGGATGTCGAGGGCTCATCATTTTTTGAAACTTTCATATTCTCTCGATGCATGAGTCTCGCACGTTGTTGGTAGCTTCTTTCTCTTTGTATTGGATGTATGGTTGTGCTTTGAGCAAGAGGGAATCCAGTGTTGCAGAAGATTATATGCCAACTGACTTGCAAAGTCCCCACGGGAGCGTAATCCTCTCTCGATGAGGTACTTCTTCATCTCATCAATCATGGAGACCTGTAAAGCTTCTTTGTTAAATCTTTCTATATATGCTCGGAGGGACCCATCCGTCCCTTGGATGATGTCCTCCATGATACTTATGATTTAAGGTGACGGTGAGATGTCGTAAAGTTCCTGAAGAATTGTTTCCCTAGGTTCTTCTAAGATGTGGTTGAATCGTCGGGCAGGCTTTTGTACCAAGCCATGCCTCCCTTTCTGAGCATGGTAGGGAAGAGTCAGAACTTGATTTCTTCTCAGACACCTCTGTAGTCGAGCAAGGCATCGATATTCTCACCTAGATCTACAGCCCCATCGTATGTCTCCAGGTTTAGGGGTTTCTCAAGCCCGACAAAGAGCGGAGTCTCCATAATTTCTCTAGATAATGGGTTGCGGGGCTCGTCGCCATCACTTCGATCAGGTGATGAGGGTTGAGAGTAGTGATTTCTTCCTTGTCGGGGGTTGTTGTCCCGATAGGGAGATATGCTCCTCGATTAATACTTCGTCTTGGGTGATGGTGAACGATCATTGTCTGTTAGTTGATTACCCTTTATCTCTTGGTGACCGGGGAACATTGATCTTTACAGGGAGGAGTGCGACCTCATTTCTTGAGAAATGAAACCTTGTGCTTATTGTGTGTGGGGAGATGGCTACGCCTTGATGGTGATGGACTATGAGAGTCATGTCTTCGAAATCTAAGAGGAGGAGATTATGATTGGAGCTTCTTTTCCCATGCTCCAATAATGTTGCTTTGTTGTAGGATTAGAGCATTGGTTTGATTAGGGTAGTGAGCAGATCTGCCATGGCCTGGTCAGCGTTGGCCAAAATTGGGACTGGTTGGAGGATTACTAGAAGCTCCTCAGGGACTTTCTTTGGCTTCTGATTCTCCAATAATTGGATGTCATTATCATTGGGTTCAAGTGAGGAGGAAGACATAGTTTGGTCATCCCTCTTCTCGGGGATATCCTCAAGGAGGGATAGTCCTCCACTTTCGTCTGTTTTTTAGACATGAGATAGTACATTTTTTTCTAGAAAGATGGTTGTCATCTTAATCGGCCACAATATGAATCTTTGAATGTCGCTTTGATCTTTATTTTCGAGGAAAGAAATATGGGGAGAACGATTTCCCCACAGTCGGTGCCACTGAAATTACCGGTTGATCAGAACCTGAAGTGGGCCGATAGATGATGTCTGCAAGGCTGGAATTGAAGAGGAGGTGGGGGTGTACCTGCAAGGCACTATGACGCTCAAGTAATTAAGATTGAAAAAAGATACAAGAAAGAGATTAAGGTTTTCTAGAATGAATATTAGATACCTCGCCCTTACAAGTGTGATGGTTTATACAGTGTCGCCGACACTTGGCTAATGGTTCCTATTTTTGGACCTAGATATCGGGTTCCTCAAGAATAGGTAACTTCCTGGAACTAACCTTTATAACAGACAAATAAGCTCGGAACTAGCCGTTATGATGGGCAGAGAAGTGTTTCACGGGAAAGCACGATTTCTGGTCGTTCCTGGGTGGCTGTCCTCGTGTGGCTTGGCAGGATGAAAATATTTTGTTTGAGCGGGCAGAAGTAACCGTGCAGACCCTCATGGTCATTCGGCCAAGGCTCTTTGGGTGAGAGGCAGAAGGGATAAAGTGTCATTTATCCTTCATGTTTTATTGGGTCACGGTTATTGGACCGTCCTACATGTAAAAGTGGATTAGGCCATGCTTAGCCATTGGACCAGTCCAGAACACTATGCGTGAACATCATTAGAAGCATAAGCTAAAATTCACAATATCTCATTTATTTATTTTTAAAAGTTGACAGTCAAATTAAATCAACTCAATTGATAATTATGCAAACACGTCATATAATAAGAACAAGTCTCTCGTTAAAGTAACTTAATTATAATTACGCGGAGACTCCATTTATTTTCATTCAACTATAAAAACGTAAACTTGTAATTTTCCACTTATTCACTCTTAGATCTTGAAATTCCAACCAATAAACACTTGACCAAAGAAGATAATATTATTTTTCTGTTGAAAAATAAAGATTTTGTTTTACATAAATTAAAAAAACTAAGATCTAAGATACATAAAAAAACTTTTGAACAATTTTATTTTTTATGTATTGAGTTTTTATCATAACATTTTTTTATTCATTGATTTTTAATATAACATTTTGTTTTTGTTTTTACTAATATTAATGAGAAAAAAGATTGAACCTTCCAGAATTTGGAGCCTTTTAAAATTTGAGATTTTTGTGGTAGAATTTAATGCTTTTACAAAGTCGACCCTGTTTACATGCAAGAGAATGTCCAATTCTTTAAGAAAAAAATTGTTGATCTTGTCGGTTGATCCGAACCTGAGAGTGAGTTTGGATGACGACGGCTGCTAGGCTGGAAATCTGAGGAGAGGAGGGGTGTACTTGCAAGATACTATGGTGCTAAATTAAATAGGAGCACAAATAAATACAAGAAAGAGATTAGGGTTTTTTAGTGTGAATATTGGATACCTTTCCCTCATAAGTGTGAGGGTTTATATAATACCCTCGGCGCGTAGCCATTGATTCCTATTTTTGGGCCTATATATTAGGTTCAGTGAAAATAGGTAACTGTCAGGACATGTTCAAAATAGGTAGTGGTGTCGCTGAGCTTGGGGAGAAATCGATCAAGCATGTTCGACGGAGGACCAGAGTTATTATGCCATGCTTGAGGCAGAAGTGGATTGGGCCAATTCTAGTTATTGGAGCAGTCCAGAACAGGAACCCCCCCCCCCCCCAAGTTGTTGCTTCTGAGAAGATGAGTAATGACTTAAGGCATGCCCAAAAAAGGGGGGGCATTTCGTGGGTAGCTATACGCGAGGAGTTCGAGCGATGCTTGATGTTTCTGTCTTACGAGAAGAAGAATAATTTATTGGATCTAGAAGAGATAACGTGTTGCGCTTGCATCGAGCCACGTGCTATCATAAAGGCGTAATGATGGCAAGCCTAGGGACTAAGGCGTAATGATGATTCCTCTTAGAGTTCCCTAGGCGCGTGCCCACTGACGTGCCAACAAGCTACTTTATAAAAGGCGGTGAGGGAGCTTTATCTGCACTTTTCACTTGCTCTCCTTCTTCTTGTTGCTGTTTAGTTCTACCTAACATTGTTGTTATTCAAATCTCTCGCTTGTCACACTGTTTGTTGTTGGATATTCCGTCTGTTCTGTTGATAATCGTCAATAATCTGGTAAGTTTCTTGATTTTTCCTTGTTTCAGTGGAGTTTGCTTCTACTCTAGGATATATTTTCTGCTTCTTTTCCTATAAATACATGTGGCTAGGTTTAGAGTAGCTTAGTGTGGGAATTACGGGCGTTTGGTTATTGTCTGACAACAGTTTCATCGCCTAAGGATGGTGGCTCCTCCGTGAGCTTGTTAGAGATGTTTTGGACATAGGTTTAATGAGGGTGGTTCGTGTGATACGGTGGTAGAACCGACTGTTATACTGGTTTTGCATTTGTATTCACAAATGTTGGGGTAAGCAAGAGCCGCCACCGACTTTTCTTTTATCCAACAAAGGAAAGGGTGAAAAGAACAGAAAAAGACCTTTCAAGATTTGTTGATGAGTAAGGGGGGGGGGGGGGTAGATTATGGAAAGGGAAGGTCTTAGAACCCTTTCCATCCGTAGTTATCTACGGGCTCTTAGATGCTAGCTCATTTGAAAAATACCTTGTGCTTTGTGTGTTTGAAAAGTATTTTGAAAGAAAGAGCCTTAGTACGGAGAACTTCGTAATGTTTCTCGGATTGGTAGAGAACATATACAAAGTGTTTTGAAAGTGTTTTTGGAAAGAGTTTTATGTACGTGTAAAAGTTTGTTTTGGTTTGAGAAAGCATCTAAGAACTATCTACTTTACTCGAAAGATCGTTCTTTTCCTTTTTTCCTTTAGACAATGTTATCCTACTATTAGTGAGTAGGTAGCCCTACTCGTTGGATGTTTGAGGGATATTCGAAGGGACATTGCATATTCACAAAGGCAACTGGGTAAGAAACCTTAGTAACTACCCTAGTATTTTAAGATCATACCGAGGCAACATCGGGAAGGTCATTTCTGATCTTTAAACTAGAGGGTAGCCACTAAAGTCTCTCACGTTTCGAGAGTTGTGACTGTTTTACAAAGGCAACCGAAGTAGGGATACCCTAGAGGTGTACATGTGAAAGTGTGTTGTATTCAATTATTTTTGTCTTGTGTTAGGTTTGCTAGCATTTGCTTATTATCTCTTACCATACAATCCTATTAGTCATGCATCTAAACAGTTTAATAGTTTGCGGGAATTTAAAATGCGGAAAGATAAATCCTAAACTATTACAAGGCTTTGGGGATGAGGATTAATTACATGTCCAAAATATGGGAGATAAAGCAGTAAAAGTCCTAGTCCTAGTCTATTACATTCCATAAGCAGATACATTAATATGAAAATGATAACGAAAGTAATAAACGCGCGTGAATTGGAACGGACGTGTAAAACCCTAAACTATTTTTAAGTTAAAAATAAAATCCTTTTTTTGTCATTTTTGTTTTATTTTGAGAAAATGTTTAAGTAAATAATAATTAATCTAGAAAAAGGAAGAAAACTAATTATCTATAAAAGGTAAAAAATAAGGACCTAATTCTAATTTTTTTTGTATTTTTATTATAAAGAAATAAAATTAAATCCTAAGTCTACTTGATTTTAATTTAAGCAAAAGGTTAAAATAATTAATTAATTAATTACCCAAAATAATTTTTTAATTGAAAAAAAAAAGACTAAATCTATTTTTTTTGTGATTTTATAATTAATTTGCCGATTAAATAAAAAAACAATTAAAAGAAACAAATAATAAAAAATAAAACAATAATCTAAACATGCCTGGTGTTAAAGCTGAAAAGAGGGGGTGAGATTTGGAATTTATTAGGCCCAAATTAGGGAGAAGCCCAGGTTGCGCCTGACTTCAGTGTGGAAGCCCCCTTGAAGGCCTAGGGTGAGACTGCACATTGGGGTGTTGGATCTGGATCATATTTGCATTTGATGGCATGGACATGATGGTGCATGGTGAGCGTTTGGATGTGAGACACACAAGATCTGCAGAATAATAGTTAGAAAAGAAACAAAATTGCAAGACCTGGGTATCGAACTCAGGTCCTTCTCATTGCAACACACCTACTTCACCAACTGAGCCAGCTTGCCATTCACTTATACAATTGAAACAATAATATTATATAAGAAAATGGGTCAGATATATTGTTTTTGAACCTGCCAATCAGAACATGGTTTTGATACACGTAACTCCCTCGCCTAAGTCAACAGACAGAGAGATGTCGGAGTCAAACTCCGGTCGTCTTCTCCGATCTTACAAAACTTGAAACCTGATCAAATGTTAGATTAAAATAAATCTAAAGACTCTATTCCACGTAAAATCATCCCTTGAATCCAAATCTAGGGCTGTTTTGGTCTGAAACAGTATGAATTGCATGTTTCGAAGGTAAGTTCAGATCGTGCCCTAACAATTGCACAATCTCATTCCTACATCTTTGCTCACATGTAACACGTTCAATGAAACATAAACATCAGCAGCAATATGCATATATGATCAATATGAATTTAAATCGTGTATTCTATGAGTTTGAGATCGAGGAATTTTTACCAAACGGTGCGATCGGGAGGGAGCTTTTGCACGTGTTGGAATTGCTTAAGGCCTTGGAAACACTCCTGGGACCTTCAGGGAGTGAGTAGTGGGCTTGGTTTGGACTGAGGGTGCTTGCACTGTCAGTTTTGAATTTTCACAATTTTGGAACTTTGAGAATTCGTGTGGTTGTTTTAGGGCAATGTGTGTCCTTTGCTTGCACTTTAGCTCTGTATTTATAGAGAAATATGATGTTTCCACTAATATGGAAAGAATCAAACAACTAAACCATGTTTAAACCAAAATCAAACCAATTGAAAACATGCCTTTTTGAATTATTCTCTTGCCATTCTTAACATGCAATGAACCTGGACCTATGCCATGTATTTGCACGAATTCTTGGGCCTTAAAATAAATCCAAACATCAGCCCATATTGAATAGTTGGACAATAATGAAGAAAATCTATGAAAAATGTAAAGACAGTGTAAAAAGAAAGAAAGATTTCATTTTGAACAGTTATGTGTCGACACAATGCTGCTATGCATCGACACATAACTCTTCTTGCTCCTGTAAAATAAAATCAACTCAGTATGAGTCAATGCATAATGGGATGTTTCGACTCATGCACCTGTTTGTGTCGACACATACGTGATTTGTGTCGACTCATGCACCTTTCATCCTTATGTTTTGGGGCCTGTATAACAGTATGTATCGAAACATAAGGCTTTGTATTGACTCATAATAAAATGAGTTGACTCATGTGGGTATGTGTTGACTCATACTACCGTTTTTTCCTTAAACATTGTTCTATTGTTAAAATGAGTCGACTCATGTGGGTGCGTGTTGACTCATGCTGCAATTTTTGCCTTAAACATTGTTCTTGAGACTACAACTTGTTTTGAATTTGAACCTCTTTCAAGATGATGTGGTATCCTCAATGAACCTCCAGGATACTGCTCCAGTCCTCCCTCTATATTAAAAGTTGTAATGTATGAGCTTATATCATCCAAATGATGCATTTCTTGAACTTTAGGATAAAAGAGAAGCTGTAGGGAACTGGATTCTCTTCAAAATGAGCTTTGGTTGGGGAAAATTGGATGAATTATGTGAAAGTTATGCCTGGTCAAAGTTCAGTTGACTTTTGACCTAGTACAGTTGATTTTCAAACACTTGAGCAGTTGTCTGAGCAAACTTGTAGTGTAAGGCATGAAATTTGACATGGACATTCTTGAAGACATGTTAAGGACCATGGAAATCATTTGGAGCCTTTGCAACCCAAACATCTTAGTGAAAAGTGAAACCCTAGTTGGAGTTTCATTGCTTAGGAGGAGAATTTGTCTGATCAATTCTTTGGTCAACCTTGAGCAATTGAGGACCTCAATGAGCATGTCTTGAGTAAAAAATGGGAGGGTAAATTTTGGGGTACAACAGTTGCCCTTGTTCAATCTTCTTAAACCTGAAGAGTTAGATTGGCTTGTTCGTCATTCGTGACTTGAGGGTAGAAGATGATTGAACACTTAAGTGCCCAGAAATTTGCACTAGCCTATGCAAGAAGTAAAATTGTTGGTTGATTGTACCGGGAATGGGCTTATAGATACCATTTGGAGAGGTGACAGAGATTCGTTGGAGATGGGCTTATAGATTCCATCCAAATGTGATAGAGAGTCGTCAGAGATGGGCTTATTGATGCCATCCAAAGTAACTATTGATAGAAATATAAGAATAAGTATATGCTTCACTTGGTATTTAGGAGATGTATCCGGAAGGGGTCTACGCCTGACTACTACTTCAATAGGTAATGGAAGGAGTGTACGCTGACTACTACTTCAATAGGTATCAGAAGGAATCTATGGCGACTACTACTTCAAAGGGTACCAGAAGGAATCTATGACGACTAATACTTCATAGCATACCAGAAGGAATCTATGGCGACTACTACTTCACAAGGTACTGGAAGGAATCTATGGCGACTACTACTTTAAAAGGTACTAGAAGGAATCTCGGGCGACTACTACTTTAAATGGTACTAGAAGGTATCTATGGCGACTACTACTTAAAAGGGTACAAGAAGGAATCTATGGAGACTACTACTTCAAAGGGTACCAGAAGGAATCTATAGTGACTACTACTTCATAAGGTACTAGAAGGAATCTATGGCGACTACTACTTCAGAAGGTACTGGAAAGAATCTATGGTGACTACTACTTCAAAGGGTACCAGAAGGAATCTCGGGCGACTACTACTTCAAAGGGTACCCGAAGGAATCTATGGCGACTACTACTTCAAAGGGTACAAGAAGGAATCTATAGAGACTACTACTTCAAAAGGTACCAGAAGAAATCTATAGCAACTACTACTTCACAATGTACTGGAAGGAATCTATGGCGACTACTACTTCAAAGGGTACTAGAAAGAAGCTATGGCGACTACTACTTCAAAGGGTACTAGAAGGAATCTATGGCGACTACTACTTCAAAGGCTACCGGAAGGAATCTATGGAGACTACTACTTCGAAGGGTACCAGAAGGAATCCGCGCTTGATTTCGTCTGAATGATGCACTAGAAGATGTCTACGCCTGACTTCATTTAGAAGAGATATTTTTCTGATTGACTTTCTGGGGAAAGTCTTTGAGGGAAATACTTGTCAGAATTTAGTTTCTGAAGAAATTTTTCTGGTCATGTAGATAGTTGATGATATTTGTCTGTTTATAGACTTTACCTGAAAATATAAAGGGTTAGTTGTATGCAATGTCATGATGTATGAAATGCATTGCATAATGACTTTCTCAAAATAAATGAGACTGTGCTATATGTGTTTTGTATGCATATGCTATGATATTGGTAAATGATGGTAAATGTGAAATGTTATTGAAGTGCATTCGCAAATTTGAGCAACATCTTAGTCTAGGGAAAATAAATCCCTGATTGTTGCTGGGGATGAAGAGTATATGTATCTTCAATCTTCTGGGGATTATTTCCGCTGGAGACTCCTGCTTTCTTGTTTGAGGAAACTCCGCTGGGGAACATTGATTTATTGCTTTTTTCTTGAGGAAACTCTATTGGAAAGTGTTAATTCCTGCCTGGGGAGAAGAGTTTAAGAATGTTGGTTGTTCATTGCTCTACTGGGGAGTTTATACCCTGATTGGGGATAAAAGATATGAATATTCCTTCCGACTCGCCTGGGAAGGATAAAGTTGACTGACATCCAATCCGGTTTCAGGTTCCGTAGTAAATCCCTGGGGATAGTGACGACTTCACCGGGGAGAGGGATTTAGCCGGTGATTTATGGTAGAAGCACACTCAAACTGTGGAGTGTTAGAATAAATCTATGCCTTGATTGTATCTGAGGATATATTGAATGGGTATCAGAATGATATCCATATTTGGATTGTATCTTAACCGTATCTGGAAGATGCACTGAATGAGTATCAGAATGACATCCATATTTGGATCGTATCTGAATTGTATTTGGAAGATGTACTAAATGAGTATCAGAATGACATCTATATCTGGATCGTACCTGAACTGTATCTAAAATGAGTGTCAGAATGAATCTATATTTAGATTGTATCTGAACTGTATCTAGACGATGATCTGGAATGAGTGTCAGAATGAATCTGTATTCATATTGTATCTGAACTATATCTAGAAGTGGATCTAAAATGAGTGTCAGAATGAATCTATATCTAGACTGTATCTGAACTGTATCTAGAAGAGAAACTGTTTGGGGAAATAAACCCTATTGATGGAGAAATACTCTTGCTGAGGAAACACCCTTGTTAAGGAAATGAACTCTGCTGGAGAGCAAAAGTCCGAAGGGGTTTTACAACCTCGGAGGAACAAAATCAACTGAGGAAGAGAAACTCCATGAACTGTACTGATCGGAACCCCGTAGGTTGGTGATATTTCCGGGGAGAAGATCATACTCCTTTATCAGCCAGAGCAATCTACTGTGGAAATTGCAGGGAACGTATGAACTTGTGAAGATTATCCTTTAGGGATAATCTCATGGAAGTGGCTCTGTGGGGATTTTATGGATGGCTTGAACATCCTCAACTCCTAGAGCCCTCGGTAACTGGTGATCAGGGTGACAAATCTTCTACTGATAGAAAGGTGACGAGATGACGGAGCATAGTCGTATACTTTAATCCCAAAAATTTTCCTGGACTGTCCTTTCATATTTTCAGTCCACCAGGATACCCTTTTTTGCCTAAGCCGCCTTTTTAGGTTTTCGACTTGTCGGGTGTACAATTTTATTTATATATCCCTAATCTTTTCCAAACTCTTTTGGTTTGCCGGGATACCCTTATTTCTTCCTACGCCAGTCAACCTAGCGGGTCTTTTTCATGCATAGTATTATCCGACTATGTCAGCGTTCATCGGGTGCAGAGAATTGTCTCTGTCCATAGCAGTAAGTGTTGCAGCACTATCAAAAAAATGTTTGCTCGATTGTACGTGATCCTTTTCTGGAATTCATGTCTAATGCCCTAAGTGATTCAAATGGAGATCTGTCCCTGGCTATTCGACACTTTTGAGAAATTCGTTAAATCTTGAATCGACTTCCCCCAGATCAGTCGGACATCATGCCATGCCCCTTGATTATGAAAGGCCTGTTATTGGAAATGTCTTTCCATCTGAGGTGATTTTGTTCATTGAGAGGATTTTCGTTCATTGAATATTCTTCATGCAAATTTATCTGCTTTCGAACAATTAGTCATATGCAAACAATGTCATTTAAAAATGCAAAACTTATGTCTGTCTTGAAGTTTTTTTTAAAAGGCATTTTTAGTAAACAAACTGAATTTTGTAAGAATATGAATTCAACTCAGGATTTATAGTAAACCTTACAGGAGTCAGGATACCTTTTTGTAACAATATGCTTTCGAACTAACCCATTCTTCAGTTAGGAATTTTAAGGGTTGTAACATGGCCAGGTTCATGGTTTAAGAAACAAAGGATAAAGGCTCGAAATTTATTTGTACCCACCCGTTCTTCGTGATGTTCTTCAGCCTTATACTCTGTTAATTATGCGTATAAATTCCAATTGAGTCTGGAATCTTGGCCCTGATATTCCGGTGATGGTTCAGATACTGAAATTCTATTTGAGAAGGCAGTCATTTTTGTAACCTCTTCTTTTTGTTTAGGATTTGTAGCGACCTCTTTTTTTATTTTATTATCCCTACCTTTTGCCTGAACTGTTTATTTTGTGATTACAGTCAGCGGGATGCCCCAGTTTTTCCTTAAGTCTCCTTCATAGGTTTTGACTTAGCGGGCTTTTCTTTTGAAAACCAATGACTGCCTGTTTTAACGATTATGCAAAAACATCACCATATTTTGTTTTAGAATGATACCTCTGACTCTACTTTTCATGTACGAGGGGAAAGCTTGCGATTGAATGCACCATTGAATTAACTGAGAAACTACCCTGCCCTAGGTTATGATTAAGGGTATCAATTTGCGTGAAAAAGAAACTCCTACTTCTTAGGCTCAAAGGGGTTGACTAGGGATTATCTTCCTTATAACTCCACTGTTTAGGATTTGAAACAACGCATGTACATCGTCAACAAGGTCTGTTCAAAAGCATATTGTAGAGATTATGGTATCTTTTTCGTCCTCCTCCCTCTAAAGGCTTACCGCTTTCAATCGAGAGTTGAATACCACAAAAAGGAAGTGAAAGCATAACTTAAGTATAGTGAAAATGAATGGATTAATTCAAGATAAACATATGAAATGCATTAATGTAATAACAAAGTTTAACATGAAATAAGTGTTCGAACAATCAAAAGAAAATTACAATTTGAAAATTCTAATGAACAAAAAGCCTCTTTTTCTGAACTAGTCACTTCAGATGGTGTGCCTTTGAGGGATGGCAGAAGAATTCAGTCTAACCATCTTGTGTGAACTCCAACACCCATTTTTGGATCAAGTCCTGAATCTTATTTTTTAATGCCCAACAGTTATTTATATCATGTCCAGGACTATTGGAATGGTATGAGCACATTGCATTAGGATGATAGCTAGGAGCGAAGGTATTGGGATTCCTAAGAGGACCCCTCAATGAAATCAACTCCATCTTCATTATGTGTTGAAATACTTGAGCCAGGGACATGTTGATTTTGGTGAATTACCTTTTGTGTGTGTCCTTCTTATGCTGATTTCCTTGTCGTTGTTGCTGCATCAGTGATGGATTAGAGATCCACACTACCCCCACAGATTGGTTGAGATTACTCTTATTGCAGCCCTTTTGGTCGCACACAGTACATGACTCCTTCTTTCCATGGCATGGTCTCTTCAGAGTACTTAAAGATGTAGTCCCACTGAATTTCACTGCTCCTGAGTTTATTTTAAACATGATCCTGCATGAATATGTCACCCAATTCCCCGTCTGCCAAGAGAGATTGATTCTTGATTAGGCCCCAAATTCTAGCAGTTTTCCCAAGACGGTCGTATCTATCCTAATGAAGCTTATTGATGAGAATCCTCAACTTTTCTTATCCCCGAGCTCAATTTTGGATAAGAGCCATCTGACTATTCATCTGAATTCTCATATTTTCCATCTCAGCTTGCAGTTGTTCTAACTGGTCATCCTTGTTGTCGTCAGGATCTTTCTCGGCCATATTCCTAGCGAGGAGTGCTTTCAATTCTTCTTGCCCCTTGGATAGATTTAGGAACATTTCCTTGAACTGAGCATCTTGAGTTTGGAGATCTCTTTCGTTCTCTTTGAGATCCATTTTCCTTGTTGAAATAAACAACGAGAAAATGAGAAAACCTCTCTTGAGAATACCTGTTCTATAATGATATGGATGCAATGTTCTCAAGGATCTCGCAGGGGAAACATAAGAAAATGTTAGCAACTGAATTTGACTGCAGCTTCGATTGAAGAACTTCGTATCATTGATTCTCCTTTTACGAGAATCAAGCTCACCATATCGAGTGGGTCATACCCTCAGACTTAAGTTATCGTGCTTTGGTCTTTCAACGACATTGGCTAGAGGAAAAATAAATCCTCTTGCCCCTTACTAGACGTCTGATTTATGATAACCTGCACCACATGCCCTTGAGATCCTTGAAATGGTTAAGGAAATGCTATGGTATGATGCTATGATGTGTATGTTATGCATCAAGCAAAAGTGTAAGGTGATGAAGACAAGTAAGTCTTACAAGAAGTTCAGATTATTGGATAATGACTACAAACAAGTCCTGCGAGGAATTCACATTGTTAGATAATGAATACAAATAAAACCCTGCAAGGAATTTAAGTTGTTAGATAATGAAAGCAACCAAGTCATGCAAGTAGCCTTAGGTTTAGGCTTGCATGAGGTTTGTAGGTAAATACCCTCTTAAAGTTTAGTTGGTTCAACCCGTCTTAGAAAAGTAATCGGGTTCTAAGGAATCTCAATTTTACCGATCTTTCTTTATCACACATTGTTTCAGCTCAGGCAATCTTTTCTCGCGGATGAAATATCCAGTAAGTCTGATCTCAATGAGTGTAGCATCGAGTATCAACCAATCCTCAACTTTATACTGAGGCCAGCTATCTCACTACTTTCTAATATCGAAGTTTGTTCAACTAAGGTTCTAAGGTCAGTTAGTGCTTTATGACACCACACAACGACCCTGTATTCTCCTCGATTTAACACAAGGGATACCGGTACCAACAAATGTGTCAAATTAATGCAGCCATCGCTTCACCATATCGGTCTATGCCGTATAGTCTCCATGATCTATTGCTGCTTACCTAAAAGTTCCCTAGATCCTGGTATAGGATCTTTACAAGTAAACCCAAACAAACCATTAAAGTAAAGCAAGAAAAGCATACAAGGAAAGCAATTTTAAAATGATCTATCTCTAAGGTAACCCCACTTTTTATTTCTCCCCAACAGAGTCGCCAGTTCTATAATACGGTGGAAGAATCGACTGTTATACTGGTTTTGCGTTTGTATTTGCAAATGTTGCGGTAAGCAAGAGTCACCACTGACTTTTATTTTATCCAACAAAGGAAAGGGTGAAAAGAACAGAAAAAGACCTTTCGAGATTTGTTTATGAGTAAGGGGAGTAGATTATGGAAAGGGAGGTGTTAGCACCCTTTCCATCCGTAGTTATCTACGGGTTCTTACATGCTAGTTGTGATACGGTGGGAAGAACTGACTGTTTTTTGGAATGCTGGTTTACGTTTTGCGTTTTTTTCCGCAAAATGTCGCGGTAAGCAAGAGTCGCCACCGACTTTTATTTTATCCAACAAGAAAAGGAAAAAAGCACAAAAAATTCCTTTTTCGAGATATTTCTCGGGTTCGGGGGGTAGATTATAGAAAGGGAAGGTATTAGTACCCTTTCTATCCGTGGTTATCCACGGGCTCTTAGGTACTTGCTCAATTGTTTTCAAAAGTTGATTTCTTTGTGCTTGTGGGTTTGAAAAATTTTTGGTTTGAAACTTCGATTTAACTCTTGCTTTTGTTCTCAAGAGTGTAATGAAGTGTTTTGAAAACTTTGTTCGAAAAAGTGTAAGTGTGAAAAGTTTTGTTTTGGAAAGAGCAAGTATCTAAGAGATATCTACCTACTCGAAAAAGGAATCGTTTTATGCTAATATCCTTTAGACAATGTTATCCCACTATTGATGAGTAGGTAGCACCGTCATTGGAGTTTGAGGGTCAATTCGAAAGAGGGACATATGGTCACCAAAGTAATGTTAGGACACCTTAGCGGTAACCCTAATGTCTTATATCATTTGTTTGAGGCAACAATATCCGAGGCAACCATTTTGAGGCGACGATAATCTTTTAGACAAGAGGACGACCTCTAAAACGACCTATACTCAATGACCGTGTATGAAGGCAACCAAGCGGGGTGTACCCTAGGAGTGCGCATGTGCGAGTGTGTTGTTTTCAGATTATTTTTATCTTTATACAGGTTAAGGGTGATCTAATTTGATTTTAAGATTAACATTCAGTCTTGTCATGCAAACCCTATTATCAAACATCTAGCAGTTATAATTTGCGGAAATAAAATGCGGAATTTAAATTACAAGGCGTCGGGTATTTACATCGCTAAAGACAAACCCTTTGAAAAGTAAAATAAAGCGATAAAAATAATTAAAAGTCCTATTTAACTATTACAATCCGGAAACAGGTACATTATTGGATAAAATAAAATAACGCGCGGGAAATTAAATCGAATACGAGATTTAGGGTTTTGACCCTTTTGAAAGAAAATGCCATCTTTTTATTGTTTTTTATTTTAAGAAAGAAATTAATCCTAAATTAATTACTAAATTAAATTAAATTAATTAATTAATGTAAAAAATAAATTATGACACATTTTAGTTTTTTTTGTTATTTTAAGAAAGAAAATAGAATAAATTAATTAAATTAGCAATTAAAACCTAATTAAATCTAATCAATTTAATTATTTACAAAAATAAGTTAGAGTTTTCTAGACTTAGAACCTAAATTAATTGGTTAGTAATTATTAATAAAATAAAAATTTTAAAATTTGATTGGATAAAAAGAATATTTTTTGTGGTTTTATTTGATAAAAAAAAGTAATTTTGTGATTGGTTAGAAATTTAAATAAAACAATTAAAGTGAATAAAAAAAATAAATAAATAAATAAAAAGAGTATAGGGATTGGGCCTGATTTGAGGTGTTGTTAGCAATTCTTTGCTGGCCCATTTGGACTTTTTCTGATCCAATATACGCATGTTGACTTGGCTCATGGTGGACCTCCAGCTTTTTGACCACCAAATCTGGCTCTTGGCCATCTGGCATTTGGATAGGTGAGGATGCACGGTGTATGGAAAGCTAGCGTATGCATGTGATAACCTGAAAAGAAATAAGAAAATACAAAGTGCTGGAGGCAGGGATCGAACCCCTGACCTCCAGCCACTAACACCTTGGAAGCTGATGTGCTGACCACTGGGGCACGTTGTTGTGTTTGTTATAATAATATGAATGATATATATTATATAAAAAAGAAAACCATTGCCAGAAAATAATAAAAACGCGCGTAATATTTGAATGGTCCAGTAATGGGATGCCACGCATCATCCCTAACCTCTCGTCCATGGCTAAAACGCCAAATACCTATACCAACGGACAAAAGTCCGTAGCTACAGGCATGTCCATCTCCAAAATATGCTACAGGCCACAAAAATGAATTTCAAGGGCATGGTTATGTTCGTATCACCCTCCCGGTCACAACCATGTCCATTATGGGGGTCAATTGTACCTGGAATTAAAACGCCTAAAAATGCAGACCAAACCCTAACAATGGTGGTTTGCAATACAGATAATATAAATGAAATCAAATGCTGCAAAAAGTTTGGAAATGTTCTTGTGATAATGAATATGCCATTAGTTTTCTCAAATGATGCAAGAACAAATCAAATCGAATTCAAGAACAGGGGTCCTTTTCGTGAGACTTACAGTGCGTATAGAGGCCTGAGGGTGCGTGGTTTTGATCCAGGTAGCTTGTATGAATGTCCAAGAAGCTATTGGAACAAGTCTCGATCCTTGAAACTGCCTCTAACCTGGGTTTTGATCTCAAGCTTTTTTGTGATTTTTTCAATTCTTGTTATGCCTCTTCCAACACTTTCCAACCCTTATTTTCGCGTGTTTAGCTTCCTTATGAATGACTCAGTGCATTAGGTTTACAAACTTGGTACAAATCTCCCTCTATCAATGACTTTGATGAGGATTTGATTCTTCCATTAAATCTTTCCAAATTTGCCTAATTCCAATATTTTTGCACATGATTTGATTTGATACGAATTTGATGATGATAATAGCTGTAATCAAAGCCTGAAATAGCCAAAAGATCATGTGTTATCAAAGCTTTAGATTTTATATGATTTTATTTGATTTAAAATAAATTAGTTCAAATAAAAATCAAATTAAATAATAAAAATGTGATGTGGACACATGGATAAAGCTAGGGAACAAGGGAAATGATGCAAACTCAAGTCAAGTGAAAATGAATGGGCCCATTTGACAAAATTTGAAGTTTTGGGGATAGTTGACTTTTGGCAATTTTGCAAAAAAGTCCAACTTCAACAATGCATAAATTCTTCAATTTTGAACTTTTGGAAGTGGTCTTCGACTTTTTAGAAATCTTGAGGTGTCCTCTAACCAACCATTTTGGTCTCATCTCATTTTGATATTCCATGTTCAAGTTATAAGCTTTGGCAAAAAAGGTGTTTTGTGTTGACTTTCAAAAATGACCTATAATGTCCAAATTCATAACTTCTTGTGAGTGCATTTATTGATCTTTGGGTATGAAGTTGGATTGTAGGGAATTTAATCCTATTAAAAATGAGCTTTGGATGGGTCATTTCTCATAAAGTATGAGAAAGTTATGCTTGGTCAAAGTTGAGTTGACTTTTCCTACAAAACCCTAATTTAGCAAGTTTTGAGTCTTGATGAATTTTGAGCAATCCTTGATGAATCATGATCAACCCTTGATAAAATGATGAAATATCCTTCAAAATGAGAATGTTGACATAAAATCTTGAAGTTTGACTCTATATAGGTCATAGTTGACTTTTGCCCTAGCACAGTCGATTTTTGGACCTTTGAGCAATTGACTGAGCAAACTTCCTCTGCAAAGCTTGAAATTTGGCATGGATGATCTTGAGAACACATTAGGAAATTAGGGAGAACTTGAGGTCATTTAGAATCAAGGATCTTGATGCAATGTGAAACCCTAGTTTGGGGAAGACTGCCTTAGGAGAGAGCTTTGTCTGACCAACTCTTGGACTACTTTGAGCAACTTGGAGATTTTTCTTACAATGTCTTGAGGAATATGAGAGGGCAAATTTCGGGGTACAACAGCTGCCCCTGTTCAATCTTCTTAAACCTGAGGATGTAGATTGGCCTTCGTGCCTTTCGTGATCTGAAGGTGGAAGATGATTGAACACTAGAGTGCCCAGAAATTTGCACTCGCATGAAGTGGTATTACCCTTGTGATGTCGGGAATGGGCTTACATATGACATTTGGAGATTGGTGATGAGGGGATGGGCTTAAATATTCCATCTAAAGGAGTGTCGATCGCATAAGAGATTCCTTAGCGAGAGCTTGTATACCTGTTGTTGTAGAAGATTCCGCTGGGGGAGTCTGATCTTTGTTGAGATTTAGGAACTTGCATGTACTTCAATTGAGAGAACATCTCTGTTGAATTTTAAGAACTTGTACATAATTCAACTGGGGGAAACATCTTCATCGAGATTTAAGAACTCGCCCGTAATTCAACTGAGAAAACTCTGCTGAGATTTAGGAACTCGTCTGTAATTCGACGGAGGAACTTTGTCGAGATTTAGAACCTTATCTGTAATTCAACTGAGGATAATTCTGTTGAGATTTAAGAACTGGTCAGTACTTCGAATGAGGGAAACATCTTCATCGAGATTTAAGAATTTTCCCGTAATTCAACTGAGAAAACTCTGTTGAGATTTAGGAACTCGTCTGTAATTCAACGGAGGAACTTTATCGAGATTTAGGACCTTATCTGTAATTAAACTGAGGATAATTTTGTTGAGATTTAAGAACAGGTCAGTAATTCGATTGGGGGGAAACATCTTCATCGAGATTTAGGACTTGCCTGTAATTCAATCGAGGATAATTCTGTTGAGATTTAAGAACTGTTAGTAATTCGACAGAGGAACATTGTCGAGATTTAGAACTTTATCTGTAATTCAACTGAGGATAATTCTGTTGAGATTTAAGAACTGGTCAGTACTTCGACTGAGGGAAACATCTTCATCGAGATTTAAGAACTTGCCCGTAATTCAACTGAGAAAACTCTTCTGAGATGTAGGAACTCATCTATAATTCAACGGAGGAACTTTGTCGAGATTTAGGACCTTATCTGTAATTCAACTGAGGATAATTCTGTTGAGATTTAAGAACTGGTCAGTACTTCGACTGAGGGAAACATCTTCATCTAGATTTAAGAACTCGTCCGTAATTCAACTGAGAAAATTCTGCTGAGATTTAGGAACCTGTCTGTAATTCGAAGGAGGAACTGGTCGAGATTTAGAACCTTATCTGTAATTCAACTGAGGATAATTCTGTTGAGATTTAAGAACTGGTCAATACTTCGACTGAGGGAAACATCTTCATAGAGATTTAAGAACTTTCCCGTAATTCAACTGAGAAAACTCTGCTGAGATTTAGGAACTCGTCTGTAATTCAACGGAGGAACTTTGTCGAGACTTAGAACCCTATCTGTAATTCAACTGAGGATAATTCTGTTGAGATTTAAGAACGGGTCAGTACTTCGACTGAGCCAAAAGCTTCATAGATGAGAATTTAATCGCATCCTTCCTGAAAGGTAAAGGTTAGCTGTATGTAATGCATGATATGTATCAGGCAATGATGTTATCAAAATAAATGAGATTGTGTTGTATGATGCGTATATGCATGTGTCATGATGTATGGAAATGTGATGTTTTTAGATGGGGAATATAAATCCCGGGTAGTTGCTGGAGAAAAGAGCCGAATTCTTTGTTTCTGTTGAATAGCGAATGAAGGTGATTGTGAGAATAAACCTGCAGGAGAGGATAACTCCGTTGGGGAATAAACTGATGATGAGATTAGTTTGTGGGGAAGAGATGCTCTTGCAGAGGATTCCGCTGATAAATTCCGCTGGGGATGCGTTACCGTTTGCTGGTGATACTGAATCCTGTTGGGAACTAAATTCCTGTTTGTAAAAGGAATGAACTCCGCTGGGGATGATCTTCGGGTGTGACTTCACTGGGGACAACCTTTTAGACTCTAAAGGGGATAATCCTTTGAGCTCTAATGGGGACAATCTTCCAAAGTCTACTGGGGAAGATTCTCCAAACTCCACTGGGGAAGCTTTTTCAGACTGCGCTGGGAAAAATTTCAAACTCCACTGAGGATATTTTGTATTCTGCCGAGGAATATTATTATACTCCGCTGCGGAATATTAAGACCTTTCAATGCTGATGGTAGATAAACTCTGCTTGGGGAGAATATTACCGATTCACAGTTGCAAGTCTCAGCTGGGGAGAACTATCATTACTGTCTTTTCCTTACCCTGCGGGGAGTGCAAGCATCTTGGTCATATTCTTCAGCTGAATCTACCTTTGTACCTGGTGGATAGAGCAACCGTAAAGCTTGAACAAATCTCATTTGCCCCTGTTTCTGATATTACCAGTAAACGTCTTTTGTTTCGCACGTAAATATTTATGAGAAGCAATTAATATCAAATGCATATATCAAAAATGAACATTGGACGTTCTTTGCAAAACAAAACAGATAAAGGAAAAACAGTTTTAAATTTATCTGAAAATGACTTGTATTGATTTTGAAGCTTGGCCTGTAAATAGGCGTTTTTGTACAAGAGGTTGACGTCCTAGTAAGAGAACGTCGCCGAATAATAGAATTTACACAATTTGTGGAAAACTAAACAAAACAGTTATGTGAATAACCCCACTGGGTTCCCACTCTGCTATTGCCCTTATATCCTTGAGCGTCTCATCACTTTGCTACTAGGTTGAAGGTAGATCAGATTGATTAGTGCCGCCCGAGCTCGATAGTCGATACTGAAGTCTGGTTGTAGGTGATCCAATGAGACATAGTGTTACGCTTTGATACCTAATTTTTGCCTGGACCATCCTTTCGGGTTTTCAGTCCACCGAGATACCCTTTTTTGCCCAAGCCGCCTTTTCAGGTTTTCGACTTGCCGGATGTACAAATTTTTTCATTTCATCCCTTATTTTTACTCAAACCCTTTTGGTTCGCCGGGAAGCCCTTTTTTCCCCTAGGCCAGTCAACCTAGCGGGTCTTTGATTATGCGTAGTATTTTTTCACTATGTCTGCATTGACGGGGTGAGGAAGGTCGTCACCATCCATAATGGTTAGAATCATAGCTCCTCCTTAGAAGATGTTCTTAACCATAAATGGCCCTTCGTAGGTAGGGGTCCATTTGCCCCTGGGATCACCTTGAGGTAAGATGATGCGCTTGATTACCAGGTCTCCGACTTGATACTCTTGTCGTCTAACTTTCTTGTTAAATGCCTTGATCATCCTTTTTTGGTACGTTTGACCATGACAAATAGCAGTAAGTCTCTTTTCATTGATTAAGTTCAACTGATCAAGCCGGGTCTGAATCCAGTCATCTTCGCTCAGACCTGCATCCTTGATAATCCGAAGAGAGGGTATCTGAACTTCAATGGGCAAGACAGCCTCCATACTATATACCAAGGAATAGGGTGTTTCCCCTGTTGACGTCCGTGCTGAGGTACGGTACCCATGAAGAGAAAATGGTAACATCTCATGCCAATCTTTGTATGTCACTGTCATCTTCTGCACAATCTTCTTAATGTTCTTATTATCTGCTTCGACAACCCCATTCATCTTCGGCCGGTAAGGAGAAGAGTTGTGATGCTGTATTTTGAACTGTTTGTAGAGTTCGGTGATCATCTTATTGTTGAGATTTGTACCATTATCCGTAATGATCCTCTCTGGTACACCATATTGACAAATCAGATTGTGCCGAATAAACCGTGCCACGATGTTCTTGGTTACATTAGCAAAGGAAGCTGCTTCGACCCACTTCGTAAAGTAATTAATAGCTACCAAGATGAAACGATGCCCGTTGGATGCTGTAGGTCTGATTTCGTCGATCATATGAATGCCCCACATTGCAAAAGGCCACGGAGATGTTAAGACATTCAGAGGTACTGGAGGTATGTGCACCTTATCAGCATAGACTTGACACTTATGACAGGTCCAAGAATGCTGATAACAGTCGGCTTCCATGGTGGACCAAAAATATCCTGGCCGTAGGATTTTATTTGCCATGGTGTGTCCACTGAAATGAGTTCCAAAAGTACCTTCATGTAACTTTGCCATGATCCTTTCTACTTCGTTCTTATTCATACAATGCAGTAAGGTTGAATCATGGTTGTGCTTGTAAAGAATGCCATTGCTGATGAAGAACTTCGCCGTGAACCTCCTCAGAAACTTTTTATCCTTAACAGATGCACCCTCAGGGTACTCCTGAGCTTCAAGATACCTATTCACCTCATGAAACCAGGGTTCATCTGCTACCTCTTCAGTCTCAATGTCACAGCAATATGCAGGTTCGTCCAACCTTTCAATGGTAATCTGGAGAGCCTCATTTTCCCAATTGACTTTTAACATAGAAGACATTGTAGCGAGCGCGTCCTCTAACTGATTCTCCTCTCTAGGGAAGTGCGCAAAAGTTATCTCCTCGAAGTGCGGGAGCAACATCAACACATACTCTTTGTAAGGAATAAGATTAGGGTGTTTCATATCCCACTCGCCTTTGATCTGACTGATCACGAGAGCGGAATCTACGAAAACACTTAGAAACTTAATCCTTATGTCCATTGCTGCTTGAAGACCCATGATGCACGCTTCATACTCCACCATATTGTTGGTGCAGTTGAAACATAGTCGGGCGGTAAACGGAGTATGAGAGCCTTCAGGAGATATGATCACGGCGCCAATGCAATTACCCAAAGCGTTTGAATCTCCATCAAAATACATAGACCATAGGGATCCCTCCTCAGGTCCTTCATCCGGTCCAGGTGTCTCACAATCAGTTACTATCATGATATTCTCATCCAGAAATTCAAAGTTCATAGACTGGTAATCGTCCACTACCTGATGTGCCAAATGATCTGCCAACACACTTCCCTTGATTGCCTTTTGGGTCGTATATTAGATGTCATACTCAGTCAAGATCATCTGCCATCTTTCTATTCTTCCGGATAAGGCAGGCTTCTCAAAGATATACTTGATTGGATTCATCTTTGATATCAATAGAGTAGTGTGAGTCAGCATATACTGTCTCAGCCGGCGAGCAACCCATGCCAAAGTGCAGCAAGTTTTCTCGAGCAACGAGTATCAGGTCTCGCAGTCGGTAAAATTTTTTCTAAGGTAATAAATAGCATGCTCTTTTCGGCCAGACTCGTCATGTTGACCCAGAACGCACCCCATTGAATTATCGAGTACTGTCAAGTATAAGATTAAAGGTCTCCCTTCAACTGGAGGCATCAGAATACGTGGCTCTTGGAGATATTCTTTGATCCTTTCGAAAGCGGTCTGACATTCATCATTCCATCTTACCACTTGATCTTTCTTCAGCAACTTGAAGATTGGCTCATAAGTAGCAGTCAGGTGCGAGATGAATCGGGAAATGTAGTTCAAATGTCCCAGAAAGCCTCTGACTTCTTTTTCTGTTCGGGGAGCTGGCATTTCCTGTATAGCCTTCACCTTTGCAGGATCCACTTGCATACCTTTATCGCTTACGATGAAACCCAGCAGCTTACTAGATCTCACCCCGAAGGTGCACTTGTTTGGGTTTAACCTCATCTTGTACAACTTTAACCTGTCAAATAATTTCTGAAGATGGTCAAGGTGTTCTTCCTCAGTCTGGGATCTTGCAATCATATCGTCAACGTATACCTCAATCTCATGATGGATCATGTCATGGAACAAGGCGACCATGGCGCGTTGATACGTTACCCCAACATTCTTCAATCTGAAAGGCATGACCTTGTAGCAAAAGGTACCCCATTGAGTATTAAAAGGTTGTCTTCTCCATATCCTCAGCAGCCATTTTAATCTGATTATAACCGAAGAAACCATCCATAAAGGAAAAGACCTTATGTTGTACGGTGTTATCAACCAGAACATCGATATGAGGCAGAGGGAAATCATCCTTGGGGATTGCCCTGTTCAGATCTCTATAGTCAACACACATTTGAACTTTACCATCCTTCTTCGGCACAGGAACCACGTTGGCCACCCAGTGTGGGTAAGAAGTAACTGCTAGAAAACCGGCGTCAAATTGTTTCATAACTTCAGCCTTGATTTTCTCAGACATCTCTGGGCGCATTCGGCGAACCTTCTGTTTCACTGGAGGACAATCTTCCTTGGTAGGCAATCGATGAACCACAATATCAGCATCCAACCCAGGCATATCTTCATAAGACCAGGCAAATATCTCAACATAGTCACGCAGCATCTGAATCAACCATTGCTTAACACTAGATTCCAGATTTGCATTGATCTTGACTTCTTTCTTGTCTATCTATGTACCCAGATTTACCGATTCCACTGGCTCTTCATGCGGCTGTATGGCCCTCTCTTTCTGAAGTAACAGTCTAGCAAGTTCACCAGGCACTTCGCAATCATCTTCACCTTCGTCTTTGGCTAAGTTAATCGGACTTTCGAAGTCATAACTAGAAGTAGCAGAATCATTATCAGTGGGATCCATAGTGGATGTAGACCTGTATATGTGAGTGTGTGTAAAATAGCTGTTTTGCAAGATAAAAAAGAAAGACAAGGAGCGCAAAATTTAAAATGCAAGAAAACGTCCAATGCTTTTATTAATGATATATGGAAATGGCACACATAAAGCCCTCACAAACAAAGCCACGGTGTCTCGGGTAAGGCACCGGGCCGTAAAGTTTAAAAATTGTCTGTTACAAATTCAAAACAAAAGTCTCATTACTAAGTAATAAAAGAAATTGGGACGAAATCCTTTGCCGTCCAATTGCTTAGTCCGCCATCAGTAGTTGGGTAGATCCAACTATCAAACTTAGATTCTTCAACATCGTCTTCAACGACATTTATTCCTGAATTGCTGATAAACAGGGGAGGTCTTCCGATCCGTGCATTCCGAACGGCCCTTTGAGCTTCTGCAGTGAAACCCAAACCAAATTTGTTAGTCTTATGTGAAAAATTAGGGAGTTGGCCCCAATTTGCACACCCACCTTTCTCGACAATAGCCCGAGCATCCTTGAAGGAAGCTATCTTCATTGGAGGATCTTCAACAATAGTTTCAATTGATGCCAGCGTCTGGGGAACCTCTTCAAAATGTTGAAACGGGGTCTCAATGAACTCCCCATCCATCTCTACATATCGGAAAGAGTTGAGGTGGCTCACCATGTACTCCTCCTCTCCTTGTACTATCATAATATTCCCTTTCACTGGGTACTTTAGCTTCTGGTGGAGCGTTGAGGTTACTGCCCTAGCTTTGTGGATCCACGGACGACCCAACAAACAAGAATAAGATGGCTGAATTTCCATCACGTAGAATGTAGATGCGAAGATCTGAGAACCAACCTTAATTGGAATATCCACTTCTCCGTGTACCATCCTCTTGGACCCGTCAAAGGCCCTGACCACAATGTTACTCGGCTTCAGCTCTAACCCTTCATAGTCTAACCGGTCTAGAGCTTTCTTAGGTAAAACATTCAGCGATGACCCAGTATCCACCAATACGTGAGAAAGAGTAGTGCCCCTGCATTCAATGGAGACATGCAGGGCATCATTGTGATTCCTCCCCTTAGCAGGCAAGTCTGCGTCGGAGAAACCTAACCCATTATCCGCTGTCAAACTAGCCACGCAGTCTTTAAACTGATCAACTGATGTTTCCTGGGGTACGTGCGCAGTTTTTAGGAAGGCAATCAGAGCCTTGGAATGGACTTCTGAGCATAGCAACATAGACAACATAGAGATTTTGGATAGGGTTTTCCCCAGCTGTTCGACTACATTATAGTCGCTCTTTTTGATGATCTTCAAAATTTCCTCCATCTCTTGTCTAGAGGCTTTAACAGTGATTTTCTTCGGTGCCTCCATCTGGGCAGGCTCACCAGTGGTCCCTTTTCCCCGAGTATCAGATAACTCGGCAACAGGGGTAAGAATGGGAACTTGAACAAGGATAGTATCAGGTGTACTAGAAGGCGTAATGACAACAGGCGTCCGAACAACTGGCGGAGAGATCTCAGGGGAGAAAAGTCTTCCGCTGCAGGTAACTTTGGCAGGTCCAACAATATTGCTGACGTCAGTATCAGCCTCTTCAGCATTCAAATCTTGTTTAACCCCGTGATAATACACGTCAGCCCCATAATGCCACGGGACAGCTTTATCGGATGTATAGGGGATAGGCCCGGGAACAGTAATGATCAAGGGAGCGATTCTTGGAACAGATGTAATTCTAACAGGCTTTCTCGAGGAAGCCTTAGAAGAATTGTCGAAAATGGTGATTATAGCAACTTCTTCAACAAGAACCAAAGGAACAACAGTCTTCTCAAACAAAATTTCTTTATTATCCATCAGGCGTTGGACACCTGACTTCAAAAGATGGCAACCAGTAGGTAATACGGCACACAGATGGCAACCTTCACCACAGCCTGGAAATAAACCGGCTAACAGAAGGTTCTTATTCACAGTCATTAATGGAGTAACAATGTCTTACACAGAAACCACAAACGAGTCTTCCTCTACAGCATTCACTCCATGCTTGGGCATAGGAGCAGTCACAACATTAGGCCTTTCAGGTGCTTCAAACTCAATCTCTTTAGCATCAATCAACTCCTGCACCTTATTCTTCAAAACCCAGCAGTCATTCGTATCGTGCCCCGGGCTATCATAGTGAAAAGCACAATGGGCGTTTGGATTTTACATCAGTGATGTTATATTGGGATTCTTCGGGGCCTCCTTCGGAATCACCAAGTTGGTCTTCAATAATTGCGGCAGAATCTGAGACAAAGTCATAGTTGGTCTTGAAATAACCACCGCATTAACAGCTTGGCGGCGTTCAGGTCTATTATGGCTCTTTGAACTGTAAACAGCACTTGACTCCTTCTTAAAAGGCTTCTTTTCGGTACTTGATGAAGCACCCTTCTGTATTTTACCGCTCTTGATACCAGCCTTAATTCTTTGCCAGGTCATAATCATCTCAGTAAACCCGGACGATGAACTTCCAATCAGATGGTTGAAATACAGACCCGACAAGCTCCCTAGAAACATATCCACTAGCTTCCTATCTGCCAAGGGAGGTTGCACTCTTCCAGTAAGGTCCCTCCATTTCTGAGCGTAGTCTTTGAAACCTTCGCTCGCAGCCATAGACATACCCTGAAGTTGGGTACGTGTGGGAGAAAGGTAGGCATTGTATTGGTACTGCTTTTAGAAAGCAGCAGCAAGGTATTCCCAATTACGGATACTAGCTCCTTCCAGCTGGTAAAACCATTCAAGCTGAGTCCCTGAGAGACTGTCTTGAAAGAAGTGGATCCAGAGATTTATGTCAGTGGTGTATGGTGGGATCTTTCTAACATACGAACGGAGATGCAGCTTCAGACAAGAAACTTTGTCGTATTTAGAAAAGGTTGGTGCTTTAAACTTGTGGGGAATCACCACCCTAGACGACAAACCTAGATCACCAAAGTCCAACCCAGGGACCTTCTGGATCTCCATGGCACTTAACCGGTCTTCAAGCTGTTTATATCTATCCTCAGCAAGAGGATACTGGTCTTCGTCAAAGTCAGTCTCGTGGTCAGATACCACAGGGCTAGGAACCCTCCTTTCTTCTTGGTATTCTCCCCTCCAGATGAGTGGGATAAATTCACTTCATCTCACAGCCTATTTCCAAACCTGTGACCCATGTTTAGGAGGACTATCTTCTTCTTCTTCTTCTTCTTATCCTTCAAAATAAGAGTCTTCAGATCTTGCTGACCCTTAGCCAAACTCATGAACATTTCCTGGAATTGAGCGTTTTGAGCTTGTAGAGCCTTGATAGCTTGATCAGTTGATGTTTCAGCAGACATGATGTGCTGAAATAAACAACGAAGAAGATGAGAAAACCTGTAAGGGTACCTGTTATGAGGTGCATGGAATGAAATGCGCATGATATGATTTCAAAGACTTTAGAGATTCAAATTCGTAAACCAAAATGAAACACACTTTTATTAGATAGATAACTTGAAACAATGTTTGATAAGTGCCTTTAAGGCGTTACAAGAAAGAAATACTGAAAAATAAATCAAAGCTAGAAATAATCAAAAGACATCAGCGCTCCCATGGTCGTTTGCCTTTGGTGCTGACATAGTCGTTGAAGATCTGCTCATTCTCCAATTGCCTTATCAACTTCAGGATCTTTCGCTCTTGCTCGTGATACTTTTCTCTGTAAGTATCCCGCTCTTCTCTTAGCTGCATCTAAGACCTCTTTAATGCCCCAATGTCAGTAGGCATATATGGGTGAAGGATGGTAGGTGGAACCCCTTCTTCATCAGCAACCTTAACAATCACAGGTAAGACAGCTTCGTACGGCATTCGTAGCTTTTGGGCATGGATACAAACCCACCGGAGATATGGTTCCATTGGAAGAGAAGTCTTCACACCCAGTTTGTGTGGATCATACCTGTGTACCCAATCCCAAGCTCGTATGAACCTGCGGCGTTGCTCATCACTATCCCCTTGGAAGTCAAAGACAATGCTTGGCATTAACAAATCATGAGGCCCGTCCCTCCTAGCTCGCCCAAACTGACGTAAGGCCAAACAAGGGTTATAGGTAATCCCTCCTCGAACTCCAAGTAGTGGAACATTGGGGTACTCCCCACAACGATCAATAATAGCCACTTCTTCCATGTCCTTATTACTCCAGATGATGTCATTATGAGAGAGAGACATAATCCTGTAGGCCCAGCCCATGCCTTCCTTGTTCTTCAAAACTGATTTAGGGAGTTGAGAAATAAACCACCTCGCCAGCAATGGTGCACAACACATAAGGGTTCCCCGTTTCCGAGCAGTACGGGCATAAAGAGAGTGCAAAATGTCACCCAAGAGAGTGGGTACCGGATTATGGGAAATGAAGATCTTTACCGCATTCACGTCGACAAAAGAATCTGAGTTAGGAAACAACACCAAACCATATATGAGAAGAGCCAGAATGTCTTCAAATGCCTGAAAGTCTAGACTGCCCCAGAACTGATTAGCCCGATCCACCAAGAATTTAGCCAAGAAGCCCTTTGTCCCACTTCTAGTCTCCCAGTTAGACATTACCTCAGCCTTTGTCAGATGGAGGGCTGAAGCAATCTCTTCCGGCCTAATGATTTTCTCCCAACCTGTAAACGGGGTCTGCTCCAGAATAGAGATACCAAGTAGATCAGAGAACTCTTCTAAGGTGGGGACCAACTGGTAGTCCGGAAAAGTAAAGCAATGGTACAATGGATCAAAGAACTGGACTAAGACACTCATCATCTGTTCATCCATCTTGGAAGTGACCAAACCAAGGAGGTGCCCATGTCTTCTGATAAAGGAAGAAGTATCTGGAATCTTTACAACTAATTCCTTAAGCTGAATAAGAATCTGGACAAAGTTGATCCGAATAGTGTTTCTACGTATGGGTGTCATGACCTACAAAACAGAACAAAGATTAATCCCCTTTGTCTTTGAAATAGGTTAGTCTTGATGCAAGATGCATGCAATGTCATGATGTCATGATAGAAACACATCACAAGTATTCACAGATAGCAAACATGGTAAGGGAAAACAAGTCACACAGACAGCCCTTAGATTTCAAGCTGGCAAGGAGTTTAGGTATTACCCTCTTTCAGCTTAGTTGGTTCAAACCTGTCCTAAAAATAGTAATCGGGTTCTAGAGGATCTCAATATCACTGACCACCCTCGATCAGTCATAATTCCAGTTTGGCAACCTTTTCTTGCAGCCAGAATCATCACGAGAGTTTGGTCTCAATGAGTGTAGCATACTGCTACTGTTCTATGGCCAAGTTGGTCAATTATAGGTTCTAAGGTCATTTGGTGCTTAATGACCCCTTAGCAGACCCATATTCTCCTCGTTGCGCCACAAGGGATATCGGTACAAACTAAAGTGCCACACCAATGTAGCTACTGTTTCAACCGTATCGGTCTACGCCGTACAGTTCCCTCACAGTTTATTTCTACTTACCTAAAGGGTATCCCCCAGATCCGGGTTAGGATCTATAGTAACTCAGATTCAAACCCACAAAGATAAAGCAAACAGATCAAATAATTGAAAACATTATGATGAACTATTCCTAAGGTACACCCCACTTATAGATTTCCCCAAAAGAGTCGCTAGTTCTGTGATACGGTGGGAAGAACTGACTGTTTTTTGGAATGCTGGTTTGCGTTTTGCGTTTGTTTTCGCAAAATGTCGCGGTAAGCAAGAGTCACCACCGACTTTTATTTTATCCAACAAGGAAAGGAAAAAAGCACAGAAAAATTCCTTTTTCGAGATATTTCTAAGGTTCGGGGGGTAGATTATAGAAAGGGAAGGTATTAGCACCTTTTCTATCCGTGGTTATCCACGGTGTTGTACCCCAAAATTTGCCCGCCCATATTCCTCAAGATATGTCAAGAATCATCTTCAAATTACTCAAAATGGCTCGAGGGTTGTACAGTCAAACCATCTCCTAAGCAGTCAATTCAAAATTAGGGTTTTGGTTCTTTCAAGGAATTTGGGGTTTTAAATGGTTCAATCAAGTATTATAGGCCTATATACATTCTCAAGCACCTACATGCCAAGTTTCAAGACTTACAGTGCCAGTTTGCACAGTCAAATGCTCCATTTGATCTACAGTCAACTGCAAGGGAAAAATGGTCATTTTACAGTCAAAGGTCATAATTCTTGGTCAACATCTTATTTTGAGTTCACAATCATCATTTGATCAAGTCTTGATCATGATCCCACAAGAACAGCTCAAAAATCATCAAGATGCAAAAGTTACTATTTTTGGACAGTAGAAAAGTCAATTGTACTTTGAAAAGGGCATAACTCTTTCATGGTTTATCAAAAAAATTCCATCCAAAGCTCATTTTGAAGAGGATGCAATTTCCTACAATCCATCTTCACACTCCAAGATCAAGAAATGTTCTCACAAGAAGTTACCAATTTTTACATTATAGGTCAATTTCAAAAGTCAACAAAAGTACACTTTGAGTCAAAGGCCATAACTTGAGATGGGTAAATCCAAATGACATGGGACCAAAGGCATTGGTTAGAGGACTTCAAGGGCTTTCCAAAATGTCCAAGAAAATGGTCATATGATCAAAATTGAGCAAGTTGTGCATTGGAGAAGTTGGGAAATTTTCATGAATTTGCAAAAGTCAACTTTGCTCAAAACACCTTCTTTTTGCTAATGGGCCTCAAATCTCTTGTTGAAACTTCACCCATGACCTATGCACGACCCACCAAGCTGAATGGGATTTATTTTCTTAAATTTATTGATTAAATGGATTTTTTATACATATTAATTCATTTAATTAATTTAAATTATAAGAAAATAGAAGATTTGATTTTTAAATCAATTTGTGAACCAAATATGATCCAAATATGCTGACCAATTCGTGCACAATCAAAAAGATACAAAAAAATCCAATTTTGGCAACTTGTTCAATCATGAAAAATCAAGAATATTTGATTTATCAATCAAGGATTTAATCTTCAATGCACATGGGTTGGATCCAAAATTTTAACCTAGACTGATTGCCTTATATGCAAGCAAGCCAACCATACCCTAATACACGTGAAAGAGCTGCAGAAACGGCCATAGCAAATTCAAGAAATTCCAAGAAAACTCAAAACTGGTTCTTGCATTCTAGGCCAATTCAAGGCGTTTTGTCCATCCAAACACATCGCAGGAAGCATTAGGATTGATTTGCAATCAAATTCAAGCATCAAAGCTCAAGGAATCGCTACATACCATCTCACGGTTTGCACTTTCTATTCAAAACTGTATCTCTTAATTCATGCGCATTTAACATGTTTTTGTGACTGATTTGCATTGCTAGAGATCATACAAAGCTAATGGAATGATTGAATTGAACCATAGTGCCCTGAATCGAGATATGCCATGATTGAATTTCTAGGGTTTTCAAGCTTTAAATTAGGGCTTTCAAACCAGGAAAAATTGGAACCAATGAGGTACATGGTTGAATTCGTGAGGCCAAGACGATGGGAACCCATACCTCGCGAAATATTTATGTTTACTATATTTCTATTCGCTATTTTTCCTTGCAGGAGGTAGTGGAGGTTAAAAACCTCCTCTATTTGATTCTGTTTACACGGAACAAAGGTTGAAGATGATGAGGTGTTGGCATCTAATTCATGTGTTTGAAAAACGCGCGCGTTATTTTTTGTTTATAGCATATTGTTTGTTTTTTGTATATAATATTCTCTATCTATCCATTTAACAAAAGCTCGTTACAGTTCAGTTGGCAAAGGCATTGAAGCGTAGTTCATTGGGACCTGGGTTCGAATCCCAGGTCCCCCAAAACATTTGTGTTATTTTGTTTCAGGCAATTCTATGTAGCACTCCAAGCAGGGCCCATCATACGCACTCATCCAGATGTTGTCCAAGTGGCCTCAGACCTGATCCAAGGGTCTAGATGGAAGGACTATCATGGTCCTTAGTCAACCAGCGTGTGGATAATTCAGAAAGTCAAACAGGCTGGAAGCATAATGGGTCAAGAATTGCTGACTCTACCTCCTCTTTGGGCCCAAACCCCATGAGTTTGCCTCTTTTATTTTTTCCTTTCGTTCATTATATTTTTTTTATTTTACTTATTTAATTTTATCATTTAATTAATTACTGACAAAAATAATTAACATTTTCTTAATAAATTCAGAAAACATAAAAAATATAATATTTTTATTAGTTATTTTGTAAATAAATATTAACATAATTTGTTTAGTTTTAATTAGGTTAACCTTAATATTTTCACAATAAATTAAAATCAATATAGAATTAGGGTTTTTAATAACTTTTAATCATCTTTATTATTTATTTTCTTAAACATATAAAAAAACAAAAAATATTTCTTTTTATTAATTAATTAACTTAGGTTTAATTTTATTTAGTTCAAAATAATATAAAAATCTCCTTCTTTCTTAAAAAAAGGGGTCAAAACCCTAAAAACTCTCCGATTCAATTTTTCCTCTCGCGTATGTTTATTTTTTATTCATGTTTTGATCCATATAATTGTATTTGCTCCGAGGATGTAATAGCTTTAATTTAGGACCTTTTTATCGCTTTTATTTATTTTCCGCAATTTACTTTTCAAGGTTTGTTTTTGGCGATGTAAATACCCGACGCCTTATAATAGCTTAGTTTTATTTTCCGCAATTATTAACTGCTAGATGTATGCTAATAGGCTATGAATGACAAGATCTCTCTTAAATTAAAATCAACCGTAGCTCACCCTGACATGTACAAAGATAACATAACTGAAACCTGACACACTCGCACATGCCACTCCTAGGGTACACCTCACTTGGTTGCCTCGACGTGGTCATTGAGTATAGGGTGTTTTAGAGGTCGCCCTCCTGTCTAAAGATCAAAGTTGCCTCGAAACGGTTGCCTCGGATAAAATGATCTAGGACATTGGGGTTACTGCTAAGGCGTCCTAACGTTGCTTTAGTGACCACATGTCCCTTAATCGAATTGACCTGAAAACTCCAACGAAGGTGCTACCTACTTCTCAATAGTGGGATAGCACTGTCTAAAGGACATTTACACAGCTTAATTTCTTTTGAGTAGGTAGAGGTTCTCAGATACTTGCTCTTTCAAAACAAAACAACTTTTTCGCACTTACACTTTTTGAACAAAGTTTTCAAACAACACATCATACACTCTTGAGGACAGAAACAAGAGCTAAATCGAAGTTTTCAAACAAAACTCTTTTCAAAACCCACAAACACAAGAAAAGCAAAACCTTTTGAAAACACAATGAGCAAGTACCTAAGAGCCCGTGGATAACCACGGATAGAAAGGGTGCTAACACCTTCCCTTTCTATAATCTACCTCCCGAACCCGAGAAACATCTCGAAAAGGAATTTTTCTGTGCTTTTGTCCTTTCCTTGTTGGATAAATTAAAAGACGGTAACGACTCTTGCTTACCGCGACATTTTGCAAAAACAAACGCAAACGCGAACCAACATTCCAAAAACAGTCAGTTCCCATTCCCACCGATCACAGAACTGGCGACTCTGCTGGGGACTCCTAAATAAGTGAGGTGTACCTTAGGATTAGATCACTTGTGTGTTCAATTGTATGCTTTGTATGCTTTAAATTTTGTGGGTTAGTATCGGAGTTCTATAGATCCTAACCCGGATCTGGGGATACCCTTTAGAAGTAGCAACAAACTGTGAGGGAACTGTGCGGGGTATACCGATATGGTTGAAGCAGTAGCTACGTTGATGTGGCACTTTAGTGAGTACCGGTAACCCTTGAGTCAAGTCAAGGAGAGTATGGGGCCGCCGCGTGGTGTCGTGAAGCATCAACTGACTTTAGAACCTTACTTGACCATCTTGGCCTTTTTAGGGGTAGTGAGATGACCGACTTTGGTGCAGTCCGAAGTTGGTAGATACTCGATACTACACTCATTGAGGGTTCTTTTCTTGGAGTATTTTGGTCGCCAGTTAAGTGGCTAAATCAAAACAATGAACATAGAAAACAATCCAATGATATTCAGCTCCTTAGAACCCAGTTACTATTTATAGGACAGGTTTTGAGCCAACTAACTTCAAGAGGGTACTTACCTACGAACCCCATGCCAGCCTAAACTTAAGGCTCTTTGTGTGACTTGTGTGCCTTCAAACTTTGAACTACTTGCACATTCTTGTTATCTGACAACATGAGTTCCTTGCAGGTTTTGTTTACAGTCCTTATCCAATAATTTGGACTTATTGTAGGGCTTAGTTACATCACCCCACACTTTTGCTTAAACGCATGGCATACACATCATAACATTATACCATAGCATTTTCCTTAACCATTTCAAGGATCTCAAAGGTTTGTGATGCAGGTCATGATGAACCAAATGTCTAGCAAGGGGCAAAGGGGATTTATTTTCCTCTAGCCAAGGTTGTTTGGAGATCAAAACATGATAACTTGAGTCAGGGGCTATGACCCACTTGATATGGTGAGCTTGACTCTTGAAGAAGGACTCTCAGCAACATGAAGTTCCTTCAATCAAGCTACCAGATTCAGATTCTAACAGTTTCTTGTTTACCCCACGAGATCCTTGAAAACATTGCATACATATATCATACATATCATTGCATAACAGGTCACCCTTTACAGGTCTCTCATGTTCTCGCTGTTTATTTCAGCAATGGCTCTCCAACAAGACAACCATGATCTTCATACTCAAGAGACTCAGTTAAGGGAAATCTTCCTAAACCTATCCAAGGGGCAGGAAGAGTTGAGAACACTCCTCATGGGGAATTTGGTCAAGAAGAGTCCTGAAGACAATAAGGACGAACGGCTGAAACATCTGCAAGCCGAGGTAGATGCAATGAGAACCCAGATGTTGGGGCAGATGACTCTTATCCAAGGCTTAGCCCGGGAACAAGAAGAGCTGAGAACCATGATCAACCAGCTTCATCAAGACAGATACAACAGTATGAAGCAAATAGTCAAGGCTGAGGATCAAATCATTAATCATCCTCCAAGAAGACAAGAGTTTGGTATGGTGAAGAACGGACATCTCCAAGTTGCTACTACCTCATGGGTCCAACAACAACCTTGCCATAAACAACGGGTTAATCATAGGCCGTTTACCAAGCTCAACATGTCGATGTCCCAAGCTTTGCAACACCTGTTGAAATTGAATCTGGTGACGTTGGTAGGACCTCATCCGAATCCTAAGACTTCTTCACCCAACTACAATCCTGATGCAAGGTGTGCATACCATTCTAACAGCCTGGGGCATGATACTAACGATTGTTAGAAGTTGAAGTACAAAATTCAAAACCTGATTGATGAAGGAGCATTGGAAATCACACAAGATGGTCAGGCTGAGTTCTTCTACCATCCCTCCAAGGCTCACCATTTGAAGTGACAAGTTCTGACAAGAGAGGGCTTTTTGTTCATTATAATTTTCAAGTTGTAATTTTCTTTTGATTGTTCGAACATTTATTCATGTCAAACTTTATTACTTTATCAATGCATTGTATATGTCTGTTTTGAATCAGCCCATTCGTATTCACTATATTCAAATTGCTTTCATTTTTTGTGATGTTCACCTCTCGATTAAAAAATTCTAAGCCTTTTGAGGGAGGATGACGAAAATGATATCAAAATCTCTACAATATGCTTTTGAACAGACCCCACTGACGAGGTACAGGCATTGTTTCAAATCCTAAACAGTGGAGTTATAAGGAAGATAATCCCTAGTCAACCCCTTTGAGCCAAAGAAGTTGGAGTTTTTCTTTTCACAAATTAAAACCCTTAATCACAACCCGGGACAGGGTAGTTTTCTCAGTTGATCCTAGTGCACAATGAATGGCATCAAAGAAGTCCTTCCGAGACAAAAAGACAGTGATGGTTCCCTATAATCGTCAGGACAGGCAGTCGTTATCTTTCAAAACAAAAGCCCAATAAGTAAAAACCTATGAAGGAGACTTACAAAACTGGGGCATCCCACTGACTGTAATCACAAAAGAAACAGTTCAGGCAAAAAGACAGGGATAATAAAATCAAAAAGAAAGAGGTCCTGCAAACTCTTATAAAAATGACTGCCTGTTCAAAATAAATTGTCAATATCCGAACCATCACCAGAATATCAGAGCAAAGATTTAAAAGGGATCTGAATGCACGATTAGCTGAGTTTAGGATCGAAGAACATCACGAAGAACGGGTGGGTATAAATAAAATTTGAGCCTTTATCCTTTGTTTCTTAAACCGTGAACCAGGACACGTTATAACCCTTAAAAAGTCCTAGCTGAAGCATGGGTTAGTTCGAAAGCATACTGTTACAAAGGTATCCTGCATTTTCAAAAAACTTCAAGACAGACATAAGCTTTGCATTCTTAAAATAACATTGTTTGCATATGACTATTTGTTCGAACAACAGAGAAATTCGCACGATGAATATCTTGTGAACAAAAACCTTTTCAATAAAAAAAGATCACCTCAAGTGGAACAACACTTCCAACCAAGGGGAAGACATAACCATTGTCCATCATCTGGGGCAGTCAAGTCAAGATTCAAGGAATCTCTCAAAATGCCAAATAGCCAGGGGAAAATCTCCGCCTGAGTCACTTGGGGCATTAGACATGGATTCCCGTAACGAATCTTGCATGATCAAACGAAGATCTTCTAGTAGTATGGCAACACTACTGACAGTGACAACTCCCTACACTCTGAGAACGTGGACATAGTCAAAAAAGTACTACGCATAATCAAAGACCCGCTAGGTCGACTGGCCTAGGCAAAATAAGGGCTTCCCGGCGAACCAAAAGGGTTCGGGCAAAAATAAGGGATAAAAAATAAAAAAAATCTGTTGACCCGGCAAGTCGAAAACCTGAAAAGGCGGCTTGGGCAAAAAAGCGTATCTCGATGGACTGAAAACCCGAAAGGGAGGTCCAGGAAAAAATTAGGGATCAAAGCGTACGACTATGTCCCGTCATCTCGTCACTTGCCTACCATAAGAAGATTTGTCAATCGGCAGTTATCAAGCACCTCATAGGCCTTCTTCTCCCGCAGAAACTGGGGCAATAAGAATTGTCCGAACTGTACAAGTTGCTCTGTCCTCCAGGTATAAGGTAGATTCAGCTGAAGAATATGACCAAGATACCTTCACTCCGCGCAGAGTAAGACAGTAATGGAAGCTCTCCCCACTGAGACTTGCAACCATGAATGAATCAGCAATACTCTCCCCCAAGCAGAGTTAGTCTACCGTCAGTCTCGAAAAAGGCTCGGTATTCCCAGAAGGTCTTAATATTCCCCAGCGGAGTATAAAGATATTCCCCGACAAGCGTAGGAGTATCCCCGGCAGTCTTAATATCCCTCGACAAAGTATAAGAATGTTCCCCAACAGAATACAAGATACCCCCAGTGGAGCCATTTCCCGGCGCAGTCTAAAAAAGCTTCCCCGCCAGAGTTAAATCATCTTCCCCAGTAGATTCTGGAAGCTTGTCCCCTGCAGAGTACAAATATATCTCCCCAGCCATATTCAGAGGTTATCCCCACAAGAGTCTAACTGGGTTATCCTCAGCAAGTTGCAACGGAAAGATCATCCCCAACGAAGTTCTTTCTATCCCCCAGCGGAGCGCATCATCAAGATCCCCAACAGAGCTTATCAATGGAATCCCCGACGGAGTTATCGTTAAAATCAGCAAAACATCTCTTCCCACAGAATAATTCCCCGCAGAGTAATCTCTTCATCAAGTTTATTCCCCAACGGTGTTCTTCTCTCCTGCAGTTTTACTCTCCCAATCATCTTCGTTCATCATCCCCAGCGGAAATGAAGAACTCAACACTATTCTCCAGCAGCTCTGGGATTTATTTTCCCCAGCTAAAAACATCACATCTTCATACATCATGACATGCATACGCATCATACAACACAAATCTCATTTGTTTTGAGAACATTATGACATCATGCATTACATACATCATGACATTGCATACAGCTAACGTTTTGCCCTTTTCAGGAAAAGGTCAATCCAAAGATGGCTACCATCACCTTTTTTAAGTTCCAGATGAATACCTGTAACAAGCCAGGAAAATATCTGTGGACGAGAGATTGAAGATCAATACCTGTAACAAGCCAGGAAGACCATCTTTCTTTCTCAGGTCAGAGATTAATACCTGTAACCAGCCAGGACAGTTATCTCATCGGCCAACCTTTTCAAGTTCCAGATTAATACCTGTAACAAGCCAGGAAATTTTAGTGGACGATTGATTGTAGTTTAATACCTGAAACCAGCCAGGAAAACCATCTATACGAAGAGATTGAAAGTTAATACCTGTAACAAGCCAGGAAAACTATTTTTCTTTCTCAGGCCAGAGATCAATACCTGTAACCAGCCAGGACAGTTATCTCATCAGCCAACCTTTTCAAGTCCCAGATTAATACCTGTAACAAGTCAGGAAAACATCTGTGGACGACTGATTGTAGGTTAATACCTGAAACCAGCCAGGAAAACCACCGACATGAAGAGATTGAAGGTTAATACCTGTAACAAGCCATGAAAACTATCTTTCTTTCTCAGGTAAGAGATTAATACTTGTAACCAGCCAGGACAACTATCTCATCGGCCAACCTTTTCAAGTTCCAGATCAATACTTGTAACAAGCCAGGAAAACATCTGTGGACGACTAATTCCAGATTAATACCTGTAACAAGCCAGGAAAATTTTGTGGACGACTGATTGTAAGTTAATACCTGAAACCAGACAGGGAAATTATCTACTTGACCATCATGAAGCAACCTGTTGTACCCCAAAATTTTCCCTCCCATATTCTTCAAGATTTGCAAAGAGCATGCTTCAAAATCTCCCCAAGGGTTGCACAGCTCAAAGGCCTCCTAACAGTCAAAAACTAGGGTTTTGGATTTGGCAAAGAAAATGAAGTTTCCAAGGGTCCAATCAAGTCCCACATGCCTAAAAACATGGTCAAGCATCCTCATGTCAAGTTTCAAGACTTACAGCACAAAATTGCACAGTCAAAAACCCTAATTGCTCAACAGTCAACTGTAGGGGCAAAATGGTCATTTGACAGTCAAAAGTTCAAATTTTTGGTCAACATCTTATTTTGAAGCCACAAACATCATTTGATCAATTCTTGATCATGATTCTCAAAGCTTGGCTCAAAAAGTCTCAAGATGCAAAAGTTTCCATATTTGGACAGTTGAAAAAGTTAACTGTAACTTGACCAGGGCATAACTTCCTCATGGTTTATCATAAAAATTCCATCCAAAGCTCATTTTGAAGGGGATGACATTTCCTACAACTCCTCTTCACACTTCAAGTCCAAGAAATGCTCTCACAAAAAGTTATCAATTTCAACATTATAGGTCATTTTCAAAAGTCAACAAAAAGGCACTTTAAGTAAAAGACCATAACTTGAGATTGGTAAATCAAAATGACATGGGACCAAAGGCATTGGTTATATGACTTCAAGACCTTTCCAAAATGTCCAAGAACATGATCAAAGCTTAAACATTGAGCAAGATATGCCTTGTGGAAGTTGGGAAAGTTTTGGGAATTTTGAAAAGTCAACTTTACTTCAAATGCCTCAAATTTGCTAATGGGCCACATTTTCTTCCAAGATTCATCATCCAAAGGCTATGCACGACCATTTGGCCCAAAGGGGATTTATTTCATCATTTTTTATTATTTATTTGAATTTTTAATTACTATTAATTCATTTAATTAAATAAAATATGAAAAAATACTAAACCAATGCATTTGAATCTTTTTATGCAGCATTTGCTCTCCTTAAAGACTCAAGATTCGTGCACAACAAAAAAGGAAAGGTATGGCCATGATTGGAATCAAAAACACATGAAAAGATTTGAAAAAATATTCATGGAAAATCAAATATCTCATACATCAATGCATTGATCTTTTGACTCAAATCTTTACCCTAATCCATCCCTCATATAAGTCTGATGCAAACCCTAAAGCTCACAACCCTGGAAGCTGCGCTCAAGCCATAAACAAACTTTGTATTTTTTAAAGAAAATTTCAAAACTGTTTTCCTAGTTTCAGCAGGTTTCAAAGCAAAACAACAATTCCATTGCACTCCTGATACATCCAGGAACCTTCCCCAATCGAAATCAGTCCTCTGCACCTCAAGAAACGGTAGAACACAGTCACCCCGTACAGGGATTTTTCTTTAATCGTATTCGAATCTACACGCCATATCCATGCATTTCTATTGTTGTTTTATACTAATGTGTTGATTCTGAAGCTAGTAGTATGATTTAATTGAAGAATGCTTGCATATATGGAGAGTTGCCATGAACGATGCCTAGGGTTTCAGAAACCTTGAATTGGGGATTTTGGCATATGGTAAAATCAGACCATGAGACTTATACCATTAAAATCGTGGCGTTCCAAGGAATCCAAAACATCCATCGCGCTTTTTTTATATTTGCTTAATTCCTATTCGCTATTTTTCATATTTCAGATTGTGGGGGTTTAAAACCCCCACTATTTAGTTTGTTTTTTCAGGTAAAAATGCAAACGAGTGGAGAAGAAGATCATGTGGCATGATATGGTTGGACAGTTTGAATTCCAGCGCGCGTTTTTTTGTTCCTATGTCACTAACGCCAATTTTCTTTGATATTATTTATTTGTTATTCTATGTACAACGCGCGTGAATGGTTCAGTTGGTGGAGGATAACATTGGTAAGCCTTGGGACCTGGGTTCGAACCCCAGGTCCCCCACTTTGTTTCAATATTTTTCTTTCCAACATAATTCTATGCAGCATGCTTCCCAATGACCATCATGCAGCCTCATATCTTGGCTTGCCACACGTCCCATGGCATCAGTCCAATGGTCCAGATCTGAAGCCTATGGAATGATTCAGTCAACGCATACACACGCCAGCATGAAAAGTCAAAAAAGGCCAAAGTTCTAATGGGCCTAATTGTTGACAAAAACCTCCAAAATTGGGGTCAACACCCCCCATCTGTTTGTATTTTCTCTCTCACTTTTATTTTCTTTTGTTTATTTATTTCTTTTATTTATTCCTCTTAATTAACTGTTTTATTTAATTCATAAACTAATAATTTTACAACATAAAAAAAATCATAAAAAAAATCAGAAAGTCACAAAAATATAAATATATTTTATTTAATGTTATTTTGTAAAATAAATTGTATAAATTGATTTAGTTAATTCTAGGTTTAAATCTTAATATTTTTTGTAATAAACTAAAAAATGTAGAATTAGGATTTTTATACTTTTTTTTCCTTTTTTTCTTTTTCACCCTATTTAATTATTAATTACTATTTTGTAAATTTTGCCATGTAAATATTTAATTAAAATTAGGTCAAACTAAAAACACTTTTTTTTAATAAATTAAAAACAATTTAAAATTAGGATTAATTAACTTTTCTTTTTAATTCCAATTTAATTTTCTTACTAAATTCATAAATACAAAAAACTCCAAAAAATAATTTCCTTTCTCATTTAATTTAATTAATTTCATAATTATAATTTAATTTCCTTAAAAGGGTCCAACGCCCTCGCATTCCCGATTTTAATTCTCTCCGCATTTTTATTTCTTTTTATGAATATTCATGTAATTCTCCCAAAGCCATGTAATAGCTTAATTTGACATTTATATTTCCGCATTTTTATTTTATTCAAATCGGGTCCTGGATTAATTTGGCGATGTGGACCCGTGCCTTTGTAATAGCGTAGAACTTTTTAATTCTCGCATCTTTTAACTGTTAAATAATTGCATGAAAGAATGAATGTCAAAATAAAAACAAAGGCGTAGATCACCAATGCATGACAAGACAAAAATAAATGAACATGACACACAAATCACACACCACCCCTAGGGTACGTCTCACTGTTGCCTTGCCCCTCGAAAGGTGATCGTAGAGTAGAGGACGTTTTAGTAAGTCCTCATGTCCATGAACATGGCATGAGGGTAGCTTCTAAGGTGTCTTCCTATTGCTCCGGTGATCACCATGTCCCGAACCCTCGAATTGACCCGAACACCTCCAACGGTGGTGCTACCTACCTCTCAATGGTGGGATGGCACTACTTTAAGGACATTTACACAGACGAATTCCTTAGGGTAGGTAGACGACTCTAGATACTTGCTCTAATTTCAAAACAAATCAAAAAATACTTTTCACACCGATACACTTTCAAAAAGCTTTCGAAAGCAACTTTTCAAACACTCTTGAGGACTGATACAAGAGTCGAACTGAAATTTTCAAAGAAACTTTTTTAAACCAACAGTTGAAAAGCAAACAAACCATTTTGAAAACACAAATGAGCAAGTATCTAAGAGCCCATGGATAACCATGGATAGAAAGGGTGCTAACACCTTCCCTTTCTATAATCTACCTCCCGAACCGAGAACTAATCTCAATAAGGAATTTTTCTATGCTTTTGTCCTTTCCATGTTGGAGAAAATAAAAGACGGTGGCGACTCTTGCTTCCGCGACATTTCGCGAACCAGCGTTAAACAGTCAGTTCCAGATCCACCGATCACAGAACTGGCGACTCTGCTGGGGATATTTTAAAGTGAGGTGTACCTTAGGACTAAGATCACTGTGTTTTCAATTGCTTTGACTTGTTTGCTTTAAATTGTGGGACTGTCTTGGGAGTTCTATAGATCCTAACCCGGATCTGGGGATACCTTCTTAGAAAGTAGAAATAAGGCTGTGAGGGAACTGTGCGGGGTATACCGACATGGTTGAAACAGTCTGCTACGTTGATGTGGCACTTTGGTGTGTACCGGTAACCCTTGAGTTCAGTCAAGGAGAGTACGGGGCCTCCGCGTGGTGTCGTGAAGCATCAACTGACCTTAGGAACCTTAATTGAACTATCTTGGCCTCTTTAGGGTAGTGAGATAACTGACTTTGGTGTAGTCCGAGGTTGGTCGATACTCGATACTACACTCAATTGAGGGTTGCTTTCCTGGAATATTTCGGTCGCCAGTTCAGTGGCTAAATCGAAACGATGAACAATGAAAGCAATTCAGTGATATTGGGACCCTTAGAACCTGGTTACTTCTAATAGGACAGGTTGAGCCCACCAACTTCAAGAGGGTAATACCCAGACCCCATGCAGGCCTAAACTCTAAGGGCTTCTCTTGTGTGACTTGTGTGCCTTCCAACTTGACTACTTGCATGCTTGTTATCTGACACTTGAGTTTCTTGCAGGTTTTGTTTATAGTCCTTAATTGGGACTCATAACAGGGTTTACTAAGTTTCTTGTAGGTTTTGGTTTGCAGTCCTTAATTGGGACTCATAACAGGGTTACTTACATCACTCCATGCATAGCATAACATCATACCATTGCATACATCCTGCATAAGGACTAGCCCATTTCAAGGATCTCAAGGGTCTGTGATGCAGGTCATGATGAATCAAAGTGTCTAGCAAGGGGCAAAGGGGATTTAGTTTCCTCTAGCCAAGGTTGTCAGAGGCTATGACCCACTCGATATGGTGAGCTTTGACTCTTGAAGAAGGACTCTCCACAACCTGCAATGCCTTTCATCAAGTTACAAAATGCAGATTCTAACAAATTTTTTTCTTGTCTACCCCGCGAGATCCTTGAAAACATTGCATGCATAGCATACATATCATTGAATTACAGGTACCCTTGTTGCAGGTCACTTACCTTTCTCGCTGTCTATTTCAGCAATGGCTTCCCAACAAGATAACCAGGACCTTCATGCTCAAGAGACTCGGTTCGAGGAAATCCTCCTGAATCTATCCAAGGGGCAGGAAGAGCTGAGAACCCTTCTTATGGGGACCTTGGTCAGGAACAGTGCTGAGGATGATAAGGACGAACGGCTGAAACATCTGCAATCCGAGGTGGATGCAATGAGAGCCCAGATGTTGGGGCAGGTGACTATCATCCAAAACTTAGCTCAAAGACAAGATGAGCTCGGGGTTCTCGTCAACCAACTGCTTCGGGGTAACCAACTGGGGCAAACATCCAAGGTTGAAGGGCCAGTCACCATTCAACCATCTGTGAGACAAGGAGATAAGGGGAGAGCTCCTCAAATGGCTCCAGTGTCACAAATTCAGCAGCAACCTCACCAGCTTCAGTCAGGCAAGCCCAGGAGGCAATTCACCCAGCTCAACATGTCGCTGTTTCAAGCTTTACAACGCCTGTTGAGGTTGAACCTGATCACATTAAGGGCTCATCCCCGGAACCCCAACACATCATCTCCTATCTATGATCCCAATAAAAGGTGTGCCTACCACTCTGCCAGTCCAGGACATGATACAAATGTGTGTTGGGCTCTGAAGAACAAGATCCAGGACCTGATTGACGAAGGAGCACTGGAGTTCACACAAGATGGTCAGGCTGAGTTTTTCTACCATCCCTCCAAGGCTCACCATTTGAAGTAACAAGCCCTGAGATGAAAAGACTTTTGTTCATTAGGATTTTCAAGTTGTAATTTTCTTTTGTTCAAACATTTACTCATGTTAAACGTTGTTATTTCATTAATGCATCGCATATGTCTGTTTTGAAGCAATATATTCGTATTCACTATATGCAAATTATTTTCATATTTTTTCTGATGATCAATGCTCGGTTAATAATTCTAAGCCTCTTGAGGGAGGATGACGAAAACGATACCACGATATTTACAGTATGCTTTTGAACAGACCCCGCTGATGAGGTGCATGCATTGTTTCAATTCTTAAACACTAGAGTTATAAGGAAGATAATCCCTCGTCAACCCCTCTGAGCCAAAGAAGTAGGAGTTTTTCTTTCCGAAATTTAAAATCCTTAATCATAACTTGGGGCAGGGTAGTCTCTCAGTTGATCCAAGTGCATAACAAATGGCACCAAAGAGGTCCTTACAAAACAAAAGACAGTGATGGTTCCGAACAATCATACAGATAGGCAGTCATTATATCTCAAAAAATAAAAACCCATTAAGTCAAAACCTATGAAGGAGACTTACAAAACTGGGGCATCCCGCTGACTGTAATCACAAAAGAAATAGTTCAGGCAAAAAAAAAATAGGGATAATAAAATAAAAAAAAAGAGGTCACACAAACCCTCAACAAAAAGAAATGACTGCCTATTCAAAATAAACTATCAACATCCGAACCATCACCAGAAAATCAGAGCAAGGACTCAAACAAGGTCTAATGTATGATCAACTGAGTTTAGGTTTGGAGAACATCACGAAGAGCGGGTGGGTACAAATAAATTTGAGCCTTTATCCTTTGTTTCTTGAACCGTGAACAAGGCCACGTTATAACCCTTAAAAGTCCTAGCTGAAGCATGGGTTAGTTCGAAAGCATACTGTTACGAAAGGTATCCTGACTCCTTAAGGCCTACGGTAAATACATAGTTGACATCACGTTTTACAAACATTCACTTGTTTTATGAAAAAGAATGCATTTTCAAAAATCTTCAAGACAGACATAAGCTTTGCATTTTTGATATAACATTGTTTGCATATGACTTTTTGTTTGAACAGCAGGAAAATTCGCACGAAGAATATCTGGGGAACAAAAGCACTTCCAACAAGGGGCAGACATGACCATGGTCTATTATCTGGGGCAAATCTCCGTCTAAATCACTTGGGGCATTGGACGATCAAACGAAGATCTTCTGGTAGCACGGCAAAGCATTTCTAACAGGGGTAACTCCCTACATTCTGAGAGCATGGACATAGTCGAAAAAGATACTACGCATAATAAAGACCCGCTAGGCTGACATGCCTAGGCAAAAATAAGGGCTTCCCGGCGAACCAAAAGGGTTCGGGCAAAATGAAGGGATGAAATAAAAAAATCTGTACACCCGGCAAGTCGAAAACCTAAAAAGGCGGCTTGGGCAAAAATGGGTATCCCGGTGGACTGAAAACCCGAATGGGCGGTCCAAGCAAAAGTTAGGGATCAAAGCGTACGACTATGTCCCGTCATTTTGTCACCTGCCTACCAGAAGAAGGTTTGTCCATCAACAACTATCAGCACCTCACAGGTCTTCCTCTCCCACCTCAGAAACAGTGGCAGTAATGAGTCGTCCAAACGGTCTAATGATTCTGTCCATCAAGGTACCAAGCTGAGTTCAGCTGAAGAACGTAACCAGCATATCTTAAATCACCAGAGAGCGCGTCAGCAAGTCAGTGCACTCTCCCCAAGCAAAACTATGCAATCAGCCTTAAGGAAGTTGGGTATCCTCCAGCAGATCTCAACATTCCCCAGCAATATACAGGCATTCTTAACAAGCATCCCCGGCAGTCTTGACCTAAAGATTGTTCCCCGGCGGTATATCAAACATTCAATGGAGTCATTTCCCCGTTATAGTTCAAATTTTCCCCAGGAGAGTCCAATCCAGTTTCCCCAAGAAAGTTGGAATCCATCTCCCCAAGCAGTAAGCTTATCCCCAGTAGATTCTGGAAGCTTATCCCTCGCAGAGCACGAACGCGTCTCCCGGCTTTATTCAAAGAGTTATTTCCCTACCAGGATATAACTGGGTTATCCTCAGCCAAAAGCCATGAGAAGATCGCCCTCGGCAAAGTCTTCTTATCCCCAGCGAAGTCTATTAGCACTTCCAACATAACAGTGGTATCCCCAGCGAAGTTACCATCAACATTCCAGCAAAGTACCTCCCTCCCCAGAGTATTGTTTCCCAGCAAGATCGTTAGAGTACTTTTCTCCCCGCAGAGTAATCCATTCGCTAAGTTTATTCCCCAACAGAGTTATCTTCTCCTACCGGTATTCTTGCAACTATCATCCCCAGCGGAAGCAAAAATCTATTCTTCAAACATCAGCCCGGGAGTGACTTCCCGGCACCCGTCAAGGATTTATTTTCCTAAGACGAAAAGATACATTCATAAACATCACATTTTCATACATTATAGCATGCATATATGCATCATATCTTACAAATCTCATTTATGTTGAGAACATCATCGCTTGATTCATATCATGCCTTGCATATGACTGACCTTTACCTTTCAGGAAAGATCCAGTTAAGTTCTCAAGCTACATTTCAAGACCTAGACCGGTTCAGTTAAATCGACCCTAAGATTTTTCTGTTTCTTATCCAGTCAAAGGCCTTCTCTGGTTCAGTCAGATCGACCCTAAGATCTCCCTGTTTCTTATCCAGTTGAAGATTCCAAGACCTAGACCGGTTCAGTTAAATCGACCCTAAGATTTTCCTGTTTCTTATCCAGTCAAAGGCCTTCTCTGGTTCAGTCAGATCGACCCTAAGATCTCCTTGTTTCTTATCCAGTTGAAGATTTCAAGACCTAGACCGGTTCAGTTAAATCGACCCTAAGATTTTTCTGTTTCTTATCCAGTCAAAGGCCTTCTCTGGTTCAGTCAGATCGACCCTAAGATCTCCCTGATTCTTATCCAGTTGAAGATTTCAAGACCTAGACCGGTTCAGTTAAATCGACCCTAAGATTTTTCTGTTTCTTATCCAGTCAAAGGCCTTCTCTGGTTCTGTCAGATTGACCCTAAGATCTCCCTGTTTCTTATCCAGTTGAAGATTCCAAGACCTAGACCGGTTCAGTTAAATCGACCCTAAGATTTTCCTGTTTCTTATCCAATCAAAGGCATTCTCTGGTTCAGTCAGATCGACCCTAAGATCTCCCTGTTTCTTATCCAGTTGAAGATTCCAAGACCTAGACCGGTTCAGTTAAATCGACCCTAAGATTTTCCTGTTTCTTATCCAGTCAAAGGCCTTCTCTGGTTCAGTCAGATCAACCCTAAGATCTCCCTGTTTCTTATCCAGTTGAAGATTCCAAGACCTAGACCGGTTCAGTTAAATCGACCCTAAGATTTTCCTGTTTCTTATCCAGTCAAAGGCCTTCTCTGGTTCAGTCAGATCGACCCTAAGATCTCCCTGTTTCTTATCCAGTTGAAGATTTCAAGACCTAGACCGGTTTAGTTAAATCGACCCTAAGATTTTTCTGTTTCTTATCCAGTCAAAGGCCTTCTCTGGTTCAGTCAAATCGACCCTAAGATCTCCCTGATTCTTACCCAGTTGAAGATTTCAAGACCTAGACCGGTTCAGTTAAATCGACCCTAAGATTTTTCTGTTTCTTATCCAGTCAAAGGCCTTCTCGGGTTCAGTCAGATCGACCCTAAGATCTCCCTGTTTCTTATCCAGTTGAAGATTCCAAGACCTAGACCGGTTCAGTTAAATCGACCCTAAGATTTTCCTGTTTCTTATCCAGTCAAAGGCCTTCTCTAGTTCAGTCAGATCGACCCTAAGATCTCCCTGTTTCTTATCCAGTTGAAGATTCCAAGACCTAGACCGGTTCAGTTAAATCGACCCTAAGATTTTCCTGTTTCTTATCCAGTCAAAGGCCTTCTCTGGTTCAGTCAGATCGACCCTAAGATCTCCCTGTTTCTTATCCAGTTGAAGATTCCAAGACCTAGACCGGTTCAGTTAAATCGACCCTAAGATTTTCCTGTTTCTTATCCAGTCAAAGGCCTTCTCTGGTTCAGTCAGATCGACCCTAAGATCTCCTGTTTCTTATCCAGTTGAAGATTCCAAGACCTAGACCGATTCAGTTAAATCGACCCTAAGATTTTTCTGTTTCTTATCCAGTCAAAGGCCTTCTCTAGTTCAGTCAGATCGACCATAAGATCTCCCTGATTCTTACCCAGTTGAAGATTTCAAGACCTAGACCGGTTCAGTTAAATCGACCCTAAGATTTTTCTGTTTCTTATCTAGTCAAAGGCCTTCTCTGGTTCAGTCAGATCGACCCTAAGATCTCCCTGTTTCTTATCCAGTTGAAGATTACAAGACCTAGACCGGTTCAGTTATATCGACCCTAAGATTTTCCTGTTTCTTATCCAGTCAAAGGCCTTCTCTGGTTCAGTCAGATCGACCCTAAGATCTCCCTGTTTCTTATCCAGTTGAAGATTCCAAGACCTAGACCGGTTCAGTTAAATCGACCCTAAGATTTTCCTGTTTCTTATCCAGTCAAAGGCCTTCTCTGGTTCAGTCAGATCGACCCTAAGATCTCCCTGTTTCTTATCCAGTTGAAGATTCCAAGACCTAGACCGGTTCAGTTAAATCGACCCTAAGATTTTCCTGTTTCTTATCCAGTCAAAGGCCTTCTCTGGTTCAGTCAGATCGACCCTAAGATCTCCCTGTTTCTTATCCAGTTGAAGATTCCAAGACCTTGTCCGGTTCAGTTAAATCGACCCTAAGATTTTCCTGTTTCTTATCCAGTCAAAGGCCTTCTCTAGTCCAGTTAAAACAACCCCTAAAAGATTTTCCTGATGAAGACTCAGTAGAAGACATCCCAGATTCTCTCAGCGTTACTGTTGAGGTTGAAGTCGCCCAAGATTCTCTCAGCGTTACTGTTGAGGTTGAAGTCGCCCAAGATTCTCTCAGCGTTATTGTTGAGGTTGAAGTCGCCCAAGGTTCTCTCAGCGTTCCTGTTGAGGTAGTAATCGTCCAAGGTTCTCTCACCGTCCCGTTGAGGTAGTAACCATCCCCGGTTCATTCATCACCTTTTTTAAGCTCCAGATCCAGCTCCTGTAACCAGTCAGGACACATCTATACAAAGAGTTTGAAGACCAACTCCTATAACAGGTCAGGTAATCATTTTCCTTTTTCAGGTACGCAAGTTCTCGCTAAGGAATCTCTTATGCGATCAACACCCAGATGGCATCTATAAGCCCATCCACCTTCCATCACCTCTCAGCATGGCATCTATAAGTCCATCATCCTATCCATCAATCTCCAAATGGCATCTGTAAGCCCATTCCCACCATCATACTACTATGTGAGCGCAAATTTCTGGGCACTCTAGTGTTCAATCATCTTCCACCTTCGGATTACGAAAGGCACGTCAGCCAATCTGCATCCTCAGGTCTAAGAAGATTGAACAGGGGCAACTGTTGTACCCCAAAATTTGCCCTCCCATATTCTTCAAGATTTGCAAAGAGCATGCTTCAAAATCTCCCCAAGGGTTGCACAGCTCAAAGGCCTCCTAACAGTCAAAAACTAGGGTTTTGGATTTGGCAAAGAAAATGAAGTTTCCAAGGGTCCAATCAAGTCCCACATGCCTACAAACATGGTCAAGCATCCTCATGTCAAGTTTCAAGACTTACAGCACAAAATTGCACAGTCAAAAACCCTAATTGCTCAACAGTCAACTGCAGGGGCAAAATGGTCATTTGACAGTCAAAAGTTCAAATTTTTGGTCAACATCTTATTTTGAAGCCACAAACATCATTTGATCAATTCTTGATCATGATTCTCAAAGCTTGGCTCAAAAAGTCTCAAGATGCAAAAGTTTCCATATTTGGACAGTTGAAAAAGTCAACTGTAACTTGACCAGGGCATAACTTCCTCATGGTTTATCAGAAAAATTAAATCCAAAGCTCATTTTGAAGGGGATTACATTTCCTACAACTCCTCTTCACACTTCAAGTCCAAGAAATTCTCTCACAAAAAGTTATCAATTTCAACATTATAGGTCATTTTCAAAAGTCAACAAAAAGGCACTTTAAGTCAAAGACCATTACTTGAGATTGGTAAATCCAAATGACATGGGACCAAAGGCATTGGTTATATGACTTCAAGACCTTTCCAAAATGTCCAAGAACATGATCAAAGCTTAAAAATTGAGCAAGATATGCCTTGTGGAAGTTGGGAAAGTTTTGGGAATTTTGAAAAGTCAACTTTACTTCAAATGCCTCAAATTTGCTAATGGGCCACATTTTCTTCCAAGATTCATCATCCAAAGGCTATGCACGACCATTTGGCCCAAAGGGGATTTATTTCATCATTTTTTATTATTTATTTGAATTTTTAATTACTATTAATTCATTTAATTAAATAAAATATGAAAAAATACTAAACCAATGCATTTGAATCTTTTTATGCAGCATTTGCTCTCCTTAAAGACTCAAGATTCGTGCACAACAAAAAAGGAAAGGTATGGCCATGATTGGAATCAAAAACACATGAAAAGATTTGAAAAAATATTCATGGAAAATCAAATATCTCATACATCAATGCATTGATCTTTTGACTCAAATCTTTACCCTAATCCATCCCTCATATAAGTCTGATGCAAACCCTAAAGCTCACAACCCTGGAAGCTGCGCTCAAGCCATAAACAAACTTTGTATTTTTTGAAGAAAATTTCAAAACTGTTTTCCTAGTTTCAGCAGGTTTCAAAGTAAAACAACAATTCCATTGCACTCCTGATACATCCAAGAACCTTCCCCAATCGAAATCAGTCCTCTGCACCTCAAGAAACGGTAGAACACAGTCACCCTGTACAGGGATTTTTCTTTAATCGTATTCGAATCTACACGTCATATCCATGCATTTTTATTGTTGTTTTATACTAATGTGTTGATTCTGAAGCTAGTAGTATGATTTAATTGAAGAATGCTTGCATATATGGAGAGTTGCCATGAACGATGCCTAGGGTTTCAGAAACCTTGAATTGGGGATTTTGGCATATGGTAAAATCAGACCATGAGACTTGTACCATTAAAATCGTGACGTTCCAAGGAATCCAAAACATCCATCGCGCTTTTTTTATATTTGCTTAATTCATATTCGCTATTTTTCATATTTCAGATTGTGGGGGTTTAAAACCCCCGCTATTTAGTTTGTTTTTTCAGGTAAAAATGCAAACGAGTGGAGAAGAAGATCATGTGGCATGATATGGTTGGACAGTTTGAATTCCAGCGCGCATTTTTTTGTTCCTATGTCACTAACGCCAATTTTCTTTGATATTATTTATTTGTTATTTTATGTACAACGCGCGTGAATGGTTCAGTTGGTGGAGGATAACATTGGTAAGCCTTGGGACCTGGGTTCGAACCCCAGGTCCCCCACTTTGTTTCAATATTTTTCTTTCCAACATAATTCTATGCAGCATGCTTCCCAATGACCATCATGCAGCCTCATATCTTGGCTTGCCACACGTCCCATGGCATCAGTCCAATGGTCCAGATCTGAAGCCTATGGAATGATTCAGTCAACGCACACACACGCCAGCATGAAAAGTCAAAAAAGGCCAAAGTTCTAATGGGCCTAATTGCTGACAAAAACCTCCAAAATTGGGGTCAACACCCCCCATCTGTTTGTATTTTCTCTCTCACTTTTATTTTCTTTTGTTTATTTATTTTCATTTATTTATTCCTCTTAATTAACTGTTTTATTTAATTCATAAACTAATAATTTTAAAACATAAAAAAATCATTAAAAAAATCAGAAAGTCACAAAAATATAAATATATTTTATTTAATGTTATTTTGTAAAATAAATTGTATAAATTGATTTAGTTAATTCTAGGTTTAAATCTTAATATTTTTTGTAATAAACAAAAAAATGTAGAATTAGGATTTTTATACTTTTTTTTTCTTTTTTTCTTTTTCACCCTATTTAATTATTAATTACTATTTTGTAAATTTTGCCATGTAAATATTTAATTAAAATTAGGTCAAACTAAAAACACTTTTTTTTAATAAATTAAAAACAATTTAAAATTAGGATTAATTAACTTTTCTTTTTAATTCCAATTTAATTTTCTTACTAAATTCATAAATACAAAAAACTCCAAAAAATAATTTCCTTTCTCATTTAATTTAATTAATTTCATAATTATAATTTAATTTCCTTAAATGGGTCCAACGCCCTCGCATTCCCGATTTTAATTCTCTCCGCATTTTTATTTCTTTTTATGAATATTCATGTAATTCTCCCAAAGCCATGTAATAGCTTAATTAGACATTTATATTTCCGCATTTTTATTTTATTCAAATCGGGTCCTGGATTAATTTGGCGATGTGGACCCGTGCCTTTGTAATAGCGTAGAACTTTTTAATTCTCGCATCTTTTAACTGTTAAATAATTGCATGAAAGAATGAATGTCAAAATAAAAACAAAAGCGTAGATCACCAATGCATGACAAGACAAAAATAAATGAACATGACACACAAATCACACACCACCCCTAGGGTACGTCTCACTGTTGCCTTGCCCCTCGAAAGGTGATCGTCGAGTAGAGGACGTTTTAGTAATTCCTCATGTCCATGAACATGGCATGAGGGTAGCTTCTAAGGTGTCTTCCTATTGCTCCGGTGATCACTATATCCCGAACCCTCGAATTGACCCGAACACCTCCAACGGTGGTGCTACCTACCTCTCAATGGTGGGATGGCACTACTTTAAGGACATTTACACAGACGAATTCCTTAGGGTAGGTAGACGACTCTAGATACTTGCTCTAATTTCAAAACAAATCAAAAAATACTTTTCACACCGATACACTTTCAAAAAGCTTTCGAAAGCAACTTTTCAAACACTCTTGAGGACTGATACAAGAGTCGAACTGAAATTTTCAAAGAAACTTTTTTAAACCCACAGTTGAAAAGCAAACAAACCGTTTTGAAAACACAAATGAGCAAGTATCTAAGAGCCCATGGATAACCATGGATATAAAGGGTGCTAACACCTTCCCTTTCTATAATCTACCTCCCGGACCGAGAACTAATCTCAATAAGGAATTTTTCTGTGCTTTTTTCCTTTCCATGTTGGAGAAAATAAAAGACGGTGGCGACTCTTGCTTCCGTGACATTTCGCGAACCAGCGTTAAACAGTCAGTTCCAGATCCACCGATCACACAACCCTACACCGTTTCCTTCTCTCATTCAGATGAAGTTTCACACGGACTCATCATCAGGCAACCCTACACCGGTTTCTTATCTTCCAGACGAAGTTTTACACGGATTCATCATCAGGCAACCATACACAGGTTCCTTCTTTCAACTTACAAAGTTACAATTCAACAAACAATCTCCAGATGGCATCTATAAGCCCATCCTTCTACCAACAATCCCCAGATGGCATCTATAAGCCCATACTCTTATCCATCATCTCTCCAAATGGCATATGTAAGCCCATTCCCGACATCACATTACTGATACTACGCCATGCGAGTGCAAATTTCTGGGCACTTTAGTGTTCAATCATCTTCCACCTTCGGATCACGAAAGGCACGCAAGCCAATCTACATCCTCAAGTTTAAGAAGATTGAACAGGGGCAACTGTTGTACCCCAAAATTTTCCCTCCCATATTCCTCAAGATATGTCAAGAATCATCTTCAAATTACTCAAAATGGCTCGAGGGTTGTATAGTCAAACCATATCTTAAGTAGTCAATTCAAAATTAGGGTTTTGGTTCTTTCAAGGAATTTTGGGTTTTCAATGGTTCAATCAAGTCTTATAGGCCTATATACATTCTCAAGCACCTACATGCCAAGTTTCAAGACTCACAGTGCCAGTTTGCACAGTCAAAAGCTCCATTTGATCTACAGTCAACTACAAGGGCAAAATGGTCATTTTACAGTCAAAAGTCATAATTCTTGGTCAACATATTATTTTTAGTTCACAATCATCATTTGATCAAGTCTTGATCATGATCCCACAAGAACAACTCAAAAATCATCAAGATGCAAAAGTTACTATTTTTGGACAGTAGAAAAGTCAACTGTACTTTGACAAGGGCATAACTCTTTCATGGTTTATCAGAAAAATTCCATCCAAAGCTCATTTTGAATAGGATGCAATTTCCTACAATCCATACTCACACTCCAAGATCAAGAAATTCTCTCACAAGAAGTTACCAATTTTTACATTATAGGTCAATTTCTAAAGTCAACAAAAGTACACTTTGAGTCAAAGGCCATAACTTGAGATGGGTAAATCCAAATGACATGGGACCAAAGGAATTGGTTAGAGGACTTCAAGGGCTTTCCAAAATGTCCAAGAACATGGTCATATGATCAAAATTAAGCAAGTTGTGCATTGGAGAAGTTGGGAAATTTTCATGAATTTGCAAAAGTCAACTTTGCTCAAAACACCTTCTTTTTGCTAATTGTAGTTTTTTAGTTATTGGCATGCATTTTTGGTAAAAACCAGGTGTGTGAATGTCATGACTGATGTCATAACATTCTAGTTTATTAGGCACTGATTTATTAGGTACCTTTGCAGAAAAATAATGTCATACAGGTGTTGCTGTTTATGAGTGTGTATCTGAGCATTTTGTAAAATGATCACATTTACCAAAATCAGTAAACAGGAATTCAGATGTCATAACAAATGTTAAGACATCCTGTTCTGAACTAACAATTATGCAGTTTGGTTAATTCTGAGTTTTTTCAGGAAAATGACTCAGTCTTTCCAGAACAAAATCTCTCGTGGTCTTGGGGTTAACCTAGCTCAACCCTAACCTGGTTGATAAAGTCCTGTGACCAAGTCTTAAGGTCAAACGGAATTAACCCTAGCTTTTTGTGGAAACCCTAACTGAAGAAGCAGCTGCTATATATTCAACAGGGTTGTTGTTTGGAATTTATCCCTTTTGACAGAAGATCATTTAGAAACTGTATAGTTTTAACTATTGTAATCCAAGCAAGTATCATTGTGATAAGTGACTTGGAATAGGTTTTAATTGTAAGGGTTTTGTATCACTCAAAGCTTTGAAGCAAGAGTGTTTTGTGTCTCTTGACTAAAGCTTTGAAGCAAAGTCAAGTTAGGCTTATGTATCACTCAAAGTTGTGAAGCAAGAGTGTTTGTGTTGCTTGATTAAAAAGCTGTGAAGCATAATCAAGTGTATGTTTTGAAGAGTGTCTTCATTAAATCATTAGTCAATTGTTTTAAGTATCACTGCTGTGATTGAGGGGGAGTGAGTAGGAACTCAGGTTTAAGTTGTACTTAGATTGAAGTTGCATTGGGTAGGTCTTAAGTGAAGGAGATAAACTAGTTGGTTTATTCCTGAATTAATATCTCTTATAGTGGATTTCCTCCCTGGCTTGGTAGCCCCCAGAGTAGGTGTTGTTGCACACTGAACTGGGTAAACAATTGACTGTGTTCTTTACTGTTTTTGTATTTACTGTCTTATAGAAAGTTAGATACGGTGTCATAACATTGAACGTGACATTGAGTATCTGCTGCCAGAATTTCAATTGGTATTAGAGCTGGCACCCTGCCTGTATTACTGGGTGAGATCTAGGGATATCACTTTCTGGCACTATGGACAAAGAAGGAGTTTTTGGAAATAGACCACCCATTCTGGATGGAACAAATTATGACTACTGGAAACCTCGTATGATTGCCTTCTTAAAATCTCTGGACAAAAAGGCTTGGAGAGCTGCTGACAAAGGATGGAACCATCGCACTATAACTGAGAAAGATGGGACAATCAGTCTGAAGCCTGAGGAAGATTGGAGTAAAGAAGAAGATGAGTTAGCCCTGGGTAATTCCAAAGCTTTAAATTCCTTGTTCAATGGAATTGATAGAAACATATTCAGACTAGTACATCAATATGAACTGGCCAAGGAAGTTTGGGACACTCTCAAAACTACCCATGAGGGCACTTCCAAAGTAAAAATGTTAAGGCTTCAGATGTTGACTACCAAGTTTGAGAATCTAAAAATGATGGAAGATGAAACCATTCATGAGTTTCACATGAACATCTTGGAGATTGCCAACACCTCAGGAGCATTGGGAGAAAAGATGTCAGAAGAAAAATTGGTGAGAAAGATTCTCAGATCCTTGCCTAAAAGATTTGCAATGAAGGTAACTGCCATAGAGGAAGCCCATGACATCAGCAAGTTGAAAGTGGATGAACTTATTGGGTCTCTTCAGACTTTTGAGATGGGAATCACTGAAAATGGTGACAAGAAGAACAAGAGCATAGCACTTGTATCCAACACTGATGTTGAAAACAAGGAGGATGAAGAAGAAAATATTTCAGAAGCTATGGCCATGCTTGGAAGACAATTCAACAAACTTATCAAAAGAATAGATCCAAAGTCAAGGTCGAATGTTCATAACATCCCCTCTGACATTGACAGTTCCAGCAGAAGACCAAGGTCAGAAGAGAAGGGAAATCAAGGGAGAGGAATTCAATGCCATGGTTGTGAAGGATATGGGCATATTCGAGCTGAATGTCCTACCTTTCTTAAGAAACAAAAGAAAGGAATGACTGTTACTTGGTCTGACTGTGATTCAGAAAGTAATTCTGAAGAAGAATCTTCCAAACTAGTTACTGCTCTAACTGGTGTTTGTACCTCTGAAAGTGACACTAGTGATGAAGAAGTGACATTTGAAGAACTGGCTGATACTTACAAGAAATTGTGTATCAGAAGTGCTGAAGTCTGTGTGCAGAATGAGAAACAATCAAAACTCATCATAAAGCTGGAGGCTGAAAAAAGGGCAGACCTTGAAACTATAAGTCATCTAGAAGGGGAAGTTCAATTGCTGAACTCACAACTGAACCAAATGACCAAACCTGTCAAGATGCTGACTAATGGAACAGACAAATTGGAAGAGATCCTTCAGGTTGGACAAAATGTGGGAAACAAATCTGGACTAGGATTTGTGGAAGCAAAGAAATCTGGTACAGACAAGAAGATCATGCCTGATAAGCAAATGTCAAAACAGATGTCTCAACACAACTCTCAACATCAGGAACAGAGACATATGAAGAAAAGGTACCAAAGATGGAGATGTCATCATTGTGGGAGGTATGGCCACATAAAGCCTTTCTGCTTCAGATTGCATGGATACCCTAATCAGAACTCAGGTGTCAAACCTAAGTCTAAAAAGGTACCACATACTCCTAAATGGAAGAAAAAGGCTACTGTCCTGATAGCCCACACTTCCCTGAGGGTCTCTGCAAAGGAAGACTGGTACTTTGACAGTGGGTGTTCCAGACACATGACTGGAATCAAGAACCTCCTCAATAATGTTAAACCTCACACCACTAGTTTTGTGACCTTTGGAGATGGTGCTAAAGGTGAAATCAAAGGAGTTGGTAATTTGGACTGCCCTGGAGTTCCAAGTCTGAATGAAGTACTACTGGTAAAAGGCCTGACTGCTAATCTCATTAGTATCAGTCAATTGTGTGATCTAGGATTCAAGGTCAATTTCTCAAAATCTGAATGTCTTGTAATTAATGAAAAACAAGAAGTTGTAATGAAAGGAGTCAGATCTAAAGACAACTGTTACTTGTGGGAGCCTGAGAACACTAATTTCTCCACTGTGTGTTCCATTGCAAAAGAAGAAAAAGAGGTGAAACTGTGGCACCAGAAACTTGGCCATCTTCATCTAAGAGGTATGAAAAGGATTATCTCCATGGAGGCAGTCAGAGGGATTCCAAGACTGCAAATTGATGAAGGAAGATTTTATGGTGAATGTCAGGTTGGTAAGCAGACTAGGATGTCACATCCAAAGTCAAGACATCTGACCACCTCTAAGATTCTAGAACTTCTTCATATGGATCTGATGGGACCAATGCAGGTGGAGAGTCTTGGTGGAAAAAGATATGCCTATGTGGTTGTGGATGATTTTTCCAGATTCACCTGGATTAACTTCATTAGGGAAAAATCTGATGTATTTGAAGTTTTTAAAGAATTGTGCAAAAGAATTCAAAGAGAAAAGGAAGGGTGTATTGTCAGAATCAGAAGTGGTCATGGCAAGGAATTTGAAAACAGCAAGTTTGATGATTTTTGTTCCTCAGAAGGAATTAGTCATGAATTTTCTTCTCCTATAACTCCTCAGCAAAATGGAGTTGTGGAAAGAAAAAACAGGACCATACAGGAATCTTCCAGAGCAATGATACATGCCAAAAGACTTCCTATGTATTTTTGGGCTGAAGCTATGAATACAGCCTGCTATGTCCATAACAGGGTCACCTTGAGAAAGGGAACCTCATCCACCATATATGAACTCTGGAAAGGAAGGAAACCAACTGTGAAGTACTTCCATGTGTTTGGCAGCAAATGCTATATTTTGACAGATCGTGAACAAAGAAGAAAATTGGACCCTAAAAGTGATGAAGGCATATTTCTGGGATACTCCTCAAACAGCAGAGCTTATAGAGTATTCAATTCCAGGACCAAAGCCATGATGGAATCAATAAATGTCATAATTGATGATTATCATGAGGAAATAGATGTCCCTTGTAATGTTGAGACATTCTTTGAGACTTCAACTCAACAGAATGATCTACCCAACACCACCACAGCAGAATCTGAATCAAAGGAAGCTAGCAAGATCCCTTCCATCAGAATTCAGAAGGATCATCCAAAAGAGCTCATCATAGGAGATCCCAACAGTGGAGTCATTACAAGATCTAGAGAAATCATCTCAAACTCTTGTTTTGTGTCTAAAATGGAACCAAGAAATGTCAAGGAAGCTTTAACTGATGAATACTGGATTGGAGCAATGCAAGATGAACTGAACCAATTCAAGCAACATGAAGTTTGGGAACTAGTTCCTAGACCTGGAGGAACTAACATCATTGGCACAAAATGGATTTTCAAGAACAAATCAGATGCTGAAGGAGTTGTCACCAGGAATAAGGCAAGACTTGTTGCTCAAGGATACACTCAGGTTGAAGGGGTTGATTTTGATGAAACCTTTGCACCTGTAGCCAGGCTGGAATCAATCAGACTCCTGTTGTCAATTGCTTGTCTTCTGAAGTTCAAGTTATTTCAGATGGATGTGAAAAGTGCCTTTCTAAATGGGTACTTGAATGAGGAAGCTTATGTGGAATAGCCTAAAGGCTTTGTGGATCCAAACCACCCTGATCATGTCTACAAATTGATAAAAGCTCTATATGGCCTGAAACAAGCTCCTAGAGCATGGTATGACAGGTTAACAAAATTTCTCTCAGACAAAGGATACAGAAAAGGAGGCTTGGACAAAACACTCTTTGTCAAAACTGAAGGAGGGAAGTTGATGGTATCCCAAATATATGTTGATGACATAGTGTTTGGAGGAATGTCAGAACCTATGGTTAAACATTTTGCTGACCAGATGCAGGCTGAATTCGAAATGAGTCTCATGGGAGAACTAACTTATTTTCTTGGACTGCAAGTCTCACAGATGGAGGACTCAATCTTCTTATCTCAAAGCAAGTATGCAAAGAACATTGTAAAGAAGTTTGGTATGGAGAATGCCAGTCACAAAAGGACTCCTGCTCCTACTCATTTAAAGCTTTCCAAAGATTCAAGTGGGGTTAAGGTGGATCAAAGTCTGTACAGAAGCATGATAGGAAGCTTGTTGTACTTAACAGCCAGCAGACCTGACATTGCTTTTGCAGTTGGAGTTTGTGCAAGATACCAAGCTAATCCTAAAGTCAGTCATATCAACCAAGTGAAGAGAATTTTGAAGTATGTGAGTGGAACTTACAACTATGGTTTGCTATATTCTCACGGCTGTGAACCAACTCTGACTGGTTACTGTGATGCTGATTGGGCTGGTAGTGCTGATGATAGAAAAAGCACCTCTGGAGGATGTTTCTTCTTGGGAAATAATATGGTTTCCTGGTTCAGCAAGAAACAGAATTGTGTGTCTCTCTCTACTGCTGAAGCTGAATACATTGTAGCTGGTAGTAGCTGTTCTCAAATGATCTGGATGAAACAGATGCTTACTGAGTATAATGTCACACAAGATGTTATGACATTGTACTGTGACAATCTGAGTACAATCAACATTTCCAAGAATCCCATTCAGCATAGTAGACCAAACATATTGACATAAGACATCACTTTATCAGAGACCTTGTAGAAGAGAAGACAATTAAACTGGAACATGTTGCCACTGAGCTACAGCTGGCTGACATTTTTACAAAGGCACTTGATGCAAATCAATTTGAAAACTTGAGGGGTAAGTTGGGTATTTTTCAACATGAGGAATTGTAGCAATTAATTTTGCTTAAAACAAGGGTTGAAGGAGTTATGCTTGTTAAGTCTGTTATGATTGGGTTAAACTTATATTTTCCCATTTCCTTCAATTCTTTTAAGAAGTTGAATAGACACTCCTTTTCTTCCTTCCCCTCTCGTCTCCGCATCAAAACCCAGTCTCTCAATCAGAATTTTCTCTCCAGTTGCTATTGGTCTTCTAAGACTATCAAAATGTCTCAAACACCATCATCATCCAATACGACTATTTCATCCTCTTCCTCTGATCAAGATTCTAGGGCAATCTCATCTTGCCTGGATTCTGAAGTCCTGGAGATCGCTTCTCTTAGAGAAGTGGAAACTAACCCCACCAAGGTCAAAGAGCTGAGAACAAGACATGCAGGAAGGTCCCAAGCTACTGCCTCTGGTAATCCATCTCATCCTTCTTCTTCTGTTCCCTATGAAATTGCAAATAGGGAAGGGTTAGCCTATGTTCGTCAAGCAATAGCTAAAATTGTTACAAGAATTCTGAACGAGAACCACTTAGTTCCTGGCATTTCTGTTCCTTTAAATCAAGAAAGTTCAAATGCTGAAACAAATCCAGATGTCTCTAAGGATGTTGAGACATCAGACAAAGAGAAGAATGTTGATATTGCCCACAAGAAAAGGAAGAAGCCTGAACCTTCTGAGTCTGATAACAGTGCTTAAAGGTTGGTGGAGTTGCTGCTGTTTCCTGGTGGAGTTTGCAAGTGTGTTCAGATTTTAGTTGTTGTTTTTACTTTTGGGATGACTGTATAACTTTTAAGAACATGTATCTTTGGCCCATTTGTGGCTAAAAGTGGGGGAGATATATTTTGGTAGACATTATTAGATTCTATTTTTCTGCAGTCATATTTATTCTGCTGCTATCTATCTCTGATTGCTTAGGGGCTTTAGCCAAAAATATGCCAAAGGGGGAGTTTGTAGTTGTTTAGTTATTGGCATGCATTTTTGGTAAAACCAGGTATGTGAATGTCATGACTGATGTCATAACATTCTAGTTTATTAGGTACTGATTTATTAGGTACCTTTGCAGAAAAATAATGTCATACAGGTGTTGCTGTTTATGAGTGTGTATCTGAGCATTTTGCAAAATGATCACATTTACCAAAATCAGTAAACAGGAATTCAGATGTCATAACAAATGTTAAGACATCCTGTTCTGAACTAACAGTTATGTAGTTTGGTTAATTCTGAGTTTTTTCAGGAAAATGACTCAGTCTTTCCAGAACAAAATCTCTCGTGGTCTTGGGGTTAACCTAGCTCAACCCTAACCTGGTTGATAAAGTCCTGTGATCAAGTCTTAAGGTCAAACGGAATTAACCCTAGATTTTTGTGGAAACCCTAACTGAAGAAGCAGCTGCTATATATTCAACAGGGATGCTGTTTGGAATTTATCCCTTTTGACAGAAGATCATTTAGAAACTGTATAGTTTTAACTATTGTAATCCAAGCAAGTATCATTGTGATAAGTGACTTGGAATAGGTTTTAATTGTAAGGGTTTTGTATCACTCAAAGCTTTGAAGCAAGAGTGTTTTGTGTCTCTTGACTAAAGCTTTGAAGCAAAGTCAAGTTAGGATTATGTATCACTCAAAGCTGTGAAGCAAGAGTGTTTGTGTTGCTTGATTAAAAAGCTGTGAAGCATAATCAAGTGTATGTTTTGAAGAGTGTCTTCATTAAATCATTAGTCAATTGTTTTAAGTATCACTACTGTGATTGAGGGGGAGTGAGTAGGAACTCGGGTTTAAGTTGTACTTAGATTGAAGTTGCATTGGGTAGGTCTTAAGTGAAGGAGGTAAATTGGTTGGTTTATTCCTGAATTAATATCTCTTATAGTGGATTTCCTCCCTGGCTTGGTAGCCCCCAGAGTAGGTGTTGTTGCACACTGAACTGGGTAAACAATTGACTGTGTTCTTTGCTGTTTTTGTATTTACTGTCTTATAGAAAGTCAGATACGGTGTCATAACATTGAACGTGACATTGAGTATCTGCAGCCAGAATTTCACTAATGGGCCTCAAATCTCTTGTTGAAACTTCACCCATGACCTATGCACGACCCACCAAGCTGAATGGGATTTATTTTCTTAAATTTATTGATTAAATGGATTTTTTATACATATTAATTCATTTAATTAATTTAAATTATAAGAAAATAGAAGATTTGATTTTTAAATCAATTTGTGAACTAAATATGATCCAAATATGCTGACCAATTCGTGCACAATCAAAAAGATACAAAAAAAATCCAATTTTGGCAACTTGTTCAATCATGAAAAATCAAGAATATTTGATTTATCAATCAAGGATTTAATCTTCAATGCACATGGGTTGGATCAAAAATTTTAACCTAGACTGATTGCCTTATATGCAAGCAAGCCAACCATATCCTAATACACGTGAAAAAGCTGCAGAAACGGCCATAGCAAATTCAAGAAATTCCAAGAAAACTCAAAACTGGTTCTTGCATTCTAGGCCAATTCAAGGCGTTTTGTCCATCCAAACACATTGCAGGAAGCATTAGGATTGATTTGCAATCAAATTCAAGCATCAAAGCTCAAGGAATCGCTACATACCATCTCATAGTTTGCACTTTCTATTCAAAACTGTATCTCTTAATTCATGCGCATTTAACATGTTTTTGTGACTGATTTGCATTGCTAGAGATCATACAAAGCTAATGGAATGATTGAATTGAACCATAGTGCCCTGAATCGAGATATGCCATGATTGAATTTCTAGGGTTTTCAAGCTTTAAATTAGGGCTTTCCAAACCAGGAAAAATTGGAACCAATGAGGTACATGGTTGAATTCGTGAGGCCAAGACGATGGGAACCCATACCTCGTGAAATATTTATGTTTGCTATATTTCTATTCGCTATTTTTCCTTGCAGGAGGTAGTGGAGGTTAAAAACCTGCGCTATTTGATTTTGTTTAAACAGAACAAAGGTTGAAGATGATGAGGTGTTGGCATCTGATTCGTGTGTTTGAAAAACGCGCGCGTTATTTTTTGTTTACAGCATATTGTTTGTTTTTTGTATATAATATTCTCTATCTATCCATTTAACAAAAGCGCATTACAGTTCAGTTGGCAAAGGCATTGAAGCGTAGTTCATTAGGACCTGGGTTCGAATCACAGGTCCCCCAAAACATTTGTGTTATTTTGTTTCAGGAAATTCTATGTAGCACTCCAAGCAGGGCCCATCATACGCCCTCATCCAGATGTTGTCCAAGTGGCCTCAGACCTGATCCAAGGGTCTAGATGGAAGGACTATCATGGTCCTTAGTCAACCAGCGTGTGGATAATTCAGAAAGTCAAACAGGATGGAAGCATAATGGCCCAAGAATTGCTGACTTTAGATCCTCTTTGGGCCTAAACCCCTTGAGTTTGCCTCTTTTATCTTTTCCTTTCTTTCATTATATATTTTTTTATTTTACTTATTTAATTTTATCATTTAATTAATTACTGACAAAAATAATTAACATTTTCTTAATAAATTCAGAAAACATAAAAAATATAATATTTTTATTAGTTATTTTGTAAATAAATATTAACATAATTTGTTTAGTTTTAATTAGGTTAACCTTAATATTTTCACAATAAATTAAAATCAATATAGAATTATGGGTTTTAATAACTTTTAATCATCTTTATTATTTAAAATCTTAAACATAAAAAAAAACCAAAAAATATTTCTTTTTATTAATTAATTAACTTAGGTTTAATTTTATTTAGTTCAAAATAATATAAAAATCTCCTTCTTTCTTAAAAAAGGGGGTCAAAACCCTAAAAACTCTCTGATTCAATTTTTCATTGCGCGTATGTTTATTTTTGATTCATGTTTTGATCCATATAATTGTATTTGCTCCGAGGATGTAATAGCTTTAATTTAGGACCTTTTTATCGCTTTTATTTATTTTCCGCAATTTACTTTTCAAGGGTTTGTTTTTGGCGATGTAAATACCCGACGCCTTGTAATAGCTTAATTTTATTTTCCGCAATTATTAACTGCTAGATGTATGCTAATAGGCTATGCATGACAAGATCTCTCTTAAATTAAAATCAACCGTAGCTCACCCTGACATGTACAAAGATAACATAACTGAAACCTGACACACTCGCACATGCCACTCCTAGGGTACACCTCACTTGGTTGCCTCGACGTGGTCATTGAGTATAGGGTGTTTTAGAGGTCTCCCTCCTGTCTAAAGATCAAAGTTGCCTCGAAACGGTTGCCTCGGATAAAATGATCTAGGACATTAGGGTTACCGCTAAGGCGTCCTAACGTTGCTTTAGTGACCACATGTCCCTTAATCGAATTGACCCGAAAACTCCAACGACGGTGCTACCTACTTCTCAATAGTGGGATAGCACTGTCTAAAGGACATTTACACAGCTTAATTTCTTTTGAGTAGGTAGAGGTTCTCAGATACTTTCTCTTTCAAAACAAAACAACTTTTTCGCACTTACACTTTTTGAACAAAGTTTTCAAACAACACTTCATACACTCTTGAGGACAGAAACAAGAGCTAAATCGAAGTTTTCAACAAAACTCTTTTCAAAACCCACAAACACAAGAAAAGCAAAACTTTTTGAAAACACAATGAGCAAGTACCTAAGAGCCCGTGGATAACCACGGATAGAAAGGGTGCTAACACCTTCCCTTTCTATAATCTACCTCCCGAACCCGAGAAACATCTCGAAAAGGAATTTTTCTGTGCTTTTGTCCTTTCCTTGTTGGATAAAATAAAAGACGGTGGCGACTCTTGCTTACCGCGACATTTTGCAAAAACAAACGCAAACGTGAACCAGCATTCCAAAAACAGTCAGTTCTCATTCCCACCGATTACACACGGGCTCTTAGGTACTTGCTTAATTGTTTTCAAAAGTTGTTTTCTTTGTGCTTGTGGGTTTGAAAAAGTTTTGGTTTGAAACTTCGATTTAACTCTTGCTTCTGTCCTCAAGAGTGTAATGAAGTGTTTTGAAAACTTTGTTCGAAAAAGTGTAAGTGTGAAAAGTTTTGTTTTGGAAAGAGCAAGTATCTAAGAGATATCTACCTACTAGAAAAAGGAATCGTTTTATGCTAATATCCTTTAGACAATGCTATCCCACTATTGATGAGTAGGTAGCACCATCATTGGAGTTTGAGGGTCAATTCGAAAGAGGGACATACTGTCACCAAAGCAATGTTAGGATGCCTTAGCGGTAACCCTAATGTCTTAGATCATTTATTTGAGGCAACAATATCCTAGGCAACCATTTCAAGGCGACTATGATCTTTTAGACAAGAGGACGACCTCTAAAACGACCTATACTCAATGACCGTGTATGAAGGCAACCAAGTGGGGTGTACCCTAGGAGTGCGCATGTGCGAGTGTGTTGTTTTCAGATTATTTTTATCTTTATACAGGTTAAGGGTGATCTAATTTGATTTTAAGATTAACATTCAGTCTTGTCATGCAAACCCTATTATCAAACATCTAGCTGTTATAATTTGCGGAAATAAAATGCGGAATTTAAATTACAAGGCGTCGGGTATTTACATCGCCAAAGACAAACCCTTTGAAAAGAAAAATAACGCGATAAAAATAATTAAAAGTCCTATTTAACTATTACAATCCGGAAACATGTACATTATTGGATAAAATAAATAACGCGCGGGAAATTAAATCGAGTGCGAGATTTAGGGTTTTGACCCTTTTGAAAGAAAATGCCATCTTTTTATTGTTTTTTATTTTAAGAAAGAAATTAATCCTAAATTAAATACTAAATTAAATTAAATAAATTAATTAATGTAAAAAATAAATTATGACACATTTTAGTTTTTTTTTGTTATTTTAAGAAAGAAAATAAAATAAATTAATTAAATTAGTAATTAAAACCTAATTAAATCTAATCAATTTAATTATTTACAAAAATAAGTTAGAGTTTTCTAGAATTAGAACCTAAATTAATTGGTTAGTAATTATTAATAAAATAAAAATTTTAAAATTTGATTGGATAAAAAGAATATTTTTCGTGGTTTTATTTGATAAAAAAAAGGAATTTTGTGATTGGTTAGAAATTTAAATAAAACAATTAAAGTGAATAACAAAAAATAAATAAATAAATAAATAAAAAGAGTAGAGGGAATGGGCCTGACTTGAGGTGTTGATAGCAATTCTTTGCTGATTCATTTGGACTTTTTCTGATCCAGTATACGCATGTTGACTTGGCTCATGGTGGACCTCCAGCTTTTTGACCACCAGATCTTGCTCTTGGCCATCTGGCATTTGGATAGGTGAGAATGTACGGTGGATGGAAAGCTAGCGTATACATGTGATAACCTGAAAATAAATAAGAAAATACAAAATGTTGGAGGCAGGGATCGAACCCCTGACCTCCAGCCACTAACACCTTGGAAGCTGATGTGCTGACCACTGGGGTACGTTGTTGTGTTTGTTATAACTATATGAATGATATATATTATATAAAAAACAAAACCATTTCCAGAAAATAATAAAAACGCACGTAATATTTGAATGGTCCAGTAATGGGATGCCACACATCATCCCCAACCTCTCGTCCATGGCTAAAACGCCAAATACATATACCAACGAACAGAAGTCCGTAGCTACAGGCATATCCATCTCCAAAATCTACTACAGGCCACAAAAATGAATTTCAAGGGCATGGTTATGTTCGTCTCACCCTCCCGGTCACAACCATGTCCATTATGGGGGTCAATTGTACATGGAATAAAAACACCCCAAAATGCAGACCAAACCCTAACAATGGTGGTTAGCAATACAGATCTTATAAATGAAATCAAATGATGCAAAAAGTTTGGAAATGTTCTTGTGATTATGAATATGCCATTAGTTTGCTCAAATGATGCAAGAACAAATCAAATCGAATTCAAGAACAATGGTCGTTTTCGTGAGACTTACAGCGCGTATAAAGGCCTGAGGGTGCGTGGTTTTGATCCAGGTAGCTTGTATGAATGTCCAGGAAGCGATTGGAACAAGTCTCGATCCTTGAAACTGCCTCTAACCTAGATTTTGATCCCAAGATTTTTTATGATTTTTTCAATTCTTATTCTGCCTCTTCCAACACTTGCCAACCCTTATTTTCGTGTGTTTAGCTTCCTTACGTATCACTCAGTGCATTAGGTTTACAAACTTGGTACAAATCTCCCTTTATCAATGACTTTGATGTGGATTTGATTCTTCCATTAAATCTTTCCAAATTTGCCTAATTCCAATCTTTTTGCACATGATTTGATTTGATACGAATTTGATGATGATAATAGATGTAATCAAAGCCTGAAATAGCCAAAAGATCATGTGCTATCAAAGCTTTAGATTTTATATGATTTTATTTGATTTAAAATAAATTAATCCAAATAAAAATCAAATTAAGTAATAAAAATGTGATGTGGACACATGGATGAAGCTAGGGCACGTGGGCAATGATGCAAACTCAAGTCAAGTGAAAAAGAATGGGCCCATTTGACAAAATTTGATGTTTTGGGGATAGTTGACTTTTGGTAATTTTGCAAAAAAGTCCAACTTCAACAATGCATAACTTCTTCAATTTTAAACTTTTGGAAGTGTTATTTGACTTTTTAGAAAGCTTGAGGTGTCCTCTAACCAACCCTTTTGGTCGCATCTCATTTTTATATTCCATGTTGAAGTTATAAGCTTTGGAAAAAAAGGTGTTTTTGTTGACTTTCAAAAATGACCTATAATTTCAAAATTCATAACTTATTGTGAGTGCATTTCTTGATCTTGGGGTATGAAGATGGATTGTAGGTAATTGAATCCTCTTAAAAATGAGGTTTGTATGGGTCATTTCGCATAAAGTATGAGAAAGTTATGCTTGGTCAAATTTGAGTTGACTTTTCCTACAAAACCCTAATTTAGCAACTTTTGAGTCTTGATGAATTTTGAGCAATCCTTGATGAATCATGATCAACCCTTTATCAAATGATGAAATATCCTTCAAAATGAGAATGTTGATAAAAAATCTTGAAGTTTGACTGTATATAGGTCACAGTTGACTTTTGCCCTAGCACAGTCGATTTTTGGACCTTTGAGCAATTGACTGAGCAAACTTCCTCTGCAAAGCTTGAAATTTGGCATGGATGATCTTGAGAACACATTAGGACATTAGGGAGAACTTGAGGTCATTTTGAATCAAGGATCTTGATGCAATGTGAAACCCTAGTTTGGGGAAGACTGCCTTAGGAGAGAGCTTTGTCTGACCAACTCTTGGACTACTTTGAGCAACTTGGATATTTTTCTTGCAATGTCTTGAGGAATATGAGAGGGCAAATTTTTGGGTACAAAACTAGCTCATTTTAAATATACTTTGTGCTTTGTGTGTTTGAAAATTATTTTGAAAGAAAGCGCCTTAGTACGGTGAACTTCGTAATGTTTCTCGTATTGGTAGAGAACATATACAAAGTGTTTTGAAAGTGTTTTGGGAAATATTTTTGTGTACGTGTAAAAGTTTGTTTTGTTTTGAGCAAGCATCTAAGAACTATCTACTTTACTCGAAAGGTCGTTATTTTCCTCTTTTCCTTTAGACAGTGTTATCCTACTATTAGTGAGTAAGTAGCCCTAGTCGTTGGATATTTGAGGGACATTCGAAGAGACATTGCATAGTCACAAAGGCAACTGGACAAGACACCCTAGTAACTACCCTAGGGTTTCAATATCATACCTAGGCAACATCGAGAGGGTCATTTCTGATCTTTAAACCGGAGGGTATCCACTAAAGTCTCTCACATTTCGAGAGTTGTGACTATTTTCTGAAGGCAACCGAAGTAGGGATACCCTAGAGGTGTACATGTGAAAGTGTGTTGTATTCAATTATTTTTGTCTTGTGTTAGGTTTGCTAGCGTTTGATTATTATCTCTTTCCATAAAATCTTATTAGTCATGCATCTAAACAGTTTAATAGTTTGCGGGAATTTAAATGCGGAAAGATAAATCTTAAACTATCACAAGGCTTCAGGGAGGGGGATTAATTACATGTCCAAAACTTGAGAGATAAAGCAGTAAAAGTCCTAATTATAGTCTCTTACATCCCATAAGCAGATACATTAATATGAAAATGATAAGAAAGCAATAAACGTGCGTGAATTGGAACGAATGTCTAAAACCCTAAACTATTTCTAAGTTAAAAAGAAAATCATTTTTTTGTCATTTTTGTTTTATTTTGAGAAAATGTTTAAGTAAATAATAATTAATCTAGTAAAAGGAAGAAAACTAATTATCTAAAGAAGGTAAAAAATTCGGACCTAATTCTAATTTTTTTGTATTTTTATTATAAAGAAATAAAATTAAATCCTAAGTCTACTTGATTTTAATTTAAACAAAAGGTTAAAATAATTAATTAAATAATTACCAAAAATAATTTTTTAATTGAAAAAAAAAAGACTAAATTTATTTATTTGTGATTTTATAATTAATTTGTTGATTAAATAAAAAACAATTAAAAGAAGTAAATAATAAAAAATAAAACAATAATGTAAATAGGCCTGGTATTAAAGCTGAAAAGAGGAGGTGAGATTTGGAATTTATTAGGCCTAAATCAGGGAGAAGCCCAGGTTGCGCCCGACTTCAGTGTGGAAGCCCCCTTGAAGGCCTAGGGTTAGACTACACGTTGGGGCATTGGATCTAGATCATATTTGCATTTGATGGCATGGACTCGATGGTGCATGGTGAGCGTCTGGATATGGAATACACAAGATCTGCAGAATAATAGTTAGAAAAGAAACAAAATTGCAAGACCTGGGTATCGAACCCAGGTCCTTCTCATTGCAACACACCTACTTCACCAACCGAGCCAGCTTGCCATTCACTTATACCAATGAAACAATAATATTATATCATAAAATGGGTCAGATGTATTGTTTTTAACCAGCCAATCAAAACGTGGCTTTGATACACGTAACTCCCTCGCCTGAGTCAACAGATGGAGAGACGCTGGAGTCAAACTCTGGTCGTCTTCTCCGATCTTACAAAACCCGAAACTTGATCAAACGTTAGATTAAAACAAATCTAAAGACCCTATTCCATGGAAAATCATCCCCTGAATCCAAATCCAGGGTTATTTTGGTCTGAAACGGGATGAATCGTACATTTCGAAGGTAAGTTCAGATCGTTCCCTAACAATGACACGATCTCATTCCTGCATCTTTTCTCACATGTAACATGTTAAATCAAACATAAACATTGGAAACAATATGCATATATGATTAATATGAATTTAAATCATGTAATCTGTGAGTTTGAGATCAAGGAATTTTTACCAAACAGTGAGATCGGGTGAGGGAGCTTTCACGCATGTTGGAACTGCTTAAGGCCTGGGAAACACTCTTGGGACCTTCAGCGAGTAAGTAGTGGGCTTTGTTTGGACTGAGGATGCTTGTGCTGTCAGTTTTGAATTTTCATAAATTTGGAACTTGAGAATTCGTGTGGTTGTTTCAGGGTAATGCGTGTCCCTTGCTTGCACTTTGGCTGTGTATTTATAGAGGAATGGGATGTCTCCACTAATATGGCAAGAATCAAACCATAAAATCATGTTTAAACCAAAAAACAAACCTATTGAAAACATGCCTTTTTGAATTATTCTCTTGCCATTCTTAACATACAATGAACCTGGACTTATGCCATGTATTTGCACGAATTCTTGGGCCTTAAAACAAAACCAAACATCAGCCCATATTGAATAGTTGGACAGTAATGAAGAAAATCTGTAAAAAATGTAAAGACATTTTAAAAAGAAAGATTGCATTTTGTACTGTTATGTGTCGACACAATGCTGCTATGCATCGACACATAACTCTTCTTGCTCCTGTAAAAAAAATTAACTCAGTATGAGTCGATGCATAATGGGATGTGTCGACTCATGCACCTATTTGTGTCGACACATACGCGTTTTGTGTCGACTCATGCACCTTTCATCCTTCTGTTTTAGGTCCTGGGTAACAGTATGTATCGATACACAAGGCTTTCTATTGACTCATACTAAAATGAGTCGACTTATGTGGGTATATCTCGACTCATGCTGCAGTTTTTTGCCTTAAACATTGTTCTATTATTAAAATGAGTCGACTCATGTGGGTATGTGTCGACTCGTGCTGCAATTTTTTTCCTTAAACATTGTTCTTGAGACTGTAACTTGTTTTGAATTTGAACCTCTTTCAAGATGTTGTGGTAGCCTCAGTGAACCTCCAGGATACTGCTCCAGTCCTCCCTCTATATTGAAAGTTGTAATGTATGAGCTGGTATCTTCCAAATGATGCATTTCTTGAACTTGAGGATAAAAGAGAATTTGTAGGGAACCGAATTCTCTTCAAAATGAGTTTGGTTGGGGAAAAATGGATGAAGCATGTGAAAGTTATGCCTGGTCAAAGTTCAGTTGACTTTTGACCTAGTACAATTGATTTTCAAACACTTGAGCAGTTGACTGAGCAAACTTGTAGTGTAAGGCATGAAATTTGGCATGCACATTCTTGAAGACATATTAGGTACCATGGAATTCATTTAGAGCCTTTTCAACCCAAACATCTTGGTTATAAGTGAAACCCTAGTTGGAGGTTCATTGCTTAGGAGGACAATTTGTCTGATCAATTCTTTGGTTAACCTTGAGAAATTTAGGACCTCAATGAGCATGTCTTGAGTAAAAGTGGGAGGGGGGGATTTGGGGTACAACAGTTCGCAATGAACTTTTCGGTGGCGTTGGGGTCGTTTCTGGGTTTCTGCTATGATCTTCACAAGGAACGATGAATCATCATAGTAGAGACCCAGAAGTGTTAGGGATATAGTTGTTCGCGTGGTTTATGATCTAGCTCGACACAGATGTTCCTGATGAGAGAGTTTGTCTATTGTTGTTTGAGTGAGAGCTCTGGTCGGGGACAAAATCTTCGTTCCTTTACGCCATATCAATTGATTAGCAGTGGAAGGGTGGATTTGATTTCGATGTCGAATCCACTTTTGTCCTCTACTTTTCAGGTATAATGGCCAACAATACTAATGACGAGTCTATAGGAGAACCCAGTGATTCTTCATGAAGATTATATGAGTACTCGTAGATAGAGGGGATCACCTCGGGAATGCCTGATCCTGAATCGATCGTGCCAGAATCGGGCGAGGTCACGCAAGATGCGCCAGCGGTTCAGGATGCGCTTGTGGTTCCAGCGGATCCTTTAGATTGGGTTGCACTAGGCCCCCTTGCAACATGTATCCTATTTTTATAAGAATATAAATGAAGTGTTCACCTCAGTGGCTCCGGTGATGGAGTTGGAGGGCACCGCAGAGGAATGGTCGATATATATCCCTGGGAAGAGTCATTGGATCTGTTCGAAGTTTGAAGAGAACCATATTCTATGTACGATATTCCCTTTCGGGAGATGGGTTTTCGACTTCCTTTTACCGATCTTCAGGTGGTCGTTTTTCGGCACCTTCGCCTTGCTCTGTCGCAATTATATACTAACTCGATTACCTTCCCACGGGCTTTCGAGATTATGTGCGACTATTTGTCGTTAGGGGCCACCGTTTCTCTGTTCTTCTACTGCTTCCATCTTTAGCGAGGAACTTCTGGCACTCGGTTCGAATAGGTCTCTCTCAAGCAGGAAAATGGGAATTTTTTCAAAGCCTATCTTGAGTCTGTCCGATATTTTAAAGAGAGGTATATACTGATCCAACTCATATCGGGGAATGTGTTGCTAAACGTTTTGAGGAGTGTCCCACTGGTCGACGAGGTCGGGGGATCCGTGTTGAACGAGGTAGGGGACCCAGTGGTGAAGGTGGTGCCGAAGTTTCATTTTTATTGGTAGAGTAAATATTATACCCATGGGACCGACCATTATATATAGAAGAAGGGCCAGTTGGGTGTCAAGGACCAAACTAGCCATGACCGTTTGTCGGCTTTTATTGTGAGGATCCCCCAGTCCAACGTATGGGCAAAGGGTGAAAGTCGTTAACTGATGAGGATGAAAATTTTATTTTCGAACCTAGTCTTATAAATGTTAAGGAGCTCCTCGAGAGCACAGATCCTTTATTTTGACTTGATTTGTATGCGAGATTCTTTAGTTTTGTTTGCTGACCCCAATTTTTTCCCGTTCTGGAAGAATTAATCCTGGCCAAGAGTGTATGGCCAGATCGTTGCTTCAGAAGGCGAAGAAGAGGCATAAGTCTCTTGAAGGTTATCAAGTCTATGCGGAGACAACTCCTCAATCGGGCTCTGAAACGTCATCGACTAGCCAAACTGTCAGGCATCTCTCTCCTTAGAAAATGTCTTCGAGGTTCAAGAGGTCACGTATCGAGGGTACCATCGATTTGACTGGTGAACTGGATAAGGGGAATTTTGAGTTGCCTCATTGATTTCATGATAAGGCTTTCTTCGAAGGTTCCGTCTTACAACTTCATCAGGATGAGTCCCTTATGCTCGAAGAGATGGATCATCCGAGCAAGAGGGTGATGTTGCATGGGGATGCCGGTGCCGTTATGAGGGTACTGTGAATTTTTATGGCGTACATCAAGGAAGTAACCTCTCTAGAGGTCGTACTGAAAAAATATCAGACTAAGGTAACGAATCTCAAGGAGAAGCTCACCAATGCGGATGTTACAAACAAGGCGTCGACAGAGAAATTGGCCAACCTGGCCGAGGAGTGGAAGACACTTCTATAGGAGAAGAAGTCTCTCGAGGAGACGGTTATATCCTTGAGGGATGAGGTAGCTCCTGGTGAGAATGAGCCAGAGGAGGCCAAGGGTTTGAAAAGTCATGCAGAGTTGGTTACTCGCCTTGAGTTGGCCATCAAAGATGGTGCTGCCAATGCTGAAGGATCTTTCAAAAATGTTGTTGAGCAGCTTAGAGTAGTGAATCCTGGCGTGGAGCTGAACACGGCTGGGATGGGAATCCTTTACTATGTGGCTGACAGTAAGGTTGTGGTCCTTGAGTTTCTCAAGGGTGTTAAGGAAGCTTTGGTCGAGCATCCTTCTCAAAGAGAGCCTGTTCTCAAGGAGGTGCCTCAGCTTGATGTTTGACTACTTCATTGTCCTCGTGGTCCTCGTGGCCACATGTTCATATTTTTAGACGGGGGCCTCATGCCTCATTTATGTAATGTTTCTAATATCTGCGGTCCTTGTGGTCTCCTTTTGAATCTTCCGACTGTGGTGGTCGTTTATTTCAATCTTCATCGTTTAAGTGTTTTTAACTTTGTTCGTGCATGATTTATTGATCGTTGTAAGAAGGTAGCATGTTTGTATTCCCGTCTGCTTGAGACATAATATTTTTCTTAAGATTTCTTGGGGGGGTTTTGCTCTTTAATCATTGTGGTTCGCCAGTGAGGGGAACTGGTCAAACCCCCAGAGTTATTTCTGGGGCAAGGGCAAAAACTCAAGTCCCGTTTAGATCCGAGCTGGACGACATGAACTTCACATCACAAGCTAGGTGTTCTTCCATCGTGGTACAAAAATAATGGAGCTCGTTCGAGTTTTCCATCTCGGGCTAAGAATCTGCCCGTCAAATGAGTGGAGACTTGCCTTTTCATTTAATTCGGAGTGCCATGCTTGTACCTGGCATGCACGCATGGTCGGGGCTGATGTACTTGTCTTTTTGATGGAGCACACCGACTGTTTCAGTGCCTTAACTATAATATTGTTTAATTTCTTAGGTGTTCCAAGGTCGAGCAAGTTGTTACCCATTTAAATTTTTTAAATAATAGACCCCGGTCCCTGTTTTCGCATGGACGCGGTAGGGGCCTTCCCAGTTCGCAGTGAGTTTGCCCTTGAGAGACTCTTTATGATTTCTCTTAAGGACTAGGCTGCCGACTTCGAACTCTCGCCTTATGACTTAGGTGTCGTATCTTATGGCGATTTTTTGTTTGAGAGAGGTCTCTTGTAAGGCTTCCCCAGTTCGGACTTCCTCGACAAGGTCAAGCTCTTCTTGTAAGGCCTCGTCATTTGTTTATATGTCAAGGGGCGCTTCAGTATGTCTTGACGGTTCTCTGATTTCGACGGGGATGACAGCCTCAGTTTCGTATGCTAGTCAAAAAGGAGTCTTCCCGGTTGATGAATGAGATGTTGTTCGATAGCCCATAGCACGTTGTATAGCTCCTCGACCCATTTTTTTCTTAGTTTTGTATAGTCTTTGTTTGAGACCTCATAGGATTACCCTGCTCGCAACCTCAACTTGCCCTTTCATTTGTGGATGTTCGACGAAGGCAAAGTGTTGGATGGTGCCTAACTTAGCAACAAATTCTTGGAATTTCTTGTCCGTGAATTGTGTTCCTTTGTCGGTGACAATGGCTTGGGGTACGCAGAATCTGGAAAGGATCTTTCTTTTATAGAAACACAGGACGTTCTACACTGTGATTCTGGCTAGCACTTATGCCTCTATCCATTTGGTGAAGTAGTAGACAACCGCTATTAAGTATTTGTTTTGGTTGGTCCCCACCATAAATGGTCCGAGGAGATCCATGCCCCACCATGCAAAAGGCTAGGGGGTGAGAGGGATTTGAGCTTGTTTGGAGGTGCTAAGTGAATATTCCCATTACGTTGGCATTTTTCGCATTTATTCACATTCTCTTTGGCATCTTGCTGCATGGTGGGCCAGTAGTATCCTGCTCATAACGCTTTCCTAGCAAGGGAATTTCTGCCCATGTGTTGGGCGTTGATTCCCTCGTGGATCTCATGTAGGGTGTGGGAGACCTTGTTTTCATCGACGCACTTGAGAAGAGGGATGTATAATCCTCTCCTATGCATTTTTCCTTTGACCAGAACATATGAGTAGGCTCTCCATTTAACTACAATGGCTTGCTTTTGATCGGTCGGTAGCTCCCCCTTTGTGAGGTAGTTGTATACCGAGGTCCTCCAACAGTTGTTGTCGCTGATGGAGAGCACCTCTAGAGTGGAGGAAGGTTTCTTGATGCTTGGTTGTTGAAGTATCTACTGTATTACTGATTTTTTCCCTCCTTTCTTCTTTGTGCTGACCAATTTTGACAAGATATCTGCTCGGGAATTGTGTTCGCGGGGAACATGTTATACGTCCATAATGTTGAATCCTTTCATTTTTTCTCGGACCAGAGTCCAGTATTCTTAAAGTTGTTCGTTCTTGACCTTGTATTCTCCTTGTACTTGGGAGGCAACAAGTTGGGAGTCTGAAGATATTCACTTCCTCGGCCCCTAAATCTTCAGCTAGGTGGAGTCATATGAGGAGAGTTTCATATTCTGCTTGGTTGTTCGAGGTTTGGAAAGATAGTGCAAGGGAGAACTCAACCAGTATCCCTTCTTTGTTCTCCAATACGATTCCTACTCCACTTCCTTTGGAGCTGGAAGCTCCATCCACGAATATGGTTCACTTGTGTGCACTACTTGTGGTGGTTGGGGAGCTCATCTCTGCTACAAAGTCGACCAGTGCATGTGCCTTAAGGGATTTTCTGCTCTTATACTTGATGTCGAACTCAGAGAGTTCCAATGACCATTTGAGCATCCTGCCCGCTATATCAAGTCAACCAAGTAACTACTTTATTGGTTGCTCTAACTGGACGACAATGGTGTAGGCCAGAAAATAGTGCCTCAGCCTCTTTGATACATTGATGAGCACCAAGGATACTTTCTAGATCTATTGGTATCTTACTTCAACGCCTTGTAAGGCTTTTCTCAAAAACTAGATGAGTTTCTTCCCCTCAGCGGTCTCCCATATGAGAGCAACGCTAACGACCTTGGAAGCTACGACCAGATAAAGAAAGAGAGTCTCTTCCTTAGCTGGTCTCGAAAGGACCAGTGGTTGCGATAATGCTCGTTTGAGATGGAGGAGGGCATGATCATATTTCTTGGTCCATTCAAAAGCGGATTCTTTGCAGAGAAGTTTGAAAAGGGGCAACGCGTGTTGGGCAGATTTTGCCACAAAATGGGATAACGAGGTGAGCACCCTGTTTAGGGCCTGGGTTGACTTTTTTGAGTTCAGCGTCGGGAGCTCGGAGAATGCTCATCATTTGTCGGGGTTGGCTTCGATTCCTCGTTTTGTTAGGTAGAAGCCGAGGAATTTTCCCGTACGTACTCCGAAGGTGCGCTTGTCAGGATTGAATCACATTTTGACTCTTCTCTCCTAGTTGAATACCTTCTTGAGGTGGAGTGCATGGTGGGTTTCCTCGTGGAATTTTACTATCATCTCATCCATGTAAACTTAGAGCATTTTTTCGTCATTCGCTGGTATGTGGCACCGACGCTCTTCAGGCCGAAAGGCATTACATTGTAGTAATAATTTCCTGATTCAGTCAGGAAGGCCATATATTTTTTGTCCGTTTTAGCCATTGGGATCTACTTGTACCCAGAAAATCATTCGTGAACGAAAGAAATTTAAAACTTGCAGAATTGTGGACTAATTTATCGATAATGGGGAGGGGGTAAGCATCTTTAGGGAAATCCTTATTGAGATCGGTATAATCAAAGCACATGCACCATTTTCTATTACTATTTTTTGTAAGAACTACATTAGAAATCCAGGTTATGTATTGGGCATCATAAATTTTTCCTCTAGGAGATCTTTGACAGCCTGCTCGGTAGCCTCGGTTTTCTCTGGGGGCTATCAGAGCCTACGTTGCTTCACTGCTTCACTCCAGGCGAACATGTTTGTGTTCTCCTTCAAGCACGCCTTCAGGTTCCTCTTCGCTAAGTCGGGGAGGTCGGCGCTGATTTTGACTCCTTTTGAGGGGTCGCTGTCTAGGGGAACGATCTCGAATTCTTCGCCTGAGATTGGATGCACATGATCTGTAGATTCTCCCATGCTCACTGATGGGCCTTCTGTATCGAGCATGGGTTCTTTCCCCTTCATCTTCTGGTCCTTGAGGTCCTCTTTTATAAAGTGGTTGTCTAGGTCGACCGTGTTGACATGGGGAATCGACTTTGGTTCTTCAGAGCTATAGGGGAGAGCGGGTCTGTTGGCTGTTCTAGGTTGAGTATTGGTGGAGCTTAAGCCTTTTGCAGTTGCTTTTGTTGTACCCCAATTTTTTCCCCTAAGAACCCCTTACCATACCATGTTGATTCCATCACAACACGATCAAATTAGGATTCTTAGTTCCCCCTCCCTATATTTAGCTTTGCTCTTTGAGGAATCTCCAAGCACCTTGGCTTGTGTTCTTTTGTGATCATAAATATTTTTTGTCTTGATTTCTTCTTTTAATTAATAAAATGCAATGTTGGTTTGTCTTGCTTGTTACTTATGTAGGTAAAGGCAATGAGATTCAGCAAGTTGCTCCATGGGTTCATGAGTTTATTTTCATGCCCCAGTCAATAAAGCTTGAGAAGTTCAAACCTCACCATTGGATTTGTTTTGGAGGAAATGGAATGGCAAGGTTATTTTGGTTCACCATATTTCAAGATTATCAAATTTGGTTCAAAAGTACAAGAGATTGATGGAAGAAGTTATCATGGTTGGACAAGGTCTTGTTCCCATTGATCACAAGTGCATATTTCTCTCAAATCCCAAGATATGGAAGTGGTTGTGGTTGCTATGAGTTCTCATTATCATCCTCAATAAATTATATTTACAAAGCATTTGTGTTGGTACAAGAAGTTTGTTAAAAATTGTCAAAGTTCCTCAAGGCATTTTTCTTGATTTAGGAGCTATGGTTTTGAGCTTCAAAGAAGCATGTCTTGCTTATCTTTTGGTATTTTTGAGTGATTCTAAATAAACCCTTCTCTTGAAAGGGTTATAAACAAATCACTTCAAAATTTCCAAGGAGTTTTCATGTGGAAGAAACTTGATGATGAAGAAAGATTACAAGTCCTCCAGATGAACCCCCATTTCCCTATGTGTGACTTCAAATGATCATAAATTGGTCAATTTTTATCACTTTGAGCCCACTCTTTTTCCAAAATGATCTTGAGGATGTTAAATTTATTCCTTCTTTTATGTGTAAAGTGAGAAAATGGATGGAAGATTCCCTAAGGATACAAATGATTATAGGTCATTTTATGATTTTTTGCCAACTTCAACAATCCATAACTCTCTTAATTTTTGGATATTTTGAATGGTTCCAGTTTCAAAATGTCATTCAATAGATCTATTTCATGACATCTTTTTTGGTCAAGAGAAAATTCCAAGAGGAAGGCCATGTTTGGATGCAAAACATTATAGGTCATTTTTGAAGAAAAACTTGAAATATTTCTATGTATGGAAAGTCAACTTCTTTTTCCCAACTTTGACTCAATGCAACTTTCAGCTCAAGCATCCATTTGATTCCATTATTTTTCCATTGCAAAGCTTGTAACCTCATCTTTCTAAAGCATCAAGAATCATGCCCTAAGACCCATTGGGCTGAGAATGCCATTGGATTGAACTTGGTAACTTAGAACTGAAGTTTCTCCATAAGTCAGAATTTGAAATCTTTGTTTTGGCTTCTAATCACAAGTTTGCCACGCGTTTTTTCCTCTAAACATGTTTAGTGAAGTTCCATAATTGATTAGCATAACAAAACGCATGTTTTGGATGAGTTTTGATCAAATTGGAAGTCACACTTTTCTTGTTTGCAACTTCACACGATTTCCCTCCAAACTTCATCATTTCAAACTCTTGGACATTCCATTTGATTCCTTATAAATAGAGGGTCATCCCCAATTCATTTCCTTAAGCTTGGATAGCCAGAATCATCCTGCCAAACTTGTTCCATAACTCAAAATTCCGCTACTTCAAAATCTGCTTTCAAGCCTTTTCAATCCAATTTTCCATTAATTCACCTTCCTTTTTCTTCCCTGAAGCTAACCATATAATTACATTCAAGAATCGTGCCTTAGATTTCTCCATAGAAGTCCAGTTTCATAGCTCTACAACTCAACTTCAATAGGTAGATTCCTTCATCAATTCTTCAAAACTTTGATATCATTGTGACGCTCTCATTGCCCTGGTTCTAGTTGCAACACTTACTTTCATCTGGACACTTGTTTTGACCATGAAATTTCAAATCTCTTTTCAAAACTTTCCTTCCAATTTGCTTCAGCTATAGTTTATATAAATTTGTCGCGAAGTTGTGGTTGTCTTCGTCTTGAAGAGACGAAGCGAATGGCATAGGTCTGAGCTTCTGATTTTACAGTTTGAGAGACCTGCAATTCACGTTGGCTGGAGGTTGAAGATGACCAACGTCTCATCTTCCAACCAATGATGGCACGTCACTTGTTTTTTTTTTAAATCTGAATTAATTTATTATTCAATGCATTATCCACTAAAGTCCATAACATGCACAGCGCGCCAGGTCCATTTGATCTGTTTACTAATGCGCTTTGACATTGATCAGATGGCCCATATTTTATTTTTATTTTTATTTTCTTTTATGATTTTTATATTTAATTGTTTTAAATTTCAAATAATCATAGAAAATTCATTTTTAGTCCAAAAAATCTGAAAAAATTATGAAAAATATTTTTGATTTTTATTTTTTCACTATTTTATTTTATTTTTTTTGGTATTTTTTATAAATTTTCACTTTATTTGATTTGTTTTAAATGTTTAAAAATACTTTTATGCATTTTTACTCATTTCTTTTAATTTTAAAAATAGTTTCTGACTTTAAAAACTTACCAAAAAATTTATAAAATTATTTGAGTCCATTTCTGGTTTTCTATAGTCTTGCTTTTTATTTCTTGATTAATTTGAACATAGTTGATATTTTTATCCCTTATTTCTATTTTAAATATTTCTAAAACCTTTTTTATGTATATATTAAAATGCAATATTATTTTGTGATTATTTTCTGACTAATCTTGGGTTGAATTTTTTATCATGAACTTTATTAACATCATTGGATCCATGGTGTTGAGTTTAACTTCATAAAAATGGATGAATGATTTTAATAATAGTTTGATTAAATTTTAATTCAAATGTGGTTTGTATATTCTTTCCCACCCCTCTTCATCTCATCCCTTTCTTATTGCACTAAGTGCTGTTCGAGCATGATCTCTATATCATGTCTCAAAACAAATGGTGCATAGATTGCTATTGACCGGCGTTAAAATAGGTGCGACTTCTACATAAGTCCACTTACGATTGCTTAACATAGCGCTAAGTTTTGTCCCGACTCAAATAAACGATCATTCGTGGCCCAAACCTATGTTTGCAAGCCCAAGTATGTTAATTTGATCTCTTTGATCCAATAACCTTGAGATTCATTGTGTGGTGGCTTTGGTTCTACCAATCCTCTAATGGATCTTCAACACTTTTAGACAACGCGAATCACTTAAACATCATTGATCATTAAATGGTACTTTTGAGGATTCCAAATGGATGATATACTTGACAAAAAGCAAATGCAACTTGTTGTATGGAGGCTTTGGTTCTACCAATCCTCTAATGAGTTCCAAATGCAAGTTTCAAGATGGTCATCCAACTAACCACTAATTATTAAATTGCTTTTACTTTGTGCCCTTTTATTTTTATGCTTTATGTACCATTTATTTAGCATTTACATTTAATGCTATTTTTCATCTTTTCTCACTTGAGCCCATTTACTTTCTTGTCATTTTTATTTTTTGCTCACTTGAGCTTTACTTTTCTTTTTCAAGACACCTAATAATCAACATGAACCCTAAAAAACTTTAATGATACTTGGACTATTTGGTTACTATCCTTGGCATTATGGAGAATTGGACTTCTTGGACTTAGGATTAGAAACCTTGGCTTATGTTGGAGACTTTGTAACCTTAATTGATATTTTGTCTGGAGTTCTTGAGGTTTACCTCAATACATTAGGTTGTTTATTTGTTTTGTGTGCAGGTTATTGTGATTATATTATTTGTTTGTTGTATGGAATTCACCCGTATACAGTCGTTACTCTGCCCAATTTTTATGAATACTTAATACACTTGATGTTTGGTTCTTTTAAGAGGTCTAGTATCTTTGCTTGCTTAGTTTAAATCCAAATAATGGGAATTCTATATTGTGTCATAGTGTCAAAGTATTGGCTTCTTGTTGGTTAGATGGTTCATATCCCTAGCTTTTACCTTATGCATTAGGATAGTCTCTTCTTCTCCTCCCATCTTCTTTAATTTCAAAAATCTTCTTCCTCCTTTTAAAAACTCTTCTTGTTTTGAAACTTGAACCAGTTTCATAATAAACTTGGACTTAGGTCCATGCATTTCCAAAACATTTTCATGAATAAACTTCAATCAAATTAATAATATTTTGACATCATTTTTTTGTGAGAAGACTAAAAGTCAATCAATCTCATTTTAAATCATTTTGCCACTTTGGCTTTCTTATTTTTAAACCTTTCTCAAAAGATTAGACTCTTCTAAATCCTTGTAGTGATGTGAATAAATATACTTCTATAATATGTAGTGAAGAGAGATATTTTCCACTTGGGTGCTGAATGAGGCATTGTTGATTTTAAAATCCAATCCATATCCTCCACCTTCAGATGATGCAAATTCTCCTTTCTCATGATTGTGGGTAGTAAGTATGTTTTCCACACGGACAATGACGATGATGTCTTATCTCATAAAGCCAACCAACACACTTGTATTTTAATTTTTTTTAAAGAGGAACTACGTGTACCTTGATCCCCTATTGCATGAAAAGGTGGTACATAGGCACTAAAGGTTCACAACCGCGGCGAGTGCAAAAATCATAAAAATATATCTCTTTTCTCACCTCCACCATCCATTTTTACACAACATTTCATAGCCAAAATATATAGATTTTACAAAGAGGTTCCTACAAAGTACCATAGATGTTTAGGGTGCTAATACCTTCCCTTTGCATAACCAACCCCCTTACCTTGAATCTTTTCCCCCTCATTTTTGGGTTACTTGCTCTTTTCCCATACCTTTGGAAACAATAAAGCGTGGTGGCAATTTCTATTTTGATTTGTACAAGTCTAGTCAATCCCATGTCTTAGTCTTAAACATTTATACTGCTACAGCTTCAAAACATCTCATGGCGGCCTGAATGTCCCTGTGCAGGGTGGGGACGAGGCCATCGGCGGTGTACTATTTCATTTTGAGATGCACCGTGGAGGGCACTCCTATTAGTTCGACCAAGGTGGGCCTCCCAAACATGCATTGATATAATTATGGAAGTAATCCCAAAAAAGGAGGCATGAGATCCCCCACTCAGTGGAGTCTCCTTTGACTGTAGTGTCGTTTACCGAGTAATCGAGAAGACGTACTACTTTAGACCTGGGAGCCTGCTGAAGCCGAGGACCATAGAATATGAAACCCATCTTGGCCTTTTAGGTGTAGTGAGGAACCTATGACGGAGTAATCCGGAAATAGTTGTCACGCGATGCTACGCTCGGATGAGTCTTTCTTGAGAACATTACTAATTAGTGAGTTAATCGTGAAGTTGGTAATACCCGATGGAAGGGTGTAGACTCTGGGAACCTCTAGAACCTTGTCCAAAAGGTGATAACTTTTAGACCATACCTTATGGGTAGTACCTTTGACCTCATGCTCGTGATGTTAAACCTATGAACCCTATATGTGTGATCTTGTGTGTGATTGTTGCATCATGCATCCATGCACTCATAAGCATCTTTTGAAGAAATCTTATTTCAAGGGATTTAAAAGTTGACCATTTGTGAATATCTCAGGTACTTTTTAACCATGGATTCTAGAAAAAGAAAGATCGGGAAGTATAGTTTTAAGGATCCCAAGATAGATGAGTTGATCAGTCTAATTCCCGAGATTGAGTGTTCTGCATATTTATAGAAGAAGTATGGATCCATCATTCCTCTCATGAAGCTGAAGATGAAGGAGGGTATTCTCTCGACCTTGGTCCAGTTCTATGATCCGATGTATCATTGATTTACTTTTCCGAACGATCAGTTGATTCCTACACCATAGAAGTATTCTTATCTGTTGGATTTACCTATTACTGGCCGTGTTCCTTTTACTGGTTGGAGGATGAGCCAAAATCACATGAGATTGCTGCTTTGATCCATCCGGGGAAGTCTGAGGTTGAAGCCCATATGACTACTAAAGGAGGGATTAGAGGATTACCAGCTCAGTTCTTATTGGAGAAAGCTCGCTACTTTTCCAGGATGAAGAGTACAGTCACTTTAGAGGCCATCTTTCCTCTACTTGCTTACGGGTTGTTCTTATTTCCTAATGTGGACAAGTTTGTTGACATTAATGCTATCAGAAACTTCATGATTGGAAACCCAGTTCCTACATTGTTTGGTGATGCTTATTACTCTATTCATCTTCAGAATTCTTATTATGGGGGGGTGATTATATGTTGCACACCTTTGTTATACCAGTGGTTTATCTCTCATATGCATCAGTCTGATGCTTTTTGGGATGTCAAGAAGGAACCCTGTTGGGCTCCTAAGATCATGGCACTTATTCACTCGGATATTGATTGGTATCATCGAGCTTACCAGGATATAGATATTATTAACAGTTGTGGTAGTTTCCCCAATGTACCTCTTTTTGGTACAAAGGGAGGAATTAACTATAACCTTGTTCTTGCACGACGACAACTTGGTTATCTGATGAGGGATAAACCAAATAGTATTAATTTGAGTAGTTTCTTTTTGAAGGAGGGAGAAGACCATAGGGAAGCTATGGAGCAGATTGCGAAGGCCTGGCGTCACATTCATAAGAAGAGTAGGAAAGATTTGGGACCTAGGGGTGTTGTTCCTTTGGAGCCATATCTGCAGTGGGTCCAGACGAGAGCCACTCAGTTGAAGATGTCGTATTCCCGGGAAACACATATGCCTGATTTGTTTGTGAAGACCGCTCCTCCCTTATTAGATGATCTAGAAGAGTTGAAGCTTGATTTGGTCAGGATGCAACAGGAAAAAGATGCTTGGAAGAATAAGTGCCAAACTTTATAAATTTCCTATAGAGCGGACTTGAAGGAGAAAGATGACTTTATTGAGATCCTTGAGAGTCGAGCGGTAGAGGCCATGGAGAGGCAAGGGGATTTATTTTCTCCTAAGCCTCAGTCAGATGCTAGTTGCTCACTTCCTAATTCAGGAGATTAGAAGGAGGTCACCACCAGGTATGCAGAAGAAAACCAGAGGTTGAAGGCTTAGACTGCCAGGCTCACAGGGAAGCGCCAGCGTGTAGAGTAATCTCCATCAAGCTTTGCTTATTAGGGTTTTAGACTTTATTTTCATCTTGTACTTGGGATCATTGAAACTTGTAATTCATTTTGAAGTTATTATAATAAAAAAATTTAGTATTTGAAATATGTTATTACTTTGATATTTGCAATGTGTCTATAAATATTTAAGTCCCTTGAAATATTAATAATAAAAATAAATCATGTGCACCACATATCATGCATCATACTACACATATATATTGCATTTGTTATGCATATCCAGGTGTCTTACCAAGCTTCTTTACTTCGTTGAGCACGCTCACTCATCACTACAACACTCGGGCTAATTTCAGAAAGAAGATGGACAACTCAGAACAAGAGAATCGCGAGCTGCACGAGGAGGTTTCTAATTTTAAGGCCGACATGGACAATCTTATTGCTCTGATGGAATCTCTGGTGGCTTCTCAGAATCAGCCACCGAGTGTTCAACCTTCGCCAACAAGGGTTACTATTGAAGCTCCGACTGTTCCTGTATCTGCTACTCCAGCTGTTGTTGAGAATCACATGCCTCAAGGTTACCCTTGGGGAGTGCTAGAGAATTTTGCACCTTAAGGTTTCAACCTTGGTCCTCAAGATACTCCAATTGTTCAGACTATTGTTACTCATGCACCTCTTGTGATGCATGTTCACCTCCTTCAGTGAATATGGTTCCGTTTGTTAACAAAGATGTGTGTCGTCCTTTCCCTCCACTGAGTGCAGACTTGGGTCTTTATGATAGAATGGATGGTTTTCAAGAGCAGTTTAACAAGATGTAGAGGGAGATGAAGGCCCTTAGGGGAAAATAGTTATTCGGGCAGAATTTGAATGAATTATGCTTGGTCCCGAATGTTAAGATAGCTGCTAAGTTTAAGGTCCCGGAGTTTGAAAAGTACAAGGGCAACAGTTGCCCTCGTGCTCATCTGGTGATGTATGTAAGGAGAATGTCTACCCATACTGATGATCAGCGTCTGCTGATTCACTTTTTTCAAGATAGTTTGACTGGTGCTGTACTGAAGTGGTATATGAGTTTGGACAGTGTCAACATCTGTGATACGGTGGGAGAACTGACTTGAGGGTTTTGCGTTTTATTGCAAATGTTGCGATTAACAAGAGTCGCCACCGACTTTTCTTTTATCCAAAAGGAAAGGTGAAAAAGAATAGGAAATACCTTTGAGATTGTTTCTTGAGTTCGGGGGGTAGATTATGAAAAGGGAAGGTATTATCACCCTTTCCATCCATGGTTTTTCCATGGGCTCTTAGTTACTTGCTAGATCACTTGCTTTTGTTTGAAATTGTGCTTTGTGTGGTTTTTGAAAGTGTTTTTGTAAAAGAGGCCATTGTTTAGGCAATCTTTGTAATGATTCTCGTTCGTAAGAATGTATACAAAGATGTTTGATCTTTCGAAAATGTTTTCAATGTTTGTAAGATGTTTGAAAATGTGTGTGTTTGTTTTTGAAAATAGCAAGGATGTTTGTTTTGAAATGGAGCAAGTAATTAGGAGCAATCTACCTACTCAAATGTCTTTCTTGTTCATTTTCTTTTACTTTGACATTGTTGTCTTACCATTGATTTGGTAAGCAACCCTATCCTTGGATGTAAACGGGATGGGAATGGGTCATCATATAGCCATGATTAGCAATGTTGCAAGGTATCTTAGCATTCTTTTTGAGGGACTAATATCATTTGTAAGGCAACTTAGATAGCGTCATCGAGGGACTATGATCTTATTTTTGTTTGTTTTTGCTAAGATACCTCACATGTGTAATATGGTCATTTTGTAAGGCAACCAAGTGGATTTTACCCTAGGGGTGCTTGTGTGCAAGTGGGTTGTTTTCATGTTTGATTTTGTCTTGAATTAGGGTTTTCTACTTGATTGATTTTATTCTTTCCATACAAACCCTAATTACTAGCATCTTATGTAAAAGCGATAAATTGCGAAATTTAAAGTTACTACGCTATTACAACATTTGTGGGAGGGGGGGGGGTATACAATTTATGAATGGGGATTGCAATAATATAAACCTGATTAATCTATTATAACCAAATTGAATATGTACAAATAATTGAAAAAATATATAAAGTACAAATGCAAATTGCAAGAAATGATTTTTGTGTTTGGATTTTTATATGAAAGAGGTTTTAACCTAAACCTAATTAGAGAAAAAATAATTAAATCAAAATTAACTTAAAATAATTAAGAAAAGAAATTAATCAAGGAAATATTTTTTTTAAATAAAACCCTAATTCTATTTAGTTGATTAAAAGAAAATAAGTTTAAAGAAAAAGTATTTTTGTATTTTTGTCTTAAAAATAAAATATGGTGTGTGAAATATTTTTGGTCTTTTCTTATATTAAAATAAATGTATTTAAATAAATAATAACCTAGCTTTAATTTAATTTACAAGGAAAATAGTAAAGGTAAATAAATTATAATGAATAAAAATAATTTTTTGTGTGGGAAAAATATTTAAATTATGTCAAAACATAAATCTATTATTTTTATATTTTTTATGATTTCTATGGTATTTTGGAAAATATTTTTAAAAGGAAAAATGAAATAAATAAGTAAATAAAAATAAATGGGCCAGGGGGTGCCAAAAGTAGGCACGGGATGAGCTAGCAAAATACAAAAAACACTGTCAGGCCCAAAGGGCCCAGCGCCTGCAAAAAAATGTTAGAAAAATCAAAAAATATGGAAAAATGCAAAAGGGGGGTTCACATTGATTTGAACCCTCTCCCTTTAGGTAAGAAGTAACTTAGTACGCGCGCACTTGCCACTGGGGTGGCTGTACATCTGTTTACTTATGTCAAACCATGAATATATATTAGAAACTGCTTCCTGAAGGCAACTTCGTCTTCAACCTCGCGCCTGGCCGGACCACCTGTATCTTCTTCATCTCTCCACAAAAATGGAAAGTTCAAACATGAAAGTTGTGGTGTTTCTTCCCACGAATCCAACCATATAACTTATGTAAGCTAAAACTCAAAGATGAAAACTAATTTTGCTGGCCCTAAATTGAAACCTAATTTTCTCAGAAATTTCAAATCCAAAATTCTCTAAACACGGTCAATATAAAATGGGAACTATGAACATGGTCAGCTTTTGAGCAAATATATCTACATTTTGTCTTCACAAATCAGGATCAAATGATGCTTGTATGAAGAGATAGAAGTTTGAAAATTTATCTCTTGCAGCTGGAGTCATGAATGTAGTTTGAGTTACTTTTGAGATGGCCTGAGGATCTGTTTAGCTTTCCTGGACCTCCTTGAGTATATTCCAACTCCTACTTTGCCTTGAAAATCCCTGAATCTCTCTACTCAAGTCAACCTGCAAGCTTGATATTTAAAAATGTTGGATAGTGATGGAGGAGTTACACTCTTGAAACAGGGGCCTGGATTACTTTCGTATGATGTATAAAAGGTGTTTGAATGATTAGTTTTCAAAACGCATGAGTGGAAATGAAGATGATGAGTTTTTGGTTCAAAACTGTGTATCAATGGTGTTCTTGAGCAGATTTATGGCTTTTGAGTGTTTGAGATAGTTTCAGGGAACTAGCATCCATGTGTCATCTTGCAAATAGTGTTTGTACTTACATACAAGAGGTTTTGAGGCTTGAAACAACTCAGAAGTTGAAATCACATGTTATGGCTTGGTTACTTGTTTTTGAAGCAAAGTTGACAAACATGGTTTCAATGTGGAGTACAAGGGTTTTCAGGGTGGTTAGCAGGCTATAGATATGTTGCTTCTTGTTTTAAATTCTTTTGAGTCAGAAACAACAATGTATGGGCTCAAGAAGAGTTGACATTGTGATTAAAGTCACTTTTCCAAAATGGAAGTGGTGACTTTCTTCCAAAAATGGAAATACAACTTGGATAATGGCTCAAATGCTTGGAAAATGGCTCTATCAGTTGTGTAAGCATTAAATTATTGAGTGATTAGAAAGTTTGAAGCCTTCAAAGCAATATTTTTACAACATGCTTGAAGATTGGATCAAGTGTTCTTCACAAAATGACTTGAAATCCAAGTGACAAAACGCCAACTTCTTGCCTTCGATTCTCCTTGCCCAGGAATGATATCAAGGAGTTCTTGGACATTTTGGAAATCTTGCAATGTGCTCTTCAACTCATCTTTGAATTTCTTTTTAAGACTCCCCTTTTAACTATGTGAAAAATTGCCATGAAGTTAGGTAAAAAATATGCCTAACTAGGGCAAAATTTCACTAAGTCTTTTTTAGTTCATGAGCATGTATTCACAAAATTATAACTTGAGATCCAAGCACTTTTAGGAGAAGTTTTGTGAAGAAAAGTTGTAGATTTCATGGAGATCTACATCTTACATGTTGGAAGTTTCTCTTGAATCATCTTGCATCATGGTGAAAATTTGGCCTAAAGTTATGAAAAAAACATGAATTTTCAACACTTAGAAAAATTTCTAAGTTTAGAAATTTTGACTTTTCAAAATGAAACCTTGACTTTTTGATTTATTCTTAAATAAGTTTCATATTTTGACATGTTTTGATGAATTATGATCTTTGGTACTTGAATTTGATCAAAGAGTCAAAGTTTGACTTTTCAGTATATAGTTGACTTTTGATCAGTTGACTGCAAAATTCATCTGTCAATCCAATGGACTTGTAATGTTTTGAATCATGTCATTAGGTCAAAATGGTGAACTTGAACTCTTTAAATCATGCCTTAAACCAATTTATCATTTTCTAGGTCAAAAAAATTAGAAATTGCCCTTTCACAGTCAAAACCCTAATTTTGACCATTTTGCCCTTTTGAAGATTTGATCAAATTTCTTGAGGAATTGTGGTCCAAACTTGATCAAATGATACATATGAGTCTAAAATGTTGATTTTGATAAAAAATTATGAAGTTTGACTGTGAATTTGATATGGTTGACTTTTTCCCCAATACAGTTGATTTTTAGGTCAACTATTCAATTGACTGATCAAAAGTGTGATCCAAGGCTTGAAACTTGACATGAGTGATCTTGGGGGTCCATAATGGCCCATGAAAGTAATATGAAGAATTGATAGTCCAAAAATCCTTGTGCAAACTCAAACCCTAATTTTGGTCATCAATGCATGAGGAGGTGTCTTAAGCTGATCAAACCCTAGTGCAGTCTTGAGCCTAAGGAGATCTTATGAGAAAATTCTTGATAAGTGAGAGGGAAAATTTTGGGGTACAACAACATACATACTTTCAATTACTTGGGAGAATCATTCATTAAACAATACAAGTACAACATGGACATGGCGCCTGACTGTGATGAACTAAGGGCCATGGTTCAGAAAGACAGGGAATCATTCAAAGAATATGCATAGAGATAGTGTGAGGTAGCCGCCCAAGTGATTTCTCCCATGGAAGAGAAGGAGATGACTAATATTTTCTTGAAAATTCCGGGTGCTTTCTACTATGAGAGGATGGTAGCGAGCGTGCCAAGTAACTTTACTGAAATGGTAGGCATGGGTATCCGCTTAGAAGAGGCTGTAAGAGAGGGTCATTTAATGAGAAGTGAAGGATCTGGAGGTGTGAAGAAGTCGTATTATGAGTTTACCAAGAATAAGGAAGGGGATGCAAATGTAGTCATGCAATAGAGGAGAGTTAATACTCCTAGAAGGAATTCTCAGCGTCATCAGCAAGTCGCCTCAGTTACTCGAATTGTGGGTGTAGCTGCAACTACCATTGCTTATCAGAGACCGTCCCAGCAGGGAAATCAAGGGTATAATCAGAGAAGGTGGAGTTATGACCCTATTCCTATGAGCTATACGGAGTTACTACCGTAATTGATTTAGAAAAAGTTGGTTCAGACCCAACCACCTCCCGATGTACAGTCACCATTGCCTTGGTATTACAAGGCAGACCAAACATGTGCTTTTCATCAGGGAGCACCAGGGAATAATGTTGAGAATTGTTATCCTTTGAAGACTGAGGTGTAGAAATTGGTGAAGTCTGGTATTCTATCTTTCAAGGATGTGGGCCCTAATGTGAAAGACAATCCTCTACCCAAGCATGGAGGAGCAAACACTATGAATATGGTGGCCGGATGTCCAGGCGACTTCCGGATTTTTGATATTAATCTAGTTAGATGATATTTGGTGAAAATGCATGCAAACCTCTGTGAATTTAGCTAATATACGCATGACCATTCCGGTTGTGCTATTTGCAGTACAAACATACAGGGTTGCGATAAGATAAAGGCTGATTTACAGGAGATGATGGATGAGGGCCTCATCCACATAATTAGGCCTAAGGCAGAGTATGAAGAGGAGGTGAATATGGTTTCTGGATGTCCTGGAGAATTCATAATTTTTGATGTAGAGTATATGAATGCGGACCTTGTTCAATTGCAGTCTACTTTCTGCCATATGGCTGGTCAGGTAGAACACTAGTATAGGTCTTGCCGAATTTGCTGTCGGGACTCTCGAGGATGTTCAATCATGAAGAAAGGTGTTCAGTTGTTGTTAGATAATGGAACTATCAAGGTTACAGGTAAAAGGGATGATTACCATGAAGTTGATATGGTTGAGGCTTAATTGACTGAAGAAGAGTCAGATGAAGAGTACGCCTCCGCAGATGAGTACTTCTCCTCAAATGAGGATTTGTTTTCCAGAAATGACTCAATAGTAACTGATTATGTTGAAGAAGGGGTAAAATTCATTTTACCTTGTTTTGGGGCACCCGCCCATTTTGAAGTTGAATATTTATAGCAAGCTAGTTGTTACCCCATTGGTGATTAGTTTGTTGGGTCCTGTTCCCTACAACTCAGATAAGGCTGTGCCCTACAAATACAATGCTACAATCTTAGAGGATGGAGTGGAAATTCCCATCTAGCCAATGCCTGATGTTGGAAATATTGTTGAGAATAGCAGGGTGACCCGCGGCAGTCGTGTATTTGCACCAGTTGTTCGAGAAAATGTTAGTGTTGGAAAGAAAATTGCTGAGAAGGTTGAATCCAAGAAGGATATGGGTAAGACTAGTAGGGCTACGTTAGATAAATAAGTGGATGATATTTTGAAGATAATCAAGATGAGCGACTATTGAATTGTAGATCAGCTACTGTAGACTCCTTCAAAAATATCTATCTTGGCTTTATTGATGAACTCATCTGCTCACAGAGAATTCTTGATGAGAGTATTGGACCAAGATTTTGTGGAGAGTGATATGCCAATAGACCAATTCAGCAGCGTAATAGGGAACATTACATCATGTAATAACATGATTTTCTGCGATGATGAATTGCCAGATGAAGGAAGGAATCACAACTTGGACCTCCACATCTCTATGAACTACAAGAATGATTCACTATCCAATGTGCTGATTGATAATGGATCCGCTTTAAACGTTATACCGAGGAGCACTATTATGAAGTTTAAATATCAAGGAACGCCTATGCGCCCGAGTGGCATCATTGTGAAAGAATTTGATGGATCAAGGAAATCTGTTATTGGTGAAGTGGACTTGCCTATTCATATAGGATCACATTTGTTTCAGATAACTTTCTAGGTCATGGACATTGTACCCGCTTATAGCTGCTTGTTGGAACGACTGTGGATTCATGAAGCAGGGGCTGTCACTTTAACTTTACACCAGAAACTGAAATTTGTACGTGAAGGGAAAGTAGTAATCATAAATGTGGAACAGGCATTATTGATATCTCATTTGTCCTTTTTCAGCATTGTGGAGGCGGATGAAGCTGTTGTTAGGGCTCAGTTTCAAGATTTATCTATTGACAACATAAGAGGAAATAAGAATTCTATGGTTTCGCTCAAGGATGCGTAGCAGGTTGTACGAAAGGGTCATAGCGAGGTATGGGGACAAATTGTGGATCCACCTGTAAACAAGAACATAGCCGGCTTGGGGTTCTCTTTGAAGAATGAAAAAGGTCAAAGCATGAAGCCAAAGTCTTCTGCAGGCAATTATCAAAACATCTTCTGTAGAGGGGGTTATCTTCACCCAACTATTTTCGGGATTAATTCCATTGTGGAAGATGAAGCAAATCAAGAAATGCCGAATTACGTGACGCATGGAGTTAAAGTTCAGAACTAGACCACCATTGTTGTTCCCTCTTGCATACATGCTTTAAAGTAATTTGTTTTGTTAATATTTTTGAAAAGCTTTCACTCTACCCAAGGTGGAAGTATTAATGTTGTAGGGTTTATCTGTTTGCTGTGACTTTTAAAATCAATAATAAAAGTTGTCTTTGTTTCCCAAATTATGTCTTTATTTTCTGCTTTTTCTTGGAAAATGGTAATAAAAAAAACCTTCAAAATAAATAATAACTGAAATTCAATCTACATGATCACTTGTTATATGTGTCAGTTTCTAAAAGCAATCATAAATCATATGTGCAGATTAATTAAAAAACCCGTTGAATACAATGACCCTGCACCATCTCCCAACTTTGAATGTCCTGTGTGTGGGGCCGAAGAAGAAGACTATGATGAGATTCCAGAAGAGGTCTCACGGTTGCTTGAGCACGAGGAAAATACCATTCAGCCATATAAAGAGCCATTGGAAGTGATCAATTTGGGTTCAGAAGAAGATCCGAAAGAAGTCAAGATTGGAGCATCGTTGCATCCTGATGTGAAGAGCAAGTTGATTGAGATGTTGAAAGAGTATGTGGATTTTTTGCTTGGTCTTACCAAGATATGCCTGGTCTAGATACATATATTATGAAGCACCGTTTACCGTTGAAACCAGAGTGTCCGCCAATCAAACAGAAGTTGAGAAGAACTCACCCAGATATGGCAGTAAAGATTAAAGAGGAGGTTTTAAAGCAGATTAATGCTGGTTTTCTTGTGACATCAGTGTATCCTCAATTAATTTCCAATATTTTCCCAATACCAAAAAAATACAGAAAAGTCTGCATGTGCGTAGAATACAGAGATCTAAATAAAGCTAGTCCAAAAGATGATTTTCCATTGCCACACATTGATATATTAGTGGATAGCACAGCAAAATTCAAGGTATTCTCGTTCATGGACGGATTTTCCGGTTATAATCAAATTAGAATGGCTCCAGAGGACATGGAAAAAACAATGTTCATCACACCCTGGGGAACATTCTGTTACAGAGTGATGCCCTTCGGGTTGAAGAATGCTGGTGCAACGTACCAGAGGGATATGACAACCATATTCCATGATCTGATGCACAAGGAAATCAAGGTATATGTTGATGATATGATTGCTAAGTCCCAGATGGAAGAAGGGTATGTAGAAGATTTGTTGAATTTGTTTCAGTGTTTGAGGAAGTATCGTCTCTGCTTGAACCCAAATAAATGCACCTTCGGTGTTCGATCAGGAAAATTGTTGGGTTTCATTGTTAGCCAGAAAGGAATTGAAGTTAACCCTGATAAAGTCAAAGCAATTCAAGAGATTCCAGTTGTGATACGGTGGCAGAACTGACTGTTAATACTGGTTTGCATTTTTTGTTCGCAAAATGTCGCGATAAGCAAGAGTCGTCACCGACATTTATTTTATCCAACAAGGAAAAGGAAAAAGAACAGAAAAAGCCTTTTTCAAGATTTTTCTGAGTACAGGGGGTAGATTATAGAAAGGGAAGGTTTTAGCACCCTTTCTATCCTTGGTTTTCCATGGGCTCTTAGGTACTTGCTCATTTTGAAAACTGCTTGTGTGTGCTTTGCTTTAAAAAGTTTTGTTTTACTTCGTTTTAACCCTTATTTCTGTCCTCAAGAGTGTTACAAAGTTGTTTTTGAAAACTTTGTTTGAAAAGTGTTTGTGTGAAAAAATTTGTTTGTTTGAGCAAGTACTTAAGAGTTTTCAACCTACTCGAAAAAGGTCTGTTCACTTTCCTTTTAGACAATGCTATCCCATTATTGAGAAATAGGTAGCATCGTCATTGGAGTTTTTTAGGGACATTCGAAAGGACAAATACGATCACAAAAGCAATGTTAGTAATCATCCTAAAGCTTAAAGATCTTTTTCCGAGGCAACATCCGAATGGGTCATTTTAGATATTTTGGGGCTAGAGGACGACCACTAACAAACCCTATACTTCATGACCGTTTACCGAAGGCAACCGGAGTGGAGTAAACCCTAGGAGTGAGCATGTGTGAGTGTAATTTTAAGTTAATTTATCTTTGCAGATTTAGGGTTTTCTACCGTATCAATTTTCAGTTAGTCTTTCCATACAATCCTATTAACATTTAAGCAGTTTATAGTTTACGGAAATTAAAATGCGAGAAATTAAAGTCCTAGCTATTACAAGGCTTTCGCAGATACATAATTATTTTGACCGAAAATAAAGATGCGGAATTGAAACCCTAATTAATATTACAAACTCAGAGCAGTTACAATAATAATAATAAATGGAAATTAAAAAAATGCGCACGGCGAGTTAAATGCGAGAATAATTAGAAAACCTAAAAATTTAGTTGAAAAAAGATTTAGGTTATTTTTTTGAGAAAAAATTAATTAGGTTATGTATAAATTAAACCCTAATTCTAATTATTTTTAATTATGAAAAAAGAATTAAATGACCCTAAATAATTAATCTAATTAATTAAGGAAATAAAATATTTTTTTGTGAAAAAAATGATTTTTGATGTTTTTTTGTGATTTTTGATTTTTAAGATAAAAATGATTTTTTGGGTTATTTTGTAAAAAAGAAAATAAGAAAAATAAGAAAATGAATAGAAAATAATTAAATTGAGCCTGTATTGCTGAAAAGGGGGGGTGACGCCTGAATTGTTAGGCCCATTATGCTGATCAACCCAGTCAACACGCTGGATCTTGTGCAGCCTCTTCCTAATGGTGTACGATGGTCATCCCTGATTGAGCGCTAGATCTGGGGTGTGAACGATCCATTGGCTAGATTTTGGTTTGCATGGTAGGCGCTTGGAAGCATGGGGTACAAAATTTGCAATTAAACATTGTGAAAATAGCAAAATGCTGGGACCTGGGATCGAACCCATGTCCTCTCCACTTTCAAACGTGCGCCTTGCCAGCTGTACTACGTGGATTAGTTGTTAATATAATACAAGCAATATATTTTATATAAAACAAAATGGATAACCAGAAACAAACAAAACGCGCGGCATGTATTCAAATAGACCAATGGTAGTCAGCCACGTTATTATCTCTTTCCCCAGGACTGTCGTTTTTGACACCAACCCTTTACCTACTTTCAAATTCGTCGATGTATGCTATAGTGACGGTATTTTCCTGTAGCTATAAACCTGCAATATGTCAAAATGCAAAGCAATCAGTATTAATCAGAACTAAAAACATCGACCCATTAAGAATCTTACCCTGAGTTCATTGGTATCATTAATCAGTCTTAATTTTGCCTCTACGGAGAATCCCTAATTTGAAGCTTCCAAACCCTAGTAATGGCGTAAGCTTGATCCTGCACTAGAAATCAAATCCATGCTATCCAGAAGATCACAAACATGATTGTGAATACATTTATGCAAGTAAATCGAAGGTAAAATGCGTAAAACCCTGAAAACGAGTTTGAGTTATAAGGGTGCAAACCGTGATCTGTATCTTACAGTTCTAGATGTTTTGTGGCTTGAGAATGATTGGAATCACTTCAAATTACGTCCAGGAATAGATTAATGGCTTTGAGATTGCTTGAATTGGACTGCAAATAAAAATACGACCTACACTTTTTCTTAAAAAATTTGAGTTTTGTTTGGGGTTCTCACGACTGTAATCCTTCTTCTTGTGCATTGTGTGTGTTCTATATATGTAGTAGAACTGATTAGGTTAACAAAAACAAATTAAATCTTTGTGAATCATGAAAAATTGATTGGATTTTTATCTTGTATTATATCTTTCCAAATGCATCAAAATCATGCCAATTTGAGCCATTCCACTCTTGCACGATTTTATTTGGTCATGCTAGGTTGATTTTATTTGATTCCTACAAAAAAATCAAATCAAAGTCAATCTTTTGTATTTTTTGCCACTTATTTGATTTAATTTGAATTTTAAATAATAAAAAATCAAAATAAAATAAATAATGAAGAAATAAAGTGTAGATTCTGATTTGGGTCATGGACCATGTCACAAACAAGATACAATCATGAAATGCTAGGCCCATTTGACAAAAAATGCACTTTTGAGCACATTTGACTTTTGGCAATTTTGCAAAAATGGTCAACTTTGACAAGGCATATCTCCTCTAATTTTAACCCTAGAGAGGTGTCCTTGGACTTTTTATAAATATTAGGATGTCCCCTAAACAACCCTTTTTATTTCATCTCAATTGGGTCTTCCATGTTCATGTAAGAAGCTTTGACCCAAAAGGTGATTTTGTTGACTTTTCAAAAGCACCTATAATGTAGAAATTCATATCTTTTGATGAGTGCATATTTTGAACTTGTGGGATGAAGATGAATTGTATGGAGTCTCATCCTCTTAAAAATGAGCCTTGGATGGAAGATTTCTGATAAAGTATGAAGAAGTTATGTCTAGTCAAAGTTTGGTTGACTTTTCCTATGAAACCCTAATTTAGCAACTTTTGGGTTTTGATGAATTTGGGGAATTCCTTGAGGAATCATGATCAACCCTTGATAAAATCATGGATATCTCTTCGAAATGTTGATGTTGACCAAAAATCTTGAAGTTTGACTGTATGTGGGCCACAATTTACTTTTGACCTAGTATAGTTGATTTTCAGGCATCTGGGCAATTGACTGAGCAAACTTCTTGTGCAAGGCATGAAACTTGACATGGATGATCTTGAAAACATATTTGGACCATGGAAGGCATTTGGGACCTTTGTAGTTCACACATCCTGGTGAAAATGGAAACCCTAGTTTGAGGTGCTTTGCCTTAGGAGAGAGTTTGTTTGGTCCACTCTTGGGCATCCTTGAGCAAGTTGAGGACCTCAATGAGCATGTGTTAAGTAAAATGAGAGGGAAAATTTTGGGGTACAACACCAGCGCCGAGAAATTAAAAATAACTTAGAGGGTTCCTCGGCATTTGAATTATATTTCCAGATTCATTTCCCAGATGACTGCAACATGTGAACCGATCTTTAAGTTGTTAAAGAAAGATCAAGGTTGTGTATGGACGAATGACTGCCAAAGGGAATTTGAAAGTATTAAAGAATATCTGCTTGAACCTCCTATCTTGCTCCCTCCTATCGATGGAAGACCGTTGATTATGTATCTGACAATATTAGATAATTTCATGGGCTGTATTCTAGGACAACAAGATGAAACAGGGAAGAAAGAGTATGCCATTTATTATCTCAGTAAAAAGTTTACTGATTGTGAGTCGCGGTATTCCAAGCTGGAAAAGACATGTTGTGCTCTAGCCTGGGCAAAAAAATGTTTGCGATAGTATATGTTAAATCACACCACTTGGTTGATCTCCAAAATGGATCCAATCAAGTACATTTTTGAAAAGCCTGCTCTTACTGGGAGAATTTCCCGATGGAAGATGTTGCTATCTGAATATGATATCGAATACCAAACTCAAAAAGCTATTAAAAGCAGTGTGTTGGCAGATTATATTGCTCACCAACCAGTGGAGGATCATCAGTCGGTGGAGTATGAATTCCCCGATGAGGATGTGATATTCCTGAAAGTGAAAGATTGTGATGAACCATTGCCCAAGGAAGGTCTTGACCCTGAATCTCGTTGGAGTATGATATTTGATGGAGCTGTTAATGCTTATGTTAAAGGAATTGGTGATGTGATTGTCACTTCGCATGGATCGCACATTCCTTTTACTGCAAGGTTGATATTTGATTGCACTAATAATATGGCAGAATATGAGGCTTGCATCATGGGTTTCGAGGAAGCTATTGATCTCAAAATTAAAATTCTAGATGTTTATGGTGATTCAACTTTGGTAATAAATCATATTAAAGGAGAATAGGATACTCGTCACCCCGGCTTGATCCCTTACAAAGATTATGCTAGAAGGTTGTTACCCTTCTTTAATAAAGTTGAATTCCATCACATTCCTAGAGATGAAAATCAAATGGCGGATGCTCTGGCAACTCTGGATTTTATGTATCAAGTGAATACTTGGAATGATACGCCTCGAATTATAGTTCGGCGACTGGATAGGCCCGCTCTTGTGTTTACAACCGAGGAGGTAGCAGATGAGAAGCCTTGGTATTATGATATCAAGCATTTTCTCCAGACTCAGGAATACCCGATTGGTGCTTCAAAGAAAGATAGAAAGACATTGAGAAGATTAGCAGGCAGTTTCTTTCTCAGTGAAAATGTGTTGTATAAGAGAAATCATGACATGGTCTTGCTCAGATGCGTGGATAGACACGAAGCAGACATGCTGATGCATGAGATTCATGAAGGTTCATTTGGAACTCATGCCAATGGACATTCGATGGCTGACAATGGAATCTGATTGTTACAAATTTGTAAAGAAGTGTCATAAATGCCAGATTTATGCAGATAAGGTCCATGTGCATCCGACACTTCTCAATGTGATTTCCTCCCCGTGGCCTTTCTCTATGTGGGGTATTGACATGATTGGGATGATTGAACCCAAAGCTTCAAATGGACACCGTTTCATCTTGGTAGAAATTGATTACTTCACCAAGTGGGTGGAAGTTGCTTCATATGCTAATGTCAATAAGCAGGTGGTTGTACGCTTCATTAAGAGTAACCTTATATGTCGGTATGGTGTGCTGAGAAGAATTATCACCGAAAACGGCTCAAATCTGAACATTAAAATGATGACCGAGCTGTGTGAAGAAATCAAGATTGTCCATCATAATTCCTCTCCGTACGGGCCAAAGATGAATGGGGTTGTTGAAGCTTCTAATAAGAATATCAAGAAAATTATCCAGAATATGGTTGTTACTTATAAGGATTGGCATGAAATGCTCCCTTTTGCTTTGCATGGATATCGAACATCTATCTGCACCTCAATAGGAGAAACCTCATTTTGCCTTGTGTATGGAATGGAAGTTGTACTCCCAGTCGAAGTTGAGATCCCCTATTTGCGTGTGATAATGGAAACCAAGTTGTCAGAGGCTGAATGGGTCCAGAACAGGTTTGACCAATTGAATTTGATCGTAGAAAAGAGAATGACAACTTTGTTTCATGGACAGTTATATCATAAGAGAATGAAGAAAGCTTTTGATAAGAAGGTCAAACCTCGTGAATTCAGAGAAGGCGACCTCGGGCTCAAGAAGATCATGTCTTTCAACACTGATTCTAGGGGAAAGTGGACTCCCAATTTTGAAGGCCCATATGTTGTCTAGAAAGCCTTCTCTGGCGGTGCATTAATTCTTGAAACTATGGATGGCGAGGAGTTCCCACGTCCCATGAATGCTAATGCAGTCAAGAAATACTTCGCCTAAAGAAATAAAAGAACAGCTCCCTAAGTTGAAAACCCGAAAGGGCGGCTTAGGCAAAAAAAAGCGTCTGGGTAGGCCAAAAACCCGAAAGGGCGGTCTAGGAAAAAATTAGAGACATAAACAGAATAAATTTCCCGCTAAGTTGAAAACCCGCAAGGGCAACTTAGGCAAAAGTTAGGGGCTTTCTTGGCAAGTAACTACATCAGACAAGACATGATTGTTGGAGCAACAATCTTCTTGGATTCTCATCATACTTCAATAAAAGCTATTGCTCAGGATTTCAAAAGTTGTTAGAGGGGATAGTGGTCATTGTATATCAATGTATCTTTTCCATTATATATTACCATTTTCTGAACTTTGTAATCATCCATGGAGTCTCGCCATTTGCAGACTACCATTCTATTAATGAAATTTGAGCTTTTACCCAATTCTTTGTAGTTCTTATTTTATTTAGCTTGAAGAGGCTCCATTTATTATTGATAATAAATTTCAAAGCAAAAAGATTAAATAAAAAAATTAATTTTCAAAAATAATTTACAATTTACTATTACTTTAAAATTTGTGACGCAATAGAAAACAAAAGTGGTGATCCCTGGAATGGACGGACTCCAGTTGTTTTGAGAAGTTTTGTTTCCCGGGGATGTTTTTCTCAGGATTTTCTCGATGTATCAGGTTTGTGACTCCAGTGTCCCCGGTCAAGTTGTGGTTCCTTTCTCCTTTTTTCCAAGTTAGCATGATATGAAGATTCAATCCCAAATTCCTCCAGTAAAGTTTTTCATTTGTTTAATAAAGGTTCTTTATACCCAGAGAAGTTGGTACAATAACTACTCTTGAAGAATGCAGGTCTCTGGTTTCTCTAGTGAAGAATGTATATTGGTTTTCCCTTTGAGGATGTAGTGTTAACCTCCCCAGTGAAGTCAGTACGAAATCCCCAGTTAATGGCTTGATGATAGGACATTATACGCCTTAACAAAGTTTGTGTGTTTCCTCTTTCAAAATGGTCCTGAATTCCCCAGTGAATGTTTTGATGATTTGATGAATGTCTGCTCTACTTGAAATTGATTTTTCAAAATCCCCAATAGAAGCATTACTTTTGAAAATATTTGATTTCCTACTGAAGTCTGAGTGCTACACCTGGTAAAGCCTGGAGAAGGATGTTGTATCTTTGTATCTGTACTGTTTGGTCGCTATGTTTTGTTTACTTCTGGATTACATTTCTCCCCGGTAAAGTTAAACCGGGCAGTAGGTTTTGTTTCCTCAGTTGGCACTTACTTTTTCTCAGATTGTTCATCTTGAATGTAATTTAGACAAGTGTTGGTTGTGCCTGAGTTAGTTTTGCCTGGTTACTCCCACTATTGTATATCTGTCTGTCAGCATACACATGATGACACTCATACATTCATACATACATCATGCATAGCTAAAATTGGCAAATCATTGCTCATTCACATTCGTTAATACATTGTTGACGTATCACCCTGTTTTGCAGAGTTACGTTGTCCTCTCTCCAATAGAGTGTTGGCCTTAAGAAGAAAGTGTATATTCTTTCAATTTCCCCATTGAATTATCCCTCGTGGAAGATTTTTGCTTTAGCCTTCTTGAACATCTCTTTGTCTGGATGATTTGGGTTTCCCTCTTGAGTTTATTTCTCAAAAGATGTATTATGGTTGACTGTTCCATCCCAGTTTATTTATGGTTGGAATCTTTGATCCTTAGCAATATTATTACTTATGATATCTGCAGGCTTCAAGACTTGGTTTGATAATATGCATTTATTTTGCACGAGAAGACTTTATCTCCTCAGTAGAAATATATTGGCATCTCCCTAGGAAGTCATATTTCTTTCCCCAGGAAGCCAAACTGTTCCCCCCAAAGAGTCATTTTTACAATTCTCAGTGACAACAAGTGGCAGGTCTCTTTATTTGAGCAACATGTACACCCTGTAAAAGTCGACGTAACTGTTCCTTTTTGATATCTTATCTATGAGTGGATAGTTTTCAGTTCATTGACAAATTACTTCAGTGGATGGCAGGACTTTCAATATCGCAGAGACAGTTCATTGTGAAATCTTTACAAGTGGTAGTCTCTTTATTTGAGACAGCTTATATGTTACCCTTTCCAGGCAGAATGCTTTGGTTAAAGAAGAAGTTGAGACCCGTTCTAGGTGAAATGCCATAATTTCGGGGAAACTTATATGTTCTCTCTACCTTCAATGAAAGTTGTAGGTCACCTTCAGTGAAAGTTTGTGATTGTTATCTTTTTTGCTACCTTCAGTGAACGTTGGTAGTTCATCATTAGTGAACGTTGGTGCTATGATATATTTTCTCTCTACCTTCAGTGAAATTTGGTAGGTCACCTTCAGTGAAAGTTGTTGATTGTTATCTTTTTGCTACCTTCAGTGAACGTTTGTAGTTCATCGTCAGTGAACGGCGGTGCTATGATATATTTTATCTCTACCTTCAGTGAAAGTTGGTAGGTCACCTTTAGTGAGAGTTGGTGATTGTTATATTTTTGCTACCTTTAGTGAACGTTGGTAGTTCATCGTCAGTGAACGCCGGTGCTATGATATATTTTCTCCCTACCTTCAGTGAAAGTTGGTAGGTCACCTTCAGTGAAAGTTGGTAGGTCACCTTCAGTGAAAGTTGGGCATTGTTATCTTTTTTCTACCTTCAGTGAACGTTGGTAGTTCATCGTCAGTGAACGGCGGTGCTATGATATATTTTCTCTCTACCTTCAGTGAAAGTTGGTAGGTCACCTTCAGTGAAAGTTGGTGATTGTTATCTTTTTGCTACCTTCAGTGAATGTTGGCAGTTCATCGTCAGTGAACGACGGTGCTATGATATATTTTCTATCTACCTTCAGTGAAAGATGGTAGGTCACTTTCAGTGAAAGTTGGTGATTGTTATCTTTTTGCTACCTTTAGTGAACGTTGGTAGTTCATCGTCAGTGAACGGTGATGCTATGACATATTTTCTCTCTACCTTCAGTGAAAGTTGGTAGGTCACCTTCAGTGAAAGTTGGTGATTGTTATCTTTTTGCTACCTTCAGGGAACGTTGGTAGTTCATCGTCAGTGAACTACGGTGCTATGATATATTTTATCTCTACCTTCAGTGAAACTTGGTAGGTCACCTTTAGTGAAAGTTGGTGATTGTTATCTTTCTGCTACCTTCAGTGAACGTTGGTAGTTCATTGTTAGTGAATGGCGGTGCTATGATATATTTTCTCTCTACCTTCAGTGAAAGTTCGTAGGTCACCTTCAGTGAAAGTTGGTGATTGTTATCTTTTTGCTACCTTCAGTGAACGTTGGTAGTTCATCGTCAGAGAACGGTGGTGCTATGATATATTTTCTCTCTACCTTCAGTGAAAGTTGGTAGGTCACCTTCAGTGAAAGTTGGTGATTGTTATCTTTTTTCTACCTTCATTGAACGTTGGTAGTTCATCGTCAGTGAACGGCGGTGCTATGATATATTTTCTCTCTACCTTCAGTGAAAGTTGGTAGGTCACCTTCAGTGAAAGTTGGTGATTGTTATCTTTTTCCTACCTTCAGTGAATGTTGGTAGTTCATCGTCAGTGAACGAAGATGCTATGATATTCCTTTTTCTTCTACCTTCAGTGAATGTTGGTAGCTCATCGTCAGTAAATGTCGGTGTTGTTATTTCTTTTCTCTCTACCTTCAGTGAACATTGGTAGTTTTGCCTTCAGTAGAAGTTTGTGTATCCTTTGACTTTTTACCATCCTTTAAGACAGGTCTTTTGATCCACATGTGATTTATTTTCCTGTTTGGGTTTCTCTTTTGTTTCGGTATTTTCTTTGCTACATCCCCAGTGGTGTTTTGCATCGCCTTGTTTCGTTCATATGCATTCATGCTCATAAGCACTGAATGGCATCTTAGGGCCAAAAATAAGGTTTGTTTTATATTTAAGTATCTTCGATCGTGTCGACACAAAAATTTTCAACCTTCATATCTCCGGATAGAAGAAACTTAAATAAGGGCAGTTGTTGTACCCAAATTGTTGCCCCTAAGATCCCTTCATCATACCATGTTGATTCCATCACAACAAGATCACATTAGAATTCTTGGTTCCCCTCCCTATATTTAGCTTTTCTCTTTGAGGAATCATCAAGCACCTTGACTTGTGTTCTTTTATGATCATGCATATTTTTTGTCTTGATTTCTTCTTTTAATTAATAAAATGCAATGTTGGTTTGTCTTGCTTGTTACTCATGTAGGTAACGGCAATGAGATTCAGCAAGTTGCTCCATGGGTTCATGAGTTTATTTCCATGCCCTAGTCAATAAAGCTTGAGAATTTCAAACCTCACCATTGGATTTGTTTTGGAGGAAATGGCATGGCAAGGTTATTTTGGTTCACCACATTTCAAGATTATCAAATTTGGTTCAAAAGTACAAGGGATTGATGGAAGAAGTTGTCATGGTTGGACAAGATCTTGTTCCCATTGATCACAAGTTCATATTTATATCAAATCTCAAGATATGTAAGTGGTTGTGGTTGCTATGAGTTCTAGTTATCATCCTCAACAACTTATATTTACAAAGCATTTGTGTTGGTACAATAAGTTTGTTCAAAATTGTCAAAGTTCCTCAAGGCATTTTTCTTTATCTAGGAGCTAGGGTTTTGAGCTTCAAAGAAGCATATCTTGCTCATATTTTGGTATTTTGGAGTGATTCCAAAGGCATCCTTCTCTTCAAAGGGTTATCAACAAATCACTTCAAAAGTTCCAAGGAGTTTTCATGTGGAAGAAACATTATGATGAAGAAAGATTACAAGTCCTCTAGATGAACCCCCATTTTCCCATGTGTGACTTCAAATGATCATAACTTGGTCAATTATTATCACCTTGATCCCACTCCTTTTCCATAACACTCTTAATGGTGTGAATTTATTCCTTATTTTATGTGAAAATTGATTAAATGGATGGAAGATTACCTAAGGATACAAAATATTATAGGTCATTTCATGATTTTTTCCAACTTCAATAATCCATAACTCTCTCAATTTTTGGAGATTTTGAATGGTTCAAGCTTCAAAATGTCATTCAAGAGATCTATTTCATGCCATCTTTTTTTGGTCAAGAGAAAATTCCAAGAGGAAGTCCATGTTTGGATGCAAACGATTATAGGTCATTTTTGAAGAAAAACTTGAAATATTTCTAATTATGGAAAGTCAACTTCTTTTTTCCCAACTTTGACTCAATGCAACTTTCAGCTCAAGCATCCATTTGATTCCATTCTTTTCCATTGCAAAGCTTGTAACCTCATCTTTCTAAAGCATCAAGAATTATGCCCTAATACCCCTTGAGCTGAGAATGCCATTGGATTAAACTTGGTAACTTGGAGCTAAAGTTTCTCCATAAGTCAGAATTTGAAATCTTTGTTTTGGCTTCTAATCACAAGTTTTCCACGCGGTTTTTCCTCTAAACATGTTTAGTGAAGTTCCAAAATTGATTAGCACAACAAAATGCGCGTTTTGGATGAGTTTTGATCAAATTGGAAGTCACACTTTTCTTATTTGCAACTTCAAATGACTTCCCTCCAAACTTCATTGTTTCACACGCTTGGACATTCAATTTGATTCCCTATAAATAGAGGGTCATCCCCCATTCATTTCCTTAAGCTTGGATAGCCAGAATCACCCTTCCAAACTTGTTCTATAACTCAAAATTCTGCTACTTCAAAATCTGCTTTCAAGCCTTTTCAATCCAATTTTTCCATCAATTCACTTTCCTTGATCTTCCCTGAAGTTAACCATATAATTACATTCAAGAATCGTGCCTTAGATTGCTCCATAGAAGTCCAGTTTCAGAGCTCTGCAACTTAACTTAAATAGGTAGATTCCTTCATCAATTCTTCAAAACTTTGATATCATTGTGACGCTCTCATTACCCTGGTTCTTGTCGCAACACTTACATTCATCTAGAAACTTGTTTTGACCACGAAATTTCAAATCCCTTTTCAAAACTTTCCTTCCAATTTGCTTGAGCTACAAATTATATAAATTTGTCGCGAATGTGTGGTTGTCTTCGTCTTGAAGAGAAGAAGTGAGTGGCATAGGTCTGAGCTTCTAATTTCACAGTTTGAGAGACTTGCAATTCACATTGGATGGAGGTTGAAGATGACCAACGTGTCATCTTCTAACCAATGATGGCACACCACTTGTTTTTTTTTAAATCTGATTTAATTAATGATTCAATGCATTATCCACTAAAGTCCATAACATGCACAATGTGCCAGGTCAACTTGATTTGTTTACTAATGCGTTTTGACATTGATCAGATGGCCCGTATTTTACTAATTGTTTTTAATTTCAAAAAATCATAGAAAATTCATTTTTTAGTCCAAAAAATCTGAAAAAATTATGAAAAATATTTTTGATTTTTCTCTTTCTGATTTTTATTTTTTCACAATTTTATTTTGTGTTTTGGTGTTTTTTATAAATTTTCACTTTATTTGATTTGTTTTAAATGTTTAAAAATACTTTTATACATTTTTAAATTCTGAAAAAAATATGGAATGATCCAATGATATTGTGACAAATATTGGTGACCTCACTTATTTTGTATTTCTGACTTTGGTATTTTTTTAATCATTTATGGTTTATTTTACTCATTTCTTTTAATTTTAAAAATAGTTTCTTACTTTAAAAAATTACCAAAAAATTTATAAAAATATTTGAGTCCATTTCTTGTTTTTCTATGGTCTTACTTTTTATTTCTTGATTAATTTGAACATAGTTGATATTTTTATCACTTATTTCTATTTTAAATATTTCTAAAACCTTTTTTTTATGTATATATTAAAATGCAATATTATTTTGTGATTATTTTCTGGCTAATCTTGGGTTGAATTTTTGATGATGAACTTTATTAGCATAATTGGATCCATGGTGTTGAGTTTAACTCCACAAAAATGGATGAATGATTTTAATATTAGTTTGATTAAATTTTAATTCAAATGTGATTTGTATATTCTTTCCCACCCTTATTCATCTCATCCTTTTCTTATTGCACTAAGTGTTGTTGGAGCATGATCTCTATATCATGTCTCAAAACAAATGGTGCATAGATTGCTATTGAGCAGCCTCAAAATAGGTGCGACTTCTACATAAGTCCACTTACGATTGCTTAACATAGCACAAAATTTTGTCCCGACTCGAATAAATGATCATTCGTAGCCCAAACATATGTTTGCAAGCCCAAGTATGTTAATTTGATCTCTTTTATCCAATAACCTTGAGATTCATTGTATGGAGGTTTTGGTTCTACCAATCCTCTAATGGATCTTCAACACTTTTGGTCAACGCGGATCACTTAAACACCATTGATCATTAAATGGTACTTTTTGAGGATTCCAAATGGATGATATACTTGACAAAAAGCAAATGCAACTTGTTGTGTAGAGACTTTGGTTCTACCAATCCTCTAATGAGTTCCAAATACAAGTTTCAAGATGGTCATCCAACTAAACACTAATTATTAAATTGCTTTTACTTTGCGCCCTTTTATTTTTTATGCTTTATGTACCATTTAATTAGCATTTACATTTCATGCTATTTTTCATCTTTGCTCACTTGAGCCCGTTTACTTTCTTGTCATTATTATTTTTTTCTCACTTGAGCTTTACTTTTCTTTTTCAAGAGACCTAATAATCAACATGAACCCTAAAAATATTTAATGATACTTGGACTATTTGGTTAATATCCTTGGCATTATAGAGCATTGGACTTCTTGGACTTAGGATTAGAAACCTTGGCCTATGTTGGAGACTTTACAACCTTAATTGATATTTTGTCTGAAGTTCTTGAGGTTTACCTCAAGACATTAGGTTGTTTGTTTGTTTTGTGTGCAGGTTATTGTGATTACATTCTTTGTTTGTAGTCTGGAATTCACCCGTATACAGCCGTTACTCTGCCCAATTTTTGTGAAGACTTAATACACTTGAAGTTTGGTTCTTTCAAGAGGTCTAGTATCTTTCCTTGCTTGGTTTCAATCCAAAGAATGAGAATTCTATCTTGGCTCATAGTGTCAAAGTATTGGATTCTTGTTGGTTAGATGGTTCCTATCCCTAGCTTTTACCTTATGCATTAGGATAGTCTCTTCTTCTCCTCCCATCTTCTTTAATTTCAAAAATCTTCTTCCTCCTTTTGAAAACTCTTCTTGTTTTGAAACTTGAACCAGTTTCATAATAAACATGGACTTAGGTCCATGATTTTCAAAACATTTTCATGATTAAACTTCAATCAACTTAATAATATTTTGACATCATTTTTTTGTGAGAAGACTAAAAGTCAATCAATCTCATTTCAAATCATTTTGCCACTTTGGCTTTCTTATTTTGAAACCTTTCTCAAAAGATTAGACTCTTGTCAATCCTTGTAGTGATGCAAACAACTATACTTCTATAATATGTAGCAAAGAGAGATATTTTCCACTTGGTTGCTGAGTGAGGCATTGTTGATTTTAAAATCCAAGCCATATCCTCCACCTTGAGATGATGCAAATTCTCCTTTCTCATGATTGTGGGTAGTAAGTATGTTTTCCACACGGACAATGACGATGACGTCTTATCTCATAAAATCAACCAACACACTTGTATTTTAATTTTTTTTAAAGAGGAACTACGTGTACCCTGATCCCCTATTACATGAAAAGGTGGTACGTAGGCACTAAAGTTTCGCAACCGCGGTGGGTACAAAAATCATAAAAATATATCTCTTTTCTCACCTCTACCATCCATTTTTACACAACATTTTATAGCCAAAATATACAGATTTTCCAAAGAGGTTCCCACATAGTACCATAGATGTTTAGGGTGCTAATACCTTGCCTTTTCATAACCAACCCCCTTAACTTGAATCTTTCCCCACTCTTTTTTGGGTTACTCGCTCTTTTCTAATTCCTTTGGAAACAATAAAGCGCGATGGCGATTTCTATTTGGATTTGTACAAGTCTAGTTAATCCCATGGCTTAGTCTTAAACATTTCTACCGCTACAGCTTCAAAACATCTCCTAGCGGCCTGAATGTCCACGTGCAGGGTGGGGACAAGGTCGCCGGCGGTGTACTATTTCATTTTAAGGTGCATCGTGGAGGGAACTGCTATTAGTTCGACCAAGGTGTGCCTCCCAAAGATGAATTGATATAATGATGGACAGTCTATCATGAGGAATTGGGTCTTGATGGATCTGGACATCACTCATGCCCTGAAAGTAACGATCAATTTGACATATTCCCAAGGTTTGGTGACAGAATCATTGAATCCTTGGAGACCAGAGCCCACGTACGAGGTCAGATGGGTCTCATTCAACTGCAGAGTGTTGAATAGTTGGGTGTATATATGTCCACTGAGCTTCCTTGGTCGACCAAGATGCATTTGACGTTGAAGTTTTCCATGCGCACTCGTACGAGCAAGGGGATGCTAAAGTTGGGAGCTCTTCCTCGCAGCTCTTCCCAATAGAACGTGAGGGGGTGAGAGTCTCCTCTAAACTTTTCGAGGATGGTTCTCATGTTATAGTTGGCTTCTATCAGCTGCTCGAAACTCCTATTTATAGAGCCCACTGTGCACTTGTTGAATCCCGGCCAGAGATGACCATTGCTGCTAGGAAGGATTCTCAGGGACTATGTGACGAGAAGTATATGGGGACTTCTTCCATGTCGAGAAAGTAGAAATCCTCTAGCCTCGTGATGCTCATAGTGATTAGCATGAGAGCTTTTTCGGGGGAGGGATTATCTTCTCTATTTTCTTTGATTCAGGAATGTCTTCCCGGGGAGTATCTTTCTTTTTATACTATTTGAGATGCCCATCACGGATGAGGATTTAGATGGCATCTTTAAGGTGGATCCAGTCTTCGGTCGTATGCCCATGACTTTTGCGGAATATACAGTACTTGCTTTTATCGTCCCTGGTTTGGATGATGTTTGACGGGGAAAGTGGATCCCGACTTACTTTAATTATGTCTTGGTGCAGTCAGTAAGGATATGCTCGTGTGAAGCGTTGAGAGAGGTGTAGTCATAAAAATGACTAGCTGGTCCCTTATAGTCTCTAGAATCCCATGACTTGTGTTCCCTTCATTTTTCTCCTTCTCAATAGGATGTCGAGGGTTCATCATTCTTTGGGACTTTCACATTATCCCTATTCCGCGAGTCCTTTGCGTTATTGGCAGCCTCCTTTTCTTCGTACTGGATGTACGCCTGTGCTTTGAGGAGGAGAGCATACAGGGTGGTCGATGATTCTATGCCAACCGTCTTGGCGAAGTTGCTGTGGGGACGAAACCCATGTTCGAGGAGATATTTATTCATGTCGTCAATCATAGAGACTTGTACGACTTCCTGGTTAAAACATTCAATATATGGATATCGATAAGACATCGTAAAGTTCTTGGAAAATTGTCTTCCCAGGTTCTTCCATGATGTGATGGATTCATAGGGAAGGATCTTGTACCACGCCATGGCCCCTTTCCTGAGAGTTGTAGGAAAGAGTCGAAATTTGATCACTCTGCAAACTCCTCTGTAGTCGAGCAGTATGTTGATGTTTTCGATGTGCTCGTCAGGGTCGGTTGTTCTGTCATAGGTTCCTAAGTGGGGAGGTTTCTCTAGACCGACAGGGAGTGTGGTCTTCATGATTTCTCTTGATAACGGACTGTAGGGCTCGTCATCATTGTTTCTCTCAGGAGATGGTGATGGGAAGTGCTAATCCCTCCCTCGTCAGTGAGAGGTTCTCCTTCTCGGCTTAGGTGACAACGAGTGGTCGCGATCAAGCCGATTATTCTTTGTCTTCTTGGAGACCGGGGAGCGCCAATCTTTGCGGGGAGGTGTGCGACCTCGTTTCTTGATGAAAGAAACCTCTTGTTTCTCCCGCGCGGGGAGACAACTACACCCCGGTGGAGATGGACTACAGGAGTCGTAATAACGATGTCTCAGAGGAGGAGACTTTGACTGCTTCTTCTCCCAGGCTCTAATCCTTTTGCTTTACTGCAGGATAAAGGCATTAGTCTGATTGAGGGCAGCGAGCAGTGCTGCCATAGTCGGGTCAGCATTTGGTGGGATAGAAACTGGCTAGAGGATCTCTAGAAGCTCCTCATTGGGGTTCTTGGACTTCTGATTTTCCCAAAGTTGGAGTTTGTCGTGTTTAGTATCGATCGAGTCTGGGGATGTTTCCCGACCATCTCTGATATCAGGGATATCCTCTAAATGAGGAAGTTCTTGGCCTCCGTCTGTCTTGTGGACAGGGGAGAGTACAATCTTTCAAGAAAGATGGTGGTCATCGTGGTCGATTGTGATAAAAGTAGTGAAAGTATCTTTGATCTTCGTATTTGAGGAAAAAGAATACGGGGAAGATAAATTCCCACAGAAGGCGCCACTGATCTTGCCGGTTTATCAGAACTTGAAAGTGGGCCTGAATGATGACGTCTACTAGGCTGGAAATTTGAGGAGAGGATGGGGATGTACCTGCAAGGAACTCTGATGCTAAAGTTAGTAGGAGCACAAAGAGATACAAGAAAAAGATTAGGGTTTTTAGTGTCAATATTAGATACTTGGCCCTCACAAGTGTGGGGGTTTATATAATTCCCCCGACACGTAGCCGTTAGTTCCTTTTTTTGGGCCTAGATATTAGGTTCCATGAAAATAGGTAACAGTCAGAACTTGGTCAAAATAGACAGTCGTGCCCATAACTAGCTCTTTCTCTGAGCAAGGATGAGATGACGGGCATACGCGTTGTCAGTGATAGTCTTGTTGTCTGCTCAACGCATAGTGAGTAGATCGGGGATGGAACTGCCGTTGTGGGCAGGCATAAGGCTCGAGGAAAGTTGGTATCGCTGCGCTTGGGGAGCGATCGATCAGGAAATGCCCGACAAATGACCAAAGCAGATGGGCCTGAGTTATTGGGCTGCATTGGAAGCAGAAGTGGATTGGGTCAATTCTAATTATTGGACCAGTCAAGAATAATATCATAAATACACATTATAATTTAATAATTAAAAATTTGCATACACATAATTAATATTAAATAAAAAAAACAAAGCAACATTCAATGTGATACCGACTTTAAGAAGGAGAGAGAATTGTTTTTTAATATCAAAGAAGTTACTTAGAGCATTCACAAAGAGTTTTTCTTACTTATTATTTATCTGATTTGAGTAAAAATAATTAAGGTTAACTACTTAAGATGGGGTAACTTTAAAAAAATGATTTTGTTTAAAGAGTTAATTTTAGTATGTATTATTTGTGTGTAAAATGTTTTATATTGACAACTAGGGGTGGCAAACGGACATGCATGTCTCGTTTAAGGCCTTCCTGCAAAAGCCTGCAAAAAAACAGGGCGAAGCGGGGAGGTCATAGTTGAGAATGAGAGTTTAAAATTTTGGCCAATCACGCAAAAAAGTGAGTGCAAGGCGGGAAAAGCCCGCAGACACTACATATTTTAAGCCTAAAAATACAAAATTTTATGCTAATGATCATGCACGTAAAAGTCCGCGAAGAAAACGTGGTGGAGCGGGACGATCACATTAGAGGGTGAAAGCCTAAATTCTTGGCCTACCCCACACTAAAGTGCGGCCAAGACGGGCATGCCCAATGGTCCGGGCCCATTTTTCCACCCCTATTGACGACATATCACAATCATTTATACACAGGATTTTAGAAATAATTACTCTTTCAGTCTCACAATAAGTGTCATCTTTTCTTTTTTTATTTGTGTCAAATTATTTGTCTTTTCAAAATATCAATGTGATATTTATTATTTATTTCTCTTAAATTACCTTTATTTATTATATTTTAATTCATATAACTACTTCACTATCTATTATTAATAAATTTATTTTAGTAAATGAGACTCATTTTATCATTAAAATAACATAATTAATCATTATCTTAAAAAATATAAAAAATATTTAAAAAAATATCTATCGTGAGACGAATGAAATATTAATGAAATAAATATATACAGTGTTTATTTAGATTGACATGAACATAATTGATTTTGATAAAATTGAATATGGAAGAATTAAATTTAACAGAATTAAATTTAACAGAATTGAATTTAATATAATCGAATTATATTTGGATATATATTTCAGTATAAAAATCGCTTTTAACCTTAGAAGCACAAATTTTAAATTCTATTAGAATGAGTTTTAAAGATATAAAAATCAATTCTACTACTAAAGAATCAAACACCTACAAATCAAACACCTACATTTCAGTCTCAAATCAATTCTACGTTGCTTAGTCTAAGAATGTACATGAATTAAATCTTTATTTGAATGTAATTATATAAAGAATTGAAATTGAATTCAATATTTTGAACTCCTAGAGATATCACAAGTTTAATTCCTTCGAACAAACTCCAAAGCTCAGCCATAAAAATACTGCAATCACCAAAAAAAATTGCACAACTTCCCAACCATCTGCCATTGTCATCTCTAATCAACCCCACAACCATCTAACTTGTTATATTTATATGCTCCGTCGACATTCAACTTTGTACAATTTCTTTTGGGAGGAGACCACACAATCCATTTAGTGACCTTATCCGACCCCATGACAAGGTTATTCATCTTAGCAGCTTCTTTGTAATCCTTAGTTTTCTGATATGTAATTTGCCAGCGCACACGGTCGATTAAACTCTTTGTCATGCTCATCTTTGTTACGGAAATTCCATAAAAACATATCACCTCATAGCCCAGAAGAAATTCGAGTCAACATAGGCCCTCGACTTTGCACTAATGTTAGCAGTAAACCTACTATTTAGATCTAATTGATAGATATGACATGTTATCTCCACGAGAACAATATAGTTCAAATATGCATGGCTTTTGGACAGTTACAGAACACATGCAAGGTATCTTCACAAACACGACCAAACAATCTACAAGTTGCAATCCCTTATCCCTTTCGACTTTTGCTTAAATTGGTTAATAACTTATCATGTTTCAGAAGCCACAAGAAACTTCGAACACGTTGGACACATTAAGCTTGCAAGTATTCATCCAATCTGGGTCAATTTTATTAGTGTGTGAGACACTTTTAGTGAGGAGAGAAAGAGAGAATAATAAAGGAAATAAGGATTTGTATTATTAAATTGTATAAATAACGATACACACTATGACTATTTATATACAATCCTAATTGAGTTCGGGATAGCATAACTTGGATTATATTTAAATATTAAATATAATCAAATCTAATCTAATTTAATATTTCAACACAATCCCATAATCCAAGTTGCCGAACATCCTCAAAAATAGTCAATATGAACTATTCCTAATTTCTTTCTCAAATTCAGGAATTTGTCGATCTTCAATCCTTTGTTGAAAATGTCGGCCAATTGTGCTTCACTTGAGCAATGCCTAACTTCAAGTTCACCTTGATTTACTTTTTCTCTCAAGAAGTGAAACCTTGCTTCAATATGTTTACTTCTTCCATGCAGAACTGGATTCTTCGCCAGATTTATGGCTGACTTGTTATCGATTTGTAATACTAGAGGTTTCTTCACTTCGACAATCATTTCTTCAAGTACAGATCTGATCCAAATTGCTTGACATGCAGCATAGGATTCTTCTATATATTCAACTTCACACGATGGCAATGCCACCACAAGTTGCTTCTTCGAACACCATGAGATTGGGGAACCAAATACTTGAAAGAAATATCCAGTTGTGCTTCTTCGGTCTTCCTTATCTCCACACCAATCAGCATCTGAAAAACAATTAACTATTTCTTCAGAATTTCGTCGAAATAGTATTCCATAATTTATTGAACCCTTAAAATATCTCAGGATTCTTCTTGCAGCCTTCATATATGACACTCTTGGATCAACCATATATCTGCTTACTAATCTGACTGCGAAACCTATATCAGGTCGACTGCTGCACACATACCTCATAGATCCCACAATTTGCTTAAACAAAGTTGCATCGACTTTGTCTTCCTCTCTATTCTTCTCCAACTTCACATTTGGTTCGACAAGTGAGGATGCAGGATTTGAATCATCCATTCTGAATCTCTTGAGTATCTCTTTGACATACTTTCTTTGATGTAGCACCATACCTTGCTTCGACATTTGAAATTCCATGCCTAGAAAATAAGACAATTTTCCTAGATCTGAGATTTCAAATTCCTTCATCATCAGCTCTTTGAACTTTGACAAGTTCTCCAAATTATTTCCATTTACTAGCAATTCATCAACATACAAGCAGATGATTGTTATATCTTGTGCTACAACCTGAACATAGACACCATACTCTGATTTGCATTTGACAAGTCCCAATTTGACTAAGTATGAGTCGATCTTCTTGTTCCATACCCTAGGTGTCTGCTTGAGGACATAGAGAGCTTTGTGAAATCTATATACTTTACTCACTTCCTTCTGAATCACAAACCCATGAGGTTGTGTGACATAAACTTCTTCGTCTAAAGGATCATTCAGAAATGCTAATTTCACATCTAGATTGAATCTCGGCCAGCCTTGGTTGCATGCCAAGGCTACCACTAGTTGAACAGACTCTAATCTTGCTAATGGAGCAAATACTTCAGAGTAGTCGAGTCCTTCTCTTTGAAGAAAACCTCGAGCTACTAATCTTGCTTTATGTCTTGCTATTGACCCATCTGCATTGTGTTTCAACTTGAACACCCATTTTACTTCAATAGATTTTGTATGCGCTGGAAATTCGACTAACTCCCATGTGTTATTTCTTTCGATTGCCTGTAACTCTTCGACCATAGCTAACTTCCACTTGTTAATCTTCAAAGCTTCTCTATAGTTCATTTATTCAGCACCTGCAAGTAAAGCAAAATGAACTAATTCTCCGTCTGGTGTGATTTCATCATCACCCACCACTTCATAATCAGGAAGTCTTGTTGGAAGAACTCTATTTCTTTGAGGTCTTTGGCTTGTTTCAGCCACAACCTCTTCGACTTCGACTGTGTCGGGAGTGTCAACAACTACTTCTTCTTCGACTTCGACCGGATTCTCAATAATTCCTTCGACCTCTACTTCATCAGTTTCTTCGTCGAAATCAAAGTTCATTAATGGCTTGTTAATTGAATTGCTAGAATTCCAATCCCAGGAAGAATTTTCATTAATCGCAATATCTCGACTCAACACATTCTACTCATTAACTGGATTAAATAGTTTGTATACACCAGTTTTATGATATCCTACCAGAATCATAGGTTCACTCTTGTCATCAAGCTTCCTTCTCCTTACATCAGGAACATGCTTGTAACACATAGAGCCAAATACCTTCAAATGACTAACTAATGATAGTTTTCCACCCCACACTTCTTCAAGAACCTTGTTCTTTAATATCTTAGTAGGACACCTATTCAAAATATAAACTACAGTCAAAACAACTTCTTCCCATAAAGACGTTGGAAAATTCTTTTTCTTCAGCATGCATCTCGCCATATCTAATATGGTTATGTTTCTTCTTTCAGCAATTCCATTATGTTAAGGTGTATAAGGAGCAATTACCTCATGATCAACACCATGTTCTGCACAGAAATCTTCAAACATCTTGGATGTGTATTCTCCATCTCCATCTGTTCGCAGAACTTTTATCTTCTTCTCACTCGGGTTTTCGACAAGTATCTTGAATCTCTTAAAGATTTTGAATACTTTGTTCTTTCGTTTGATCACATAGATCCACAACTTTCGACTAAACTCATCGATAAACGAAACAAAATATCTGTTTCCACCAATTGTATGTTCTTAGAATGGACCACATACATCTGAATGCACCACTTCGAGAATGCAGGATGATCTCATTGACATAGTCGAAACAATAGAATTTCTAGATTGCTTTCCCACTAAACAACCTTCACACAGTTTTTCAGACATCTCAATGCTTGGAATACCAGTAACCATATCTTGAGTAATCAGTTGATTAAGTGATCGAAAATTCAAATGTCCAAACCTCAAATGCCATAACCAACTATCCTTGTGGTCGACAATAGTTTTCAAATATTGAACTTCTGTCGAACTGATCATAGTCTTAAATGTCCTATTCTTTGACAATGGAGATTTTAAGACCAAATTGTTCTTGGTGTCGAACAATTTCAAAACTCCATCTTTCATGACAATTGAGAAACCTTTTTCGACTAGTTATCCAACACTTAGCAAGTTGCATTTCATTCCAGGTACATAGAGCACGTCTTTGATCATAGCTTTCCCTCCATTACTCATTTGAAAGACTATGTTTCTTGTACCTTCTGCTTGCAACGAACTATTATCAGCAAGTTTTACCTTGCTCTTATTCGACTCGTCAAAATATGCCAACCACTCCTTTTGACCAGTCATGTGGTTCGAGCAGTCTGAGTCGAGAAACCAGATCTTGGATTCGACATGGTTATCTGCAATTTCAGCCATAACCATCATATCACCTTCAAAATCATCTGAATCTTGGCGTGCAAGGTTTGCTCCTTCGTCCTTGCCTGTCGATCCCTTGTCTTTTTTGTACCGACAATTCTTGGTCAAGTGTCCCCGCTTTTCACAGTTATAACACTGCATACCTTTCTTATCTTATTTGTCCTTTCGATAGTTTCCTCCCCCCCTTTTCAAGACTTCAGAAGATCTATCTTCGAACTTATTCTTATATGGGTTCGACCAGGACTTCTTGCCATGAGTCTCGTCGAACATTCCTTTGAATTTGTTGGAACCACCATCCTTTTCCCGAGACTGGGCTTGCAGTTCCTGTATCGAGTCCTGAACTCCTTTCCTTTCGATAATCTTCATCTCATGCGCCTCCAACGAACCAACCAAATATTCCACTTTAATGGTTTCAAAATTGGTGGATTCTTGAATAGCTACGATAACATGATCAAAGTGAGAGGTCAACATTCTCATTAACTTCTCAACTATCATCTTATCAGTAATGGTTTCACCACAACCTTTCCTGAGATGGACGAGTTTATGAACCTTTGACACATATTTTGCAACTTTTTCATCTTCTTCCATCGACAACAACTCATATTGTCGACGCAAGGTTTGTAATTTGACTACCTTGACTTTCTCACCTCCTTCATAATACTTCACAATAATGTCCCATGCCTCCTTCACCGTTTCAGCATGAGAGATTCTGTAGAAATTAGCAGCATCAACAACCATTTGAATGCAATAAGCAGCCTTGTAATCTTTCTTCTTGACTTTGTTGTGGGATTTTTTCTGTTCTTCGATGTATTTGCAGCCAACGCAGGAACACCGTCGGTAACCACTTCTAGGGTTTTATGGAAGCCAAACAAGGATTGCATCTGTTTTTTTCCATCGGATCCAATTTTTGCAGTCAAGCATTGGAAGAGAATTTGGGGTGCCTTTATCATTAACCATCTTCGCAGCAGTTGATTCACTTGCCCTAGAAACACGACCTATGACGTGAAATTCTTGAAAAATTGATCAAGAACAATAACCGGAAGCTCTGGATACCAATTTGTTAGTGTGTGAGGCACTTTTAGTGAGGAGATAAAGAGAGAATAATAAAGGAAATAAGGATTTGTATTATTAAATTGTACAAATAATAATACATAATATGACTATTTATATACAACCCTAATTAGGTTTGGGCTAACGTAACTTGGATTACATTTAAATATTAAATCTAATCTAATTTAATATTTCAACAAATTTCTTTATCAAGAACACCATTTGACAAAGCTTTATACATATACTTAACAGAAAAAATCACCTAAGCCAGACCCTACAATAATAAACTTGTCCTTATCATATTCCTCGTGTGGCGGGATAATTGCTTGGAGTTTATGTAACAGACATGGCGGCATCCATTTTTGCAGCTCACTCCAATTCCAATTACCATTACCATCCAACAAGTCCTTCACCTTAACACCATGCATATAATCAGGGATGGATATCTCATATTCGTAAATACACGCATCGGGAATCAATCAATTATCCTTGAGAACATGTATATAATTACCATCACTAATACTTCACAATCCAGTCTCTAATATCTAATTCATAGTCTTGCAGATGTCCCTCTATAAGCTGGAATCTATGCTTCTGCTACTAGACGGCTCATGAATATTTATATCACTATACAAACCTTTCATAACAAGGCATCTCCGATCACTTGACTTGTTCATTATTTTACAGCTCAACTTCATCAAGCACGCTTTATTTATAACATCAAGCTTTCTTAGGCCTGGCTTTCCCAAAAACCTAGGATTCTGAAGCATGCCCCAGTTCACCACATGCATCTTTTTCTTGTCATCAGTATCTCCCCAGATAAATTTTCACTGTAGCTGATGGATCTCTTTAATACAAGCTTTAGGCAACAAATTCGCCATCATGGGATATATGGGAATTGCTTCGATAACACTTTTTTCCAAAGTTACTATTCCTGCAAAAGACAAAACATTAGTTTTCTAGCTCGCAAGCCTCGTCAGACTTGATCCAAGAGGTACTGGTAATCAACACGCTTAAGGGTCCTTCCACTTAGAGGAACCCCAAGATATTTCTCAAAATGGTTTGTCTATCTAAAACTAGAAATCAGAAACAGCTTCACCCTCATGCTTCTCGTTACATTATTAGAGAACATCATACTCGTCTTCTTAATATTGACCTCTTGACCATACATATAACAATTTTTTGAAAGGTTTGCATGATAAACCATATTTGATTCTCCGTAGTTTCTCCAAATAAAAGTAAATCATTCGTGAACCATAATATGGGAAATACTAGGCCCATACTTCCCCCATTTTAGTAGCCTTCCACTTATTGTTCATCACCTCTTGCTCAATAAGATGAGATAATTTATCATTGCATAACACAAAGAGGTACGGTAATATAGGGTCACCTTGGCAGATACCTCGCGAGGTATGAAAAACTCATTTCTAGCCCCGTTCCACATGGAATTCTTCATGACACTGCTCACAAAATGAATTATAATATCCAACATATTAATTGGAATCTTTGCTTCCCATAAGACTTGTGCAATGAAATCGCAAGTAAGCTTATCATAAGCTTTAGATAGATCAATTTTAATGGCAAAGAAGCCTTTTTACCTTTCTTTTTATGCATTATGTTCATGGCATGCTTCACAATAATAATTTTTTCATGAATCGATCTACCTGAAAAAAACCCAGTTTGATAGGGAGACACTAAATCTACCATGCAAACCTTCAGTTTCTTAACTATCACCTTATTAACAACTTTGTAGACTGTGTTGCACATCGAGATAAGGAGAAACTGAGAAACCATTTGAGGATGATTAACTTTGAGAATCAAACAAATGTTAGCTTTGTTGACCTCCACAATTCTCACGGTGTTACTCCACACCTTCTTCACAAAGTCACACACATTCTTTCCAACAACGTTCTATAATTTCTGGTAAAAATCAGCTGAAAAGTAATCTGGTCCAGGCGTCTTCCACAATTTCCTCAAAAACAAAACTTGTTTCATTTCCTCGTCTTTTATAGTAGCATTGAGCTTCTGAATATCTGAATCATGCAAACTAGAAAAAGAGACACTAATTTGCTCTGGAGTATTCCAGCTATAGTTCAGCTTAAACAAATTCCAGTAGAAATTGTTAATCAAGTCTTTAAACTTGTCTTTATCCTCAATCCATTGGCCACTCTCATCTTTGAGCATAAAATAAAATTGTATACACATTTTAATACATGTGAAAGTGACATTATAAGATTAAAAAGTTGAGAGAGTAAAAAAATAAAATTGGTGAATAATGGAGGTGGAATGATTGATGTGAAGATGATGTTAAGTTCACTTCGAATATGAAGTGTCACATAATTTGGTAATTTTGACTCTACCATAGGTGCGAGCGTGCGTTGGGGAAAAATACAATCAAAAGCGACTACACATGAGATTGAGATTATAATAGTACGTATGAAAGAAACAACCATTATAAAATGCACAATGATTGTTTGACAATTCAAGATACATGGACAATAAAACCTAAATTTATTATATTTAAATTTAAATATGGTCACTAGTGTCTTATTATATTATAAAATTATTTATTATTTATTGTTAAATATTAGTATATGTTCCCATCGTGATCCCAAGCAAGGAATTATTTTATTTTACCTTTACGAGTAATCAAGCGAGGAGTGTGTACATGAAACAATGAGAAAAACGTATGGATCATGTCATTAGTAAAAACAATGAGAAAAACGTATGGATCATGTCAGTTGTAATTGGTTTTAAATTAAAATTGTCACCTTTAATTTTTATTTTTTAAAGAAGAAAATATAAAGGAATAATTTTTAAAAAAATTCAGAGATTCTAGGTCCGACTCGGTTCGAGACGAGGAAAATGTGTTAGTCACCCTTTATTTACTTTGTTCGCAAGAATATTAGGTTTAGAAGCGCAATGTTTAGTAAATAGAGTTTTAAGGTTTTATTAGGGGAAAGGGTTTTAATTTTAGTTATGCGGAAGGATTTTAATTTTAGTTAGGAGGACTCGCCGCGATTTTGATCGTATGCCTACGTATCCTCTTAGGAGGAATCATAGTCACATTTCGTAGTTCGCGGTGTTTGTGTTTTTTATGGGTGGAAAAAATATGTCAATTTCTCCTTGAATCAGGTCCGGATTTATAAATTGTGGAATCGTGGACGTAGCTCGCAATCGATAAAAGATATTAACACAACCATTCTTGTAAATAAATATAAATTTGATTATATTAGTAAAAAAATTGATTTGAGGTTAGTTAGTTGTATTAAGACGTAGAGCGAGGGAGTCTGATATAATCTTCTCATCATGTGGCCAGATATTGGTCACGTGTCGCTCGCAGACGTGGTAATTTGGTGAATTACGCGAGTTTTAATATTTTGATATAAAATATTAAATTAATTTATATTGTGAAAAATATTTTTAAGTGCATGATTAAAAGAACAATTTAATGCAATAATAAAAATATATTTTTTACTTATGAGTTGAAAATAATTAATTCGAATTACAATAAATAATAAATATACTATTAAAATCTAAGTATAAAATATAAAAATAGTAATTGTAATAATATAATAAAAAGAAAAATAAATTAAAAATGTGGGGGTGTAAATATAATTGAAGTAGTAAAAATGGGGGTATTAATAGAAGGGGCCTGAATTCAGATATTGAATTCAGGCCCAAAAGACAAGGGGTGCATAATTGCACTAAGAATTAAAATTCGGGGATAGAAGTAGTAGAGGCCCAAGTCTAGATTTTGGAATGGACCCTTTAGACAAAGGCAAGTGCATTTTTGGCATGGTTAGCAAAAAAATAAAAAAAGGGGTTGGACTAGAAACGAGCCAGAAGTTGAGTGAGATGGGGGGTACCTGCAAGGAACTCTGATGCTAAAATGATTGACGGAATGAGCAGGCAAAAAAGCGTATGTATGGGTAAGAAATGAATACCTGACCCTCTTGGAACAGAGGGTATTTATAGCTCCCAACACTGGGCTAAGGTCCCCTCATTGGGCCGACCAGAACTGGCCCAATAAAGGAACTGCCAGGTTCTACGTGTGTAGTGGGGGCCCGCACGTAGTCCCCTTCCTGGTGATGCTCTGCGAGAAATGAGGAGGGACGAAGACGCGGTCTTTCTGGAGTTTAGATGGGTTGGTAACGGTCAGAATCTTCCCTACGAGGAGGGTGCTCGAGCTGGGCTCGAGCTGGAGTTTCCGTGGTCGGGGACACCATGTGTCGCGGGCAACGGCGGGCACGGCTGCAGTCTGTGGTCGGGCGCACTGGCGGAAATCTGCGGGTGCACGTTCCTCGAGGAGCTGCTTGGATTTGGCCTTTGTTCTTGCCTTTGGGCCAGGGCAGGCCCAGTCCAGAACAGGAGCCCCCCAAGTCATGGCTCTTGGAGCAGGAGTTATGACTTGACTTCAGCTCGCCTTTGCCACGGGGTCTAATGCCCGGCCCAGGATATTGCTTCCTCGTGATTGCTCGAGAATTTTCTCATGAGTTGTGTTCGTGGCTTAATCTTCGTTGGTGCGTGCTCGGGGGATTCCTCGCGGGCTGTGTTTGTTGGGTACACGAGACAACCCTTGGGAACCGTGACGCCACCCTAGCAACAGTAGGGCCATCATTGCCTAGGGGAGTAGACGTCGAGGAGGGGAAGTTCGTGGTTCCCCGGGGTGACATTTCATATTCCACGTCATCCCTATAAATAGGATCCTTGGATCCCATAATTTGTTTTTCCTCTTCGCGCCTCTCCTTCTTCCTCTGCCTTTGCCGCCGCTGTTCTTCTACAATTTCGCAAGATTATCGCACCTTCCTCCGTCGATTCCCTTTACCGCTGCCGTACATTCTTCTTTACTTCCAAGTAAGAGTTTATCCCTCCTATTTTTCTTCGTTGTAGGTAGTTTTTACCGTTATTTGGATGTTAGAAACCCATATCTGGGATTAGTGCCCGGTACATTCATGTTTGTGCCCAGTAAACTCATAGCTTTAGGTATGTGACTCGTGATGCTTCCCGGGACCTTCATGGTTTTGGGCGCATAATCTATGATACTGCCCGGTAAACCCATAGTTCTAGGTTTAGGATTCATGATATTGCTCGTCACATTCATAGTTTAGGTCGGCGCACCCATGAGTTGGCAGGGATGTTGACCCATTAGGAAGTATGTAGGACAACTCGTCGTGGCACCTTAGCGTCAGGGAGGCAAAACCAGGATCTTGTTCGAGTCCTCAATGTTTTATCGCGTGTGGAGTGTGTCTTGGCTTGTCGTGCACTACTTCCCGTCAGTTATGGCGAGCATATGGATTTACTCTCGAATTTCACCGGTTTCCTGTGCTTTGTAGGTAAATGGCTGACGAACCGGAGTCTTCGGGGCGTAATGAGGTCGAGGACCAGAGTGCCAAGGAGAATGTAACTCTAGTTGATATCATCAATGATCCTTCGTTGGATTGGGTGGGCACCGAGCCCCGAGGGATTGCCTCGGCATATAGTCGGCGTAGTCGGCGCACATACACTGTCGTCGAACACGGCGGTAGTCAGTCGGGCTTCCAAAAGAATTTTGTTGTGACAAGGCCGTCCCTCGATGCACGAATCTGCTCGGAGTTCTCTGAGTATGGTTTTCCAATGTATGAAATCGCGTTCAAGGATCTCGGCCTTAAGCTCCCTTTTAGTGATTTCCAAGCGGGGGTATTCTGCCATCTGGACTTGGCCCCCTCGAAGCTTCATCCCAATTCGATCGCCTTTCTTCGGACGTTCGAAATGACATGCCGCTTCTTGAGGATCGGGGCGACCATTCCTCTTTTCTTTAAAGTTTTTCACTTGCAGCGCCAGTCTCGAGGAGACAGGCATAGCTGGGTTTCCCTGAAACAGTCGAAGAGGTTGTTCAGGATGTACATGGATTCAGTCTGGGGTTTTAAGGACAAATGGTACGTCCTGCAGCCGGTCACCCATACTGCTTTAGATTCTATGTATGAAGAGGAAACCGCAGTGGCCGACGAGAACGGGGAGCCTCTTATGGACGCTGAGGGTCACCCGGTGGTGGGGCGTGTATCCAAGTTCCCGTTGCATTGGTGCTCGCGCCATTACGAGCATGGTACCGGGAACTACCATACGCCCATGGGAGGAATGAGTGCCGAGGATGAGGAAGCCTATGGTACCCTTTGCAAGTATGTCGACAGCTTCTTCCCTACTCGGTGGGTCACGAGGGAGGGGGAAGACATTCTCGACGAGGAAGGTTACCCGACATTCGAGGCCCGTCCTATTGATACCAAGGCGCTTGTCGAGTGCCAATCCTACGGGAAGGCCGTAGATCTTCTAGGTTGCTTTTTGTCTTATAGTTTTGTTCCCGTTTCTTTGTTTGTTACTTGCTCGTAACTAACCCGAGTTTTCTTTTTTGCAGGCAATATGGCTGAATGAAGGGAGAGGCTTTTAAAACTGTCCCAGGACAAGAGAGTAAATAGAAGGTTTATGCGAGCTCCACAGGCCACGAGGATGGGCCCGCTGACCAGTTCAGGCGATGCTTCTAGCGGGTCCCCGGGCTCCCATGACGTCGAGCAGCCCACTGAGTTGATAACGAGAAAGAGAAGTCGGGCAGAGAACTAGTCGGAAGTTGGTGGCGAGTCTGTCGCAGTGAGAGCCTTTGGTTTGCCCCCTTGTTTTAAAGAGGAAGGTTTCTTCGAGGGGTTTCCCTTGACAGTGAGTGCCGAGGAGGCTGAGACCATCAGGAGGCTCAACAAAGAAAGTCGGAGAAAACACATGGCCGCCAGTATGGTCGGGATGGTTAAGTTGGTCGAGATGGTCGTTGTCCTCGCTGAGGAGGGGTCGGACTCCTCTGACTGCGTCAGGGAACTGGAGCTGGAGAAAGCTGCCGTCGCTGTCGGCTCTCGTAAGTTGAAGGCTGCTCTGGAGCGATCTGAGGAGATGTTCCGTGAACAAGTCGAGCTGCTGGCCGTGGAGAAGGAAAACTCGGGGAAGGTTGCTGAGGAGAGGTACTGTTTTCGACTGGACCGGGAATGCTTGGAGGCCGACAACGAGCGTCTGTCTAAGGAAGTCAAGGAGCTGAAGGCTGCCATGCTTCCTGCTGAAGATGAGTCGGAGGACACAACCCCCTTACGGAGCCGTTCGAATCTGGTCGCGCGCATCCATCTCCTCGAAGCAGACTGTGTAGGTGCCTTGGTGGACGGTTTTGAGGCCGCGGTTAGCCAGCTCTCCTTATTGAATTCGGGCATGAATACCGTGGGAGTGGGTTTCATGTCTCAGATCATTGACGGCCAGGTCGTGCCTCCCCTTGAGTCTCCTGCTGTGGATGCTGGTAGTCCCGGGGAAGTCTAGTCGTGGAATTTCTGGTCGGGCCTGCGCGCCCATTTATTGGTATTTGTTTTGGGGTCTGCGTGTCGGTGCATATTTTTGGGGCCTGCGTGCCCGTACAAATTTCTTTCGGCCGTCGTGCTATAGCCTGTAATTTCTGAACATCGTCGGCCTTCTTGGTCAGTTTATTTTTATTCGTTTTTCGTATGAGCCTTTAGATGGATTTTGTTTTTAAAACTTGCTCGTGTCTAAGTTTTTATATTGTGATGAAATTTGACTAAGTTATGTCCTCGAGTCACGCTTGTGCTCGGTTGTTACTTTGTGGCGAAATTTGCCTAAGTTACGTCCTCGAGTCACGCTTGTGCTCGGCTGTTACTTTATGACAAAATTTGCCTAAGTTATGTCCTCGAGTCACGCTTGTGCTCGGCTGTTACTTTGTGGCAAAATTTGCCTAAGTTATGTCCTCGAGTGGAGATTCTTTCGACCCATTTGGTGATCTGACACACTTCGAAATGCGTCGGCCGTGCGGAGTAAAGCCTGCTTGCTCGGGCATATGACCCAGGTCAGGGTCGTTTTCCCGTGGCGTGAACTGCCCATCGCGAGCTGGGTGTTCTGCCATGTGGGTACTTTGACAGTGGGGCTCGATTGAGGTGTCCCTGTCGGGCACCGTCGTTCATCCTCGTTTGGCTGAACGACGTTATGTCGTTTGGGCATAGATTGGGTCCGTACCTTGGCCTATCTACGTGGTCGAGACATTTCTCTCCGTTGACTGGATGTGGATGTTCGACGACGAGAGTCCTTAGTGTTAAGGGTTTTTTAACTATAGTACTGCTTTAGTTTAGCAGCGTTCCAGGGTCGTGGCAATGGTTCTCCGTCTAGCTGCTCGAGGTAGTATGCCCCGGTACCTGTGGCGTCGTGGACGCGGTAAGGCCCTTCCCAGTTTGCGGTCAATTTCCCTTCGCAAGAGTCATTCTGGTTTCTTCGTAGTACCAGGCTGCCGATCTTGAAGTCGCGTTTGATAACCTTGTCGTTGTGACGCAGGGCCACTCGTTGTTTTAGAGTGGCCTCGCATAGAGCTGCCCCCGAACGAATTTCCTCGACCAAGTCGAGTTCGAGGGGCGTTTCTATCCGCCTGGATGGTTCCTTGATTTCTACTGGAATGACGGCTTCGGTGCCGTATGTTAGTCAAAAGGGGGTTTCGCCCGTCGTTGAATGGGGCGTGGTGCGATACGCCCACAAAACACTATGCAGCTCTTCGACCCAGCCTCTTTTAGCTTCACCGAGCCGGCATTTGAGTCCTCGGAGGATGACTCTGTTGGCGGCCTCGGCTTGCCCGTTGGTTTGAGGGTGTTCGACCGAGGTAAAGTGTTGTTTGGTTCCTAGTTTGGTGACGAAGTTTTGGAATCAGTGGTCAGCGAATTGGGTGTCGTTGTCGGTGACAAGTGCTCTCGGGATTCCGAATCTGGCGAGGATGTTTCTTTTATAGAAACGAAGGATGTTGTGCGAGGTGATCTTCGCGAGAGCCTCGGCCTCAATCCATTTTGTGAAGTAATCCACGGCTACGATAAGGAACTTGTTTTGGTAAGTCCCTTGCACGAATGGTCTGAGGATGTCCATCTCCCACCACGCGAACGACCACGGGGATGGCAGTGTGCTCAGCTCGTGAGGGGGAGCCAGATGCATGTCGCCGTGCTTTTGGCACTTGTCACACTTCTTAACGTGTTCCTTGGCGTCCTGCTGCATCATCGGCCAATAGTACCCCGCTCGCAGGGCTTTCCTCGCCAGGGACTTACCACCCATGTGATGGGCGTTAATCCCTTCGTGTATCTCCCGTAATACCTCGGGGACTGTGGATTCGTCGATGCATTTCAGGAGGGGAATGGAGAATCTCCTGCGGTATAGTTTATGCTTGAGCACCACGTAGGAGCATGCTCTTCGTTTCGTGGTGGTCGCTTCTGTCTGGTCCGAAGGGAGTTCGCCTTTTGTCATAAAATTGTACACCGGGGTCATCCAGCACGAGGCGTCTCCGATGGCGTGCACCTCGACTGGGGTCGAGGATCTCTCGATGCTCAGGCGTGACAGGGATTCTTGTATGACGGATTTGTTTCCGCCCTTCTTCCTCGTGCTTGCGAGTTTGGACAATATGTCTGCCCTTGTGTTTTACTCACGCGAAACATGGGATATTTCTGCTCGGTCGAACTTTGTCATGTGTTTTTTGACTAAGTTTAAGTATTCGACGAGGCTGTCGTTTTTAGCTTGGTAACTCCCTTGGACTGGGGAAGCAGCGAGTTGTGAGTCCGTGAAGATTTGTATCTCGCGGGCTCCCAGGTCCTCGGCTAGCCTTAGTCCTGCGAGCAGGGCCTCGTACTCTTCTTGGTTGTTCGACGTCGAGAAGGAGAGGGTTAGCGAGTGTTTGATCACTATGCCATCCTCATTTTCCAAGAGTATCCCCGCGCCGCTTTCAGATGAGTTGGAGGCTCCGTCGACGAAGATGGTCCATTTATGCTCTTTCCCTGCGGGCGGGTCGTGAGCGGTCATTTCCGCGACAAAGTCGGCCAGAGCTTGTGCTTTCAGAGCTTTCCTGCTCTCGTATTGAATGTCGAATTCGGAGAGCTCTAAGGACTATTTCAACATTCGGCCCGCCATGTCAGGTCGACCTAAGAGTTGTTTTACTGGTTGGTCGGTTCGTACGACGACCGTGTGGGCCAGAAAATAGTGTCTGAGTCTCCTCACTGCGTTGACGAGGTCTAGAGCTACTTTTTCTATTTGTTGGTACCTGCTCTCGGGTCCTTGTAGGGCTTTGCTCGTGAAGTAAACGGGTTTCTGCCCGTCGGTGGTCTCGCGGATGAGAGCCGCGCTGATGGCTTCGTTCGAGATGGCCAAGTATAGGAATAATGGCTCCCCAACGAATGGTCGAGATAGCACGGGTGGTTGGGATAAACTTTGTTTTAGATGGCGCAATGCCCGTTCGCATTCCTCGGTCCATTTGAAGGCTGCTTCTTTGCGAAGGAGTCTGAAGAAGGGGAGGGCGTGCTGAGCGGATCTTGCGACGAAGCGGGACAATGACGTGAGCATACCGTTCATGACTTGTATTTATCTCTTCGACGTCGGTGTCGGGAGGTCGGAGAATGCTCGACATTTGTCGGGATTGGCTTCAATTCCTCGTTCTGTTAGGTAGAACCCGAGGAATTTCCCCGCCTTGACTCCGAACGTGCATTTTTCGGGGTTGAATCTCATCTTGCTTTGTCTTTCTTGGGCGAAGACTGCCTTGAGGTGTGCTGCATGATCGGTGTCTGCTCAGGATTTAATGATCATGTCGTCCATGTAGACCTCGAGCATGTCTTTGATCTGCTTGTGGAACACCCTGTTCATCATACGTTGGTAAGTTTCCCCTGTGTTCTTTAGTCCAAAGGGCATTACGTTGTAGTAATAATTTCCCGAGCTGGTCATAAAGGCAGTGCAATGTTTGTCGCCCATGGCCATTGGGATTTGGTTATAGCCTGAATAGACATCCATGAACGACAATGTCTTGTAGTCGGCCGAGTTGTCGACCAACATATCTATGTTTGGTAAAGGGAAAGCATCCTTCGGGCATGCCCGGTTGAGATCGGTATAGTCAACACACATCCGCCATTTTCCATTATTCTTTTTAACTAGTACAACATTTGACAGCCAGGTTGAATACCGGGCTTGAGAAATAAAATTCGCCTCTAGGAGGTCTTTTACAACTTTTTCAGCAGCCTTCGTTTTCTCCGGAGACTGCCTATGCCTACGTTGTACTACAGCCTTAGCGGCAGGATCTATGGCGAGACGGTGACAGGCAACCTCAGGGTCGATTCCGGGCATCTCCGCGGTGCTCCAGGCGAACAGGTCAGCATTCTCGCGCAAGCAGGCTTTGATTTGCTTCCTTGCCAGGTCGATGCCAATCTTCACTCCTTTGCTTGGGTCTGCGCCGAGGGGGACTAGCTCGAAGTCCCCGTCCGGGATTGGTCGGAGGTGGATTTGCTTTCCGTTGGGAGGTTCGTCCTGATCGAAACGAGCATCCAGAGCTATGGAGTCGACCTTTGGGGGAGCTCTCTGGTCTTCCTCTTTGGCATGCTCTAATTTGTCGAGCTCTTGTCGTGTCGTCGTCGGTCTCTTGGCAGGCCTTGTCCCGGTGTCGACAGTGTCGCGTCCTTTAGAAGCGGCGTTGAAACACCTTCGAGCAGCGGCTAGGTCCCCCTGGATGGTAGCTACCCGTGCCCTCTTGGTGTAGAACTTCATCTTAAAGTGGACGGTGGAGGGTACCGCGGTTAGTTCTGCCAGTGTTGGTCTTCCCAAGATGTAGTTGTAGAGGGATGGGTAGTCGATAACGAGGAACCGTACTTTAACCTAGCTCGTCGCCGTGTCCTCACCGAAGGTAACCATGAGCTCGACATATCCCCAAGGCTTGGAAGTTGAGCCGTTGAATCCATGTAAGTCCGAACCTTTATATGGCGAGAGGTGTGAGTCGTCTAGTTGCAGAGTCCGGAATAACTGACTGTACATCACATCGACGGAACTTCCTTTGTCGACGAGGATGCGGTGTACATCAAAGTTAGCCATTCCTGCTCTTATCATCAGGGGAATGACTGCGTTAGGGGCTCCTCCGGGGAGCTCTTCTAGGTAAAAGGTGATAGGCTCCAACCTACCTTTTACCCTCTCAAAGGTCACTGTTTGCGGAGGTGCCGAGTCGACCACTTCATCCAGCTTTCTCTTGGCCGAATTGATAGTTAGGTCGTTAAACCCTCCACCATTGATGACCATGGAAGAGGGAAAGTATTCCCACCTGCTGTGTGTTGTGAGCGGCTCTTGCAAGTGTTCGGGAACGTAGAAGTCCTCGGGTCTGGTGATGGAGAAGGCGGTCTGGACGGGGACCGACTTGTCAGATGGTTGGGTGTCTTCCTCCGGTTCTCTTGTCTCCCAGACGTCACGACGAGGAGCATCGTTTCGTCGGTATTGGGCGAGCCTCCCTCCCTTGATGAGGGTTTTGATGGCGTCCTTGAGGTGGATGCAGTCTTCAGTCAGATGACCATGGCTCCTATGGTACTGACAGTACTTGCTCTTATCTACTCCGGGCTTGACAGGAGCAGATCGGGGGCGTTTGACGCCGCCGTCTTTAAAGTCCATGCTGGCGCACTCCGCCAAAATGTGCTCGCGGGAAGCTGTGAGCGGAGTGTATTCGGTAAAACGCCCTGAGGGTCCTCTTTTCTCTCGGACTTCTCGGGGTCTATCCTCTTTTCTTTTCTCCCCGGCTCGTCGAGGGGGGGCGGCTTCCTGGCGCGGGTTGTTGCTGGATCCGCGAGTTCTGGGGTCCCGGGCTCTGTTGGCCACCTCCCTTTCCTCGTAGTCCATATATGCCCGGGCTTTTTCGAGGAGGGCATCGAATTTTCGGGGCGGTTTGATGCCCACTGCCTTTCTGAATTCTGTGCCGGGGAGGAGCCCCCTCTCCAGCAAGTACCTTTTCATGTGGTCCGCACATGGGACCTGTATGGCTTTGCGATTGAAGTGATTAATAAATTCTCTCAAGGTCTCATCCTGTCTCTGGATGATAGCCTCGAGTGCTGCCTCAGTCTTTGGGTGTCGCTGAGACGCAGTGAACGAACTTATGAATTGGTTCTTCAGGTTTCGCCACGAGGTGATTGATCCCGGAGCGAGGCCTTTATACCAATCCATTGCTGCCTTTCTGAGGGTCGTGGGGAACAACCAACATTTGATGGGACCCCCGACGTTGTGATAGTGCAGCATAGCCTCGAACCCGTCTATATGGTCGATTGGGTCCGCGACTCCATCGTATTCCTTCAGATGTGGAGGTTTCTCCATTCCCGGAGGGATGGGCGCCTCCATGATGGCTTGTGACAGGGGACCGCGAGGGTCGTCCTCGTCACTTTGCTCCGGGGACAGGGATGGGGACCTGAAATATTATCGTGCCCGATGGTCCGGGTCGTGCTGGGCATCTCTCGAGGGTGGTGCTCGTTGATCAATTCTTCCATGCCTGTCTCCGGAGTGTCTTCTTTCTTGCAGTATGGGGGTGTGGCCGCGCCCCCCGACCTCAATGACTGGTTGCCTCTCTAGAGGGGGTCGTCTCCCCGAGGGTCGGGGCGACGGGCTTCGGGAGGCATCTCTGTAGTGTCTCTGTGGGGGAGATGGGAGATGTACCTCTGTTACTCGAGGCGGTGGAGTCTGAGGCCTCCTGTGTCTCCTCGCGGGTCTTCGATCGTCTTCTAGTGCCCTCAATCTTTCCCCCTGGGAGAAGATGAGGTAATTCGTCTGATTGATCACCACGAATAGTGCGCGGGTTGTGGCATCTGCCCCAGCGGGGACAAAGACTTCCTGAAATTGGGCAGCTCGATGACTTGTGGGGGTTGCGTTGTCTTCTTCGAGCGGCGGAGGGACTGGAGAAGATGAGGCAGTAACTCCGTCGCGGTGGACTGAGGGCCCGGGGTTGGTGCCTCCGGGGAGTGTGTTATGACCGGGGTTACTGGTGTTGTCGGGGAGTCCATTTTTATCTGCGAGGTCGTTGTTGGTGTCGACGACACGAATGTTTTGGTCATCCCGAACTTGGTCAGCCATGACGGTAGGAGGTGATTTTGAGCTTTGGTCTTTGAGGTTTTGCAAGAAGGGGAAGCTAGATTCCCACAGACGGCGCCACTGATCTTACCTGATCATACTTGGACCATCACGACTGGCTCCGAGCACAAGTTGAGTGAGATAGGGGGGTACCTGCAAGGCACTCCGATGCTAAAATGAGTGACGGAATGAGCAGGCAAAAAAGCGTATGTATGGGTAAGAGATGAATACCTGACCCTCTTGGAACAGAGGGTATTTATAGCCCCCAGCGCTGGGCCAAGGTCCCCTCATTGGGCCGACCAGAACTGGCCCAATAAAGGAACTGCCAGGTTCTACGTGTGTAGTGGGGCCCCGCACGTGGTCCCCTTCCTGGTGATGCTCTGCGAGAAATGAGGAGGGACGAAGACGCGGTCTTTCCGGAGTTTAGATGAGTTGGTAACGGTCAGAATCTGCCCTACGAGGAGGGTGCTCGAGCTGGGCTCGAGCTGGAGTTTCCGTGGTCGGGGACACCATGTGTCGCGGGCAACGGCGGGAACGGCTGTAGTCTGTGGTCGGGCGCGCTGGAAGAAATCCGCGGGTGCGTGTTCCTCGAGGATCTGCTTGGATTGGGCCTTTGTTCTTGCCTTTGGGCCAGGGCGGGCCCAGTCCAGAACAGGTTTAAATTTTAGTTAGGCGGAAGGATTTTAATTTTAGTTAGGAGGACTCGCCACGATTTTGATCGTATGCCTACGTATCCTCTTAGGAGGAATCAGAGTCACATTTCGTAGTTCACGGTGTTTGTGTTTTTTATGGGTGGAAAAAATATCTCAATTTCTCCTTGAATCAGGTCCGGGTTTTTAAATTGTGGAATCGTGGACGTAGCTCGCAATCGATAAAAGATATTAACACAACCCTTCTTGTAAATAAATATAAATTTGATTATATTAGTAAAAAAATTGATTTGAGGTTAGTTAGTTGTATTAAGACGTATAGTGAGGGAGTCTGATATAGTCTCCTCATCATGTGGCCAGAAATTGGTCACGTGTCGCTCGCAGACGTGGTAATTTGGTGAATTACGCGAGTTTTAATATTTTGATATAAAATATTAAATTAATTCATATTGTGAAAAATATTTTTAAGTGCATGATTAAATGAACAATTTAATGCAATAATAAAAATATATTTTTTACTTATGAGTTGAAAATAATTAATTCGAATTACAATAAATAATAAATATACTATTAAAATCTAAGTATAAAATATAAAAATAATAATTGTAATAATATAATAAAAATAAAAATAAATTAAAAATGTGGGGGTGTAAATATAATTGAAGTAGTAAAAATGGGGGTATTAATAGAAGGGGCCTGAATTCAGATATTGAATTCAGGCCCAAAAGACAAGGGGGTGCATAATTGCACTAAGAAGTAAAATCCGGGGTAGAAGTAGTAGAGGCCCAAGTCCAGATTTTGGAATGGACCCTTTAGACAAAGGCAAGTGCATTTTTGGCATGGCTAGCAAAAAAATAAGAAAAGGGGTTGGACTAGAAACGAGCCAGTCATAGAGTGTTGAGAGCTTGGTTAGGTTATATATGGAGCGGCACATGGTAATGCCATGGACATGCACATTAGGGGTGTTGGATTGATATCAGAGGGTCATGATGGAGGACGCATGGTAATAATAGTGGACTAATATGCACTGGATTACAAGGAATTATATAATTTTATTTTACATCAAAATTGTTTTATTTGCTTGTTCTTACTTCTTATCTTCCTTTCCTTTCTCTCTCAATCCGCATCAACTCTCTCTTCCCACCAAAACCCTAGATCCATTATTCGGTGGCGCAAAACTCTTCTCCCTCTCCACATCCCTCTTTTCTTCTTCTCTCTAAACATACTGAAAACCTGAACTTACCTAGTGGCGGCGCTAGATGGACGTCTGCAGTGGTTGCAGAAGTGGTATGGTGTCGTTCGGAGATCTGGACTGCGGTGATCAGAGGTTAAGGTATTGTTGAGTTGTGGCCACTGTTGGGTTGTCCACGTATCAGACAAGTGACGGACGGAGGGCCAACAGTGTCGAAATCGCGTCGTAGGGATCTGGGTTCGTGAGGAAGGCGGTTGACTCCAACAAATTCCTTTATTCATCTTTGTAATCTTTCTTTCTCCGCCTGTATAACGATTTTTTTCGTTAACTGTCCTCTCCTCCCTCCTCAGTTTTATAATGTTTTTAGATTAAGTATAGTTAGGAAAAAGAATAATGAGATGTTATTGAGGTGATTGTAAATTAATTCAAATTTGATTCAATTTGAAATTGTTTATGTTTTAGGCTGATTTCGTTTCTGTTATAATTTGTACAAGTTAATATTAAATTTGTTTCTGTATGGTATTATTTCATTCTATATTAAATCGTTCTGTAAAAAGAGGAAGGTAAAGATCATTGTTTGATGGAAACAGGAATGTTAGTCTGCGCATTTTTTGTTATCAGAACCAAAACATTTTTATCTAAATAGGCTTGTGATGTGTTTCGGATTTGGGCTGGAGTGGTTCGGCTGACTTGAACTGGATCATGCATTTTTTTGTTGTAATTCAGACTTGGGCCTGTAATGACCTTTTTTGGGTTGTGCGTGTTTTTCAAATTGACAAAAATAAAAATGATTTCAATAATAATAATATTACTAATAATATAATAATATTAATAATAATCAAATATAATAATAATAATGTCAATAATGATAATAATAAAAACAATTCTTCAAAGAAAAACAAAAACCTGAAACAGGCCCATCTGTTTTGGGCCTGGCAGATTAGTTTGATCCCAATCAATCTTTTCTTCAAAAATTAAAACAAACACCTTAATAAAAAATTATAAACAATGTAAGATTAAGATTGCGCCTAAGAGGGGGGGTGAATTAGGTGATGGTCGATTTTTGACTTATTTTATACTTTCTGGTTTTGATTTAGTGTTATGAAAACTGTAAAGTGCAGAAAGTAAAGAGACACGGAGAATTATCCTGGTTCCTTCCACAACCCGGAAGTACGTCCAGTCCCCTTGCAAACACGCAAGAGATTTTACTATATTGTTAGAACTTTTACAAGACTCTTCCTAGTCTTATCCACTAAAGAACCTAACAAATAACCAAGAACACCCTCTTGGATTTCCAATAAGTCTAATGAGAACAATCCTCTCAAAAGATACCTCTTGTTTCCAACAATGGACAACAAGGAACAAAAGTAATCTAATACTTAATTCCAACAATCCTGGAAATAAGTTACACTTTGTATGTTTTTATGAAGTATGATTTCTTGAAAGATGTTGATCACATAGAGTGACTTCTTTGAAGTTTCTTCTTTCTTCTCTTGTAAGCAATTCAAACTGTAACACAATGGTTAGATAATGCTCAAAGATTTCTGTTCTTTATATGTGTGAAAGTGCAGAAAATCTTTGTTCTTAAAAGTTAAGAAATATGAAGTTTGAATGTTTTACAAAGTTCAGATTTTATTGCAAGAGAAGAGTTGTTTATGATTTGAAATATTTTGCAGTATATAGTAATCAAGATACCTTTCCAAAAGGACACTTTTCTGTTTGAAAAACTTGACAAGATGCAATGTTTGATCATGCAACTTTTGGAGAAAAGGTATGAAGGATATCTTGAAACCATTTCAGATTTTTCAAAATTTTCAATGTGCAAATCGATTAACATAACATGCAAATCGATTGCACGTGTTTGTAACGTTCAGAATTTCAAAAAGTTTGAAGTGTAAATCGATTAGCATGTTGTGTCAATCGATTTACATGTGTTAAAAAATCAGTTTGTTCTGTGATCAATCGATTTACACAACATGTCAATCGATTGCTGGCAGGAGCAAACAGTTTTTGAAAAAGCATGTGTAAATCGATTTACACAAGATGTTAATCGATTTACAGCAGAGAAAAACTTAAAAATTGTTTTTGAAATATACTTGAAGTGATGTGGCAAGTGTGTATATCATTTTTGAGCATTTCTAATCAATGTAGTTTAATTGAGAATTGATATACTTGATTGCTTGCCAAGTTCCTTGAAGCTTTGAGTGAATGATGCTTTAAGATGATTTCCACTTCTTTTCCTTCTTTCCATAATGCTTGTTTGTCTTTCATCACACTAGCTTGTTTGTCTTTCATCAAAACTAAAGTTGAGTTGAGGCTTGAGATTACATTCTCCCCCTTTTTGATGATGACAAACCATTTTCCTTTATGTGTTGATCAGAATTTGAGCAAAAGGTGTTTTCTCCCCCTGAGAAGATTTCTCCCCCTATGGAGAAAAAGATTTGAAAATTTGCTCTGTAAAGACAATGAAAACAAACAACCATAAAGTGCTATTACATCCTTCTCCCCCTTTGACATTATCAAAAAGAAGGGAAAGATGCAACAAGAAAGTATACCAGAAAGAAATGTATAGGAACATGAATGAAAAACACAAAAAATGCTTCAGATTCTGTGGTAAATCGATTTACCCCTTGGTTAAATCGATTTACACAGAACATTTTTCATAAAAAGTAATTTTCGTTCAGTGGTAAATCGATTGACATATGGTGTAAATCGATTTACACAGAAGATTTTATTAAAAGAAATGATTTGCTTCAGTGGTAAATCGATTGACATATGGTGTAAATCGATTTACACAGAAGATTTTATTAAAAGAAATGATTTGCTTCAGAGGTAAATCGATTGACATATGGTGTAAATCGATTTACTTAAAGAGAAAATTTAAAAAATCATTATTTTTAACATTTGAAACAATGTCTAACCACATATATATGTACATTAAGGTATAGTCAAGGATTGAGTGCACCTTAAATATCTTGTTCATCGAGGATTCCAAGTTCACGACGAATTTTGAAAAATGCATCCTTTGCAAGTGGTTTTGTGAAGATGTCCGCGAGTTGATTTTGAGTGTCCACAAATGTGATCTCGACATCTCCTTTGAGTACATGGTCTCGGATAAAATGATGTCTGATGTCAATGTGTTTCGTCCGGGAATGCATAACTGGATTTTTCGTAATATTGATCGCGCTTGTGTTATCACATCGAAGAGGAATGCATCCAAGGTTTACTCCATAGTCAAGTAATTGTTGTTTTAGCCAAAGAATTTGTGCGCATCCACTTCCAGCCGCAATGTATTCTGCTTCGGCAGTGCTGAGAGCTACGCTTGCTTGCTTTTTGCATGACCATGAAACCAAGGCACTTCCAAGAATGTGACATGTTCCACTTGTACTTTTGCGATCAGTTTTGCAACCTGCATAGTCAGCATCAGAATAACCAACTAGATTGCACATACTACCTTTTGGATACCATAATCCGACGTTGGTTGTTCCTTTGAGATATTTTATTATGCGCTTGACTGCTGCAAGGTGAGACTCTTTAGGATTGGCTTGATATCTTGCACATAGGCAAACGCTGAACATAATGTCAGGTCTACTTGCTGTTAAATAAAGGAGTGAGCCAATCATTCCACGATACTTAGTTATGTCAATAGAATTTCCTGATTCATCTGGGTCAAGATAGGTGCCGGATCCCATAGGAATTGCACTTTCTTTGCTACTTTCCATCTCAAACTTCTTTATAAGGTCTTTGCAATATTTTGATTGGTTTACGAAGATACCATGTTTGAGTTGCTTAATTTGAAGACCAAGAAAGAAATTCAATCTTCCCATCATAGACATCTCAAACTCTCCTTGCATCATAGACGAAAATTCCTTGCACATATTTTGGTTAGTTGAACCGAAAACAATATCATCTACATAGATTTGTACAAGTAAGGTATGATGATTAACATTTTTTATGAAGAGAGTGGTATCAACTTTACCCTTTACAAACCCTTTTTCACATAGGAATGCGCTTAGTCTGTCATACCAAGCCCTTGGTGCTTGCTTCAGCCCATAGAGAGCTTTCTTCAGTTTGAAGACATGATTAGGATGTTTGAAGTCTTCAAATCCGGGAGGTTGCTTTACATAGACTTCTTCATTTATGAATCCGTTGAGAAATGCGCTTTTTACATCCATTTGAAAAAGTTCAAAGTCCAATGAGCATGCATATGCAAGTAATAGTCTTATTGCTTCCAAACGTGCTACCGGAGCAAAAGTTTCTTCAAAATCAATTCCTTCCTCTTGGTTGTATCCTTGAGCAACTAGTCTTGCCTTGTTTCGAGTGATTATTCCATTTTCATCCATCTTGTTTTTGAAAACCCATTTGGTTCCAATGATACGTTTATTTCCTGGATTAGGAACAAGTTCCCAAACTTCGTTCCGCTCGAATTGGTTTAACTCCTCTTGCATGGCAAGGATCCATTGATCATCTTCTAGTGCTTGAGCCACTTTAGTAGGTTCAACTTGAGATACAAACGCCATATTTAAGCATGCATCCTTAAGATTTAGTCGAGTAGATACTCCTTTGCTAATATCTCCAATTATATTGTCAATTGGATGATCACGATGAGTTCTCCATTCTTGAGGAAGATCATCATCATTTTCATTTTGATGTGAAAGTTCATGTGTTTGTTCCGGATTGACAATTTTGCCATCTCCGCAGGAAATCTCATGAGATAAATCTATAGAATCATCATCATCACAAATAGCAACTTCCTCCTTGGAGGTGTTAGATTCATCAAAAGAAACATGCATTGATTCTTCTATAGTTAAAGTTCTTTTATTATAAATTCTAAAAGCTTTGCTAGAAAGGGAGTAACCAAGAAAGATACCTTCATCCGATTTTTCATCGAACTTACCGAGATTGTCTTTGTCGTTGTTAAGGACAAAACATTTGCACCCGAAAATATGAAAGTGAGAGATATTTGGTTTTCTTCCTTTGTAGATCTCATATGGAGTTTTCTTTAGAATAGGTCTTATGATCACGCGATTGCTTACATAACATGCCGTGCTTACCGCATCCGCCCAAAAATATTTAGGCAAACTTGAGTCACTTAGCATGGTTCTAGCAAGTTCCACCAAAGACCTATTTTTCCTTTCAACTACTCCATTTTGTTGTGGAGTTCTTGGTGCTGAAAAATTGTGGAAGATCCCATTTTCTTCACAAAATTCTTCAAATAGACTGTTTTGGAACTCTCCACCGTGATCACTTCGGATTGATGTTATCTTTGATGACTTCTCATTTTGAACTTGTTTTGCATATCTCTTGAATGCCTTGAATGCTTCATTCTTGTGTACTAAAAACAAAGTCCAAGTGAAACGGGAAAAATCATCTACAATAACTAATGCATAAATGTTACCTCCGAAGCTTCTTGTTCTAGATGGACCAAAAAGATCCATGTGCAACAATTGAAGTGGTCTTGTTGTTGAAACCACATTCTTTGGTTTGAAAGTTGATTTGGTCTGTTTGCCCTTTTGGCATGCACTACATAATTTGTCTTTGATGAACTTCATCTTTGGTAGACCAATAACTAAGTCATGCTTAACCAATTTGTTCAAGTGCTCCATGTGAATGTGAGCAATCCTCTTATGCCATAACCAAGCGTCATTGTTGTTTACCATAAGACATTGTACCTTCATAGACAAATCATCTAGAGTAATCACAAAAATATTGTTAGATCTTATACCTTTGAGTTTTACCTCATTGGTTGCCTCATCCATAATAAGGCATTCTTCTTTGTTGAATTTGATCTTGAACCCTCTATCGCAAAGTTGACTTATGCTAAGAAGGTTGTGCTTTAATCCTTCAACATAGAGAACATCCTCAATTTGAATGGATGGAGGTGTGCCAACTATTCCAACGCCAAGAATCTTTCCTTTGGTGTTGTCTCCATAGGTGACATACCCTTTGGCTTTATGTACTAGATATGAAAATTGGTGTACATCTCCTGTCATATGCTTTGAACATCCACTATCAAGATACCAAACATTTGAAGTGGATTTCAAGCATACCTACAAAAACAAATTATTTCTTGTTAGGTACCCAAGTTGCCTTGGGTCCTTCATAGTTAGTTCCCTTTTTCACCCATGCATAATGTCCACTAGCCATACTGAAATTTCTAATATAGCATGCATTTGGTGTGTGTCCAATAATACCACAGTAAAAACAGTTTGGAACAAATTTGCTCTTGTATCTAGGAATTTGTTTTCTTTTAGATACATTAGCCTTTTTCTTTTGATGATTATGAACAACTTGCTTCTTTTCTACTTTCTTGGGATTGGAACTATTACTAGCCTTTACAAAAACAGTGGGATTGTTACTTGGTTTCTTAGTATTCACATAACCAAGACCTCTTTTATCATTAGGATAACGTTGTTGGCTTAGTAATCCTTCCAATCCTATTTGTCCTTTTTCATATCGTTCAATGACTCTTTTCAATTGAACAATTTGAAAGACATTTGATTCACACTTGGAGCATGCAAAGTTTTCCTTTTCTTTTATAAAATTTTGTTTTTGAAGATCAAAATCTTTAGTCATGGTGTCAATTTTTTCTAGACAACTTAGAAGTTCTTTTTCTTGTTTTGACACCTTTTTGTATAAACTTTTGCATTCTTTCAAGAGTTCATCAATTGCACCTTGAACATCATCATCAAAAAGATTAAATTCATTACTAACCTCTTCTTCATTGTCGGAGTGATGCGATGCCATTAAGGCTAAGTTTGCACATTCGTCGCTTTCCGATTCCGATGAACTGCTCATATCATTATCTTCCCATGCTATGTAGGCTTTCTTTTGTTTTGAGTCCTTTCCTTTGAATCCATTTTTCTTTGGGAGATTTGGACAGTTTGGCTTGATATGTCCTTGCTTTCCACATTCATAACATGAGACATCTTGAGTTGATGTGGAGGCTTCTCTTTTCTTGAAGTGCTTTCTCTTATGTGCATGAGATCCGCCTTTGTCATTTCTGCCAAAAAACTTTCCAAGTCTTTTCACTAGAAGCATGAAATTTTCATCTTCTTCCGGATTGTCTTCTTTTACCACTTCTTTTGAATCAATTTTTAAGGCAATGTTTTTGGACTTCTTTTCTAGATTCTCATGTTTTTCAAGTCTACCGAGTTCCGTTTCGTATTCTTGAAGTTTGCCGAATAATGTAGCGGAAGTCATTGCGGAGAGACTCTTCTTTTCCGAGATTGCCGTTACCTTTGGTTGCCATTCCCTAGTCAATGATCTAAGGATTTTCAAGTTGAGTTCATCATTTGGCAAGGTTTTACCAAGAGCAATTAAGTGATTTGTCAAATGCACAAATCTCTTTTGTAAGTCAAGAATGGATTCTCCGGGCTGCATTCGAAATAGTTCATATTCTTGACTCAAGGTATTTAGCCTTGATCTTTTTACTTCAGCCGTTCCTTCATGAGTTTGAACCAAGGTATCCCAAATTTCCTTTGCTGTTGTGCAGTTTGAGACACGAAAAAATTCGTCCATACTGAGAGCACCTTGAAGAAGGTTTATTGCCTTTTTGTCATAGAGAACTTTCTTTTTATCATCGTCGTCCCATACAGTTTTGGGCTTTGCAGACCCAACGCCATTGATTACCGTTATTGGGATAAATGGACCATTTTCAACAGCATCCCATACTTCCTCTCCTTGTGCTTCTAAATGCGCCTTCATGCGTATTTTCCAAAAGTCAAAATATTCACCACAAAATAGAGGAGGCTTGTTGTTACTACCACCATCTCTGAAAACTGGTTGATGATTTGCGGAAGCCATACTGGATCTCTAGGAGCAGGTTACCTATAACCTGCTCTGATACCAATTGTAAGATTAAGATTGCGCCTAAGAGGGGGGGTGAATTAGGTGATGGTCGATTTTTGACTTATTTTATACTTTCTGGTTTTGATTTAGTGTTATGAAAACTGTAAAGTGCAGAAAGTAAAGAGACACGGAGAATTATCCTGGTTCCTTCCACAACCCGGAAGTACGTCCAGTCCCCTTGCAAACACGCAAGAGATTTTACTATATTGTTAGAACTTTTACAAGACTCTTCCTAGTCTTATCCACTAAAGAACCTAACAAATAACCAAGAACACCCTCTTGGATTTCCAATAAGTCTAATGAGAACAATCCTCTCAAAAGATACCTCTTGTTTCCAACAATGGACAACAAGGAACAAAAGTAATCTAATACTTAATTCCAACAATCCTGGAAATAAGTTACACTTTGTATGTTTTTATGAAGTATGATTTCTTGAAAGATGTTGATCACATAGAGTGACTTCTTTGAAGTTTCTTCTTTCTTCTCTTGTAAGCAATTCAAACTGTAACACAATGGTTAGATAATGCTCAAAGATTTCTGTTCTTTATATGTGTGAAAGTGCAGAAAATCTTTGTTCTTAAAAGTTAAGAAATATGAAGTTTGAATGTTTTACAAAGTTCAGATTTTATTGCAAGAGAAGAGTTGTTTATGATTTGAAATATTTTGCAGTATATAGTAATCAAGATACCTTTCCAAAAGGACACTTTTCTGTTTGAAAAACTTGACAAGATGCAATGTTTGATCATGCAACTTTTGGAGAAAAGGTATGAAGGATATCTTGAAACCATTTCAGATTTTTCAAAATTTTCAATGTGCAAATCGATTAACATAACATGCAAATCGATTGCACGTGTTTGTAACGTTCAGAATTTCAAAAAGTTTGAAGTGTAAATCGATTAGCATGTTGTGTCAATCGATTTACATGTGTTAAAAAATCAGTTTGTTCTGTGATCAATCGATTTACACAACATGTCAATCGATTGCTGGCAGGAGCAAACAGTTTTTGAAAAAGCATGTGTAAATCGATTTACACAAGATGTTAATCGATTTACAGCAGAGAAAAACTTAAAAATTGTTTTTGAAATATACTTGAAGTGATGTGGCAAGTGTGTATATCATTTTTGAGCATTTCTAATCAATGTAGTTTAATTGAGAATTGATATACTTGATTGCTTGCCAAGTTCCTTGAAGCTTTGAGTGAATGATGCTTTAAGATGATTTCCACTTCTTTTCCTTCTTTCCATAATGCTTGTTTGTCTTTCATCACACTAGCTTGTTTGTCTTTCATCAAAACTAAAGTTGAGTTGAGGCTTGAGATTACAAACAAAACATAGTTTCTCAAAAACAGAAATGGGCTAGATATTTTAATTATTGGGCCTTGAGCAATAACATATTACTTTATACACCCTAAAAAATGAAATCTTAATGGGCTTTAAATAAAAACGATTTACTCACACCTCCATGGTTAAAACAATACACCTCTCTTTTTAAACTTGAAACAACCTTTAAAAACCTAATGATCCGTTTTACATCAACACACCCCTTTGACTTTAAACACCCCCGTATGAATAAAACCTATAATATAATCTATTTAAATAGAACTCTAAATAAATGTAGGATAAATTTGGAATATGACAGTAACAACGAGAACATATCTATTATCTAACCATTAACCATTACTATTGAATTGACCAAACTTTCTATTATGCCATTTCCTCAACAAAAAAAATTACACTATCTATTGAACATTTTAGTAACTAAGAAATTAAGGCATCAATTTTTCAGTTTTTTAGACATAATACCCCAACTGTCTTCTTGTCATTGGTCTAAATTAAAATTCAATATTTTCCACCATGTACTATTTTCTCTTTTCTCTCTCTCTTTTCTCACTAAAAGTACTAATAATCTATTTTTTTTCTCACGAACCACTATCAAACCACTATCAAGACAATATATATTTTATGTTAATCAACCATTGTCTTAATTTTAGAGACAAAATTTTATTTTTTAAATATTAATTTTTTTTCTTTCTCTATCTCACAGTTTTTTTCCTTCTTTTGTATGATTATTTAATATAAACAATGGGATACCCGTGCATCCGCACAGCTACTGATGCTTATGCATGTTTTTATTTTCAAAATATAATTAAAATGTTAATAAGAAAAACAAAATTGTTTTACCTAAATAATATATTATTTTTAAAAGAAATATATGTTTTTAAATATAAATAAAATCGTTCAACCAAAATTATTTTACATCAATAATATTTATTTCAATTTTCATTATATTATCTTAAAAAAATTTGTATCTTAAATTAAAAATAATTTCAAAATAAAAATATTAGATACATAACTAATTAAAAAATAAATTATTTTTTTCATGTTTGGATAAATACATTATTTTTACTTTTATTGTCTATAATTGTACAAAAAATATAGTAATCCGTGCGTTTGCACGGATTTTGATATGGTTACACGTGCGTTCATACTATACTGATGTGATACTCGTGTGTTCACACGGTACTAGTGTATTACCCGTGCGTTCACATGATACTTGTGTGTTATCTGTGTGTTCTTATGGTACTGGTGTGATACTCGTGCGTTCACACATTATTTGTTTATACTTGTGCGTTCTCACTGTACTGGTGTGTTACCCGTGTGTTCGCACGGGTTCAGTTGTGGACCGCGGAATTGTCACCGATTTGTCATAGAAATTCAAACAAATTAGAAAATATCAAAATATTATTAAAAAAAAAAAGTGGACTAAAAGATGATTGTATAAGTTTTTAAAAGCAACTATTATTAAGAAAAACTATTAAGCATATAGTTTATAAAAAACAATTGTGAAAAATATAAAAAAAAAGTTTTTTTTTTAAGGTTGATAGAGTTGTAATAATAAAGGATTTATAAAGTTTAATAAATAAGACAAAAAAAATCTAAAATTAGAATTAGTTGAACAATTGAAAATATATCTTAAAAGAATTAAGTTTAATGTTGTATTTATTAAACTTTAGACTATGATTTAAAATTAAAAAAAAAATGAAAAGTAATTAGTACAACAAACATAAGTTTTACTTTTATTTTCTTTAATTGTAAAAAAAATGTAAAAACACGTGCATTCGCACGAATTTTAATATGATTACTCGTGCTTTCAAACGTTACTGATGTGTTACCCGTGCGACTGAAATTCAAAATTGTTTTACATCAATAATATATATTTTAACTTTCCATATATTATCTTAAAAAATATTGTATATTAAATTAAAAATGATTTCAAAATTAAAATTTTTAACAATAAATAATTAAGAAAACACTTTATTTTTCTCGTGTTTGGATTCGTATATGATTTTAAATATATTTACTTTTATTTTCTTTAGTTGTATAAAAAATATATTAATCTGTGCGTTTAAACGCATTTTGGTATGGTTACTCGTGTATTCACACGATACTAGTGTGTTATTCGTGTGTTCGCACGAATATTGCCATACTTATGTGTTACGTGTATTTATTTTTAAAGATATAATAAAAATGAAATGAAAAAAAAAAGATAAAATTGCCAAACTAAATGTGCATAATCCCCTAGGAACGACCCATCAATCATGTCTCTGGCTACAAACCTAGCCCTTATGGCCTTGGTTTTGTTGACCCCCACATTCCACTTCTTCTGTACCTTCTCCTTAATATCCTTAATTTTCGTTATAGGGTTGGTTTTAAGTGAATTGTGCAACCTCTTGCTCAACCATTTGGTCTTCATTAACTTCACATTATATTCTCTACTGCAACTATGACTGTCTACTACCTTTCTTAGTTCCCAAGAATCCTCAGTAGACAATTTAGAACAATAGGATTCCCATTCACATCCGTCCTTACACCTAACCCTAATCCTGGTCTTGTCATTTTTAATGAACTTTAAATTTCATCCAGATTGGACTGCATAAGAGGTAATGGCTTCCTTAAAAGTTTTTGTTGTACTAAAGTAGGTTCCCACTTCCCATTTGTAATTACCCATATCCTTTTGAAGCTTGAAAACTAGATACTTCTTTCTCCTAACTCTACTGCTATCATCACTATTACAGTCACTTCCTAGATCATCACTTTCATTATCACTTCCTTTGCTATCTTCTTTGTTTGCTTCACACTTTTATTTACCTTTTTTGCTTTCCATGTGTTCGTAGTTAATTAGGTTACCATCTTCCTCTTCCAAATCAGTGTCATACTCATCAGAGTCATCATCAAATACTACCTCTATTGCACTATCATAGTTGAAGGTGCTATTATTAGAACTATCATCATCATCAGTCAGTCTAATAATATCATCAACCTCACCATCCCTATGTCCAATATCATCACTTTCAACCTCATCAACCACATCAACCATTGGCACATTATTATCAATTCCTACTACATGAACACCATCTTCCCCAACACCATCCATGCTAACATCATCTTACCTAACATCACCTACTCTAACACCATCTTCCCTTAGATCAGTTTCATTCAACATCTCTTCAAGCGCAACTACTGCCTCTTCAACTATCACATTAAGGGGTACCCCATCTAACACAACTTTAGTATCATCAGCATAATCAGGCTTTGAGAACGTATGAATAAAGACTTCAACACTAAGATGAACCCTATATAGATCAGCAATCTCTAATGCCCCCTTGTTATTAACCAACATATTCATCCCAACAATAGGATCCCTGTAACATATGTTCTCTACATCTGCATAACCTAGATTTTTAATAACACCTATCAATTCAAAATAGCTCCACTTATCAACATCTACTCTCAAATCAGCAATCTCACTTCCTTCGTAAACACTCATGTCCTCAGTAACAAATTGGCCACTATGGTGTATTGTAATGTTGAGATATTCATCCATTTCAGACTGGGTCCTAAATGAACAAGAAGATATTTGATTTCAGAAACATTGATTTCAAAAAACCCTAACTACGAAAATCATAGTTTTGCAGAAACTTACCTACGATGAGCAGTGTTGTGGTCGATTTCACCTTTGCTTCACTTTGATTATAATGTTGTGGTCGGATTGTACCTTCGCTTCTCTCGCAACTTGTTCGCAGATTGGAGCTACCAACAATGGCTGCCCAAGGATTACCTTCTTAGTGTTGGAGATGTAATCTGATCCTTTAACAAATGCAATGCTATAACCATTTCTTTTAAAAATAATTTAATCCACCTTGACAAAAATGTATACACGTGCAATGCCACATATATGCCACATAAGCTCTACAATTGACTTTGACTAACGGTTCAGACGAAAAGGATAAACGTGGTCCTTTTTGAACAATTAAAGGACCACTTTGGAACTTTTTAAAGATAAGGGACCAGAATGGACCCAGAGGTAAAGTTAAGGGACTAAAAAGAGTATTTTTCCAAAAATTTAATGCAAAGAGATTTTAAATGATGATTGTAATGAAAAATATCTTTGATGCTGTGATACGGTGGCAGAACTGACTGTTTAATAATGGTTTGCGTTTTTTGTTTACAAATGTCGCGGTAAGCAAGAGTCGCCACCGAATTTTCTTTTATCCAACAAAGGAAAGGGTGAAAAGAACAGAAAAAGAACTTTTTCGAGATTTTCTGAGTAAGGAGGGTGGATTATGGAAAGGGAAGGTGTTAGCACCCTTTCCATCTGTGGTTTTCCACGTGCTCTTAGGTACTTGCTCATTTTTGAAAACTGTTTGTGTGTTTGTGGTTTTGAAAGTTTTTGTTTGCTTTATGGTAACTCTTGTATCAATCCTCAAGAGTGTGATAAAGTGTTTTTGGAAAGATTTTTTTGAAAGTGTGTAAGTGTGAAAATTTCAAGTTTGAGCAAATACTTAAGAACAATATACCTACTCGAAAAAGGATGTTCTTTTCCTCATATCCTTTACATTGTGTTATCCTACTATTAGTGAGTAGGTAGCCCTATCGTTGGATGTTGAGGGACAATCGAAGGGACGTTTTACAATCACAAAGGAAATTTATGGAGATGCTTTAGCAATTTACTTTTAGGGACTAAATCATTTACCGAAAGACAACTGTAGTATCATTGAGGGACTATGATCTTTTTTGATTTACGTGTCTTTACTAAAGCGTTCCTGCCTCATGACTGTTTTATTTAAAGGCAACCAAAGTGAGAGATACCTTAGAGGTGCGCATATGCAAGTGTGTTGATATTTAGTTATTTATCTTACATTATTAAGTTTTCTAACGTTTTAATTTTCAGTCTTATCATGCACGCCTAGTTACTAACAGTTAATATTTACAGAAATTTAAAGTGCGAAAATTTAAATCCTAGGTTATTACAACGCTTTGGGACAATTACATAAAAAAGTGCAAGAAAATAAAATGCAGAATTTTAAATCTAGACTATTACATCCCATAATCAGTTACATTATTTATATAAAATGCGAGAACAAAAATAACGTGCGCGAAATAAAAATTACGTCTAAAAATCCTAAGAAAAATTCTAAGTAAACAAGAAAAATCTTTTTGGTTTAATTTTTATTTATTTCAAGAAAAATAATTAAACTAAATCTAAATTTAATTTAAGAAAATAAACATTGAATGAAATTAATCTAATTCTAATATTTTTGTATTTTTTATTAAGAAAACATTTGAAACATAAATTAAATCCTAAATTCTAGTTCATCTTAAAATAAGAAAGTAGTTAAAATTTAATTAATTAATTAATTAAAGCATTTCATTATTTTAATTAAAAAAAAGTCTAAGCCAAATTTTTTTGTGAGTTTTTTTTTATTATTTGCTTAATTAAGTAAAGAAGATGAAAGAAATTAAAACATTACAAAAAAAACTAGATGGGCCTGAGATAGTAAAAAAAAGTGGGGCGTCGTTGTTGAATTCACTGGCCCATGAAGGGAGAGGCCTAGATTTTCTTCTGGATCCAATGTGGGTTGGTCTTGATGGCATATGGTGAGCCCGCAGATGAAGTGCGCTAGATCTGACCAGATGGACATTTGATGACACATGTCTGATGGTGTATGATGCACATCTAGCTACGATGAGCACCAGATCTACATGAAACAAGTTAGAAAATAAAAAAATGGAGCTTACTGAGGCGTTTTGTGATGTTTCAGAGCTTGGTAATGATTGCAAAAGCTTCAGGGAGCCTCCAGGAATGTATTTGGATCTTTTGTTTGGACTGAGGAAGGCAGGAACCTAAAATGAGAATTTTACAACTTTGATATTTTTTGCAAAATTTGTAGAGCTTTTCCAGGTTATATATAATGCGTTGAAGCTTGCTAATGTGTCCTTTATATAGAGAGGATGAAGGAGACAAGAGAACAAAGGTAATAACAACCATAAACATGTGTTTTTAAAGCCATGGATGATGTTTTGTAACTTTGCCAAAGACATGGAATCTTGTCCTTTTTGAATTTGAATGAATGTGGACACCTTTGCACAAAATTTTAAGGGCCTAGGCTGTCCAAAACATCAACCCAAAGCTCAAAGTCCATTTCTAATTATTTTATACATTTTATTTTATATTTATTTGAAATAAATTAAAATAAATATGAATAAAGTAGTTAGCAAATGCAAGGCATGAAAAGAATAATTTTAGAGGTCCTCTATTGTTGTACCCCAAAATTTGTCCTCCCATATTCTTCAAAATTTGCCAAATCAATGCTTCAAAGTTCCCCAAGGGTTGCACAGTTCAAGGGCCTCCTAACAGTCAAAATTAGGGTTTTGGTTCTGACAAAGTAAATGAAGTTTCCAAGGGTCCAATCAAGTCCCACATGCCTACAAATATGGTCAAGTATCCTCATACCAAGTTTCAAGACTTACAACACAAAATTGCACAGTCAAAAACCCTAATTGCACTACAGTCAACTGTAGGGGCAAAATGGTCATTTGACAGTCAAAAATCCAAATTTTTGGTCAACATCTCATTTTGAAGTCACAAACATCATTTGATCAATTCTTGATCATGATTCTCAAAGCTTGGCTCAAAAATCATCAAGATGCAAAAGTTTCCTTATTTGGACAGCTGAAAAAGTCAACTGTAAATTGACCAGGGCATAACTTTCACAGGGATTATCAGAAAAATTCCATCCAAAGCTCATTTTGAAGATAAAGACATTTCCTACAACTCCTCTTCACACTTCAAGTCCAAGAAATGCTCTCACAAAAAGTTATCAATTTCAACATTATAGGTCATTTTCAAAAGTCAACAAAAAGGGACTTTAAATAAAAGGCCATAACTTGGGATTGGTAAATAAAAATGACATGGGACCAAAGGCATTGGTTAGAGGACTCAAAGACCTTTCCAAAATGTCCAGGAACATGAGCAAAGCTTAAAAATTGAGCAAGTTATGCCTTGTGGAAGTTGGGAAATTTTTGGATATTTTGAAAAGTCAACATTGATTCAAATGACCTAAAATTGCTAATGGGCCTCTTTTTCTTCCACAATTCATTATCCAAGGCATGTGCACGACCATTTGGCCCAAAGGGAAGTTTTTCTTCATTTTTTATTTATTTATTTAGATTTTTATTATTAATAATTCATTTAAATTAATTAAAATACATGAAAAATGTTAAACCTAATGTTTCAAATCTTTTTGTGCATAAAACATCTCCAAGATTTCGTGCAAATCAGATTAGGGAATAATTGAAGGTGATTGGATATGATTGAGAGCAAATGTGCATGAAAAGATTGGAAAATATTTTGCCATAAAAATCAATATCCATACATCAATTCCTTGATTCCTTGGACAAGAAACTTAACCTAAATCATTCACCTATACATACACAAGCAAACCCTCGTGCCCATTACCTGAAAGCTGCGCCATAGACCAAGAACTATATTTGAGTTTTTTGCTTAAAAGTTGAAAACTGAAATCACTATTCCAAAGCATTTCAAGCCAAAACAACCATCCTATCACCTTCCTGGGACATCAAGGAAGGATCCTGGATCAAGAACATCAACTCTAACGCCTTGAATCATTGTACAGAAATCAAACTTTTCCACTTTTTTTTCATAATCGTGTTTTAATATTTATGCATTTTCATGGCATTTCTTTCATAGATTCTGACTAATGGGACCTTCTTGAAGCTAACCATATAAGTTAATTGTATTTTTGTGCACTCTATGCGATTTCGCCATTGTTGGACATTAGGGTTTTCCAAGCTGTGAATTGGGGTTTTCCATTTAAGGAAAAATTAGCACTCGAGACCTGGACCATTGAAACAAGCACGCTTGGACGATGCTAAATCCACCCTCGCGCTCAATTTATGAGCTGCCCTGAGCTATTCGTTATTTTTGCAAAAGTGACTTTCTAGAACGGCTCAAAACCGTTGCCAGTTCTTTCTTTGTTTCAGGAAAAAAAGAACAACACGAGGAAGACGCTTAGGTGGAAGGCAGCGGTTGGTTCGTTTAAAATTTAGCACGAAAAAGACATCAGCGCTTTGTTTTATTTTATATTAATTGATTGTTATTATATAAACAAAGCGAGCGTTTGGATCAACTGGCAGGCATAAGCATTGGTAAACCATAGGACCTGGGTTCGAGCCCCAGGTCCCCACCCCCCTTTCATATTATTTTTCATTTAATGTTTGTGTGCAGTTTCAACGTTATGGACCACCGTGCACATCAAAATCAAGCCGTCCACTTGGCCAATGGAAGCGATCAGAGGGCCATGATCTGAAATCCATGGTAGACACCAGTCAACCACCTCACACGCTGGCATGAAAGTCAATCAGGCCATGAACAATTGGGCCCAAAAATGCTAAGCATACCCTCCAAATTAGGGGCAGAACCCCCTAGGTTTGCATTATTTCTTTTCATTATTTTGGTATTATTTTCAATTATTGTCTTTATTTTAATTAAGTCTTTAATTTAATTATTTTCATAAAAAATATAAAAAACAATAAAAAATCAGAAAAGAGGCAAAAATTAATATTTTTATTTAATGTTATATTTTTTGTAAATAAAACCTTTATTAATTAATTAGTTTTAATTTAGGAGTAAATCTTAATATTTTCTTAATTAATTTAAAATTGGTAGAACTAGGGTTTGTAATAATTTTTCATCCTTTTTGCTTTTCTTTCATAATAACTAAATATTTCCTATTATTACTTTTATAATTAAATCACATGTAAATAATTAGATTAAGTTTAGGTTAAAATTTAATGCTTTCTTAATAAAATAAAAGCTATAGAATTAGGGTTAATTTAATTTTAATTTCATTTAATATCTTTCATTAAAACTCATAAAATACAAAAATACCAAAAACAATTTTTTTCTTCTTTAATTTAATTAATTTAACAATAATTTAATTTAATCAAAAAGGGTCCAACGCCCTCGTTTCAATTTAAATTTCAATTCGCGTATTTATTTCTTTTTCTTTTAATATTTATGTATCTCTCCCAAAGCCTTGTAACTCGGACATTTTATATTCCTCGTACTTTACTTTTCATTATTTCTTTATTTTTCTGTCAAATCGGGTTCTGGAAATTTTGGCGATGTGGACCCGCGCCTTTTGTAATAGCTTAGAACTTTACTTTTCTCGCACTTTTAACTGTTAATCAAGGCATGCAAGAATGAATGACAAATAAAAACAAACGCGTAGATCACCTATACCATGACAAGATAAAATAAATGAATTTGACACACCAATCACACACCACCCCTAGGGTACGCCTCACTGTTGCCTTGCCTCGAAAGGTGATCGTCGAGTAGAGGATGTCTTAGTAAGTCCTCATGATCCGGGAACCTGGCATGAGGGTAGCTTCTAAGGTGTCTTCCCATTGCTCTGGTGATCACCATGTCCCGAACCTCGAATTGACCCTAATACCTCCAACGGTGGTGCTACCTACCTCTCAATGGTGGGATGGCACTACTTTAAAGGACATCTACACAGACGAATTCCTTAGGGTAGGTAGACGACTCTAGATACTTGCTCTAAATTTCAAAACAAATTCAAAAATACTTTTCACACCAACACATTTTCAAAAAGCTTTCGAAAGCATTTTTCAAACACTCTTGAGGACCGATACAAGAGTCGAACTGGAATTTTCAAAGAAACTTTTTAAAAACCCACAGTTGAAAAGCAAACAAACCATTTTGAAAACACAAGTGAGCAAGTATCTAAGAGCCCATGGATAACCATGGATAGAAAGGGTGCTAACACCTTCCCTTTCTATAATCTACCTCCCGAACCGAGAGCAATCTCTATAAGGAATTTTTCTGTGCTTTTGTCCTTTCCATTTGGAGAAAATAAAAGACGGTGGCGACTCTTGCTTCCGCGACATTTCGCGAACCAGCGTTAAACAGTCAGTTCCAGATCCACCGATCACAGAACTGGCGACTCTGCTGGGGATATATTTTAAAGTGAGGTGTACCTTAGGACTAAGATCACTGTGTTTTCAATTGCTTTGACTTGTGTGCTTTAAATTGTGGGTTGCTTGGGAGTTCTATGGATCCTAACCCGGATCTGGGGATACCTTCTTAGAAAGTAGCAACAAGGCTGTGAGGGAACTGTGTGGGGTATACCGACATGGTTGAAACAGTCTGCTACGTTGATGTGGCACTTTGGTGTGTACCGGTAACCCTTGAGTTCAGTCAAGGAGAGTACGGGGCCTCCGCGTGGTGTCGTGAAGCATCAACAAACCTTAGGAACCTTAATTGAACTATCTTGGACTCTTTAGGGTAGTGAGATAACTGACTTTGGTGCAGTCCGAGGTTGGTTGATACTCGATACTACACTCAATTGAGGGTTGCTTTCCTGGAATATTTCGGTCGCCAGTTCAGTGGCTAAATCGAAACGATGAACAATGAAAGCGATCCAATGATATTGGGACCCTTAGAACCCGGTTACTTCTAATAGGACAGGTTGAGCCCACTAACTTCAAGAGGGTAATACCCAGACCTCATGTTGGCCTAAACTCTAAGGGCTTCTCTTGTGTGACTTGTGTGCCTTCGTACTTGACTATTTGCATGCTTGTTATCTAACACAAGTTTCTTGCAGGTTTTTGTTTCAGTCCTTAACTAGGACTCATAACAAGGCTTACTAAGTTTCTTGCAGGTTTTTGTTTCAGTCCTTAACTAGGACTCATAACAAGGCTTACTAAGTTTCTCGCAGGTTTTTGTTTTTAGTCCTTAACTAGGACTCATAACAAGGTTTACCGAGTTTCTTGCAGGGTTTGCTTTAGTCCTTAATTGGGACTCATAACAGGGTTTACTGAGTTTGCTTGCAGGTTTTGTTTGCAGTCCCTAATTGGGACTCATTACATGGTTACTTACATTACCCCATGCATAGCATGACATCATACCATTGCATACATCCTGCATAAAAAACTAATCCATTTCAAGGATCTCAAGGGCTTGTGATGCAAGTCATGGTGAATCAACTATCCCAGCAAGGGGCAAAGAGGATTTACTTTCCTCTAGACAAAGTTGTCAGGGGCTATGACCCACTTGATATGGTGAGCTTTGACTCCTGGGGAAGGTTCCCCTAACCAAGGTTGCTGGGAAGCCAGAACTAGACATGATGACTAAAGTCAGGGGCTATGACCCACTGGATATGGTGAGCTTTTGACCCTTGAAGAAGAATTCTCAATAACATGGGTTTCCTTCAATCAAGCTATCGGACCCAAATTCTAACAAATTTTCTTGTTTACCCCGCGAGGTCCTTGAAAACATTGCATGCATATCATACATATCATTGCATAACAGGTACCCCTTCGACAGGTCGCTTACCATCTCCGCTGTTTATTTCAGCAATGGCTTCCCGACAAGATAACCAGGACCTTCACCCTCAAGAGACTCAGTTCAAGGAGATCTTCCTAAGCCTATCCAAGGGGCAGGAAGAGTTGAGGACACTCCTCATGGGGAATCTGATCAGAAAGAGTCCTGAAGATGACAAGGACGAACAACTGAAACGTCTACAAGCTGAGGTAGACACACTGAAAATCCAGATGTTGGGGCAAAGGGCCCTCATTCAAGGTTTAGCTCAGGAGCAAGGAGAGTTGAGGGCCATGATCATTCAGCTTCCTCAAGGCATGAAGCAACCAGTCCGAGTCAGGGGCCAGGTCTTTGATCAGCTTCCAAGAGGACAAGAGTCTGGCATGGGGAAACATAGACCTCTTCAAATTGCTACCACTTCACAGGTCCAACCACAACCTCGCCCGGAGCAAAGGGTTGATCAGAGTGAGCCAAACAAGCCCAGGAGGCAATTTACCCAGCTCAACACGTCGCTGTCTCAAGCCCTACAACACTTGTTGAGACTGAATCTGATTACATTAAGGGACCCTCCTAAGAATCAGAATACAACGTCACCAAAGTATAATCCCAACGCCCGCTGCGCTTATCATTCCGGCAGCCCGGGGCATAATACAAATGACTGTTGGTCTCTGAAGAACATGATTCAGGACCTGATTGACGAAGGAGCAGTGGAATTCACCCAAGATGGTCAGGCCGAGTTCTTCTACTACCCCTGCAAGACTCACCATTTGAAGTGACAAATCCTGAGACTAGAAAACTTTTGTTCATTCGAATGTTCAAGTTGTGATTTTCTTTTGTTCAAACATTTACTCATGTTAAACATTGTTATTTCATTAATGCATCGCATATGTCTGTTTTGAAGCAATATATTCGTATTCACTATATGCAAATTATTTTCATATTTTTTTCTGATGATCAACTCTCAATAATTCTAAGCCTCTTGAGGGAGGATGACGAAGACGATACCACGATCTTTACAGTATGCTTTTAAACAGACCCCGCTGATGTGGTACAGGCATTGTTTCAATCCCTAAACACTGGAGTTATAAGGAAGATAATCCCTCGTCAACCCCTCTGAGCCAAAGAAGTAGGAGTTTTTCTTTTCTAAAAATGAAACCCTTAATCATAACCTGGGGCAGGGTAGTCTCTCAGTTGATCCAAGTGCATAACAAATGGCACCAAAGAGGCTCTTACAAAAAAAAAGAAGACAATGATGGTTCCGAATAATCAATAAAGAAAGGCAGTCATTATCTCAAAAATAAAAAACCCATTAAGTCAAAACCCATGAAGGAGACTTACAAAACTGGGGCATCCCGCTGACTGTGATTCCAAAAAAGGAAACAGTTCAGGCAAAAAAGAAAGGGATAACAAAAAAATCAGAAAAGAAAGAGGTCTTATAAACCCTCAACAAAAAGGAAATGACTGCCTATTCCAAATAAATGTTCAATATCCGAACCATCACCGGAAAATCAGAGCAAAGACTCAAACAAAGTCTAGCGCACGATCAACTGAGCTTAGGTTTGAAGAACATCACGAAGAGCGGGTGGGTACAAATAAATTTTGAGCCTTTATCCTTTGTTTCTTAAACCGTGAACCAGGCCACGTTATAACCCTCAAAAGTCCTAGCTGAAGCATGGGTTAGTTCGAAAGCATACTGTTACGAAAGGTATCCTGACTCCTTAAGGCTTACGGTAAATACGGAGTTGACATCACGTTTTACAAACATTCACTTGTTTTATGAAAAAGAATGCATCTTCAAAATCTTCAAGACAGACGTAGGCTTTGCATTTTTAACATAACTTTGTTTGCATATGACTTTTTGTTTGAACAACATAGAAATTCGCACGACGAATGCCTAATGAACAGAAGTACTTCCAATCAAGGGGCATGATATGATCATGGTCTATTATCTGGGGCAGTCCAATCAAGATTCGGAGAATATCTCAAGGGCCAAATAGCCTGGGGCAAGTCTCCGCCTGAGACACTTGGGGCATTCCAACGACGAATCTGACCTGATCAAATACCTTCTGGTGGCATGGCAAAACACTGCTAACAGGGGAAACTCCCTACATTCTGAGGGCGTGGATATAGTCGAAAAGATACTAAGCAAAATCAAAGACCCGCTAGGTTGACATACCTAGGCAAAAATAAGGGATTCCCGGCGAACCAAAAGGGTTCGGGCAAAATGAAGGGATGAAATGAAAAAATCTGTACACCCGGCAAGTCGAAAACCTGAAAAGGCGGCTTGGGCAAAAAATGGGTATCCCGGTGGACTGAAAACCCGAAAGGGCGGTCCAGGCAAAAGTTAGGGATCAAAGCGTACGACTATGTCCTGTCATCTTATCACCTGCCTACCAGAAGAAGGTTTGTCCATCAACAAATATCAGCACCTCACAGGTCTTCCTCTCATACCTCAGAACAGGGGCAATAAAGAGTTGTCCAAGCAATCTAATTGTTCTGTCCTCCAAGGTATCAAGGTAGGTTCAGCTGAAAAACACAACCAGGTATCTTAATTCCCCAGAGAGTGAGCCAGCAAGCAGTATACTCTCCTCAAGCAAAACAGTTATCAACCTTAAGGAAGTTGGGTATCCTCCCGCAGATCTCAACCTTCCCCAGCAGCATACAGTCTTAACAAGCATCCCCGGCAGTCTTGATTTAAGATTGTTCCCCGGCGTTCTATCAACATGCAAAGGAGTCACTCCCCCGGTACAGTTCAAACTTCCCCAAGAGAGTCCAATCCAGTTTCCCCAGGAAAGTTGGAATCCATCTCCCCCAAGCAGTAAGCTTATCCCCAGTAGATTCTGGAAGCTTATCCCTCGCAGAACACGAACACGTCTCCCGGCTTTATTCAAAGAGTTATTTCCTTACCAGGATATAACTGGGTTATCCTCAGCCAAAAGCCACGGAAAGACCGTCCCCGGCAAAGTCTTCTTATCCCCAGCGAAGTCTATTAACACTCCCAACACAACAATGGTATCCCCAGCAAATTATTATCAACATTCCAGCCAAGTACCTCTCTCCCCATAGAGTATTGCTCCTCAGCAAGAGCGTTAGAGTACTTTTCTCCCCGCAGAATATTCCATTCGCCAAGTATATTCCCCAACGGAGTTATCTCTTCTCCTACCGGTATTCTTGCAATTATCATCCCTAGCGGAAGCAAAATCTATTCTCCAACATCAGCCCAGGAGTGACTTCCCGGCACCCGTCAAGGATTTACTTTCCTAGACGAAGAATACGTTCATAAACATCGCACTTCCATACATCATTATAGCATGCATAGACGCATCATACCTTACAAATCTCATTTATATTGAGAACATCATTGCTTGATCCATATCACGCATTGCATATGACTGACCTTTACCTTTCAGGAAATATTCAGTTAAGTTCTCAATCATATTTCAAGACCTAGACCGGTTCAGTTAATCGACTCCAAAGGTTTCTTATCCAGTCAAAGGCCTTCTCTAGTCCAGTTAAATCGACCCCAAACAGATTTTTTCTGATGAAGACTCAGTAGAAGTTATCCATGGTTCTCTCCCCGATACTGCGGAGATGATAATTCCATCCAAGGTTTTCTCAATGATTGCTATTGAGTTGTAATCGCCTATGGTTCTCTCCCCGATACTGCGGAGATGATAATTCCATCCAAGGTTCTCTCAATGTTTGCTGTTGAGGTGGTAATCGCCTATGATTCTCTCCCCGATACTGCGGAGATGATAATTCCATCCAAGGTTTTCTCAACGATTGCTATTGAGTTGTAATCGCCTATGGTTCTCTCCCCGATACCGCGGAGATAATAATTCCATCCAAGGTTTTCTCAATGATTGCTATTGAGATTGTAATCGCCTATGGTTCTCTCCCCGATACTGCGGAGATGATAATTCCATCCAAGGTTCTCTCAATGTTTGCTGTTGAGGTGGTAATCGCCTATGGTTCTCTCCCCGATACTGCAGAGATGATAATTCCATCCAAGGTTTTCTCAATGATTGCTATTGAGTTGTAATCGCCTATGGTTCTCTCCCCGATACTGCGGAGATAATAATTCCATCCAAGGTTTTCTCAATGATTGCTATTGAGATTGTAATCGCCTATGGTTCTCTCCCCGATACTGCGGAGATAATAATTCCATCCAAGGTTTTCTCAATGATTGCTATTGAGTTGTAATCGCCTATGGTTCTCTCCCCGATACTGCGGAGATAATAATTCCATCCAAGACTCTCTCAATGTTTGCTGTTGAGGTGGTAATCGCCTATGGTTCTCTCCCCGATGCTGCGGAGATGATAATTCCATCCAAGTTTTCCTCAATGATTGCTATTGAGGTTGTAATCGCCTATGGTTCTCTCCCCGATACTGCGGAGATGATAATTCCACCCAAGGTTTTCTCAATGATTGCTATTGAGATTGTAATCGCCTATGGTTTTCTCCCCAATACTGCGGAGATGATAATTCCACCCAAGGTTTTCTCAATGATTGCTATTGAGATTGTAATCGCCTATGGTTCTCTCCCCGATACTGCGGAGATGATAATTCCATCCAAGGTTTTCTCAATGTTTGCTGTTGAGGTGGTAATCGCCTATGGTTCTCTCCCCGATCCTGCGGAGGTGGTAATCCCAGATTTCGCTCAATGATTGCTGTTGAAGTGAAGTTATCCAAGGTTCTCTCAATGTTTGCTGTTGAGGTGGTAATCACCTATGGTTCTCTCCCCGATACTGCGGAGATGATAATTCCATCCAAGGTTTTCTCAATGATTGTTGTTGAGGTGGTAATCGCCTATGGTTCTCTCCCCGATCCTGCGGAGGTGGTAATCCCAGATTTCGCTCAATGATTGCTGTTGAAGTGAAGTTATCCAAGGTTCTCTCAATGTTTGCTGTTGAGGTGGTAATCGCCTATGGTTCTCTCCCCGATACTGCGGAGATGATAATTCCATCCAAGGTTTTCTCAATGATTGCTATTGAGGTTGTAATCGCCTATGGTTCTCTCCCCGAAACTGCGGAGATGGTAATTCCCACCAAGATTCTCTCAATGTTTGCTGTTGAGGTTGTAGTCACCTATGGTTCTCTCCCCGATCCTGCGGGGGTGGTAATCCCAAGCTTCGCTCAACGATTGCTGTTGAAGTTGAAGTTATCCAAGATTTTCTCAATGATTGCTGTTGAAGTTAAAGTCACCCAAGGTTCTCTCCCCGATACTGCGGAGGTATTAATCATCCCAAGATTTTCTCAACGATTGCTGTTGAGGTTAAAGTCATCCAAGGTTCTCTCACCATTCCTGTTGAGGTAGTAACCATCCCTGGTTCATTCATCACCGTTTGAAGCTCCAGACCCAGCTCCTGTAACCAGTCAGGACACATCTACACAAAGCATCTGAAGACCAGCTCCTGCAACATGCCAGGTACTCATCTTTCTTTTGCAGGTACGCAGGTTCTCGCTAAGGAATCTCTTACGCGATTGACATCCAGATGGCATCTATAAGCCCATCCACCTTCCATCTACTACTATGTGAGCGCAAATTTCTGGGCACTCTAGTGTTCAATCATCTTCTACCTTCGGATTACGAAAGGCACGTCAGCCAATCTGCATCCTCAGGTTTAAGAAGATTGAACAGGGGCAACTGTTGTACCCCAAAATTTGCCCTCCCATATTCTTCAAAATTTGCCAAATCAATGCTTCAAAGTTCCCCAAGGGTTGCACAGTTCAAGGGCCTCCTAACAGTCAAAATTAGGGTTTTGGTTCTGACAAAGTAAATGAAGTTTCCAAGGGTCCAATCAAGTCCCACATGCCTACAAATATGGTCAAGTATCCTCATACCAAGTTTCAAGACTTACAGCACAAAATTGCATAGTCAAAAATCCTAATTGCACTACAGTCAACTGTAGGGGCAAAATGGTCATTTGACAGTCAAAAGTCCAAATTTTTGGTCAACATCTCATTTTGAAGCCACAAACATCATTCGATCAATGCTTGATCATGATTCTCAAAGCTTGGCTCAAAAATCATCAAGATGCAAAAGTTTCCTTATTTGGACAACTGAAAAAGTCAACTGTAAATTGACCAGGGCATAACTTTCACAGGGATTATCAGAAAAATTCCATCCAAAGCTCATTTTGAAGATAAAGACATTTCCTACAACTCCTCTGCACACTTCAAGTCCAAGAAATGCTCTCACAAAAAGTTATCAATTTCAACATTATAGGTCATTTTCAAAAGTCAACAAAAAGGGACTTTAAGGCAAAGACCATAACTTGAGATTGGTAAATCAAAATGACATGGGACCAAAGGCATTGGTTAGAGGACTCAAAGACCTTTCCAAAATATCCAAGAACATGAGCAAAGCTTAAATATTGAGCAAGTTATGCCTTGTGGAAGTTGGGAAATTTTTGGATATTTTGAAAAGTCAACATTGATTCAAATGACCTAAAATTGCTAATGGGCCTCTTTTTCTTCCACAATTCATTATCCAAGGAATGTGCACGACCATTTGGCCCAAAGGGAAGTTTTTCTTCATTTTTTATTTATTTATTTGGATTTTTATTATTAATAATTCATTTAAATTAATTAAAATACATGAAAAATGTTAAACCTAATGTTTCAAATCTTTTTGTGCATAAAACATCTCCAAGATTTCGTGCAAATCAGATTAGGGAAGAATTGAAGGTGATTGGATATGATTGAGAGCAAATGTGCATGAAAAGATTGGAAAATATTTTGCCATAAAAATCAATATCCATACATCAATTCCTTGATTCCTTGGACAAGAAACATAACCTAAATCATTCACCTATACATACACAAGCAAACCCTCGTGCCCATTACCTGAAAGCTGCGCCATAGACCAAGAACTATATTTGAGTTTTTTGCTTAAAAGTTGAAAACTGAAATCACTATTCCAAAGCATTTCAAGCCAAAACAACCATCCTATCACCTTCCTGGGACATCAAGGAAGGATCCTGGATCAAGAACATCAACTCTAACGCCTTGAATCATTGTACAGAAATCAAACTTTTCCACTTTTTTTTCATAATCGTGTTTCAATATTTATGCATTTTCATGGCATTTCTTTCATAGATTCTGACTAATGGGACCTTCCTGAAGCTAACCATATAAGTTAATTGTATTTTTGTGCACTCTATGCGATTTCGCCATTGTTGGACATTAGGGTTTTCCAAGCTGTGAATTGGGGTTTTCCATTTAAGGAAAAATTAGCACTCGAGACCTGGACCATTGAAACAAGCACGCTTGGACGATGCTAAATCCACCCTCGCGCTCAATTTATGAGCTGCCCTGAGCTATTCGTTATTTTTGCAAAAGTGACTTTCTGGAACGGCTCAAAACCGTTGCCAGTTCTTTCTTTGTTTCAGGAAAAAAAGAACAACACGAGGAAGACGCTTAGGTGGAAAGCAGCGGTTGGTTCGTTTAAAATTTAGCACGAAAAAGACATCAGCGCTTTGTTTTATTTTATATTAATTGATTGTTATTATATAAACAAAGCGAGCGTTTGGATCAACTGGCAGGCATAAGCATTGGTAAACCATAGGACCTGGGTTCGAGCCCCAGGTCCCCACCCCCCTTTCATATTATTTTTCATTTAATGTTTGTGTGCAGTCTCAACGTTATGGACCACCGTGCACATCAAAATCAAACCGTCCACTTGGCCAATGGAAGCGATCAGAGGGCCATGATCTGAAATCCATGGTAGACACCAGTCAACCACCTCACACGCTGGCATGAAAGTCAATCAGGCCATGAACAATTGGGCCCAAAAATGCTAAGCATACCCTCCAAATTAGGGGCAGAACCCCCTAGGTTTGCATTATTTCTTTTCATTATTTTGGTATTATTTTCAATTATTGTCTTTATTTTAATTAAGTCTTTAATTTAATTATTTTCATAAAAAATATAAAAAACAATAAAAAATCAGAAAAGAGGCAAAAATTAATATTTTTATTTAATGTTATATTTTTTGTAAATAAAACCTTTATTAATTAATTAGTTTTAATTTAGGAGTAAATCTTAATATTTTCTTAATTAATTTAAAATTGGTAGAACTAGGGTTTGTAATAATTTTTCATCCTTTTTGCTTTTCTTTCATAATAACTAAATATTTCCTATTATTACTTTTATAATTAAATCACATGTAAATAATTAGATTAAGTTTAGGTTAAAATTTAATGCTTTCTTAATAAAATAAAAGCTATAGAATTAGGGTTAATTTAATTTTAATTTCATTTAATATCTTTCATTAAAACTCATAAAATACAAAAATACCAAAAACAATTTTTTTCTTCTTTAATTTAATTAATTTAACAATAATTTAATTTAATCAAAAAGGGTCCAACGCCCTCGTTTCAATTTAAATTTCAATTCGCGTATTTATTTCTTTTTCTTTTAATATTTATGTATCTCTCCCAAAGCCTTGTAACTCGGACATTTTATATTCCTCGTACTTTACTTTTCATTATTTCTTTATTTTTCTGTCAAATCGGGTTCTGGAAATTTTGGCGATGTGGACCCGCGCCTTTTGTAATAGCTTAGAACTTTACTTTTCTCGCACTTTTAACTGTTAATCAAGGCATGCAAGAATGAATGACAAATAAAAACAAACGCGTAGATCACCTATACCATGACAAGATAAAATAAATGAATTTGACACACCAATCACACACCACCCCTAGGGTACGCCTCACTGTTGCCTTGCCTCGAAAGGTGATCGTCGAGTAGAGGATGTCTTAGTAAGTCCTCATGATCCGGGAACCTGGCATGAGGGTAGCTTCTAAGGTGTCTTCCCATTGCTCTGGTGATCACCATGTCCCGAACCTCGAATTGACCCTAATACCTCCAACGGTGGTGCTACCTACCTCTCAATGGTGGGATGGCACTACTTTAAAGGACATCTACACAGACGAATTCCTTAGGGTAGGTAGACGACTCTAGATACTTGCTCTAAATTTCAAAACAAATTCAAAAATACTTTTCACACCAACACATTTTCAAAAAGCTTTCGAAAGCATTTTTCAAACACTCTTGAGGACCGATACAAGAGTCGAACTGGAATTTTCAAAGAAACTTTTTAAAAACCCACAGTTGAAAAGCAAACAAACCATTTTGAAAACACAAGTGAGCAAGTATCTAAGAGCCCATGGATAACCATGGATAGAAAGGGTGCTAACACCTTCCCTTTCATCTACCTCCCGAACCGAGAGCAATCTCTATAAGGAATTTTTCTGTGCTTTTGTCCTTTCCATTTGGAGAAAATAAAAGACGGTGGCGACTCTTGCTTCCGCGACATTTCGCGAACCAACGTTAAATAGTCAGTTCCAGATCCACCGATCACATCTATAAACTAAGAAAGATGCTTGAAGTCCAAGAAATTGAGCCCTTGCCTTAAAACTTCAAATTTGCTCAATGCATAATTCTTGAAAATTCCTAAATTTTCCCAACTTGGGCAAGCCAAACTTGCGCAATATTTATCTCATGATAATGATATTTGACTTTTTAGAAAGACCAAGATGTCTAATTCAATACATCTTCTGATCAATTTTGCATTTGAAGATGTTATCTTGATGTAAAAGGTCTTGGCAAAAAGTGGCTTTTGTTGACTTTCTGAAAATGACCTGTAATTTATGAGATTGTATCTTTCAAATGGTTCATTTATTGGACTTGATGGCTGAAGAGAATTTTTAGGTAATGAGATTATCTTCAATATGAGCTTTGGTTGGAGAAAAATGGATAAAGCATGTGAAAGTTATGCCTGGTCAAAGTTCAGTTGACTTTTCCTATAGAAACCTTACTTTGCCATTTTTGACTTCTGATGGGTTAGGAGCATTTCTTGAGGGACCATGATAAAACCTTGATCAAATGATGGATATCACTTCAAAATATTGACTTTGACCAAAAATATTGAAGTTTGACTGTATATAGACCATAGTTGACTTTTGACCTAGTACAATTGATTTTCAAGCATTTGAGCAATTGAGTGAACAAACTTGTAGTGCAAGGTATGAAATTTGTCATGGATAATATTGAAGACATATTAGGACCATGAAAGACATTTGGGATCCTTCGAGCTCAGCCATCTTGATGAAAATTGAAACCCTAGTTGGGGGTTCATTGCCTTAGGAGGAGAATTGTCTGGTCAATTCTTGGTCAACCTTGAGCAATTGAGAATCTCTAGGAGTATGTCTTGTGTGAAAATGGGAGGAAAAATTTTAGGGTACAACAGCTTCCCATGTTCAATCTTCTTAGACCTGAGGATGTAGATTGGCTAGTCTACCTTTCGTGATCTGAAGGTGGAAGATGATTAAACACTAGAATTCCCAGAAATTTGCGCTCGCCCGAAGTGAGACTGTTGGTTAATAATATCAGGAATGGGCATACATATGCCATTTGGAAAAGATGACAGAAGACTTTCGGAGATGAGCTTAAATATACCATCCAAGGAATATGACGGAGAGTCGTCAGATATGGGCTTAAAGATGCCATCCAAAGTAGATGTTGACTTCATAAGAAGTCTCTTTGTGGGGATTCATGTTCCTGCTGTCCGAGGAGGAGTCCGCTGGGGAATGTTTTTTAGGGGAATAAAGTCTAGGAGCTTCGGTTGTCCATTACTCTACTGGGGAGTCATCCCTTAAATGAAAAGACAGAAATGAACTACTATCTGGTCAGGATCCAAGCTTCACAGGGACTTGCTGATGATGATAAGGATGACTGCTATATGGTCGTATTCCAGGCTTCATAATGACTTACTGGGGAAATGAGATTAAACTATTGTATGGTCATACTCTATGCTTTACAGTTTCTCAAACTGAAATAGAAATCAGAAAAATCTTAGTGTCGAGTTAACTGAACCAGAGAAAGGATCAACCGGAAAAGAAACAGTAACAAATCAATGGTCGATTCGAACTGAACCAATAGAGGTCTTGATTTATCTTTGAATGGATAAGAATCAGAAAAATCATAGTGTCGACTTAACTAAACCAGAAAAAGGTCTACTGGAAAAGAATCAGTAATAAATCAATGGTCGATTCAAACTGAACCAGCAGAGGTCTTGGTTTATCTTTGACTGGATAAGAATCAGAAAAATCTTAGTGTCAATTTAATTGAACCATAAAAAGGTCTACCGAAAAAGAATAAGTAACAAATCAATGGCCGATTCAAACTGAACCAACATACGTCTTGATTTATCTTTGACTGGATAAAAATCATAAAAATCATAGTGTCGATTTAACTAAACCCGAAAAAGGTCTACTGGAAAAGAATTAGTAACAAATCAACGGTCGATTGAAACTGAACCAGCAGAGGTCTTGGTTTATCTTTGACTGAAATAGGAGTCAGAGAGATCTTAGTGTCGATCTGATTGAACCAGAGAAGGTCTTTAATTAACTTACTGTAATGCAAATCAGAAAAATCTTAGGATCGATTCAACTGAACCAGACAAAAGTCTTGGAATATCTTCAGCTGGAATAGGAATCAGAGAGATCTTAGTGTCGATCTGACTGAACCAGAGAAGGTCTTTAATTAACCTTGACTGGATAAGATTCAGAAAAATCTTAGGATCGATTTAACTGAACCAGACAAAAGTCTTGGAATATCTTCAACTAGAATAGGAATCAAAGAGACCTTAGTGGCGATCTAACTAAACCAGAGAAGGTCTTGGATTAATTGACTAGATAAGAATCAGAAAAATCTTATGTCGTTTTAACTGAACCAGTAAAGGTCTTGAATTAACTTTGACTGGAATGGAAATCAGAAGAATCTTAGGATCAATTAAATTGAACCAAACAAAAGTCTTGGAATATCTTCAACTGGGATAGGAATCATAGAGACCTTAATGGCGATCTGACTGAACCAGAGAAGGTCTTGGATTAATCTTTGACTGGATTAGAATAACAAAAATCTTAATGTTGATTTAACTGAACCAGTAAAGGTCTAGAATTATCTTCAACTGGATAAGGAATCAGAGATATCTTAGTATTGATCTAACTGAACCATAGAAAAATATTGAATTAACTTTGACTGGATAAGAATCAGAAAAATCATAGTGTCGATTAAACTGAACAAGAAAAAAGACTTGGATCATCTTCAATTGGAATAGAAATCAGAGAGATCTTAGTGTCGATCTGACTGAACCAGAGAAGGTATTGAATTAACTTTGACTGGATAAGAATTAGAAAAATCTTCGTGTCGATTTAACTGAACCAGAAAAAGGTCTTGGATTAACTTTGATTGGAATGGAAATCAGAAAAATCTTAGAATTAATTCAACTGAACTAGACAAAAGACTTGGGTCATCTTCAACTGGAATAGTAATCAAAGAGATCTTAGTGTCGATCTGACTGAACCAGAGAAGGTCTTGAATTAACTTTGACTGGAATGGAAATCAGAAGAATCTTAGTATCAATTCAGCTAAACTAGGAAAAAGTCTTGGGATATATTCAACTAGAATAGGAATCAGAGAGATCTTAGTGGCAATCTGATTGAACCAGAGAAGGTATTGAATTAACTTTGACTGGAATAGAAATCAGAATAATCTTAGGATCGATTCAACTGAACCATACAAAAGTCTTGGGTCATCTTCAACTGGAATAGGAATCAAAGAGATCTTAGTGTCGATCTAACTGAACCAGAAAAGGTCTTGAATTAACTTTGACTGGAATGGAAATCAGAAGAATCATAGGATCAATTCAACTGAACTAGACAAAAGTCTTGGAATATATTCAACTAGAATAGGAATCAGAGAGAACTTAGTGGTGATCTGACTGAACCAGAGAATGTCTCAAATTAACTTTGACTGGAATAGAAATCAGAAGAATCTTAGGATCGATTCAACTGAACCAGATAAAAGTCTTGAAATATCTTCAACTGGAATAGGAATCAGAGAGATCTTAGTGGCGATCTGACTGAACCAGAAAAGGTCTTGAATTAACTTTGACTGGAATGGAAATCAGAAGAATCTTAGGATCAATTCAACTGAACTAGACAAAAGTCTTGGAATATCTTCAACTAGAATAGGAATCAGAGAGATCTTAGTGGTGATCTGACTGAACCAGAGAAGGTCTTGAATTAACTTTGACTGGAATAGAAATCAGAAGAATCTTAGGATCGATTAAACTGAACCAGACAAAAGTCTTGAAATATCTGCAACTGGAATAGGAATTAGAGAGATCTTAGTGGCGATCTGACTGAACTAGAGAAGGTCTTGAATTAACTTTGACTGGAATAAAATTCAGAAGAATCTTAGGATCGATTCAACTGAACCAGACAAAAGTCTTGGGTCATCTTCAAATGGAATAGGAATCAAAGAGATCTTAGTGTCGATCTGACTGAACCAGAGAGGATCTTGTATTAACTTTGATTGGATAAGAATCAGAAGAATCTTAGTGTCGATTCAACTGAACTAGACAAAAGTCTTGGGTCATATTCAACTGGAATAGGAATTAGAGAGATCTTAGTGTCGATCTGAATGAACCAGAGAAGGTCTTGAATTAACTTTAACTGGAATGGAAATTAGAAAAGTCTTAGGATCGATTCAACTGAACCAGACAAAAGTATTGGAATATCTTCAATTGGAATAGGAATCAGAGAGATCTTAGTGGCGATCTGACTGAACCAGAGAAGGTCTTAAATTAACTTTGACTGGAATAGAAATCAGAAGTATCTTAGGATTGATTCATCTGAACCAGGCAAAAGTCTTGGGTCATCTTCAACTGGAATAGGAATCAAAGAGATATTAGTGTCAATCGGACTGAACCAGAGAAGGTATTGAATTAACTTTGACTGAAATGGAAATCAGAAGAATCTTAGGATCGATTCAACTAAACCAAACAAAAGACTTGGAATATCTTCAACTAGAATAGGAATCAGAGAGATCTTAGTGTCGATCTGACTGAACCACAGAATGTCTTGAATTAACTTCGGATGGAATGAAAATCAGAAGAATATCAGGATCGATTCAACTGAAACAGTCAAAAGTCTTGGAATATTTTCAACTGGAATAGGAATCAGAGAGATCTTAGTGCCGATCTGACTGAACCAGAGAAGGTCTTGAATTAACTTTGACTGGAATAGAAATCAAAAGAATCTTAGGATCGATTCAACTGAACCAGACAAAAGTCTTGGGTCATCTTCAACTGGAATAGGAATAAGAGAGATCTTAGTGTAGATCTGACTGAACTAGAGAAGATCTTGAATTAACTTTGACTGGATAAGAATCAGAATAATCTTAGTGTCGATTCAACTGAACCAGACAAAAGTCTTTGGTCATCTTCAACTGGAAAAGGATTCAGAGAGATCTTAGTGTCGATCTGACTGAACTAGAGAAGGTATTGAATTAACTTTAACTTGAATGGAAATCATAAAAATTTTAGGATCGATTCAATTGAACTAGAGAAAAGTCTTGGAATATCTTCAACTGGAATAGGAATCAAAGAGATCTCAGTGGCAATCTGACTAAACCAGAGAAGGTCTTGAATTAACTTTGACTGGAATAGAAATCAAAAGAATCTTAAGACCGATTCAACTAAACCAGACAAAAGTGTTGGGTCATCTTCAACTGGAATAAGAATCGGAGAGATCTTAGTGGTGATCTGACTGAACCAGAGAAGGTCTTGAATTAACTTTGACTAGAATAGATATCTGAAGAATCTTAGGATCGATTCAACTGAACCAGGAAAAAGTCTTGGGTCATCTTCAACTGGAATAGGAATCAGAGAGATCTTAGTGTCGATCTAACTAAACTAGAGAAGGTCTTGAATTAACTTTGACTGGAATGGAAATCAGAAAAATCTTAGGATCGACTCAACTGAACTAGACAAAATTCTTGGAATATCTTCAACTGGAATAGGAATCAAAGAGATTTTAGTGGCGATCTGACTGAACCATAGAAGGTCATGTGAGGACATATTTCTACGGAAAATGCTGAAATAGCCCTTCGTTAGATATAACTTTTGAGAATACTACCATGTCACATAAGTAGTCAACTATGTTTGTTGATTTGATCTTTTCCCTGAAAAAGGCAAAGAGTTAGTTATATGCAATGTCATGATGTATGGAATGAATTGTGATGATGGTCTCAAAATAAATGAGATTATGCTGTATGCGATGCGTATGCGCGTGACATGATGTATGAATATGGGATGCTATTGTGATATTTTCCAGTCTGGGAAAGTAAATCCCGGACTGCTGCTGATGAGAGTTGGGATGCTAAATCCTTCATTTCTGCTAGGAACAATGAATGGATATGATTTTTCGGGGATTTCCTCTTTCTGTTTGAGGATGTTCTGCCGGGGATTGACTCTGCTTGAGAATAACTCTGTGGAGGGAGATGCTTTATTGGAAGATTTGGCCGATGTAGAGAAATAAACTATGTTGGGGAATGAGCTTCCACAGTTGGAGAAATAAACTCTACCCAGGAGGAGGTTGTATGAACTGTTTGAAATTATAAAACTCGGATGAGGGATACATATTTCATCTCTCTGAAGGAACTTCTCTGGAGGAGGTAATTCCTGCTTGGGGAAGGAGAGATCAAAATTCTGGTTGTTTCTACTCTGTGGGGAACATAGGTGTCATGGGGTCATATATAGCGGTGACTTCATCTCAGAATATCTCTGCCCCTGTACCTGCTGGAGAAAGTATCTGTGGAGAGTTTATGGATGGTTTGAGTGTCATTCCTACTCATGGGGTGCTTGGTAAATGTTGATCAGGATAATAAGTCTTCTACTAATAGACAAGTGACAAGATGACGGGACATATTCGTAAACTTTAATCCCTAACTTTTTTTTGGACCGCCCTTTCGGGTTTTCAGTCCACCGGGATACCCTTTTTTTCCCGAGCCGCCTTTTCAGGTTTTTGACTTGCCGGGTGCACAATTTTTGTATATATCCCTATTTTTTTCCTGAACTCTTTTTGGTTCGTCGGGATGCCCTTATTTTTGCCTAGGCCTGTCAACTTAGCGGGTCTTTTTCATGCGTAGTCTTTTCTAACTATGTCCACGTTCACCGGGTGCGAAGAATTTTCAATGTCCTTAGTAGTAAGTGTTGCCACACTGCCAGAAGGTGTTTTTTTATTCGTACAAGATTCGTTGCTGGAATTCATGTCCAATGCCCCAAGTGATTCAGATGAAGTTCTACCCCTGGCTATTTGGCATTTTTGAAAGATTCCTTGAACCTTGACTTGACTGCCCCAGATCAGTTGGACATCATGCTATACCCCTTGATTATGAATGGCCTATCACTAGAATGTCTTTCCATCTAAGGTGATTCTATCCACTGAGAAGATTTATGTTCATCGAATATCCTTCGTGCAAATTTCTTTGTTGTTGAACAAATAGTCATATGCAAATAATGGTATTTTAAGAAAGCAAAGCTTATGTCTGTCTTGAAGTTTGAAAATTCATTTTTTAGTAAAACAAATAATTTTTGTAAAAGTGTGATGTCAACTCAGGATTTATAGTGAACCCTACAGGAGTCGGGATACCTTTTGTAATAATATGCTCTCGAACTAACCCATGATTCATCTAGGACTTTTAAGGGTTGTAACGTGTCCTGGTACACGATTTATGAAACAAAGGATAAATGCTTAAAATTTATTTGTACCCAACCCGTTCTTCGTGATGTTCTTTAGTTCTATGCTTAGTTAATTTGTGCGTTTAAATCCCAATCGAGTCTGGGATGTTGGCCCTGATATTCGGATGATGGTTTAGAAGTTTAACGTTCGTTTGAGAAGGCAGTCATTTTTGTAATCTTCTTTTTATTGAGGAATTGTAGCGACCTCTTTTTTTTATTATCCTTGCTTTTTCCTGAACTGGTTCTTTTATGATTATAGTCAGTGGGATGCCCCAGTTTTTTCTTAAGTTTCCTTCATAGGTTTTGACTTAGCGGGCTTTTATTTTGAGAGGTAATGACTGCCGACTTTAATAATTATGCGGAACCATCACCATCTTTTGATTTGAAAGGACGTCTTCGATGCCATTCATTGTGTACGAAACGGAAAATTATGACTGAATGCGCGTCTGAATTGACTGAGAAACTACCCTAAGAAAAATTCTAAGTAAACAAGAAAAATCTTTTTGGTTTTATTTTTATTTATTTCAAAAAAAATAATTAAACTAAATCTAAATTTAATTTAAGAAAATAAATATTGAATGAAATTATTCTAATTCTAATATTTTTACATTTTTTATTAAGAAAACATTTGAAACATAAATTAAATCCTAAATTCTAGTTCATTTTAAAATAGGAAAGTAGTTAAAATTTAATTAATTAATTAATTAAAGCATTTCATTATTTTAATTAAAAAAAAGTCTAAGCTTAATTTTTTTATGAGTTTTTTTTATTATTTTCTTAATTAAATAAAGAAGATAAAAGAAATTAAAACATTACAAAAAAAAACTAGATGGGCCTGAGATAGTAAAAAAAAAGTGGGGGTGTGGTTGTTGAATTCGCTGGCCCATGAAGGGAGAGGCCTAGATTTGCTTCTGGATCTAATGCGGATTGGTCTTGATGGCATATGGTGAGCCCGCAGATGGAGTGCGCTAGATCTGATCAGATGGACATTTGATGACACATGTCTGATGGTGTATGATGCACATCTAGCTACGATGAGCACTGTATCTACATGAAACAAGTTAGAAAATATAAAAATAGAGCTTACTGAGGCATTTTGTGATGTTTCAGGGCTTGGTAATGATTGCAAAAGCTTCAGGGAGCCTCCAGGAATGTATTTGGATCTTTTGTTTGGACTGAGGAAGGATGAAACCTAAAATGCGAATTTTACAATTTTGATATTTTTTGCAAAATTTGTAGAGGTTTTCCAGACTGTATATCATATGTTGAAGATTGCTAATGTGTCCTTTATATAGAGAGGATGGAGGAGACAAGAGAACAAAGATAATAACAACCATAAACATGTGTTTTTAAAGCCATGAATAATGTTTTGTAACTTTGCCAAAGACATGGTATCTTGACTTTTTAAATTTGAATGAATGTGGACATCTTTGCACGGAATTTTATGGGCCTAGGCTATCCAAAACATCAACCCAAAGCTCAAAGCCCATTTCTAATTATTTTATACATTTTATTTTATATTTATTTGAAAAAAATTAAAATAAATATGAATAAAATAGTTAGCAAATGTAAGGCACAAAAAGAATAATTTTAGAGGTCCTCTATAAACTTAGGAAGATGCTTGAAGTCAAAGAAATTGAGCACTTTCTTTAAAACTTCAAATTTGCTCAATGCATAATTCTTGAAAATTTCCAAATTTTCCCAACTTGGGCAAGCCATAACTTGCTCAATATTTATCTCATGATAATGATATAAGACTTTTTGGAAATCCCAAGGTGTATACTTCAATACCACTTTTGATAAATTTTGATTTAAAGATGTTATCTTGATGTAAAAGGTCTTGGAAAAAAGTGGCTTTTGTTGACTTTCTGAAAATGACCTGTAATGTATGAGCTTGTATCTTTCAAATGGTGCATATCTTGGACTTTAGAGCTGAAGAGAAGTTATAGGTAATGAGATTATCTTCAATATGAGCTTTGTTTGGGGAAAAATGTATGAAGTATGTGAAAGTTATGCTTGGTCAAAGTTTAGTTGACTTTTCTTATAGAAACCCTACTTTGCCATTTTTTACTTCTGATGGGTTAGGAGCATTTCTTGAGGGGTCATGATCAACCCTTGATCAAATGATGGATATCACTTAAAAATGTTAATTTTTAAAATTTTTTTGGAAGTTTGCTGTATATAGACCATAGTTGACTTTTGACCTAGTACAATTGATTTTCAAGCATTTGAGCAATTGATTGAGCAAACTTGTAGTGTAAGGTATGAAATTTGTCATGGATAATCTTGAAGACATATTAGTACCATGGAAGACATTTGGGATCCTTGGAGATCAACCATCTTGATGAAAATTGAAATTCTAGTTGGGGGTTCATTGCCTTAGGAGGAGAATTGTCTGGTCAATTCTTGGTTAACCTTGAGACATTGAGATCCTCTAGGAGTATGTCTTGTGTGAAAATGGGAGGGCAAATTTTGGGGTACAACAGACGCAAATGCCAAATTAAAATTAAATTAATGCATGAGATAATTGAATGAACAAAATATGAAATTAAAAAACAAGTCATATAAACCTATTTCAAACAAACAATATACTTAAGTAAAAAAAAATTACAAACATGTATACAACAAAAATAATAAAAGAGGGTTCGAACAATCATACAAATTTAGACGATCTAGGCCTAACTTGATGCACACGAAAATAATTAGTAATTAACAACAAGAATAAAATAAGCTAAAGTATGACCAATCTTAAATGAGTTGGATACAACTCCTCTTGCACATTTGAAAATCACTATCAGAATCTCATTCATAAGACTTCAGCTGAACTTGTACGACAAATGTTCTAATTTTCTTTGATTGACACATCTTGATAATCTCAAAAAAGTGATTCAACTCTTTGATTGTTATTATAAATTTAAGAGACACCTTGAAAACCTTGAATATTTGGTAATTGTTGAGAACACATAGAACATTTACAAATATCACAAACTGCCTTCGTCTTGTTTTTACGATAATATTGGAAGAGTAGGTCACTAGAAGATATTTTTTGCTTCTTTCTTTAATCTCTCAAAAACATGAAGCATGTTGACATATAAATTCATATCCATATTTAAGTTAATTTATATAACACATGCAATGAATGATTAGACATTAGGAAATAGATGTAATATTATTGGGATTCATTGAATCGTGCAAGCTTCCAAATGAATAGAAAAACTCGTCTAGGATCTTAAAGGAACCATATAATCAAATTTTGGAGTCGCAAGACTTTGATCAAAAGCCCCACACTGATGCCAATTGTTGGGTGATAATTTGGACAAAAAAGGTCTAGAGAGGGGGGGGGGGTTAAATAGACCTGCTCCAAGTCTTCATATGTGGCGATCCACCTGAATCCCATTGATTTCTTGTCTGAGAAATTTACATTAGATAAATGTTCCATTAGACAACTCCAACTTTGTCTTATGAACTATGTTTAATAGACTTCACCTATGTCTTTCATGGATTATAATGAAAATTTTCTCTTGATATATAACACAACATCTAAACTGCATTCAAGAAATGATTCTTGCAACCGTTACAAACAACAAACATAAAAAATATTAGATATACTAATGTAGCATTAGTCTCCCTTAAACACTCAATATTTAGAGATGAGGGTCCACAACACTTTATTAGGAAAAAGGTTGAAGATGGTGAACAATGCCAAAAGAATCACACACACACACACCCTATAATTCACAAAATATCAACAAGGAATTAGATTTTGGTGAAAGAAGAAAACACACAAAGGTTCTCTCAAGTTTTTGGATAAAATTAGTCTTGGTTCTTGATGGTTATCATGAGCTTGATCAAAATTGAAATATTACAAGTTTGATCAACTCACTTTCTCTGGTTTCTTTCAACAACATATTCCACAAAAAAGAAGTGTAACAAAAAGGAGATGCAATTTGACATGAACTACACTTAAGAAGTCAATCTTCAAACAAGAGAAAGACATAAGGGTGCTAGGAATAGACACACTAGAGAAGAAAATAAAAACTGGCTTTTTTGTGTCTAAAGTTTCATCTTTCTTCCATTATGAAAATGTTCATAATGAGAGATTCATTCTTTCTTTGATCAAATAAATTACTATTTAAATCTAAGGTGGAAATTTGTATGTATAAAGTTATGGTTCGAATCATTATTCAAACCCATGAGTTGAGTCTAGGGAAATTTATGATTCGATTCATACTGTGTTGTGATTAGAGTTAAGTTAATCTTATGATTCGAATCAAATTATTTAGAGCCTAATTCTAGCTTTGGTGGAATGTTATGACTCGAGTCAAATTAATCTTATGATTCAAATAAAATCACACAGAGCCAAAATCCAATTTTCACAAATTGCACGATTCGAGTCACACAATGTATATGATTCGAATAAAATAACTTAACATCTTGATTCAAGTGTTCTAACTTGTGATTCAAGAAACACTTGATGAAAATATGATAACATGAAATTTCATCGTATCTTCGACTCAACTAGCAAGTATTATTTAATCGTTTTTAGCCATTGATGTCATTTTATACTGGTAGTGTTTCTGTATTTCAGGTGTTCTTCCTCCTTGAGGCTTGAATGAGCAAAGATGAGGAATTAGCAAAGAAAGAGCGAGAAAACACGAAGAAACAAAAGAAATAATGGAAATTTGCACACAGAAGGTGTTGTACCCCAAAATTTTCCCTCCCATATTTCTCAAAACATTGCAAGAAAAATCTCTAATTTGCTCAAGGTAGTCCAAGAGTTGGTCAGACAAGCTCTCTCCTAAAGGCAGTCTACCCCAAATTAGGATTTTGTGTTGCATCAAGATCCTTGAGTCCAAGTGACCCCAAGTGCTCACCAATGTCCTAATATGTTCTCAAGGTCATCCATGTCAAGTTTCAAGCCTTGCAGAGGAAGTTTGCTCAGTCAATTGCTCAAAGGTCCAAAAATCGACTATGCTAAGGCAAACGTCAACTGTGGCCTACATACATTCAAACTTCAACATTTTTTGGCAACATCCTTATTTTAAAGTTTATTTAATAATTTGATCAAGGGTTGATCATGATTCATAAAGGATTGCTCACAATTCATCAAGATTCAAAAGTTGCTAAATTAGGGTTTTGTAGGAAAAGTCACCTTAACTTTGACCAAGCATAACTTTCTCATACTTTATGAGAAATGACCCATCAAAATCTAATTTTTAAGAGGATGAAATTCCCTACAATCCATATTCATACCCCAAGATCAAAATATGCATCTACAAGAAGTTATGAATTTGGACATTATAGGTCATTTTTGAAAGTCAACAAAAACACCTTTTTTTTCAAAGTTCATAACTTTAGAATGGAATATTAAAATGAGATGAGGCCAAAAGGGTTGCTTAGAGGACATCTCAAGCTTTCTAAAAAGTCCAAGAACACCTCCAAAAGTTCAAAATTGAAGAAGTTATGCATTGTTGAAGTTGAACTTTTTTGCAAAATTGCCAAAAGTCAACTATCCCCAAAACTTCAAATTTTGCCAAATGGGCCCATTCTTTTTCACTTGTTTTGGGTTGGAATTATTGCCCATGTGTTACAGCCTTGGCCATGTGTCCATATCATGTTTTTATTAATTATTTTGATTTTATTTGAATTAATTTAATTTAAATCAAAATAAATCAAATAAAAATCCAAAAGCATTGATAACAAAGATTTTGTGGTGATTTCAGGTTCCATTATACAACTTGCCATCATCAAACTCGTATTAAGGCATAAGTGTACAAAAAGATGTGATTTGGATCAAATTTGGAAGGTGGTTAAAGGAGAATCAAATCAAATATCAAAGCATTGATAGAGAGAGATTTGCACAGCAAAAACAAACCTAATGCTTTGTACATTACATAAGGGTCGTGTGCAGACCAAAATAAGGGTTGGAGATCAATTGTAGAGCAAGAACAAAATTTGCAAAAACACCAAAAAAGTGTGAGATCGAAATCAAGTCTAGAGGCAGTTTCAAGGCTTGGTGTTGGTCTCAATCTCTTCCTGGCCATCTCCACAAGCGAAAGCAACCAAGACCACACATTTTCAAGCTTCCCAGAGCACTGTAAGTCACTCACGAACTCACCCTTTTCTTGATTTTGTATTTTCAAATTTAGGCATAGTTAGCATGAATTAATGGCATAATCTTAAACTACACATCATTTGCAAGCTTTTGGTATTACTTGATTTCATTTATCTGACCTATATCGAGATCCACCATTGCTAGGGTTTCGTTTTTGTTTTTGGGGTTTTTCGTTTCAGGAACAATTAGCCCTGATAATGGCTATAGTAGTGATCAGAAGAAGGAGATGAACTCAACCATGGTCTTAGAATTCATTTTCATGGCCTATAGGAGATTTGGGAGGAACCCCTGTCTGAAGCGACGGACATTTGTCTGTAGGTATAGGCGTTGTTGTTTTTAGCCACGGTGTAGAGGACATGTAATCATGTGCACGCTTAAGCTTGAGGGCTACCATGCGCCTTCACCATCCAGTACGCCAGATGGCCAGATCTTGTGGTCAAGCATTGAAGGCACACCATAGGTAGGTCAAACGCTCATGCATTGGATCACAAAAAGTCAAAACGAATCACATGTCAATTGGGCCAGAATTGCTATTCACACATCCGTAAATCAGGCCCATTTCACTCCTTTCTTTTTATTTTGTTTATTTTATTTAATTTGATTACTAATCAATAAATTAATTTTCTTTTTATCAAAAAATCACAAAAATATTTTTTACCCAATTAAAATTCAGAACCTTATTTTTATTAATAAATATTAATTAATTAATTAGGCTATTAATTCTAGATAACTTTAATTGATTTTGTAAATATTTAAAATCAATTAGAATTTAATAGGTTTTAATCATTAATTTAATCATTTTATTTTCTTTCTTAAATTAACAAAAACTCCAAAAATATGTCATTAATTATTTTTTTCATTAATTAATTTATTTAATATTTAATTTAGCATTGGTGATACGGTGGGAGAACTGACTTGAGGTTTTGCGTTTGTTTTCGCAAATGTTTCGGTTGAGCAAGAGTCGCCACCGACTTTTTATTTTATCCTAAGGAAAGGTTAAAAAGCACAGGAAAAACCTTTGAGATGTTTTCGTGGGTTCGGGGAGTAGATTATAGAAAGGGAAGGTATTAACACCCTTTCTATCCATGGTTATCCATGGGCTCTTAGTTACTTGCTTAGATCACTTGCCTTTGCTTTTCAATTGTTTGAAATGGTGCTTTGTGTGTGTGGTTTTGAAAATGTTTTGAACAAGATGCCTTGTCTAGGCAACCTTTGTAACAATTCTTTACTCGAATGTTTTACAAAGGTGTTTGTCTTTTTGAAAAGATGTTTCAATGTTTTTGAAAGTTGTTTTGAAAGTTGTGTTATGGAGTGTGTTTTGAAAAATGGCAAGTGTGTTTTGCAAGTTTGATCAAGTAACTTAAGAGTTGTCTACCCTATTTTACTCAAAGGTCTTTCTCATGTTTTAACCCTTTTAACAGTGTTGTTTCACCATTGTATTTGGTGAACAACCTTGTGTTAGGATGTTAACGGGACGGGCGCGGGTCATCGTTTAGACCATGAATGCAATAGTGTCAAGTATTTTGGAAATTTTCTTGAGGGACTATGATCATTTTGCTTAGGCAACAAGATAGCGTCATCGAGGGACTATGATCATTTTGTTTGTTTTTGTTTTGCCAAAGTACTTGACATGCAAACATGGCCCATTTTTGAAGGCAACAAGTGGAGTAATCCTAGGGGTGCAAGTGTGCATTGTATTTGTTTTCATACATGTTTATCTTGAATTAGGTCAAGCTATTTGTTGGTTTTATTTGCATACAAACCCTAGGTCTATCATGGCATAATTTGAAAGCTTTTAAATGCGGAAATTTAAATGCTAAGCTATTACAACAATGATTATGGGGATGGGGGTACAAGTTTGAATTTGGGGATATTTGACAAGAAATTAAATTCTAAGCTATTACATCCATATCGAATATACAAATATTTAATTGTACAATATTTAAATAAATACAATAAATATGCAAAATGTATTATGCACAAAATGATTTTTTTTATGTATGTGAAAGTATTTTTCAATGTGAAATATAAACAAAAATAAAAAGGTCAAATTTTGAATATTTTTGTCATTTAGGGCAAAACCCTAGTTCTTTGAATAAATATTATTATTTATTGATTATGTACAAAATATATTAATTTATGCACAAAATAAAAAAAGTATATTGTTAAAAAAGTATTTTGGTTTCAAATATTAAATAAAAATAAAAGGTATTGTTTTTTTGTATTTTTGCCCTAAATATTTAATAAAATATGTATAAGAGTATTTATATATATTTAATATGCTAAATATGTACAAAAATAAAATATTAATTATTTACAAAAAATGTATATTTTAGAAAATGTTTTCAAAATGTAAACAAAAAATAATAACTGAAAAAATAAATATTTTTGTATTATTTTTAGGGTTTTAAATAAAAGAGGTTTTATATTATTTACATACATATGCTAAATAAAACAAATAAATGCCAAATAAATGCAAAAAATGTGAAAAAAATATTTTTGTTGATTTTTATATTTGAGCAAAAAATAATAAGTCAGAATCAAAAAGAAAAATGCAAAAATGACAAGTATTTCACACAATGGGCCAGGGGGGTGCTAATGGAAAAAAAGGGGTGTGAACAGCAAGTTGACTCAGGCCCAGCCCAAGCCAACTTTGTCTTCAACCTCCAGCATTGTTTGAACAGAAAAACGCGCGCCTCTTTGATCCAACACCAACTCCTGATTCTTTGACTTTTACACAAAACTCATAACACCAATATTATAGAGCATCAAAAGACGAATTCAAACATGTAAAGAACTTGACCTAACTCTAAGAAACCAGGGAGAATTTCTTCACCCCCAATTTCTGACCTAGTTTTTCTTCAATGTTCATGGTTAAAATTCTCACAGCACTCTTAACATAAATGAAAAGTAATCATATGTATGGCTTCAGGGCTATGAGTAGAGCATGTTTCATTCACAAACATAACCCTAACTCTTCCTAGATTAAGAGATAGAAATCCATGGTTTTACCTGTTTCAGCTTGACTTGAACAAAGCGATATAGCAACCTGCAATGGAGTTTGAGCTTTGGTTGAGCTTTCCTGATGTCCAAGGATGCTTCCCCAACTCCTAGCTTGCTTTGAATCACTCTATATCGTGCTATGGAAGTTCACTTGCAAAACTAAAAAATGAAAATGGCAGATGAGGTTAGGGGTGTTACAACTGGTGTTTAGGGCTTGGAATAGTTTCAATGGATGGTATGGAATGTGTTTGCAAGGTTTTTAGCCAAAGTGCACGAGTGGATATGGTTATAGAGGTCAAGTTGCAGGACTTGCCCTGTTTTGCAGCAAAACAGGGATTCTGTGTATGAGCAGGTCTTGGGGATGGATTAGTCGTGCTTTAGGCTTGTTTTGATGTGTGGAAGATGTTTACAAAGTTTGTTTTGGCTGGTGTTTACAGGAATGAAAGATGGAGAGTTTTTGCAATGTTTCTTCAAATGTAAGCAAGAAAGTGTAAGTCCATAATGCAGGCCTGTACCACCCTCTATGTATGCTGCATATCTTTCTCTTGAGACTTGTAACTTGTAGATTTGATTTGGCTTCAGAGATATGGCCCCATGCCTCTTGGATTTGGTATTTGACATAAAGCATAACTTTATCAAAATGGCAAATGTGCTTTTTCCAATTAAGGGTTAGTTTAGCATGTATTGTCCAAATGAACAAAATAACACCTTAACACAATGGTTAGGCATTTAATTATGGTGTGTGAAACTGGTTTTGAGGCCTGCAAGCTAGCATTGTACAAGCTGATTTGAAAATGCAAGTTGTTATGAGCAAGCTTTGGCCATGAACAAAAGTGAGTTTTGGCCAACTTTGCAATTCGATTCTCTCTAACCACAAGGGTGTTTGATGAGTTCTTGGACAATTTGGAAAGCTTGGAATGTGTACTATAATCCATCTTTGTAATGAAAATTGAAACTCCAAGTGGAACCATGTGAAAAATGGCCAAGAAGTTGGACAAAAATCATGCCTAGAATAAGTCAAAATTTCTCTAAGTTAAAAATGTTTTGCACCCTTGTTCCAAAAATCATAACTTGAGATACAAGCTTCCTTTGAGAAAACTTTGTGGATCAAAGTTGTAGATTTTGCAATGGACTAAAACTTTCATGTTTCAAGTTTTGTTTGAATCCATTTTCATCTTGCTTAAAAAATGGGACAAAGTTAGGAAAAAATAAGAAAGTTTCATAACTTAGAAAATTTTCTAAGTTACGAAATTTTCCATTTTAAACCCTAATTTTGTAATTTTTGATTTCTTGATGAACAAGTTTCATAATTTGACATGTCTTGATGAAAAATGAATCTTGGCACTTGATTTTGACCAAAAAGTCAAAGTTTGACTTTTCAATATACAATCAAATTTTGATCAGTTGACTGAAAAATTCATCTGTCAATCCTATGCATTTGAGATCTTTTGAACTTGTTGAATGGGTCAATACAGTGCCATTGAGTCCTTGAGTCCATATGTGAGCTTGGTTTGCCATTGGTTAGGTCAAACAGTCAAAAATTGCCTTTGTGTAGTCAAAACCCTAAAAATGACCATTTTGCCCTTTTGGTGATCTGATCAAATTTCTTGTGGAATTGTGATCCAAACTTGACCAAATTGTTCATGTGAGTTCATAATGTTGATGTGGGTCATATTTCATGAAGTTTGACTGTCAATTGGCCACAGTTGACTTTTTCTCCAATACAACTGATTTCTAGGTCAACTGTCCAATTGACTGGGCAAAGATTGGAATCATGGCTTGAAACTTGGTATGGATAAACTTGTGAGTCCAACATGAAGCATGAAAGTCACTTTGGGCATTTTAGGTCAAAACATCCCTGTGCAAACTCAAACCCTAATTTGGGTCAACAGTGCAAGGAGGGGCCTTGAGCAGAGCAAACCCTAACTTGATCTTGAGCTCCAAGAGTCTTGTGATGAGAAAATGTTGATGAAATAAGAGGGAAAATTTTGGGGTACAACATTTGCCCCTGTTCAATCTTCTTGAACCTAAAGAGTTAGATTGGCAGGTTTGCTTTTCGCGTCTCGAAGGTAAAAGGAGATTGGACACTAGAGTGCCCTTAAATTTGCACTCATCAAAACATAGGTGCGGGAATGGGCTTAAAGATTCCATTTGGAGATGGGCTTAAAGATGCCATCTGGAAAGTGGCAGAATCTTGTCGGGGGATGGGCTTAAGGATTCCATCTGGAATGTATGTTGTAGGTGCAAGAGATGAGTATCAGAGAAGTGTCCATGTTTTGGAACATCTCTGAACTGGGGGTCTGAATAAGCAATAGATTGACATCCGTGTTTGGAGAATCCGTGAACTGTTTTCAGAAGTCTTGAATCTGAACAAGTAATAGATTAACATCCGTGTCTGGAGAATCCGTAAACTGTTTTCAGAAGTCGAAGCTTATCAATCTTATCCTGAAAAGGGTAAAATATTAGCCGAAACACAAAGTTATGTTGCATGAAATGTATGATGCAATGTATGTTATATCAATGTTTATGATATGAATGTAATGAATGCGCATGTAAGCTGATGAGCTGTCTTACTGGTGATAGATGAATCCTGGATAGCCAGAGATAATAGAATCTTGACTGCTGCCGGGGAAAGTGAATCCTTGACTGCTGCAGGGGATTGAAAATCCTTTGATCGTTGAAAAATGAGAAGTCTTGGGACCGCTGTATGGGGAATCAGGAGCTTGGGTTGCATGCCACTTTGAGAATGAGAATCTTCACTCTGTTGGGAATATCAGGAACTCGGGTTATCTGCCACTTTGAGAATGAGAATCTTCATTCTGTTGGGGATATCAGGAATTCAGGTTATATGCCACTTTGAGAATGAGAATCTTCATTCTGTTGGGGATATCAAGAGGTTGGGTGTATGCCAATCTACTGGGGTTTTAAGGATGAAAGTCTTCATTCTGTTAAGGGTCAGAAATTGGGAGTATACCAATCTTCTGAGGTTTTAAGGATGAGAGTCTTCATTCTGTTAAGGGTCAGAAATTGGGAGTATACTAATCTTCTGAGGTTTCAAGGATGAGAGTCTTCATTCTTGAGAGAGACAGATTTTTAGGAGCTTCAGTTGTCCGTTATTCTGTCGGTGGTTGTAACTTCCAGCAGGTGATGAAGGAGTTTTTGATGATGATCGTAACTTCCAGCAGGTGATGGAGGAAATTTTGAACGTCCTTTCAACTTGAAATGTAATTTTGCTTTGGAGAATAAATCCTTGGCAAATGTTGGGGAAATAAACCCATAACCGAAGCTGGGGATTGAAAATCCTTTGATTACTGAGGGTGAGAAATCCTTGCTGACTGCTGATTGCTTAGGGAGCAAGATCTTCAATTGTTGAGGGATTTTAGGGCTACTGCTGGGGATTGAAAATCCTTGGTGACTTGTGGGGAATGAGAATTCTGACGATCTCTACTGGGGAGTTCAGAACCTGGGAGACTCATGCTTGGAGGAGTGAGACTGAGAATCTTCAATCTGATGGGAAGTATCTTTGTGGGGAGAATGTTCGCTAACCTGGTTCCGCTGGGGATTGATAGTTGGAAGTTTTAGCTCCGCTGGGGATTAACAGTTTTGGCTCCACTGGGGATTCTGAAACTTAACTCTGAGGGGAATTAGATTTTGGAAGGCTCTCTGGCTGGGGAAATCAGCTTTGAGAAAGCTTTTGTTCTGCTGAGGATCTTGGAGTTTAACTCTGTTTGGGGAATTAAGTTCTGGATTTTAACCTTGTTGAGGAATTTGGAGTTTAACTCCGCTGGGGATTTCTTCTGAGAGGGTATCAAGATATCTATCTATACCTTCAACCTATCAGCAATCATCTTTCTTGATTTGTAAGAAAATGATTATGTTCAAATGCATATGCCTATTTTAACAAAACATTGGACGTTTCTCAAATAAAACATAAGTGTAAAAAGCAAAAGGAAGACAAAGAAAATTTCTGTATTTGGAAAAGTGTTTGTATTAACTTTTTATGAGTATCTTTGTACAAAGGAGACAGGCATCCTAGTAAGAGGATGTTGTCGTAAAAAATTGAAAATTTTATACAAAAGAAAGATGGCTATGTGTAACAATTCCATGGGATTCCATTCTGTTATAGCCTTCACAACTCTGAATATCTTGTCCATTCAATGCTTCGTCTGCTGATGACTGGATTGATCAGAAGCTCGGAACTTGTTGATGAAGAGATTGTTCTTTAAAGTGATCCGACGAGACATAGTCATACGCTTTAATTCCCTAACTTTTGCCTGGATCGCCCTTTCGGGTTTTCAATCCACCGGGAAACCCTTTTTTGCCCAAGTCGCCCTTTCGGGTTTTCAACTTGCCGAGTGTACAGATTTTTTTGTTTTATCCCTAATTTTTGCTTGAACCGCCCTTTCGGGTTTCCAGTTCACCGGGATGCCCATTTTTGCCCAAGTCGCCCTTTCGGGTTTTCGACTTGTCGGGTCGTTTTATGCGTAGTATCTTTTGACTATGTCTGCGTTCGCAGGGTGTGGCAAATCGTCACCGTCCATGGTGGTCAGAATCATTGCACCACCAGAAAAGATGCTCTTGATTACAAATGGTCCTTCGTAAGTAGGAGTCCATTTGCCCCTGGGATCACTTTGCGGCAAGATGATCCGCTTGATCACAAAATCTCCGACCTGATATACTTGACGTCTGACTTTCTTGTTGAAAGCTTTGATCATCCGTTTTTGGTACGTCTGACCATGGCAAACAGCAGTGAGTCGCTTCTCATCGATCAAATTGAGTTGATCAAGTCGGGTCTGAATCCAATCGTCTTCATTCAAACCAGGGTCCTTCATAATCCTTAAAGAAGGAATCTGAACTTCCATGGGTAGGACAGCTTCCATGCCATATACCAAAGAAAATGGGGTTGCCCCTGTTGAAGTACGTGCCGTGGTACGGTATCTATGCAGAGCAAACGGTAACATCTCATGCCAGTCCTTGTAGGTGACTGTCATTTTCTGAATGATTTTCTTGATGTTTTTGTTCGCAGCTTCAACAACACCGTTCATATTCGGCCGATAGGGAGATGAGTTGTGATGATAAATCTTGAACTGTTCGCATAGAGCGGTGATCATAGTATTGTTCAGGTTTGTACCGTTTTCTGTGATGATCCTGTAAGGGACACCATACCGGCATATGAGGTTCTGCTTGATGAAGCAGGCAACCACATTTTTTGTAACAGAGGCAAAGAAAGCTGCTTCGACCCACTTGGTAAAATAGTCAATAGCGACCAAGATGAAGCGATGTCCATTGGATGTCGTGGGCTTGATCTCTCCAATCATGTCAATGCCCCACATTGCGAATGGCCAAGGAGTTGTCAGAACGTTGTGAGGAACAAGAGGAATATGAATCTTGTCAGCGTAGACTTGACATTTGTGGCAAGTACGGGAATGTTGATGGCAATCAGCTTCCATGGTAGACCAGTAATAGCCCGCCCTTAGAATCTTCTTAGCCATCGTATGTCCGCTCAAGTGGGTGCCAAATGTGCCGCTGTGTATCTCAGTCATGATCAACTCTGCTTTAGCTTTGTCCACACAACAAAGTAAAACACAATCATGGCTGCGTTTATAAAGGATGCCATTGCTCAGGAAGAACTTGGCTGCAAATCTCCTTAAGAACTTTTTGTCATTGACGGAAGCTCCTTCGGGATGTTCTCTAGTCTGGAGATACCTTTTGATTTCATGAAACCAGGGTTGTTCCACTACTTCTTCGGTATTAATCTCATGACAATGCGCAGGTTCATCCATTTGCTCGATGGTGATTTGGGGACCCTCGTTATCCCAGTTGAGTTTAAACATGGAAGACATTGTTGCCAGAGCATCCGCTAGCTGATTTTCTTCTCGCGGGAAATGCTCGAAAGTAATCTGCTCGAAATGAGGCAGCAATGTCAGGACATGTTCTTTGTATGGGATAAGATTAGGATGTTTGGTGTCCCACTCTCCTTTGATTTGACTGATAACCAAAGCCGAGTCCCCAAATACGATCAAAGATTTGATCCCCAAGTCTATAGCAGCCTTGAGACCAAGGATGCAATCTTCATATTCGGCCATGTTGTTGGTACAGCTGAAACAAAGTCGGGCAGTGAAAGGTGTATGGCAACCTTCTGGGGAAATGAGTACCGCACCAATACCGTTTCCAAGTGCATTGGAGGCACCATCAAAGTACAGGGTCCATCGGGATCCATTTTCATGTCCGTCATACGGTCCGTTACCTTCAATGTTGTCCAATGTCATGATGTCCTCGTCTGGGAAGTCGAATCTCATGGATTGATAATCTTCGATAGCTTGATGAGCTAGATGGTCAGCTAGTGCACTCCCTTTTTATAGCTTTTTGGGTAGTATACTGGATGTCATACTCAGTCAGGATCATTTTCCATCTAGCGATTCTTCCAGATAAAGCAGGCTTCTCGAAGATATACTTGATAGGATCCATTTTGGAAATCAGCAAGGTGGTATGAGTCAACATATACTGCCTTAGTCGGCGAGCAGTCCATACCAAAGCGCATCAAGTTTTCTCGAGCAGTGAGTAGCGAGTCTCACAGTCGGTAAACTTTTTGCTAAGGTAATAAATGGCACGCTCTTTTCGACCAGACTCGTCATGCTGTCCTAGTACACACCCAATTGAGTTGTCCAAAATAGTCAGATACATGATCGGCGGCCTTCCTTCGACGGGTGGCATCAGAATAGGAGGTTCTAGCAAATACTCCTTGATCTTATCAAAAGCAGTTTGACAATCATCGTTCCATTCAACTACCTTCTCTTTCTTCAATAGTTTGAAAATTGGCTCACAGGTAGACGTCAGATGAGAGATGAATCTGGAAATATAGTTCAAGCGTCCCAAGAACCCTTTAACCTACCTTTCAGTATGGGGAGTAGGCATTTCTTGTATAGCTTTCACTTTTGCTGGATCGACCTCGATGCCTTTGTTGCTGACAATAAATCCTAGAAGTTTACCAGACCTAACTCCAAAAGTGCACTTACTTGGATTCAGCCTAAGTTTGTATTCCTTCAACCTGGAAAACAGCTTTTGCAAATGTTCAAGGTGTTCCTCCTCTGTTTGTGATCGAGCTATCATGTCGTCTACGTAAACTTCGATCTCATGATGTATCATATCATGAAACAAAGCTACCATGGCGCGTTGATAAGTTGCCCCTGCGTTCTTAAGTCCGAACGGCATCACCTTGTAGCAGAAGGTACCCCATTGTGTAACAAAGGTTGTTTTCTCCATGTCCTCGGGGGCCATTTTAATCTGATTGTAGCCCGAGAATCCGTCCATGAAAGAAAATACTTTGTGCTGAGCTGTGTTGTCAATCAAAATGTCGATATGTGGTAGCAAAAAATCATCTTTAGGGCTGGCCCTGTTCAAATCCCGGTAGTCCACACACATTCTGACCTTTCTGTCTTTTTTGGGAACGGGCACAATGTTAGCAACCCATTGCGGATAGGATGTAACAGCCAGAAAGCCCACGTTGAATTGCTTCATTACTTCAGCTTTGATCTTCTGAGACATGTCGGGCCTCATTCGGCGGACTTTTTGCTTGATCGGTGGACAGTCTTCTCTTGTAGGGAGACGGTGAACCACGATGTCTGTGTCTAACCCCGGCATGTCCTCATAAGACCAGGCAAAGATTTCAACGTATTCATTCAACAGCTGTACTAAGCGCTCCTTCACACTTGGTTCCAGATTGGCACCCACTTGTACTTCTTTCCTGTCTTCCTCTGTTCCTAAGTTGACAGTTTCCAATAACTCTTCATGAGGCAAGATGGCCCTCTCTTCTTGTTGTAGAAGTCTGGCTAGCTCTCCCGGTACTTCACAATCTTCGTCATCTTCGTACTCAACCTGATTGACCAAATCTTCAGAGTTATTGAAGGATACAACAGAATAGTCACCCATGGAATCCGGAGTGGATGGGTACTTGCATTTGTGAGTGTGGGTGTGTGTAAGGAATAGCCATCCTTAAACAAACAAAAATGCAAAAGGAAAGAAAATGAACACAACAGTTTATAAATGAAAAACGTCCAATGATTCATTAAACATGGCACATGATTATGAAGAGAATCAAAACCCTTACAAATGGACCTACATGCCCCGGGTAAGGCATGAGGTGAAAAAGTAGTGTGCAGATTGTTTTAGTAATTATTACAGACCAACAGGAAATGTTCGAAAGATAAATTACTGATTGATGAAAGTAATGGGAACGAAGTCTTTCGCCTCCCAGTTGTGAAGTCCTCCTTCAATGGTTGGGAAAATCCAATCTTCAATGTTACCCTCTTCGTCTTCGTCTTCTAAAGCATTGATTCCATGAGGAGAGATCTTGATGGGTGTCTTTTCAATTTTGGAGCGACGCATAGCCTTTTTCCCCGCAGCGGTAAACCCCAACCCAAACTTGTCCGTCTTGTGAGGGAAGTCAGGCAACTGTCCCCATGTTGAGCTTTTCCCCTCCTTCATTGCAGCCTTTGCGTCTTTCAGAGATGCCATCCTGGCCACCTGCTTGGGTACCTCAACTACTGTCTTTGCTACTGCCACCTCGGGAGAGACTTCCTTAAAGTGTTGAAAGGGTGTTTCGATGAATTCGCCATCCACTTCCACATACCGAAAGGAGTTCAGATGACTGATCATGTACTCCTCCTCACCGTGTACAATTATGATTTTTCCCTTAACAGGGTATTTCAGCATCTGATGTAGAGAAGAAGTGACTGCCCCAGCATTATGTATCCACGGTCTTCCTAGCAAGCAAGAGTAAGATGTGTGGATGTCCATCACATAGAATGTGGAGTGGAACACCTCAGTGCCTACCTTGATGGGAATGTCGACCTCCCCGTGTACCATCCTTTTAGACCCGTCAAAGGCCCTGACAATGATATTACTTGGTTTCAGCTCCAAGCCTTCACAATCCAACCGGTCCAGAGCTTTCTTAGGCAGCACATTTAGAGAAGAACCAGTTTCGACCAAGACATGGGCGAGAGTAGTTCCTCGGCATTCAACTGACACATGCAGTGCATCATTGTGCTTTCTTCCCTTCGGAGTCAGGTTAGCATCAGAGAAACCTAGGCCGTTATCGGCGGTAAGGCTGGCTACACAATCCTGGAATTGATCGGCTGAGGTTTCCTGGGGCACATGGGCTGTCTTCAAAAACCTTATCAAGGCTTTGGCATGAGCCTCCGAACAAAGCAGTAGGGCCAACATGGAGATCTTCGAGGCGGTTTTCCCCAGTTTTTCTACCACATCATAATCACTCTTATTAATTATTTTCAGAATCTCCTCCATTTCTTTCTTAGAGGTTTCAGGGATGACCAACGGCTGAGCCCTCGTCCTGACGAGCTCTTCTTGGATCCCTTTCCCTTTATCAGCAGCAGCAGAAGGGACAACCACAGGAGTAACAATTTCTTCAATCATTGGAGTTTTTGCAGATAGTTTTACCGGTGCAGGGGTAAACTTGGGAACAGCTGAGGGTCCAAATATTGCCTTTGGAGGGGCAATCTCTGGAGAGAAAATTCTTCCACTTCGGGTAATTTTGCTCGTACCGGCAATGTTTCCAATGTCGGTAGTTTCTTCGTCAGAGCTCTTCAGTTATCTCAATTTGCTTAACACCGTGGTAGTAGATTTCTCCACCATAATTCCACGGTATTGATTTGTCAGATTTGTATGGGACGGGCCCAGGCATGGTTATCTTCAAGGGTACAATCTTCGGAGCGGATGTAATCTTAACAGGCCTTTTGGGGACCTTGGAAAGATTGGCGGAAATGGTTATTATTGAAACTTCATTGATAGGAGTTGGAGTAACATGAGTCTTTTCGAAAAGAATTTGTTGGTTGTCCATTAGGCGTTGGATGCCTATCTTCAGCAATGGACAGTCGATCGGTAGGGAGGAACAAAAGTAGCAATCTTATTTACAACCTGGGAAAATCCCAGCCTTTAACAGATTCAATTTGATTGTCAGTAGTGGAGTTATCAGATCATCAACAGCAGAAACAAGCATATCCTCTTCAACAACATGGACATTGTGACCATGCTTTGGCATTGGAGCGAAGATTACATTCGACTTCTCAGGGGAGTCGAACTCAACCTCTTTTGCGTCTATCAAATCTTGAATTTTATTCTTTAACGCCCATCAATTGTTGGTGTCATGCCTGGCACTGTACGAATGATAGGCACATTTAGCATTGGCATGATAGTATGGAGATGTGGTGTTAGGGTTTTTCGGTGCCTCCTTTAAACCAGTCAGATTCAACTTCAACAAATGGGGAAGAACTTGTGCAGGCGTCATGTTGATGCTGGTGAACTGCCGTTGTGGCCGTTCTACCCGTTGCTGGTTGGGTCTAGACTGATTGTTACGAGGCTGATCATTTGACGAATTTTGAATCATCACGGTCCCTACAGTCGGCCGACGCTTAGTTCTTCTCAATCCTTTCTGAGAGTACATAACAACTGCTTCCTTCTTGGCCGGGAAAGGTTTTTTAACAGTTGTCGATGCAGAGGCATCCCTTTGAATCTTCCCACTCTTAATACCAGCTTCCACCCTTTCGCCAGTCAGAATCAATTCAGTAAACCCTGCAGAAGAGCTCCCGATCAAATGGTTGAAGAAAGGGCCAAATAGGGTCCCCAAGAACATATCAACTAGCTCCCTATCTGAAAGCGGTGGTTGTACTCTTCCGGCCAAGTCACGCCATTTCTGGGCGTATTCTTTGAATCCCTCATTTGAGGCCATCCCCATACCTTATAGCTGAGTACGAGATGGCGCCAAGTCAGCATTATATTAATACTGGCGATAAAAGGCAGCTGCCAAATCCTCCCAACTATGCACTTCTGACCTCTCAAGCTGGTAAAACCAATCTAGCTGTGTACCAGACAGGCTGTCCTGGAAGAAGTGTACCCAAAGATTTCTATCGGATGAATGAGGTTGAATTTTTCTGACATACGACCTTAGGTGCATCTTCGGGCAAGACAGAACGTCGTATTTTTCAAAAGTTGGCACCTTAAACTTTGGAGGGATCATAATCCCAGCAATCAATCCCAATTCTTCAAAATCTAGCCCGGGAACCCTTTGCAGCTCCAAGGCTGCCAGTCTATCCTCCAGGTTTTTGTATTTGTCGTCCGCTGGCGGGTATTGCTGCTCTGAATAATCTTCATCTTCCTCAACCTCTTCCTCTTCAGCCTCATATTCAGAAGGTAATGCAGCCCCTTTTCCTTTGTCGGTCCCCTCATCAGATGTGGAGGGGAATTCAAGAACTCTCCTAGCTTCATTCTCAAATCTTCTTCCCAGTGTAGCTACCCCAACTCTTTTCTTCTTCTTTTTTCCTTTTTCTTTCTCTTTATTCCCTAACAGTGCTTTAAGATCCTCCTGACCCTTTGCCAAGGTCATAAGGAGCTGTTGAAACTGCAAGTTTTGTCCCTGCAGATCTCTGACCGTCTGCTCAATATCCATCTTACTAAAATAAACATCAGAAAGATAAGGAAACCTGGTGTGAAGACTTGTTTATGCATATGATGAATGATATGTTTATTCATGCGATGCATTCAAGAATTTAGAAATTCAAAATTGTTGCAGACAAAAAGAACACACGTCATATTAATAAGAAGAAATTTTGTTAGTACATAAATGCCCCATGGGCCAAATATTACAAAAACTTCTTAAGGTAAAAAGACGTTGCGCATCCTCTTTGGTGCGATGTAAGTTTTGAGGGTCTCCTCCTCGTGAAGTCAGCGGGTAAGCTCCAAAACCTTCTTCTCACTGGCGTAGAAGCTGGCTTCAAAAGTATCCCTTTCTTCCTTGAGTTGGATCCAACTCTTCTGCATCTCCTCCCATTATGTTGGCATGTCAATATGTAGGATGGTGTATGGAACCTCTCCTTCCTTAACAGGCTCTTTAATCAAAGGGAGAATGTGAGGGTAAGGCATCAAAAGACTCTGGGCGCGGGTTCGTACCCACTTGAGGTAAGGCTCAAGAGGTATGGAGTTCTTGTGTCTCAATGTCTTGCTATCTACCTTGTTAGGCATCCTCCAAGCTCTGATGAATCTTTGGCGAAGTCCTTGCGCATCATTGTCAAAGTCAAAAACTAGGTCAGGAATCAGCATGTCATGAGGGCCATCCCTCTGAGCATATCCAAATTGTCTCAAAGCTAGGCAAGGGTTGTAGGTAATACCTCCCCTAATGCCAAGTAATGGAACATTAGGGAACTCACCACAGCGATCGATGATGATGACATTTTCTCTAGACCGAGAACACCAATGTACATCAGAATGTGTAAGGGTCATCAATCGTTGCGACCACCTTGAACCCTGCTCGTTCTTCAAAACTGATTGTGGAAGGTAAGAAATAAACCACCTTGCAAGGAGAGGAGTACAACACATGAGAACACCTCTCTTCCTCATTGTTCATGTGTAAAATGAGTGGAGGATGTCCCCAAGTAATGTCGGTATGGGATTCCTGGATATGAAGATCTTGACAGCATTCACATCTATAAGTTGGTAAGGATTTGGGAACAAGACCAACCCATAAATAAGGAGTGCCACAATTTCTTCAAAGGCTTGCAGATCCAAAGAATTCCAACACTCTTGTGCCTTCTCAAACAAGAATTTTGCCAAGAAGCCCTTGACACCACTTCTGGTTTCCCAATGCCCCTTGATGTCAGATGGTTGCAAGTGTAGTGCTTGAGCAACATCTTCAGGTTTTGGTTCTTTTTCCGTACCGTTGTAGGGTAGTTGATTAAGAATAGGAATTCTCAGGAGTTGAGAAAATTCCTCCAAAGTAGGCACCAATTGGTAGTCGGGGAATGTGAAACAGTGGTGAAGGGGGTCAAAGAACTGGAATAACACTTTCACCATGTCTTCTTCAATGTTGGTGCTGACTAGGATGAGCAGTCTACCATGTCTTTCACTGAAGAGAGAACTTTCCGGAATTCTGGATGTAAGCCCCTTGAGTTGAAGAGGGATTCTCACAAGGTTGACTTGGATAGTTTTCCTGCGAAGAATTTCCATGACCTACAAAACAAGAACAAAGATGAAGATCCAAACCTTTGAAATCGTTAGTGGATGCATATGATGCTTTATGATGTTCATGATGTATGCACAAACACATGTACAAGCAATTCACACAAAAAACCCTAGTTTCAGGCTTGCATGAGGTTTCATAGGTAAGTACCCTCTTGAGTTTAGTTGGCTTAAAAACCTGTCATATAAATAGTAACTGGGTTCTAAAGAGCTCAATATCATTGGATTGTTTTCCATGTTCATTGTTTTGGTTTAGCCACTTAACTAGTGACCAAAATATTCCAAGAAAACAACCCTCAATGAGTGTAGTATCGAGTATCTACCAACTTCGGACTGCACCAAAGCCGGTCATCTCACTACCCCTAATAAAAGGCCAAGATGGTCAAGTAAGGTTCTAGGTCATTAGTGCTTAGTGACATCACTCAGCGGCCCCGTACTCTCCTTGATTGAACTCAAGGGTTACCGATACTCACAAATATGTCGCACTAATATAGCTATTGCTTCAACCGTGTCGGTATACCCCGCACAGTTTCCACAACGTATTGCTATCTATGAATGTTTCCCCAAATCCGGGTGTAGGATTTCAAGCCCAAACAAGAGAACCAAAATGTAAAGCAATCAAAACAAACAATTAGTCATGCAAAAGGGTGATCTAAGCCCTAAAATTACTCCACTTTCAATTTTTTCCCCAGCAGAGTCGCCAGTTCTGTGATACGGTGGGAGAACTGACTTGAGGTTTTGCGTTTGTTTTCGCAAATGTTTCAGTTGAGCAAGAGTCACCACCGACTTTTTATTTTATCCTAAGGAAAGGTTAAAAAGCACAGGAAAAACCTTTGAGATGTTTTCGTGGGTTCGGGGAGTAGATTATAGAAAGGGAAGGTATTATCACCCTTTCTATCCATGGTTATCCATGGGCTCTTAGTTACTTGCTTAGATCACTTGCCTTTGCTTTTCAATTGTTTGAAATGGTGCTTTGTGTGTGTGGTTTTGAAAATGTTTTGAAAAAGATGCCTTGTCTAGGCAACCTTTGTAACAATTCTTTACTCGAATGTTTTACAAAGGTGTTTGTCTTTTTGAAAAGATGTTTCAATGTTTTTAAAAGTTGTTTTGAAAGTTGTGTTATGGAGTGTGTTTTGAAAAATGGCAAGTGTGTTTTGCAAGTTTGATCAAGTAACTTAAGAGTTGTCTACCCTATTTTACTCAAAGGTCTTTCTCATGTTTTAACCCTTTTAACAGTGTTGTTTCACCATTGTATTTGGTGAACAACCTTGTGTTAGGATGTTAACGGGACGGGCGCGGGTCATCGTTTAGACCATGAATGCAATAGTGTCAAGTATTTTGGAAATTTTCTTGAGGGACTATGATCATTTTGCTTAGGCAACAAGATAGCGTCATCGAGGGACTATGATCATTTTGTTTGTTTTTGTTTTGCCAAAGTACTTGACATGCAAACATGGCCCATTTTTAAAGGCAACAAGTGGAGTAATCCTAGGGGTGCAAGTGTGCATTGTATTTGTTTTCATACATGTTTATCTTGAATTAAGTCAAGCTATTTGTTGGTTTTATTTGCATACAAACCCTAGGTCTATCATGGCATAATTTGAAAGCTTTTAAATGCGGAAATTTAAATGCTAAGCTATTACAACAATGATTATGGGGATGGGGGTACAAGTTTGAATTTGGGGATATTTGACAAGAAATTAAATTCTAAGCTATTACATCCATATCGAATATACAAATATTTAATTGTACAATATTTAAATAAATACAATAAATATGCAAAATGTATTATGCACAAAATGATTTTTTTTATGTATGTGAAAGTATTTTTCAATGTGAAATATAAACAAAAATAAAAAGGTCAAATTTTGAATATTTTTGTCATTTAGGGCAAAACCCTAGTTCTTTGAATAAATATTATTATTTATTGATTATGTACAAAATATATTAATTTATGCACAAAATAAAAAAAGTATATTGTTAAAAAAGTATTTTGGTGTCAAATATTAAATAAAAATAAAAGGTATTGTTTTTTTGTATTTTTTCCCTAAATATTTAATAAAATATGTATAAGAGTATTTATATATATTTAATATGCTAAATATGTACAAAAATAAAATATTAATTATTTACAAAAAATGTATATTTTAGAAAATGTTTTCAAAATGTAAACAAAAAATAATAACTGAAAAAATAAATATTTTTGTATTATTTTTAGGGTTTTAAATAAAAGAGGTTTTATATTATTTACATACATATGCTAAATAAAACAAATAAATGCCAAATAAATGCAAAAAATGTGAAAAAAATATTTTTGTTGATTTTTATATTTGAGCAAAAAATAATAAGTCAGAATCAAAAAGAAAAATGCAAAAATGACAAGTATTTCACACAATGGGCCAGGGGGGTGCTAATGGAAAAAAAGGGGTGTGAACAGCAAGTTAACTCAGGCCCAGCCCAAGCCAACTTTGTCTTCAACCTCCAACATTGTTTGAACAGAAAAACGCGCGCCTCTTTGATCCAACACCAACTCCTGATTCTTTGACTTTTACACAAAACTCATAACACCAATATTATAGAGCATCAAAAGACGAATTCAAACATGTAAAGAACTTGACCTAACTCTAAGAAACCAGGGAGAATTTCTTCACCCCCAATTTCTGACCTAGTTTTTCTTCAATGTTCATGGTTAAAATTCTCACAGCACTCTTAACATAAATGAAAAGTAATCATATGTATGGCTTCAGGGCTATGAGTAGAGCATGTTTCATTCACAAACATAACCCTAACTCTTCCTAGATTAAGAGATAGAAATCCATGGTTTTACCTGTTTCAACTTGACTTGAACAAAGCGATATAACAACCTTCAATGGAGTTTGAGCTTTGGTTGAGCTTTCCTGATGTCCAAGGATGCTTCCCCAACTCCTAGCTTGCTTTGAATCACTCTATATCGTGCTATGGAAGTTCACTTGCAAAACTAAAAAATGAAAATGGCAGATGAGGTTAGGGGTGTTACAACTGGTGTTTAGGGCTTGGAATAGTTTCAATGGATGGTATGGAATGTGTTTGCTAGGTTTTTAGCCAAAGTGCACGAGTGGATATGGTTATGGAGGTCAAGTTGCAGGACTTGCCCTGTTTTGCAGCAAAACAGGGATTCTGTGTATGAGCAGGTCTTGGGGATGGATTAGTCGTGCTTTAGGCTTGTTTTGATGTGTGGAAGATGTTTACAAAGTTTGTTTTGGCTGGTGTTTACAGGAATGAAAGATGGAGAGTTTTTGCAATGTTTCTTCAAATGTAAGCAAGAAAGTGTAAGTTCATAATGCAGGCCTGTACCACCCTCTATGTATGCTGCATATCTTTCTCTTGAGACTTGTAACTTGTAGATTTGATTTGGCTTCAGAGATATGGCCCCATGCCTCTTGGATTTGGTATTTGACATAAAGCATAACTTTATCAAAATGGCAAATGTGCTTTTTCCAATTAAGGGTTAGTTTAGCATGTATTGTCCAAATGAACAAAATAACACCTTAACACAATGGTTAGGCATTTAATTATGGTGTGTGAAACTGGTTTTGAGGCCTGCAAGTTAGCATTGTACAAGCTGATTTGAAAATGCAAGTTGTTATGAGCAAGCTTTGGCCATGAACAAAAGTGAGTTTTGGCCAACTTTGCAAATTCGATTCTCTCTAACCACAAGGGTGTTTGATGAGTTCTTGGACAATTTGGAAAGCTTGGAATGTGTACTACAATCCATCTTTGTAATGCAAATTGAAACTCCAAGTGGAACCATGTGAAAAATGGCCAAGAAGTTGGACAAAAATCCTGCCTAGAATAAGTCAACCACAGGAGTAACAATTTCTTCAATCATTGGAGTTTTTGCAGATAGTTTTACCGGTGCAGGGGTAACCTTGGGAACAGCTGAGGGTCCAAATATTGCCTTTGGTGGGGCAATCTCTGGAGAGAAAATTCTTCCACTTCGGGTAATTTTGCTCGTACCGGCAATGTTTCCAATGTCGGTAGTTTCTTCGTCAGAGCTCTTCAGTTATCTCAATTTGCTTAACACCGTGGTAGTAGATTTCTCCACCATAATTCCACGGTATTGATTTGTCAGATTTGTATGGGACGGGCCCAGGCATGGTTATCTTCAAGGGTACAATCTTCGGAGCGGATGTAATCTTAACAGGCCTTTTGGGGACCTTGGAAAGATTGGCGGAAATGGTTATTATTGAAACTTCATTGATAGGAGTTGGAGTAACATGAGTCTTTTCGAAAAGAATTTGTTGGTTGTCCATTAGGCGTTGGATGCCTATCTTCAGCAATGGACAGTCGATCGGTAGGGAGGAACAAAAGTAGCAATCTTCTTTACAACCTGGGAAAATCCCAGCCTTTAACAGATTCAGTTTGATTGTCAGTAGTGGAGTTATCAGATCATCAACAGCAGAAACAAACATATCCTCTTCAACAACATGGACATTGTGACCATGCTTTGGCATTGGAGCGAAGATTACATTCGGCTTCTCAGGGGCGTCGAACTCAACCTCTTTTGCGTCTATCAAATCTTGAATTTTATTCTTTAACGCCCAGCAATTGTTGGTGTCATGCCTGGCACTGTCAGAATGATAGGCACATTTAGCATTGGCATGATAGTATGGAGATGTGGTGTTAGGGTTTTTCGGTGCCTCCTTTAAACCAGTCAGATTCAACTTCAACAAATGGGGAAGAACTTGTGCAGGCGTCATGTTGATGCTGGTGAACTGCCGTTGTGGCCGTTCTACCCGTTGCTGGTTGGGTCTAGACTGATTGTTACGAGGCTGATCATTTGACGAATTTTGAATCATCACGGTCCCTACAGTCGGCCGGCGCTTAGTTCTTCTCAATCCTTTCTGAGAGTACATAACAGCTGCTTCCTTCTTGGCCGGGAAAGGTTTTTTAACAGTTGTGGATGCAGAGGCATCCCTTTGAATCTTCCCACTCTTAATACCAGCTTCCACCCTTTCGCCAGTCAGAATCAATTCAGTAAACCCTGCAGAAGAGCTCCCGATCAAATGGTTGAAGAAAGGGCCAAATAGGGTCCCCAAGAACATATCAACTAGCTCCCTATCTGAAAGCGGTGGTTGTACTCTTCCGGCCAAGTCACGCCATTTCTGGGCGTATTCTTTGAATCCCTCATTTGAGGCCATCCCCATACCTTATAGCTGAGTACGAGACGGCGCCAAGTCAGCATTATATTAATACTGGCGATAAAAGGCAGCTGCCAAATCCTCCCAACTATGCACTTCTGACCTCTCAAGCTGGTAAAACCAATCTAGCTGTGTACCAGACAGGCTGTCCTGGAAGAAGTGTACCCAAAGATTTCTATCGGATGAATGAGGTTGAATTTTTCTGACATACGACCTTAGGTGCATCTTCGGGCAAGACAGAACGTCGTATTTTTCAAAAGTTGGCACCTTAAACTTTGGAGGGATCACAATCCCAGCAATCAATCCCAATTCTTCAAAATCTAGCCCGGGAACCCTTTGCAGCTCCATGGCTGCCAGTCTATCCTCCAAGTTTTTGTATTTGTCGTTCGCTGGCGGGTATTGCTGCTCTGAATAATCTTCATCTTCCTCAACCTCTTCCTCTTCAGCCTCAGATTCAGAAGGTAATGCAGCCCCTTTTCCTTTGTCGGTCCCCTCATCAGATGTGGAGGGGAATTCAAGAACTCTCCTAGCTTCATTCTCAAATCTTCTTCCCAGTGTAGCTACCCCAACTCTTTTCTTCTTCTTTTTTCCTTTTTCTTTCTCTTTATTCCCTAACAGTGCTTTAAGATCCTCCTGACCCTTTGCCAAGGTCATAAGGAGCTGTTGAAACTGCAAGTTTTGTCCCTGCAGATCTCTGACCGTCTGCTCAATATCCATCTTACTAAAATAAACATCAGAAAGATAAGGAAACCTGGTGTGAAGACTTGTTTATGCATATGATGAATGATATGTTTATTCATGCGATGCATTCAAGAATTTAGAAATTCAAAATTGTTGCAGACAAAAAGAACACACGTCATATTAATAAGAAGAAATTTTGTTAGTACATAAATGCCCCATGGGCCAAATATTACAAAAACTTCTTAAGGTAAAAAGACGTTGCGCATCCTCTTTGGTGCGATGTAAGTTTTGAGGGTCTCCTCCTCGTGAAGTCGGCGGGTAAGCTCCAAAACCTTCTTCTCACTGGCGTAGAAGCTGGCTTCAAAAGTATCCCTTTCTTCCTTGAGTTGGATCCAACTCTTCTGCATCTCCTCCCATGATGTTGGCATGTCAGGATGTAGGATGGTGTATGGAACCTCTCCTTCCTTAACAGGCTCTTTAATCAAAGGGAGAATGTGAGGGTAAGGCATCAAAAGACTCTGGGCGCGGGTTCGTACCCACTTGAGGTAAGGCTCAAGAGGGATGGAGTTCTTGTGTCTCAGTGTCTTGCTATCTACCTTGTTAGGCATCCTCCAAGCTCTGATGAATCTTTGGCGAAGTCCTTGCGCATCGTTGTCAAAGTCAAAAACTAGGTCAGGAATCAGCATGTCATGAGGGCCATCCCTCTGAGCATATCCAAATTGTCTCAAAGCTAGGCAAGGGTTGTAGGTAATACCTCCCCTAATTCCAAGTAATGGAACATTAGGGAACTCACCACAGCGATCGATGATGATGACATTTTCTTTAGACTGAGAACACCAATGTACATCAGAATGTGTAAGGGTCATCAATCGTTGCGACCACCTTGAACCCTGCTCGTTCTTCAAAACTGATTGTGGAAGGTGAGAAATAAACCACCTTGCAAGGAGAGGAGTACAACACATGAGAACACCTCTCTTCCTCATTGTTCATGTGTAAAATGAGTGGAGGATGTCCCCAAGTAATGTCGGTATGGGATTCCTGGATATGAAGATCTTGACAGCATTCACATCTATAAGTTGGTAAGGATTTGGGAACAAGACCAACCCATAAATAAGGAGTGCCACAATTTCTTCAAAGGCTTGCAGATCCAAAGAATTCCAACACTCTTGTGCCTTCTCAAACAAGAATTTTGCCAAGAAGCCCTTGACACCACTTCTGGTTTCCCAATGCCCCTTGATGTCAGATGGTTGCAAGTGTAGTGCTTGAGCAACATCTTCAGGTTTTGGTTCTTTTTCCGTACCGTTGTAGGGTAGTTGATTAAGAATAGGAATTCTCAGGAGTTGAGAAAATTCCTCCAAAGTAGGCACCAATTGGTAGTCGGGGAATGTGAAACAGTGGTGAAGGGGGTCAAAGAACTGGAATAACACTTTCACCATGTCTTCTTCAATGTTGGTACTGACTAGGATGAGCAGTCTACCATGTCTTTCACTGAAGAGAGAACTTTCCGGAATTCTGGATGTAAGCTCCTTGAGTTGAGGAGGGATTCTCACAAGGTTGACTTGGATAGTTTTCCTGCGAAGAATTTCCATGACCTACAAAACAAGAACAAAGATGAAGATCCAAACCCTTGAAATGGTTAGTGGATGCATATGATGCTTTATGATGTTCATGATGTATGCACAAACACATGTACAAGCAATTCACACAAAAAACCCTAGTTTCAGGCTTGCATGAGGTTTCATAGGTAAGTACCCTCTTGAGTTTAGTTGGCTTAAAAACCTGTCATATAAATAGTAACCGGGTTCTAAGGAGCTCAATATCATTGGATTGTTTTCCATGTTCATTGTTTTGGTTTAGCCACTTAAATAGCGACCAAAATATTCCAAGAAAACAACCCTCAATGAGTGTAGTATCGAGTATCTACCAACTTCGGACTGCACCAAAGCCGATCATCTCACTACCCCTAATAAAAGGCTAAGATGGTCAAGTAAGGTTCTAGGTCATTAGTGCTTAGTGACATCACTCAGCGGCCCCGTACTCTCCTTGATTGAACTCAAGGGTTACCGATACTCACAAATATGTCGCACTAATATAGCTATTGCTTCAACCGTGTCGGTATACCCCGCACAGTTTCCACAACGTATTGCTATCTATGAATGTTTCCCCAAATCCGGGTGTAGGATTTCAAGCCCAAACAAGAGAACCAAAATGTAAAGCAATCAAAACAAACAATTAGTCATGCAAAAGGGTGATCTAAGCCCTAAAATTACTCCACTTTCAATTTTTTCCCCAGCAGAGTCGCCAGTTCTGTGATACGGTGGGAGAACTGACTTGAGGTTTTGCGTTTGTTTTCGCAAATGTTTCAGTTGAGCAAGAGTCACCACCGACTTTTTATTTTATCCTAAGGAAAGGTTAAAAAGCACAGGAAAAACCTTTGAGATGTTTTCGTGGGTTCGGGGAGTAGATTATAGAAAGGGAAGGTATTAGCACCCTTTCTATCCATGGTTATCCATGGGCTCTTAGTTACTTGCTTAGATCACTTGCCTTTGCTTTTCAATTGTTTGAAATGGTGCTTTGTGTGTGTGGTTTTGAAAATGTTTTGAAAAAGATGCCTTGTCTAGGCAACCTTTGTAACAATTCTTTACTCGAATGTTTTACAAAGGTGTTTGTCTTTTTGAAAAGATGTTTCAATGTTTTTAAAAGTTGTTTTGAAAGTTGTGTTATGGAGTGTGTTTTGAAAAATGGCAAGTGTGTTTTGCAAGTTTGATCAAGTAACTTAAGAGTTGTCTACCCTATTTTACTCAAAGGTCTTTCTCATGTTTTAACCCTTTTAACAGTGTTGTTTCACCATTGTATTTGGTGAACAACCTTGTGTTAGGATGCTAACGGGACGGGCGCGGGTCATCGTTTAGACCATGAATGCAATAGTTTCAAGTATTTTGGAAATTTTCTTGAGGGACTATGATCATTTTGCTTAGGTAACTAGATAGCGTCATCGAGGGACTATGATCATTTTGTTTGTTTTTGTTTTGCCAAAGTACTTGACATGCAAACATGGCCCATTTTTAAAGGCAACAAGTGGAGTAATCCTAGGTGTGCAAGTGTGCATTGTATTTGTTTTCATACATGTTTATCTTGAATTAGGTCAAGCTATTTGTTGGTTTTATTTGCATACAAACCCTAGGTCTATCATGGCATAATTTGAAAGCTTTTAAATGCGGAAATTTAAATGCTAAGCTATTACAACAATGATTATGGGGATGGGGGTACAAGTTTGAATTTGGGGATATTTGACAAGAAATTAAATTCTAAGCTATTACATCCATATCGAATATACAAATATTTAATTGTACAATATTTAAATAAATACAATAAATATGCAAAATGTATTATGCACAAAATGATTTTTTTTATGTATGTGAAAGTATTTTTCAATGTGAAATATAAACAAAAATAAAAAGGTCAAATTTTGAATATTTTTGTCATTTAGGGCAAAACCCTAGTTCTTTGAATAAATATTATTATTTATTGATTATGTACAAAATATATTAATTTATGCACAAAATAAAAAAAGTATATTGTTAAAAAAGTATTTTGGTGTCAAATATTAAATAAAAATAAAAGGTATTGTTTTTTTGTATTTTTGCCCTAAATATTTAATAAAATATGTATAAGAGTATTTATATATATTTAATATGCTAAATATGTACAAAAATAAAATATTAATTATTTACAAAAAATGTATATTTTAGAAAATGTTTTCAAAATGTAAACAAAAAATAATAACTGAAAAAATAAATATTTTTGTATTATTTTTAGGGTTTTAAATAAAAGAGGTTTTATATTATTTACATACATATGCTAAATAAAACAAATAAATGCCAAATAAATGAAAAAAATGTGAAAAAAATATTTTTGTTGATTTTTATATTTGAGCAAAAAATAATAAGTCAGAGTCAAAAAGAAAAATGCAAAAATGACAAGTATTTCACACAATGGGCCAGGGGGGTGCAAATGGAAAAAAAGGGGTGTGAACAACAAGTTGACTCAGGCCCAGCCCAAGCCAACTTTGTCTTCAACCTCCAGCATTGTTTGAACAGAAAAATGCGCGCCTCTTTGATCCAACACCAACTCCTGATTCTTTGACTTTTACACAAAACTCATAACACCAATATTATAGAGCATCAAAAGACGAATTCAAACATGTAAAGAACTTGACCTAACTCTAATAAACCAGGGAGAATTTTTTCACTCCCAATTTCTGACCTAGTTTTTCTTCAATGTTCATGGTTAAAATTCTCACAGCACGCTTAACATGAATGAAAAGTAATCATATGTATAGCTTCAGGGCTATGAGTAGAGCATGTTTCATTCACAAACCTAAGCCTAACTCTTCCTAGATTTAGAGATAGAAGTCCATGGTTTTACCTGTTTCAGCTTGACTTGAACAAAGCGATATAGCAACCTGCAATGGAGTTTGAGCTTTGGTTGAGCTTTCCTGATGTCCAAGGATGCTTCCCCAACTCCTAGCTTGCTTTGAATCACTCTATATCGTGCTATGGAAGTTCACCTGCAAAACTGAAAAATGAAAATGGCAGATGAGGTTAGGGGTGTTACAGCTGGTGTTTAAGGCTTGGAATAGTTTCAATGGATGGTATGGAATGTGTTTGCAAGGTTTTTAGCCAAAGTGCATGAGTGGATATGGTTATGGAGGTCAAGTTGCAGGACTTGCCCTGTTTTGCAGCAAAACAGGGATTCTGTGTATGAGCAGGTCTTGGGGATGGATGAGTCGTTTTTTAGGATTGTTTTGATGTGTGGAAGATGTTTACAAAGTTTGTTTTGGCTGGTGTTTACAGGAATGAAAGATGGAGAGTTTTTGCAATGTTTCTTCAAATGTAAGCAAGAAAGTGTAAGTTCATAATGCAAGCCTGTACCACCCTCTATGTATGCTGCATATCTTGCTCTTGAGACTTGTAACTTGTAGATTTGATTTGGATTCAGAGATATGGCCCCATGCCTCTTGGATTTGGTATTTGACATAAAGCATAACTTTATCAAAATGGCAAATGTGCTTTTTCCAATTAAGGGTTAGTTTAGCATGTATTGTCCAAATGAACAAAATAACACCTTAACACAATGGTTAGGCATTTAATTATGGTGTGTGAAACTGGTTTTGAGGCCTGCAAGCTAGCATTGTACAAGCTGATTTGAAAATGCAAGTTGTTATGAGCAAGCTTTGGCCATGAACAAAAGTGAGTTTTGGCCAACTTTGCAAATTCGATTCTCTCTAACCACAAAGGTGTTTGATGAGTTCTTGGACAATTTGGAATGATTGGAATGTGTACTACAATCCATCTTTGTAATGAAAATTGAAACTCCAAGTGGAACCATGTGAAAAATGGCCAAGAACTTGGACAAAAATCCTGCCTAGAATAGGTCAAAATTTCTCTAAGTTAAAAATGTTTTGCACCCTTGTTCCAAAAATCATAACTTGAGATACAAGCTTCCTTTGAGAAAACTTTGTGGATCAAAGTTGTAGATTTTTCAATGTACTACAACTTTCATGTTTCAAGTTTTGTTTGAATTCATTTGCATCTTGGTGAAAAAATGGGACAAAGTTAGGAAAAAATAAGAAAGTTTCATAACTTAGAAAATTTTCTAAGTTATGAAATTTTCCATTTTAAACCCTAATTTTGTAATTTTTGATTTCTTGATGAACAAGTTTCATAATTTAACATGTATTGATGAAAAATGAATCTTGGCACTTGATTTTGACCAAAAAGTCAAAGTTTGACTTTTCAATATACAATCAAATTTTGATCAGTTGACTGAAAAATTCATCTGTCAATCCTATGCATTTGAGATCTTTTGAACTTGTTGAATGGGTCAATACAGTGCCATTGAGTCCTTGAGTCCATATGTGAGCTTGGTTTGCCATTGGTTAGGTCAAACAGTCAAAAATTGCCTTTGTGCAGTCAAAACCCTAAAAATGACAATTTTGCCCTTTTGGTGATCTGATCAAATTTCTTGTGGAATTGTGATCCAAACTTGACCAAATGGTTCATGTGAGTTCATAATGTTGATGTGGGTCATATTTCATGAAGTTTGACTGTCAATTGGCCACAATTGACTTTTTCTCCAATACAGCTGATTTCTAAGTCAACTGTCCAATTGACTGAGCAAAGATTGGAATCAAGGCTTGAAACTTGGTATGGATAAACTTGTGAGTCCAACATGAAGCATGAAAGTCACTTTGGGCATTTTAGGTCAAAACATCCTTGTGCAAACTCAAACCCTAATTTGGGTCAACAGTGCAAGGAGGGGCCTTGAGCAGAGCAAACCCTAACTTGATCTTGAGCTCCAAGAGTCTTGTGATGAGAAAATGTTGATGAAATGAGAGGGAAAATTTTGGGGTACAACAGCATTTAATTTTAGGTTTTAATTCCTTTTCTTAAAAATAAAAAAAAACAAAAAAAAAACAATTTCTTTTAAAAGGGTCAAAACCCTAATTTCGCATTCGAATTAATTTCGCGTTGCACTTTATTTTTCTTTATCCAATTAATGTATTTACTTCCGGTTTGTAATAAAATAATTAGAACATTTTATTTATTTTTCTGCTTTTTATTTTCAAAGGGTTGTTTTTGGCGATGTAAATACCTGACGCCTTGTAATAATTAGTTTAATTTCCGCACCTTTAATTTCTTCAAACTATACAACTGTTAGATGTTTGATAATAGGGCTTGCATGACAAGAATGAATGCCTTAAAAAACAGTTAGATCACCCTTAACATGTGCAAAGATAAAAATAACTGAAATCAACACACTCGCACATGCGCACTCCTAGGGTACACCCCATTTGGTTTCCTTCGTACACGATCATTGAGTATAGGTTGTTTTAGAGGTCGCCCTCTTGTCTAAAAGATCATAGTTGCCTTGAAACGGTTGCCTCGGATATTGTTGCCTCAAACAAATGATCTAAGGCATTAGGGTTACCGCTAAGGTGTCATAACAATGCTTTAGTGACCGTATGTCCCTCATTCGAATTGACCCTCAAACTCCAACGACGGTGCTACCTACTCACTAATAGTGGGATAACATTGTCTAAAAGAAATTAGCATAGAACGATTCCTTTTTCGAGTAGGTAGATTAGTTCTTAAGTACTTGCTCTTTCAAAACAAAACAAAATTTTCACACTTACACTCCTTTTCAAACAAAGTTTTCAAAAACACTTCATTACACTCTTGAGGACAGAAGCAAGAGCTAAATCGAAGTTAAAACAAAAACTTTTCAAACCCACAAGCACAAAGAAAACAATTTTGAAAATGATGAGCAAGTACCTAAGAGCCCGTAGATAACTACGGATATAAAGGGTGCTAATACCTTCCCTTTCTATAATCTACCCCCCGTACTCAGAAATATCTCAAAAAAGGAATTTTTCTGTGCTTTTTTCCTTTCCTTGTTGGATAAAATAAAAGTCGGTGGCGACTCTTGCTTACCGTGACATTTTGCGAAAACAAACGCAAAACACAAACTAGCATTCCAAAAAACAGTCAGTTCTTCCCACCGTATCACAGAACTGGCGACTCTGTTGGGGAAGTATATAAGTGGGGTGTACCTTAGGAATAGTTCATCATAATGTTTTCAATTGCTTGATTTGTATGTTTTATCTTTGTGGGTTTGAATCAGAGTTACTATAGATCCTAACCCAATCTGGGGATACCTTTTAGGTAAGTAGCAATAGATTGTGAGGGAACTATACAGCGTAGACCGATACGGTTGAAGCAGTAGCTACGTTGGTGTGGCACTTTAGTTTGTACTGATATCCCTTGTGGTGGAACAAGGAGAATATGGGTCTTCTAAGGGGTCATTAAGAACCAACTGACCTTAGAACCTATAATTGACCAACTTGGCCATAGAAAAGTAGCAGTATGCTACACTCATTGAGACCAAACTCTCGCGATGATTCCGACCGCAAGAAAAGGTTGCCAAACTGGAATTATGACCGATCGAGGGTGGTCAGTGATATTGAGATCCTCTAGAACCCGGTTACTATTTCTAGGACAGGTTGAACCAACTGAACTGAAAGAGGGTAGTACCTAAACTCCTTGCCATCCTAAAATCTAAGGGCTATCTGTGTGACTTGTTTGCCCTTACCATGTTTTCTATCTGTGAATACTTGTGGCGTGTTTCTATCATGACATCATGCATCATGACATTGCATGCATCTTGCATCAGACTAACCCATTTCAAAGACAGAGGGGATTCATCTTTGTTCTGTTTTATAGGTCATGGCCTCTATGCGTAGAAACACTATTCAGATCAGCTTTGTATAGATTCCTACTCAGCTTAGAGATTTGGTTGCAAAGGTTCCAGATACTTCCTCCTTTATCAGAAGACATGGGAACCTCCTTGGTTTGGTCACTTCCAGATTAGATGAGCAGATGATGAGTGTTTTGTGCCAGTTCTTTGATCCATTATACCACTGCTTCACTTTCTCGAACTATCAGTTGGTCCCTACTCTGGAGGAGTTCTCTAATCTACTTGGTATTTCTATTCTAGAGCAGACGCCATTTATAGGTTGAGAGGAAGTCCTTAGGCTGGAAGAGATTGCTTCAGCCCTCCATCTGACAAAGGCTGAGGTAATATCTAACTGGGAGACTCGGAGTGGGACAAAAGGCTTCTTGGCTAAATTCTTGGTTGATCGGGCTAATCAGTTTTGGGACAGTTTGGACTTTCGGGCATTCGAGGACATCCTGGCTCTTCACATATATGATCTGGTTCTGTTTCCTAACTCAGATTCTTTTGTCGACGTGAATGCAGTTAAGATTTTCATGTCCTGTAATCATGTGCCCACTCTCTTAGGGGATATTCTTCATGCTCTTTATGCCCGTAGTGCTCGGAGACAGGGAACCCTTATGTGTTATGCACCATTGCTGGCGAGGCGGTTTATTTCTCACCTCCCCAAATCTATTTTGAAGAACAAGGAAGAAATGGGTTGGGCCTACAGGATTATGTCCCTTGCTCACACGGACATCATTTGGAGTACCGAAGACATGGAAGAAGTAGTTGTTATTGATCGCCGTGGAGAGTACCCCAATGTTCCACTACTTGGAATTAGAGGAGGGATCACCTATAATCCTTGTCTGGCCTTGCGACAGTTTGGGCGAGCTAGGAGGGACGGACCTCATGAGTTGCTAATGTCGAGCATTGTCTTTGACTTCCAAGGGGATAGTGAGGAACATCGCCGCAGATTCATACGAGCTTAGAACAGGGTGCATCAGTCTGATCCACATGAGTTAGGGATAAAAACCACTCTTCCTATGGAACCGTATCTCCGGTGGGTTCGTACACGTGCTTAAAAGCTCGGGATGCCGTACAAAGCTGTCTTGCTTGTGATAATTGAACATGCTGATGAAGAAGGGGTTCCTCCTACCATCCTCCACCCATACATGCCTACCGACATTGGGCCATTAAAGAGGTCTTGGATCCAATTAAGGGAAGAGTGGGATACTTACAGAGAGAAGTATCATGAACAGGAGCGAAAGATCCTAAAGCTTACAAGGCAGATGGAGAATGAGAAGGTCCTCAACGACTATGTCAGCACCAAAGGAAAACAACCATGGGAGCACTGATATCTTTTGTTATTTTTAGTTTTGATTTACCTTTCAGTATTTCCTTTTGTAACGCCTTAAAGGCATTTGTTGAACATTGATTTCAAGTTTTTTTTATCTAATAAAAGTGTGTTTCATTTTGGTTTACGAATTTGAATCTCCAAAGTATTTGAAATCATATCATACGCATTTTATTTCCATGCACCTCATTACAGGTACCCTTACAGGTCTCTTATCTTCTTCGCTATTTATTTCAGCACATCATGTCTTCTGAAACATCAACTGATCAAGCTATCAGGGCTCTGCAAGCTCAAAACGCTCAGTTTTAGGAAATGTTCATGAACTTGGCCAAGGGTCAGCAAGATCTGAAGACTCTTATCTTGAAGGATAAGAAGAAGAAGAAGAAGAAGAAGAAGAAGACGGTCCTCCTGAATATGGGTCGCAGATTCAGAAACAATTTGCGGGAAGATGTTGATTTATCTCAATCACCTGGAGGGGGAGAGAATCGGGAATAAAGGAGGGCTCCTAGCCCTGTAGTTTCTGACAATGAGACTGACTTTGATGAAGACCAGTATCCTCCGACTGAGGATAGGTATAAGAAACTTGAAGACCGGTTGAGCGCAATGGAGGTCCAGAAAGTCCCTGGTTTGGACTTTGAAGATTTGGGTTTGTCATCTGTGGTGGTGATTCCCCACAAGTTTAAAGCACCAATATTTGCTAAATACGACGGGGTTTCTTGCCCAAAGCTGCACCTCCGCTCGTATGTTAGAAAGATCCAGCCATACACTGCTGATAAGAACCTCTGGATCCACTTCTTTCAAGATAGTCTTTCAGGGACTCAACTTGAATGGTTTTACCAGCTGAAAGGAGCTAGTATCCGTAATTGGGAAGACCTTGCTGCTGCTTTTTACAAGCAGTACCAATACAATGCCGGCCTCGCTCCCACGCGTACCCAACTTCAGGGTATGTCTATGGGTGCGGGAAGAGGTTTCAAGGACTACGCTCAGAAATGGAGGGACCTTGCGGGAAGAGTACAACCCCCTCTGGCTGACAGGGAGTTAGTAGATATGTTTCTTGGGACCTTGTTTGGTCTGTATTTCAACCATCTGATTGGAAGTTCATCGTTCGGGTTTACTGAGCTGATTATGACCAGGGAAAGAGTTGAGGCCGGTATCAAGAGCGGTAAGATATAGAAGGGTGCTTCATCAAGTACCGAAAAAAAGCCTTTTAAGAAGGAATCCAGCGCAGTTTACAGCTCAAAGAGCCATAACCGACCTGAGCGCCGCCAAGCAGTCAATGCGGTTGTTATATCAAGACCTATTGTTGCCCCACAACGCAACAATCAGCCAAGGGCCGAGAGGCCGCGAAGACAATTCACTCAGCTCCATATGACCATGTCTCAGATTCCGCCGCAGTTGTTAAAGACCAACTTGGTGATTCCGAAGGAAGCCTCGAAGAATCCCAATACAACATCACCGATATACAATCCGAACACTCGCTGTTCTTTTCACTCTGATATCTCGGGGCATGATACGAATGACTGTTGGGTCTAGAATAAAAAAGTACATGATTTAATTGATGCTAAAGAGATTGAGTTCGAAGCGCCGGAAAAGCCTAATGTTGTGACTGCTCCTATTCCTAAGCATGGAGTGAATGCCGTAGATGACGACTCGTTTGTGGTTTCTGTGAAAGACATTGCTACTCCATTGATAACTGTGAAGAAGAACCTTCTGTTAGCCAGTTTATTTCCGGGCTATGGCGAGGGTTGTCGTCTGTGTTCCATCCTACCTACTGGTTGCCATCTTTTGAAGTCAGGTGTCCAACGCCTGATGGATAACAAAGAAATTATGTTTGAGAAAACTTTTGTTCCATTGGTTCCTTTTGAAGACATTTCTATAATCACCATTTCCGCCAATTCTTCCAAGGCTTCCTCGAGAAAGCCTGTTAGAATTACATCTGTTCCGAGAATTGCTCTGTTGATCATTACCATTCCTGGGCCTATCCCCTATACATCAGATAAAGTTGTCCCATGGCACTACGGGGCTGATGTATATTATCACTAAGTTAAACAAGACTTGAGTGCTGAAGAGGCTGATACTGACGTCAGCAATATTGTTGGATCTAGTAAAGTCACCCGCAGCGGAAGACTTTTCTCCCCTGAGATCTCTCCACCAACTGTTCGGAGATCTGTTGTTATTACACCCGCCAGTACACTTGCTACTGTCCCTGTTCAAGTTCCAATCCTTACCCCTGTTGCCGAGTCATCTGACACTCGGGGCAAAGGGACCACCGGTGAGCCTGCCCGGACGGAGGCACTGAAGAAGATTACTGTTGAAGCCTCTAGACAGTAGATAGAGGAGATTTTAAAGATCATCAAGAAAAGCGACTACAATATAGTCGAACAGCTGGGGTAAACCCCATCAAAGATATCTATGTTGTCTCTATTGCTATGTTCAGAAGCCCATGCTAAGGCTCTGATTGCTTTCTTGAAAACTGCGCACATACCACAAGAAACATCCGCTGATGAGTTCAAAGATTGTGTGACTAGTCTGAAAGCAGATAATGGGTTGGGTTTCTCCGATGCAGACTTGACTACTAAGGGGAAGAATCACAATGACGCTCTACATGTTTCAATTGAGCGCAGGGGCACTACCCTAGCTCACGTGTTAGTGGATACTGGGTCCTCATTGAATGTTTTACCCAAGAAGGCGTTAGACCGGTTAGACTGTGAAGGGTTGGTGCTGAAGACGAGTAACATTGTAGTCAGGGCCTTTGACGGGTCCAAGAGAATGGTACACGGAGAAGTGGATATTCCAGTGAAGGTTGGTTCTCAAATTTTCGGGTCTACATTCTATGTGATGGACATTCAGCCATCTTATTCTTGTTTGCTGGGTCGCCCGTGGATCCACAAAGCTGGGGCAGTAACTTCTACGCTCCACCAGATGCTGAAATACCCAGTGAAGGGGAAAATTGTTACAGTGCAAGGAGAAGAGGAGTACATGGTGAGCCACCTCATCTCTTTTCGGTATGTGGAGTTGGACGGGGAGTTCATTGAGACCCTGTGTCAACATTTTGAAGAAGTTCCCCAAACGCTGGCGTCAACTGAAACTGTTACTGAAGATCCTCCAATGAAGATGGCTTCCCTCAAGGATGCCTGAGCTGTTGTTGAGAAAGGTGGGTGTGCAAATTGGGGCCAACTCCCTGATTTTGCACATAAGACTAACAAGTTTGGTTTGGGTTTCACTGCAGAAGCTCAAAGGGCTGTTCGGCGTGCACGGATAGGAGGACCTCCCATGTTTATCAGCAATTCAGGAGTGAATGCCATTGAAGACGAAGATGAAGAGTATGATATTGACAGTTGGATTTACCCAACTACCGACGACGGATTAAGTAACTGGACGGCAAAGGACTTCGTCCCAATTTCTTTTATTACCCAGTAATCAGACTTTTGTTTTAAGACAATTTTTTGAACTTTACGGCCCGGTGTCTTACCCGAGGCACCGTGGCTTTGTTTGTGAAGGCTTGATATTTGTCATCTCCATATATCATTAATAAAAGAATTGGACGTTTTCTTTCATTACCAATTTTGCGCTCCTTGTTTTTCTTTTTTATCTTGCAAAACAACTATTTTACACACACTCACATATACAGTTCTACATCCACTCTGGATCCCACTGATAACGACTCTGCTACTGCCGGTTATGACTTCGAAAGTCCGATCAACCAAGCCGAGGACGAAGGTGAGGATGATTGCGAAGTGCCTGGTGAACTTGCTAGATTGTTACTTCAAGAAGAGAGAGCCATACAGCCGCATGAAGAGCCAGTGGAAACAATGAATCTGGGTACAGAAGTAGACAAGAAAGAGGTCAAGATAGGTGCAAATCTGGAGCCTAGTATTAAACAACGGCTGATTCATATGCTGCATGACTATGTGGAGATCTTTGCCTGGTCCTATGAAGATATGCCGGGGTTGGATACTGATATCGTGGTTCATCGCTTGCCTACCAAGGAAGATTGCCCTCCAGTGAAACAGAAAGTTCGTCGAATGCGCCCGGAGATGTCTGAGAAAATCAAGGCCGAGGTTATGAAACAGTTTGATGTTGGTTTTCTAGCGGTTACTTCTTACCCACAGTGGGTTGACAACGTGGTTCCGGTGCCGAAGAAGGATGGTATGGTTCGAATGTGTGTTGACTATAGGGATCTGAACAGGGAAAGCCCCAAGGATGGTTTCCCTCTGCCTCATATCGATGTTTTGGTTGACAACACCACTCAGCATAAGATTTTCTCCTTCATGGATGGTTTCTCTGGTTATAATCAGATTAAAATGGCTCCCGAAGACATGGAGAAGACAACCTTTGTTACTCAATGGGGTACCTTTTGCTACAAAGTCATGCCTTTCGGATTGAAGAATGCTGGGGCAACATATCAGCGTGCCATGGTCGCTTTGTTCCATTACATGATCCATCATGAGATTTAGGTATACGTTGACGACATGATTGCAAGATCCCAGACTGAAGAAGAACATCTTGACCACCTTCAGAAGTTATTTGACAGGTTGAAGTTGTACAAGATGAGGTTAAACCCGAACAAGTGCACCTTCGGGGTGAGATCTGGTAAGCTGTTGGGTTTCGTTGTAAGGGATAAAGATATTCAAGTGGATCCTGCAAAGGTGAAGGCTATACAGGAAATGCCAGCTCCCCGAACAGAAAAAGAAGCCAGAGGCTTTCTGGGATGACTGAACTACATTGCCCGATTCATCTCACACCTGACTTCTACTTGTGAGCCAATCTTCAAGTTACTGAAGAAAGATCAAGTGGTAAGATGGAATGATGAATGTCAGGCCGGTTTTGAAAGGATCAAGGGATATCTCCAAGATCCACCTATTCTGATGCCTCCAGTTGAAGGGATACCTTTGATCTTATACTTGACAATTCAATGGGGTGTGTGCTGGGTCAACATGACGAGTCTGGCCGAAAAGAGCATGCTATTTACTACCTTAGCAAAAAGTTTAACGACTGCGAGACCCGATACTCGTTGCTTGAGAAAACTTGTTGCGCTTTGGCATGGGCTGCTCGCCGGCTGATACAGTATATGCTGACTCACACTACACTATTGATATCAAAAACGGATCCAATCAAGTATATCTTTGAAAAGCCTGCCTTGTCCAGAATAATAGCAAGATGGCAGATGATCTTGAATGAGTATGACATCCAGGTTTTTTATGCAATTTATATTTATTTACTCTTGTATTATGTCATTTATTTTTATGGATTATATTTTAAATTGCATAGTTACTAAATATATTATGTCCGGCTAGATTAATTGTACCGGTATGTGACTCCTAAGTACCGAAAGAATTCAGTGATAACTTGGCTAAAAACATTTACAAATAATTTCTGGTTTCTAATTTCCATGTTTAATTTAACTACCCTTGTCACGAGAGTGAGAGGATAATTAACACGATTTTTCCACGAGAGTGGGAAATTAATTAAGGCATGAACCTGCATGCGAGAGCTGGGGTTCGACCCAGATAGTGGTAACGAAACATTAATTTTTAAATACATGAGAGTGTTTTAACAAATTAATTAAACTCAAATTGTTTTCAAAAAGTGTTATTAAATTTAAAGTGCATCCACTAGGTTTAGTAGCATGACTTATTTCATGAACACGAGAGTGTATGTCTCAGGTTTTTAAACAATTCGTTTTTACTGAAATACTTTATATGCCAAGCGATTCACCGAATTCTCGAAGTCTGACTATCACATACCAGTATAGCTGTTACTATTATTTTTAATTAAACTATTTCCCCCCTAAAACCAAATATTCATCGCTTAGTTAAACAATTGTAGCATTAAATCGTATGCGATGGATCCTCTGTCTCTGTGGGTTTGATAATCATTTAAATTTAGAACGACTAAACTGTATACTTGCAGTTAGTATCCCAATAGACTCATAAAGTCCCGATCAAGTTTTTGGCGTTGTTGCCGGGGACTGATTAGTCAATTAAGTACGATTCTTCTGTTGCGCGTTTAGACTAGGCAACAAAAACCATTTTTCGATTTGTATGCCAAGGACTCGCTCACAAGGCGAACCACTTGACAAATAGACGGACGAACCTGAATGCATCATTTCCGTAAGACGTGCAGTCAGGGATTACTGTTTAAATCACGCTATTCCTTTACCCAAACCCGAAATCAAGATTGATTCTGAAACAGATTCTAATTCTTCCTCTGAAACCGAAACTAATCTAGAAGTAGACATGGCCGAAGAACAAAGGACCCGCCCAATGGAGTACGCAACTCCATCACAACAAGAACCCCACAACAGCATTGCTACTCCAGCGATAAATCGAAACGATTTTGAGTTGAAACCATCATTGATATCAGCTATCCAACAACGCCAATTCTTTGGAGATCCTACCGAGGATCTAAACGAACATCTTACAAAATTCGTTCAATTTGCCGACACAGTTATAGAAAATGGTGTTAGTAAAGATGCAATAAGATTACGTCTTTTCCCTTTCTCGCTAAGAGATATAGCTTGGGCTTGGTTGCAATCCTTGCCGTTAAATTACGTCACTACGTGGGAAGGACTTAAGATTGTATTTTTAGCACGATACTTTCCTCCAAGCAAGACTTCTACACTAAGAGCCCAAATCAACGGATTTAGGCAGAAGGATACTGAATCGCTATTCGATGCATGGGAACGCTACAAAGATATGATGCGAATGTGCCCACATCACGGACTAGAAAAATGGCTGATCATCCACACGTTTTATAATGGACTCTTGTATAACACAAGACTCTCTATAGATGCCTCCGCAGGTGGTACACTGATGGATAAGCCTTACGACGAAGCTAACCAACTCATTGAAAATATGGCTCAAAACCACTATCAGTGGGGAGGAGAAAGAACATCTGTGGAGAAAACTCAAACCAAAGGTGGGATGTACGAGATTAGTAGCCTAGATAAAGTTATTGCTAAGGTAGATGCTCTTACCCAAAAGATAGAAAGCTTGACCTTACCTCCCGCGGCTACTGTGGCTACAGTTACCCCAAACTACGAAGTTTGTGGAGTCCCTGGTCATGTTGGAACCGAATGTCAAATCTTAGCAGGAATATTCGTTGATCAGGTACATTACGCTCAAGGAAATCCTTATGCTAATACCTATAATCCTGGTTGGAAGAACCATCCTAACTTCTTGTACAAGAGCAATAACGCTTTATATGCACCTGGCCAAGCACCTGTTGTACCTACAGGTTATCAAAAGCCTGTTGTTAATGTTCCTAACATTCCTAAGAAGTCTAACCTTGAAATCCTAATGGAAATTTTATCGCTAATCAAGCTCAATAAAACAAAGAATTCCTCAATCAAAATGTTCACACCGGTGAACAATTGAAGCTATTAGCAAATAAGGTGGATGCCCTAGCAACTCACAATAAAATGTTAGAAACCCAAATCTCCCAAGTAGCACAACACCAAGCTAGTTCTGCCGCACCTGCTGGTACATTTCCTGGACAGCCACAACCCAATCCTAAAGGACACGCTAATGCTATCACATTACGAAGTGGGACAACACTTGATGGACCAGTAGATCCTAGACTCCAAAATCCGACCATGTATCAGAAACCTGAAAAGGAAGCATAGAAATCGAAAGAACAATCTGAGAATGTAAAGGAAGACGCAAATGAGAACAAAGAGGTTTCAAAAAAACCTTACGTACCTCCACCGCCATATAAACCACCAATTCCATACCCTCAAAGACTTGCAAAATCCAATAATGAGGGGCAATTCAAGAAATTTGTAGAACTTCTGAAACAATTAAATGTTACTATTCCGTTTACAGAAGCTATAACCCAAATGCTGTCATATGCTAAATTCCTAAAAGAGATATTGTCTAATAAGAAAAAAATCGTTGAAAACGAAACTGTTATGCTAACTGCCGAATGTAGCGCCATAATTCAAAATAATATGCCTCCAAAGCTAAAAGATCCTGGTAGTTTCTCCATACCATGTGTAATTGGAAAATCTGTCATAGACAAAGCCCTATGCGATTTAGGAGCAAGTGTTAGTCTAATGCCCTTATCTATTTGCGAGAAGCTCAAATTAGGTGACATGAGACCTACCAAGATGTCCCTACAACTAGCCGACAGATCAGTCAAATTCCCTGTTGGTATGCTAGAAAACATCCTTGTCCGAATAGGACAATTTTACATACCGACTGACTTTATAATAATGGACATCAAGGAAGATTCAAACATTCTCATCATACTAGGGAGACCATTTTTAGCTACTGCAGGAGCCATTATTGACGTTAAGAAAGGAAAACTTACCTTCGAGGTAGGAGAAGAAAAAGTAGAATTCATTCTTTCCCAATTCTTCAAAGCCCCTGCTATAGATGACTCATGCTGTCTCCTAGATATTATTGATGAATGTGTCAAAGAACTAGAAAGCCAAGAAGACACTTGTTCTGGGATGCTGAAAATTCCGACACCAACTATCCTCAAGGATGATGAATGGAAACAAGAATATCTAGATGCCAACCTAAGCGAATGTTTCTCCTTAACACCCGATCCTACCCCAACTGATAAGAAAACTTGTATAGAACTTAAAACGTTACCTGAAGATCTTAGGTATGAATTTTTAGATAAAGAACTCGAACGACCAGTTATAGTCAATGCCAATTTAGGGAAGATCGAAACCAAAAAACTTCTTAGTATGTTAAGGAAGTATCCAACCGCGTTAGGCTATAATATATCAGATCTAAAAGGAATAAGCCCTTCTCTCTGTATGCACCGCATTATGCTGGAGGAGGACTGCAAGACTTTTAGAGAACATCAAAGACGAATAAATCCTATCCTAAGTGAAGTCGTTAAGAAAGAAGTACAGAAACTACTAGAGGCAGGCATCATATACCCAATATCAGATAGCAACTGGGTCAGTCCAGTTCACGTAATACCTAAGAAAGGAGGTGTTACAGTTATAACAAACACAAAAGGCGAATCGGTGGCACAACGTACCCAAACATGATGGAGAATGTGTATTGATTACAGAAAACTAAACAAAGCTACGCACAAGGACCATTTCCCATTACCATTCATTGATCAAATGCTCGAGCGCTTAGCCAAAAATTCCCATTTCTGCTATCTTGACGGATACTCGGGATTCTTCCAAATTCCCATTCATCCTGATGATCAAGAGAAAACCACGTTCACATGCCCCTATGGTACATTTGCATACCGAAGAATGCCATTTGGACTATGTAACGCACCTGCAACTTTCCAACGATGCATGATGGCGATTTTCACAGACTTTTTGGACGGAATTATGGAAGTCTTCATGGACGATTTTTCTGTCTGTGGAGAAAGTTTTGAAGGATGTTTATCAAACCTTGAATTAGTAATGAAGCGATGTGTCAATGTCAACCTAGTGCTCAATTGGGAAAAATGTCACTTCATGGTGAGACAAGGAATTGTGTTGGGTCACATTGTATCAAACAGAGGGATTGAAGTCGATAAAGCAAAAATCGAGATTATCAAAAACCTTCAACCACCCAAAACAGTTAGAGAAATAAGAAGTTTTCTAGGACACGCTGGTTTTTTCAACGTTTTATAAAAGATTTCTATAAAATCACTAAGCCGCTAAATTAATTATTAATGAAAGAAGCCGAGTTTATTTTCGACGATAAATGCCTAAACGCATTTGAGACGCTTAAAGAAGCCTTAGTTTCAACACCTATTATGCAACCTCCTGATTGGAACCTACCATTTGAAATAATGTGCGATGCGAGCGATTATGCTGTAGGCGCAGTCCTAGGACAACGCAAAGATAAAAAGCTTCACGCTATCTACTATGCAAGCAGAACACTCGATCCTGCATAAATGAATTACGCCACTACGGAGAAGGAACTCTTAGCTGTTGTATTCACATTGGATAAATTTTGTTCCTACTTAGTGGGCGCCAAAATCATTATTTACACGGATCATGTTGCAATCCGATACTTGCTAAGTAAGAAAGACGCCAAACCACGACTACTTAGATGGATCTTACTCCTACAAGATTGGATGGAATCTAAACCGAGAGTGTTCCCATAAACGAAGATTTCCCATATGAACGCCTTATTGCTAAACTAGAGATATCTCCTACCGACAATTTAGATCAACACAATTAACCTTTAACAACTGCAGTAGTAAAAGCCATTTGTACCAACACCACATTACCATGGTACGCTGATTTCGTTAACTATTTAGTCGCCGGTGTTTTACCACCCGATTTAACGTACCAACAGCGGAAGAAATTCTTCCATGATCTTAAACACTACTTTTGGGATGAACCACTACTCTTTAAAAGAGGCGCCGATGGTATCTACTGTCGCTGTGTTCCTAACGATGAAATAGACGACGTCATTGCCCATTGCCATTCCGCCCCTTATGGTGGACACGCTAGTACATCGAAAACATGTGCAAAAATACTTTAAGCTGGCTTCTTTTGGCCTACTTTATGGAAAGATGTCCATGTAGCAATTATGAACTGCGATAGATGTCAGCGCACATGAAATATATCTATACGTGACGAAATGCCGCAAAAAGGGATTCTCGAAGTAGAAATTTTCGATGTGTGGGGAATTGATTTCATAGGATCGTTCCCCGCATCTTTTGGAAATAAGTATATATTGGTAGCTGTTGACTACGTATCAAAATGGATTGAAGCCATCGCTGCACCCACAAACGATACACGAGTAGTACTTAAACTATTCAAGCATGTTATCTTCCCACGATTCAGTGTACCAAGACTAGTAATCAGTGATGGCGGTTCCCATTTTATCTCTAGGATTTTCGAAAAACTACTTTCAAAATATGGCGTTAAACATCGCATAGCCACACCATACCATCCTCAAACGAGTGGAAAAGTGGAAGTATCAAATAGGGAAATTAAACAAATCCTTGAGAAAACCGTAGCCACATCCAGAAAAGATTGGTCCTCCAAGCTAAATGATGCTCTTTGGGCATATAGGACAGCTTTTAAAACCCCTATCGGAACAATGCCGTTTAAATTAGTTTATGGAAAATCATGTCATTTGCCAGTAGAATTAGAACATAAAGCTTACTGGGCCATTAAAACCCTTAACTTAAATTACAAGATTGCTGGCGAGAAACGAATATTAGATATCCATGAATTAGAAGAACTGCCTTTAGACGCTTATGAAAATGCTAGAATCTATAAGGAGAGAACGAAAAAATGGCACGATAAGCGTATCTCGCGGAAAGAATTTAAGGAAGGAGACATCTTACTCCTGTTCAACTCTAGACTGAAACTTTTCCCAGGTAAATTACGTTCCCGATGGTCAGGACCGTTCGAAATTAATAAAGTTTTCCCAAGTGGTGCGATAGAAATTAAAGGAAATTCTATTGAACCATTCAGTCAATGGCCAGCGCTTAAAGCACTATTTTAACATCGGAAATCTAAACTATTCGGCTTATCTGCAGTTAAGTGAGCCACCTATCCCGATACCTAACTGAATAGGTACTATCTGTCGATCCATCGACATAAAACAAAGGCGCTTCATGGGAGGCAACCCATGTTTTCTTTTAATTATTTTTATTGTTTTACTATGTTTTTCTTTTTCTTTTCTTTTTCTTAATCTTTAAAACTTTCATGTTGCATCTCTTACTCCTTTCTATTTTCTTTTTCTTCTATTTTTATTTTTCCTTTAAACTTTCTTTTTCTTTTTGATTTAACTTCGGAATTTTTAACCTGAAAATACTAACTTAGTTTTTCATGCATTTATTAAACATTTTCAGGGGTAGTTCTTTAGCTTTAATATTTAGCTCCAGGGCACCAGTAAACTACATGAACATCACCTTGAGGAGTAGGCACCAGAAAAGACGCTTTGAGGATCAGGCTGAGCGTGAGATGTGTCCTACAATTTATGCTGATGACCATGCTATGACTGCTTTAGGCATTTGGGAGAGTGTCATGTATCTGCTACACCAGATAGGCTGGGACACTGCTCCTATTCGGAGACGTTATTGTACTTACAGAAAGTTGACCCTTGAGTTCCTGAGCATGCTGAGCTACCTACCGAATTATGGGTTAGGGTTCAACCGCGGGCTGATCACTTTCAGACTGTTTGACATGGACTACCGCTATAACCTTAGGTAGTTTGCCAACCTGTTAGGATTCCCTTATGGCCATGATGTTATTACTATGACCCAGGAAGACCTATTGCTTGATATTGACCTTGATTTCTTTTGGGGTAGCATTACTGGCAATAACCATCCCGAGCCATCTGACCTTTATTATGAGTCCATCCACAACCCCGCTATCAGGTATTTTCATAAGATCATTGCCCACACCCTTTTTGGTAAAGAGCAAAATGTTACATCAGTGTCACGTGATGAGCTCTTCATCATGTACTGTGCTTCTCAGAGCCGTCCAGTAAACGGTGCCGCCTATATGCTAGCTAACATGGAACGTATTATACAAACACCGAATGCCCCAATCCTCGTGGGTGGTTTAGTCACTATGATCTCTAATGCCATTGGACTCCAAAGGCCTATGTTAGGATTAGCACCGCACTATGGAATCAAACCAATGAACATTAAATTTTGCTTCAACACTAGTTTTATAGGTAATCTTGGGCCAGACGAATTCGAGCTGCTAATTAATCATGAGACTGTCCACCAGTTTTTTCTTCCGAACCCTATAACTAGTGTCCAAAATAGAGAAAACTGGCTTTTTGACCTCCACCATCCTCCTACACCGCCTTCGTCTCCTTCCACTATTGACATCTATGAAGTGCCTAATACCTCTCGCGATGCTGAAGATCCTGAAACACCACCGAGATACCACCAGTTTCCCGACCCGTGGGAGCAGCATGTAGCTTCTACTGAGACCACCTTCCAGGCTCCAGAGATACCACCACCGCCTCCACCTACTGTCACCCTCAACTCTTTGCATGAAGAAATTACCGAAATGCGGGGTGAGCTTACATCTCTACGAGTGGATTTCATCGCTTTCATGGATTTGGTGATGGACCAACTGGATTTCATGCACCAGCATATGTTCCCTGCTCCTCGTGGCTAGAGATTGTCGTTGTTATACTGATTTGTTCTTCTGTTGCATTTGTACATACAGTGATGTCACTGTTTAGTTTAAGTGTGGGGGAGGAATCTAGCTTGTTTTAGTATTTCATCATTTTTATTATTATTATTGAAGTTATTATTTAAGTTATTATTTCCAAACAATTTTTACTCATTAATGAAATTTCAATTTTCAGTATATTTTTTTCAATTTTTTATTCTACTGTTCATATTTACTGTTCATTTTTCATATATTACGGCTTACTATGCTAGAATTTTGAATTATAATATTAGAAAATAAAAAACCAAAAAAATGTCACGTTCTTTTCATTAATATAATGAAATTGAACGCGTGACTCTCGTAACACCCTCATGACGAGCGTAACACGCATTTCACCGTGTTACACCGGTCACACTCTCGTGACGACCGTCACGGGCGCATTATATCAGAACCTGCTATTACAGAGCCGTTCCATCTTTGTTTTCAAAACCTCCAAACCTTCATTGCTGCAAAATAACGGTAACATTACCCACTCCATTTTTCTCAAACTTCCAACACTCTAACACTAAAAACACCATCAACCCACTACTCCATTCTCATTCCAAACCTTTTTCAATCCATTCTACAAACACTATGGCCAACAATCAACAAGCTCCCTCTCTCACTTTCAGATACGGCGAACAAGGCGAAACCCAACGTGTCAAATTCCAGAAGTTCCAACGCCGTGGTCTCCAACCTACACGGTATGTTGATCTTGACTGTTTGAGGAGTTTGGGACTACTTGACTGTGTCCGACAATTGTTGCAGAGTGTGGATTTATGGAACCTGTGTCGCGAACCGCAACCCATTTATGAAACTCTAACCCTTGCGTTTCTGAGTTCCTTTGTATACGTCACTCCCCCAGGTGCCACGAACCAACTGTCAGGCCTGGCCAAGTTTCGTATGTTTGGAATCGAGCATCAACTTCCCCAAACCGACATCGCACGCCTTTTAGGCTTCTATTCTGACAAAGGTGTCCATCTTCGGGTACCGGATAATTTTGGTGAGGAAGCTTTTAACTTATGGCATAGTATGACGAACATCCGTGCCGGATCCTACGACCACCTTAATGCCACACACATTCATAATCCGGCTATCCGCTATTTCCACCGCATCCTCAGCAACACCATCTTTTCCCGTGACAGCAACCACAAGCTCAACTCCAAGGAGCTCTTCTTCATGCATTGCGCATTCACAGGGCAAAATATCAACGCCGCCCCGTTATTACTGGCTCATATTCACTCTATTTGTGCTAGAGGCGGAAAACCCTTTTATTTCGGAGGGCTGGTCACTTCACTTGCCATAGCTCTGAACTATGGTGCTGCTCTCACGAATATGCCTTCTATGGCACCGACTTTGCTGACTTTGGATCACTGCAAGGCCACACATCTCATTTATGAGCGGCAGGATGGCAGATTCCACCCTGTGATCAGAAACACTATTTATCATAACATCACTTTACCTTGCAGGGACCGAATCGATCCACGAAACCGAGCTAACTGGTTGTTCGATCCTGCAGCTCCCGCGGGGCGTGCTCATACTCATGAAGACCAGCCTAATGCCCCTGCAGATGAAATGCAAGAAGAGCTGGACAGTGCTCCCCCCGTCCACGACATTCCAGGACCTTCATCTGCACTACCTCCTATTAATCTTGGAGACGTTCTCTGCGCCATTCATATGCAAAATCAAATGAGCGCAGCGCTTGAAAGAAGATAGCAAGAACAATATGAGTATCTATGCGCTCAAAACACTCAGATCTTGACTGGACAACGGAGCATGTATGAGAGGTTGGACGAGGCTCTGTCAGAACTCAACGCCTTAAGGCTGGATGTCAGCACCCTTGGTTACCAGGATATTGACACAGAAGCCACTCCTACCAGACGCTCTCGCACCAGGAGTAGAGGACGTGGTCACCAGTAGTTTTTATTTTATTTTTTATGTAGTTTACTTTTTTCTGTTTCATTTCCTTTCTGTTTGTCTTTGTAATTGTACTTCCCCGCCTTTATACCGCAACATTGAGGACAATGTCGGATTTAGTGTGGGAGAGGTACCTTTCCATCTTCTATAAACTAGTAAATTTTTATGATATGTCTCGATTCAAATTCTTTGCTTTATTTAGCCATACCAAAAATTTTTTATCTGCGCATAAGCCCGACATACCTATTTTAACGAAATCCCAGTTGAGGAAGCCGAAAATGACATAACAAGATTGATACGGTTATGACACCATAGACTTCCTACTTACGCGATCCACTTCAATAACCATTTTACTGATATCTTGAGTTTTAGTTCTAAAAATAACCCCTAGTAGTTTATACTAGCAATCAACACCGTCTTGACACAAACCACGTGGAGAATCGATGAATATAAGTGTTTGATTCCTGATCATAGAAATATCCTTCTTATCTCGCTGCTAAAAGAAAAGAAATTTTGTGCACCAAAATATACGGTCACATATAAGAGTTGAGAAAATAATGAAGGAATCCACTGTTGGTTGGTTCAGAGGTATCTGGTTCTGAACTCGGTAGGGCGTGCTACCGCTCGATCCACCACAACCTCCAATTTGGATAAAATATGTAGGGTTGCCACATTCGTGTACCAGACCCCGTGCTAAAAGGATCAAAGTCACTAACTAGTTACTCCACTACGTGCGTGCTAAGACAAAGGGCTTAATGTGATTGCGCCAGAACGAAACCGGGTGAAATAGATACGAGGAACTCTGGACAGAATTATAACGGAACTGTTGGATAGCTCATTTGAAATGGAAGCCTACGACTAAGCTTATTGCTTGTGCCAATCTTTAGTGTTTCACTCAAGTATTGGCCGAACTGACGAGGATTTCCCGAAATTGCTTTAAAAATCGAAGGTATGTCATGCATATGCGCTTGACAAAACTTGTCCGATCTTTCGAATGACTATTTGCTTGAGGACAAGCAAAGGTTTAAGTATGGGGGAATTTGATAACGAGAAATCGTATCATATAATTACTACACTTTCTATCGATTTTCATAATACATTGAGTCGTTTAACTCCCGATTATTCCGAGTTTTTGTGTCTTTTCACAGGTACAACATTTGTCAACTCAAATCAGTGAAAAAGGACCACATGAAGGAAGCTAACCAAGAAACAGAAGAGAAAGAACCAAATCTGCAATGTCTGCAAATTTTGTAGTTGTGACGACTGTCACACCCTTTGAAAACCGTAACGCCTCCACAACTAGAAAGAACGCTCGTCACACATCATTGACGAGCGTAATGCGCTATTTATACGCATTACGACCGTCACCCCCTTGTGACGACCGTCACACACTTAAAGGGCAACATTATGAATTAGTGGAGACGTGGGCAACGTTGAGGGCAGAACTCTTCTCCTATATTTCCTCCACCTCAGTAACCATGCATCCGGGTCTCTCTCCACTCAAGCCTTTTCCAAGTTTTTCTCAACTGCAATATCTTCTCCTATATATTTGTGGTAGTTCAATGGACGATGGTCGAAGAATTTTTCCCAGAGAAAAATTTCTATTATTTTCCTGCATTATTATATTTTCTTGCTTTTGAACCCTTTTTTACACCTACTGTAATTTTAAATTCCAGAATTAGTTTTTAGAGTGTTAATTCTTCATCTAAGATTTAACACAATTATAGATTTCGATTGAATTGCAAGGAATTTGTAAGCATCCAAGATTACCATAGCAACATTATTTCCAAGTTTTTTATGCAATTGATATTTATTTACTCTTGTATTATGTCATTTATTTTTATGGATTATATTTTAAATTGCATAGTTACTAAATATATTATGTCCGGCTAGATTAATTGTACCGGTATGTGACTCATAAGTACCGAAAGAATTCAGTGATAACTTGGCTAAAAACATTTACAAATAATTTCTGGTTTCCAATTTCCATGTTTAATTTAACTACCCTTGTCACGAGAGTGAGAGGATAATTAACACGATTTTGCCACGAGAGTGGGAAATTAATTAAGGCAAGAACCTGCATGCGAGAGATGGGGTTCGACCCAGATAGTGGTAACGAAACATTAATTTTTAAATACATGAGAGTGTTTTAACAAATTAATTAAACTCAAATTTTTATCAAAAAGTGTTATTAAATTTAAAGTGCATCCACTAGCTTTAGTAGCATGACTTATTTCATGAACACGAGAGTGTATGTCTCAGGTTTTTAAACAATTCGTTTTTACCGAAATACTTTATATGCCAAGTGATTCACCGAATTCCCGAAGTCTGACTATCTCATACCGGTATAGCTGTTACTATTATTTTTAATTAAACTATTTTCCCCCTAAAACCAAATATTCATTGCTTAGTTAAACAATTGTAGCATTAGATCGTATGCGATGGATCCTCAATCTCTGTGGGTTCGATAATCATTTAAAACTAGAACGACTAAACTTTATACTTGCAGTTAGTATCCCAATAGACTTATAAAGTCCCGATAATTTACCTCCAAAGCGTGAGGTAGAGATTTCTATAGAGTTGGTACCAGGTACAAGTCCGTTGTTGATGGCTCCTTATAGGATGTCAGCTTCAGAATTTAGTGAATCGAAGAAACAACTGGAAGAGTTACTTGAGGAGAAATTTGTCCAACCGAGTGTTTCTCTATGGGGTGCTCATGTGTTGGTTAAGAAGAATGGTGGTAGTATAAAGTTGTGCATGGACAACAAGATTTGGATAAGGTGACTATCAAGAATAAGTATCCACATCCGAGAATTGATGATTTGATGGATCAGTTGGTAGGTTCCCGTGTGTTTAGTAAGATTAATTTGCGATCTAGTTATCATCAGATCCATGTTAAACCAGATGATATTCTGAAGACGACTTCCAGAACAACGTATGGTCATTATGAGTACATTGTAATGTCGTTTGGCATATCTAATGCACCAAGTGTTTTCATGGAGTTTATGAATCGAACTTTCAGTTCATATCTAAATAAGTTTGTAGTCGTATTCATAGATGATATTTTGATCTATTCTAAATTATAAGAATAGCATGTTAAGCATTTGTGAATTGTGTTGCAAGTGATGAAAGAGAAGAAGTTGTATGCAAAATTGTCAAAGTGTGAGTTTTGTCAAATTGGTTTTGCCTAATCTGAGTGAATATTTTATAGTATATTGTGATGCGTCGAAGATGGGTATTGGTGGTGCGCAGATGCATAATGGTTAAGTTGTTTCTTATGCGTCTAGACAACTGAAAGTTAATGAAAGGAATTATCTTACGTGTGACTTGGATTTGATAGTTGTGGTATAGGCGTTGAATACTTGGAGACATTATTTGTTCGGATCTAGATTCTAGGTGTTTAGTGATCATAAGAGTCTGAAGTACTTATTTGATCAGAAGGAATTGAATATGAGGAAGAGAAGATGGCTTGAGTTGTTAAAATATTATGATTTTGATTTGATTTACCATCCTAGTAAAGAAAATGTTGTGGCATATGCTTTGTGTAGGAAGTTCTTGCATAAGTCGATGCTTATGGTGCGCAAGTTAGAATTGATCGAACAATTCAGAGACATGAGCTTAGTGGTTGAAGAAAATTCTAACATTGTGAAGTTGGGGTTGTTAAAGTTTACTAGTGGTATTCTTAAAGAGATTCGAGAAATTCATAAACATGACCCGAGTTTGGTTGACCGGTTGTTGCAAATTAACCAAGGTAATGTAGGTGAATTTCGAGTTGATGAAAAATGTGTAATGAGGTTTTGTGATAAGGTGTGTATGTTCCGGATGTTCCAGAGCTTAAGAAGAGTATTCTTAAGGATAGACATCGAAGTGGTCTGAGTATTCTTCCAAGTGCTACAAAGATGTATCAGGATTTGAAAAAATTGTTTTGGTGCCCCGGTATGAAAAAGGAGGTTGATGAGTTTTTTTATGCTTGTTTGACTTGTCAGAAGTCGAAGGTTGAACATCAGAAGTATTTGGGTCTAATGAAACCGTTGAATATTCCAGAGTGGAAGTGGGATAGTATTTCCATGGATTTTGTGTCAGGTTTACTGAAGACTGCTAAGGGCAATGATTCGATTTGGGTGATAGTGGATAAATTGACTAAATCAGCTCATTTCTTACTGATGAAGATCAATCATCCCATGCAGAAGTTGGATGAGATGTATATCAAGGAGCTTATGAGATTGCATGGAATACCTTTGAGTATAGTGTCAGATAGAGATCCAAGATTTACGCTACAACAAATAACACATTTCATGACGGAGCTTTCACGTCAACCAGAAAACCAACGAGGTATTAAGCCTAGGCGCGCTATGTTTTATATTTTTTAATTATAAAAATAACAACTTACTTCAGTTCTTAATACATCCGATGGGTAAAACTAATATGGACGCACTTCGATTCCAAACTTTTGTAGTATATATTTTATTTTGATTATAATTGTAAACTAAAACAACCAACCCTTCGGTTTTTCGATATAACTAAGGGATCAACTAATAGATTTCACTATAAAAGAAAAAATATTTTACCCTAATCCTTACTTATTTGTAGCCGCCCCAAACTCGCAAGCATCATTTTATGGGATGGATTGCAAACAGAAAAAACCTTAAATGTTCTTATAGAACAAAACGTTTTTTCTTCCCTTGCAATCTATCTCACATAATGGTGTTGATGTTGTTGTCGGTGTAGGTGTTATTGTTGTATTTTTGTTCATTAAATAGATTACAAGTGCAGAAAAATCATATTTGATTCGAGGAGACAATGAAGGAAGCTCTCTTTTCTTTTTAACAGATTCATAATGAAGGGGGCTTAAATAATCATATGATGGATATAAGCAAAGATATTCACTCAAAAGAGCAAAGATTTGTTTTAAACCATTTATATAAATTCCAAAAAAAAACTTTTTACCTAGGTTTAAAAAAAATGAGGTCATAGCTATAATCAAAAGATGTAATACCTTAGTTTTATGCTAACACCGAGGGGTAAAGTTATCATATTTTACTATAAATGCCTCTGTTAAACATATTTTATCCTAAATCTAACTATAATCATTGTCCATTGCCATGGAAAATTTTAATCTAGAATCGCTTAAGAACAGATATCTGAGATGGATTACAAGTGCGGAAAATAAAATAACTTATTCGAAGTTGGATAAGTTATGGAGTGCTTTTTGGATATGCAACATAAAGGCATGAAACAAAATTTGGATTCCACTAAAGATCTATTTTTGAAAACACTTTCTCCTTTGAATTTGTCTACTTGCCGACAGATTTCAGGTACACTACCAAATTTCTTCTCTAGAACATTCAGTGTTCATACTCTTCTCTAAAAATAATAATGATTTATGAGTGTGTGTTGTTTATTATTAATTTGGCTGCATAAAGGATATGATTTTGTTAATTTAACTAAGCCTAAATCAGAAGTGGGAATTTGTTGTAATATTCTTTGTAAACAATTTAACTTTAAAAAAAAAATCTTACACCTCGGTGTTCCTAAAAACCGAAGGGACATTTTAACGTTTAAGTTGTGAATATTTGTCACCGTCCTTAATTAAATCCTCTTTGTCCATTTCATGACTATCAACATTCAATACCCTACCATTGGTGATCCGCGTGAAACCTAGGTTAACTTCCATTATAAAAGCATTCTGAATCTCAAAAGTTGATAATGAAACATCATGAAGTGGTTGAAACTATCCCCCACTTTAAGATATGCAAGAGTATTTGTCATGAAGAATTCTCTATGATGGATTGCAAGAGCAAACAAATATGTGGGTTTAAGGTTTGTCTACTTAGATATTTATTTGAGAAGTAAATTATTTATTTATATAACCCTTTTTTTTTGTTGATAATAGAGACAAATGCAAGGAAAAATGTAGAAAATATATTGTTTTACAGCAAATGATCTTCCCAAGAATATCAAGGATTTGTAGATCCAACATATGATCTTCATGGACAATTTAATTTTTTATTTTGACATTCTGTGTAAACAATGTAACCAGCTTAATATTATGGGTAAACATTATATTTTATAAACAAATTATTTTATTAATTTTTTGTGTAAGTAATGTAACCAGTTTAAATTTAAAAAAATACAAATACTTTAGCCCTCGCTTTTATTAAAAACCCGAGATACACAAGGCTTTATTATTGTAAATAATAAAAATACAGCTGGTGGGGTTCAAAACCATGCACAATTACAATACCCCTCAGCGTTTTAAACACAGACGTGCTAAGTCCATATTTTTTATGACGACCTTATTTAAATCGCTACTGTAACTGAGGTAAAAGACATCTCACATCCGACGTTGCAAGGACTTTTTATAGTAATGTTATTTCGAGGTTTTGGGAAAGTTTGTAGAATGATTTTGGTAGTAAGTTGAAGTCGAGTTCTGCTTATCATCCACAAACGAACGGTCAGACAGAAAGGACTATCCAGTCTTTTGAAGATTTGTTAAGGGCTTGTGTGTTAGAACAAAGAGGAGCTTGGGATAGCCATTTGTTTTTGATTGAGTTTACGTACAACAATAATTTCCATGCTAGTATTGGAATTGCACCATATGAAGCATTATACGGTAGGATGTGTAGGACTCCATTATGTTGGTATGAGTCAGGCAAGAGTGTTGTGCTTGGACTTGAGATTATGTAGGAGAAAATTGAGAAGATAAAGATGATCCAAGAAAGGATGAAAGCTTCATAGAGTCATTAGAAGAGTTATCAGGATAAGAGGAGGAAAGCACTTGAGTTACAAAAGGTACAACACGATTTCTTGAGAGTTACTCTAATAACTAGTGTTGGTAGAACTCTCAAGTCGCGAAATCTTACGCCATACTTTTTTGGTCGATGTTAGATTTTCGAGAAGATAGATGAGGTGGCCTATCAAATTACTTTACCTCCGTCACTTGCGAATCTTCATGATGTGTTTCATGAAACTCAGTTGGGAAATACATTCTGAATTTGTCACATGTGATCTAAATGGATGATTTACAAGTGAGAGATAACCTGATAGTTGTAGCATCATCCATGCAGATAGAAGGCCAGGGAATAAAGCAGACGTGGGGTAAAGAGATTGCTCATTCCAGGCTACAAACTCTTCTTCAGTTAAGATTGCATCGATAGTTACTAATCTGGCATACTAAGGATATCGTAAGAACATTATTCTGCAATTGTGAAGTCATAAGCCTCCTGTATATACAACCCAGTTAGAATCATGTTATTATGTCAAAGCCTAACTTACTCGTCCTCCTTTTTGCTCTCTTACATTCTGGAGCAATCACATTAAGCCTGTTATCTCCACACACTCATAGTAAGGCGGCCGATTAATGACTCTGATCCTTTTTGCACGGGGGTTCTAGTACATGAGTGGTATAACCCTTTGCTTACCCAATTCTAGTTGCTGGGGATCAGACCGTAATCCGCCCTACCAAATTCATCACCAGAAACCTCTGAACCAACCAACAACAGATCTGGAAAACAAATTTCACAGGTTTCACAACCGTTAGGTTAAGTGACAGGGTGAGGGTTACCAAACTTAGAAGGTGCATTCCCTATTTTTTTTTCCAAATAAAAACCTGGATCACTCACTTATATTCACCGGCTTCCCTATGTAGAGCATGTGTGAGATGTTGCTAACTGCTAAGATAAACTACTCAAGAGCTGTTAGAGAATGAGAATTCAAGGCTATGTCATAATAATTATTCAAATTAATTTCCATATGCAGGAGACTTAAGGTGCTAAGATGATACCGATCTTGTGAACTTTTCCCAAGTCTCCACAACTAACCTCAGATTAATCTTATAACCCAAAACATACAAAAAGATGCATTTTTTTATAATTACTGAAAACAAAATAAAACAACGAACAAAAGCAAAGAAAATAAAGAAAATAAATTATTCCCTCCCCCACACTTAAAATATGCATTATCCTCAATAAAAGGACATAACTATTAAATAAGAGTGAGAGAAAGGAAAGAGCACACCCGAATAGTCAAGGATGATAGGTGATCATATTAGCATCCTTTTCCAATGAGAGATATTCTACATTCTCTTCTTCCAAAGTGGGGCTCTCATGCAGTAGCTTTGCATAATGTCCATTGAACTTGAAATTTTTATTAGTGGCTTCGCCTTTTATTCCAGGATCAAAGAAGAATCTTTGATAAGTAAAAGTGTCGAATGGGCACGTGATCTTCTTTTCCACAACACCAAAGATCAAAAGATTGAGGGGTTTCCTCACTACTTTTGTTTCATCTTCCATTTCAATTGAGATCCTATGCAAAATCATGGATGGGCTAATATCTAGAATATCGGCCAAAGTCCACCCAATCGCCTTCTTATGCTTCTTCAAAACCTGCAAAATCTTATTTTCTTGATCAAAATCAAGGTTAGAAGATATTATAACCTATAGCTTTTTATTCATCTCTAAATAGGCATATTTTAGGTTGTCAGGAAGTAGTTTCAGCTCTTGGGAATGTGGTTGCTTGATGGATGGTTTGCTCCGGGAAGCCGGGGTGTCGAGAGCTTCATTTACATTAACAACTTCATTTGCAACCTCATCTACAGTAAGAATATCAACTTGCAAGGAAACCTTAATTTCAGCACAAACAGGGCAAATTTTAGTGTCAGTACAAACATCACAAGAGTAAACATCATCAAAATCAGACAATGATGGAAAATCAGCTGCAAACAAATCAGTATAAGTATCATTAACAGTCTCAGAAAGTAACTCTATTGGAAAAAATGAATTCTCTTCCAAGGGTTGTTGGTTAGATCCTTGAGCTTGTTGCATGGCATTCATCAAAGAGGCAAGTTGTTCAATCTGTGTTTGCAAAGTATGGTGAGTAGAATCTATTTATTGTTGAAACTAGAGACTATAAAGCCATTTGTTTGACAATATCCTCTAGTGAAAGTTCGGAAGGTGTAGAGCACACAACCTGAAATTCCTTCAGATGCTTATGTGGATCCTCACCTACAATACTATTAAACTTTAGCAACAAGTGTATTAAATTATATTTCAATTCAAAAGGTGGATCAGCTGCAGGATAGTCAATACATAAATCATTATAGTTCATATCAGGGGCAGCCAACTACCTCAAAGTTCTTTGTTCAACCATGTTATCAATAAACAAAAAAATACCAATTATATCCCAAATAGACAGAAAAAATAGAAAGAAGGAAAACGATTAAAATAAATTCAAAAAAATACAAAAACACCAAATTTAATATAATGAACTGAAATATGAATTTTGAGATTTTTTTTGGATTTTTTCGACACTGTGAAAATAGTAAAATATTATTTAAAAATAGAAAAAATACGAATTTTCGATTTTGAGGGTCAAATTTTTGTAGAATTTTATTCTAAAAGCATATTGTTCTTCGATTTTTTTCTGAACTTCTTGAAAAAATTTGGAGCAAATCAAAACAGTAGCTTTCAAACTTACTTGATAGGCTGGAATACTTACCACTATACTGCAACATGTATTACAACTCTGAAAACCAACAAACACAACAAAAAAAAACAAAAAAAAAACTAGCAATAATACTAAACCTATGACTCTAATATTTGTTAATAACAAAAAGAATCCTCGGCAACAACGCCAATTTGATCTGCTGCCGCGCACAGATAAAAAACGAGTAAATTTTAAATGTAGTTACAGTAACGATAACTCGAGTATCGTATCGCGAGAATTCTTGTATTATTATTAAATAATAGGAATCAAATTGGTGGGGGGGTTGGTTTAGGGTCAAATTATAAAAACAGATTAAAATAAGTGATTATTCAATAAGCTAAAAAGTCAATCTGTTGATTCAGTCCTTACCTATCATTGACTATTGTAATTCCAACCTCCTAAGTGGATTATTTATTCCTATTCGATTATAAAATGCATTGACAAGTGCAATTGATAGTATAAGTTGTATGTTTCTATTATCTGAATTAAGCAAACAAGATTAAGTTTCATGAATTAAGCAAACATGAATTAAACAGACATGATAATGAATTAAGCAAATGATAACGTGACTATGGTTAGGATCATACAATCAATTGAATTAAATCAATATAATCTATTCAAATTGAATTAAGTAAACAAGAGACATAGATTGATATTGAAAGGAATAAAACTGAATTAGAACTATAATCATCTCAAGGTATTGGAACCTGAATACAATAAATTGTCTGAATTAGTTACATTCCGATGCTGCAACTTCAACGAATTATTCAAGCCTTCTACATTATGAATTAGCTTCTGGCTCCCACATGAAAGTTGTAGCTCTTTCTCTTAGCTTTCCAATGCATATTAGAATGCCTTGATCCGAGTCCCGTAGCTCCAGTTATGAATTTTTTATTGATAGCTGCCAATGCTGAAAATAAAATACGAAAATCAAATTAAACCAAAAATAAACTAAATTAGAAAAATATTATAAAACATACAAATAGACAAAGTCATACATAAAATACTTAAGCACAAACATGGAATAATGTGCATCAAAATACACTGATCAGTGGACCAGCCGGTGGAAGTTTGACTTATGAGTGTGAGGATCAGATGAGAGAGTCGTACCCGACTCTGTTTTCCTCAGGTAATTTTCAAGGATGGAAATTCTTTAAGTGAGGGAGAATTGTAACACTCCGGAATTTAGAATTATTTATTTAATTGACTATTTATGATTATCTTTGTGATGTATGATGATATGTTGTGAGGTAGTGGTGGATTAAGGTGCTAATTAGAATTATTTAAATAATTTTAGTTTATATTATTTTGAGTTATAATAATAATTAAATTGAATAATTAGTTGTGTAGAGATGTTAAGGACATTATTATAATATATGATAATGTGTGAGGGCATAAGGAGAGTAACATAGAAAAGGTCTAAGGGGTAATAAAGTAAAAAGAGAAAATAAGAGAGATATGATTCATTCTGTATGATCGTAGATTTTGGGAGAACATAAAGAGAGGCTAGGACTTATAGAGAACCAAGTGGAGTACTCCATAAAATGCGAAGGAATAAAATCAAATTACTAGGACTACGAGGTAAGGGGTGTAATCCTAATTTATTATGATTGATAGGGGGTTAAGGTAGATGTAGATTTTTGGTTTGTATGATGGTTTTGATGGAAAGTGAGATGAAAAGCATGACGAAATTCTTGATTGATGATGTTTGTATACTATGATTAATGTCCATAATGTTGTGATGATGTTTATGATGTTAATATATGATATTTATGATGTGTTTAAGAATGAGTATGATGTATGGAATCGGAATTGGGATGGCCTGAACAGAAGTAGAATCGCAACTAAGAAGTTGTTGTGTCGCACGCTTTGCTGGGCGAGCCAGCGACGAGCAAGGGGCGAGCAAGTCGTGTAAGCATCACCAGACAAGTCAAGCGGCAAGGAGAATGGTGAAAAAGAGAGCTCCTAGAAAATGTATGGGGAGGGGATCATCGCCATAGCTTCGTCGGGAGAGCGAAGCAGCGATGAACCCAATAACACATTTTTCGGGCGAGCATCACATGAGAGGAAGGCAAGAAGAGCGCCCCCAGGGTCGCCAGGCGAGTATCAGGCGAGTAGTCCAGAAATAAAACCTCAAAGTATCGTAACTTGAGTTTCATGACTCTATTTAATGCATCGTTCGAAGCGTTGGGTAGCTAACATACAGAACTATCTTATGGAAGAATTGTATGAAGCATTTGGTGTATTATTCATTTGTTTATATATTTATGAGTTTGAATTATTATATGTTGGTATATTATGATGTCTTGTTGAATTGCCGTAACTGGAAGTATTCGAATGATGTTACCATGGTGTTTGTATTGGATGATATTTATGACGATGTTTTAATGAAGTGCGTGTTTAATGAGTATACATGCTATGTGAAGATGATTATGTGAATGATGATGCAATTGACTAGCTGTGGTCGAACTTTTATGTGATGTTGTTATACATCATACATTCATAGCATTTATGGATGGTGGTTCGCTTGTGACGAGCCTCAATCCTATTTTGCAGATTGAGTACGTTTGTGATGTGCTTCTGTTCCAAGAGAGAATCAATACTATAGTGCGGATCATGGAGGGTGATGAACCAGGTGTTCATAAATTTTGGTATTACATGCATTGAGTCAGTATTGTTGCATTAACATCCTATGTGACATTGCATGAATTTTGTTGATGAGTTGTGATATGGCGATAAATGCGAACTATGTGATTATATAATGATTTGATGATGAAAGATGTCTAATTTCTATTATAATGTATCAGTGAATACGAAGTGTTGATGAATGACGTGTGTTGATTATATGATTATGTTGTTTATAATTGCTAATCTTTTTGTTATATCTTTTATAATGAATTGTGATTACTCACCCTTTCTGTTTGAATGTTTCCTCCACGTTGGTAACATGAAGATGCTCAGGAGTAGCTTATAGGAGCATCACATATAGCTTTGGAGGATTTTATTAGTTTTCATTTATTAGAGGTGTCTTGCTCTGATATGTAACATGAGATTGGGAACGTTATGTTTTGTGAATGTTATGTTACTTTTGTTAATATGTTTTATGAGATTTTTGGATGTTAAAACGATTGTGTTGTACCCCAAAATTTTCCCTCTCATTTATCAAGAATTTTCTCACAAGATATCCTTTGGCTCAAGATTGCACTAGGGTTGATCAGCTCAAGGCACCTTCTTAAGCACTGATGACCAAAATTAGGGTTTGATATTGCACAAGGATATTTGAATTTACAATTCCCCATATGAATTTCATGGATCATTTTGTACCCCCAAGATTACTCATGTCAAGTTTCAAGCTTTGGATCACACTTTTGCTCAATCAATTGAGCAGTTGACCTAAAAATCAGCTGTATTGGGGAAAATGTCAACTGTGGTCAATTTACAGTCAAACTTCATAATTTTTGATCCACATCAACATTTTAAACTCATATGTATCATTTGATCAAGTTTGGATCATAATTCCTCAAGAAATTTGATCAAATCTTCCAAAGGGCAAAATGGTCAAAATTAGGGTTTTGATTGGGAAAGGGAAATTTATGATTTTTGACCTAGAAAATGATCAATTGGTTTAATTCATAATCTCAAGAGTCCAATTGCATCATTTAGACCTAATGACATAGCTCAAAACATTTCTCAAGTCCAATGGATTGACAGATGAATTCTCAGTCAATCGATCAAAAGTCAACTGTATACTGAAAAGTCAAACTTTGAATTTTTGGTCATAATCAAATGTCAAAGATCAAAATTCATAAAAGTATGTCAAAATATGAAACTTATTCATCAAGAAATAAAAAATTCAAGATTTCATTATGAAAAGTTAAAATTTCTAAACTTAGAAATTTTTCTAAGTGTTGAAAATTTCTTATTTTTTCACAACTTTGAGCAAACTTTTTACCATGATGCAAGATGAATCAAAAGAAACTTTCAACATGAAAGTTGTAGATCTCCATGAAATATACAATATTTATTTACACAACTCCTTCCAAAAGTTCTTGGATCTCAAGTTATAATTTTAAGAACACATGGTCATGAAACAAAATACTTAGTGAAATTTTGCCCTAATTTGGTCAGGATTTTGACCTAACTTCATGGCACTATTTCATATAGTTTCCAGGGGAATTTTCAAAAGTGATTCAAAGAGGGGTTGTAGATCACATTACAGGCTTTCCAAAATGTTAGAGAACTCCTTGAGATCATTTTTTAGTATGGAGAATCGAAGAAATGAAGTTAGGGTTTTCACACTTGAATTATAAGTCATTTTGTGATGAACAAGATTCAAATTTCAAACCCATGCTGCATAATCTCTAATTTACAGGCCTCAAAATTGTTAGGCACTCTATAATTAATTGCTTGCACATCTGTCAGAGGTCTCAATTCAAGCATTCAATGCAAGGCCATGCTTTATATTATAGCAATCCCCATTTCTAATTCGTACACCCCATCCCACAAGTATTGTAATAGCGTAGTAATTTTAAATTCCACAATTTATCACTTTATATACAAATGCTAGTAATTAGGGTTTTTATGGAAAGACTAAAATCAATCAAGTAGTAACCCCTAATCAAATACTAAACAAAGCATGAAAATTAACATACTTGCACACAAGCACCCCTAGGATAAATCCACTTGGTTGCCTTACAAATGGCCATGTTACGCATGTGAGGCATCTTAGCAAAAAACAAGAAAAATACAATATCATAGTCCCTCGATGACGCTATCAAAGTTGCATTTCAAAACGATCTTAGTCCCTAAAGAGAATGCTAAGATACCTTGCAACAATGCTAATAATGGTTATACGATGACCCACGCCCATCTCATTTACATCCAAAGATAGGTTTGCTTACCAAATAAATGGTAAGATAACAATGTCAAAGGAAAAGGAAATGAATAAGAAAGACTTTTGAGTAGGTAGAATGTTCCTAATTATTTGATCCATTTCAAAACAAAACATCCTTGCTATTTTCAAAACAAACACCAACACTTTCAAAAACATCTTTCAAACTTGAAAACATTTTCAAAAGATCAACACTTTGTATACATTCTTACGAACGAGAATCATTACAAAGTTTGCCTAAACAAAGGCCTCTTTTCAAAATACTTTCAAAAACCACAAAAAGCACAATTTCAAACAAAAGCAAGTGATCTAGCAAGTAACTAAGAGTCCATGGAAAACCATGGATGAAAAGGGTGCTAATACCTTCCCTTTTTCATAATTTACCCCCCGAACTTAAGAAACAATACCAAAGGTCTTTCCTGTGCTTTTTCACCTTTCCTTTTGTATAAAAGAAAAGTTAGTGGTGACTCTTTCTAAACGCAACATTTACGATAAAACGCAAAACACCTAAGTCAGTTCTCCCACCGTATCACAGAATTGGAGACTCTGCTGGGGAGATATTCTAAAATTGGGGTTACCTTAGGGTTGGATCACATTCACTTGATTTTTTTTTGACTTGTATGCTTTACATTTTGGTTCTTTGTTTGGGTTTGAATCCTCTATCCGGATTTGGGATACCTTATAGGTAAGTAGCAATACATTGTGGAAAATGTGAAGGGTATACTGACATGGTCTAAACAATAGCTACGTTAGTGCGACATATTTGTGGGTACCGGTAGCCCTTGAGTTAATCAAGGAGAATACAAGGCCGCTGAGTGATGTCACAAATCACTAATGAAATTTTAGAACCTTTACTTGACCAACTTGGCCATTAGAACGTAGTGAGATTACCGGCTTTGGTGCAGTCCGAATTTGGTAGATACTCGACACTACACTCTTTGAGGTTTGGTTTTTTGGGATATTTCGGTCACCATTAAAGATGCTTGTGCTGAAACAATGACCAAGGAAACAAACCAGTGATATTGAGCTCCTTAGAACCCGGTTACTATTGCTAGGACAGGTTTTAAGCCAACTAAACTTCAAGAGGGTACTTACCTATGAGACTCCATACAAGCCTAAACCTAAGGATTTTTTTGCTTTGTTTGTGTATATTTACTTATACATAACATCATAACATCATAACATCATGAACATCATAACATCATAATCATACTCACTAACCATTTCAAGGATTTATGGGATTTATCTTTGTTGCTGTTTTGTAGGACATGGATTATATTCACAGGAAAACCATTCAAGTCAATCTCGTAATGATTCCTCCTTAACTCAAAGAGTTAGCATCAAGGATTCCTGAGAATTCTCTATTCACCGAAAGACATGCTCGTCTCCTAAACTTGGTTACTTCCAAAACTGATGAAGATATGATGAAGGTGCTTTTCCAATTCTTTGATCCTCTACACCATTGTTTCATATTTCCCGATTATCAACTTGTGCCAACTTTGGAAGAATTCTCCCAACTCTTGAGGATTCCCATTCTTAATAAACTACCTTTCAACGGTACAGAAAGAGATCCAAAGCCAGAAGAGATTGCTCAAGCTCTACACTTGCAACCATCTGATATCACAACCAATTGGGAAACAAGGAGCGGTGTCAAAGGTTTCTTAGACAAGTTCTTATTTGAGAAAGCCCATAACTGTTGGAACTCCTTGGACTTGCAAGCTTTTAAAGAAATTGTAGCTCTCCTCATCTATGGGATGGTTTTGTTTCCAAATCCTGACCAACTCATAGATGTGAACACCGTCAAAATCTTCATGTCCCGTAACCCGATGCCTACTTTTATAGGAGACATCCTACATTCTTTTCACACTCGCACTATGAGGAAACGAAGTATCCTTATGTGTTGTACTCCTCTCTTGGCAAGATGGTTTATTTCTCATCTTCCCCAATCTGTATTGAAGAACGAGCAAGGTTCAAGGTGGTTACAAAGGTTGATGATGCTCAAACATTCAGACATCCATTGGTGTTCGCGAGCTATAGAGAATGTTATCATCGTCGACCGTTGTGGAGAGTTCCCTAATGTCCCTTTACTTGGAATTAGGGGAGGTATCACCTATAACCCTTGTTTGGCTCTAAGACAGTTTGGTTATGCCCGAAGGGATGGTCCACGTGAGATGCTGATTCAAGGGTTAATGTTCGACTACGAAAGTGACAATCAAGGTCATCGCCAGAGGTTTATCCGATCTTGGAGGATATTGAACAAGGTAGATAGCAAGACCTTGGGGCAAAATAATTCCATCCCTCTTGAACCTTACCTCAAATGGGTACGAGCTCGTGCTCAGAGTCTTATGATGCCTTATCCCTCCATTCTCCCGGTAATCATTGAGCCTGTTATGGAAGGAGATGTTCCATACACTATCCTACATCCTGACATGCCCACCTCTCTTGAAGATTTACAAAGAGATTGGATACAACTCAAGGGGGAGCGAGACACTTTCGAGGCCCATTTCTATGCCAGCAAGAAGAAGAATCTGGAGCTCACCAAACAACTTCACGAGGAGCGGACTCTGAATGCCTACATCGCACCAAAGAGGATACGTACAACCTTTTTATCTTAGAGTTTTTGTATTTTTTGCCCAAAGAGGCATTGATCTACTCAAGCTTTAAATTATTAATATAACGTGTGTTTCCTTGTTGTCTAAAATGAATTTGAATCTCTAAAAATCCTTGAAATCATTGCATATGCATCTACCATTTATCATAACATAAGCAGGTTTCTTGCAACAAGTCTCCTCATCTTTCTACTGTTTATTTCAGTAAGATGGATCTCGAGCAGACGGTGAAAGACCTCCAGGCGCATAATGCTCAGTTCCAACAGATGTTCTTAACTCTTGCCAAAGGACAGGAAAAGTTGAAGACCTTGCTGGTTGAAGAGAAGAAAAAGAAAACAAAGAAAATAAACAGAGTTCTAAATATGGGAAGAAGGTTTCACGGACAAGCTAGACGGACCTTAGACTATGCAACGTCATCTGGTTAGAAAGATAATCAAGAAGTGAAAGGCAAGGAAATAGTGGCCCAGCCAGATTCAGAAGAGGAAGAAGAAGATTATTCTGAAGAACAATATCCTCCGGTCGATGAAAATTATAAGCATCTGGAAGAGTTGTTAAGTGAAATGGAAATTCAAAAAGTGCCTGGACTGGACTTTGAGGAGTTAGGTTTAGTATCTAGGATTGTCATTCCTCCAAAACTCAAGGCACCGGTGTTCGCCAAATATGACGGAGTTTTATGTCCCAAAATGCATCTCCAGTCCTATGTGTGGAAAATACAGCCTCACACTGCTGACAAGGATTTATGGGTACACTTATTTCAAGACAGTCTGTCCGGAACTTAACATGATTAGTTTTATCATCTAGAAAGAACCAATGTTCATAATTGGGAAGATCTTACCGCTTCCTTTTACAAACAATACCAATACAACGCAGACCTTACTCCCACTCGTACTCAACTCCAGAGTATGACCATGGTTTCAAGTGAAGGCTTCAAAGACTATGCTAAAAAATGGAGGGACTTAGTAGGAAGAGTCCAGCCTCCCCTATCTAAAAGAGAGTTAGTAGACATGTTTTTGGGTACCCTGTCCAGTCCTTTCTTTAATCACTTAATTTGGAGTTCCTCGGAAGGTTTCACCGAATTGATATTGACCGGAGAAATAGTGGAAGTCGGGATAAAGAATGGGAAGATTCAAAAAGACGCATCCTCTGTTGCTGTAAGAAAATCATTTATTGGAAAAAAAGAAGTTGTTGCTGTATATCCTCAGAGAAATCAAGATAGGACTGAACACCATCCAATGGTGGGGGCTGTCATGATTCCTAAACCTGCACCTGGTCAGCAAAGAAGCAACCAGCCAAGAACAGAAAGGCCAGTCAGACAGTTCACCCGAATTAATATGACATTATCTCAAGTATTGCCACATTTGTTAAGATCCAATCTAGTGACTTTGAAAGAAGCTCCAAAGAATCCTAACACAACCTCTCCTAATTATCGTCCTAATGGCCGCTATGCATACCATTCTGAGAGTCTCACCATGACAGTAACAACTGTTGGGCTCTGAAAAACAAGGTACAAAACCTTCTTGAAGCCAAAGAGATTGAATTCGATGCGCCATAAATTCCCAATGTTATCACTGCCTCTATGCCCAAGCACGGCCGTGATGTCAAGGTCGTTGAGGAAGATATGTTTGTTAATTTGGTTGATGAACTTGTAACCCCACTCCTGACTATCAAAAGGAACTTATCGAATGTGGTGTATTCCCAGGCTGTGATAAATACTGTCATTTCTATTTATCCTCACCAACCAGCTGTCATTTGTTAAAAGCAGGCGTTCAATGCCTAATAGATGACAAGGAGATTTTGTTCGAGAAGACTTCTATTTCAACTATTTCTTATAATGATGTTTCCATAGTGAACATTTCCGCCAATTCTTCCAGGGTCCCCACCAAAAGACCCGTTAGAATTACATCAGTTCCTAAAGTAGCTCCGTTGATAATTAGAATGCATGGACCAATCTTGTATTCGTCAGACAAAACCGTCCCATGGAATTATGGAGGTGATGTCTACTATCCCGGTATCAAGCAAGATTGGCCAGCTGCTGAAAATTCAAATTTGAGAAAGTTGACTCTGACATCAGTAACATCACATGGACTAGTAAGATAACCCAAAGTGGAAGGGTATTCTCTCTAGAAATTGCTCCTCTAAAAGTTATTTTCGGACCTGTAATCATTCATGTTGTTGTTTCTCCTCCAAAGGCTATTCCCAGTCCTACAATCATCTCTGCTGATACTCCTGTTGACAAAGCTGTTGCAGTCCCTGTTATCACCCCTACTAATATTCCTATTGCCGAGTCAACCGAGACTCGAGGCAAAGGTATTCTTGTTGACCCTATCCGGATGAAGGCATAATTAGTATATATCCCTAAGACCTCCCGAAAAGATATGGAGGAAATTCTAAAGATTATAAAAAGAAGCGACTACAACATAGTCGAACAACTGGGGAAAACTCCATCAAAAATTTCCATGCTGGCTTTATTGTTATGTTCTGGGGCTCATGCAAAGGCCTTGGTAAAATTCCTTAAAACTGCCCATGTACCCCAAGAAACATCTGCCGATCAGTTCCAAGACTGCGTAGCCAACTTGACCGCAAATAATGGTTTAGGTTTTTTGGATGCTGATTTAACGCCAAGGGGGAGGAAGCATAACGAGGCATTGCATGTCTCAGTCGAATGCAGGGGCACGACTTTGGCTCATATCTTGGTTGATATCGGTTCGTCTCTGAATGTGTTTCCTAAAAAGGATCTTGATAGGCTTCACTATGAAGGATTGACCTTGAAACCTAGCAACATAGTGGTGAGGGCCTTTGACGGCTCAAAAAGGATGGTGCATGGGGAAGTTGACATCCCCATAAGAGTTGGAACCCAAACATTTGATTCAACTTTTTATGTAATGGATATTCGCCCTTCATATTCCTGCTTATTAGGCCGACCATGGATTCACAATGCTGGTGCCGTTACTTCTACGTTGCATCAAATGCTGAAATATCCAATTTAGGGGAAAATCATCACTGTTAATGGAGAAAAAGAGTATATGGTCAGTCATCTAAATTCGTTCAGATATATGGAATTAGATGGTGAATTTATTGAAACTCCATTCCAGCACTTTGAAGAAGTCCCGCAAATTGTGGCAGTAACCAAGGTTGTTTCCCAAGTCCAAAAGATTACAAGGCCTCCGCTCAAGATGTCGTCTTTGAAAGATGCCAAGGCAGTGATTGAAGAAGGTGGGTGCACTATTTGGGGCCAACTCCCAGATATCCCATACAAATTTGAAAATTTTGGTTTGGGTTTCACTTCAGGAGCCCAGAAAGCTGTACGTCGTGCTCGTGCCGGAGGACCACCCTTGAAGATCAGCAACCACGAAGTCAACGTCGTGGAGGATGATGAAGACAACTATAACCTGGAGGATTGGATTTTCCCAACTATCAATGAAGGGCTCAACAACTGGGAAGCTATAGATTTTGTCCCAATCACTTTTATCCAACAGTAATTTGTCTTTAAATTTTGTCGGATCTGTAATATTAAACAATTCAGACTCTTAAAACCTTGTGTCTTACCCGAGGCACAATGGTCCAATTGTAAGGGTTATTATCTTATTTCCATATGAAATCAATGAACCATGGACGTTTTTGCATACAAACCTTGTTCTCATTGTTTTTCTTTTTACATTTTCATTTCTTTCAAAGATAACTATACTCTTACACACACTTGCATTCAAAATGAAGATCTACATCCATTCAGGATCCCATGGGTAACGATCCTGCTATGGCCTTCTGTGATTTTGAAAATCTAATCTACCAAGCCGAAGACGAAGGTGAGGAAGATTGTGAAGTACCAGGGGAACTCGCCAGGTTACTACAACAAGAAGAGAGCACCATACAACCACACGAAGAACCAGTGGACACAATTAACCTAGGTACCGAAGAAGACAAGAGAGAAGTCAAGGTGGGTGCCAATATGGAACCCTATGTCAAAGAGCTTCTGATTCAGTTGCTACATGATTATGTTGAGGTCTTTTCATGGTCGAACGAAGACATGCCAGGACTGGATGCAGATATCGTGGTACATCGTCTACCAACAAAAGAAGACTGCCCACCGGTAAAACAAAAGGTCTGTCGCATGCGACCAGACATGTCAAAGAAGATCAAGGTGGAAGTCATGAAACAATTCAACGCCAGATTCTTAGCCGTCACCTCATATCCGCAATGGGTCACCAATGTTGTTCCCGTATCTAAAAAGGATGGAAAAGTACGAATGTGCATGGACTACAAAGATTTGAATAGGGCAAGCCCTAAGGATGATTTCCCACTTCCCCACATAGATATTCTAGTTGACAATATGGCACAACATAAGGTGTTTTCCTTTATAGATGGTTTCTCAGGCTACAACCAAATCAAAATGGCGCCTGATATGGACAAAACAACCTTTGTCACACAGTGAGGCACATTCTGCTACATGGTTATGCCATTCGGGTTGAAGAATGCTGGGGCAACCTATCAGCGTGCCATGGTATCCTTATTTCACGACATGATACATCACAAAATAGAGGTCTATGTGGATAATATGATAGCCAGATATCAAACTAAAGAAGAACATATTGACCATTTCCAGAAGTTGTTTGAGAGAATAAAGAAATACAAGCTGAGGTTGAACCCAAGTAAATGCACATTTGGGGTGAGGTCCGGTAAGCTCCTAGGATTTGTCGTCAGCGGTAAAGGTATCGAAGTGGATCCTTCCAAGGTGAAAGCAATACAAGAAATGCCTGCTCCTCGTACTGAGAAGGAAGTCAGAGGATTCTTGGGACGATTAAACTATATTTCCAGATTAATTTCTCACCTAACATGTACTTGTGAACCAATCTTCAAATTTCTGAAGAAAGATCAAGTAGTCAAATGGAATGATGAGTGCCAAATTGCCTTCGACAAGATCAAAGATTACTTACAAGAGCCTCCCGTTTTGATGCCACCAGTCGAGGGAAGACCATTGATCATGTATCTAACTGTTTTGGAAAATTCAATGGGGTGTGTGCTGGGGCAGCATGAAGAGTTTGGCTGAAAAGAGCAAGCTATTTATTACCTGAGCAAAAATTTTATCGACTGTGAAACCAGATATTCACTGCTCGAGAAAACTTGCTGCACTCTGGTATGAGCTGCTCGCCAGCTAAGACAATATATGATGACTCATACTACCTTATTGATATCCAAGATGGATCCAATAAAATACATATTCGAGAAGCCTGCTCTCTCTGGGAGAATAGCAAGATGGCATATGATCCTGACAGAATATGACATCCAGTATACTACCCAAAAAGAAATAAAGGGAAGTGTACTAGCCGATCACATGTCTCACCAAGCTGTGGAGGACTACCAATCCATGAAGTTTGAATTCCCAGATGAAGACATCATGACAGTAAACAACTGTGAAGAACTCAAACCATATGACAAACCTGAACAAGGATCCCGATGGACCCTGGTTTTTGATGGGGCATCCAACGCACTCGGCAATGGTATTGGTGGTGTACTTATGTCCCCTGAAGGATGTCATACTCCCTTTACTGCAAGACTCAGCTTCAACTGTACAAACAACATGGCAGAATACGAAGCATGCAATTTTGGTCTCAAAGCTTCCATAGATTTGCAAATCAATCCTTAAGTGTATTCGAAGATTCAGCCTTGGTCATCAGCCAGATCAAAGGAGGGTGGGACACTAAGCACCCAAACCTCATCCCATACAAATAACATGTATTGACATTAATCCCATATTTTGAGAAGATTACCTTCGAGCATTTCCCGCGAGAAGAAAATCAACTAGCGGATGTGCTAGCCACAATGTCATCCATGTTTAAACTCAAATGGGATAACGAGGCTCCCCATATCAACATTGAACGGATGAACGAACCAGCTCACTGTCATGAGATTAATATTGAAGAAGTAGTGGACCAGCCTTGGTTTCACGAAGTCAAGAGGTATCTCGAGGCTCAAGAATATCCGGAAGAAGCTTCCTTCAATGATAAGAAGTTGTTAAGGAGATTCTCTGCTAAGTTCTTCCTTAGTAACAACATTCTCTACAAACACAACCACAACTCTGTTTTGCTCCATTTCATAGACAAGGTTGAGGCAGAAAAGATCATGGCTGATCTACATGAGGGCACTTTTGGCACCCATTCTAGTGGGCATACGATGGAAAAGAAAATCCTACGGGCAGGTTATTACTGGTCTACCATGGAAGCATATTTCTATCAACACTCTCGAACCTGCCATAAGTGTCATATCTATGCTGACAAGGTGCACGTACCTCCGATTCCTCTGAATGTCTTTACGGGTCCTTGGCCCTTTGCTATGTGGGGCATCAATATGATTGGGGAAATCAAGCCAACAGCCTCTAATGGACACCGCTTCATCTTGGTGGCCATTGACTATTTCACAAAGTGGGTTGAGGCGGCTTCTTTCGCTTCCGTTACCAAGAATGATATCGCCCGGTTCATCAAGCAAAATCTCATCTGTCGGTACGGTATCTCGGAGAGGATCATCACAGACAATGGTACGAATATAAACAATACTATGATCACCGCCCTATGCGAGCAATTCAAGATCCAGCATCTAAATTATTCCCCTTACCGACCAAAGATGAATGGTGCCATCAAAGCCGCGAATAAGAACATCAAAAAGATCATACAGAAAATGAAAGTCACATACAAAGACTAGCATGAGATGCAACCATTCGCTCTCCACGGTTGTCGTACCACAACATGCACATCAACCCGGGAAACACCTTACTCTTTGGTATATGGCATGGAAGTTGTCTTGCCTATTGAGGTCCAGATTCCTTCTTTGAGAATCATGAAAGATGCAGGTCTAAATGAAGACGATTTTCATGGTCAAATGTATCAAAAATTGATGATTAAGGCTTTTAACAAAAAGGTCAGACGTCAAGTGTATCAAGTCGGGGATCTAGTTATCAAACATATCATACTACCGCAGGGTGATCCCAGGGGCAAATGGACTCCTACAAACGAAGGACCGTTTGTGATCAAAAGCATATTCTCTGGTGGAGCAATGATCTTAACCACTATGGATGGCGATGACCTGCCGCACCCCGTGAACATGGACATAGTCAAAATATACTACATATAAGAGACCCGCTAGGTTGACACACCTATGCAAAACAAGGGCATCCCAGCAAACCAAAAAGGTTAGGGCAAAAATTAGGGATAAAACAAAAAAATCTGTACACCCAGCAAGCTAAAAACTCGAAAGGGTAGCTTGGGCAAAAAAGGGTATCCCGGTGGACTGAAAACCTGAAAGGGCGGTCAAGGAAAAATTTAGGGAATTAAAGCGTATGACTATGTCCCATTGGATCACCTTACAGAAAACCTGCAAAATCAATGATTCTGATCAATTCAATCAGCTTCGGACAAGACAACAAATAGATAAGATGCTCAGAGACATGAAGGCTATAGAAGAATAAGAACCCCATGGGATTATTTCACATAGTTATCTTTTCTTTGTATCAAATTTTCATTTTTTATGATGGCATTCTCTTACTAGACTGTTTGTCTCATTGTACAAAAATACTTACTCAAAGTCAATACAAAGATATCCCTTTGAAAGTAGAAAACTATATGTTTTTCTTCACTCTTGTGTTTTGTTTACGAAAACGTCCAATGATTTATTTTTGAACATATGCATTTAAACGTAACTACCGTTTGCAAATGAAAAAAATAGAAATACAATCACTAATTGCTTTAAAAAATAGGGAAATCTCTCTAAGCTATTTCCATAAAATCCCCCGCAGTGTGCAGTTTAATCCCCAGCAGAACAAAACTTCCAGTTATCACTCCCCGGTAGAAGTCGCCAAATTTCTCAGGATTTCCCAACAGGATTTTACAAGTAGTACACGATATTTCCCTTACAACAAAGTTTATTTCTCTAAGTGGAAATTCATCAACACTTCAAACATGAAGACTTACACTCCGTATCCTCAGCAGTAGACGAGGATTTATTTTCCCCAATCCAACAAGCAGTGCAGCAGATTAGCTCACATATGCATATATCGCATCCATATATCATAAACATCGATAACACGAATGCATGTATCACAATCTCATTATACCATGCATTTCATACAACATGACATTGCATATTAGCTAACATTTTACCCTTTTCAGGATAAGGTTAATCAACAACTACCATTAACAATGTTCAAAGGTTTTTCAGATACAGTTCAGATACGCTCCAAACACTGATGCCATCCTGATACTCATTCAGATTCAACTTTCAGATATAGTTCAGATACGCTCCAGATACGGATGCCATCCTGATACTCATTCAGATTCAACTTTCAGATACAGTTAAGATACGCTCCAGACACGGATGCCATCCTGATACTCATTCAGATTCAACTTTCAGATACAGTTCAGATACACTCCAGACATGGATGCCATCCTGATACTCATTCAGATTCAACTTTTAGATACAGTTCAGATACGCTCCAGATATGGATGACATCCTTATAATCATTCTTATTCTCTCTCAAATGCGGTTCAGATACGCTCCAGACATGGACGCCATTCTGATACTCATTCAGATTCGGTTTTCAAATACAGTTCAAATACTCTACAAACACAGATGCCATTCTGATACTCGTTCCGATTTAGATTTCATATACGGTTCATATGCGCTCCAGACATGTACGCCATTCTGATACTCATTCAGATTCAGTTTTCAGATACAATTCAGATACGCTCTAGACACGAACGCCATTCTGATACTCATTCAGTTTCATCTTATAGATACGATTCAGAAATCATTTCTGGATGGCACCTACAAGCCCATGTCCAACAAATTTCTATCATCCCTCCAAATGGCATCTTTAAGCCCATTCCATATACCATCAACCATCACATCACCGAGTGCAAATTTCTGGGCACTTTAATGTCCAATCATCTTCCACCTTCGAGTCACGAATGGAAAAACTCGCCAATCTAACTCTTTAGGCTTAAGAAGATTTAACAGGGGAAAATTTTGTACCCCAAAATTTTCCCTCTCATTTATCAATAATTTGCTCGCAAGATCTCCTTTGGCTCAAGACTGCACTAGGGTTGATCAGCTCAAGGCACCTCCTTAAGCACTGATGACCAAAATTAGGGTTTGAGATTGCACAAGGATATTTGAACTTCCAATGCTACATATGAATTTCATGGATCATTTTGTACCCCCAATATTACTCATGTCAAGTTTTAAGCTTTGGATCACACTTTTTCTCAGTCAATTGAGCAATTGACCTAAAATTCAGTTGTATTGGGGAAAATTCAACTGTGGCCAATTTACAATCAAACTTCATAATTTTTTATCCATATCAACATTTTAAACTCATATATATCATTTGATCAAGTTTGGACCATAATTCCTCAAGAAATTTGATCAAATCTTCAAAAGGGTAAAATGGTCAAAATTAGGGTTTTGACTGGGAAAGGGCAATTTTTGATTTTTGACCTAGCAAATAATCAATTGGTTTAAGGCATGATCTCAAGAGTCCAATTGCATCATTTTGACCTAATGACATGGCTCAAAACATTGCTCAAGCCCAATGGATTGACAAATGAATTCTCAGTCAACCGATCAAAAGTCAATTGTATACTGAAAAGTCAAACTTTGACTTTTTTGTCAAAATCAAATGTCGAAGATCACAATTCATCAAAGTATTTCAAAATATGAAACTTATTCATCAAGAAATCAAAAATTCAAGATTTCATTTTGAAAAGTTAAAATTTCTAAACATAGAAATTTTTCTAAGTGTTGAAAATTTCTTATTTTTTCATAACTTTGAGCAAAATTTTCACCATGATGCAATATGATTCAAAATAAAATTTCAACATGAAAGTTGTAGATATACATGAAATCTACAAAGTTTCTTTACACAACTCCTTCCAAAAGTGCTTGGATCTCAAGTTATAATTTTAAGAACACATGGTCATGAAACAAAACACTTAGTGAAAATTTTCCCTAATTTGGTCAGGATTTTGACCTAACTTCATGGAACTTTTTCATATAGTTCCAAGGGGAATTTTCAAAAGTGATTCAAAGAGGGGTTGTAGATAACATTAAAAGATTTCCCAAATGTCCAAGAACTCCTTGAGATCATTTTTTTGTAGGGAGAATTGAAGAGATGAAGTTAGGGTTTTCACACTTGAATTACAAGTCATTTTGTGATGAACAAGATTCAAATTTCAAACCTATGCTGCATAATCTATACTTTACATGCCTCAAACTTATTAGGAACTCCATAATTAATTTCTTGCACAGTTGTTAGAGGTATCAATTTAAGCATTCAATGCAATGCCATGCTTTATATCCATTTTGAGAAGAAAGTGCACATTGCCATTTTGATAAAGTAGCTTTTTGCATAAAACTTGTTCTTGAGCCTTGCTCTTGTTCTATTATGATCATACATGTCTTATAACTCAAGAGAATTTGATCTCAACACTTACAATCACCCATCCCATGCTTGTACTACACATTGAAACTTGTTTTTCCACTTTTCTTCAAAATCAAGTAACATAACGATCAGCCTATAACTTGTACTTTTGACTCTCTCAAGCACTAAGACCTTTTGCTTATACATACACAAGTTATTTGACACAAATACCATGCATGCTTGAGCCATGAAAACACCAAGAACATAGATTTGCATCTCACACTTCCATTGTTACAGATTCTGGCCAAAAATCCCAAAACCAAAAACTACTCGTGCGTTTCTTGGCTTCTTGCTTCCAAAAGCTTCTAAACATTATTTATAAGTCATCTCTTCCCCTGTTATAGTTCTGTAACACCATCTTCCTCCATTTCCAAGTTCAAAAATAGAGCACTACAAGTGGACTTCTCCAGATCATTTCAACCACTCTCCAACCAAGCTAATTATTGCATTAGCTTCCTGGGACCTCAGTGGAGCTTTTCTGATCATCACAACACCTTGAGGAGTTCTCATTTGCAGAACACGATTTCCAGTTTTGAGGTAAGTTATCTCAACTTTTAACTCTTCATACAAGCATCATTAATGGTTTATTCATGAATGAAAAATGTAGATATCATTGCCCTAAAGCTAACCATGTCCATAGTTTTCATTTATATTGCTTAAGCTTAAAGAATTTTAAGATTGAAGTTTCTGAAATTTTTAGGGTTCAGATTAGGGCCATTAAAATTCATGCTTGTCTTTGATCTATAATTTTATTGCTTTGCATTTATGAAATTGTGAGGAAATTTGCCACACGATTCATGTTTACATTTTTGCAAATGGATGAGAGATGAACAAGATGCAGGTGCTCTGGCTGGGCGTGAGGTTGAAGATAAAGTTCAGGCCATGGACTTGATTTCTAATATATATTTATTGTATTGTTTATATGAACGGATGTATAGCCACCCCAGTGGTAAAGCGCGCGCCTGTTAACTTTTGGGACCTGAGTTCGAGCCCCAGTGGTACCCTTTTACTTGTTTTCTCACATTTTTCATATTTTTTTCATTTGTTTGCAGCGCTGGGCTTCACCCCCTTGGGCCTTATATTTTTTTTTACTTCTGACTTCCCTTGCTGGCTATTCACACCCCTGACCCATCTTATTTTATTTTTTTCATTTTTATTTATTTGTTTTCTTAAATATTTTATCTAATACTAAAAGAATCAGAAAAAATATAAAAATATTAGATTTATATTTTGATATAGTTTATTTATTTTTTTACACAAAAAATTATTTTATTTAATCATACTTTTTTTATTTTACTAATTGATTTGTAAATTTAATTAGAAACTAGGTTTTTTTAGTTTTTTTCTTTTACACAATTAAAATATATTATTTTAAAATATAAAAAGACCAAAAAAATTTTATAATACTATAAATTATTATTAAGACAAAAATACCAAAAATATTCTTCTTATAAACTTAATTTCTTTTTTAATCAATTAATAGATTAGGGTTTTATTTAAATTATTTTTCTAGTAAATTTAGGTTTTACTTTTTACTAATTTAATTAATTATTTTTATTTTAATTAATTAGGTTAAAACAAAACCCCTTTTCCCTAAAAAAATCCAAATAAAAGTCCATTTTCTTTCCATTTTACATTCTTGTATATTTACTCATTTTTGTACATTATTTATCCATATTCAATATGATTGTAATAGATAATTAGGTTTATTTTCTAGCAATCCCCATTTGAAATTCGTATACCCCCTCCCACAAGTATTATAATAGCGTAGTAATTTTAAATTCCGCAATTTATCGCTTTATATACAAATGCTAGTAATTAGGGTTTGTATGGAAAGACTAAAATCAATCAAGTATAAAGCTCTAATCAAGGACTAAAAAAAGCATGAAAATCAACATACTTGCACACAAGAACCCCTAGGGTAAATCCTCTTGGTTTCCTTACAAATGGCCATGTTACGCATGTGAGGTATCTTAGCAAAAAACAATCAAAATACAAGATCATAGTCCCTCGATGACGCTATCAAAGTTGCTTTTCAAAACGATCTTAGTTCATAAAGAAAATGCTAAGATACCTTGCAACATTGCTAATCATGGTTATATGATGACCCACGCCCGTCCTGTTTACATCCAAATATAGGTTTGCTTACCAAATCAACACTTTGTATACATTCTTATGAACGAGAATCATTACAAATTTTTCCTAAACAAAGGCCTCTTTTCAAAATACTTTCAAAAACCACACAAAGCACAATTTCAAACAAAAGCAAGTGATCTAGCAAGTAACTAAGAGCCTATGAAAAACCATGGATGAAAAGGGTGCTAATACCTTCCCTTTTCATAATTTACCCCCCGAACTCAAGAAACAATCTCAAAGGTATTTCTTATGCTTTTTCACCTTTCTTTTTGGATAAAAGAAAATTTGGTGGCGACTCTTGGTAACCGCAACATTTGTGATAAAATGCAAAACACCCATGTCAGTTCTCCCACCGTACCACAAATTGTAAGTATAAGTTTTGTTGATATTATAATACTTGATTTAGTGAAGATGAATGAATTTTATGTATGATGATGAATCCGCTGTGATGTTTTTAAATGATGTGCTGAATCATAATCAAATACATGTTTAAAATTGTTGTAACCCGTGTCATGGAGGAGGATTATTATTATGATGTTTTGCATGAAGTGTGACACCCTTGAGTGGTGATTTTCATTGAATTATTTCATAAATTATATGAGAAATACATGTGGGGTTAAAATGGTGTTACAAAACTCACCTAGTGGAGTAATGTTCAAACATGCCTTTGAGTTTTTCTGCATGGAAATATGTAGAATTTTTTACTTTGATGAATATAGCGAAACAATTTTCACCAATTTTAAGTAAAATTGCATGATTATATTTTTTGTGTTATACTCTCCTTAACTTGAAATATTACCAATTTTAAGTCATATTTGATCACTACCTCTTTGACCTTCACCTCAAAGGCCATCCATAGTCTAACTAAAGAAGCCTTGTATTTCGCTTGATTATTAAAATTTTGGAACTTGATCATCACATCAATATCTAACGAGGGGAAGATATCAATTTTCATAAATAGTTTGGTCCTATTGTCTTATAGTTAGAAGAACTATTTTAGAACACCGTCCATTGAGAAGGTGTTTTTGGTTCTTCAAACATAGTTTCAACGATGAAATCAGCTAAGGTCTGAGCTTTTATACCCTTTTGTAGTTTTTCAAATATAGAAGTAGTTTCAATAAATTATCATAAATACTAGTACCAAGTATTCCTCTTAACTTGTTAAATTTCATATCATCCAATTCCTTCATAAAAATGACAACAAGAGATATGGCATTGTCTTCAACGAGTTCTCTCATGAAATGATGTCTAATATGCTTTTCCTACCAGGCTGAGTTAAACATTTATAAATGTTAGCCCCAGCGTTCAAGTTGTCACACAATGATGTTAGAACATCTTGTGTAACATTGTACTCATCATCATCTGTTCATAAAAAAATTGCACCATTTCTTCTAAAATCTCTCCAAACACAGAGTCATCAACACTTATGAGCTTTACTTCTTTAGTATTCTCTTTGCGAATGCTTCTGACAGTTTCATTAGACAATATTTTTCCAAGTTCTTCATATTCAAATGTCCCAGCTTTTGATGGCATGGATTACTTCCTCATCTTTAGACATTAGACACTTTGGGGAAATGTTTGGTTCTTGAGACGACCATGGGTAACAATTACCTTTTGATATAGCTCCCTTTATAACCACTTCATTCTTCTCATTTGTAACTAGGAATTCAAACTCAGTAAATTTAACTTTGAGACCTTGGTCACATAGTTGACCAATATTTATCTAATTAGTAGTCAATCCTTGAACAAATAACACATCATCAAGACTGGGCATTCTTGTACATCCTAGATTTCCACCACCCTTTATTTGACCTTTTGATCTATCTCCAATGACACCAATCATGTGTCTAAAATAACCACTATAAAAGTACCAACCTTCTCTGGAAGAGACTCCGAGGGAGGTGTGAGCTATGAGCCCAGAGGTATCATTTTTAGGAAACCATTCATTTTTAGCTTTGATAAAGGTTTGTTCTCTTTAGGGTTGAACAAAAAATTTAGGATAACCATATAATCTGTAGCAATAGGGTTTTATGTGACCAAACCTACCACAATGATGACATCTCCATCTTCGAGACTTACGCCATGAGTATTTACTCTGATGTCTTTGATGATGTTGGAACATTTGATTTGGCATATTTTGTTCCTTCTTCCCCTTTTCTTTGACAAGCTTAACTCTAGACTTCTTTTCTTTGTTCTTCACAACTTTGTTATCAAAACCAAATTCCTCTGACATTTCCAGCATTCTTTCCAATTTGAAGAATCTCATCCAACACATCAGAGTTGTTGTTAAGCACTCTCACATATTTATTCATATTGTCAAGTTTAGGTTTAAGCAGTATAATTTCACCCTCAAAGCCTTAGATTATTGACAAGTGCTCCGTTTTTTCAGCCTTTAGACTAGAGATGATAGACATGTGCTCCACTTTTTCAGACTGTAGTTGAGCTATAGTTTTCTTTTGTTTTTCTCCTAATTGATGTACCTCTTCACTTATGAGAGACAACTCCTTGTAAGAAGTAGAAAGATCTTCAAAGGTCAGTTCTTCACAAACTGAGTCTTTATAAGAGTCATAGATACTAGTCAAGGCAGTGACCTGTTTGACAGCTTCTTCTTCAAGATTACTCTTAGAGTCATCTTCAGACCAAGATGCAGATAAACCCATCTTCTTCTTCTTGATACAAGTTAGACATTCATCCCTTATGTGTCTAAAACCTTCACATTCATGATATTGAACTCCTTTGCCTTAGTTATTCTCTTATTCAGTCTTGGGTGAAACTACCGACATGACTGCCAACTGATAATGAAATAAATGAAGTCACCATCAAACTTTTTTTATCCCACAGGAAGGGAAAGGTAAACATCGAGTAAATATGAGAACGGTGAAATCAAAGTCGAACGACCAAGAGATACAGGTAAGGGAGTCTGTTACGCGAGGGGAAGGTATTAGCACCCCACACGCTTGTAGTACTCTACGGTATCCACTCTTGTTATTATAATCTAATTGGTGTGATCAAAGTCTATGTCTAAGGTTTAAAGTAAAAAAGAAAGAGGGAATGGATGCAAAAGAAAAGGAAAAGAAAGTGTGTGGAAAAGAAAGATATTTTTACAAAGATATGCTCGATTAGGCCCCACAAAAAGCCTCCACCTACGTATCCCTTTTAAGGAATCAGAGCTGTCGTAGTTTGGCTTATTTGTTTTGGTGGATTTGTGTTTTTTCGTTGAACAATGTTAAATTCAATCCTTCCACTACTTCTCAACCTTTAGAGACTTACGACCTGTAGTGGAAAGGAACTAACACGGTCTTAGAAGAGAAAAGCTTATTGGAAAAAAAGAAGGAGTTGGTTAGTGTTTTCTACCTTAAGAAAGTGTTTAAGTTGTTAGAGAGTGTTTTTATTAGTTTAAGTAAAAAGAAAGTTTTAGTTTTAAATGCAAAGATGCAAAAAAGAAAGAAAACATCTAAGGGATACTATATGGAATCTAATCCCTAATGTTATCATACAATGATGGCCCTATGTCAAGGATAAAGGGGAAATATCTATCTATGTTAGCATGCATGGATTACTATCCTAAGGTCTAGCTTAAAACGCGAAAGAAACAAGCACATCCTAAGGGAGCATGGCATATCAAGCAAGTGTTTTGGTAAAGGCACACAATCGGGGTGTGATCGGTGGATCTGGAACTGACTGTTTAACGCTGGTTCGCGAAATGTCGCGGTAAGCAAGAGTCGCCACCGTCTTTTATTTTCTCCAAATGGAAAGGACAAAAGCACAGAAAAATTCCTTATAGAGATTGCTCTCGGTTCGGGAGGTAGATTATAGAAAGGGAAGGTGTTAGCACCCTTTCTATCCATGGTTATCCATGGGCTCTTAGATACTTGCTCATTTGTGTTTTCAAAAATGGTTTGTTTGCTTTTCAACTGTGGGTTTTAAAAAGTTTCTTTGAAAATTTCAGTTCGACTCTTGTATCGGTCCTCAAGAGTGTTTGAAAAAATGCTTTTGAAAGCTTTTTGAAAATGTGTTGGTGTGAAAAGAGTTTTTTTGATTTGTTTTGAAATTTAGAGCAAGTATCTACGAGAACCTACCTACCCTAAGGAATTCGTCTGTGTAAATGTCCTTTAAAGTAGTGCCATCCCACCATTGAGAGGTAGGTAGCACCACCGTTGGAGGTATTCGGGTCAATTCGAAGGTTCGGGGCATGGTGATCACCAGAGCAATGGGAAGACACCTTAGAAGCTACCCTCATGCCAGGTTCCCGGATCATGAGGACTTACTAAGACATCCTCTACTCGACGATCACCTTTCGAGGCAAGGCAACAGTGAGGCGTACCCTAGGGGTGGTGTGTGCGATTTGTGTGTCGTTTTCATTTGCATTTATCTTGTCATGTTATTGGTGTTCTAGCGCTTGTTTTTATTTTGTCCATACATTCTTTCATGCCATTTATTTAACAGTTAAAAATTGCGAGAAAAGTAAATTCTAAGCTATTACAAACGGCGCGGGTCCACATCGCCAAAATTAAACCAGGACCCGATTTTGACAGAAAAATAAAGAAAGTAAAAGAAAATAAGGAATTAAAAGTGCGAGAAATCAAGTACATGGCTTTGGGAGAGATACATATATATTTACACGAAATAAAATAAATATGCGAATAAGAATTAAATCGAAACGAGGGCATTGGACCCTTTTTGCAAAGTTAAACTAATGAGGAATTAATTAATTAAAAAAGAAAGAAAGAACTTGTTTTTTTGGTATTTTTTAGTATTTTAGGATTTAATATGAAAAAAGAATTAATTAAAATAAATACTAACCCTAATTCTAATGGCTTTTAATTTATTAAGAAAACATTGAATTTTAACCTAAATTAACCCTAATTTTTATATACAAATTTAATTATAAAAATAAATATTTAATTATTTAATTATTTATGAAAGAAAAATAAAAAAGATGAAAAATTATTAATTAAACCCTATTTCTACATTTTTTGAGATTTTTATTATGAAAATATTAAATTACCCTAATTTAAAACTAATTATTTTACATGCAAATTTATTTACAAGAAATATTAAAATAAAAAAATATTTATTATTTTTTCTTTTCTGACTTTTATGGTGGTATTTATGCTTTTTATGAAAATAATTAATTAATTAAACAAATATAATTAAAAGAAAATAGAATTAATAAATAAAAAAAAACATAGCAAACCTAGGGGGGTTGTAGTCCCCAACATGGAGGTTAAGCCCAAGATTTTGAGCCCAAATCAGCATGGCCTTGCTGACTTTTCCAGGACGCGTGTGATGCATTGACTAGGGTTCATCATATTCCTTAGATCTGAGCCTTTGATTTGATGCCCTTGGACGCGTGGATGGCTTGATGGAGAAGGTGCATTGTAATCCTCAAGGCTTGAACTGCATGTGAACATGAATTGGAAAATAATATTGAAAGGGTGAAGACCTGGGGCTCGAACCCAGGTCATTAACATTACCAGTCAACACATGCGCCACTGAGCCACTTCAAACGCGTTTAATATATAATAACTAGTAATCATTATAAAAGAAAATTGGTTAGTAGCTAAAAAACGCGCGCAGAATTTGAACGAACCACTCACGCCTTGACACTGCATCATCTTCTTCATGTTTGTTTTTCCTGAAAAATATAATAAAACATGGCAACGGTTTTTTGAGCGTTCTCTTAGGCTAGCTTCTGAAAAATAGCGACTAGCCCTGTGACGCTCATAAATTGAGCGCGAGGGTGGGTTCTTCTTCGTCCAAATGCGCTGATCATGACCATGGTAACGTGGTGTCCCAATTTTGCCTCATGTTAAAACCCCTAATTCGAAACTCTGCAAACCCTAAAAAGCAACAATGGTATATTGGCACACAATGCATAAAAATACAATTAAACATATGGGTTAGCTTCAGAATTGCATAAGGAGTATGAATCAACAATTAAAATGCCATGAAAACGCATAGATGTTAAAACACGATTATGAATTTTTTTCTGTACAGGGCCGGTTCATTGTACCAATTCTTTGAGTTTTGATGAATGTTTTTGATTGGAAATCGTTCTATGAAGCTTCAGCAAGCTAATGAAACAAAAATCGTGCCTTGAATCGCCCTAGAATGAGGTTTTCAGTTTTGAGTTTCTTTGCAAAATTTCAAGTTTGTGAATTGGTTTCTAGAGCAGCTTAATGGTCTATGGCATTAGGTTTTCGTTCTATGCTTATGTATGAATAAATTAGGTCAACAATTCTGATCAAAATCTCTTGCAATGATGGCTTTTGAGATTTGATTTTCAAGCATTATTTTTCAATCTTTTTCCATGTGCTTTTTGTACAAATCATGATCAATTCTCTCCAAATCTTTCCATATTGAATCATGCACGAGTTATTGAGTAGATTTCATGTACAAAAAGATTGTAAAGCTTAGGTTAAATATTTTTCATGTATTTAATTTGATTTAAATGAATTATTATTAATAAAAATTCAAATAAATAAATAAAAAATTAAGAAATACTTCCCTTTGGGCCAAGTGGTCGTGCACATGCCATGGATGATGAATTATGGAAGAAAAATGGGCCCATTAGCAATTTTAGGTCATTTGAAGCAATGTTGACTTTTCAAAATATCCAACAATTTCCCAACTTCTACAAGGCATAACTTTCTCAATTTTTAAGCTTTGCTCATGTTCTTGGACATTTTGGAAAGGTCTTTGAGTCCTCTAACCAATGCCTTTGGCCCCATGTCATTTTGATTTACCAATATCAAGTTATGGCCTTTGACTTAAAGTCCCTTTTTGTTGACTTTTGAAAATGACCTATAATGTTGAAATTGATAACTTTTTGTGAGAGCATTTCTTGGACTTGAAGTATGAAGATGAGTTGTAGGAAATGTCTTTCTCTTCAAAATGAGCTTTGGATGGAATTTTTCTGATAATCCATGTGAAAGTTATGTCCTGGTCAATTTACAGTTGACTTTTTCAGCTGTCCAAATAAGGATACTTTTGCATCTTGATGATTTTTGAGCCAAACTTTGAGAATCATGATCAAGCATTGATCAAATGATGTTTGTGGCTTCAAAATGAGATGTTGACCAAAAATTTGAACTTTTGACTATCAAATGACCATTTTGCCCCTGCAGTTGACTGTAGTGCAATTTAGGGTTTTGACTGTGCAATTTTGAGCTGAATGTCTTGAAACTTGGTATGAAGATGCTTGACCATATTTATAGGCATGTGGGACTTGCTTGGACCTTTGAAATTTCATTTTCTTGATCAGAACAAAAAACCCTAATCTTGACTGCTTAGGAGACCTTTGCACTGTGCCACCCTTGGGGAATTTTGAAGCTTGACTTGGCAATTTCTTGAAGAATATGGGAGGGCAAATTTTGGGGTACAATAGTTGCCCCTGTTCAATCTTCTTAGACCTGAGGATGCAGATTGGCTGATGTGCCTTTCGTAATCCGAGGGTAGAAGAGGATTGAACACTAGAGTGCCCAGAAATTTGCGCTCACATAGTAGCAGTGTGATGATGGAATGGGCTTACAGATGCCATTTAGAGATTGGTGAATAGGATGATGGGCTTATAGATGCCATCTGGATGTTGATCGCGTAAGAGATTCCTTAGCGAGAACCTGCATACCTGCAAAAGAAAAATGAGTACCTGACACGTTGCAGGAGCTGATTTCAGATGCTTGGTATAAATGTGTCCTGACTGGTTACAGGAGCTGGATCTGGAGCTTCACAAGATGATGAATGAACCAGGGGTGGTTACCACCTCAGTATGAACAGTAAGAGAACCTTGGGTGACTTTAACTTCAACAACGCTCGTTGAGAAAATCTTGGTGGGAATTATCATATTTGCAGTATCGGGAAGAGGACCAAAGGAAATTATAATCTAAAAGGGAATTACATCTCACGCACCGTCGGGGAGAGAACCATAGGAAATTATAACCTGAAATGGAATTACATCTCACGCACCGTCGGGGAGAGAACCATAGGAAACTATAACCTGGAAGGGAATTACATCTCACGCACCGTCGGGGAGAGAACCATAGGAAACTATAACCTGAAAGGGAATCACATCTCACGCACCGTCGGGGAGAGAACCATAGGAAATTATAACCTGAAAGGGAATTACATCTCACGCACCGTCGGGGAGAGAACCATAGGAAATTATAACCTGAAAGGGAATTATATCTCACGCACCGTCGGGGAGAGAACCATAGGAAATTATAACCTGAAAGGGAATTACATCTCACGCACCGTCGGGGAGAGAACCATAGGAAATTATAACCTGAAAGGGAATTACATCTCACGCACCGTCGGGGAGAGAACCATAGGAAATTATAACCTGAAAGGGAATTACATCTCACGCACCGTCGGGGAGAGAACCAATAGGAAATTATAATCTCAAAGAAAAACCTAAAATGGAATTATCATCTCACGCACTGTCGGGGAGAGAACCAATAGGAAATTATAATCTCAAAGAAAAACCTGATAACTTCTACTGAGTCTTCATCAGAAAAATATGTTTGGGGTCGATTTAGCTGGACTAGAGAAGGCCTTGGACTGGATAAGAAATCTTTGGAGTCGATTAACTGAACCGGTCTAGGTCTTGAAATATGATTTGAGAATTTAACTGCATCCTTCCTGAAAGGTAAAGGTAAGTCGTATGCAATGCATGATATGGGTCAAGCAATGATGTTCTCAACATAAATGAGATTTGTATAATATGATGCGTCTATGCATGCTATAATGATGTATGTGATGTTTATGTATGTATGTTTTCGTCTAGGAAAGTAGATCCTTGACGGATGCCGGGAAGTCATATCCTGGGCTGATATTGAAGAATAAGCTTTCGCTTCCGCTGGGGATGATAACTGCAAGAATACCGGTAGAAGAAGATGACTCCGTTGAGGAATAAACTTGGAAAATGGAAGATTCTGTGGGGAGAAAATACTCTAGCGACCATGCTGGGGAGTGATACTCTGTGGGGAGAGGGATGCTTTTGCTGAATTGTTGATAGTAACTTGCTGGGGATACCCTTATTGTCGGAAGTGTTGATAGACTTCGCTGGGGATATCCTTGTTGTGCTGGAAGTGCTAATAGACTTCGTTGGGGATAAGAAAGAGTTGTGTTGCCGATGACCTTTCCGTGGCTTTTGGCTGAGGATAACCCAGTTATATCCTGTTAAGGAAATAACTCTTTGAATAAAGCCGGGAAACGCGTTCGTGCTTTGCGAGGATAAGCTTCCAGAATCTACTGGGGATAAGCTTGCTGCTTGGGGATATGAATTCCAACCTTCCTGGGGAACTGGATTGGACTCTCCTAGGGAAGTTTTGTACTGCATCGGGGAAGTGACTCTATTGAATGTTGATAGAACGCCGGGGAATCAATCTTTAGACCAAGACTGTCGGGGATGCTTGTTAAGAATATATGCTGCTGGGGAATGTTGAGATCTGCTGGAGTATACTCAACTTCCTTAAGGCCTGATAATATAACTTGGAGAGAGTGTACTGTCTTGCTGGCTTACTCTCTGGGGAATTAAGATGTCTGGTTATGTTCTTTAGCTGAACCTATCTTGGTACCTTGGAGGATGGAACAATTAGATTGCTTTAGACAACTCTTTATTGCCCCTGTTTCTATGGGAGATGAAGACATGTGAGGTACTGATAGTTGTTGACGGACAAACCTTCTTCTGGTAGGCTAGTGACAAGATGCCGGGACATAGTCGTACGCTTTTGATCCCTAACTTTTGCCTGGACCGCCCTTTTGGGTTTTCAGTCCACCGGGATACCCATTTTTGCCCAAGTCGCCTTTTCAGGTTTTCGACTTGCCGGGTGTACAGATTTTTTTTATTTCATCCCTTCATTTTTGCCCGAACCCTTTTTTTTCGCCGGGAAGCCCTTATTTTTGCCTAGGTATGTCAACCTAACGGGTCTTTGATTATGCGTATTTTTTTTCCGACCATGTCCGTGCTCTTAGAATGTAGGGAGTTTCCCCTGTTAGAAGTGTTTTGTCATGCCACCAGACGGTATTTGATCAGGCAAGATTCGTTACTGAATGCCCCAAATGACTCAGGCGGAGATTTGCCCCAGGTTGTTTGGCCTTTGAGAGATTCTCCGAATCTTGATTGGATTGCCCCAGATGATGGACCATGGTCATGCCATGCCCCTTGATTGGAGATACTCTTGTTCATTAGACTTTCATTGTGCGAATTTCCCTGTTGTTCAAACGAAAAGTCATACGCAAACAAAGTTATGTTAAAAATGCAAAGCCTATGTCTGTCTTGAAGGTTTTGAAAATGCATTCTTTTTCATAAAACAAGTGAATGTTTGTAAAACGTGATGCCAACTCCGTATTTTAACGTGAGCCTTAAGGAGTCAGGATACCTTTCGTAACAGTATGCTTTCGAACTAACCCATGCTTCGGCTAGGACTTTTAAGGGTTATAACGTGGCCTGGTTCACGGTTTAAGAAACAAAGGATAAAGGCTCAAATTATTTGTACCCACCCGCTCTTCGTGATGTTCTTCAATCCTAAACTCAGCTGATCGTGCGTTAGACCTTATTTGAGTTTTTTGTCCTGATGTTCCAATGATGGTTCAGATATTGATGATTTATTCTGAATAGACAGTCATTTTTGTTTTTGTTGAGGGTTTGTAAGACCTCTTTCTTTTCTGATTTTTTGTTATCCCTTTCTTTTTTTGCCTGAACTGATTCCTTTTTTGGAATCACAGTCAGCGGGATGCCCCAGTTTTGTAAGTCTCCTTCATGGGTTTTGACTTAATGGGTTTTTTATTTTTTGAGATAATGACTGCCTTTCTTTATTGATTATTCGGAACCATTACTGTCTTTCTTCGTTTTGTAAGGACCTCTTTGGTGCCATTCGTTATGCACTTGGATCAACTGAGAGAACTACCCTGCCCCAGGTTATGATAAAGGGTTTTAATTTTCGAAAAGAAAAAAAACTCCTACTTCTTTGGCTCAGAGGGGTTGACGAGGGATTATCATCCTTATAACTCCAGTGTTTAGGAATTGAAACAATTCCTGTACCTCATCAGCGGGGTCTGTTCAAAAGCATACTGTAATGATCGTGGTATCGTTTTCGTCATCCTCCCTCAAGAGGCTTAGAATTATTAATCGAGAGTTGACATCAGAGAAAAAAATATGAAAATAATTTACGTATAGTGAATACGAATATATTGCTTCAAAACAGACATATGCGATGCATTAATGGAATAACAATGTTTAACATGAATAAATGTTTGAACAAAAGAAAACTGCAACTTGAACATTCGAATGAACAAAAGTTTTCCAGTCTCAGGATTTGTCACTTCAAATGGTGAGTCTTGCAGGGATAGTAGAAGAACTCGGCCTGACCATCTTGTGTGAACTCTAATGTCCCTTCATCAATCAGGTCCTGGATCTTGTTCTTCAGAGCCCAACATTCATTTGTATCATGCCCCGGGCTATCAGAATGATAAGCGCAGTGAGCGTTGGGGTTATACTTTGGTGACGTTGTATTTTGAAACTTCGGAGCCTCTTTTGGAGTTACCAGCTTGGTCTCCAGCAACTGTGGCAATATCTGGGATAAGGTCATGCTGAGCCGAGTGAACTGCCTTCTCTCACTCTTTTGTTGGTTGCGATGTTGAATTTGTGACACTGGAGCCGTTTGGGGAGCTCTCTCCTTGCCTCTTTGTCTCAAAGGTGGTCGAACGATGACTGGCTTTTTACCCTTAGACTTTTGCCCCAGTTGGTTACCCTGAAGCAGTTAGTTGACGAGAAACCAGAGCTCATCTTGTCTTTGAGATAACCCTTGAATGGAAGTCACCTGCCCCAACATCTGGACCTTCAATGCATCCACCTCAGCTTGTAGGTGTTTCAGCCTTTCACCCTCAGCACTGTTTCTAACAAAGGTCTCCATGAGAAGTGTCCTTAGCTCCTCCTGCCCCTTGGATAGATTCAGGAGGATTTCCCTGAACCGGGTCTCTTGAGCGAGAAGGTCCTGGTTATCTGGTTGGAAGGCCATTGCTGAAATAAACAGCGAGAAAGGTAAATGACCTGCAACAAAGATACCTGTTATGCAATGATGTGTATGACATGCATGTAATGTTTTCAAGGACCTCGCGGGGTAAACAAGAAAATTTGTCAGCATTTGGGTCCGGTAGCTTGATTGAAGGAAACCCATGTTATTGAGAATTCTTCCTCCAGGGTCAGAGGCTCACCATATCCAGTGGGTCATAGCCCCTGACTTTAGTCCTCATGCCTAGTTTTGATTTCCAAACAACCTTGGTTAGGGGAACCTTCTTCAAGAGTCAAAGCTCACCATATCAAGTGGGTCATAGCCCCTGACTACCTTGGTTAGAGGAAAATAAATCCTCTTTGCCCCTTGCTGGACAGTTGGTTCGTCATGACCTGCATCACAAGCCCTTGAGATCCTTGAAATGGGTTAAGATGTATGCAATGGTATGATGTTATGGTATGCATGGGGTAATGTGAGTAGCCCTGTTATGAGTCCCAATTAAGGACTGCAAACCAAAACCTGCAAGAAACTTAGTAAACCCCGTCATGAGTCCCAGTTGAGGACTATAAACAAAACCTGCGAGAAACTCAAGTAAACCCTGTTAAGAGTCCTAGTTAAGGACTATGGACACAACCTGCAAGCAAACTCAGTAAACCTGCCATGAGTCCTAATTAAGGACTATGGACAAAATCCTGCAAAAAACTTAGCAAACCTTGCTATGAGTCCCAATTAAGGACTATAAGCAAACCCTGCAAGTAGTTCCTGTGTTAGATAACAAGCATGCAAATAGTCAAGTACGAAGGCACACAAGTCACACAAGAGAAGCCCTTAGTGTTTAAGGCCAGCATGAGGTCTGGGTATTACCCTCTTGAAGTTGGTGGGTTCAACCTGTCCTATCAGAAGTAACCGGGTTCTAAGGGTCCCAATATCACTGGATTGCTTTCATTGTTCATCGTTTCGATTTAGCCAATGAACTGGCGACCGAAATATTCCAGGAAAGCAACCCTCAATTGAGTGTAGTATCGAGTATCAACCAACCTCGGACTGCACCAAAGTCAGTTATCTCACTACCCTAAAGAGGCCAAGATAGTTCAATTAAGGTTCCTAAGGTCTTTTGATGCTTCACGACACCACGCGGAGGCCCCGTACTCTCCTTGACTGAACTCAAGGGTTACCGGTACACACCAAAGTTCCACATCAACGTAGCAGATTGTTTCAACCATGTCGGTATACCCCGCACAGTTCCCTCACAGCCTTGTTGCTACTTTCTAAGAAGGTATTCCACAGATCCGGGTTAGGATCTATAGAACTCCCAAGCAACCCACAATTTAAAGCATACAAGGAAAATAATTGAAAACACAGTTATGAACTATCCCTAAGGTACACCTCACTTTATAAAGGGTCCCCAGCAGAGTCGCCAGTTCTGTGATCGGTGGATCTGGAACTGACTGTTTAACGCTGGTTCGCGAAATGTCGCGGTAAGCAAGAGTCGCCACCGTCTTTTATTTTCTCCAAATGGAAAGGACAAAAGCACAGAAAAATTCCTTATAGAGATTGCTCTCGGTTCAGGAGGTAGATTATAGAAAGGGAAGGTGTTAGCACCCTTTCTATCCATGGTTATCCATGGGCTCTTAGATACTTGCTCATTTGTGTTTTCAAAAATGGTTTGTTTGCTTTTCAACTGTGGGTTTTAAAAAGTTTCTTTGAAAATTTCAGTTCGACTCTTGTATCGGTCCTCAAGAGTGTTTGAAAAAATGCTTTTGAAAGCTTTTTGAAAATGTGTTGGTGTGAAAAGAGTTTTTTTGATTTGTTTTGAAATTTAGAGCAAGTATCTACGAGAACCTACCTACCCTAAGGAATTCGTCTGTGTAAATGTCCTTTAAAGTAGTGCCATCCCACCATTGAGAGGTAGGTAGCACCACCGTTGGAGGTATTCGGGTCAATTCGAAGGTTCGGGGCATGGTGATCACCAGAGAAATGGGAAGACACCTTAGAAGCTACCCTCATGCCAGGTTCCTGGATCATGAGGACTTACTAAGACATCCTCTACTCGACGATCACCTTTCGAGGCAAGGCAACAGTGAGGCGTACCCTAGGGGTGGTGTGTGCGATTTGTGTGTCGTTTTCATTTGCATTTATCTTGTCATGTTATTGGTGTTCTAGCGCTTGTTTTTATTTTGTCCATACATTCTTTCATGCCATTTATTTAACAGTTAAAAATTGCGAGAAAAGTAAATTCTAAGCTATTACAAACGGCGCGGGTCCACATCGCCAAAATTAAACCAGGACCCGATTTTGACAGAAAAATAAAGAAAGTAAAAGAAAATAAGGAATTAAAAGTGCGAGAAATCAAGTACATGGCTTTGGGAGAGATACATATATATTTACACGAAATAAAATAAATATGCGAATAAGAATTAAATCGAAACGAGGGCGTTGGACCCTTTTTGCAAAGTTAAACTAATGAGGAATTAATTAATTAAAAAAGAAAGAAAGAACTTGTTTTTTGGTATTTTTTAGTATTTTAGGATTTAATATGAAAAAAGAATTAATTAAAATAAATACTAACCCTAATTCTAATGGCTTTTAATTTATTAAGAAAACATTGAATTTTAACCTAAATTAACCCTAATTTTTATATACAAATTTAATTATAAAAATAAATATTTAATTATTTAATTATTTATGAAAGAAAAATAAAAAAGATGAAAAATTATTAATTAAACCCTATTTCTACATTTTTTGAGATTTTTATTATGAAAATATTAAATTACCCTAATTTAAAACTAATTATTTTACATGCAAATTTATTTACAAGAAATATTAAAATAAAAAAATATTTATTATTTTTTCTTTTCTGACTTTTATGGTGGTATTTATGCTTTTTATGAAAATAATTAATTAATTAAACAAATATAATTAAAAGAAAATAGAATTAATAAATAAAAAAAACATAGCAAACCTAGGGGGGTTGTAGTCCCCAACATGGAGGTTAAGCCCAAGATTTTGAGCCCAAATCAGCATGGCCTTGCTGACTTTTCCAGGACGCGTGTGATGCATTGACTAGGGTTCATCATATTCCTTAGATCTGAGCCTTTGATTTGATGCCCTTGGACGCGTGGATGGCTTGATGGAGAAGGTGCATTGTAATCCTCAAGGCTTGAACTGCATGTGAACATGAATTGGAAAATAATATTGAAAGGGTGAAGACCTGGGGCTCGAACCCAGGTCATTAACATTACCAGTCAACACATGCGCCACTGAGCCACTTCAAACGCGTTTAATATATAATAACTAGTAATCATTATAAAAGAAAATTGGTTAGTAGCTAAAAAACGCGCGCAGAATTTGAACGAACCACTCACGCCTTGACACTGCGTCATCTTCTTCATGTTTGTTTTTCCTGAAAAATATAATAAAACATGGCAACGGTTTTTTGAGCGTTCTCTTAGGCTAGCTTCTGAAAAATAGCGACTAGCCCTGTGACGCTCATAAATTGAGCGCGAGGGTGGGTTCTTCTTCGTCCAAATGCGCTGATCATGACCATGGTAACGTGGTGTCCCAATTTTGCCTCATGTTAAAACCCCTAATTCGAAACTCTGCAAACCCTAAAAAGCAACAATGGTATATTGGCACACAATGCATAAAAATACAATTAAACATATGGGTTAGCTTCAGAATTGCATAAGGAGTATGAATCAACAATTAAAATGCCATGAAAACGCATAGATGTTAAAACACGATTATGAATTTTTTTTCTGTACAGGGCCGGTTCATTGTACCAATTCTTTGAGTTTTGATGAATGTTTTTGATTGGAAATCGTTCTATGAAGCTTCAGCAAGCTAATGAAACAAAAATCGTGCCTTGAATCGCCCTAGAATGAGGTTTTCAGTTTTGAGTTTCTTTGCAAAATTTCAAGTTTGTGAATTAGTTTCTAGCGCAGCTTAATGGTCTATGGCATTAGGTTTTCGTTCTATGCTTATGTATGAATAAATTAGGTCAACAATTCTGATCAAAATCTCTTGCAATGATGGCTTTTGAGATTTGATTTTCAAGCATTATTTTTCAATCTTTTTCCATGTGCTTTTTGTACAAATCATGATCAATTCTCTCCAAATCTTTCCATATTGAATCATGCACGAGTTATTGAGTAGATTTCATGCACAAAAAGATTGTAAAGCTTAGGTTAAATATTTTTCATGTATTTAATTTGATTTAAATGAATTATTATTAATAAAAATTCAAATAAATAAATAAAAAATGAAGAAATACTTCCCTTTGGGCCAAGTACTCGTGCACATGCCATGGATGATGAATTATGGAAGAAAAATGGGCCCATTAGCAATTTTAGGTCATTTGAAGCAATGTTGACTTTTCAAAATATCCAAAAATTTCCCAACTTCTACAAGGCATAACTTTCTCAATTTTTAAGCTTTGCTCATGTTCTTGGACATTTTGGAAAGGTCTTTGAGTCCTCTAACCAATGCCTTTGGCCCCATGTCATTTTGATTTACCAATATCAAGTTATGGCCTTTGACTTAAAGTCCCTTTTTGTTGACTTTTGAAAATGACCTATAATGTTGAAATTGATAACTTTTTGTGAGAGCATTTCTTGGACTTGAAGTATGAAGATGAGTTGTAGGAAATGTCTTTCTCTTCAAAATGAGCTTTGGATGGAATTTTTCTGATAATCCATGTGAAAGTTATGTCCTGGTCAATTTACAGTTGACTTTTTCAACTGTCCAAATAAGGATACTTTTGCATCTTGATGATTTTTGAGCCAAACTTTGAGAATCATGATCAAGCATTGATCAAATGATGTTTGTGGCTTCAAAATGAGATGTTGACCAAAAATTTGAACTTTTGACTGTCAAATGACCATTTTGCCCCTGCAGTTGACTGTAGTGCAATTTAGGGTTTTGATTGTGCAATTTTGAGCTGAATGTCTTGAAACTTGGTATGAAGATGCTTGACCATATTTATAGGAATGTGGGACTTGCTTGGACCTTTGAAATTTCATTTTCTTGATCAGAACAAAAAACCCTAATCTTGACTGCTTAGGAGACCTTTGCACTGTGCCACCCTTGGGGAATTTTGAAGCTTGACTTGGCAATTTCTTGAAGAATATGGGAGGGAAAATTTTGGGGTACAATACGGGGTATACTGACTCAGGGTATGAGGGGTATGAAGAGAAAATTATTTACCTAAGGGGAGCGGATCACCTAAAGCAAACAAGCGGGAGAATGGGATAAAATAAAAAAGAAAAGCATTACTTTAGCTAAGGGGAGCAAATCACTCGAAGCAAATAAGCGGGTAGCGAAGTCTCAGCAATGGCCATTGTGAACTCCTGACAAATGGTGGAGTTTAAGACCAAACCCTTTTCCACATGACCGACTCAATACACATGATCTGCATAAATCCAAAGCATCAACGTACAATATGATCTAAGGATGACATGCATGGGTTTATTGCAAAGCTTTTTCTCTCTCCTCCTTTTAAGGACTTATTAGGGTGCAGGGATATACGAGCACAAATGTAAACAAACATGCATAATACCTACTTCAAAGGTAGGATTTTAAACAAGCACACGTAGCACACATAATTCATATAATGAGGAATTACCCTAAAAGGGTCTTTAAATAAACCAGAAGGATTCCTGACATGATCAAAAACGGAGATCCATGTCATACATCTCTATTCATACTTCTCATAGCAAGGAAAGCGGTAAAATCCTTACTTGACATGATCTCTAGAAAGAAATAAGATGCGAAAAGAAAAATAGATGCTAAGCAATAACAAAGAAAACCAAAAAACTTCACGAGCTTCTAGCATCAACAAAGAGAATACCATCAAAATAAGCGTCAAAGCATCAACAAATCAAGATCGAAATGTGTAGCGGACACATTCGAATATCAAAATAAACCTGCACGAAACACAATCCATACAATATACAAAATAATAATAACACGGCGGAATGTGTAGCAGACACATCCGTGTGATTCCAGGGTACCTGCACGAAATATATTCCATACAATACACAAAATATTGATCACACGGTTGCATGTGTTGCACACACACCCGTGTGATACCAGTGTAACTGCACGAAAACATGATTTATGCAAGAATGATATCATTTGCGCATCATACGCAAACTTTCACTAACAAGTGATCGTATAAAGCGCCTTTCAACCAATAGTCATGTTTTAATTAAAGGTTGAAGGCCTAACAATGTACCTTGCAAAAAATTCACAAAAGGAGTTAGAATTAACAAGGCAATATATGCAAACATGCATTAAAACAAAGCAAAAGGTACAATTTTTGCCTGGGTAACCGATTACCATAATAGGGTAACCGGTTACCATAACTCAAAAAATTGAGAAAATGGCTACTTACTTGAGGTAACCGGTTACCATAACTGGGTAACCGCTTACTGCATGAAAATTTTCAAATTTCAGTTGCTGAAAAGGTTGGTAATCGGTTACCATAACTGGGTAACCGGTTACCCGCAGACAGAAAGTAGCTTTTTCAAGTTTTTAAGGTTTGGCTCATGGCTTAGGCAATTGATCAAACACAAAATCTCCACTCATCCAACACATGATTTTGCATAATTCTAGGTCTAGGTTCAAGCTACACATGATTGATTAAGATCAACAATTAAACCTCATGTAACATCATCAATTTGTTTCATCAATTAAGCACTTTCATGAGAATCAACTTAATTCAATAAGCACTTAATTCAACTATCCAATGCCGAATTTACACATGATGATCAAATCAAATCACAATTCTAATATTAGATTTGAATCTTAATCCAAAATTCAACCTAGATTCAACTCATGCTTGATTAAAAAGTACTTCTCAAATAATCACTTATTTCAAAATGCTTAATTCAAGAAAACTCACCGATAAAAGTGAAGAGGAGGCTTAGGTATATAGATCGCAACAAACGGATCAACGATCAGATAAGAATTTCTCTTGATCTTGACTTTTGAATCTTGATGGAATTGTTGTTATGTTGTTGATCAAAAGAGTGTAGAACCTTGATTTGATCCTTTGAGAGAATTAATAGAAATGATTAGAGTGTTTGTCTGTATTTTTGTGAATTATGAGAGCCTCTCCTTAACACAAATCAGATTTGAGATTATATGGTGTGAGCAAATTGGGCCTTGGATGTGCAATTGGATTGGGCCTTGACTTGAAAGTGTAAGCCTGACACGACCATAAAGTTCCACGTCATCATCCGTATGTAATCTTCAAAAAGTTTCAACACGAAAAATGAAGATAATCAAATTTGTGACGCATTATCAAAAGTAAAGGCTCAATTGGATAAACGACAAGGAAGTTACAAAATTTTGAAGTTTTGTCAGGCAAAATAATTTCTTGTGCAGAGTTTTATTGATTCATGCGCCAAGAAGACCAAAAACAAGAACTTTTGGGTCACCGTTTCCTTTTAGCATCTGAAGATAAGTTGTAGTAGACGAAATTGGTGAACCAATGCCACCAGATCCAAATCAATACGATAATGACCGAGTGAGATATAAATTTTATCGTATCAAATATCAATACAAATGAATTTCGGTTCAGCACAAACATGTCTTCAGAGACTTAAAATTCACGGGTCCTTTCTTCGTGAATCAACTTTTAGCCTGCAAAGACGACATTAAGATGACATCAAACGCATACGACATTTCATCCAAGAGTTATAAATTTTTTTAGTGCATACAAAATAACAGTTCAACCCACTTTTCCTTTGTATTTCTTCACTGTATAACTTCCAAAAGAATGGTGTATTCGGAGACCTTCCTTCGAGATTTAGCTTTTGGTACAAACACAAAAGTTGAATAGAACTTCGAGACGGTCTCGAAACTGCAAGAATAAATCCAAAACACAATTCCAAACGGGAGATATGAATTTCAAAACTCAAATCAGCTGAAAAACTATTTCCTATTCGCACTTGCTTAAAATTTACCGAAAACACCCAAATCTTCTGCAACTCGTCATACGTTGAACAAATACATGAGCTTTATCATGTTTGCAAAGATACCTTGATCCCTTGAATATGGATCCAATGATATGCATGTATGTGAATGTTAACAAAATATAAGCCAATAAAGAGGGCAAATTTGGGGTACAACAGTTGCCCCTATTCGATCTTCTTTGACCAGAGGGTGAGATTGGAGGAAGCCTTTTGTACAAATAAGGTGAAAGAGGATTTAATACTTAATAGAACCGTAAAATTTGCACTCTGAAGTTGATCGGGTATCATTGCACTTTTGGTTTTTGTGATACGGTGGGAAGAACTAACGACTCTGTTGGGAATGAATTACCGTTGCTGGTGATACTGAATCCTGTTGGGGATTGACTTCTTGTTTATGAAAGGAAAGAACTCCGCTGGGGATGATCTTTCAATTGCGGCTTCACTGGGGATAACCTTTTAGACTCTAATGGGGATAATCCTTTGAGCTATACTGGGGACAACCTTCCGAAGTCTACTGGGGATGATTCTCCAAATTCCACTGGGGAAGCTTTTTCAGACTGCGCTGGGAAAAATTTCAAACTCCCCTGAGGATATTTTGTATTCTGCCGGGGAATATTCTCATACTCCACTGGGGAACATTAAGACTGCCAGGGATATTAAGCCTTTTCAGTGTTGATGGTAGATAAACTCTGCTTGGGGAGAATATTACTGATTCATTCGCAGTTGTGAGTCTCAGCTGGGGAGAGCTATCATTACTGTCTTACCCTGCGGGGAGTGAATGCATCTCAACCATGTTCTTCGGCTAAATTTACCTTGTACCTGGTGGGAAGAACTGACTGTTTTTGGAATGTTGGTTTGTGTTTTGCGTTTGTGTTTGCAAAATGTCACGGTAAGCAAGAGTCGCCACCGACTTTTATTTTATCCAACAAGGAAAGGAAAAAAGCACAGAAAAATTCCTTTTTCGAGATATTTCTGAGTACGGGGGGTAGATTATAGAAAGGGAAGGTATTAGCACCCTTTCTATCTGTGGTTATCCACGGGCTCTTAGGTACTTGCTCATTGTTTTCAAAATTGTTTTCTTTGTTCTCGTGGGTTTTGAAAAGTTTTTGTTTTAACTTTGATTTAACTCTTGCTTCTGTCCTCAAGAGTGTAATGAAGTGTTTTTTGAAAACTTGTTTGTAAAAGTGTAAGTGTGAAGAGTTTTGTTTTTGAAAGAGAAAGTATCTAAGACCCATCTACCTACTCGAAAAAAAGAATCGTTCTATGCTAATTTCCTTTAGACAATGCTATCCTACTATTGATGAGTAGGTAGCACCGTCGTTGGAGTTTAAGGGTCAATTCAAATTAGGGGCTTACGGTCACCAAAGCAATGTTAGGATGCCTTAGCTGTAACCCTAATGTCTTAGATCATGTGTTTTGAGGCAACAATATCCGAGGCAACCATTTCGAGGCGACTATGATCTTTTAGACAAGAGGACGACCTCTAAAACAACCTATACTTAATGACCGTGTACGAAGGCAACCAAGTGGGGTGTACCCTAAGAGTGCGTATGTGCGAGTGTGTTATTTTCAGTTATTTTATCTTTGTACATGTCAAGGATGATCTAAGTAGATTTTAGGTTAAAACATTCAGTCTTGTCATGCCATCCTATTATTAAACATATAACAGTTATAAATTGCGGAAATAAAATGCGGAATTTAAATTACAATGCGTCGGGTATTTACATCGCTAAAGACAAACCTTTTAAAAATAAATAAAGCGATAAAAAAAATAAAAGTCCTATTAAGCCATTACAATCCGGGATAAGTACATTATTGGATAAAAATAAACAACGCGTGCGGGAAATTAAATCGAGCGCAAATTAGGGTTTTGACCCTTTTTGTTAAAGAAAAGATTTTTTGTCATTTTTATTTTAAGAAAGAAATTAATCTAAATTAACTACTAAATTAAATTAAATAAATTAATTAGTTAAATGAAAAAAGTTATTTTTGGGTTTTTGGTATTTTAAGAAAGAAATAAAAATTAATTGAATTAGTAAAAACCTAATTAAGTCTAATTTAATTTTAATTATTTACAAAAATATATTAAAGTTATTCTAATTAAAACCTAAGTTAATTTAATTAATGTTTATTAAAAAAATTAAAATTTGATTTGGTATAAAAATATTTTTTTGATTTTATTTTATAAAGAAAAGAATTTTTGATTGGTTAGTAAATTAAATAAAACAAAAAAAAATTAATAAAACTAAATAAATAAAATAGAAAAGAAAGGGGGTTTGGCCCTGATTTTGGTGGTTTGAGAAGCAAATTTGTGGCCTAATTGAGCTGGCCTCGTTTGACTCCTGGAATCTGGTGTGCATGGGTTGACTTGGCTCCATGTAGACATTCACCCTTGGATCTTTAGATTTGGCCTTTGGCCATCTGGCCATTGGATATGTGAAGATGTATGGTGAACTGCAGGTCCTCATGCGCATTGGAATACCTGAAGAAAAAAACATTGGGAAATTGGGGGACCTGTGATTCGAACCCAGGTCCTGAACGTGATGCTTCGCTTTCCTTGCCACTACGCTACTTTGTTTTATTTGTTAGTAATATACAAAATAATAATAATAAAAGAAAACAAGTTAATGGCCAGAAAAAATATAAAAAAGCGCGCGCCATTTGAATGGACCAATGGGCAGGGGACACTTCATTGTCCCTGTCTGGAAACCTATCAAACATTTACCTGCGGATTTGAATCTGCAGCTAAATGCGCAAGCCTGTTCTAAATCTTCCCTAGGTCACATAAATCAATTCCCAGAGCATGGTTGGGTTCGTCTTGGCCAGCTAGTCACAACCATAGCCATTATTATGGCCAATTGTACCTGAAAATAAAAGCCCCAAAAATGCCTCCAAGAACCCTAACTATGGCGCTTTACGTTACAGGTTAGATAAATGAAATTGAATAATGCAAAAAGCTTAGAAATGTTGTGAGGATTACAAATATGCAAGCAATTTTTTCAAATGATGCAAGAATGATGAATTACGATTTCAAGAACAGGGGTGTATTTCGTGATACTTACAGCGCGTTGTGGTGTGTGAGGAAGCTTGCTTTGGATTGGTTTAGCTTCAGTGAACGTCCAGGAAGCGATAGGGATAGTTCTTGGCTTCTGAAAACACCTCTAGGCACGATTTCGATCTCAAGCTTTTTACTACATTTTTCAAACTTTGTTCGGCATATGCTTGCACTTTCCAACCCTTATTTCGATTCCTTTGGCTTCCTTATGTATCATGCTTTGCATTAGGGTAGAAATTATGGACTGAATCTCTCTAAATCAATGCATACATATTTGATTTGATCTCCATTATTAACCTTTCCAAATTTGCCAATTTTCAATCTTTTTGCACGTGGTTTGGTGTGATACGAATTTGATGATGTTAATGATGATGATCCAATCCTGAAATAGCCAAAAGATCTCATGTAATCAAAGTTTGGGATTTTATATGATTTTATTTGATTAAAAATGAATAAATTCAATAAAAAATCAAATAAAATAATAAAAATAAAATATGAGCTCATGGTTGAAGCTAGGACACGTGTGCAATGATGCAAGCTCAAATCAAGTGGAAAAGAATGGGCCCATTTGACAAAATTTGAAGTTTTGGGGATAGTTGACTTTTGGCAATTTTGCAAAAATGTCCAAATTCAACAATGCATAACTTCTTCAATTTTGGACTTTTGGAGGTGTTCTTTGACTTTTAGAAAGCTTAAGATGTCCTATAACCAACCCTTTTGGTCTCATCTCATTTTTATATACCATGCTCAAGTTATAAGCTTTGGATAAAAAGGTGTTTTTGTTGACTTTCAAAAATGACCTATAATGTTCAAATTTATAACTTCTTGTGAGTGCATTTTTTGATCTTGGAGTATGAAGATGGATTGTAGGAAATTGCATCCTCTTCAAAATTAGATTTGGATGGGGCATTTATCATAAAGTATGAGAAAGTTATGCTTGGTCAAAGTTGAGTTGATTTTTCTAACAAAACCCTAATTTAGCAACTTTTGAGTCTTGATGAATTTTGAGCAATCCTTGATGAATCATGATTAAACCTTGATCAAATGATGAAATATCCTTCAAAATGATAATGTTGACAAAAAATATTGAGGTTTGACTGTTTACAGTTCACAGTTGACTTTTGCCCTAGCATAGTCGATTTTTGGACCTTTGAGTAATTGACTGAGCAAACTTCCTCTGCAAGGCTTGAAATTTGACATGGATGATCTTGAGAACATATTAGGACATTGGGGAGAACTTGAGGCCATTTGGACTCAAAGATCTTGATGCAACACAAAACCCTAATTTGGGGTTGATTGCCTTAGGAGATAGCTTGTCTGTCTAACTCTTGAGCAAACTTGAGCAACTTGGAGATTTTTCTTTCAATGTTTTGAGGAATATGAGAGGGAAAATTTTGGGGTACAACATCTGCCCCTGTTCAATCTTCTTAAACATGAGGATGTAGATTGGCTTTCGTGCCTTTCGTGATCCAAAGGTGGAAGATGATTGAACACTAGAGTGCCCAGAAATTTGCACTCGCATGAAGTGGTATCAGCTTTGTAATGTCGGGAATGGGCTTAAAGATGCTATTTGGAGATCTCTGGCGGGAGGATGGGCTTAAAGATTTCATCTACAGGGGTGTCGATCGCATAAGAGATTCCTTAGCGAGAACTTGCATACCTGTTATTGTGGAAGATTCCACTGGGAAGTCTGATCTTTGTTGAGATTTAAGAACTTGCCTTTACCTTAGCTGAGAGAACATCTCTGCTGAGTTTTAAGAACTTGTCCGTAATTCAACTGGGGGGAAATCTGTCGAGATTTAGAACCTTATCTGTAATTCAACCGAGACTAATTCAGTTGAGATTTAAGAACCGGTCAGTGCTTCGACTGAGGAGAATTACCGAGATTTAGAACCTTATCTTGTAATTCAACCGAGACTAATTTAGTTGAGATTTAAGAACCGGTCAGTACTTCGACTGAGGGAAACATCTTCATCGAGATCTAGGAACTGCCTGTACTTCAACGGAGGATAATTTTGTTGAGATTTAAGAACTTGTCCACACTTCGACGGAGGAAAATTATCGAGATTTAGAACCTTGTCTGTAATTCAACCGAGACTAATTCAGTTGAGATTTAATAACTGGTCAGTACTTCGACTGAGGGAAACATCTCCATCGAGATCTAGGAACTGTCTGTACTTCTACGAAGGATAATTATGTTGATATTTAAGAACTTGTCCACACTTCGACGGAGGAAAATTGTCGAGATTTAGAACCTTACCTGTAATTCAACCGAGACTTATTCAGTTGAGATTTAAGAACCGGTCAGTACTTTGACTGAGGGAAACATCTTCATCGAGATCTAGGAACTGTCTGTACTTCAACGGAGGATAATTCTGTTTAGATTTAAGAACCCGTCCATACTTTGGCGGAGGAACTTTGTCGAGATTTAGAACCTTATCTGTAATTCAACTGAGACTAATTCAGTTGAGATTTAAGAACCGGTCAGTAGTTCGACATAACTGAGAACTTAACTGCATCTTTCCTGAAAGGTAAAGGTCAGTCGTATGCAATGCATGATATATATCAAGCAATGATGTTCTCAAAATAAATGAGATTGTCTTGTATGATGCGTATATGCATGTATCATGATGTATGGAAATGTAATGTTTTAGCTGGGGGAAGATAAATCCCATATAGCTACTGGAGAAAAGAGCTGAATTCTTCGTTTCCGCTGGAGATAGCGAATGAAGATGATTGTGAGAATAAACCTGCAGGAGAGGACGACTCCGTTGGGGAATAAACTGATGAGGAGATTACTCTATGGAGAAGAGATGTTCTGCTGAGGATTCCACCGATAAAATTCCGCTGGGGATGAATTACCGTTGCTGGTGGTATTGAATCTTGTTGGGGATTGGATTCCTGTTGGTGAAGGGAAAGAACTTCGCTGGGGATGATCTTTCAGTTACGACTTCACTGGGGATAACCTTTTAGACTCTATTGGGGATAATATTTTGAGTTTTGATGGGGACAATCTTCCAAAGTCTACTGGGGATGATTCTCCAAATTCCACTGGGGAAGCTTCTTCAGAATGCGCTGGGAAAATTTTCAAACTCCACTGGGGATATCTTGTATTCTGCTGGGGAATATTTTTATACTCCACTGGGAAATATTAAGACTGTCGGGGATATTAAGCCTTTTTGGTGCTGATGGTAGATAAACTCTTCTTGGGGAGAATATTACCGATTCACTCACAGTTTCAAGTCTCAGGTGGGGAGAGCTATCATTACTGTCTTACTCTGTGGGGAGTGAAAGTACCTTAACCATATTCTTCAGCTGAATTTACCTCGTACCTGGTGGACAGAGCAACTGTACAGTTTGGACAATTCTTATTTGCCCTTGTTTCTGATATTACAAGTAATGGTCTTTTGTTTCGCACGTAAATATTTATGAGCAGCAATCAATGTCAAATGCATATATCAAAAGTGAACATTGGACGTTCTTTGCAAAATAAAACAGATAAAGGAAAAACAGTTTGAAATTTCTTTGAAAATGAATTGTATTGATTCTGAAGTTTGGCCTGTAAATAGGCGTTTTTGTACAAGAGGCTGACGTCCTGGTAAGAGAACACCGTCGAATAATAGAATTTACACAGATTGTGAAAAACTAAACAAAACAGCTATGTGAATAATCCCACTGGGTTCCAACTCTTCTATTGCCCTTATGTTCTCGAGCATCTCATCACTTTGCTACTTGGTTGAAGGTAGATCAGATTGATTAGTGCCGTCCGAGCTTGATAGTTGATATTGAAGTCTGGTTGCAAGGTGATCCAACGAGACATAATGTTACGCTTTGATCCCCAATTTTTTCCTGGACCGCCCTTACGGGTTTTCAGTCCACCGGGATACCTTTTCTTGCCCAAGCCGCCTTTTCAGGTTTTTAACTTGCCGGGTGTACAAATTTTTTCATTTTCATCCATTATTTTTTCCCGAACCCTTTTGGTTCGTCGGGAAGCCCTTATTTTTGCCTAGGCCAGTCGACCTAGCGAATCTTTGATCATGCGTAGTATCTTTTCACTATGTCTGTATTGACGGGGTGAGGAAGGTCGTCACCATCCATGGTAGTTAGAATCATAGCTCCTCCTGAGAAAATGTTCTTAACCACAAATGGCCCTTCGTAAGTAGGGGTCCATTTGCCCCTGGGATTACCTTGTGGCAGTATGATGCGTTTGATAACCAGGTCCCCAACTTGATACTCTTGTCGTCTAACTTTCTTGTTAAATGCCTTGATCATCCGCTTTTGATACGTCTGACCATGACAGATAGTAGTAAGTCTCTTTTTGTCGATTAAGTTCAGATGATCAAGCCGGGTCTGAATCCAGTCATCTTCGCTCAAACCTGCATCCTTCATAATCCGAAGAGAGGGTATCTGAACTTCAATGGGTAAGATATCCTTCATGCTATAAACCAAGGAATAGGGTGTTGCCCCTGTTGATGTTCGCGCTTAGGTACGATACCCATGAAGAGCAAACAGTGACATCTCGTGCCAATCTTTGTATGTCCCTGTCATCTTCTGCACAATCTTCTTAATGTTCTTATTAGCCGCTTCTACAGCCCCATTCATCTTTGGCCGGTAGGGAGAAGAGTTGTGATGCTGTATCTCGAACTGCTTGCAGAGTTCGGTGTTCATCTTATTGTTGAGATTTGTACCATTGTCCGTAATGATCCTCTCTGGTACACCGTATCGACAAATCAGATTGTGCTGAATGAACCGTGCCACGACGTTCTTGGTTACAGTAGCAAAGGAAGCTGCTTCAACCCACTTTGTAAAACAATCAATTGCTACCAAGATGAAACGATGCCCGTTGGACGCTGTAGGTCTGATCTCGCCGATCATGTCAATGCCCCACATTGCAAAAGACCAAGGTGCCGTCAAGATGTTCAGAGGTACTGGAGGTATGTGCACCTTATCAGCATAAACTTGGCACTTGTGACAGGTCCGAGAATGCTGATAACAGTCGGCTTCCATTATGGACCAATAATATCCTACTCGTAGGATTTTCTTTGCCATGGTGTGTCCACTGGAATGAGTTCCGAAAGTACCTTAATGTAAATCTGCCATGATCCTTTCTGCTTCATTCTTATCCACACATCACAGTAAGGTTGAATCATGGTTACGCTTGTAAAGAATACCATTGCTGATGAAGAACTTTGCCGCGAACCTTCTTAGAAACTTCTTGTCATTAACAGATGCACCCTCGGGGTATTCTTGAGCTTCAAGATACCTCTTCACCTCATGAAACCAGGGTTTATCTGTTGTCTCTTCAGTCTCAATGTCACAACAATGTGCAGGTTCGTCCAATCTTTCAATGATAATCCAGGGAGCCTCGTTGTCCCAATTGACTTTGAACATAGAAGACATTGTATCCAGCGCGTCCGCTAACTGATTCTCCTCTCTAGGCAAGTGTTCAAAAGTTATCTCCTCGAAATGTGGAAGCAATGTCAACACATACTCCTTGTAAGGAATAATATTTGGGTGTTTCGTATCCCACTCGCCTTTGATCTGGCTGATCATGAGAGCGGAATCTCCAGAGACAATTAAGAACTTAATACTTAGGTCAATTGCTGCTCGAAGACCCATAATGCATGCCTCATACTCCGCCATATTGTTGGTGCAATTGAAACATAGTCGGGCGGTGAATGGAGTATGAGAGCCTTTAGGAGATATGATCATGGTGCCAATGTCATTACCCAAAGCGTTCGAAGCTCCATCAAAGTACATAGACCATCGGGATCCCTCCTCAGGTCCTTCATCTGGTCCAAGTGTCTCGCAATCAATTACAAACATGATGTTCTCATCCAGGAATTCGAAGTTCATAGACTGGTAATCATCCACTGCCTGATGTGCCAAATGGTCTGCCAACACACTTCCCTTGATTGCCTTTTGGGTCGTATATTGGATGTCATACTCAGTCAAGATCATCTGCCATCTTGCTATTCTTTCGGACAAGGAAGGTTTCTCGAAGATATACTTGATTGGATCCATCTTTGATATCAATAGAGTAGTGTGAGTCAGCATATACTGTCTCAGCCGGCGAGCAGCCCATGCCAAAGCGCAGCAAGTTTTCTCGAGCAACGAGTATTGGGTCTCGCAGTCGGTAAACTTTTTGCTAAGGTAATAAATAGCATGCTCTTTTCGGCCAGACTCGTCATGCTGCCACAACACACACCCCATTGAGTTGTCGAGTACTTTCAAGTATAAGATCAAAGGTCTCCCTTCAACTGGAGGCATCAGAATGGGTGGCTCTTGGAGATACTCCTTGATCCTTTCGAAAGCGGCCTGACATTCATCATTCCATCTTACCACTTGATCTTTCTTCAGCAGCTTTAAGATTGGCTCACAAGTAGCAGTCAGGTTCGAGATGAATCGGGCAATGTAGTTCAGACGTCCCAGACAACCTCTAACTTATTTCTCTATTCGGGGAGATGGAATTTCCTGTATAGCCTTCACCTTTGCAGGATCCACTTGAATACCTTTATCACTTACGACGAAACCCAACAGCTTACCAGATCTCACCCCGAAGGTGCACTTGTCCGGGTTTAACCTCAGCTTGTACAACTTCAACCTGTCAAATAACTTCTGAAGATGGTCCAGATGTTCTTCCTCAGTTTGGGATCTTGCAATCATATCGTCAACGTATACCTCAATCTCATGATGGATCATGTCATGGAATAAAGCGACCATGGCGCGCTGATACGTTGCCCCGGCATTCTTCAATCTAAAAGGCACGACCTTGTAGCAAAAGGTACCCCATTGAGTAACAAAGGTTGTCTTCTCCATGTCTTCGGGAGCCATTTTAATCTGATTATAACCGGAGAAACCATCCATAAAGGAGAATACCTTGTGATGTGTGGTGTTATCAACCAGAACGTCGATATGAGGCAGAGGGAAATCATCCTTGGGGCTCGCCCTGTTCAAATCCCTATAGTCAACACACATTCGAACCTTACCATCCTTTTTCGGCACGGGAACCACATTGGCCACCCACTGTGGGTAAGAAGTAACTGCTAGAAAACCGGCGTCAAACTGCTTCATAACTTTAGCCTTTATTTTCTTAGACATATCCGGGCGCATTCGGTGGACTTTCTGTTTCACTGGAGGACAATCTTCCTTGGTAGGTAAACGGTGAACCACAATATCGGTATCCAACCCAGACATATCTTCATAAGACCAGGAAAAGATCTCAACATAGTCATGCAGCATCTGAATCAACCGTTGCTTAACACTAGCTTCTAGATTTGCACCGATCTTGACCTCTTTCTTGTCTTCTTTTGTACCTAGATTCACTGATTCCACGGGCTCTTCATGCGCCTGTATGGCCCTCTCTTCCTGAAGTAGTAGTCTAGCAAGTTCACCAGGCACTTCGCAATCATCTTCACCTTCGTCTTCGGCTAAGTTGATCGGACTTTCGAAGTCATAACTGGTAGTAGAAGAGTCGTTACCAGTGAGATCCAGAGTGGATGTAGACCTGTATATGTGAGTGTGTGTAAAATAGCTATTTTGCAATATATAATAAAAGATAAAAAAGGAGCGCAAAATTTGAAATGCAAGAAACGTCCAATGCTTTTATTAATGATATATGTAGATGACACACATAAAGCCCTCACAAATGAAGCCACAGTGCCCCGGGTAAGACACCGGGCCGTAAAGTTTAAAACATTATCTGTTACAAATACAAAACAAAAGTCTCATTACTGGGTAACAAAAGAAATTGGGACGAATTCCTTGGCCATCCAATTGCTTAATCCACCATCGGCAGTCGGGTATATCCAGCTGTCAATATCAAACTCTTCATCATCGTCATCCCCGGTAGCATTCACTCCCACATCCTATTTAGGATTTTATGGTGCTCCGAACTCGATCTCCTTGGCATCAATTAAATCCTGTACTTTGTTCTTCAGGACCCAGCAGTTATCCATATCATGCCCCGGGCTATCAGAATGAAAAGCACAGCGGGCCTTCGGATCGTACATTGGTGATGTTGTGTTGGGACTCTTAGGGGCCTCCCTCGGAATCACCAAGTTGGTTTTCAATAATTGTGGCAAAATTAGAGATAAAGTCATGTTGAGCTGAGTGAATTGTCTTCATGGCCTCTCGGCCCTTGGCTGATTGTTGCGCTGAGGAGCAACAACAGGTCTTGAAATAACAACCGCATTAACAGCTTGGTGGAGTTCAGGTCTATTCTGGCTTTTTAAACTGTAAACATCACTCGACTCCTTATTAAAAGACTTCTTCTCGGTGCTTGATGAAGCACCCTTCTGTATTTTGCCAGATTTGATACCAGCCTCAATTCTTTCCCCGGTCATGATCAGCTCTGTAAACCCGGACGAAGAACACCCAATCAGATGGTTGAAATAAGGACCAGACAAGGTCCCCAAAAACATATCCAATAGCTCCCTATCGGCCAAGGGAGGCTGCACCCTACAAACAAGGTCCCTCCACTTCTGAGCATTATCTTTGAAACCTTCACCTGCACCCATAGACATACCCTGGAGTTGGGTGCGCGTAGGAGTGAGGTCGACATTGTATTGGTACTACTTGTAGAAAGTAGCAGCCAAGTCTTCCCAATTACGGATACTAGCCCCTTCCAGCTGGTTAAACCATTCAAGCTGAGTCCCTAAGAGACTGTCTTGAAAGAAGTGGATCCAGAGGTTTTTGTCAGCGTTGTATGGCTGAATCTTCCTAACATACGAACAGAGGTGCAGCTTCAGGCAAGAAACCCCGTTGTATTTAGTGAAGGCCGGTGCTTTAAACTTGTGGGGAATTACCACCCCAGATGACAGACCCAGGTCTCCAAAGTCCAGACCAAGCACCTTCTGAACTTCCATCGCACTCAACCGGTCTTCGAGCTACTTATATTTATCCTCAGCCGAAGGATACTGGTCTTCGTCAAAGTCAGTCTCGTTGTCGAAAACCACAGGGCTAGGAGCCCTTCTTTCTTCCTGATTATCTTTCCCTCCAGACGAGGGGGTAAGATCAACCTATTCTCGCAAATCATTTCCAAATCTGCAACCCATATTAAATAGGACTGTCTTCTTCTTCTTCTTCTTCTTCTTCTTCTTCTTCTTCTTCTCTTTCAGGATAAAGGTCTTCAGATCTTGCTGACCCTTAGCCAAACTCATGAACAATTCCTGGAACTGGGCGTTTTGAGCCTGCAGAGCCTTGATTGCTTGTTCAGTTAATGGTTCAGAAGACATGATGGTGAAATAAACAACGAAGAAGATGAGAAAAACCTGTAAGGGTACCTGTTATGAGGTGCATGGGAATGATATGCGCATGATATGATTTCAAAGACTTTAGGGATTCAAATTTGTAAACAAAACGAAACACACTTTTATTAGATAAACTTCAAAATTAATTGTTCAACAGATGCCTTTAAGGCGTTAGAAGAAAGAAAAACTGAAAAGTAAATTAAAACTAAAAATGATCAAAAAGACAATCAATTCTCCCATGGTCGCTTCTTGTTAGTGCGGACATAGTCATTGAGGATCCGCTTGTTCTCCATCTGCCTTGTCAACTTCTGAATCTTCTACTCTTGCTCGTGATACTTTTCTCTATAAGTATTCCGCTCTTCTCTCAGCTGCATCCACGATCTCTTTAATGCCCCAATGTCAGTAGGCATGTATGGATGAATGATGGTAGGAGGAACCCCCTCTTCATCATCAACTTCAAAAATGATAGGCAAGAAGGCTTCGTACAGAATTCCCATCTCTTGGGCACGTATGCGAACCCATCGGAGATATGGTTCCATTGGTAGAGAAGTCTTTGCACCCAGCTCGTGTGGATCCGACCTGTGTACCCTATCCCAAGCTCTTATGAATCTGCGGCGTTGCTCGTCACTATCTCCTTGGAAATCAAAGACAATACTAGGCATTAGCAACTCATGAGGTCCTTCCCTTCTAGCTCACCCAAACTGACGTAAGGCCAAGCACGGATTATAAGTGATCCCACCATTGGTTCCTATCAGTGGAACATTGGGGTATTCCCCACATCGATCAATAATAACCGCCTCGTCCATACCCTTAATAGTCCAAATGATGTCATTATGAGAGAGAGACATAATCCTGTAGGCCCAGCCCATGCCTTCTTTATTCTTCAAAACTGATTGGGGGAGGTGAGAAATAAACCACCTTGCCAGCAATAGAGCACAACTCATAAGGGTTCCCCGCTTCTGAGCAGTACGGGCATAAAGATAATGAAGAATGTCACCCAAGAGAGTGGGCACAGCATTACCGGACATGAAAATCTTCACTGCATTCACGTCGATGAAGGAATCCGAGTTAGGAAACATCACCAAACCATATATGAGAAGATCCAGAATGTCTTCAAATTCCTGGAAGTCTAGACTGTCCCAGAACTGATTAGCTTTACCAACCAAGAATTTAGTCAAAAAGCCCTTTGCTCCACTACGAGTTTCCCAATTAGACATTACCTCAGCCTTTGTCAGATGAAGGGCTGAAGCAGTCTCTTTTGGCCTAAGGATCTTCTCCCAACCTATGAACGGGGTCTGCTCCAAAATAGAGATACCAAGCAGATCAGAGAACTCTTCCAAGGTAGGGACCAACTGGTAGTCCGGAAAAGTAAAGCAATGGTACAGTGGATCAAAGAATTAGACTAAGACACTCATCATCTGTTCATCCAATTTGGAAGTGACCAAACCCAGGAGGTGACCATGTCTTCTGATGAAGGAGGTAGTATCTGAAATCTTTGCAACCAATTCCTTAAGCTGAGTGGGAACCTGGACAAAGTTGATCCGGATGGTGTTTCTACGCATGGGTGCCATGACCTACAAAAAAAACAAAGATGAATCCCTCCGGTCTTTGAAATAGGTTAGTCCAATGCAAGATGCATGCAATGTTATGATGTCATGATGTCATGATAGAAAACACACCACAAGTATCCACAAATAGCAAACATGGTAAAGGCACACAAGTCACACAGAGAGCCCTTAGATTTCAGGCTGGCAAGGAGTTTAGGTACTACCCTCTTTCAATCCAGTTGGTTCAAACATTTCCTAAAAATAGTAACCGGGTTCTAGAGGATCTCAATATCACTGACTACCCTCGATCGGTCATAATTCCAGTTTAGCAACCTTTTCTTGCAGCCGGAATCATCACGAGAGTTTAGTCTCAATGGGTGTAGCACACTGCTACTGTTCTATGGCCAAGTTAGTCAATTTAAAGATTCTAAGGTCAGTTGGTACTTAATGACCCCTTAACAGACCCATATTCTCGTCGTTGCGCCATAAGGGATATCGGTACATACTAAAGGGCCACATCAACATAGCTATTGCTTCAACCGTATCGGTCTACGCAGTATAGTTCCCTCACAGTTTATTGCTACTTACCTAAAAGGTATCCCCCAGATCCGGGTTAGGATCTATAGTAACTCCAATACAAGCCCACAAATATAAAGCATACAAGTCAAGCAATTGAAAACAATATGAACTATTCCTAAGGTACACCCCACTTATAAATTCCCCAGCAGAGTCGCCAGTTCTGTGATACGGTGGGAAGAACTGACTGTTTTTGGAATGTTAGTTTGCATTTTGCGTTTGTGTTTGCAAAATGTCGCGGTAAGCAAGAGTCGCCATTGACTTTTATTTTATCCAACAAGGAAAGGAAAAAAGCACAGAAAAATTCCTTTTTCGAGATATTTCTGAGTACGGGGGGTAGATTATAGAAAGGGAATGTATTAGCACCCTTTCTATCTGTGGTTATCCACGGGCTCTTAGGTACTTGCTCATTATTTTCAAAATTGTTTTCTTTGTTCTTGTGGGTTTTGAAAAGTTTTTGTTTTAACTTCGATTCAACTCTTGCTTCTGTGCTCAAGAGTGTAATGAAGTGTTTTTTGAAAACTTGTTTGTAAAAGTGTAAGTGTGAAGAGTTTTGTTTTTGAAAGAGCAAGTATCTAAGACCCATCTACCTACTCGAAAAAAAGAATTGTTCTATGCTAACTTCCTTTAGACAATGCTATCCTACTATTGATGAGTAGGTAGCACCGTCGTTGGAGTTTAAGGGTCAATTCGAATTAGGGACTTACGGTCACCAAAGCAATGTTATGATGCCTCAGCGGTAACTCTAATGTCTTAGAACATTTGTTTTGAGGCAAAAATATCCGAGGCAACCATTTCGAGACGACTATGATCTTTTAGACAAGAGGACGACCTCTAAAATAACATATACTTAATGACCGTGTACGAAGGAAACCAAGTGGGGTGTACCCTAAGAGTGCGCATGTGCGAGTGTGTTATTTTCAGTTATTTTATCTTTGTACATGTCAAGGATGATCTAAGTAGATTTTAGGTTAAAACATTCAGTCTTGTCATGCCATCCTATTATCAAACATCTAACAGTTATAAATTGCGGAAATAAAATGTGGAATTTAAATTACAAGGTGTCGGGTATTTACATCGCCAAAGACAAACCCTTTAAAAATAAATAAAGCGATAAAAAATAAATAAAAGTCCTATTAAGCTATTACAATCCGGGAATAAGTACATTATTGGATAAACATAAACCACGCGTGCGGAAAATTAAATCGAGCGCAAATTAGGGTTTTGACCCTTTTTGTTAAAGAAAAGATTTTTTTGTTATTTTTATTTTAAGAAAGAAATTAATCTAAATTAACTACTAAATTAAATTAAATAAATTAATTAGTTAAATGAAAAAAGTTATTTTTGGGTTTTTGGTATTTTAAGAAAGAAATAAAAATTAATTGAATTAGTAAAAACCTAATTAAGTCTAATTTAATTTTAATTATTTACAAAAATATATTAAAGTTATTCTAATTTAAACCTAAGTTAATTTAATTAGTGTTTATTAAAAAAATTAAAATTTGATTTGGTATAAAAATATTTTTGTGATTTTATTTTATAAAGAAAAGAATTTTTGATTGGTTAGTAAATTAAATAAAACTATAAAAACAATTAATAAAACTAAATAAATAAAATAGAAAAGAAAGAGGGTTTGGGCCTGATTTTGGTGGTTTGAGAAGCAAATCTGTGGCCCAATTGAGCTGACCTCGTTTGACTCCTGGAATCTAGTGTGCACGTATTGACTTAGCTCCATGTAGACATTCACCCTTGGATCTTCAGATTTGGCCTTTGGCCATCTGGCCATTGGATATGTGAAGATGTATGGTGAACTGCAGGTCCTCATGCGCATTGGAATACCTGAAGAAAAAAACATTGGGAAATTGGGGGACCTGGGATTCGAACCCAGGTCCTGAACGTGATGCTTTGCTTGCCTTGCCACTATGCTACTTTGTTTCATTTGTTAGTAATATACAAAATAATAATAATAAAAGAAAACAAGTTAATGGCCAGAAAAAATATAAAAAAGCGCGCGCCATTTGAACGGACCAATGGGCAGGGGACACTTCATCGTCCCTGTCCTGAAACCTATAAAACATTTACCTGCAGATTTGAATCCGCAGCTAAATGCGTAAGCCTGTTCTAAAATCTTCCCTAGGTCACATAAATCAATTCCCAGAGCATGGTTGGGTTCGTCTTGGCCAGCTAGTCACAACCATAGCCATTATTATGGCCAATTGTACCTGAAAATAAAAGCCCAAAAAATGCCTCCAAGAACCCTAACTATGGCGCTTTATGTTACAGGTTAGATAAACAAAATTGAATAATGCAAAAAGCTTAGAAATGTTGTGAGGATTACAAATATGCAAGAAATTTGTTCAAATGATGCAAGAACGATGAATTACGATTTCAAGAACAGGGGTGTATTTCGTGATACTTACAGCGTGTTGTGGTGTGTGAGGAAGCTTGCTTTGGATTGGTTTAGCATCAGAGAATGTCCAGGAAGCGATTGGCATAGTTCTTGGCTTCTGAAAACACCTCTAGACACGATTTCGATCTCAAGCTTTTTACCACTTTTTTCAAACTTTGTTCTTCCTATGCTTGCACTTTCTAACCCTTATTTCGATTCCTTTGGCTTCCTTATGTATCATGCTTTGCATTAGGGTAGAAATTATGGATTGAATCTCTCTAAATCAATGCATACATATTTGATTTGATCTCCATTATTAACCTTTCCAAATTTACCAATTTTCAATCTTTTTGCACATGGTTTAGTGTGATACGAATTTGATGATGTTAATGATGATGACCCAATGCTGAAATAGCCAAAAGATCTCATGTAATCAAAGTTTGGGATTTTATATGATTTTATTTGATTAAAAATGAATAAATTCAATAAAAAATCAAATAAAATAATAAAAATAAAATATGAGCTCATGGTTGAAGCTGGGACACGTGTGCAATGATGCAAGCTCAAATCAAGTGGAAAAGAATGGGCCTATTTGACAAAATTTGAAGTTTTGGGGATAGTTGACTTTTGGCAATTTTGCAAAAATGTCCAACTTCAACAATGCATAACTTCTTCAATTTTGAACTATTGGAGGTTTTCTTTGACTTTTTAGAAATATTGAGATGTTCTCTAACCAACCCTTTTGGTCTCATCTCATTTTGATATTCCATGCTCAAGTTATAAGCTTTGGCAAAAAGGTGTTTTTGTTGACTTTCAAAAATGACCTAAAATGTCCAAATTTATAACTTCTTGTGAGTGCACTTTTTGATCTTGGAGTATGAAGATGGATTGTAGGAAATTTCATCCTCTTCAAAATGAGCTTTGGATGGTTCATTTCTCATAAATTATGAGAAAGGCATGCTTGGTCAAAGTTGAGTTGACTTTTCCTGCAAATCCCTAATTTAGCAACTTTTGAGTCTTGATGAATTTTGAGAAATCCTTGATGCATCATGATAAACCCTTGATCAAATGATAAAATATCCTTCAAAATGAGAATGTTGACAAAAAATATTGAAGTTTGACTGTTTACAGGTCAAAGCTGACTTTTGCCCTAACATAGTCTATTTTTGGATCATTGAGCAATTGACTGAGCAAACATCCTCTGCAAGGCTTGAAATTTGACATGGATGATCTTCAGAACATATTAGGACATTGGGGAGAACTTGAGGCCATTTGGACTCAAAGATCTTGATGCAACACAAAACCCTAATTTGGGGTTGACTGCCTTATGAGATAGCTTGTCTGTCCAACTCTTGAGCAAACTTTAGCAACTTAGAGATTTTTCTTGCAATGTTTTGAGGAATATGAGAGGGAAAATTTTGGGGTACAACAAATTTTTTATTATTATTATCAGGAGATGTATGCCAGGCTGAGGGAAGACATACGAAAGTAAAGAGACCAACCGAAGGATACGCTTAACAAATGATACCAACCTGTTGCAACTGGTTTTTTTATAGAGTCGCCACCCTTAATTTTCATCCTAAAGGAAGGGAGTATAAAGGAATAACCCTAAAATAAATCCAGAGATTCTAGGTTTGGACTCAGTTCTAGACGAGGGTAAGGTGTTAGGCACCCCTTATCTACCTTGTTCGCAAGGATATTAGGTTTAGAAGCGCGTTTTTTAGGAAATAAGGTTTTAATTGCTTATTAAGGAAAAAAGGGTTTGAATTTTAGTTAGCGGGACTCGCCACGATTTTAATCGTATGCCTACGTATCCTCTTATGAGGAATCAGAGTCCCAATTCGTAGTTTGATTCAAAGACAATGCTATTTAATTTTTTTTTGAAAAAATGATCTTGAAGTTTTGATTAAGTTAATAGAAAAAATAGTTTGTAATTGGTTAGCTGTATTAAGATGTAGAGCGGGGGAGTCTGATATAGTCTCCTCATCACGTGGCCATATATTGGCCACGTGATTCTCGTCATGAAGGATGCAGGGGGAGTCTGATATAATCTTCCTTACCACATTTCCAGATATTGGCCACGTGTCATTCGCGGAAAGTGAATTGGGTGAGTTGCATGGATTTTTTATTGTTTGATTTTTGAATAATAAACCGGTAGATGATGTGTTGATCGATTTAATTACTCGAAATTGACATCTTATTATTTGTAAAATGTTTGAATTAATTAATTTATTATAAAAATGTTTGGATTAGTACATGTTAAAAAAATTATTCACAAGTAGATAATGAGATTAATCTGGAAAAATTAGTATATGTACAAGTCGGGTGGATATTTATTTACATGTGATATATTTTTGATTTAATCGGGAAATTCTAATAATTGTGCATAAATCAATGATTTGTCCTAATTAAAAGTTAATCTAAATAATTTTAATAATTTAATCAAACTAATATATACAAATAAAATAACCTAATAAAATAAAATAAAAAGATTTTTTATTTTGTATTCTTATGATATCCCTAAATCTAATAAATTAATATAAATAATTAGACATTTAGAGCTCATTAAAGCCCATTAAATAAATATATTGTAACTTAAAAATAATAAAAAGAAACATTATGCAAATGAAAGATGATAAAAAAATAATAAGGAAAAAATGAAAATAAAAAAAGGATCCAAAATAGTGAATACTAAAATCAAATATACCTACTTTCTTTCTCTCCTGTAAGTTTCCTTGTTTCTTTTAACAAAACTTATGCTCTAAATAACAAATAAAACAATATTAATAAATGCATAGACAGTGAGTTACCGATTGGGGCGGCCAGATTTGTAACACGCTGGGGGCTGAGCGAATGACAAAGGGAGTTTTGGCCGAGCGATTTAGCGACATCGATGTGATAACTTTGTTCACAGTGTTACGACATAATCCGATCTCATGCTTCCGGTGGAAAAGATATTGACGCGGTAAGAAGCAGGTCGAAATTATGGTGGCTCTACTCATGGGTTTTGTTGGAGTGGGAGTCAGTGGGTAGTGGCTCGTAAGTCATGTGTTCGGTGAAAGAATCAAAACGATGGATGTATATGGAGAACGATGATGGTCCGAGTTTGAATCTGCAGTCGCAAGAATGGTGTTGCCTTGCTGTTGTCCTATTTTCAAATCTGATGATGTTTTCTCCTTTTCTTTTTTTCCTACAAAAATATTTTATACAAATATTTATGAGATATCATTAGTATGAACAAATTAAATTTATAATTTTAATTTGGTTAGAGGTGAGAAAAGAGATTAATTGTTTGAAAATGGTTAGTAGTTTAAAATGGGTTAGAAATAGTGGAAATAGTGAATTTGTGAATATACAATGTATGAGATTAATTGTTAGTGAGTTAAAATATATAGTGTCAATGAGAAATAGAAAGTTAATGGAAGGTTTGTGTTGTTACCATGAAAAAATTTGAAGAAAATAAAAATGATAGCTCTCTTGTGTGTTAGAAAAATATATTAGAAATTGTCGTTGTAATATACGTATGAAACAAGTATAAAATGTGAATAATGTAAGTTTAAATAAAATGTTGATAACGTTGAAGATAAAAAGGTTTGTTAAATTGTTGATAAAACATAATACTATTTTTCTTTAAAAGAAATGAAATTATCAGAAAATATCCTCGTATGGTTAAATAAAACAAATAAATTGAAAAATAAAGTTGAAAACAAAAAGGGTGGGTGGCCTCAAATGTAATTATTGGCCAAGGATAAAGAAACTATTGTTGTTGTTTGATATAGACAAAACCCTAGAATAAACTAAAAACATAATTATAAGAAAAAGAAAGAAGCAAATTTTTGTGGATGATTGTGCGTGGAAATTGTGAATGATCTAGAAGTGTGAAAAATATGTCCTATTTATAGATAACAAATTCCATCCAAATTGGAAATAAAACAAAATTGACCAATCAAAAACAAAATGTGACACGAATTGACATCAAATAGCCAATAAGAAACACCTATTTAAAAAGGAAAGAAAATTAGTGACAAAAAAAATAGAAAAAAAGAAAATGTTGAAAGTGAGGCACAAGAGATTCAAACTTGTGACCTTACGCTTGCAAGCTTCGTTCTTCACCAATTGTGCTATGTTACTAATTTATAAATAAACTCAATTTGAAAGTATACGAAAGGTGTGCAAATATTTATTTATTCAAAAATACAAATGATTTGAAATAAATCATTATATTTTTAAATAGGTTTGCAATTGAATATTTATAAAAATAAAATAGTATTATAAAAACCATGTTTAAAATATTTTTTGATTGTGGAAATAAGAGGCGAGCAAATTTGGGGTATGACAGCTGCCCCTATTTAATCACTTTGCGCTTGAATGGAGTGAGAATGCACAGGTTTCACACATTCAAGTCAGAGGGTTATTAAATAATAGAAGACCCCAAAATTTAGACCAAAGATTTATTAAACAAGGATACGCTGATATAGCATACCCCAGAGCGCCGTGAAATAAGCAAATATGATAATGTATCTTCCTACCAGAGTTTGAACAAAAAAATAGGCAAAGATGATGATGTATCATCCTACCAGAGTTTGAATAGAGAGATGTGATTTAAGAGTAAGATTTATCTAGATATGACGATGCAGATAACTCGTCAATACCTAGAAAAGAGGTCGTCATAGAATTTACCATAACCTAGAAGGTAAATGATACTTGTTTTGAAAATTTGACTTATTAATGCTTGGAGACTAATATAGTAAGTTTTGGTTTGATTTTATTTTGTCTATTCATCGCGACCTAGGGGTTGAATAAAACAAAGTCTGATAACATATTACTGCAAGGAGACTGATGCAATGGATTATGCATATTTATTCGCATATCTATCGCAACCTAGGGGATAGATAATTGAAAAAAGCTTGATAACAACATTGCTGCATGAAGCTTGACGTAGTGAGTTATATCACAGATTTTGTACATTGCTGCATAGAGACTAACGCAATGAGTTATATCGCAGATTTCGTCATGTTTACTACAACCTAGGGAGTAAACAGTACATGGACGAACCTGTGTATTTATCACGACCTATGGGATAAACGATAATAAGGCGGGATTATGTTATTCATAACAACCTAGGGGATGAATAGTATAACCCTGAAAATTCGCGTATCTATCGCAACCTCTGGGATATATATTTGAAAGAATTTGACAATACATCGCTGCATGGAGACTGACAAAATGAGTTATATCGCAGATTTCGTCATGTTTACTACAACCTAGGGAGTAAATAGTACGAGGATGAACCTATGTATTTATCACAACATACGGGATAAAAGAGAACATGGATGGGCTTACATTATTCATCACAACCTATGGGATGAATAATATAACCCTAGAAATTCTTGTATCTATCGCAATCTAGGGGATAAATATTTGAAGAGTTTTCACGTTTATCAATACCTATGGGATAAATGGCATGAAGGTGATTTTACGTATTCATTGCAACCTAGGGAATGAATAATATGAATCTAGTAATTTGCACACCTACGATAACCTAGGGGGTAGACGATTGAAAAAGTTTTTTTATTGATCAAATCTTAAATAACTAGATCAAAGGTAAGGCCGAAGTTTTACCAGATGTGTCTGTTCTCAACCAATGTAATTATTGAATAAGATCAAAGTTATACTAGTTGTGTCTGTTCTCAACTAAGGTATTTGTTGAATAAGATCGAAGTTATACCAGTTGTGTCTGTTCTCAACTAAGGTATTTATTGAATATGCATTTAATGTTTGAAGATTGTTACCGAAGTTTCGCTGATGATGTCGGTTGTGTCTGTTCTCAACCAAGACTCGATAACCAAATGAAATATGCTAGATTTGAAGCGATGGAACCCAAAATTCTCTGATGGTGTCAGTTATGCCGTCCTTAACCATGACTATTAACAGGAAGAAAATATCCCAAACTCATGATGATATTGGTCATGTCGTCTCAACCATAATTATCAACATGAAGAAAATACCCCAAACTCATGATTATATTGGTCATGTCATCTCAACCATAATTATTAACATGAAGAAAATACCCCAAACTCATGATGGTATTGGTCGTGTCGTCTTAACCATAATTATCAACATGAAGAAAATACCCCAAACTCATGATGATATTGGTCGTGTCGTCTCCATCATAATTATCAACATGAAGAAAATACCCCAAACTCGTGATGATATTGGTCGAGTCGTCTCAACCATAGTTATCAACATGAAGAAAATAACCCAAACTCATGATGATATTGGTCGTGTCGTCCCAACCATAGTTATCAACATGAAGAAAATACCCCAAACTCACGATGATGTTAGTCGTGTCGTTTCAACCATAACCATCAACATGAAGAAAATACCCCAAACTCATGATGATATTGGTCGTGTCGTCTCAACCATAATTATCAACATGAAGAAAATACCTTAAACTCATGATGATATTGGTCGTGTTGTCTCAACCATAGTTATCAACATGAAGAAAATACCCAAAACTCACGATGATGTTGGTCGTGTCGTCTCAACCATAACCATCAACGCGAAGAAAATACCCCAAACTTGTGATGATATTGGTCGTGTCGTCTCAACCATAATTATCAACATGAATAAAATACCCCAAACTCATGATGATATTGGTCGTGTTGTCTCAACCATAGTTATCAACGTGAAGAAAATACCCCAAAATTGCTTTAAAGTTTAAACTAATAGTTCACACAGATAAGCCTGCTAACGATGAACCCCAACAAAATTGTAATTTTAACCAAAGTAGCTTTGCAAGATGTCATGCGTGCATAATGCCCTAAATTGATATGCTATCCAAGTATGATGTATGCCCCAAATGTTTGTATGTTTTATGCCCCAAATGTTTGTATGTATATGCCCTAATGTTTTGCAAATTTTTTTATGATTCTCCTTTCTCGTAATCACCAACTCCCCAATGTTGTTTGTTTCCAATTTTTGTATCTCCAAGTTGATTCGAATTTGGTGAAAATATGTTGGCAAGATCTTGAGGTCTATATTGTAGGCGCAGGCGTAGGTATGGACGTGAACATGGACGTTGGCGTAGTCGTGGACGTAGGCATGGGCATAGAAATAGGCGTGGACGTAGGCGTGGACGTGGAAATAGGCATGGTCATAGATGTGGACATGGACGTTGGCATAGTCATGGACGTAGGCATGGGCGTAGAAATAGGCGTGGGCTTAGGCGTGGACGTGGAAATAGGCGTGGTCATGGACGTAGGCGTGGACTTGGAAATAGGCGTGTATTTTCCTTTGTTGTTCTTCTAACTAGAATAAACTTTGATGCTTTATCAAATGCTCTTTGGTGTTTTTGTATGTTAGATGCACCAAATGTTATAAATAATCTTGAGATTTTGATATGGTTATGCGTCTGTCAGGCTTGATATGAGGATTTTTAACGGGAAATCCGCTGCCTAGATTTCCAAGAAATCTACTGCTGAGATTCTATCGAGAATTACCTTCTACCGAGGTCTTCTGGATAATCAACTTCCGTGATCAACCAGGAGAACCAACTTCGAAGATTCAATTTGAAACTACCTTTTGTCGAGGTCTTCTGGGTAATCAGCTGCCGTGATCAACTAGGAGAATCTACTGCTGAGATTCAATTGAGAGACTACCTCCTACTGAGGTCTTCTAGAAAATCAACTTTTGTGATCAACCAGGAGAATCTACCTCCGATATTCTGCATAGAATTGGTAGCTTGGTTGAAAATGATGATTGTCTTCACATAAAACTAGGTTTTATGCTATGCGTGCAAATTTGATTTATGCATGAAATGAGATGACTGATTGATGTAATGTAATGAATGATTGATGTGATGACTGATTGATGCATGATCGATTGATGCATGATTGATTGATGTATGTGACGAGTGACTTGGATATGTGTGAATGGATGTTAGATTTTGACATGCAAATGTGTAGTTGAGCTTTTTGAGGTATGCTCGATCCGTGCTGTCGGGTTTGGTCAGATGGATGAGATGAAAAGTATGGATGGGTTTTTGGATCGAGGAAACCCTAATGCATGATTTATGCAGTCTTATGCTTTATGATAATGATTTGATTGCTTTTTTTGGATGGTGCCCCTGTGATGGGTCGTGGATGATTAAAGCGTAGAGTTTTGGTTATGAAACAAGGTTGATTGTCATATGATGGTTGAGTGTTGTGCTTGCATGATTCCCTGATACTTATTTCGAAATCGAAGATTGCTGACGTAGAAGAGAGGTCCCCTGGAGCATTATGAATGTATGAAGAGGGCTTGCTTTTGTGTGGATTGTTTTTCCCTAATTTTTTTGGTAGGGTCTTGGAGGAGATGAGCTTGGAAACAGTTTGATCATAATGTGAATGACCCCACTATTTTGCATTATGTCCTTTATTAAAAGAATCTTAAAAAATGACTGGCTTTGATGAACCATTGCAAATGAACTCCTTTTGCTCGAGCCTTGCGTTAGTTTGCCCCAACATTCGTATTTTGAAAGACATGCTCCTCAATCTCCAGGATCTGGGGGAAGTACCCTTAGAAAGAAATCAGACTTTACCACAAACTTGACATAGATTTCCGTAATTATTTTAAGCTTGAAAAGTTTATACTTGAAGTTTCTTGAAGAATTTGGACCCTACGTGCAGTAGGATGAACTTGGTAGGCACTGCCCCAACATTTGAATCTTGGAAAGTTGCCCCTGCTTCCAGACCTTGAGAGGTTTATTAAAATAAGGAAATCGAGTCATATCCTGTCGTGGCATGAATGCCTCTTCGATTGGGATGCCCCTTGTTGAACAGTGCTTTGAAATTTGATCCAAGTTGATTGAACCTCAGAATGATCACCCCTTGTCAATAGTACGCGATATACCCTATGATCATTAGTACTTTCCCCTGTTTATAGGAGCCCTCTTAGATTCCTTTCCCCTAGTTAGAAGCTTCTTGGAAGGATGGATTTTTATCAAACCAAATTTGAGATTTCTTTGAAGCTAAGTATTGATTCGTAGACAAAATTGAACATTTTGAAAAAGTAATTCCATTTGATGCACATGCAAGCTTTGAAATCAAAATTGATTGTTTGAAAAGAAATGGAAGATTAGAAGATGAATATTCAAAGAAGCAAAGTAGTTAGAAATGATTTTAACAAACATAGAAGCTAGTTTAACATAAATGTTGCTGGGTATGCTTTCATAGTGATCCTAGCCTCAATTAGGACTTTTGAAGGTTATAACGTGGTCGTGGTTCGTGGTTTAGGAAACAAAAGATATAAGGCTCAAAATTTATTTAGCCCCAAAAGAATTTTCAATAGTCGTGCAGCTGGTAAGAAGCATAGATAAAGATCTAAGCGTCGATGAAAAGTATTGATAAGATCTGAGTGTTGATAAGATTCAAGCGAGGATAAGATCCAAGCGTTGATGAGAAGCCTTGATGATTCTTGAGGTGGCAGTTACAATATTGTTTTCCAATTTATTATTTTCAATCCCTTATTTTTGCATGGACCGATTTTTTTGAATTTGATCCATTGGGATGCCCTAACTTTTTCCCAGGTCAAGTTTTTTTTGCTATGACTTAGCAGGCTTTCACCTTTTTTTTTAAATTTTCTTTTTTTTTGCTTTTGGTTTTGAAAATTTGTGATTGCCAAGCTGATTGTTGTAAGCTTCTTCTTCATCGTTTCTTCAATCTTGATTGATGTGTTGAGGAAGAAAAACATTATGGACTTTTGTTTTTTATTGATTCCACAATCTTGGATGATGAATGCGAGGAAGATGATATGCTCGAATTATTGCTTAGATCGTTCTCTCAATGATGTATCGAGGAAAGAGATATGCTTGAACCTTTTCTTAGATTGTTTTCTCGATGATGTATCGAGGAAAGAGATATGCTTGAACCTTTTCTTAGATTGTTTCGATTACCCTGGGTTTGAATGCATCATTGAATTAATTGAAATCTACCCTACCCCTGGTTAAGATTAAGGTTTTTTTTAGAATAGAAAGAACTCTGGCTTCTGGATCGAGGGGGTTAACTATGGATTAACTCCTTATATCTCCATGTTTAGGAATTAAACAATGCCTTACGTCGTCAGCTAAGCCTTACTATTAAAAAGCATACATCAGTAAAATTTGATTATAATTTATTTTCATCATTCTCCATCAGAGTTTGTTAATTTGAAAATGAAAAAGAATAGCGAGTATGGAAAGTCGTTGATTATTCATGGAATGAATCGTTTTCAAAAACATGCATACTTATTTTATTAGAATTACGTGACCAAAGAGTACAAAGTTTATAACAAATAAAACTTAACAAAAAAGAAATTACAGTTTGAAATGATAAAGGCCTAATGATCCATAGATAAGCTTTCTCGTTGATCTATTGACTTCAAGAGATGCTTCCTAGTTTTTGGACTTGTCAGAGCATGGGGGTAACCCTTGAATTTTCTTGGGCATACCAAATTTATTGATAAGGCAGTTGCTCTTGATGTAAAGGAATCATCAATGGTAGTGCTATTTGAGGCGTTGTGTAGGCCTGTAGTTGTCATGGTGAAGGGATGCCTTCTCTCTCCAATAAGATTTGTAGGACCAAGCTCCTTTTAATCTCCAATGTTTGACCTTTCCTTCACCAATCTAAGATTTTATTCAAAATCTTGGACTTTGCTCTTGAGCTTCGGGAAATTTGTTAGCTGGATCACAGTTGGATAAAGGTGGAAGTGTAAATGATTTTGTGAAAATGTACGTAAATGTATGAAAATTCTTGGGTATGCAAAAATGTTTCTTGGATATGAAATGCGATATAGATATAGTATGATGATAGATGTAGGGGTACTCTTTACAAGTTTGATGATGACATCCTACTCTAACTCAAAAATTGAGACAGGCAGGGACTCCTTACAGACGAAGATGATAATAGACATATATTTGATGATTCCTGTTGTACCCTAAAATTTTCCCTCTGATATTTTTCAATAGATTTCAAATGAGGTCCTCAAATTGCTCAAAGAAGTCCAAGAGTTGACCAGACAAACTCTCTCCTAAGGCAGTCTACCTCAAATTAGGGTTTCAGTTTGCATCAAGATGTTTGAATCAAAAGGGTCCCAAGTTCTCACCATTGTCCTAATATGTTATCAAGATCATCCAAGTCAAGTTTCAAGCCTTGCAGAGAAAGTTGGCTCAGTCAACTATTCAAATGCCTGAAAATCGACTATGCTAGGGCAAAAGTCAACTGTGTCCTACATACAGTCAAACTTCAAGATTTTTGGTCAACAATCTCATTTTGAAGCATTATTCATCATTTTATCAAGGTTTCATCATTATTCATCAAGGATTGCTCACAATTCATCAAAACCCAAAAATTGCTAAATTAGGGTTTTATAGGAAAAGTCAACTCAACTTTGACCAAACATAACTTTCTCATACTTTATCAAAAATGACCCATCCAAAGCTCATTTTGAAGAGGATATGATTCCCTACAATTAATATTCAGCTCCAAAGATCAAAATATGCACTCACAAGAAGATATGAATTTGGACATTATATGTCATTTTGAAAAGTCAACAAAAACACCTTTTTTGTCAAAGCTTCATACATGAACATGGAAGACTCGATTTAGATGAGACCAAAAGGTTTGCTTAGAGAACATCTTGATATTTCTAAAAAGTCTAAGAACACATCTCTAGGATCAAAATTGAAGGAGTTATGCATTGGTGAAGTTGACCCTTTTGGCAAAATTGCCAAAAGTCAAAAGTGGCCAAAATTGCAATTTTTGTCAAATGGGCCCAACTTTTTGTGCTTGCATTGAGTTTGTAACATTATCCACGACCCATGATCCTTCCCACTTGGATTTATTTTATTTTTGTCCTTTATTTTGATTTTTATTTCAATTAATTTAATTTAAATCAAAATAAAATCATGAAAATGTCTAAACTAATCAAGGCTTGAGATTTTGTGCATGTTTAGCTCTCTTATACAGCTGGGAAGAGAATCAAATCGTGCAAACTCCATTTGGACACAAAAAGATTGGATTTGGATTGATTTGGAAATATTTGAATAAGGATCAAATCATGATTCAATCACCTTAATTGAAAAAGATTTGAAGCAAATTTGTTACCCTAATCCATTCAATGGTACATATAGAACATGTGCAGACCAAAAAAGAGGGGATTGGAGGCGTGAGAAACTGAAAGAAAACTTGCAAAAAATCAACTAAAGTGGTGAATCAAATTCCAATTTCCAGGCCATCTCAAGCTTTTCCAGCTATCTCAATCGCTTGCTGGATATCTCTGGGTCGTGTTGCAATCATTAACAAGCTTCATAACGTCCTAAAACGCACTGTTAGTATCTCACGACATTGATACTTTCTTGAAATCGAACATCACGATTCTGGAATTTGTAGCATGATTTCTTTACATATTCTTGTTCATTGAATCATTTGCAAGCTATTGGTTATGTTCAATTGTATTTTTATTAACTGTAGAGCAAGATGCCATAGTTAGGGTTCTTGGCTCGTTTTTGGGGTTTTTGTTACAGGTACAATTGGCCATGGAAAGTGGTACCATGATGCTCGTGAGGTCGTCATGAGTTGATTGGTACCATTGTCATGCATTTATCAATCTTGTATAGAGTTTTGGAGAATCACAGGGCTGTACCTACGCCCTTTTTGTCCGTAGGTAAAAGTTTCCAAACTTTTAGCAACGGAAGGAGGTAGAAGATGATGGTGTGGCATGGTGTGAATGGCCCATTCAAACTTCGCGCATTTTAATATATTATTTTTCCTTTTTCCAATATAATGTTTGTTTGTCATTAACCATACAAAAGAACACGCTAGCACATTTGGTCACTAGGTGTTTGGAAAAGCCAAAGGGCCTGGGTTCGATCCCCAGGCCCCCTTATTTGTTCAACATTATTTTTCTTTGTATAACTCCATGTGCAGGCTTCTCATGAGACCACCATACGCCATCATCCATCAACCATCATATCGTCCACGCGCTAGATCTAAGGATTCACAATGAAGGCCTACCATGAACATCAATCAAGCTTGCAGTATTGGACCTGGAAAGTCAACGTGGGCTAAGGATCATTGGTCCTAGAAGTCAGATTCAAACCCCCCTCCATTGCTACTAACATCAGGCCCATTTCTTTATTTTTCTTTTCTATTTCTTTATTTAATTTATTTTGATTAATTTATTTCTAACCTAAAATTAATTCTTTTTTACAAAAACTCATAAAATCAATTTCATCAAATTAGAATTTAGGTTTTTTTTCATTATTTATTTTATTTTTATCAAATTTAATTTAATAATTAGATTAATTTAATTTTAGGGTAATTTTAACCTTTTTGTAAATAATTTAAAACAAATTAGAAATTAGGGTTTGTTTGATTTAATTTCTATTTTCTTTTCATTAAATAACAAAAACACAAAAATAGGTCAAATTAATTATTTTTCTTGATTTAAATTAACTAGTAATTAGGTTTTTATTTATTTAATTAAAACCTTATTTTTCTCAAAATAATCAAAAGCAACAAAAATGATTTTTCTTTCAATTAGGTTTAGACGGGGTCAAAACCCTAATTTTTTCTCGTTCTCGTTTCATTGCGCGCGTTTATTTATTTTTACGATATTAATGTAACTGCTCATGGGATGTAATAGTTTAATTAGGATTTTTCGTTTATTTAACGTTTTACGGGTTTTTGGCTATGTAATTAATCCCCCTCCCCGGAGCCTTGTAATAGCGTAGTTTTATTTCTCGCATTTTAATTTTCGCAAATATTAACTGTTAGATGTATGATAATAGGATTGCATGAAAAGAATGTATGTTAATTTAAAAATGGTTAACAAACCCTAAATGTGCAAATATAATAACTTGAAATCAAATTACTCGCACATGCGCACTCCTAGGATATACTCTCACTTCGGTTGACTTCGGTAAATGATCATTAAGTATAGGGTGTTTTAGTGGTCGCCCTCTTGTCTAAGCAAAGATCAAATGTCCCGTTCGGAAATGTTTCCTCAGAAATGTTGCCTCGAATAAGATCTTAAGACATTAGGGTTATTACTAAGAAGTCCTAACATTGCTTTAGTGATCGTACGTCCCTTTCGAGTTGACCCTCAAAACTCCGACGACGGTGCTACCTACTCACTAATAGTGGGATAGAGCTGTCTAAAGGAAACAAGAACAAAAACATTCTTTTTTCGAGTAGGTAGATGCTAGTAGGTACTTGCTCAAAAAATAAAAATAAACTTTTCCACACTTACACTCTTTTCAAACAAAGTTTTCAAAAACACTTTGTAACACTCTTGAGGACTGATACAAGGGTTAAAACGAAGTAAAACAAAAACCTTTCAAAACATACAAACACGGAAGAAATTTTCAAAATGATGAGCAAGTACCTAAGAGCCCGTAGATAACTAGGGATAGAAAGGGTGCTAACACCTTCCCTTCCTATAATCTACCCCCCGTACTCAAAATCTCGAAGAAGGAATTTTTCTGTGCTTTTTTCCTTTCTAGTTGGATAAAAGAAAAGTCGGTGGCGACTCTTGCTTACCGCGACATTTTGCAAACACAAACGCAAAATGCAAACCAGCATTTTCCGAAAAATAGTCCAGTTCTGCCACCGTATCACAGAACTGGAGACTCTGCTGGGGAGTTAATAAGTGGGGTATACCTTAGGATTAGTTCATCATATTTGCTTCTCTTGTTTGTTTTGGTTGCTTTACTTTTAAGGGTTTTGTATTTGGAGTTACTATAGATCCTAACCCAGATCTGGGGACACCTTTTAGGTAAGTAGCAATAAACTGTGAGGGAACTGTACGGCGTAGACCGATAAGGTTGAAGCAGTAGCTACATTGATGTGGCATATTGGTTGGTACTGGTATCCCTTGTGGAGAAACGAGGAGAATACGGGGCCGCTACGTGTGTCATTAAGAATCAATTGACCTTAGAACCCTTAATTGACCAACTTGGCCATTAGAAAGTAGTGAGATAGCCGACCTCGGTATAAAGCTGAGAACTGGTTGATACTCAATCCTACACTCATTGAGACCATACTCTCGAGATAATTATGGCTGCAAGAAAAGATTGCGTGAGCTGAAACCATGACCGATGGAGGATGGTCAGTGATATTGAGAACCTCTAGAACCTGGTTACTATTATTAGGACAGGTTGATACCAACTAAACTTCAAGAGGGTAATACCTAGACCCCATGCAAGCCTGAAACTTAAGGTCTCTTATGTGACTTGTTTGCCTTTACCATGTCTGTTATCTGCTATACCTGTTGTGTGTTTTATCATGACATTATGCATCATAACATAGCATGCATACTTCATTATACTAACCATTTCAAAGACTGAGGGGATTTATCTTTGTTCTGTTTTGAAGATTATGGCTTTCGTGCGCAGAAACACCATTCGAGTTAACTTTGTGCAAATACATGCTCAACTCAAAGATTTAGCCTCGAGAGTTTCTGATACTTCTTCATTCATTAGGAGACATGGTCAGCTTCTTAGCTTGGTTACCTCAAAGTTTGATGAGCAGATGATGAGTGTGCTTTTCCAGTTCTTCGATCCTGTGCATCATTGTTTCACTTTTCTAGACTATCAGTTGGTTCCCACTTTGGAAGAGTTTTCTAACTTATTGGGCATATCCATCCTCGAGCAGATGCCCTTCACCGATATGGAAGAGACTCCTAGGCCAGAAGACATTGCTTCAGCTCTACATTTGAAACGGGCTGATGTAGTATCTAATTGGGAGACACGAAGCGGGGTTGAAGGTTTCTTGGCTAAGTTTTTGATGGATCAAGCTCAAATATTCTGGGATAACTTGGACTTTCAGGCTTTTTAAGACATCTTAGCTCTCCTTATCTACGGTTTGGTTCTCTTCTCAAATCCAGATTCTTTTGTGGATGTGAATATGGTTAAGATCTTCCTGTCTCGCAATCCTGTGCCTACTCTATTAGGTGATATCTTGCATGAGCTCTACACTCGTACTGTACGAAGAAGAGGGACCCTTATGTGTTTCATGCCGCTGTTGGCGAGGTGGTTTATTTTGCACCTCCCCAAGTCCGTGTTGAAGAATGAAGAAGGTTTGGGATGGTCTTACAGGATAATGTCCCTTGCCCATACGGACATTCTTTGGAGTTCTAAGTCTTTGGAAAGCATTACTATCATTGATCGATGTGGGGGATATCCTAATGTCCCGTTGCTTTGAATCAGAGGGGGTATAACCTATAATCCCTGCTTAGCTCTGTGACAATTCGGTCGCGCTCGGAGAGACGGTCTTCATGAGCTACTTCTTACAGATATTGCATTTGACTACAAGGAGGACGTTGACGAGCATCGCCAAAGGTTTATACGGGCTTGGGGCGTGGTGAATAGATCTGACCCTCAAGAGCTTGGACCAAGGACTTCTCTCCCTATGAAACCTTATATCCAGTGGGTCCGAGCTCGTGCTCAGAAGCTTGGGATGCCTTATGAAGATGTGTTGCCAGTAATTGTGGAGCCTACCAATGAAGAGGGCGTTCCTTATACAGTCCTTTATCCCTACATGCCCACTGATCTTGGGGAATTGAAGAGATCCTGGATTCAGTTGAAAGAGGAGAGGGATACCTACCGAGAGAAGTACCATGAGAAAGAAAGGAAGATCTTGAAGCTCACCAAGAAACTCGAGAATGAAAGAACGATTAATGACTATGTCAGCACCAAGGAGAAGCGTCCATGGGATTTATTATTTTGCTTTTTCTAGTTTAGATTTCGTTTCCATTTATTTCTTTGTAAACGCCTTAAAGGCATTGTTGAACCTTTTTTACAAGTTTAATCTAATAAAGTTTGTTCATTTCTTGTTTTGCAAATTTAAATCCCCCAAAGTCTTTGAAATCATTACATACGCATCCCATTATCATGCACACCATTACAGGTACCATTACAGGTTTCTCATCTTCTTCGCTGTTTATTTCAGCAATTATGTCTTCTGATCAAGCTATCAAAGATCTTCAGGCACAAAATGCCCAGTTTCAAGAGATGTTCTTGAGCTTGGATAAAGGGCAAGAGGATTTGAAAGCTCTCATCCTGAAAGAGAAAGATAAAGAGAAGAAGAGGAAGAAGAAGAAGAAGAAGAAGGTTGTTCTTTTGAGTATGGGTAAAAGGTTTGGGGATAGGCTGAAACAACAAGTTGATCTGTCCCTTTCATCCAAAGGAGAGGAGGACCAAGAAGAAGAAAAGGGACCTAGTCCTGCAGTTTATGATAATGGTACAGATTATGATGAAGAACAGTATCCTCCTACTGAGGATAGGTACAAACAACTAGAAGACCACCTGAGTTCTATGGAGATTCAGAGGATCCCCGGTCTGAATTTTGGAGAGATGGGATTGGTATCAGGAGTGGTGATTCCTCATAAGTTCAAAGCTCCGACTTTTGCTAAGTACGATGGAGTATCCTATCCAAAACTCCATCTCCGCTCGTATGTCCGGAAAATTCAACCCCACACCGCTGATAGAAATTTGTGGGTACATTTCTTTCAAGATAGTCTGCTAGGGACTCAGCTTGAATGGTTCTATCAATTGGAAGGAGCTAACGTCCGAAATTGGGAGGACCTTGCTACTTCTTTTTACAAGCAGTATCGGTATAACGCCGACCTTGCTCCCACTCGTACTAAGCTTCAGGGTATGTCTATGGGTGCAAGTGAAGGTTTTAAGGACTATGCTCAAAAGTGGAGAGATTTGGCGGGAAGAGTCCAACCCCCTTTGTCTTATAGGGAGTTGGTTGACATGTTTCTGGGGACGCTATTGGGTCCATTTTTCAATCATCTGATTGGCAGTTCGTCATCTGGGTTTACTGAGTTAATTTTGACCGGGGAGAGAGTAGATGCTGGTATCCGAAGTGGTAGGATACAGAAAGGTACCTCATCAAGTGCAAAAAAGAAGCCTTTCACCAGTAAGAAAGAAGCTAGCGCAGTCTACGACTCGAGGAGCCAAAGCAGACCTGAACACCGCCAAGCAGTAAATGCGGTAGTGATATCGAGACCTACAGTTTCCCCACAATGCAACAATCAACAAAGAATGGAGAGACCGCAGAGACAGTACACTCGGCTCAATATGACCCTGTCTCAAATTCTACCACAATTATTGAATAATAACTTGGTAACTCTGAGGGAAGCCCTGAAGAATCCCAACACCACATCTCCACTATATAACCCGAACGCCCGTTGCGCCTATCACTCTGATAGCCCAGGTCATGATAAAATCATCTGTTGGGCCTTGAAGAATAAGGTGCAAGATTTGATCGAAGCTAAAGAAATTGAGTTTGACGCTCCGGAGAAGCCCAACGTCATGACTGCTCCCTTGCCCAAACACGGTCATGGGGTAAATGCTATAGACGATGATTTATTTATGACCTCCGTGGAAGAAATTTCTACTCCATTGATGACAGTTAAGAAGAATCTATTGTTGGCCGGTTTATTTCCAAGCTGTGGCGAAGGTTGCTGCTTGTGTTCAATTCTGCCTGCTAGTTGCCACTCATTGAAATCAGGTGTTCAGCGCCTGATGGATAACAAAGAGATCCTGTTCGAGAAGATTTTGATTCCGTTAGTTCCAGTTGAAGATGTTACCATCATAACCATATCTGCCAATCCTTCTAAGGCTTCCTCGAGAAATCCTATTAGGATTACATCCGTCCCAAGAGTTGCTCCGTTAATAATTATTGTCCCTGGTCCTATCCCATACACTTCGGATAAGGTTGTCCCTTGGTACTACGGTGCAGATGTGTATTACCATGGAGTTAAGCAAGACTTAAAAAGTGAGGAAGCTGATGCTGATGTCAGCAATATTGTCAGGGCTAGCAAGGTCACCAAAAGCGGAAGAATCTTTTCTCACGATATTTCACCTCCGACTGCTCACAAACCTGTTATCATTCCATCTGCTAGTACATCAGCTACTATCCCAATGCATATTCCAGTTATCACCCCTGTCGCCGAGCCATCTGGCAACCGGGGCAAAGAAATCACAAGTGAGCCTGCCCAGATGGAGGCACCTAAGAAGATCATTGTAGAAACCTCTAAGCAAGAGATAGAGGAAATTCTGAAGATTATCAAGAAGACTGACTACAACGTAGTCGAGCAACTGGGGTAGACCCCGTCTAAAATCTCCATGTTGTCCTTGTCATTGTGTTTTGAAGCCCATGCAAAGGCTTTAATTGCTTTCCTCAAAACTGCGCATGTGCCGCAGGAAACTTTTGTCGATCAATTCAAAGATTATGTAGCTAGTTTGACTGCCAACAATGGGTTGGGTTTCTCAAACGCAGATTTGAGTGCTAAAGGAAGAAATCACAATGATGCTCTGCACATTTCGATCGAGTGCAGGGGCACTACTATGGCCCATGTTCTAGTATATACTGGGTCCTCATTGAATGTTTTGCCAAAGAAAGCATTAGACCGTCTGGAATGTGAAGGTTTGGTTCTGAAGCCGAGTAATATTGTGGTCAGGACTTTTGACGCGTCAAAAAGGATGGTGCACGGGGAGGTGGACTTCCCAGTTAAAGTTGGCTCTCAGACTTTCACATATATTTTCTATGTGATGGATATCCAACCATCCTATTCTTGCCTGCTAGTTCGCCCTTGGACTCATAAGGCTAGGGAAGTGACTTCTACGCTCCATCAAATGTTGAAATATCCAGTAAAGGGGAAGATTGTTACGGTGCGAGGAGAAGAGGATTACATGGTGAGTCATCTTAATTCCTTTCGCTATGTGGAGATGGATGGGGAGTTCATCTAAACCCCGTGTCATAACTTTGAACAGGTTCACCAGACTCTGGCGTTGACTGAAGTTGTTGTTGACAAACCTCTGATGAAGACGGCTTCCCACAAGGATGACAGGGATGTAATTGAAAAAGGTGAGTGTGCAAATTGGGATCAGCTTCTTGATATCACACACAAGACTGACAAGTTTGGTTTGGGCTTTACTGCAGAGGCTCAAAGGGCTGTTCGGTGCACGAGGATTGGAAGACCTCCTCTGCACATCAGTAATCAGGTTGTGAATGCAATTGAGGATGATGAAGAAGAGTCAGATATCGACAACTAGATCTACCCGACTACCAATGGTGGATTGGAAAACTGGACGGCGAAGGACTTCGTGCCCGTTTCTTTTATTACACAGTAATATACTTTTGTTTTGAGATTTGTAATAAACAATTTAAAACTTTACGGCCTGGTGCCTTGACCGAGGCACCTTGGCTTTGTTTGTGAGGGCTTATTATTTTTCATTTTCATATATCATCAATAAAGCATTGGATGTTTTCTTGCATTACAAATTTTACGCCCCTTGTTTTTATTTTCTATCTCGCACTTTATCAAAACAACTATTGTCTTACATACACTCACATATCATAATGCAGATCCACATCCACTCTGGATCCTATTGATAACAACTCTGCTACTGCCGATTATGACTTCGAGAATCCGATCAACCAAGGCGAGGACGAAGGTGAGGATGATTGTGAAGTGCCTGGGGAACTTGCTAGACTATTACTACAAGAAGAGAGGGCTATACAGCCTCAAGAAGAGCCAGTGGAATCAGTGAATTTGGGTATAGAGGAAGAAAGGAAAGAGGTCAAGATAGGTGCGAATCTGGAGCCTAGTGTCAAGCAACGGTTGATACAGATGATATGCGACTATGTTGAGGTACACGGCCTGCCAACCAAAGAAGACTGCCCTCCGGTAAAACAGAAGGTTCGCCGTATGCGCCCAGAGATGTCTGAGAAAATCAAAGCTGAGGTCATGAAACAGTTTAACACCGGATTTCTAGCTGTTACTTCTTATCCGCAGTGGGTCGCCAACGTTGTTCCAGTTCCTAAGAAGGATGGTAAGGTACGAATGTGTGTGGACTATAGATATCTGAACAGGGCAAGCCCCAAGGATGATTTCCCACTTTGTCACATCGATGTTCTGGTCGACAACACCGCGCAACATAAGGTCTTCTCCTTCATGGATGGTTTTTCTAGTTACAATCAGATTAAGATGGCTCCCGAGGACATGGAGAAGACAACCTTCGTTACACAGTGGGGAACCTTTTGCTACAAGGTCATGCTGTTTGAATTGAAGAATGCTAGGGCAACGTATCAGCGCGCCATGGTTTCTTTGTTCCACGACATGATTCACCATGAGATTGAGGTTTACGTTGATGATATGATCACAAGGTCCCAGACTGAGGAAGAACACCTTGACCATCTCCAGAAACTGTTCGACAGGCTGAAGATGTATAAGCTAAGGTTGAACCCGAACAAATGCACCTTCGGGGTAAGGTCTGGTAAGCTGCTGGGTTTCGTTGTTAGTAATAAAGGTATTCATGTGGATCCTGCCAAGGTAAAGGCTACACAAGAGATGCCAACTCCTTGCACAGAAAAAGAAGTCAGAGGCTTTTTGGGACGTCTGAACTACATTGCCCGATTCATTTCACATCTGACTCCTACTTGTGAGCCAATCTTGAAGCTGCTGAAGAAAGATCAAGTGGTAAAATGGAATGATGAATGTCAGGCCGCTTTCGAAAGGATCAAGGAATATCTCCAAGAGCCACCTATTCTGATGCCTCCATTTGAAGGAAGACCTTTAATCTTATACTTGACAGTACTCGATAATTCAATGGGGTGCGTATCGGGGAAGCATGACGAGTCTGGCCGAAAAGAGAATGCAATTTACTACCTTAGCAAAATGTTTACCGACTGTGAGACCCGATACTCATTGCTTGAGAAAACTTGTTGCGCTTTGGCATGGGCTGCTCGCCGACTGAGACAGTATATGCTGACTCACACTACCCTATTGATATCAAAGATGGATCCAATCAAGTATATCTTCGAAAAGCCTGCCTTGTTTGGAAGAATAGCAAGATGGCAAATGATCTTAACCGAGTATGACATCCAGTACACAACCCAAAAAGCAATCAAGGGGAGTGTGTTGGAAGATCATTTGGCATATCAGGCCGTGGATGACTACCAGTCTATGAATTTCGAGTTTCTGGATGAGAACATCATGTTGGTGACCGACTGTGAAAAACCTGGATCGGATGAAGGACATGAGGAAAGATCCCGATGGTCTATGTATTTTGATGGAGCTTCAAATGCATTGGGTAACGGTATTGGCGACATGATTATATCTCCCGAAGGATGTCATACTCCATTTACCACCCGATTATGTTTTAACTGCACCAACAATATGACGGAGTATGAAGCATGTATCCTAGGTCTTGGAGCTGTTGTCGACCTAAGGATTAAGTTCTTGAGTGTATTCGGAGATTCTGCTCTAGTGATCAGTTAGATCTAAGGCGAGTGGGATATGAAGCACCCAAATCTTATTCCTTATAAGGAGTATGTACTGACATTGCTCCCACATTTTGAGGATATAACCTTTGAACATTTCCCCAGAGAGGAGAATTAGTTAGCGGACGCGCTGGCTACCATGTCTTCTATATTCAAGGTCAGGTGGGACAATGAAGCTCCCCAGATTACCATTGAGAGGTTGGATGAACCCGCGCATTGCTGTGACATTGAGACTGAAGGGGTAGCAGATAAACCTTGGTTCCACGAGGTAAAAATATATCTTGAGACTCAAGAATACCCCGAGGGGAATCTATTAATGACAAGAAGTTTTTGAAAGGTTTTCTGCAAAGTTCTTCATCAACAATGGTATCCTTTACAAGCGTAACCATGATTCAACCTTACTGCGATGTATGGACAAGAACGAGGAAGAAAGGATCATGGCATAGTTACATGAAGGTACCTTCGGAACTCATTCCAGTGGACATACCATGGCAAAGAAGATCCTACAGGCAGAATATTATTGGTTTACTATGGAAGCCGATTGTTATCAGCATTCTCGAACCTGTCACAAGTGCCAAGTCTATGCTGATAAGGTGCATGTACCTCCAGTTCCTCTGAATGTTTTTACAACTCCTTGGCCTTTTGCAATGTGAGGCATCGACATGATCGGCGAGATCAGACCTACTTCGTCTAACGGGCATCGTTTCATTCTGGTAGCTATTGATTACTTTACGAAGTGGGTTGAGGCAGCTTCCTTTGCTACAGTAACCAAGAACGTCGTGGCGCGGTTTATCCGACATAATTTGATCTGTTGATACAGTGTACCAGAGAGGATCATTATGGAAAACGGTACAAATCTAAATAATACAATGATCACCGAGCTCTGCAAACAGTTTAAGATTCAGCATCACAACTCTTCTCCCTACCGACCGAAGATGAATGGGGCTGTTGAATCAGCTAAGAAGAACATCAAGAAGATTGTGCAGAAGATGACAGTGACATACAAAGACTGGCACGAGATGTTACCATTCGCTCTTCATGGGTACCATACCTTAGCGTGGACTTCGACAGGGGCAACCCCCTACTCTTTGGTGTATGGTATGGAAGCAGTCTTACCCATTGAGGTCCAGATACCTTCTCTACGGGTTATGAAGGATGCAAGTTTGAGTGAAGATGACTGGATCCAGACCCGACTTGATCAGCTGAATTTAATCGACGAGAAGATACTTACTGCTATTTGTCACGGTCAGACGTATCAAAAGTGAATGATCAAGGCTTTTAACAAGAAAGTCAGACGACAAGAGTATCAAGTTGGGGATCTGGTGATCAAACGCATCATACTGCCATAAGGTGATCCCAGGGGCAAATAGACCCCTACGTACGAAGGGCCATTTGTGGTTAAGAACATTTTCTCAGGAGGAGCTATGATTCTAACCACCATGGATGGCTACGACCTTCCTCACCCCGTCAATGCAGACATAGTGAAAAAATACTACGCCTAATCAAAGACCCGCTAGGCTGACTGGCCTAGGAAAAAATAAGGGCTTCCCGACAGACCAAAAGGGTTCGGGAAAAAGTGAGGGATAAAAATAAAAAAATTTGTACACCCGGCAAGTCAAAAACTTGAAAAGGCGACTTGGGCAAAAAAAGGGTATCCCGGTGGACTGAAAACCTGAAAGGGAGGTCCAGGCAAAAATTAGGGATCAAAGCGTAACACTATGTCTCATTGGATCATCTTGCAACCATACTTCGGTATCGACTATCAAGCTTGGACGACGCTGATAAATCTAATCTACCTTCAACCAAAAAGCAAAGTGATGAGACGCTCGAAGATATAAGGGCAACAACAGAGTTGGAACCCAGTGGGGTTGTTTCACATAGCTATTTTTCTTTCTTTTACACAAATTGTATAAATTTTGTTCGTTCAGAGGAGTTCTCTTACTAGGACGTCAGCCTCTTGTACAAAACGCCTATTATAGGCTAACTTCAAAAATCAATACAATTCATTTTACAATAAATTTCAAAATTGTTTTCTTCTTCTGTTTTGTTTTGCAAGAACGTCCAATGGTTCATTTTTGATATATGCATTTGAACATAATTGTTGCTCATAAATATTTACATACGAAACAAAAGATAATTACTCATAATTCTAGGAACAGGGGCAAACAAGAAATGTCCAAACCTTACATTTGCTCTACCCACCAGGTACAAGAATAGAGCCAGCTTGAGAAAATTACTAAGGGTACATACAATCCCCGCAAAGTAGGAAGTGTCTGAAGACAGTGGTGTTAGTTCTCCCCAGCCGAAGTTCATAATCTCGAATAAGTCGGCAAAATTCTCCCCAAGCAGAGTTTATCTATCACCAGCAATAGAAGATTATCCCCAGTGGAGTTTATTTCTTCCACAAACAGAAATTCAATCCCCGGCAGGGTTCATTATCGCCAGCAACGGTAATTCATCCCCAACCAAGGTTATTTTTCCAAATCAGTAAATCTTCTAGCAGAGCATCTCACTTCCCTAAAAAGTCATTTTATCGCCACTTTATTCTCAAATCATCTTCGGTCGATACCCCCAGCGAGAACGAGGAACTCAACTCCTTGTACTCTTCAGCAGCAATCCGAGATTTACTTTCCCCAGCTAGAGAACATCACGAGAACTTTTGCATATCCATACATCATGGCATGCGCATGCGCATCATACAACACAATCTCATTTATTTTGAGAGCATCATTACTCAATACATGTCATACATCATGACATTACATACAACTAACTCTTTACCTTTCATGGAAAGATGCAATCAAATTCTCACAAGTTTCTTTGGTTCAGTCAAACTGATGCTAAGATTTTCGTTTCAATTCAAGCTATGAAGCCCGGATACGACCGGATAATATCTTGATTTCTCCATCATACTGCAAAGCCTGGAGAACGACCGGATAATAGTACTAAAATACCGCGAAGCCTGGAATAGACCAGATAATGGTTTATCTTAAATTCAAGCTATGAAGCCCGGAAATCGACCGAAAAATAGTTGAATCCCCAGCAAGTTATTGTGAAGCCTGGACTCGACCAGATAGCAATGCAAGTTACTGTGAAGCCTGGAAATCGACCAGATAGCAGTACAAGACACCATGAAGCCTGGAATAGACCAGATAGTGGTATGTCATAAACACAAGCCGTGAAGCCCGGAAATCGATCGGATAACAGCTTAGCAAGTTATTGTGAAGCCTGGATTACGACCAGATAGCAATACAAGGTACCATGAAGCCTGGACTCGACCAGATAATGGTATAAGACATTGTGAAGCATGGATTACGACCAGATAACAGCAAAGAATACTACGAAGCCTGGAGTCGACCAAATAGTGGCATATATTTAATGCAAGTTATGAAGCCCGGATTCAACCGGATAATATCTTGATTTCTACAAACGCCATGAAGCCTGGACTCGACCAGATAGTGGTATAGGACACCGTGAAGCCTAGATTACGACCAGATAGCTACAAAGACACTGAAGCCTGGGACTACGACCAGATAACAGTAAGGGACACTACAAAGCTTGGATTTCGACCAAATATAAATTTACCTGGCCAATTACTAAGAAGCCTGGAATCGACCGGATATTAGTGTTGCCTTAAACTCAAGTTGAAGCCCGGGTACGACCAGATAACAACTTAATTCCTTTTGAAGCCTGGAGCACGACCAGATAAGAAGTGGGAATTTGCGAAGCCTGGATTACGACCGGATATCAAGTTTATTTTCATCCCCCAGTAAGTCGTTGTGAAGCCTGGAGCACGACCAGATAGCAGTCGGTCTTATTTTCCTCAAGCAAATCACTATGAAGCCTGGAGCATGACCAGATAGCGGTTCATTTGCACCTCTCTGACCAAGAGATGGTTCCCCAGTAGAATAACGGATGACCGAAGCTCCTAAAATTCAACTTTTACCAAGACAGAGATCAACATTCCCCCAGCAAAGTCCTCCTCAACAATAGGTATACTGGATCTCACAAAGGAATCTCTTATGCGATCGATACTCCCTCGGATGGCATCTATAAGCCCATTCACGAAATCACAAGACAAGTAACACTTCATGCGAGTGCAAATTTCTGGGCACTCTAGTGTTCAATCATCTTTAACCTTCAGATCACGAAAGGCAGACAAGCCAATCTGCATCCTCAGGTTTAAGAAGATTGAACAAGGGAAATTTCCTACATTGTCTTAGAGATTGAGATAGGTAGGAATACCTTGCAGATTACGACTAATGAAAGATGACGAGGAGTCTCTATAGGATAGGGATGATGATATAGTCGGAAGCCCTACAGGCTAGAGATAATAATGGATGAAGGGGTAACCCTTGCGAGTTTTCAGATTGTAGTGGGATTTTTGAAAGGTATCCTTAGAAGGTAGGTTCTTAGTATTGGCCTATGGATATTCTACCCTCTCCATAAGGTAGTTTCATTAAGAGTATCATGAATAACACTAGATGGAAAGGCATAAGGGCCTCCCTTAAGCGAAGTCTCTTTAGAGACCGAAACTTTCGTATCTAGGTCATGAAAGGTCTCATCACGAGTTTTTGGTTTAAAGGTCGTACAAAGAGTCATAAGTATCATTCCGAAGTCCTACTTCCCAGGAGGATGTCTCTCGAGAGGTATTCCTTTTGAGAAACTCCACCGACTCTAGGCGAAGTTGTCACATAAACTCATAGGGTTGATGTAACCCCTTAGCTAATAGACGAACCTTCTTTCTAAAGGTTTTTTTGAAAATAGTTTTTTTTGCGAAAATAAATCCCACCAGAAATAATTAAATAAAATGAATAATAATAAGAAACAAGCAAGAAATAGATAAATAAAGCAAAAATAAAGGAAAACCAAAAATATAAGCAAAACCCTAAAATCTAAAGGAAAGCTTCTAAACCTAAGGTTGAGTCCCCAGCAGAGTCGCCAGCTGTTGCAACTGGTTTTTTTATAGAGTGGCCACCCTTAATTTTCATCATGAAGGAAGGGAGTATAAAGGAATAACGCTAAAAGAAATTCAGAGATTCTAGGTTTGGACTCGGTTCTAGACGAGGGAAAGGTGTTAGCCACCCTTTATCTACCTTGTTCGTAAGGATACTAGGTTTAGAAGCGCGTTTTTTGGAATAGGATTTTAATTGCTTATTAAGGAAATAAGGGTTTGAATTTTAGTTAGCGGGACTCACCATGATTTTAATCGTATGCCTACGTATCCTCTTATGAGGAATTAGAGTCCCAATTCGTAGTTCGTAGTTTGATTCGAAAACAATGCTATTTAATCTTTTTTTGAAAAAAATGATCTTGAAGTTTTGATTAAGTTAATAGAAAAAATAATATGTAATTGGTTAGCTGTATTAAGATGTAGAGCGGGGGAGTCTGATATACTCTCCTCATCATGTGGCCAGATATTGGCCACGTGTTGCTCGTCATAAAGGATGCAGAGGGAGTCTGATACAGTCTTCCTCACCACGTGGCCAGATATTGGCCACGTGTCATTCGTGGATGGTGAATTGGCTGAGTTGCATGGATTTTAATTGTTTGATCTTTGAATAATAAACTGATAGACGATGCGTCGACCGATTTAATTACTCGAAGGTGGACATCTTATTATTTATAGAATGTCTGAATTAATTAATTAATTATAAAAATGTTTGGGTTAGTACATGTTAAAAAACATTATTTACAAGTTGATAATGAGATTAACTGGGAAAACTTAGTATATGTACAAGTTGGGTGGAAATTTATTTACATGAGATATATTTTTGATTTAATCGGGAAATTCTAACAATTATGCACAAATCAATGATTTGTCCTAATTAAAAGTTAATCTAACGAATTTAAATAATTTAACAAACTAATATATACAAATAAATTAACCTAATAAGATAAAATAAAAATATTTTTTATTCTGTATTCTTATGATATCCCTAAATCTAATAAATTAATATAAATAATTAGACATTTAGAACTCATTAAAGCCCATTAAATAAATATATTGTAACTTAAAAATAATAAAAATAAACATTATGCAAATAAAAGATGATAAAAAAATAATAAGGAAAAAAATGAAATAAAAAAGGATCCAAAATAGTGAATACTAAAATCAAATATACCTTCTTCCCTTGTCTCATGTACGTTTCCTTGTTTCTTTTAACAAAACTTATGCTCTAAAGAACAAACAAAATAATATTAACAAATGAATAGACAATGAGTTACTGATTGAGGCGGCCAGATTTGCAACACGGTAGGGGCTGAGCGAATTACAGAGGGAGTTCTAGCCAAGCGATTTAGCGACATCGGTGTGATGGCTTTGTTCACAGTGTTACGACACGATCCGATCTGATGCTTCCGGCGGCGAAGTCATTGATGGGGTAAGAAGCAGGCTCTACTCGTGGGTTTCGTTATGGTGGGAGTCAGTGGGTGGTGGCTCGTAAGTCATGTGTTCGGCAAAAAAATAAAAATGATGGCTGCATATGGAGAACGATGGTGGTCCGAATTTGAGACCCCGGTCGCAGGAATAGTGTTGCCTTGCTATTGTCCATATTTTCAAATATGAAGATGTTTTCTCTTTTTCCTTTTTTCCTACAAAAATATTCTATACAAATATTTATGAGATATCATTAGTATGAACAAATTCAATTTATAATTTTAATTTGGTTGGAGGTGAGAAAAGAGATTAATTGTTTAAAAATGGTTAGTAGTTTAAAATGTGTTGGAAATAGTGGAAATAATGAATTTGTGAATGTACAATGTATGAGCTTAATTGTTAGTGAATTAAAATATATACAGTGTCAATGAGAAATAGAAAGTTAGTGGAATGTTTGTGTTGTTACCGTGAAACAATTTGAAGAAAACAAACATGATAGCTCTCTTGTGTGTTAGAAAAATATATTAGAAATTGTCGTTGTAATATATGTATGAAATAAGTATAAAATGTGAATACTGTAAGTTTAAGTAAATTGTTGATAACGTTGATGATAAAAAGGTTTGTTAAATTGTTGATAAAACATAATAATATTTTTCTTTAAAAGAAAGGAAATTATCAGAAAATATCATCATATGGTTAAATAAAACAAATAAATTGAAAAATAAAGTTGAAAACGAAAAGGGTGGGTGACCTCAAATTTAATCATTGGCCAATGATAAAGAAACTATTGTTGTTGTTTGATATAGACAACAACCCTAGAATAAACTAATAACATAATTATAAGAAAAAGAACGAAGCAAGTTTTTATGGATGATTGTGTGTGAAAATTGTGAATGATCTAGAATTGTGAAAAACATGTCCTATTTATAGATAAAAAATTCCATCCAAATTGGAAATAAAACAAAATTGACCAATAAAAAATAAAGTTTGACACAAGTTGACATCAAATGGCCAAGAGATTCAAACTCGTGACCTTACGCTTGCAAGCTTCATTCTTCACCAATTGTGCTATGTTACTGATTTGTAAATAAACTCAATTTGAAAGTATACGAAAAGTGTGCAAATATTTATTTATTCAAAAATACAAATGATCTGAAATAAATCATTATATTTTTAAATAGGTTTGAAGAGAATAATTTATAAAAATCAAATAATATTATAAAAAACATGTTAAAAATATTTTTTGATTGTGGAAATAAGGGGCGGGAAAATTTGGGGTATAACACAACCGAAAGTGGATTTAAAAGGGAAAGAATGCCGATCAAGGACGATATTACAAAGAAAAAGAGACCAGCTGAAGGAGAATCTTTAATAAGGAATACTATGCCGAAGTTAAATTTAAAAGGTGTCAGCCGAAGGTGGACTTTAAGATACAGAAACCAGCCGAAAGGGAATCTTTAACAAGGAATACTGTGCCGAAGGTAGGTTCCTAGGAAAAGAATATCGATCCAAGACAAACTTACAATGAAAATAGACCAGTCGGAGATGGCTCTTAATAAAAGGTACCAGCTGAAGGTGGATTTAAGGATAAAGAAACTAAACGAAGGGGAATGTTTAACAAAAGGTACCAGCCAAAGGTGGATTTAAAGGGTAAAGAAACCAGCCGAAGGGGAATCTTTAATAAAGAATACTAGCCGAAGGTAGACTTCTGGGGAAAGAACATCGATCAAAGGAGAACTTACAAATTAAAAGTGACCAGCCAAAGGGGACTCTTAACAAAAGGTACCAGCCAAAGGTGGATTTAAAGGGTAAAGAAACCAACTGAAGGAGAATCTTTAACAAGGAATACTATACCAGAGGTAGATTCTCAGGGAAAGAATGCCGATCAATGGAGAACTTAAAAATGAAAAGAGACCAGCCGAAAGGGACTCTTAACAAAAGGTACCAGTCGCAGGTGGATTTAAGGATAAAGAAACCAACCGAAGAGGAATATTTAACAAGGAATATTATGGTAGATTCCTGGGGAAAGAACATCGACCAATAGCGAACTTACAGTGGATAAAGATATGTATGTCTGGTCAAAGTTAGACACACAAAAGAAAATTTTGGAATTAAGAAACAAATGTTTGGAGTTGGTAGCGAACACAAGAAAAGAGACTAACCGAAGAAAACTCCAACAAGAAAGGATGCATTCGCCTAACCAAAGATGCCAAACAACTGGACCTTGAAACAGACACTAAAGGACTCTTAATAGAGAAGGTTAGCTAAGCTAACAGAAGGAGAACCAAACTAATGCGGATAAAACAAAAGCAAGGAACTGACAAAGCAGGACCTTCAGAAAGCACCGATCAAAGATGAACTCTGCAAGAGAAAGAGACCAGCCAAAGGGGACTCTAACAAGGATTTCCAAAACACGTTAGGCTTTTGATAGGTTGGAAATGTGCAAGAACTACAATATCCCTCAGGACAAAAATGAGGTGTAAATCTTCAAGAGTGGCAATTATCTGAATTACCACACACCAAGTATGAATACTCAAATACTCGAGAAATAAGAAAGGCTACACACCGACTTTTAGCCGCACTCATAAGGCAAGGAAAACACGGGTAAAAATAACCAAGGGCTTGCAAAGGCAAGGGAAAACCATAACTCAATGGGGAAATGGAAAGCACCAAAGACCCGACTAGTGGTAAATCAAAATAGACTCCGTCGGGGAAACATAATAGGATCATCCTAAGCTTGTTGTAGAGATAATTCAAATCTATACGCATAATAATCTGGTTACTGCAAGTAAACATAATTGGCTTATACCTTAATGCATGTTTGAATTTTTTTATAGCGTAATGCTCCATACAATTGAAATGCTACGTGTTTCTATAGATGCAATGTAATGATGCATGTTTAGTAATGCACTGAGACAAACACGTCAATAATTTGTTGTTAGGAAGACCAGGAGCTTTCAAACGATTAACTTTACACACCTAAACTTCTTGTTAGAGAAAAAATTCTCTAAACTTCAATGGGGAAATGAGATTTGGAACCACCGATCTTTGAAGATTGATATCACTAGGGAAGGTAACTTCCTGGGGAAAATACTTGCTGGAAACTGGGACCTTCTGATGCAACTCCTCAATGGAAGTGACTCCGACTAGGGAATCTTAGAAATTTTTAAATAAAAGAATTATACCCTAACCACACTAGGGATACTACTACTAAGGGGTAACAGTATTCACTTGGAGAAGATGAGGGAATCTATGAACCATAAACTTGAGATTCAGAACTCCACTGAGGAAATATTTCACCAATACTCTATCATTGGGGATTCAAGAGCCCTAAACGACATTCGTCTATGCCCACCGCTTCCAGAAAAATAGGAGACTTGCTCCAGTAGTGCATAAAAATAATGATCATCAAACATCTCTTTAAGACAACCTAACAGGGGAAAAATTCCCTGGAGAGAAAATATACGAACTTCACGGGGATGGCGAACAACAGCCTTACTAGGGAGATAAATACCAACCATGGATACTCAAGGTATCGACTTCAAGGGGATCTAACAGAGGTATCCATTCCAATGAAATGATCCTTTCCAGATTCTTCAAAAAGAGTAGGCTGCACTGAAGAAGAAGATTGTACAGAATTATGCTGAAATGCACTTCTTTGGAGATAAGCCCTCAGAAAGGGACAAACTCTTAAAAAACTCTTATCAAGAGTACTGACTTCAACGGGGATTACACAGGGATATGCTTTAACTGGAGATAAAGGTTTCTGTATGGGAAAGAGTACGCCTTCACTGGGGATATGGGATTCCGTTCCAATAAGGAACTCATGCTGGTCACAACTAGGCCTTCCTATGCCCATTTACTGGTACCCTTCTAGTTACAAGAGACCAATAATACCTGAAAAAGTGAAAGCCATAACGACATGCTCCGGGTGTGGGATGATTACCTTAGCTGTCACCTCAAATACCCGAAACTTTAGGCAATTTAAGTTATTGATATCATGTGCTGTAAAGCTTTAATGTTTTAAACGCAAATTTTATCAAAAAATGTTGGACGCCTTTTCACAAACAAAACAACAAAAATGAAAACAAATCGGAATAATTTGAAAAAAGAAGAATTTTATTAATTGACTGGCCTGTAAATAGGCGTTTACATCAAGAAGCAATTCCTAAAAGAGGTAATTATGTACAAAGCCTACAGAGGAGAAAACAAAGGTGGCCATGTGAGTGCGGATTTACCGGATCCCGACTCTACTATGACTTTTATGACCTCAAAGCTCCTTAGTATCTTGCTTTCTAAACAAACTGATTGGATTGATTCCTTGTCCTTATCCTTCCAAGATAACCAATAACAATGTAGAGTGATATCACAGATACCAAGCAGACCATAGTATTCGCTTTAATCCCTAACTTTTGTCTGGATCACCCTTTTGAGTTTTCTATCCACCGGGATACCCTTTTTTCCTAAGCCACCCTTGCGGGTTTTCAAATTAGCGGGTGTACATCATTTTCTTTTTCATTATTTTATTCATATATCCCTAATTTTTTCAAAACCTTTATTCATTTTTTTGGTTCGACGGGATGCCCTTTTTTTCCTTAGCCAGTCAACTCAGCGGGTCTGCTTATGCGAAGTAATTTTTCACTATGTCTGCATTTACGGGATGAGGAAAATCCTCTCCATCCATAGTTGTGAGCATCATAGAGCTTCCAGAGAAGACTTTCTTCATAATGTATGGTCCTTTGTAATTGGTAGCCCATTTTCCCCTATCATCTGTATTGTTGGGAGGCAAGATCCTCTTAAGCACAAGGTCACCAGCTTGGAAAATCTGAGGACACACCTTCCTGTCAAAAGATTTCTTCATCCTTCTCTGGTATAACTGCCCATGACAAATAGCCGTCAATCTCTTCTTGTCAATGAGATTCAATTGATCAAGTTTATTCTGAACCCATTCAGCCTTGTCAAGCTGTACATTTCATTATCCTTAAAGAAGGAAACTCCACTTCTACAGGTAAGACTGCTTCCATACTGTATACCAGAGAGAACGGGGTTACCCCAGTCGAAGTGCACATCGAGGTGTGATAACCATGTAACTCAAATGGCAACATCTTATGCAAATCTCTACAGGTCACAACCATTTTCTGCATAATCTTCTTAATATTCTTGTTAGCTATCTCGACGACACCATTCATCTTTGGACGATATGGAGAAGAATTGTGACACTTTATCTTAAAGCTTTCGCATAGCTCTTTTATCATTTTTTTGTTGATATTAGACCCTGTTGTACCCCAAAAATTTTCCTCCCATTTTACACAAGCCATGCTCATGGAGGTCCTCAACTGCTCAAGGTTGACCAAGAATTGATCAGACAAATTCTCCTCCTAAGAAATGAACCTTCATCCAGGGTTTCACTTACCACCAAGATGTTTGGGTTGAAAAGTCCCCAAATGATTTCCATGGTCCTTAATATGTCTTCAAGAATTTCCATGCCAAATTTCATGCCTTACACTACAAATTTGCTCGGTTAACTGCTCAAGTGTCTGAAAATCAACTTACTAGGTCAAAAGTCAACTGAACTTTGACCAGGAATAACTTTAACATACTTCATCCATTTTTCCCTAACCAAAGCTCATTTCGAAGAAAATCCAGCTCCATACAACTTCTCTTTTATCCTCGAGTTCAAGAAATGCATCATTTGGAAGATACAAGCTCATACATTACAACTTCCAATATAGAGGGAGGACTGGAACAGTATGCTGGAGGTTCACTTTGGCTACCACAACATCTTGAAAGAGGTTCAAATTCAAAAAAAATGATTAAGGAAAAAAAATTGCAGCATGAGTCGACACATACCCACATGAGTCAACTCATTCTATTGACAAAATAGGGTATGAGTCGACACATGCCTTTATGCATCAAATCATGCTGATATCCAGCCCCAAATCAGAAGAGTGAAAGGTGCATGAGTCGACACAAACGCGTATGTGTCGACACAAACATGGTATGGGTCGACACAAAGCCTCGTGTGTTGATACATACTGTTATTCAGAATCCAAAATAGAGGTAGGAAAGGTGCATGAGTCGACACATCCCATTATGTATCGACTCATACTAAGCTAATTTTGTTTTTACAGGAGCAAGAAGAGTTATGTGTCGATGCTTAGTAGCATTGTGTCGACACATAACATTTCAAAATGCATTTTTTCTTGTCTTTTACACCGTCTTTACAGTTTTAACATTAGTGCCCAACTATTCAATATGGGCTGATGTTTGGATTTGTTTCAAGACCCAATTTTCGTGCAAGATACGCTAGAAAAGGCCTGGTTCATGCAAAGACCAAAATGGAAAAGAGAATCACCCAAAATGGCATGTTTTCTTCATAAATATGGCAAAAATTCAAATTTTGATCATGGCTTCAATTCATGAGTTAAAGGACATATTCCTTCCTTATTTATTTCTTAACTCCACCTCCTCTATATATACTATCTCCCTGTAAGCCAAACTCACGCATACACACTGCCTTGAAAAGCCACAAAAATTGCAAAAAAAATCCAACAAAGTTATGAAACTCAAACAGCCAATTCCGGCCTTCCCCAGTCCAAACCAAGGATCTAAACATATCCCTGAGGCTTCCAGGAGCTCAACTCGACCCTCTAGCACACAGTTCCATGCCCAGATTAAGCAGATCATCACCATCCCATTTTGGTATTTTTCATAATCTCAAACTCTCTATACATGTAACATAAATTGATTCTCTTCACATATTCATGTTATTATAATTGGTTGTTGATGTTCTAGCGTGTTTCACGTGAGCTATAATGCCAGGATCATAGATCACCATTGTTAGGGCTTAAGAGTGTGTAAGCTTCGGATTCGTTGATACAGAAACTTTTGAGACAAAAGGCCACCACCATTGAATTCGTAGCTTGCGAAATAGGGGGTAGCCTTAATCTTGAGCCTTGATTTTTCTTTTTTGCAGGTTTAAGGTTTTGATGTAGCCGGAGAAGGTGATCGGAGTTTGACTCCGGAACCCCTGTAATTGGTTGACTCCGGTGGAGTCCGCATGGCAGAATGATATAATTCTATTGGTCTAGTGAAGCCAGCGCGCACGTTTTTATTTATTTTTAAAATATATTTGACTTGCTTTTGTATTTAATGTTATGCATTGGTTATGATACACGAATTGTAAGGTCGCTCAGATGGCATGCCGTATGCGTGCAAAAGGAAATGACCTGGGTTCGAGTCCCAGGTCCAGCATTTTTATTTTTACTAACACTTCCTTACAGGATTCCATGCATTACATTCCCAAGCGCACGCCATAGTCTCTCAGATCCACGTCTCCCAATGTCAATGCAGCCAGATCCAAGAGCTTCAATATGAGATTCACCATGCGCCCTCAAGGCTTCTCCTTATTGAATCCCAATACATCCTCTAGGCTCCCTCACTTATGGGCCAAACGAATTTCAAATCAGCGCCCCCCATTTTGCTTCAGATATCAGGCCGAACTTGTTTCTTTTTATTTTTTATTTTTTTTTATCATTTTCACTTAATCTTTTTTTCTTCATAATAATATAAAATCAAAAACCATAAAAAATAATAGACTTAGGTTTTCTTAAATTAATTTAATTTTCATAAATTAATTAAATTAATTAATTTGACCTTTATTTAATTAATTTTAAAATCAATTAGACTTAGATTTATTTCATGCAAATCTTTCTTAACAAAAATACAAAAAAAAATTAGAATTAGTTTTCTTGTATTTATTTAATTAATTAGGATTAAATTTAGTCTTCCTCATTTTTATTTTAATTTTTTTTCTTAATAAACAAAACCAATTTTTTTTTTTTTTATGTTTACTTAGCAATTTCTTAGGATTTTAGACATTCGTCTCTATTTCGCGCGCATTATCTTATTCTCGCATTTTTTATAATAATGTATCTGCTGACAATATGTAATAGATTAAACTAGGATTTTATCGCTTTCTTTATTTTCCTCCCAACTTTTGGACATGTAAATACCCCCTCCCCAAAGCATTGTAATAGCGTAAGATTTATAATTCTCGCATTTTTTATTGCTATCATATTAACTGCCTAGATGTATGATAATATGATTGTATGGCAAGAGCCTAATAATAAAACGCTAGCAAACCTAATAACAAAGATAAATGAACTAAATATGACACACATTGCACATATACACCTCTAGGGTACCCCACTTCGGTTGCCTTCGGAAAATAGTCACAATTCTCGAAACGTGAGAGGTTTTAATGGCTACCCTCTGGTTCAAAAAAAGATCATAAGTCCCTCGATGACACACTCGATGTTACCTTGGTAAAAATATGATCTTAGAATCTTAGGATAGTTACTAAAGCTTCTTGCCCAGTTGCCTTTGTAACTATAAAATGTTCCTTCGATTGTCCCTCATACATCCAACGATAGGGCTACCTAATCACTAATAGTATGATAGTGCTGTCTAAAGGATAGGAGGAAAAGAACGAACCTTTTCGAGTATAAGTAGATAGTTTTTTTAGATGATGTGCTCCAAACAAACTTTTTTACACTTACACAAAAACCTTTCAAAAACACTTTCAAAAACATTCGCTTTGTCAACACTCTCGAGGACTGATACAAGAGTTATCATAAAGCGAATCGCCGCACTAAGGCATTTTCAAATACTTTTCAAAAAATACAAAGCACAAGGTATTTCAAAAAATAAGCTAAGCATCTAAAAGCCCATAGAAAACTACAGATGGAAATGTTGCTAACACCTTCCTTTTCCATAATCTACCCCCCTTACTCAGAAAACTCTCAAAAATGTCTTTTTCTGTTCTTTTCACCCTTTCCTTTGTTTGGATAAAATAAAATTCGATGGTGACTCTTGCTTACCGCAACATTTGCAAATACAAAATGCAAAATCAATATAACAGTCAGTTCTGCCACCGTATTACAGGACTGGCGACTCTGCTGGGGAAATAATAAAAGTGGGGTTACCTTAGAGTCTAGTTCATTTTAATTTGCTTTACCTTGTATGCTTTGTCTATTTTACTTTTAAGGGCTTGTTTGGGTTACTTGTTAAAGATCCTATACCTGGATCTGGGGCACCTTTTTAGGTAAGTAGCAATAAATCATAGAGGCTGTATGGCGTAGACCGATATGGACGAAGTGATAGCTACGTTAGCGTGATACTCTGGCTTGTACTAATGTTCCTTGAGTCAGTCAAGGATAACATTAGGCTTCCTTATAGTGTCATTAAGCGCTGACTGACCTTTAAAACCTTTAATTGACTCATCCTAAGCCATTAGAAAGTAATGAGATGGCCTGGTTTGGTTCCGACCGAAGATTGGTTGATACTCGATACTACACTCATTGAGATTGGACTTTTGGGATATTTTGGCCGCAATACTTTGGTGCTTGAGCTACAATAATGCCTAAAATAAAGGTCAGTGATATGAGACTCCTTAGAACTCAGTTACTATTAATAGGACAGGTTGAGCAAACTAAAACTTCAAGAGGGTACTTACCTTTAAAACTCATGCAAGCCTTTAAACCTAAGGTCTCTGTATGACTTGTTTGTGTTTGATATACTTGTGATTTCAAAGCATAATCATAACATCATAAATATCATAACATGTCATGGAAACTAACCATTTCAAGGGCCTACGGATTTATCTCTCCTCTGTTTTGTAGGTTATGGATTCAGCTCGCAGAAAAACCATCTGAATCAGTTTTGTAGAGATTCCACCCAAACTCAAAGAAATGGTCTTAAAAGTTCCTGAGAACTCATCATTCAACAAGAGATATGGTCACTTGCTAAATTTGGTTACTATTGGTTTTGATGAGGGTTTGATGAGTTTCTTATTCCAGTTCTTCGACCCTAATCACCATTGCTTCACATTTCTAGACTATCAGTTGGTGCCTACGCTGGAAGAATTCTCCAAAATACTTGGTTTGCCTGTATTTACACAGATACCCTTTACCGGTTTAGAAAAAGATCCAACTGCTGAAGATGTTGCCATAGATTTGCACTTGAAGCCATCTGACATTGAGTCCAATTGGGAAAGAAGGAGTTGAGTTAAGGGCCTCCTCACAAATTTTCTGATGAAGAAAGCCTAAGTACTCCTAGAAGCTATGAGTTACCATGCCTTTGAAGATGTTTTAGCTCTTTTGATCTACGGGTTGGTTCTGTTCCCTAATTCAGACCAACTTGTAGATGTCAGTGCCATCAACATCTTCCTTGCTCATAATCCAGTGCCTACATTGCTCGGGGATATTCTGCATTCACTTCATACCCGTACCATGAAGAAGCGAGGGACTCTTATGTGTTGCATACCTCTACTCTATAGGTGGTTTATTTGACACCTTCCTCGGTCAGTAATGAAGAATGAGCTAGGTTTAAGATGGAACGAAAGATTAATGTCTCTTTCTCACTCTGACATCTATTGGTGCCCTCGCTCCCAAGAAGACATCTATTTTATTGATCGTTGCAGATAATTTCCCAATGTGCCACTCCTTCGCATTAAAAGAGGCATCACCTACAACCCCTCTTCATATTTACGTCAGTTCGGCTACGCCCAAAGGGATGGTCCTCATGATATGCTCATTCAGGGTATTATGTTGGAATATTCAAATGACCTGCAAGGTTATCATCAGAGGTTCATCCGCACTTGGGGAATGGTTAAGAAGACTGATAGCAGGACTCTAGGGCACAAGAACTCCGTCCCTTTGGAGACATACCTCAAATGGGTGCAAGCTCGTGCTCAAACTCTTATGATTCCGTATGCTGCTATCCTACCAGTTATTTCAGAGCCTATTGTTCAAGGGGTCGAGTCTCGCATCATTATGCATCCCGACATGCCAACAAACTTTGAAGAATTGCAAAAATCTTGGATCTAACTCAAAAAATAACGAGGTACCTTTGAGTCGCAATTCTATGCCAGTGAGAAAAAGGTGTTGGAACTGACAAAGCGGTTTCATGAAGAGCAGAATCTCAATGCCTACATTAGCACCAAAAGGAAGCGTCCTTGGGAGACTAAGGAATTGTAGAAGTTTATTATTTGTTATTACTTTGTAAACTTTTATTTCATTTGAAATTACTAATAAAAAAGTCTTTGTTTCTGT